>WQNJ02000015.1:9727500-11020714 GCA_016584745.2 Phylloscopus trochilus trochilus | reverse complement strand
CAAGTGCCCAACCAGCCACACATGGCAGCACTGCAAAAATCTGCACAGTGCCAGAATCGTTGCTGTGCTGTGTTGTCCTTTGCTATCCTGGCTATTCCTGCAAGACTGCCCATGCTCCCTCAGATACCACCACCCCCCAACACCTCTGGTGCTGCTGCCACAGCCCTGTTCCCTCTCTGGCTCGCTTGACTACTATCAGAGTGACCAGAGAAAGACTCATTCCACTTTACACAGATCTCCCCCATTGCACTCTAAAAGCCAGCTCTGGACCCATGGTGGTGGTAACCCCTTCCCTGTGTTTCTCACAGATACTCTGGGCAGTTTTCCTACTTCTCTATTTCTCTCATTTCTTCTCCTCTATAAAAATAAAGTTCTATGATCACTTTGGACCCACACATTTAAACTTGTATGTGTTTAAATCTCAGTTTTGGGTATGTTTAGAACCCAGTTACTTTCTGCAGCTGTGGATTGAGGACAAACTTGTCTCTCCTCCCCTAAAGCAAATCTCAGGCTTTGCTGAAGCCAAGGAAATCTCCTGCTTCAGGGTCACCTTTCCTGCTCTGCCAGACCCCCTGAGTGTCCCAGCAGCAGGAAATTACCAGATCTGCTTGGTACTGGTGCTGGCAAAGGCCACACCTGGGCAGAGCCAGTGTTGGCAATTTGCTGGATCTGGACTCCTGGAACCAGCAAATTACTGCATCTGGGTAGTGCTGGTGCCAGAACCAGAAAATTGCCCAATTTTGGCTTTCTGTGCCAGCAAATTGCTGGACTTGGGACACGCCGACACTAGGAAATTTCCAGATCCGGGCACTGGCAGTGCCAACGAACTCCAGATAACAGGCTCCAGCTGCAGATAAAGAACAGATCTGGACCCCTCCCTCCATCCCTCCCTCCCTTTTCTTCTTCCCTTCCTTCCTCTCTCTCTCCCCCTCCCGCCTTCCCTCCCTCCCTCCCTCCTGTAAGGGACGGTCCCTAAATTCCTCATCGGCCTCACGATCATCGCCAAGGACTGAAGACCCCCAAAAGGGACTGGGACTAAAACCTCCCCCCCCAGTGCAGCAGTTCTGGCCTGACTAAGGTGGGAAGACTGCCAGCCATTGTCCACAGGTGCACTCGTTGGACCGATACATCCCCCTAGGAACCAGCTTGGACAATAGGACTTCACGGCAGACTGGTCTTGGGCCGGCCTGTCCTGTGCTTGCCCTATACCTGTACCTGTTCCTGAGGTGGTTATTTGCTCTAAGCGCTGGAGTGCTGCACCTGATTCACCTGATGCTGAGCTCACCTTCTGGCCAACTGCCTGTCGCTTCAGAAAGGACTATAAGAGATACCTCAAGATCGCCCGAATTCTGAGATCTCCCCACGGAAGAAGACGGATCTATTGGCAGGACCACGAGGATATCGTCTCTCCGTCGGTAGCTATACCCATTTCTTTCTCTCTCTCTTTTACTTTATCCCTCTCCCCTCTCTCCCTTTCTCTCTTTTCTATCGCGTACTGTGCAAAAGTGCACTTAATAAAGTGTACTGCTTTTGAGCAAATTATTATTGTCCCTTGTTATATCATTTGCGCCTTGAGATCAAACTCGAACCATCACGATTCCCGCCTGCATTAGCGGGTCGTGACACCTCCCTCCCTCCCTTACTCCCTTCCTGCCTTCCTGGAATGAGGTACCCTCACCCTTCCAAAATCCTGGCTCTTCACCTCAACCCTCCACAGCTCAGGACCTTTATCTCAGCCTTCCCAATTTAACTGCAAATGCCCAGAAGACACTTCTAGGACCCAAAATTCCTAAAAGCAGCAGGAGCATCCCCAAAAGTGCCCCCTGCTGTTCCTCCCTCTAGTGCCTCACTCCAAGAGGGCAAACCACCCCATGTCCCTGATTTCCAATCTCCATCCCTCACAAAATACATCCCACCCCCCACAGTTCCATCCCCACCCTACAAAACCCCATCCCGTGCCATGCCATGCCATGCCATGCCATGCCATGCCATGCCATGCCATGCCATGCCATGCCATGCCATGCCATGCCATGCCATGCCATGCCATCACTCCTGGGCAGGAAGCCCCATCCAAGAGGGCCTTGGACGCTTCCAGTGATTCAGGGGCTGCCACAGCTTCTCGGGCCAACCTGTGCCATGGCCCTTGCAGGGTACAATTCCATCTCCACGTCCCATTTCAGCCTGCCCCCAGGCAGCACTAAGCCATTCCCTGTGTCCTCTCCCTGCAGGCCCTTGGCAAGAGTCTCTCTTAGCCAGCAATTGCTGCTCCTCCCTGCTGTGGGGCAGAAGCTGCAAGTTGATTTTCTTCCCGTGGCCCCGGCCTGGCCCTCAGCCAAGGGCAGGACCTTTCCCTGGAGCTCTGCAGGCACTTGCTCGCTTCGGCCACAGCCCAGCAGACGGAGCTCAGAGCTCCCTGGGGGGCTGCGCCTCCTTCCGAGGGCCAGCGCTGGGGTAGCTCCCACCTCGGCCCCAGGCTCCTCAGGGACTGCACCCGAGGGAACAGCTGGGGCTGGGCCAGGACAACTCCGGGATGGAGATCAGCAAAAGCTTCTTCCCCTACAGGGGGCTCAGCCACTGACCAGGCTCCTCAGGGAATGCTCACAGCCCCGAGGCAGCCGCAGCTCCAGGAGCCTTTGGACACCGCTCCCAGGGATGCCCGGCTTGTGACTGCCTGGACTCCATGATCCCACTGGGTTCCTCTCAGCTCAGCCCTTTCTGCAATTCTCACCTTTGGCTCAGCCCTTCTGTCCACTCAAGGTGCTCACAAAGCTGTTGGGGGCAGGGCAGGAGCAGGGCAGGTCCAGCATTCCCCTCTGTGTGACACAGGAGTAGTGCCAGCCCCAGCACTCCCCTCTCTCTGACACCACAGCGTTGGCAGCACCTGTGTTCCCCTCTTTATGACACCACAGTGCTGGCAGCAACAGCTTTCCCCTCTCTGTGAAACCCCAGCCCCGGCAGATCAAACATTCCCTCCCTGGAGACACCCAAGGGAAACATCCAGAGCTGCATCCAGTAAACACAACTAAGTGGCCACTGACCAGCCCTGGCCTGGGCAGATTTGGATTCCTCTGCACACAGCTAGGGGAAGGTCCCCTTGGCCACCTCCACACTGCCATAGACAAGTGGCAGATACAGATTCTGCCCAGAGCTGATAGGAAAAGTTGATTGAAAAATAAAACGAAAATAAACACAAAGACAAACACAGAAAAAAAAAAAAAAAAAAAATTTAAAAAATTCCCACAAACCGAGCAAAAAAGGCACCTTTGGCAGCTGCAGGGCCCTTGGAAATGGCAAGTGCCAGACCCTCTGCCCGTGGGAGAGAAGAGGGCTCTGAATTGCCCGCCTCTGGTATATAAACCCTGCTCCCAGGCTGCTTCAATACAGAATTCTTCCGGAGGACTTCAGAAAGCTGAGAGTCAGATTTTTGGGGCAGTTTTGGGGGCAAATTTGCAGTGATTCTTGGCAGAGGGCGGGGGGGGGGGGGGGGTGTGGGTGGTGTTTGGTGGCGATTCTGGGGTTCCAAAGTTGATTTTGGTGTGGCTTCAATTGATTTTCGGGTGATTTTGGGGTGGTTTGGGGGGCAATTTGGGGGGGTTTTAGTGCCATTGGGGGGGGGGGGGTTGAGGGTGTCAAAGCCTGTTTTAGGGTCATTTGGGGTGATTTGGGTGTGATTTGGGGGGGGGCGGGGGTTGGTAAGATTTTGGGATGATTTTGGGTTCAAATTTTGGGGATATTTTTGGCAGAGGCCAAGCCAATTTTAAGGTGATTTTTGAGCAGATTTGCGGTGATTTTAGGGGGTGCCGAGGCCAATTTTGAGGTGATTTTTGGAACGACGGTGGGGCAACTTCTGGGCGGACTTGGGGCTTATTTTGCATTGATTTTGGAACAATTCTGTGGTGATTTTGGGGCGCTATTTGGGGGCTTTTGGAGGCTAATTTGGGGAGATTTGGGAAGTTTTGGTGGCAGTTTTGGGGTGCCAAAACCGATTTTGGTGTGATTTTGGGTGGTATTTGTGTGATTTTTGGGTTGCCCTGGCCCATTTTTGTGTGATTTGGGGTGTGAGTGTTTAGGGTGATTTTGAGGTGATTTTTGTGGCGATTTTGGGGATTTTTGGGGTGATTTGAGGGGGTTTGGGGTGATTTTTGGGATGATTTGGGGATAATTTTTTAAGGGAAATTTGGGGGTGATTTTTGGGGTGCAGAAGCCAATTTCAGCATGATTTTGGGTTTATTTTGCGTGGTTTTGGTTGATTTGGGGGTGACTTTTGGGGCAATTTTGGGCGGCATTGAGAGTGCTGAAGCCACTTTTGGGGTGATTTTTGGCCGATTTTGGGGTGATTTGGGGGGTGATTTTGGGGGTGATTTATTGGGGGGCTGAAGCAAATTTTTAGGGTGATTTTGGGAAGCTTTGAAGGTGCCAAAATCAGTTTTGGAGTGATTTTGGGGCGATTTTTGGGGCACCTTTGAGTCGGTTTTTGGGGTGATTCTGAGAGTTCTTGGGTTGATTTTTGGGGTGATTTTTGGAGCAATTTTGGGGGGTTTTGAGGGTGCCGATGATGATTTAAGTTTTTTTTAGGGTGATTTTTGGATGGTTTCTGGGGAGATTTTAGGGTGATTTTGAGGTGATCTTGGTGTGATTTTTGGGCAATTTTGAAGGTTTCTGGGGCAATTTTAGGGGTTTTGGGGGGTGCAGAAGCTGATTTGGCAGTGATTTGATGTGATGTTGAGGTGATTCATGAGGCGATTTCGAGGATAGTTTGGGGATCATTTTGCGGTGACTTTTGGGGGGAGCTCAATCCAATTTTCAGATGATTTTGGTTGACTTTGTGGTGATTTTTTGGGCGATTTGGGGTGTTTCTAGGGCAATTTTGGTTTTTTTTTTTCAAGATTGCCAAAGCCAGTTTTGGAGTAATTTGGGGAGATTTTGGAGAGATTTTTGGGGCAACTTTGGCGTTGTTTTTAGGGCAATTTTGAAGGTTTCTTGGGTGATTTCAGGGGGTTTTGGGAGTGCAGAAGCTGATTTTGGGGCGATATCAGATGATTTTGGGGTGGTTTTTGGGACAATTTTGGAGGTGTTTTGGGGGTTCCAAAGCAGATTTTGGGTGATTTCAAAGGTTTTTAAGGAAATTTGGGGTGATTTCTGGAGTGATTCTGGGGTGATTTTGGTGTTTTAGGGGGTGTAAAAGCTATTTTTGGGGGTGATTTTGGGGCTATTTTTAGGGCAGGTTTTGGGGGTGCCAGAGCTCATTTTGGGGTGATTGTGGGTGATTTTGGAGTGATTCTGGGGTGAGTTTAGGGATGTTTTGGGGGCAATTTGGAGGGCTTTTTGGGGTGATTTTGGGCCATTTGGGGAGTGCCAAAGCAAATTTTTGGGGTGTTCTTAGGGAGGATTTTGGGGTGATTGTTGGGGTGACTTGCAATGGGTTTGGGAATGATTTTGGGGTGATTTTTAAGGTGATTTGAGTGCAGTTTTGGGGTGCAGAAGCCAATTTGTGGGTTATTTGGGATGATTTTCAGGTAATTTTTGAGGCAATTTTGGGGGTGGCTTTGGTATGATTTTGTGGTGATTTTTGCAGCGATTTTGGGGGTTTTGGGGGAAAATTTGGGGTGGTTTTGTTGGGCTGTTTATTTTTTTTTGTGGGATTTTTTGGTGGTGTATTACCGGGATCCAGGCGTGCGTGAGCGCACGGCGAGGCCCGGTATTGGCAACCTGGTTCGATGGGGCCACGGCCGATCACCTCTTTTATAATACACAGACCGTGCCGGGCAATCACACATAACACTAATATAGTGGACGGCGAAATGCATTTATTCGAGCGCGCGCGGTAGCTTTTATGGATGTAGCGTGGTCACGTCACGCCAGTGGGGGTCTGCAAGGTACAACTGGATTTGGTAAGAACTGTGGAGAGGCGGGGACCCTAACTAACACCCCATAATTCTTCCGGCCGGGAAATCTATCTGCCAACAGTGGTGGGGTTTTTTCTGTTGTTTTGGTTTGGTTTGGTTTTTTTGTTTGTTTTGGTTTGGTTTTTATTGTTTTGTTTTGTTTTGGTTTGGTTTTGTTTTTTGGTGTTCCAAAGCCGATTTTGGTGTGACTTTTTGGTGATTTAGAGGTCATTTTTGGGGCTGCCGAAGATGATTTTGGGGTGATTTTTGGGGTAGTTTTTGCGGGTGCGAAAGCTCATTTTGGGGTGATTGCAGGTGATTTTGATGCAATTTAGGGGTGAATTTGGGGTTATTTTTGGGACAATTTTGGGGATTTTAAGGGTTTTTGAGGGTGCCAAAGCCAATTTTTGGGGTGACTTTGGAGTGGTTTTGGGGTGATTTTGAGGGTTCTTAGGGTGATTTTAGTGTGATTTTTGGGGTGATTGTGCGAGCGACGCAGATGAGGACAAAGGCCACCTTGGTGCACCCCGACAGCTCCAGTATGTACACCAGCAGCTGCAGACCGTAGAGAGCACTGAACTGCTCCCGCGTCACGTTGTGGTTCCCGCAGGAGCTACGCGAACTGCGCCGGGTGATGTTCAGGGACAGCAAGGCGCCGACTCGGGGACTGACACCACCCCTCTTCAGCGCCGCCGCCCGCGCCCCAACATGGCCAGACCACGACCCCTCTGGCTTTGCCGTCTTCTGCCTCAACGTCCTTGTAAACACCTGCTCTCAGTGATATTTTCTTGCCTTCCACATTCTTCCCCGCTTTCCTTTCGCTTCTCCTTGCACCCTGCGGCTTCCCCGAGGATGCCTGCTTTCCTGCTGCAAAATGCTGCTCTCTCGGCAAAAAGGCAGCTTCTCGTTCTGGACAGCTCTGCTGCGCACAAGACGCAGAGAGACAGCAGAGCTTCTGCTTGAGCTGCTGAACGCAGGGGCAACTCCAACCCAACTAGAAAGTGCTTTTGTGCTGGCAAAGGCAGAAGTATCATTGCACCAGCGTCTGGGCTTGCTGGAAACAATAGCAAGCAGGAGTACTTCTCGGCACCATGAAAACAGAAAGCAGAAGCACGCACACGGCGAGAGGAGACTGCCTGAAATGTCCTACATTTAGTATAGCTGTCAGGTGAAGACACTGTGACAAGACAGTGTTGGCAGCACCAGATTCCACCTCTCTGGGAAACCACGGTGTTGGCAGCTTCAGCTTCCACCACTCGGCGACACCACAATTGTGGCAGCACCAGGTTCAAAGTCTCTGAGACACCACAGTGACTACAGAACCAGTTTCCACCTCTTTGTGACACCACAGTGTGTGACAGCAATGGAAACACCCACTCCCAACTCTCTGTGACACCACAGCATTGGCAGCACACACTTCCACCTCTCTGTGACACCACAGCAGGTGCAGAAGCAGCTTCGATCCCTACGTGACACAATAGTGCTGGCAGCTCCAACTTCCAACTCTCTGTTACACCGCAGCAGTTAGGGTACCAGAATTGCCTTTTTTGTGATGCCACAGAGCTGGCAACAGCAGCTTCTCCCTCTATGTGACACCACAGTGCTGCCAGAACCAGCTTCCACACCATCTGACACCACAGTGCAGGCAGCAGAAGCTTCCACCTATCTGTGATGCCACAGAGCTGACAGCAACAGCTTCCACCTCTCTGTGACACCACAGCTCTGGCAGCACCAGCTTCGACCTCTCTGTGATACCACAGCGCTAGTAACACCAGCTTCCATCACTCTGTGACCCCGCAGTGCTGCCAGCATCTGCTTCCAACATTCTGAGACACCACAGTGACGACACCAGAAGCTTCCAGCTGTTTGTGACATATTAGCAGTTCAGCAGCAGCATCCATCTCTCTGTGACAACACAGTAGCTGGAGAACCACCATTACACTTTTTGTGTTGCCGTAGTGCTAGCAGCACCAGCTTCCATCTCTCTGCAACACAGGAGCAGTGGCAGCACCAGCATTCCTCTCTTTGTGACACCGTAGAGCTGGCAGCAGCAACTTCCACCTTTCCATGACAACACAGAGCTGGTACCACCAGCTCCTACCTCTCTGTGAAAACACAGCAGTTGAAGCACCAGCTTCCACATCTCTGACACCACAGTGCTGGCACCAACAGCTTCCAATTCCCTGTCACACCTCACCATTTGCAGCACTAGCTTCCACCTCTCTATGACACCACAGTGCTGCCTGCACCAGCGGCCACCTCGCTGTGACAACACAGTGGTGGCAGCACCGATTACACCACTCTGCGACACCACAGTTCTGGCAGCACCAGCTACAAAGTTCTTTGGGACACCACAGTGCCTGCAGAACCAGTTTCCACCACTTTGTGATACGACAGTAGTGGAAACAGCCGCTCCGACCTCTCTGTGACACCACCGCATTGGCAGCACACACTTCCACATCTTTGTGACACCACAGCAGGTGCAGAAGCAGCTTCCAACCCTACGTGACACAAAAGTGCTGGCATCTCCAACTTCCACCTCTCTGTTACACCACAGTAGTTAGGGTACCAGAATTGCCTTTTTTGTGATGCCTCAGAGCTGGCAACAACAGCTTCTCCCTCTCTGTGACACCACAGTACTTCCAGATCCAGCTTCCACCCCATCTGACACCACAATGCAGGCATCAGCCGCTTCCACCCCTCTGTGACACCACAGCAGGTGCAGAAGCAGCTTCCAACGCTATGTGACACAACCGTGCTGGCAGCTCAAACCTCCACCTCTCTGTTACACTGCAGTAGTTAAGGAACCACAATTGCCTTTTTTGTGATGCCACAAAGATGCAGCGACAGCTTCTCCCTTTCTGTGACACCACAGTGTTGCCAGAACCAGCTTCCACCCCATCTGACACCGCAGTGCAGGCAGAAACAGCTTCCACATCTCTGTGATTCCACAGCTCGGGCAACACCAGCGTTCCTCTCTTTGTGACACCAGAGGGCTGGCAGCAGCAACTTCCACCTTTCTGTGACACCACAGTGCTGGTAGCACAAGTTTTTACCTCTCTGTGAAAACACAGCAGTTGAACCACCAGCTTCCACCTCTCTGTGACACCACAGCTCTGGTAGCCCCAGCATTTCTCTCTTTGTGAAACCACAGAGCTGGCAGCAGCAACTTCCAACTTTCTCTGGCACCACAGTCCTGGCAGAACCAGCTTCCAACTCTCTCTGACACCACAGCAGTGGCAGCACAGACTTCCACCTCTCTGTGACACCACACTGCTGGCACCACCAGCTTCCACCTCCCTGTCACACCACAGCATTTCCAGCACCAGCTTCCACCTCTCTATGACACCACAGTGCTGCCTGCACCAGCTGCCACCTCGCTGTGACAACACAGTGTTGGCAGCACCGGATTCCACCTCTCTGGTACACCACAGTAGTTAGGATAAGACAATTGCTTTTCTTGTGATACCACAGAGCTGGCAGCAACAGCTTCCACCCCATCTGACACCACTGTGCTGGCAGAACCAGCTTCTACCTCATCTGACACCACAGTGCAGGCAGCAGCACATTCCACCTCTCTGTGATGCCACAGTTCTGGCACCACCAGCTTCCAGCTCTCTGTGACACCACAGCGCTGGTAAAACCCGTTTCCATCACTTGGTGACACCGCAGTGCTGCCAGCACCTGCTTCCAACATTCTGTGACACCACAGTGACGACAACAGCAGCTTCCAGCTGTCTGTGACACGATAGCAGTTGCAGCAGCAGCATCCACCTCTCAGTGACAACACAGTAGCTGGAGAACCACCATTACACTTTTTGTGTTGCCACAGTGCTGGCAGCACCAGCTTCCACCACTCTGCGACACAAGAGCACTGGCAGCACCAGCATTCCTCTCCTTGTGACACCACAGAGCTGGCAGCAGCAACTTCCACCTTTCTGTGACACCAAAGTGCCAGCAGAACCAGCTTCCTCCTCTCTGTGACACCATAGCAGTGGCAGCACAGACTTCCACCTCTCTGTGACACCACAGTGCTGGTAGCACCAGCTTCCACCTCCCTGTCACACCACAGCATTTCCAGCACCAGCTTCCACCTCTCTATGACACCACAGTGCTGCCTGCAACAGCTGCCACCTCGCTGTGAAACACAGTGTTGCAGCACCAGATTCCACCTCTCTGGGACACCACGGTGTTGGCAGCTTCAGATTTCACCACTCTACGACACCACAGATCTGGAAGCACCAGCTACAAAGTCTCAGGGACACCACAATGCCTGCAGAACCGGTTTCCACCTATTTGTAACACCACAGCGGTAGAAACACCCACTCCCACCTCTCTGGGACACCACAGAATTGGCAGCACACACTTGCACCTCTCTGTGACACCACAGCTTTGGCAGCACACACTTCCATCTCTCTGTGATACCACAGTAGGTGCAGAAGCAGCTTCCAACCCTACGTGGACACAACAGTGCTGGCATCTCCAACTTCTATCTCTCTGTTACACCGCAATAATTAGGGTACCACAATTGCCTTTTTTGTGGTGCCACAAAGCTGCAGCAACAGCTTCTCCCTCTCTGTGACACCACAGTGCAGGCAGCAGCAGCTTCCACCTCTCTGTGAAGCCACAGCTCTGGCAGCACCAGCATTCCTCTCTTTGAGACACCACAGAGCTGGCAGCAGCAACATCCACCTTTCTGTGGCACCACAGTCCTGGCAGAACCAGCTTCCAACTCTCTGTGACACCACAGCAGTGGCAGCATAGACTTCCACCTCCCTGTGACACCACAGTGCTGGCACCACCAGCTTCTACCTCTCTGTGACACCACATCATTTGCAGCACCAGCTTCCACCTCTGTGAAACCACAGTGCTGCCTGCACCAACAGCTTCCAATTCCCTGTCACACCTCACCATTTGCAGCACTAGCTTCCACCTCTCTATGACACCACAGTGCTGCCTGCACCAGCGGCCACCTCGCTGTGACAACACAGTGGTGGCAGCACCGATTACACCACTCTGCGACACCACAGTTCTGGCAGCACCAGCTACAAAGTTCTTTGGGACACCACAGTGCCTGCAGAACCAGTTTCCACCACTTTGTGATACGACAGTAGTGGAAACAGCCGCTCCGACCTCTCTGTGACACCACCGCATTGGCAGCACACACTTCCACATCTTTGTGACACCACAGCAGGTGCAGAAGCAGCTTCCAACCCTACGTGACACAAAAGTGCTGGCATCTCCAACTTCCACCTCTCTGTTACACCACAGTAGTTAGGGTACCAGAATTGCCTTTTTTGTGATGCCTCAGAGCTGGCAACAACAGCTTCTCCCTCTCTGTGACACCACAGTACTTCCAGATCCAGCTTCCACCCCATCTGACACCACAATGCAGGCATCAGCCGCTTCCACCCCTCTGTGACACCACAGCAGGTGCAGAAGCAGCTTCCAACGCTATGTGACACAACCGTGCTGGCAGCTCAAACCTCCACCTCTCTGTTACACTGCAGTAGTTAAGGAACCACAATTGCCTTTTTTGTGATGCCACAAAGATGCAGCGACAGCTTCTCCCTTTCTGTGACACCACAGTGTTGCCAGAACCAGCTTCCACCCCATCTGACACCGCAGTGCAGGCAGAAACAGCTTCCACATCTCTGTGATTCCACAGCTCGGGCAACACCAGCGTTCCTCTCTTTGTGACACCAGAGGGCTGGCAGCAGCAACTTCCACCTTTCTGTGACACCACAGTGCTGGTAGCACAAGTTTTTACCTCTCTGTGAAAACACAGCAGTTGAACCACCAGCTTCCACCTCTCTGTGACACCACAGCTCTGGTAGCCCCAGCATTTCTCTCTTTGTGAAACCACAGAGCTGGCAGCAGCAACTTCCAACTTTCTCTGGCACCACAGTCCTGGCAGAACCAGCTTCCAACTCTCTCTGACACCACAGCAGTGGCAGCACAGACTTCCACCTCTCTGTGACACCACACTGCTGGCACCACCAGCTTCCACCTCCCTGTCACACCACAGCATTTCCAGCACCAGCTTCCACCTCTCTATGACACCACAGTGCTGCCTGCACCAGCTGCCACCTCGCTGTGACAACACAGTGTTGGCAGCACCGGATTCCACCTCTCTGGTACACCACAGTAGTTAGGATAAGACAATTGCTTTTCTTGTGATACCACAGAGCTGGCAGCAACAGCTTCCACCCCATCTGACACCACTGTGCTGGCAGAACCAGCTTCTACCTCATCTGACACCACAGTGCAGGCAGCAGCACATTCCACCTCTCTGTGATGCCACAGTTCTGGCACCACCAGCTTCCAGCTCTCTGTGACACCACAGCGCTGGTAAAACCCGTTTCCATCACTTGGTGACACCGCAGTGCTGCCAGCACCTGCTTCCAACATTCTGTGACACCACAGTGACGACAACAGCAGCTTCCAGCTGTCTGTGACACGATAGCAGTTGCAGCAGCAGCATCCACCTCTCAGTGACAACACAGTAGCTGGAGAACCACCATTACACTTTTTGTGTTGCCACAGTGCTGGCAGCACCAGCTTCCACCACTCTGCGACACAAGAGCACTGGCAGCACCAGCATTCCTCTCCTTGTGACACCACAGAGCTGGCAGCAGCAACTTCCACCTTTCTGTGACACCAAAGTGCCAGCAGAACCAGCTTCCTCCTCTCTGTGACACCATAGCAGTGGCAGCACAGACTTCCACCTCTCTGTGACACCACAGTGCTGGTAGCACCAGCTTCCACCTCCCTGTCACACCACAGCATTTCCAGCACCAGCTTCCACCTCTCTATGACACCACAGTGCTGCCTGCAACAGCTGCCACCTCGCTGTGAAACACAGTGTTGCAGCACCAGATTCCACCTCTCTGGGACACCACGGTGTTGGCAGCTTCAGATTTCACCACTCTACGACACCACAGATCTGGAAGCACCAGCTACAAAGTCTCAGGGACACCACAATGCCTGCAGAACCGGTTTCCACCTATTTGTAACACCACAGCGGTAGAAACACCCACTCCCACCTCTCTGGGACACCACAGAATTGGCAGCACACACTTGCACCTCTCTGTGACACCACAGCTTTGGCAGCACACACTTCCATCTCTCTGTGATACCACAGTAGGTGCAGAAGCAGCTTCCAACCCTACGTGGACACAACAGTGCTGGCATCTCCAACTTCTATCTCTCTGTTACACCGCAATAATTAGGGTACCACAATTGCCTTTTTTGTGGTGCCACAAAGCTGCAGCAACAGCTTCTCCCTCTCTGTGACACCACAGTGCAGGCAGCAGCAGCTTCCACCTCTCTGTGAAGCCACAGCTCTGGCAGCACCAGCATTCCTCTCTTTGAGACACCACAGAGCTGGCAGCAGCAACATCCACCTTTCTGTGGCACCACAGTCCTGGCAGAACCAGCTTCCAACTCTCTGTGACACCACAGCAGTGGCAGCATAGACTTCCACCTCCCTGTGACACCACAGTGCTGGCACCACCAGCTTCTACCTCTCTGTGACACCACATCATTTGCAGCACCAGCTTCCACCTCTGTGAAACCACAGTGCTGCCTGCACCAGCTGCCACCTCGCTGTGACAACACACTGTTGGCAGCACCAGATTCCACCTCTCTGTGACACCAGAGCTCTGGCAGCATCAGCTTCCACTTTTCTGTGACACCAGAGCGCTGGTAAAACCAGCTTCCATCACTCGGTGACACCGCAGTGCTCCCAGCACCTGCGTCCAACATTCTGTGACACCACAGTGGCAGCAACAGCAGCTCCCAACTGTCTGTGACACGATAGCAGTTGCAGCAGCAGCTTCCACCTCTCTGCAACACAAGAGCACTGGCAGCACCAGCATTCCTCTCCTTGTGACACAACAGAGCTGGCAGCAGCAACTTCCACCTTTTTGTGACACCACAGTGCCAGCAGAACCAGCTTCCACGTCTCTGTGACACCACAGTGCTGGTAGCACCAGCTTCTACATCTCTGTGAAAACACAGCAGTTGAAGCACGGGCTTCCACCTCCCTGTGACACCACACTGCTGGCACCACCAGCTTCCACATCCCTGTCACACCACAGCATTTGCAGCACCAGCTTCCACGTCTCTATGACACCACAGTACTGCCTGCACCAGCTGCCATCTCGCTGTGACAACACAGTGTTGGCAGCACCAGATTCCACCTCTCTGGGACACCATGGTGTTGGCAGCTTCAGCTTCCACCACTCTGCCACACCACAGTTCTGGCAGCACCAGCTACAAAGTCTCTGGGACACCACAGTAACTGCAGAACTAGTTTCCACCACTTTGTGACAACACAATAGTGGAAACACCGCTCCCACCTCCCTGTGACACCACAGCTTTGGAAGCACACACTTCCACCTCTCTGTGGCGCCAAAGCTCTGGCAGCACCAGCAATCTTCTCTTTGTGACACCACAGTGCTGCCTGCAGCAGCTGCCACCTCGCTGTGAAAACACAGTGTTGGCAGCACCAGATTCCACCTCTCTCGGACACTACGGTGTTGGCAGCTTCAGCTTCCACCACTCTGCCACACCACAGTTCTGGCAGCACCAGCTATAAACAAAGTCTCTGGGACACCACAATGCCTGCAGAACCAGTTTAACCACTTTGTGACACCACAGCGGTGGAAACACCCACTCCCACCTAAAATGGCCACCGTTTCTGTTTAATTCTGTATACCTGCCGCTGGGATTTTGCCTGCTAAAATTCCACTAAAATTCCATACGAATGACAATGTCCTCCATATGAAATCTACCACCAGTTGGAAATTTGTCTGCACTTCTAAGTTCAATGACCTCGTAAAAACTGACATCAAGAACCTGGGCTGGAGGCAGTGGTTTCCCTTAGAAAAGGGCCACCGTTCATGTCTAATGCTGTCTGCCTGCCGCTGGGATTTTGCCTGCTAAAATTTCATACAAATGAGGATATCCCCCAGATGGAATCTAACACCACATGGAAGATTATCTTCCCTTGTAGTGCCAAAGGCCTCCTACAAACTGACATCAGGAGCCTGGGCTAGAGACTTTGACTTCCCATAGAAACAGCCCACCGTTCGTGTCTAATGCTGTCTGCTTGCCAATAGGATTTTGCCTGATAATATACCTCTAAAATTACATACGAATCAGGATGTCTCCCAAATGGAATCAACCACGGCATGGAAGATTGTCTGCCCTTGTAGTGCCACAGGCCTCCTACAAACTGACATAAGGAACCTAGGCTGGAGACTTTGGTTTCCCATGGAAAAGGCCCACCGTTCGTGTCTAATAGTCTCTCCTGGACGCTGAGATTTTGGCTGCCAATAATCCTCTAAAATTCCATAGGAATGAGAATGAGAAGGTCCCCCACATGGAGTCCACCACCACTTAGAAGTTTGTCTGCCCTTGTAGTTCCAAAGGCCTCCTACAAACTGACATCAGGAACGTCAGGTGGAGTCTTGGGTTTCCCATGGAAAAGGGCCACCGTTTGTGTCTAATGCTGTCTGCCTGCAACTGGGCTTCTACCTGCTGAAATTCCATACAAATAAGGATATCTCCCCGATGCAATCAGCCACCAGATGGAAGGTTGTCTGCCCTTGTTGTGCTAAAGGCCTCCTAAAAACTGACCTCAGGATTGTGGGGTGGAGACTTTGGTTTTCCATGGAAAAGGGCCATCGTTCAAGTCTAATGCTGTCTGCCTGCAGCTGGGCTTATGCCTAAAAAAATTCCACTGAAATTCCATGCAAATCAGGATATCTCCCCGGCGCAATCTACCGCCAGATGGAGGACTATCTGCCCTTGTAGTTACACACGCATCATAAAAACAAACATCAGGAATATGAGGTGGAGACTTTGGTTTCCCATGGAAAAGGGCCGGCATTCGTGTCTAATGCTGTCTGCCTGCCAGTGGGCATATGTCTACTGAAATCCCATACAAATGAGGATATCTCCCAGATGGAATCAACCACCAGTTGGAAGTTTTTGAGCCCTTTTACTGCCAACGAGCTCCTACAAACTGACATCAGGAATGTCGGCTGGAGACATTGGTTTGCTTTGGAAAAGGGCCAGTGTTCGTGTCTAATGCTGTCTGCCTGCCACTGGGCGTATGTCTACTAAAGTTCCACTAAAATTTTATTGAAATGAGGATATCTCTCAGATGGAATCTACCACCAGTTAGAAGTTTTTCTGTCCTTTTAGTGCCAAAGGCCTCCTGCAAACGGACATCAGGAACGTGGGGTGGAGACGTTGGTTTCCCATGGAAAAGGGTCAGCGTTCGTGTCTAATGCTGTCTGTCTGCCACTGGGCTACGCCTACTAAAATTCCATACAAACGAGGATATCTCCAAGGTGCAATCTACCACCAGTTGGAAGTTTTTCTGCCCTTGTAGTGCACAAGGCCTCCTGCAAACTGACATCAGGAACCTGGAGTGGAGTCTTTGGTTTCCCATGGAAAAGGGCCACCGTTCGTGTCTAATGCTGTCTGCCTCCTACTGGGCTTATGCCTACTAAAATTCCATACAAATGGGGATATCTCCCAGAAGCAATCTACCACCAGTTGGATATTTGTCTGCCCATGTAGTGCCAAAGGCCTCTTGCAAACTGACATCAGGAACCTGGGGTGGAGACTTTGGTTTCCCATGGAAAAGGGCCAGTGTTCATGTCTATTGCTGTCTGCCTGCCAGTGGGCTTCTGCCTAATGAAATCCCATACAAATGCGGATATCTCCCAGATGGAATCTACCACCAGTTGGAAGTTTGTGTGCCCTTGTACTGACAAAGGCCTCCTGAAGAGTGACATCAGGAACCTGGTGTGGAGACTTTGGTTTCCCATGGAAATGGCCGCTGTTCGTATCTAATGCTCTCTGCCTACCACTGGGCTTCTGCCTACTGAAATTCCATACAAATGAGGATATCACCCAGATGGAATCTACCACCAGTTGGAAGTTTGTCTGCCCTTGTAGTGCCAAAGCCTTCCTACAAATTGACATCAGAAACCTGGGGTGGAGGCTTTGGTTTCCCATGGAAAAGGGCCACCGTTCGTGTCTAATGCTGTCTGCTGCCACTGGGCAAATGGCTACTAAAATTACATACAAATGAGGATATCTCCCAGATGCAATATGCCACCAGTTGGAAGTTTGTCTCCTCTTGTAGTGCCTGAGGCCTCCTAGAAAATGACATCAGGAACCTGGGGTGGAGACTTTGGTTTCCCATGGAAATGGGCCACTATTCATGTCTAATTCTGTATGCCTGCCGCTGGGATTCTGCCTACTAAAATTCCACTAAAATTCCATAGAAGTGGGAATATCTCCCAGGTGCAATGTAACACCAGTTGGAAGTTTCTCTGCCCTTGTGGTTCCAAAGGCCTCCTAAAAACGGATATCAGGAACGTGTGGTGGAAACTTTGGTTTCCCATGCAAAAGGGCCACCGGTTGTGCCTGCCACTGGGCTTATGCCTAGTAAAATTCCATACAAATGAGGATATCTCCCAGATGGAGTCTACCACCAGTTGAAAGTTTGTCTGCCCTTGTAATGCCAACGGCCTCCTAGAAACTGACATCAGGAATCTGGAGAGGACGCTTTGGTTTCCCATGGAAAAGGGCCACCATTGGTGTTTAATGCTGTCCCCTTGCCACTGGGCTTATGACTACTGAAATTACATACAAAAGAGGATATCTCCCCGATGCACTATGCCACCAGATGGAAGTTTGTCTGCTGTTGCAGCGCCAAAGGCCTCCTTCAAAGTGATATCCGGAACCTGGCCTGGAGACTTTGGTTTCCTATGGAAAAGGCCCACCGTTCCTGTCTAATAATGTCTGCCTGGCACTGTGGTTATGACTGCTGAAGTTCCATACATATGAGGATATCTCCCAGGTGCAATCTACCACCAGGTGGTAGTTTGTCTGCCCTTGTAGTGCCAAAGGCCTCCTAAAAACTGACATCAGGAACGTGGGGTGGAGACTTTGGTTTCCCACAGAAATGGGCCACCGTTCCTGTCTAATGCTGTCTGCCTGCCACGGGGCTTCTTCCTACTAAAATTCCACTAAAATTCCATAGAAATGAGGATATCTCCCAGGTGCAATCTACAACCAGATGGAAGTTTCTCTGCCCTTATATTGGAAAACGCCTCCGACAAAGTGACATCAGCAACGTGGCGTGGAGATTTTGGTTTCCTATTGAAAAGGGCCTCCGTTCGTGTCTAATGCTGTCTGCCTGCCACTGGGGTTATGCCTGCCTAAATTCCTCACAAATGTGGATATCTCCCAGATGGAATCTACCACCAGTTCTAAGTTTGTTTGCCCTTGTAGTGCCAAAAGCCTCCTAAAAAGTGACATCAAGAACCTGGGGTGGAGACTTTGGTTTCTCATGGAAATGGGCTACCGTTCGTGTCTAATGCTGTCTGCCAGCCATTGGGCTTCTGCATACGAAAATTCCACTGAAATTCCATAGAAATGAAGACATCTCCCGGGTGCAGTCTACCGCCAGATATAAGTTTGTCTGCTCTTATAGTGCCAAATGCCTCCTGCAGACTGACATCAGGAATCTGCGGTGGAGACTTTGGTTTCCCATGGAAAAGGGTCCCTGTTCGTGTCTAATGCTGCCTCCTTTCCACTGGGCTTATGCATACTAAAATTCCATACGAATGAGTATATCTCCCAGGTGCAATCTACCACCAGATGGAAGTTTTTCTGCCCTTGTAGTTCCAAAGGCCTCCTACAAACTGATATGAGGAGTCTGGGGTGGAGACCTTGGTTTCCCATGGATATGGGCCAGAGTTCATGTGTAAGGCTGTCTGCCTGCAGCTGGATTTCCGCCTACTAAAATTCCACTAAAATTCCATACAAATGTGGACATCTCCGAGGTGCAATCTACCGCCAGATTGGAGTTTGTCTGCCCTTGTAGTGCCAAAGTCCTCCTTCAAACTGACATCAGGAACATAGGATGGATAATTTGTTTTTCCATGGATAAGGGCCACCGTTCGTGTCTAATGCTGTCAGCCTGCCCGTGGGCATATGCCTACTAAAATTCCATACAAATGAGCATATCTCCAAACGCAATTTCCCACCAGATGGAAATTTGTCTACCCTTTTAATGCCAAAGGCCTTTTAAAAACTGACATCAAGAGCCTGGGTTGGAGACTTTGGTTTCCCATGGAGAAGGGCCACCGTTCATGTCTAATGCTGTCTGCCTGCCACTGGGCTTCTACCTACTGAAATTCTTCACAAATGAGGATATCTCCCAGATGGAATCTGCCACCAGTTAGAAGTCTGTCTGTCCTTGTAGTGCCAAACGCCACCTACAAACAGACATCAGGAACGTGGGATGGAGACGTTGGTTTCCCAAGGATATGGGCCACCGTTCATGTCTAATGTTTTCTGCCAGCCACTGGGCATATGCCTACTAACATTCCACTTAAATTCTGAACAAATGAGGATTTCTCCCAGGTGCAATCTACCACCAGATGGAAGTTTCTCTACTCTTGTAGTTACAAAGGCCTCCTACAAACTGACATTAGGAACGTGAGGTGGAGACTTTGGTTTCCCATGGAAAAGGTCCACTGTTGGTGTCTAATGCTGTCTGCCTGCCACTGGGATTCTTCCTACTAAAATTCCGCTAAAATTCCATACAAATGAGGATATCGCCCAGGTGCAATCTACAATCAGATGGAAGTTTCTCTGCCCTTATATTGGAAAACGCCTCCTACAAACTGACATCAGCAACGTGGGGTGGAGAATTTGGTTTCCCATGGAAAAGGTCCACAGTTCGTGCCTAATGCTGTCTGCCTGCCATTGGGCTTCTGCCTGCTGAAATTCCATACAAATGAGGATATCTCCCCGATGCAATCAACCACCAGACCCAGCTTTGTCTGCCCTTGTTGTGCCAAAGGCCTCCTAAAAAACTGACATCAGGAACCTGGAGTGGAGACTTTGGTTTCCCATGGATATGGGCCAGCGTTCGTGTCTAATTATGTCTGCCTGCCACTAGGTTTCTGCCTATTAAAATTCCACTAAAATTCCATACAAATGAGGATATCTCCCAGGTGCAATCTACCACCACATGGAAGTTTCTCTGCCCCTGTGGTTCCAAAGGCCTCCTCACATTGACGTCAGGAACCTGGGGTGGAGACTTTGGTTTCCCATGGAAAAGGGCCACCATTCATGTCTAATGCTGTCTGCCTGCCACTGGGCTAATGGCTACTAAAATTACATAAAAATGAGGATATCTCCCAGATGCAATATTCCACCAGTTGGAAGTTTGTCTGCTCTTGTAGTGCCAAAAGCCTCCTAGAAACTGACATCAGGAACCTGGGGTGGAGACTTTGGTTTCCCATGGAAAAGCCCCACTGTTCGTTTTTTGTGCTGTCTGCCTGCCACTGGGCTTCGGAGTAGTAAAATTCCACTATAATTCGATAGAAATGTGGACATCTCCGAGGTGCAATATACCGCCAGATGGCAGTTTATCTGCCCATTGTACTGCTAAAGGCCTCCTGTAAACTGATATCAGGAACATAGGATGGATAATTGGTTTCCCATGGAAAAGGTCCACTGTTCGTGTCTAATAATGTCTGCCTGCCACAGGGCTTATGCCTGCTAAAATTCTATACAAATGAGGATATCTTCCAGATGCAATTTACCGCCTGATGGAAGGTAATATGCCCTTGTAGTGCCAATGGCCTCCTACACCCTGACATCAGGAACCTGGGGTGGAGACTTTGGTTTCCCATGGAAAAGGGCCAGCGTTCGTTTCTAATGCTGTCTGCCTGCCACTGCGTTTCTATCTGCTGAAGTTCCATACAAATGAGGATATCTCCCCGATGCAATGAACCACCAGAGAGAAGTTTGTCTGCCCTTGTAGTGCCAAAGGCCTCCTACAAACTCACATCAGGAACGAGAGGTGGAGACTTGGTTTCCCATGGAAATGGGCCAGCGTTCGTGTCTAATGTTTTCTGCCTGCCACTGGGATTCTGCCTACTAAAATTCCATTAAAATTCCACTGAAATTCCATACAAATGAGGATATCTCCCAGGTGCAATCTACTACCAGGTGGAAGTTTCTCTGCCCTTGTAGTGGAAAAGGCTTCCTACAAACTGACATCAGGAACGTGGGGTGGAGACTTTTGTTTCCCATGGAAAAGGGCCACCGTTCGTGTCTTATGCTATGTGCCTGATACTGAGGTTATGCCTGCTGAAATTCCATACAAAAGACGATATCTCCCAGATGGAATCTACCACCAGTTGTAAATTTGTCTGCCCTTTTAGTGCCAAAAGCCTCCTGCAAACTGACATCAGGAATCTGGGGAGGACACTGTGGTTTTCCATGGAAAAGGGCCACCGTTCGTAATTAATGCTGTCTCCTTGCCACTGGGCTTATGACTACTGAAATTACATAAAAATGAGGATATCTCCCACTTGCAATATACCACCAGATGGAAGTTTGTCTGCTCTTGTGCCAAAGGCCTCCTACAAACTGACATCAGGAACGTGGACTTGAGTCCCCTCCATAGCCCTCAAAAACAAAGTCTCCAACCCAGGCTCCTGATGTCAGTTTAAAAAAGGCCTTTGGCACTACAAGGGCAGACAAACTTCCATCTGGCGGTAGATTGCACCTCGGATATGTCCTCATTTGTATGGAATTTTAGTGGAATTTTAGTACTCAGAAGCCCAGTGGCAGACAGACAGCATTAAACATGAACGGTGGGCCTTTTCCATAGGAAACCAAAGCCTCCAGGCCAGGTTCCAAATATCAGTTTGAAGGAGGCCTTTGGCACTGCAAGAGCAGACAAACTTCCATCTGGTGGCATATTGCATCTGGGAGATATCCTCATTTGTATGTAATTTCAGTAGTCATAAGCCCAGTGGCAAGGAGACAGCATTAAAAATCAAGGGTGGCCTTTTTTCATGAGAAACCAAAGCATCCTCTCCAGATTCCTGATGTCAGTTTGTAGGAGACCATTGGCATTACAAGGGCAGACAAACTTTCAACTGGTGGTAGACTCCATCTGGGAGATATCCTCATTTGTATGGAATTTAACTAGGCATAAGCCCAGTGGCAGGCACATAGCATTAGACACAAAAAGTGGCCCATTACCATGGGAAACCAAAGTCTCCACCTCATGTTCCTGAGTGTCAGTTTGTAGGAGGCCATTGGCACTACAAGGGCAGACAAAGTTCCTTCTGGTGGTTGATTGCATCGAGGAGATATCCTCATTTGTATGGAACTTCAGCAGGCAGAAGCGCAGTGGCAGGCAGACAGCATTAGACACGAACAATGGACCTTTTCCATGGGAAACCAAAGTCTCCACCCTAAGTTCCTGATGTCAGTTTGTAGGAGGCCTTTGGAACCACAAGGGCAGAGAAACTTTCATCTGGTGTTAGATTGCACCTGGGAGATATCCTTGTTTGTATGGAATTTTAGTAGGCATAGCCCAGTGGCAGACAGACAGCATTAAACACGAACGCTGGCTCTTTTCCATGGAAAAACAAAGTCTCTACCCCACGTTCCTGATGTCAGTTTGTAGGAGGCCTTTGGCACTACAAGCGTAGACAAACTTCCACCTGGTGGTAGATTGCATCTGGGAGACATCCTCATTTGTATGGAACTTCAACACTCATAACCACAATGCCAGGCAGACAGCATTAGATACGAACGGTGGTCGTTTTCCATGGGAAACGAAAGCCTCCACCCTAGGTTCCTGATGTCAGTTTGTAGGAGGCCTTTGGAACCACAAGGGCAAAGAAACTTCCATCTGCTTTTAGATTGCACCTGGGAGATATTCTCATTTGTATGGAATTTTAGTGGAATTTTATTAGGCAGAATCCCAGCGGCATGCAGACAGAATTAGACATGAAGAGTGGCCCATTTCCATGGGAAACCAAAGTCTCCACCCTTGGTTCCTGATGTCAGTTTTTTAGGAGGCCTTTGCCACTACAAGGGCAGACAAACTTCCATCTGGTGGTAAATTGCATCTGCGAGATAGCCTCATTTATATGGAATTTTAGCAGGCATACGCACAGTGGCAGGCACACAGCGTTGGACATGAACAGTGGCCCTTTTCCATGGGAAACCAAATTATCCATGCTGCGTTTCAGATGTCAGTTTATAGGAGCCCTTCGGCTCTACAAGGGGAGAGAATCTTCCAATTGGGGGTGGACTGCATCTGCGAGATATCCTTATTTGTAAGGAGTTTTAGTGGAATTTATGTAGCCAGAAGCCCAGTGGCCGGCAGACAGCATTAGACACGAACTGTGAGCCTTTTCCATGGGAAACCAAAGTCTCCAGGCCAGGTTCCTGATGTCAGTTTTTAGGAGGCCTTTTGCACTACAAGTACAGGCAAACTTCCAATTGGTGGCATATGGCATCTTGGAGATATCCTCATTTGTATGGAATTTTAGTGGAATTAAAGTAGGCAGAAGCCCAGTGGCAAGTAGACAGCATTAAACACCAACGGTGGCCCATTTCCATGGGAAACCAAAGTCTCCACCCCACGTTCCTGATGTCCGTTTCTAGGAGGCCTTTGGCACTGCAAGAGCAGACAAACTTCAATCTGGTGGCATATTGCATCTGGTAGATATCCTCATTTGTATATTATTTCAGTAGACATAAGCCCAGGGGCAAGGAGACAGCATTAAACACCAAGGGTGGCCCTTTTCCATAGGTAACCAAAGGGTCCTCTCCAGATTCCTGATGTCAGTTTGTAGGAGGCTGTTGGCATTACAAGGGCAGACAAACTTTCAACTGGTGGTGGACTCCATCAGGAAGATATCCTCATTTGTATGGAATTTCATCAGGTAGAAGCCCAGTGGCAGGCAGACAGCATTAGACATGAACGGTGGCCCTTTTCCATGGGAAAACAAAGTCTCCACCCCACGTTCCTGATGTCAGTGTTTAGGAGGCCTTTGGCACTACGACGGCAGACAAAATTCCACCTGGTGGTAGATTGCACCTGGGAGACATCCTCATTTGTATGGAACTTCAGCAGTCATAACCACAGTGCCAGGCAGACAGCATTAGACAGGAACGGTAGTCCTTTACCATGGGAAACCAAAGCTTCGACCCTAGGTTCCTGATGTCAGTTTGTAGGAGGCCTTTGGAACCACAAGGGCAAAGAAACTTCCATCTGCTTTTAGATTGCACCTGGGAGATATTCTCATTTGTATGGAATTTTAGTGGAATTTTAATAGGCAGAAACCTAGTGGCAGGCACACATCATTAGACACGAACACTGGCCCATTTCCATGGGAAACCAAAGTCTCCACTCCAGATTCCTGGTGTCAGATTGTAGGAGGCCTTTGGCACTACAAGGGCAGACAAAGTTCCTTCTGGTGGTTGATTGCATCGAGGAGATATCCTCATTTGTATATAATTTCAGTAGACATAAGCCCAGGGGCAAGGAGACAGCATTAAACACCAAGGGTGGCCCTTTTCCATAGGTAACCAAAGGGTCCTCTCCAGATTCCTGATGTCAGTTTGTAGGAGGCTGTTTGCATTACAAGGGCAGACAAACTTTCAACTGGTGGTGGACTCCATCAGGGAGATATCCTCATTTGTATGGAATTTCATCAGGTAGAAGCCCAGTGGCAGGCAGACAGCATTAGACATGAACGGTGGCACTTTTCCATGGGAAAACAAAGTCTCCACCCCACGTTCCTGATGTCAGTGTTTAGGAGGCCTTTGGCACTACGAGGGCAGACATAATTCCACCTGGTGGTAGATTGCACCTGGGAGATATCCTCATTTGCATGGAACTTCAGCAGTCATAACCACAGTGCCAGGCAGACAGCATTAGACAGGAACGGTAGTCCTTTACCATGGGAAACGAAAGCCTCCACCCTAGGTTCCTGATGTCAGTTTGTAGGAGGCCTTTGGAACCACAAGGGCAAAGAAACTTCCATCTGCTTTTAGATTGCACCTGGGAGATATTCTCATTTGTATGGAATTTTAGTGGAATTTTAATAGGCAGAAACCTAGTGGCAGGCACACATCATTAGACACGAACGCTGGCCCATTTCCATGGGAAACCAAAGTCTCCACTCCAGATTCCTGGAGTCAGTTTGTAGGAGGCCTTTGGCACTACAAGGGCAGACAAAGTTCCTTCTGGTGGTTGATTGCATCGAGGAGATATCCTCATTTGTATGGAACTTCAGCAGGCAGAAGCGCAGTGGCAGGCAGACAGCATTAGACACGAACAATGGACCTTTTCCATGGGAAACCAAAGTCTCCACCCTAAGTTCCTGATGTCAGTTTGTAGGAGGCCTTTGGAACTACAAGGGCAGACAAACTTCCATCTGGAGGTAGATTGCACCTGGGAGATATCCTCATTTCTATGGAATTTTAGTGGAATCTTAGTAGGAAGAAGACCAGTGGCAGGCAGACAGCATTAGACATGAACGGTGGCCCTTTTCCATGGGAAAACAAAGTCTCCACCCCACGTTCCTGATGTCAGTGTTTAGGAGGCCTTTGGCACTACGACGGCAGACAAAATTCCACCTGGTGGTAGATTGCACCTGGGAGATATCCTCATTTGTATGGAACTTCAGCAGTCATAACCACAGTGCCAGGCAGACAGCATTAGACAGGAACAGTAGTCCTTTACCATGGGAAACGAAAGCCTCCACCCTAGGTTCCTGATGTCAGTTTGTAGGAGGCCTTTGGAACCACAAGGGCAAAGAAACTTCCATCTGCTTTTAGATTGCACCTGGGAGATATTCTCATTTGTATGGAATTTTAGTGGAATTTTAATAGGCAGAAACCTAGTGGCAGGCACACATCATTAGACACGAACGCTGGCCCATTTCCATGGGAAACCAAAGTCTCCACTCCAGATTCCTGATGTCAGTTTGTAGGAGACCGTTGGCATTGCAAGGGCAGACAAACTTTCAACTGGTGGTAGACTCCATCTGGGAGATATCCGCATTTGTATGGAATTTAACTAGGCATAAGCCCAGTGGCAGGCACATAGCATTAGACACAAAAGGTGGCCCATTTCCATGGGAAACCAAAGTCTCCACCTCATGTTCCTGAATGTCAGTTTGTAGGAGGCCATTGGCACTACAAGGGCAGACAAAGTTCCTTCTGGTGGTTGATTGCATCGAGGAGATATCCTCATTTGTATGGAACTTCAGGAGGCAGAAGCGCAGTGGCAGGCAGACAGCATTAGACACGAACAATGGACCTTTTCCATGGGAAACCAAAGTCTCCACCCTAAGTTCCTGATGTCAGTTTGTAGGAGGCCTTTGGAACCACAAGGGCAGAGAAACTTTCATCTGGTGTTAGATTGCACCTGGGAGATATTCTCATTTGTATGGAATTTTAGTGGAATTTTAATAGGCAGAATCCCAGCGGCATGCAGACAGAATTAGACATGAAGAGTGGCCCATTTCCATGGGAAACCAAAGTCTCAACCCCAGGTTCCTGATGTCATTTTCCAGGAGGCCTCTGGCACTACAAGAGGAGACAAACTTCCAACTGGTGGCACACTACATCTGGGAGATATCCTCATTTGTATGTAATTTTAGTAGCCATAAGCCACGTTGCAGGCAGACAGCATTAGACACGTACGGTGCCCCATTTCTTTGGGAAACCAAAGTCTCCACCCCACGTTCCTGATGTCCGTTTCTAAGAGGCCTTTGGAACTACCAGGGCAGACAAACTTCCTCCTGGTGGTAGATTGCATCTGGGAGACATCCTCATTTGTATGGAAGTTCAGCACTCATAACCACAATGCCAGGCAGACAGCATTAGATACGAACGGTGGTCGTTTTCCATGGGAAACGAAAGCCTCCACCCTAGGTTCCTGATGTCAGTTTGTAGGAGGCCTTTGGAACCACAAGGGCAAAGAAACTTCCATCTGCTTTTAGATTGCACCTGGGAGATATTCTCATTTGTATGGAATTTTAGTGGAATTTTATTAGGCAGAATCCCAGCGGCATGCAGACAGAATTAGACATGAAGAGTGGCCCATTTCCATGGGAAACCAAAGTCTCCACCCTTGGTTCCTGATGTCAGTTTTTTAGGAGGCCTTTGCCACTACAAGGGCAGACAAACTTCCATCTGGTGGTAAATTGCATCTGCGAGATAGCCTCATTTATATGGAATTTTAGCAGGCATACGTACAGTTGCAGGCACACCGCGTTAGACATGAACAGTGGCCCTTTTCCATGGGAAACCAAATTATCCATGCTGCGTTTCAGATGTCAGTTTATAGGAGCCATTTGGCTCTACAAGGGGAGAGAATCTTCCAATTGGGGGTAGACTGCATCTGCGAGATATCCTTATTTGCAAGGAGTTTTAGTGGAATTTATGTAGCCAGAAGCCCAGTGGCCGGCAGACAGCATTAGACACAAACGCTGGCACATTTCCTTGGGAAACCAAAGTCTCCACTCCAGGTTCTTGATGTCAGCTTGTAGGAGGCCTTTGCCACTACAAGGGGAGACAAAGTTCCGTCTGGTGGTTGATTGCATCGAGAAGATATCCTCATTTGTATGGAATTTTAGCAGGCATACGCCCAGTGGCAGGCACACTGCGTTAGGCATGAAGAGTGGCCCTTTTCCATGGGAAACCAAATTATGCATGCTACGTTTCACATGTCAGTTTATAGGAGCTCTTTGGCACTACAAGGGCAGAGAAACTTCAAACCGGGAGTAGATTGCACCTGCGAGATATTCTCATTTGTATAGAATTTTAGAGGAATTTTAGTACGCAGAATCCCAGCGGCAGGCAGAATGAATTAGCCATGAATAGTGGCCCTTTTCCAGGGGAAACCAAAGTCTCCAGGCCAGGTTCCTGATGTCAGTTTTTAGGAGGCCTTTTGCACTACAAGTACAGGCAAACTTCCAACTGGTGGCATATGGCATCTTGGAGATATCCTCATTTGTATGGAATTTTAGTGGAATTAAAGTAGGCAGAAGCCCAGTGGCAAGTAGACAGCATTAAACAGCAACGGTGGCCCATTTCCACGGGAAACCAAAGTCTCCACCCCACGTTCCTGATGTCCGTTTCTAGAAGGCCTTTGGCACTGCAAGAGCAGACAAACTTCCATCTGGTGGCATATTGCATCTGGGAGATATCCTCATTTGTATATAATTTCAGTAGTCATAAGCCCAGGGGCAAGGAGACAGCATTAAACACGAAGGGTGGCCCTTTTCCATAGGAAACCAAAGGGTCCTCTCCAGATTCCAGATGTCAGTTTGTAGGAGGCTGTTGGCATTACAAGGACAGACAAACTTTCAACTGGTGGTGGACTCCATCGGGGAGATATCCGCATTTGTATGGAATTTAACTAGGCATAAGCCCAGTGGCAGGCAGACAGCATTAGACACGAACGGTGGCCCTTTTCCATGGGAAAACAAAATCTCCACCCCACGTTCCTGATGTCAGTGTTTAGGAGGCCATTGGCACTACGAGGGCAGACAAAATTCCACCTGGTGGTAGATTGCACCTGGGAGATATCCTCATTTGTATGGAATTTCAGCAGGCAGAAGCGCAGTGGCAGGCAGACAGCATTAGACACGAAAAATGGACCTTTTCCATGGAAAACCAAAGTCTCCACCTCACGTTCCTGATGTCAGTCTGTAGGAGGCCTTTGGAACTACAAGGGCAGACAAACTTCCATCTGGTGGTAGATTGCACCTGGGAGATATCCTCATTTGTATAGAATTTTAGTGGAATTTTAGTAGGCATATGCCCAGTGGCTGGCAGACAGCATTAGACACGAACGGCAGCCCATTTCCTTGGGAAACCAAAGTCTCCATCCCACGTTCCTTATGTTAGTTTGTAGGAGGCCTTTGGCACTACAAGGGCAGACAAACTTCCACCTGGTGGTAGATTGCACCTGGGAGATATCCTCATTTGTATGGAACTTCAGCCGTCATAACCACCGTACCAGGCAGACAGCATTAGACACGAACGGTGGTCCTTTTCCATGGGAAACCAAAGTCTCCACTCCAGGCTCCTGATGTCTATTTGTAGGAGGCCTTTAGCAATACAGGGGCAGACAAACTTCCGTCAGGTGCTTGATTGCATCGGAGAGATTACCCAATTTCTTTGGAATTTCAGCAGGCAGAAGTCCAGTGGCAGGCAGACAGCATTAGACACGAACGGTGGCCATTTTCCATGGGAAAACAAAGTCTCAACCCCTTTTTCCTGATGTCAGGTTTTTAGGAGGGCTTTGGTACTACAAGGGCAGAGAATCTTCCATCTGGTTGTAGATTGCACCTGGGAGATATCCTCATTTTTATGGAATTTTTTGTGGAATTTTAGTAGGAAGTTGCCCAGTGGCCGGCAGATAGCATTAGACTCGAACGGTGGCCAATTTCCTTGGGAAACCAAAGTCTCCACCCCACGTTCCGGATGTCAGTTTTTTGGAGGACTTTGGCACTATAAGGGCAGAGAAACTTCAAACCGGGGGTAGATTGCACCTGCGAGATATTCTCATTTTTATAGAATTTTAGACGAATTTTAGTACGCAGAATCCCAGCGGCAGGCACAGAGAATTAGACATGAATAGTGGCCCTTTTCCAGGGGAAACCAAAGTCTGCAGGCCAGGTTCCTGACGTCAGTTTTTAGGAGGCCTTTTGCACTACAAGAACAGGCAAACTTCCAACTGGTGGCATATGGCATCTTGGAGATATCCTCATTTGTATGGAATTTTAGTGGAATTAATGTAGTCAGAAGCCCAGTGGCAAGTAGACAGCATTAAACACCAACAGTGGCCCATTTCCATGGGAAACCAAAGTCTCCACCCCACGTTCCTGATGTCCGTTTCTAGGAGGCCTTTGGCACTGCAAGAGCAGACAAACTTCCATCTGGTGGCATATTGCATCTGGGAGATATCCTCATTTGTATGTAATTTCAGTAGCCATAAGCCCAGTGGCAGGCAGACAGCATTACACACGAACGCTGGCCCTTTTCCATGGGAAACCCAGCTCTCCACTCCAGGCTCCTGATGTCAATTTGTAGGAGGCCTTTGGCACTACAGGGGTAGACAAACTTCCGTCAGGTGGTTGATTGCATCGGAGAGATATCCAAATTTCTTTGGAATTTCAGCAGGCAGAAGCCCAGTGCAGGCAGACAGCATTACACACGAACGCTGGCCCATTTCCATGGGAAGACAAAGTCTCCACCCCTGGTTCCTGATGTCAGTTTTTTTCGGAGGGCTTTGCTACTACAAGGGCAGACAAACTTCCATCTGGTGGTAAATTGCTTCTGCGAGATATCCTCATTTGTATGGAATTTTTGGAGGCAGAAGTGTAGTGGCATGCAGACAGCATTAGACATGAACAGTGGCCCTTTTCCATGGGAAACCAAATTATCCATCCTACGTTTCAGATGTCAGTTTATAGGAGCCCTTTGGCTCTACAAGGGGAGAGAAACTTCCAACTCGGGGTAGATTGCACCTGCGAGATATTCTTATTTGTAGATAGATTTAGTGGAATTTATGTAGGCAGAAGCCCAGTGGCCGGCAGACAGCATTAGACACGAACGCTGGCCCTTTTCCATGGGAAACCAAAGTCTCCACCCCAGGCTCATCATGTCAGTTTGTAGGAGGCCTTTGGAACTACAAGGGCAGAAAAACTTCCATCTGGTGGTAGATTCCACCTGGGAGATGTCGTCATTCGTATGGAATTTTAGTATGCATAAGCCCAGTGGAAAGGAGACAGCATTAGACACGAACAGGGGCCCTTTTCCATGGGAAACCGAAGTCTCCACCCCAGAATCCTGATGTCCGTTTGCAGGAGGCATTTGTCACTACAAGAGCAGACAAACTTATATCTGGCGGTAGATTGCACCCGGGAGATGTCTTCATTTGTATGGAATTTCAGTGGGATTTTCGTAGGCAGAAGCCCAATGGCCGGCAGACAGCATTAGACACAAACGCTGGCCCATTTCCATGAGAAACCAAAGTCTCCACCCCAGGTTCCTGATGTCAGTTTGTAGGAGGCCTTTGGCACTACAAGGGCAGACAAGCTTCCATCTGGTGGTAGATTGCACCTGGGAGATATCCTCATTTGTGAGGAATTTCAGCAGGCATAACCCCAGTGGCAGGCAGACAGCATTAGGCACGAACGTTGGCCCTTTTCCATGGAAACCAAAGTTTCCACCCCAGGTTCCTGATGTCAATTTGTAGGAGACCTTTGGAACTACAAGGGCAGAAAAGCTTCCATCTTGTGGTAGATTGCACCTGGGAGATATCATCATTTGTATGGAATTTTAGTGGAATTTTAGTAGGAAGAAGCCCAGTGGCAGGCAGACAGCATTAGACACAAACCCTGGCCATTTTCCATGGGAATCCAAAGTCTCCACTCCATGTTCCTGATGTCCTGATACTTGTCCAGGCAAATATCAATCTTGTAACCCTCCAGAAGGCTCTCCTGTTTCATGGAGATATGATAGCTTGCTGAGAGATCCCTGGGTTTGGATTACATTGCTCAATACTGAATACACACAGCAGCAACTCCAGAGGTGAGTTCTACCTTTAGTTTCTTGAGGAGACCGAAGTATTTTATTAAGCGTGCTTTTGGGATGCTTTGAGGTGTGGGTAAGGCAAATTTCAGTTTTGCTCCTCCTAGGACTAAGATATACCAACACTCCCCAGCATTGTGTCTTTCATAGCATATAACCTTTCACAAAAATTGCTGTCTGGATGAGGAGATATTTTGAATACTTCCATAAATATTGAAATAATGTCCATCTGTTTGCTACATTTAACAGTGTCTTACATCAAAATACTCCAGCAACTCGTGAAAGATTTCAGACCTCATGAAAGAGCCCTCAGGTTGGAAAATGACCAAGATTCCAAAAGACTCAGGCAATTGCTGGAATAAAATACTGAAGTGAAACCTCCTCATGGAGCAAGATGAAGTGGACAATTCTTTTACGTACAATATCTGTAAAGAGAGACAAAAAATTAAAACAAAAATCCACCTTAAAGCAGAAAAATATTTTAAAATTACATCTTTTAAAGATGCCACCATAAGAACAATGCTTCCACCACTTCTGATAGAAAGGTAACTAGACAATTTAAATCTTTGAGGGTCTGTGAAGCATTAATAGTTTATGAAAGATGACACCAAAAAGTAAATATATACTGTATAGTATGTGTATATATATATATATATATATATATATATATACTATACAGTATATATTTACTAAACCACAACAAACAGATGTTCTCAGGAAAATCATACAGAGTTATAAAAATAGGATATAAAGCCCTGCATAGACATCTGCAAGAAAGGAAGTATCATTTCTATGGCTAGAAACACTAGCTAAATACTAAAGCGTTTTAGTATTAGACTCAGTGTAAGAAAGCATCCAAAGGAAAAAAAAAAACAAAACACCAACCGAAAGAAACACACCAGTAGATTCTCTGCTAGAAGCTAGAGACTTTAGGACTTTCAAAAATAGTATCTCAAAATAATAATAAAAATTAGTAACAACTTCAAAACAAAGACAACAAGACAACACACATGATTAGTGAGTCGGATTATTCGGCTTGAGACTCTTAAAAGGGCCTGACTTATTTTTTCTTCCTCAAATGCCTAGCACCTGAATCTTACTGTCTAAAAATATAAATATCCAAAGTCGTCCGGTACGGTACAATAGCTTTCAGACAGACAAAACAGAAGATATGGTATTCTGCTGAAACTAAGTATGGCAAACATCCCTGCTTAACTGGAGTTCACAAGCAGAGCTGTTGATCTTACTGCACAATGCTTTTGTAGGATTGACCTGCTGTCCAGCAAGCAGCTGCTGCAGCTTCTTGATGTCTATGCATGCTTCAGCCATACTTTCCGGATCTCTGCTTTGAACAGAACTTTGACATCCATCCTCTGATGCTAAAAGCATAAAGACACAACACTTAGTCCAAACACAAAAAGCAGTTTCAACACCCATAAGGACACACCTGAAAACTACTGAAGTGCTGGCACTCAAATGGCTTGTTTTTCAGAACAGTGCAAGGAAAAGAAATCCCAGTTTTCCTACCAAACTGTCAGGAATAATGGAAGAGATTCCCCACCACCACCCCAAACATGAAACAGACACTCTACTGCCTACTTTTTCTTTTAAGATTTCATTTGAAGATTTCAAAGTACTTGATCCTATTTTCTAATGACTAAAAGGTAAGTACTGTTTTAAGCAACACACTTAAGTAGCGAGATAGATGGACACAAGAGGTAACAGGGAAACTTACCCCAGGGAGGATTTCCCAAGTCTTTAAAATGTGTTGTTACAGATACTAAGTCAGTTCCTATTTTCAAGTTCATTTCACCACTCAAGTTTGCTTCAATCACCTGCAATCAATCACCTGCGATCAATCTCAATTTTAGGCAACCCACTTTCGCACTGCAGAATTACAGAAGAATACAGTTTGGTTTTGTTCAAATACAAGCTTCCAGGAGTACTTCACTGCAAGTCAAACATACTTTCTGAAAACAGTTTGAACATTTGAATGTTCAGCTATAAAATGCATTTCCCATCATCCCCATGTGACTTACTCTAGACCAAACTTACAGAAGTTATGAAAAGAAGATTTAATTTAGAGATTTAATTGCTCTCCAGTACTTTTAGAACAAATATTAGCCTTGGGAAGTATACGTTTTGAGGAAAAGGCTTCAGAAATAAGAGACGGAATCTGAAGAAATGCAAAGATTCCTAATTTCCATTCAGTTTTTCAACAAATAGAAGGGCACCAAGAGAGTCTATATGACACACAGAAATCTGGATGTACCAGGAGCTGACAGAGTTGCTCTCAAGAATTTAAAATAGACAACAGCTGGATGAGATCAGTAACTCCAAGAAGGAATTTGAACTAACAGAAATCCTGGAAAAGTGCTAAAAGCTTTCAAATTCCATCTTGAAAGCTGGAAGGAGGAATTTGAAGGAAACTATACATGGTCTTACACAAACCCCAAGCAGATCAGAGGACTCCTAAAGTACAACCTAGAACTTTGTTTCTGTGATTAGATAAATTCTCAGTAATTTATAAAAAAAAAAAAAAAAAAAAAAAAAAAAAAAAAAAAAAAAAAAAAAAAAGACATGTACTGCAATCAGAATCTTGTATACAGTGGAGATATCAAGCTCCCAAATAATGGACAAGTACTATCAGAAATTGCTAATTGCTTCTAAGGGCATTTTGAAGCATTGATCTTGACCAGTTTTATTACCAGGATGCATCCTGCAAAAATAATTATCACACTTAATATTTTTGTTCTCTTAACAGCATGAAAGCAAGGCACTCAGTATAAGTTCAATCCCATCATACAACTATCCTGAGTGAGAAAAGAGCCTCAGCTCTAGAAACAAAAGCACTGTGCTCAATTTTGCGCTCACTGTGCTCAATGTCCACCAAGGACATGGGGGCAGGAAAGAAAGTAAAGACTAAGCCCCCAAAATATCTCACAAAAGAAAAGAGTGTTTGCAGGATGACTGCCATTTGCCAAATTGCCAGTAACCCTGGGTAATCGCTCAACTCTTCCAAGTCTTGAAAAACTGAGACTGTTCCAATTTCAGAATTCTCAGTTAACAGAAAACTTCCTATTTACTAGAATTATGAACAGCATCAAACCCAAACTATTCCAAAGCTCTACACTTACTTAGTAACTTTCATGTCAGTCAACTATGGTGACGGTGAGCAAAAATAACTAAATAAAAAATCAAAGCCCTTTTCTGCCCAACTGCAGAGGGCTTCTTTCAATTAAAAGGCATACCGGCACTCTAGAAATACAGGGTAGACTGCAAACCCAACATGTCAGTCTACAGCACAATGTGACATCCTGGGCCTATTAGCAGAATTTCCTTTAAATCCTACATCAAGTTTACCTGAAGTTCATTCACAGACACCTAACTCACTTAATAGGCATTTCCTTAATGAAATAACCTGGAAAGTCTCCAGCTAGCTTCCTGAAGGACTGTCATTTCTTACCAGCTATAAAGAGCGCCTTGTAGCAATACAATGCCAAGTTCTTTCACGGATTTAGTACAAGGACCATCATTTACTGAGAAGCCCAGGAAAAGCTCTTAAGTGTAAATTCTAAAATAAATCCCATCATTCTTTTCAGTCTTTACACAGGCTTCAGATGCCTTGATTTCAACATCTAACTCATCTCAAAATAAGATTATGTGGCAGCACCAGTTTAAGCAACGTGTTATGTCCCTCATGAAATAACATCTGTAGCATACGTGCTTTAAGTGCCTTAACTTACAATGAAATTGCTGAGATTCTTCATTCTTTCCACCACACTCTTCATTGTTTTCATCACTGGAAGGTAAATACTGACCTAGGAATACATTAAGAAGTGCATTTAGACAAGTATTTCAGATGTGATTGGGGCACATCTATTTCTGCTTTCAATTCCATCTTCGTTTGGACTGAGTTATCTATGGCTTTCAGGATGCACAATATCTGAAATCAGCAAATGTCTCAGGAACAGAAGAACTCTTTCCCATTATACCAACAGGCAATCATTCTAGCAATTGTTCCAGACGTAATATTCCGTGTCTGTGTTCAAAATAGAGGCATGTTTTTGCATATCAGACTCTCACATGAACATCTGTGTTACTAAAATAGTCAATCACAATAGTCAAAAAAGAAGTAACAAGATTCCGACAAAACTGCAGTAATTTCTGGAACTGCAGCAGTGTAAATCTGAAATAAAAGAACAAAATACTGCAAGTTTCTTCTTGTACGTCTACAGAGTCTAAATACTCTTAGCTATAGAGGTAACAGACATCCATAACCTCAAATAGGAGCACGTTTGTACAAGGACTTTTCCTTGCAACTCTGCTAAAAGTCAAAAAGGATATTGAGAGAATATATAAGAAGCAGGAGGAAACACATATATCTTCAACTCTGCCAGATAGGCCATAAATTTCAGAAAGAACAGATTATCTGGGCCATCTGGCACCTGAACACCTGAAACAGTCTAAACTTGTGTGGTTTAGAAGTGCTCCAGACTAAAGCCATGCAAGTCCTTTACCCCTCCCTTCCTTTGCCATGAACATTACAGAAGCTATTGGCAATCATCCACTATGTTCCCATAGGCTCTGGGCTCTCTTGTCAGGATAGAAGCCATGTTCCATTCCCCTTCAAAACTGTAGCCTCCAGTCTTCCCTCTTTCCTTTCGACTCCTTTCCAAACCCCATCAGTAGCATACTCCGTAGCAATATCATTCCACTTGCAAACACCCCTTTCAGTAGGCAATATAAAAACAGAGGCTTACATCGAAGTCTGGCACACTGGGCTCTCTGAAGTCATTCCACATTCTTCTGGGAATAACTCCCACAGGAATGTCATGTGTCACCATCCTACTGCTGCTTGATAAGGATGGCTTGAGGGGAAAAAAAGAGGATGCTCTTGCAGTTAAACACAAGACTGCAATTCTCAAATTAAATTTTTCAAACCCACTCTGGGAAATGCTATAACTACATGCCCTAGTTCCAGTTTTCCCTGGGTTCCTATCAATATGCTTTTAAGTGGGCTTCCCTTTGGAATGAGGAAGAGTTTATGATGTATCAGTCATTAGTGTATCTATAAGCTATCCTTAGAGCGGAAGAGGTGAATCAGTGGAGTTAGCAACAACAAAAGAATCAGAAGTCAGCGTACAATATCAGGAAAACCAAAGGCAAAGGCATGGAGCCAAACACTGAAACCTCCTTCACCTAGTGGCTTCAATGAAAAGGCAAGGATCCATGGAAGACACAGAGGATAAAGGAATTGAGAAAAGTAGACATTTGAAAAGGTTGTTTCAAGAGTATAGTTTTCTCTCTTCCTCCACCTCCTCCTTGCCTTTTGGAAAATACAAAGCTGGCTCTGTATGCTACAAACCATGTCAAGAAAGGCTAGTGAAATGGAAAATGGCACAACGTTTCTTTGGTTTTCTAGAATGACACTGTATATTACCCTTTGATCTTAGCAAAAAGCACTAAAGTTTAAAGAACTTCTTCTTAAGAGTGAATTGTGAAAGCATGGTTGCACCTACTAGCTCCACTAGCTCCTCTGAGACAAGGACAGTGTTTATTAGTCAACTTGATCTTCACTGCCTTAGCACTCTGGGAAGTTTTTAATGCTCTCGACAGGTTTTCAGGCACCAACTCTAAATAGATTTCATTGTGCTCTGCAGCTACTCCTTCCACCTGAAATTCAGCAAAGAAATTCCTCTACAATTTTTGGAAGTTGGGAAATAAAGCAAACAAAAGGGGCAAGATTTATTTATCAGACCTTAAGCTTAGAACTGCATGGGTACAGCAGAAACTCCCCTCTGCCCAGCATTACCTGAGGAATCACAACAGGCTGCACAGCCATGAAGACTCATTGCTTTCAGCTAAATCAATTAACGTCCTCCCCTAACACCTAAGCAGTCCATTAGACAGTGAGTCATGCTTTCGCGTTTCCAGTTTTGGGCAGGCCCATACGGGCCAGCATACACTGAAGCTTTACACTGAAGCAACAATCAAGGTAAAGGGAATATCCAACCTGAAACACCCGTGCAACCAGACAGACCTTTAGAGACCTGGCACATCGAAGGCAAGGGCTACAAGAAACGCCTCATCCACCAAACCCAATTGCATGCTCTGGTTTTCAACATGTGCTTACTGAACTTCCCTGGGCTCACCTGGCTCAGCTCACACCACATACTGACGCCTCCATTTGCTACTTTATCGGAGAGGATGAAATACAGTTTGCAGACAGTAAGGCGCAGGATGCAGGTCTTGGCTAACTTTAATTATTGTGTGTTGTGTGATTGTGATTAATTATACGTGCCGGAGGGAGGGACGGAGGGAAGGAGGACGTTATAGCGGTGATAGCTCCGTCCACCCCGGGCTCTGCGGGACAGAAGAACCTTCAGCTTTTACAAACGCAGTTCCTGCTGCTGCGCAACCTCTTTAACACCTCGAAGGCGAGGGAAAGCGCCTCATTCTACCTCCTCCCAGGAAAGGACTGCGATTCTCACTGCCCTTCCTCTTTCCTTTGCCCAAGAAAGGCAGCCCCAGACACTCAGCGAGGCACTGCCGCCCTTCAGCCTGCCCCGTCATACTCACGGCTGAAGTGGTTTAGGCAGGCGAGATCCACGATCTTAGCCCGAAATCGCATGGCGGCGCGGGCCCTCCTGGACCCTGGCCCGCAGCTACAGAAGGTGGTCAGGGAGAGAGAGGCCTCACACAGAACAGCTCCGCGCAGGAAGCGGCCATTGCAGCATCTCGCCGCATGTGCGGCAGGATTGGGTAGGGTCTGGCACAGGCGGGCCGGACTTTCTTCCGCTGCGCTACAGCTCGCAATCCGGGCTGAAAAGAGTGCGTCGAAAATGCCTTGGCAGCCTCCGGAACACGTGTGAAAATTCGTCTGCATGGGTCCCAGCCTTGATGTCTCGTGAAATTTCTTTTTCAAATCCAAGGGAGCCCTTGCAGCAGACACTATCAGCCCCTGGCAGAGGCCAAGTCGCGACACTGTCCCGTATGACACGGTGGTGAGGAAGGAAAGCAACAGTCATGTTAGAAAGTGGAGCAAACAGAGCTTTGTGAGGGGCCTTTCCCACTGCCCCGTTGTTAGCCAGGCCACCCAGAAGAGGCTGGGCAACCGAAAGTGTTTTGAGAAAGATATTCTCTGTGAGACTGGGTACCTCATGTAGTCAGGCTCTCAGCTTCATGCAAGGTGCACAAGGGTTTATGCAAATGTTGGAAGGAAATAGAAAGTGGAGGAAAACTGCTTTACTTGACAGTGTGCAGCATGCCTGTTTCCTATAGATGGTGTCCTTTGCCTTGATGGTTCTGGTTCCTTGCAGTCCTTCAAAACTACAGCATTTGCAGGAACAGTTTTCTAGTGGTACTCTTTTTTGATCTGTCAGGACTGTCTGGTGTTCTTTTGTCACACTGCGTGTTCCCCAGAGCAGCTTAATTGCCTCTGTCACATTTAATTTTGAAATAGTCTTGGGATGCTGCTCACATGTCTTGATGCTCTCTTTCAATACAGTCATTAGGAAGAAAATGAAAACAAATAACCATGGGTCTGCATAGTGACAGATACAGACAGTTTCTGGAGAGATTATTCTCTGCTTATATTGCTCTTAGGCCCTGTAAATTTTGTAGAAATGAGCTGATGTTTTTCCTAGAGAAACCGGTGCAGCAGGGTGTCACAACTTCTCATCTAGGATCCTGCCAACTATGCCAATTTGTCACAAATGTGTGGTTTAGGTTTATAATCAAAGGTATTAGCATAAGTGGGGTTAAATATACATTTATAAAAGTGTGACATAAAGTTCAGTGACAAGTTTCGTTCCATCATGGATGAAACGCACAAAGAAAAATCTTACTAGAATAGTTTTAGAATGATTTACACAGAGACCAAAGACAAAAAAGAGTAAGGAAGACTCCTGCTGAATCACAAAGTTCAGAATATACCCTCTTGCTTTCTAAACTTCTGATAGAGCTTAGGTGCAGCTAGATCCAGTCTTAGCTTCAGAGTTGGACAATAGTTTATACCTAACAGAATTATCTCCAACTTTTTCATTAAATACTGCCCCATTAGCCTTTTTTTTTTTTTTTTTTTTTTTTTTTCATAATAGATGGCTGCAGAAGATAAAGCTCTGGTGGCGTGAAATCCCACACATTACAATTTGCAGTTTGACACACTTCCATCTTTCACAGACACAGTTGCAGATTGCTTTTAGTGAAATGATTGCTACATGAAGGCTAAGCAGGATTTGTGGAAGGAAGGTTGATCTGATCCCTTTCAAGTTGTGGCATCTTAATACATGTGAATTGTGTAAGGTTTAACAGATCCACATGATTTGCCTTTTCTGCCTTTGACTGGTTTCCTGGTTTGACCCTGGCCAGACACCAGGCACCCATGAAAATCACTCACTCACCCTCCCCTGCTACAGCTGGGCGGACAAGAGAAAAAATTAACAAAGGGTTCATGAGTTGAGATATGGACTGGGAGAAGAAACTCCAAGGGCAAAACTGGCTCAACTTAGAGGTACAAAGTGGATTTATTACTAAAATCAGAGAAGGATAATGAGAAATAAAATAAGTTCTTAAAAACACCTTTCCTCAGCCTCTCTTTCCTTCTCACCAACAATACAGGGAGATAGAGTGTGGAGGGTTTTGGTCAGTTCATCACCTGAGATCTTTTGCTGCTCAGAGTCCTTCACCTGTGAAACTGAGGGGTCCCTCTCACGGGAGACAGTTCTCTGCGAACTTCTCCAGCATGGGTCCACTGTCATGAGCAGCAGTCCTCCCAAAACTGCTGCAATGTGAGTCCCTCCCATGGGCAGACACTCCTCCCAAAACTGCTGCAGCATGGGTCACTCTTCCAGGGGTGCAGTCCTCCAAGGACAGGCTGCTCCAGCAAGGAAGCAGGACCCCCCTCTATTCACTGGCTTTTCCACTGGATCACAGCCTCCTCCAGGCATCCGCCTGCCCTGGCGTGGGCGCCTCCCCCACAGGCTGTGAGTGGATCTCTGCATCCCTCGTGGATCCCCATGGGCTGCAGGGGCAGAGCTGCTTCAACATGGTCTTCACCAGGGCCTGCAGAGGAATCTTGGCTCCAGCGCCTGGAGCACCTCCTCCCACTTCTTCTTCACTGACCTTGGTGTCTCCATGTTGTTTCCTTCACATGTTCTCACCTCCTCTTCCCCAGCTGGAATTCAAACTGCGCCACCACTTTTTGATTTTCTTCTTAAATATGTTATCACAGAGGCATTACCATCATCTCTCATTGGTCCAGCCTTGGCCAGTGGCATGGCCATCTTCAGAACCATCAGGAATTGGCTCTGCGGCTCTGCCAGACATAGTGGAAGCTTCTAGCAGGTTTTCACAGAAGCCACCTCTGTGACCCCCTGCTAACAAAACCTAGGCGTGCAAAACCAACACAGCTAGACAGAAGTTTGTTCTCTAGCTTGCTTTCTAGATATGGTCTGTTGTTAGCAATGGTTTATAACCTCTGAAGATTAGGCCACAACGAGAAGACAGACTTTATCTATACAAAAAATTTTTGTCTAGAGTGTTTTTCATGGGTGCCTGGTGTCTGGCCAGGGTCAAACCAGGAAACCAGTCAAAGGCAGAAAAGGCAAATCATGTGGATCTGTTAAACCTTATGCAATTCACGTGTATTAGGATGCCACAACTTGAAAGGGATCAGATCAACCTTCCTTCCACAAATCCTGCTTAGCCTTCATGTAGCAATCATATCACTAAAAGCAATCTGCAACTGTGTCTGTGAAAGATGGAAGTGTGTCAAACTGCAAATTGTAATGTGTGGGATTTCATGCCACCAGAGCTTTATCTTCTGCAGCCATGTATTATGAAAAAAAATAAATACTTGCCCTAAATAATAAAGAACAGGGAATTAATAACAAAGATGGACATCAGAAATAAATTATTATATGCCACATATGCACCCAGAAGTCTAAAGAAAAAAAAAATAAAAAAGGTTTTATATTGCTCCATGCTTTCATCACAGTTGACTGACAGGCTCTAGTTTGGAGGTTCAGGCCAGACAAGAGCAATTTATTACTATAGCTGTAGGAGAGAAGGCAGATGGACAGGCATTCAGTTTTCTCTATCCATACTGGCTTAAAACAGAAGTGCTAGGGTATATCACACTGACAGCAGAATGAAACAGCTTAGTGAAGGAGCCTTGATATGGCAGAGCAGCACTGACAGAGTAGGAAACTGTCACAGCAGTTGTACCCCTCTTCTCCTAATAACTCAGAACCACTGTGCTGTCTGTGGATCTTCTCAGCCTGTCACCCTCTTGCTTGTGACACTGCTATATCTGTTGTCAACTTTTGGACCTAGTGGGTACTGCTGCCACACAATTACTTGTGATCAAAGCCAATTTCTTCTGCTGTGTTTGCTTGGTTGATGTATTTTTTCCAATTTTTCTATTAATTATTTACATAATAAATAGATTATACATGCATTTGAAACCATGAGTTCTGTGTTTTTAAGCCCATCTAAATAACTTTATAATTATTTAAAGGAGAAGGCATTCACACTGCTTAGGTTGCTTGATGGAGAGACAAAGTGAAATAAAAATCTGAGAATGTCAACTCTGAGAAGCAGAGGGACAGTGAACATACCACCACAGAAAATGAATAGGTACTAGAAAGAGTTCTTTCTCTGTAAAACAGTTTTAACTGTACTATTAAGTCCTTTCCCCATTAATTTGATCTATGAGTGGATTTTATTGTAACCAATCATTTGGCTTAAAAAGTCTGTGTGATTTGATCCCAGTCTGCTGAAGCTCAGCTCTGAACAGGTCTATATCACTGGACTGAAGAGGTAGTAAAAGAGCATTTAAGGGGGGTTTTGGGCCATTATGGAAAACTTCAGTATTTTTATGTAAATGAATTGAAACTGACCATAATGTACATCTAGATGTTAGGGTTAATTAGTGTTTTCAATTACACTTAATGAAACGCACCTTTCTCATACGCTGTTTCAAAGTTGTTAGTGAAAACCCCTACGTTAAATGGTGCTTTGAGCAAGAAAAGTATAGTAGAACAAACCTACACAAGCCACGAAACAATGATCAGTTTCAAAATACAGTCTTTAACACAGTTCTGTAATGATATGCTTAATGGATTCATTGTGGTGCATCACAAATTAAAAATATAGTAATTTAGATATGAAAAACATAAAGAGTGAAAATGAAATTAAGAATAAAACACGACTCGCAGTGAGAATTTCAAGAACTATTTTCTATCCTCGTCTATACAAAACTGGAACTGAAGTTGTTTTGACTATAGGGACAATCATGAGAAACTGTTTTGAGTTAAATGAAATAATTTTACCAAAAACAAATTGTGTGTGTTTTCTTAGAACAAAATTTCCTTCAGAATTCTTAGGGAGGAAGTACTTGCCCTTTTTTGTACCTTCATGGCAAAGTAATTCACGTTCATTTTCAACTAATGGACCTCGTATATATGCTGCCTACATGAGGTTTTGCTTTTTGGGTTTAATGATAAAGTGAGCAAATCACATAAAATCTCTAGTGGGAAATCCTGCCAGGTTGCAGAAAAAATGTACCAAATGATAAAATAATATGCTAGACCTACAGACAGGTTGATGGCCTGAGAAGTACCCGTCTTTACTTTTGCTCATATTTATTGAAAAAGGGATATATGGAGGGCCAAAAGGACTCATAATTTTTTAACATATGTAGGGATCAGCTGAGACTTGCTTTTGGGCGAATATTCCAGCAGAAATGAAGCTAAATACTAATACTGAAGCATAGAAACAATGAGCAATTTCTCCCAAAAATACTGCGATTAAAAACAAACAAACAGAACAGAAACAAGTTACTGCCTGTGCATTCAATGATGAATCCATCATCATCCACCAAAATAGAGAGGCAGAAGCCCAGTTAGAACTCAAACTGGACACTTCTGTGAAGGAGTAAAAAATACTCCTCTGTAAATTTTACGGCTGTGAAGCCAGTAAAAAATAGTTTTACAAATACATTAATGGCAAAAGGAAGGGTGAGGACAACCTCCCTTAACTATTAGATAGAGGAGGGAATTTAGTAACTAAAGACGAGAAAAGCAGAGGTACTGAAAACTTTCTTTGCTTCAGTTTTCAAAAGAAAATTTGTCCTAAGGACAACAGGCCTCCTGGGATGGAAGCTGGTGTCAGGGAGCAGAATAGTCCCGCCCTAATCCTGCCTTTTCCACGCCGGGATAAATTTCTAGTCGATTTAGAGTAGCCTCTGTGTTCAGCCGCTCAAGCAGAACCTCTGCCGGCTCTCCTCTGCTTCTGCATAGCAGAGCTGTCAAGAACGAGAAGCTGTGTTTTGCCGAGAAAGCAGCGCTTGACGGAACAGAAGACACCGTCATCAGGGCAGCCGCAGGGTGTGCGGAGAACCAAAAGGCAGGCGGGGAAGAATGTGGAAAGAAGGACAGGGGGGCTGCCAGCAGGTGCTGATGAGGAGCTACAGGCCGCCTTATAGAAACTCCCCCAGCACAGTGCAGAGTCCCCGTGGCTAGTTCCTTGAAATACCTTTCCTGGCAGCAGCCCAGAGCTGTACTGAGTGCAGCAGGTGTCAGGCAGTCTCCTCTCGCCGTGTAGGTGCCTCTGTTTTGTGTTTGCAGCGTAGAGAGAAGCCCTCGTGCTTGCTGCTGCTTCCAGCAAGCCAAAACGCTTTTGCAGCAACTTTCCTGCCTTTTCCACAACAGGATCAATGTCTAGCTGATTTACAGTTGCCTCTGCGTAGAGCAGCTAGAGGAGCAGCTCTGCCGGCTTTCCTGTGCTTCTGCATAGCAGAGCTGTCAAGAACGAGAAGCTGCGTTTTGCCGAGCAAGCAGCGCTTCGCGGAACCACAGCCAGCGGCGTCTTGGGTACAGCCGCAGCTTGTGCGGAGAAGCGAAAGAGAGCCGGGGAAGGATGTGGAAAGCCGAACTCGGTCGCTGCAAGCGGGTGCTGGCGAACAGCTTCAGGTCACTTTGTAGAAACTCTGCCAGCACAGTGCAGATTTGCCGTAGCTAGTTCCCTGAAATACATGTCCTGGAAGCAGCTCAGAGCTGTACTGAGTGCAGCAGGTGTCAGGCAGTCTCCTTTTGCCGTGTACGTTCTTCTGTTTTGTGTTTGCAGCGTGCAGAGAAGCTCTCGTGTTTGCTACTGCTTCCAGCAAGCCAAAACGCTTTTGCAACAATATTCCTGCCTTTTCCACAACAGGATCAATGTCTAGCTGATTTACAGTTGCCTCTGAGTTCAGAAGCTTAAGCCGAACCTCTGCCGGCTTTCCTGTGCTTCTGCATAGCAGAGCTGTCAAGAACGAGAAGCTGTTTTTTGCCGAGAAAGCAGCACTTCGCCGCATCACAGCCAGCAGCGACTTCGGTACAGCCTTAGGTTGTGCGGAGAAGCGAAAGAGAGCCGCAGACGAATTTGGATAGCCAAACTCGGTTGCTGATAGCGGGTGCTGGCGAACAGCTTCAGGTCACCTCTTATAAACTCTCCCAGCACAGTGCTGAGTCACCGTGGCTAGTTCTTTATTCATCATGTCTGGGCTTCACCCGACAGCTATACTGAGGGCAAGACGTGTCATGAATCCTCCTCTCTCCGTGTGCGTGCTTCTGCTTTTTGTTTGAATGGTGCAGAGAAACACTCCTGCTTGCTTTTATTTCCAGCAAGGTAAGACCTTGGTGCAATGATATTTTTGCCTTTGCCAGCACAAAACCACTTTCTAGTTGAGTTGGGGTTGCCCCTGTGGTCAGCCGCGCAAGCAGAAGCTCTGCTGTCTCTCTGCGGCTTGTGCATAGCAGAGCTGTCAAGAACGAGAAGTTGTCTTTCTACTGAGAGAACAGCGTTTTGCAGCAGGGAAGCAGGCAACCTCGGGGATGCCTCAGGCTGTGCAGAGAAGCCACAGGCAACCGGGGAAGAATGTGGATGGCAAGAAAATATCGCTGAGAGCAGGTGTTTGCAAGGAAGTTCAGGCAGAAGGCGGCAAAGCTGTTTTCATCGGTGGAAGCTTCGGGTCGCCTTGTAGGAAGTCCCCCAGGACAGTGTAGAGTCCCCGTGGCTAGTTCTATACTAATCATGTCTGGGCTTCACCCGACAGTTATACTGAGAGCAGGAAGTGTGAGGAAGCCTCCTCTCGCCCTGTGCGTGCTTCTGCTTTGTGTTTGAATGGTGCAGAGAAACACTCCTGCTTGCTTTTGTTTCCAGCAAAGTAGCACCTTTGTGCAATGATATTTCAGCCTCTGCCAGCACAAAATCACGTGCTAGTTGAGTTGGGGTTGCCTCTGCGGTCAGCCGCGCAAGCAGAAGCTCTGCTGTCTCTCTGTGGCTTGTGCATAGCAGAGCTGTCAAGAACGAGAAGTTTTCTTTCTACTGAGAGAACAGCGTTTTGCAGCAGGGAAGCAGGCAATCTCGGGGAAGTTTCAAGCTCTGCAGAGAAGCCACAGGCAACTGGGGAAGAATGTGGAAGGCAAGAAAATATCGCTGAGAGCAGGTGTTTTGAATGACGTTGGGGCAGAGGACGGCAAAGCTGTTTTTATCTGTGGGAGCTTTGGGTCGCCTTATAGAAAGTCCCCCAGGACAGTGCAGAGTCCCCGTGGCTAGTTCTTTACTAATCATGTCTGGGCTTCACCTGACAGTTATACTGAGAGCAGGACGTTTCATGAAGCCTCCTCTCGCCCTGTGCGTACTTCTGCTTTGTGTTTGAATGGTGCAGAGAAACACTCCTGCTTGCTTTTGTTTCCAGCAAAGTAACCCCTTGGTGCAATGATATTTCTGCCTTTGCCAGCACAAAATCACTTTCTAGTTGAGTTGGGGTTGCCCCTGAGGTCAGCCGCGCAAGCAGAAGCTCTGCTGTCTCTCTGAGGCTTGTGCATAGTAGAGATGTCAAGAACGAGAAGTTGCCTTTTTACCGAGAGAAGAGCATTTTGCAGAAGGGAAGCAGGCAACCTTGGGGAAGCCTCAGGCTGTGCAGAGAAGCCACAGGCAACCGGGGAAGAATGTGGATGGCAAGAAAATATCGCTGAGAGCAGGTGTTTTCAAGGGCGTTCAGGCAGAAGACGGCAAAGCTGTTTTCATCGGTGGGAGCTTCGGGTCGCCTTGTAGAAAGTCCCCCAGGACAGTGCAGAGTCCCCGTGGCTAGTTCTTTACTAATCATGTCTGGGCTTCACCCGACAGCTATACTGAGAGCAGGACCTGTCAGGCAACCTCCTGTCACCGTGTGCATGCATCTGCTTTGTGTTTGATGTTGCTGATGAGCACTCTTGCTTGCTTTTGTTTCCAGCAAGCCAACAGTCTAGTGCAATACTAGTGCTGTTTTTGCTAGCAAAAAATCACTTTCTAGTTGAGTTGGGGTTGTCCCTGTCTTCAGCCGCGCAAGCAGAAGCTCTGCTGTCTCTCTGCGGCTTGTGCATAGCAGAGCTGTCAAGAACAGGAAGTTGCCTTTTTACCGAGAGAACAGCGTTTTGCAGCAGGGAAGCAGGCGTCCTCGGGAAGCCGCAGGCTGTGCAGAAAAGCGAAAGGAAACCAGGGAAGAATGTGGATGGCAAGAAAATATCGCTGAGAGCAAATGTTAGCAAGGACGTTGAGGCAGAAGATGGCAAATCTGTTTTCATCGGTGGGAGCTTTGGGTCGCCTTGTAGAAAGTTGCCCAGGACAGTGCAGAATCCCCGTGGCTAGTTCCTTACTAATTATGCCATGGCTTCACCCAACAGCTGTAATGAATGCAGGATGTGTCAGGCAGTCTCCTCTTGCCCTGTGCTTGCTTTCGCTTTGTGTTTGCATTATGCAGAAACACTCATGGTTGTTTCTGTTTCCAGTTAGCCGAGGCGCTTTTGCAGCAGGAATGCTGCCTTTTCCAGCACAGGTTCACTGTGGAGTCTAGCTGGAGCTGATTCTGCCTTCAGTAACTGAAGCAGAAGCTCTACTGGCTCTGTGCTGCTCTGGCATTGCAGAACTTCCAAGAACGAGAAGCTGCGTTATGCCGAGAGACAAGTGCTTTTCCGCAGCAAAGCGGGCGTGCTCAGAGGAGCTGTAGGGTTTGCAGAGAAGCGAAAGGGAGCCGAGGAAGAATGTGAAAGACGAGAGAAGCTGGCTGCGAGCAGGTCTTTGCGGGGAGGTTCAGGCAAAAGGCGGCAGAGCTGTTTCCTTCTGTGTGAGCTTCAGGCACACTTGTAGAAACTCCCCCATCACAGTGCAGAGTACCCATGGTTCGTTTCTGGAAAAGCATGCCCTGGTTTCAGTCGAGAGCTGTAGGGAGTGCGGACGGTGTCAGGCAGTCCCCTTTCGCTGTGTGTGTGCTTGTTCTTTGTGTTTGCATTATGCAGAGAAGCACTCATGCATGCTTTGGTTTCCAGCAAGCCAATGCGATTGTGCAGCAGGAATGCTGCCTTTTCCAGCACAGGATCACTGTGGAGTCGAGCTGGAGTTGATTGTACTTTTAGCAACTGAAGCAGAAGGTCTGCTGGCTCTCTGTGGTTCTGGCATTCCAGAGCTGTCTAGAATGAGAGGCTGCCTTTTGCTGAGAGACGAGTGCTTTGCCGCAGCGAAGTGGGCATCCTCGTGTTTGGTAACCACTGAGGTTTCCACAAAGGAACTTGTCCTGCCATGGAGAGAACATAGCATATAATCTGAATGCATAATGGCAGAGCTTCCCATAGGGAAGTCTCCTTAGGAGACTAAGTTTCAAATTAGGGAGAGAAAAATGTTCCACCCCATGAGCCCTATGTTCTATGTTATGTTTATGTTACGTCTACGTTATGTCTACGTTATGTCTATGTTATGTAAATTTGTTGCACCACATTGGTTGTTTCCCTACTTCCTGGTTTTGCCCCTTCCCTGATTGGTATCTTTTGGATCTTCTCCCCGATTTGTTGTTTTCTCCATCCTCTCCGTGATTGCTCCAAATTCCTAACCTTGCCTTTCCTAAACCCCACAATTTTAACCCATTGGGACATTCAGTCATCAGTTCCTGGAGAATAAAGAGCCTTCTAGACTGGTCGTCTGCCTCCTGCTCATTCCAGCGTTGCCTGAAGAAGAGGTGCCAGAAAGAGCTGCTTAGAGCAGCCTCACAATAGAGCTGAAAGAGCTGCTTAGAGCAGAGCTGATAGGGAAAGAGCTGCTGGAGATAGCTGCCTTGCACAGCTTCACAAAGAGCAAATCACCACCAAGTTCCTGTAGCTCTCAGAAGCCTGAGCCACCCATTCTGGGATGGTCTCGCTGGGGAAGGTCACGGCACCGGAGTGACGGCTAGTGCGGTCACCGGCGGTTGACGGCACTTGGGGCAGCCGCAGGGTGTGAGAAGAAGTGAAAGGGAGCCGGGGAAAAATGTGGAATGCAAGAAAAGGTCGCTGTGAGCTGGTGTTTGTGGGGAGGGTGAGGCAGAAACCAGCAGAGCTGTTGTCTTCTGTCGAGCTTCAGGCAGACTTGTAGAAATTCCCCCAGCACAGTGCAGAGTCCCCGTTGCTAATTCCTTGCCAAACGTGCCCTGGCTGCAGCAGAGAGCTGTACTGAGTGCAAGAGGTGTCAGGCCGAAGGCAGCCAAACATCCAACTGGTGGCAGCTTGCAACTGGGAGAAATCCACATTTGTATGGAAAATTAGTGGAATTTTTGTAAGGAGAAGCCCAGTGGCAGCCAGACCACATTAGGCATGAATAGCGGTTCTTTTCCATGGGAAACTAAAGGCACCTCCCTAAGTCCCTGATGTCAGTTTGTAGGAGGTGTTTGGCACTCCAAGGGCAGCCAAACTTCCAACTGGTGGCAGCTTGCAACCAGGAGAAAACTTCATTTGTATGGAATTGTAGTGAAATTATAGCAGGCAGAAGCCCTGTGGCAGGCAGGCAGTATTAGACACGAACGGTGGCCACTTTCCATGGGAAACCAAAGTCAGCTTCCCAGGTTCCTGTTGTCAGTTGTAGGAGGCCATTGGTACTCCAAGGGCAGCCAGACTTCCAACTGGTGGCAGCTTGCATCTGGGAGAAATCCTTATTTGTATGGAATTGAAGGGGAATTTAGCAGACAGAAGCGCAGTGGCAGGCAGCATTAAACACGAACCGTGGCCCTTTTCCATGGGAAACCAAAGTCATCTCCCCAGGTTCCTGATGTCAGATTTTTGGAGACCTGTGGCATTCCAAGGGCAGCCAAACTTCCAACTGGAGGCAGCTTGCATCTGGGATAAATCCCCATTTGTATGGAATTTTACTGGAATTCTAACAGGCGGATGCCCACTGGCAGGCAGACAGCATTAGATGTGAACGGTGGCCCATTCGGACATAAGCAGTTCTTGACTGACAAGGTTATTCAGTCTTTTTCCTCAGTCTCATTCTGGGGAAAAACAATAATCCTGTTGGGCATGGAGCTGGTGCCTTTTCAATTCCAGAATAATGCCCCCAAGGTCCTTTGCTGTTCAGCTTGACCGTGGTGTCTGTGCGCAACAAGGCTTGGTGGGGTCCTTTTCCCTTTGGCTGGAGAGGTAGCAGGTGCCAGTCCCTGACGGGCACCCAGGCTCCTGCCTGGAACTCATGTGGAAGTCCCTCAGTGTCACATCAGCCTTCCCATGGTGCCCTGTGGATCAGAGTACCTTCCAATGGGACTGTTGGGGCAAACAGGGAGATTTGTTCTGTCAGGATCTGTAAAACAATATCCTGTAACATCTACTTGTTCTGACACAGAACACCTAGCTGCAGGGACATTTTCCCATTGTTCCTGCCCGGGTTTCAGTATTCAAAGAGCATTGTCTTTCCCCAGAGCTGTTCCTTCAACTGGTTCAAGAGGGCCATTTGGCCTCTGGACCCACACGCTGGCTCCATTATTAAGACTGGTGGATCCAAACCCTTTATCTCCACAAACAGTGCTGATTTGAGGTGGACCTCCTTCTTTCACAGTTGTTTTTCAAATTGACAATATCAATAATTGTACTACCCTGTCATGGGTTTGAAAAATCAAATCTTGTTCACTATTGCTTAAAGAATTACTTCCATTTCTCCTTGATCATCTGCATCAGTACCTCCTCCCGTGACAGGAACACTTTGCAAGGCCAAGCTCGAGTGAGCAGTTATCAAACCAAAGTGTCCTGGAGGAATCTGAGTAACAGATCAGCAGCCTTAATCACTGTATTTTTCAGAGTAACAGACAAAGCATTCTGCATCACAGTAGAACGCAACCCTACAAAAATACCCTATTCAAATACTTCCACCTTTTAAATTGGAAAGAAAGAAAATGTCGATGTGAGCAGGTGTTTATGGGGAGCTTCAGGCAGAGCTGTTTCCTTTTGTGGGAGCTTCAGGCAGACATGTAGAAACTCCCCCACCACAGTGCAGAGTGCCTGTGGTTAGTTCCTTGCAAAGCATGCCCTGGTTTCAGTCGACGGCTGTAGGGAGTGCAGACGGTTTTCACCATGTGCATGCTTGTTCCTTGGGTTTGCATTATGCAGAGAAGCACTAGTGTTTGCTTTTGTTTCCAGCAAGCCGAGGCACCTTTGCAGCAAGAATGCTGCCTTTTCCAGCACAGGATCACTGTGGAGTCGAGCTGGAGTTGATTCTGCTTTCAGCAACTGAAGCAGAAGGTCTGCTGGCTCTCTGCTGCTCTGGCATTGCAGAGTTGCCAAGAACTAGAGGCTGCCTTTTGCCGAGACATGAGTGCTTTGCTGTAACGAAGCGGGCGTGCTCGGAGGAGCCGCAGCGTGTGCAGAGAAGCGAAAGGGAGCCGGGGAAGAATGTGAAAGACAAGAGAAAGTGGCTGCGAGCAGGTGTTTGCGGGGAGATTCAGGCAGAAGGCGGCAGAGCTGTTTCCTTCTGTGTGAGCTTCAGGCAGACTTGCAGAAACTCCCCCATCACAGTGCAGAGTGCCTGTGGTTAGTTTTTGGCACAGCATGCCCTAGTTTCAATCGAGAGCTCTAGGGAGTGCAGACGGTGTCAGGCAGTCTCCTTTCGCCGTTTGCGTGCTTGTTTTTTACGTTTGCATTATGCAGAGAAGCACTCATGCTTGCTTCTGTTTCCAGCAAGCCAAGGCACTTGTGCAGCAAGAATGCTGCCTTTTCCAGCACAGGATCACTGTGGAGTCGAGCTGGAGTTGATTCTGCTTTCAGCATCTGAAGCAGAAGCTCTGCTAGCTCTCTGCTGCTCTGGCATAGCAGAGATGTCAAGAACGAGAGGCTGCCTTTTGCTGAGAGACGAGTGCTTTGCCGCAGCCATGCGGGTGTCCTCAGAGTAGCGCCAGTGTGTGTGGAGAAGCGAAAGGGAGCCGGGGAAGAGCCGGGGAAGGCGAGAGAAGGTCGCAGTGAGCAGGTGTTTGCGGGGAGCTTCAGGCACAAGGCGGCAGAGCTGTTTTCTTCTGTGCCAGCTTCAGGCAGACTTGTAGAAACTCCCCTAGCACAGTGCAGAGTGCCCGTGGTTAGTTCCTTGTCAAACGTGCCCTGGCTGCAGTCGAGACCTGTAAGGGAGTGCCAGCTGTCACTTCTGCTTCAGATGCTGAAAGCAGAAGCAGCTCCAGCTTGACTCCACAGTGATCCTGTGCTGGAAAAGGCTGTCTCTCTTCTGGCCCTCTCTGCTCGTGGAAGATAGGCCAGAGAGGAGGAAAGAGAGCGCGAGCTTCCAGCTGTGGTCACGGCCCAGCCAGGAGATTCCCAAAGAGTAACTGCTGGACCTGGAGGCTGCTGTTTTCAGGGCATGGTAGAGCTGCAAGTTTTTGACCAGCGAGCAGTTGCTGCTGCTGCCTGCTGAGGATGCTGTAAGCTGCCATCCTGCCAGGAGTTAGCCATGCCCCGCAAAGCCAGTGAGAGCTGGAAAACTGCCTTGGATCTGTCTTGTTGTGGCACCAAAGAGCTGGTGCCTCGGCAGGAGCTTTGGGCAGCTTGGCTCAGTGGAGCTGTGTGTCCTGCCTTCTGCAGTGCTCTTGCCAATGGCACAGGGGCCGGTTCTGGAAGTCACAAAGCTTCGTTTCTTTCTTTTCCCTCTTGATTAACCTGTGTTTGGCCTGTGGAACTGTTCTGTAATATTCTTGAGTATTCTGCACTTTTATAGAGTCTTTTGGCCCACCTGTCTTTTTGGCGTTTGAGAAGCTGCAAGGAGATGATGGCGTTGTCTCTCTTCCCAGCAAGCAAAGATGCTTCTGCCCAAGCTTTCCTGCCTTTTCCAGCCCTGCATGGGATTTGGTGAGAGTTTCAGTTTTCCAAGTGTGCACCAGCAAGGGCAAAGTCCTTGCTGGCTCTTAGCAACTTTTCCATTTCAGAGGTGAAAAGGACGAAAAGCTCAGCTTTGCAGAGACACCGTTGCCTTCTGTTGGTAGCCAGGAAGGAACCGTTAATTGAGAGCTTGTCTCGTCTCAGTGTCCCCAACCTGTGGGAGAGGAGGTGCGCTAGGTGTACTGGATGTTGTTCTTTATGGTGCTGGTGCCAGTGGCTTGGAATTGCACCAATTGGTTACTATTTTACTTAGTTTTTTGAGCGGCATGTCATCCATTATATCCTTTGGGACCCCCTTTTTTTTTCCCAATTACCACCAGTATTGATGTGGGAAAATCTACTTTCCCTTTTCTGCATTTTCGCTGTGGGGAATTCCAATGTATCTAACTCCCTTTGATTTTCCTGATCTTCTGGGGTTTTTACAGGTTCATATTTTCTACTGTAATTAATAAGGTCTTCAGTGACCTGACCCCATGTCCAGACTTTGCAATCACCAGCATGTGATTTAGAGTGCATGCACTGGTGGGTCTGAGGGAGTAGAATATGGGGTGGATCCAAGGTCGGTAGACCCAGTGTGGTCACTTGGGTTTCCAAGGAATCTGTCCAACCTTTCAACAGGGCTTAAGGCCATGATAGTTTTTTAAAAGGTTATTGCAGCGGGTTTAAGTGATTCGGGGCGTCCTCTAATCAAAAGGGGTCATCATTTCAGGTGGGACAGGTAATTGCATTGGTAATTCGAATCCAGGAGTTAATCTCCTTTCATGTATCATTTGCAGGCAGGCGGCTTTGTGCTCACTTTCTAGGAGTTGATCAGGGGTACTGACTATGGCTAGAGGGTCCCCTCTTTCCAAAGGATTTATTCCCCTGGCCCAGAAAGCTGCACGCTGTGTCAGGGACCATGTGTCGCGCATATCTCCTATTGTTAAGAAGACTCCATATCCCTGGTAGCCACTCGCCTCTTGTTCATTCAGCTTAATTTGATCCCCACCATTGAGAGACGCTCAGAAAACATTTTCTCTCTGATTCATGTAAGAACCTGTCGTATTCTTTCTTTAACTTGGCCAACTCAGTAGCACTGTATGGTATTTGTTTTGTGGTAATGTGGGGGTCAAAATCTTCATCATTTAGATAATTGTATTCTGTTTTGATCAGAGGTCTCATGCGTGGACAACAGTCCTCCCCACAATTTTTTACCGATTCCAATTCTTTCTGGGGGTATATTTGCCTAATGTGGGGACTTCCCTTTTCCTCTGCCAACTTTGGGGAATCATCATTCTTTGATTTTTTAGTATTTACCTCCCTTAGGGCAGCTCGTTACGAGATGAAAACCAGGAAATGGTTTTCATCTCGTAACAAACGGATCTCATCCCTCAACAAATGGATACCTTTTTTCTTTTCACCTAGGTTTTCCTGCAAGTTTCTATTAGTTTATGAAGGGAATCTATAATAGTTTCTTCCTCACTACTTTGCTTGAAGTGTTTTTCTACAGTGGCTGCGAGACATGCTCCTAACACAGAACAGTTAATATTCTTATCTCGGCCGAGTTTGAATTTGGTCTCGTGTTGTAAAGAACACACTCTATCAACCACGTTTTCCAAATCAAACCAATTATTTATTGCCCATTCTTCTCCTCCAGGAGAGGGCTTGGCGTGATGTTTTGCCAATAAGGCATAAGATGCTTCTTTACCTTTTGCCCCAGAGTTCTCATTCATCTTGCAAAGGGGCTAGGCACTATTCCAAAAAGATACACACACACGCGCACACAGACTCCTACTATGTTCCCCTTCACTACCCTGAGTGTGTATAGGGCTTAACTTGTTTAAAAAGTGTTTCTTATGGTTGTTACAAACTAAATTACAAACAAGAACCGTCCCGTCTTTTGTGGAAAGAGATTTTTTTGTGAAATCCTGAAAACAGAGCCCTCAAGTATGGGGATGCTTTCCACCTAGGCTTGTACAGTTTGTGGGAAATTCGAGTCGCCCTCATTACTTTCTAGACACCACTCACCCTTTCGAGATGGCGGGCTAGGTGCAGCTGGAGCAAAATGTCCTTCCCCTGTTATAGACTACACAAAACCTGCAACCCTTCTGTATCAGGATCCTGTCCGTGACGCCAATTTTTTGTCACGACCCGCTAATGCAGGGGAGTTCATGATGGTTCGAGTGATCTCCCAGCGCCAAAGATATGACAAGGGACAATAATAATTTGCTCTGAAGCAGTACACTTTATCAAGTGCACTCAGCACTTTATGTGATAGAAAAGAGAGAGAGAGGGATAAAGTAAAAGAGAAAGAGAGAGTGAGAAAAGGGGTTGTAGCTACCAACGGAGAGACGAAGTCCTCGTGGTCGTTCTGCCAATAGATCCGTCTTCTTCTGTGGGGAGATCTCAGAATTCGGGTGATCTTGAGGTATCTCTTACAGGCCTTTTCGAAGCGACAGGCAGTTGGCCAAGAAGGTGAGCTCAGCATCAGCAGGTATGCTGAAAGCAGGGCAAAGCGCCCTGATGCCTAGAGCAAATGTCCACTCAGGAAACAGTACAAGGTGAGCACAGAACAGACCAGTCCAAAGCTAGCCCATTGTCTGCACCTAGGTTTCCATGGCAATACAATGGTTCAGCGAATGCACCTGCAGGCAAAGACATCCACCTCAGCCAGGCCAGAACTGCTGTATTGGGGGGGGTTCAGGTTTTAGTCCCAGTCCCTTTTGGGGTCTTCAATCCTTGGTGATGATCGTGACCCAGATGAGGATCTTAGGGACCGTCCCTTACATCAGCCAGCACTTGCTGCTGCTGCCTGTTGAGGATGCTGAGTGCTGCCGTCCTGCCAGGAGCTAGCCATTCCCCGCCAAACCAGTGAGAGCTGGAAAACGGCCTTGGATCTATTCTGTTGAGGCACCAAAGAGCTGGTGCCTCCGCGGGAGTATCGGGCAGCTTGGCTCGGTAGAGCTGTGTCTCCTGCCTTCAGCAGTGCTCTTGCCAATGGCACGGGGGGTAGTTCTGGAAGCCACAAAGCTTTTTTTCTTTTTTTCCCCTCTTGAGAAACCTGTGTTTGGCCTGTGGAACTGTTCTTCAGTTTCGTTGAGGAATTCTGCACTTGTAGAGAGGTATTTGGCCTATGTGTCTTTTGGCATTTGAGAAGCTGAAAGGAGATGATTGCGTTGTCTCTCTTCCCAGCAAGAAAAGATGCTTCTGCACAAGCTTTCCTGCCTTTTCCAGCCCTGCACGGGATTCGGAGAGAGTTTCAGTTTTCCATGTGTGCAACAAAAAGGGCAAAATCCTTGCTGGCTCTTAGCTACTTTTCCATTTCAGAGGCGCAAAGAACAAAAAGCTCAGCTTTGCAGAGACACCGTTGCTTGCTGCTGGTAGCCAGGGAGGACTAGTGAACTGAGAGCCATATGCTGTAAATCAGCCTATTTTCATTGAGTCCCAATCCCATTGCTATGCGAGCTTCTGATTTCTCCTTAGTAGAGCTGGTTGTAGATGTGAAAGGAAAGAAGCTTATAAATGACAAGTCTTTGTCTTTCATGCTTCTCTCTTTCCACAGAGTGCAGAACCAACAGCAGTCCCTCCTCTGGCTCTCTCTGCCCGTGGAGGAGAGGCCAGAGAGGAAGAATGGGAGCGCGAGCTTCCAGCTGTGGTCACGGCACCGCCTGAAGATTCCCAGACAGTAAGTGCCGGTTCTGGAGGCTGCTGTCTTTAAGGCAAGACAGAGCTGCAGGTTTCTGACCAGCCAGCACTTGCTGCTGCTGCTGCTGGCTGAGGATGCTGAGTGCTGTAGTCCTGCCAGGAGCTAGCCATTCCCCCCAGGCAGTGACAGCTGGAGAAGGGGCTTTGAGCGGTCATGTTTAGGGGCCGGCTTGCTGGGACTCTGATCGAGGCCAGCCTGGAGCATGGAGGCTGCCTGTCTCCAGAGGAGGGAGCATGTCAAAGACACCACGCTCAGCCTTGTCGGACATGTAGGGGAGACTGTGGTCTGGAGACAGCTGTCCCCCTCCAGAGATTTGTCAAGTTGCTGCAGGCACAAAAACTGTTCATCTGACCAGACAAGTTCTTTGGGCTGGTTTGTCCCCACATGCTTCTTGGGTTTGCTTACCTGGGAGTAGTTCCGACAAAAACACTGGGGAAGAAGAGTTGCTGCCAGAAATCAGGGCTTTGGGTGCCTTTGTTGCCTGGTTGTTCTTCTGCCTGTTCAGAGGGAGCAGTCGCTAGCGGAGCTGACAGGCGCTCTGAGTCCACCTGTCTTTTGGCTTTTGATGATGAGCTCTTGAGACAGGGTTGTGTTGTCCGTGTATCCCGGTGGGGCCGCTTTTGTCTTGTGTAGCAAAAGACACAATCTGTCTAGTGCTGAACTCTGCTGATGAGGCATAAAGAAGAGGCTGCATGTGTCTGTTGATGCCTTGTGTTGTGCAATCTGCTTTGAAAGCTCCAGTTGCAAACTTCAAGAGGATGCCTCGAGTGGGGGCAAAGCCACACGTGCTTGACTGGTGATTGATAGAGCTAAGAACAGCAAAGATCACTTGAAATTCTGGATGCTGTATTTGATGTCCATTGTGCACCTTGGTGACTGTGCAGCTGCCAGGACAAAAGGAGCCCGGGCTGCCGGTCAGCAGCAGCCGAGCACGAGGCAGTGTGTGCCCAGGTGGCCAAAAAGGCCAAGGGCATCATGGCCTGTGTCAGCCAGAGTGGGGCAGCAGCAGCAGGGCAGTGCCCGTCCCCCTGTGCTGGGCAGTGCTGCGGGTGCAGCTGGAGTGCTGTGTCCAGTTCTGGGCCCCTGGGTATCAGCAAGTCCTTGAGGGCCTTTAGCTTGTCCAGAGAAAGAGTATGGACCTGGGGACGGTTGATGAGGACTTGTAATTCAGAGGTTCTCACCAATATTTACCTTTTTAAAACGGGTCTCATGAGCCCCTCTACGCATCTGATCACTTCATCTAAGCCTTTTGGTATTGGAGGATGTTACATTTTTATCTATTTTTTGGTCTGGTTTTCGTTTACTTGATGGAGAAATCCTTTTTTTTTTCTCTTTTTCCAGTAACCAAATATTTTTTACCTCACAATTTCCTGCTCTTTCGCAGTACAGAAATAGATTGTGCTATCGTTTTAATTTTTAACTTGACAGTTGTGGAAGATGCTGTATTTTTGCTTGAGAACAACGTCCTTTGGGGTGGGGACATTGGTGCAGATGGAAGTGTTGTTTTGCCTGGCCAGCCAATAGGGCTTTGTCATCACTTTCAGTGTAACAGTGTTCATGCCTTTTTCAGCCCCAGGGATCAGTACGTATTGTGTTTGGGAATTGAGCAGGAAATCCATGCCCTGGTATTCCAGCTGGTCCTCAGAGGTCACAGGAGCTGGGAGTGCCTGTTCTTTTTTTGTGATTACAGCCACTTTTACACCATCAGTGTGATTGAGTCCAAGAGAAGAACTTCCCCGAGCACAGATGCACAAATAGTGCAGTTCTCAGTGCAGTGCTCTGGGTCTGATCACATTCTGTAAGGACCTACACACTCCAGATACCCAAAGAGTGTGGTTTACTGAAACAACAGGAGAGCAAGTTCAGGAGTGCTGCTTCTTGGGGAACTGGCTACTGAATGTTGATGTGTGCACTGATAGAAAGGATAGTAAAGAGAGGGTATAACAGTGAGATCTCTCTCTCTACCTCTATCTGTCTATCTATCTAACATTTGCATAATTGAATCTTCCTGGCTGTGGTCCAAAGCAGTTGGAGCTGCAAGGCTTATCTAAAGGCATCCCTTTTAGAAGAGGGGAGGCATATTCCATTGACCAATTCTGAGCAGGCAGAGATGTCTCCCCCTGTAGACATGGAATTTTCTTTTCCCCTCAGAACTTTTTCTGAAACCCCTAGTTAATTCTTTCAATTTCTGCCTGTCCTAGTAAGATGGAAAATTCTGTGTTTTAGGTGATATTTTTTGACCCCAGTCATACATGCATTACATGGATCATAATTTCCTTCATTGGCATCCCCATGGGTTTGTAAGTTAATTTGTTGATGGGGCCTAATGTGGGTCTCTGTTACTGCTGGTCAGAATTCTTAGTTGACAGAGAGGGAGAACAAACACCTTGGTCCTCTCCTCCATATGTGGAAAACCTTCCACTTGGAACAGAGTCAGGCTTTTTTTAGTCATGCATTCTTAGCATTAGATAATTAGGAAGAAAATTAAAAAGAATAGGAAAAAGAGAAAATTATCCTCCAGCTTAGCTGCCTGATAGATTCCACTGGTTCCCCACTGCACTCCCCTTCATACCCTCATACTCCAAAAATAAAACAGATGGAAAGAATCATCTTGTGGAATTGTAAATTGTAATAAATCTCCTCCTTTCCCACCCCATTGTCTTAAAAAACACCATCCCATTCTGCCTGCAGTTGGCTGCAGGAGATAGAGGTGGAAAATGCATTTTTGGGCAGACAGATCAGGGCACTAGCTCCTGGAAAACTCATCCAATCCCTTTATCCTGATGGGATTTTTGTAAAAGCCCTTGGTTGTTCCCAATTGCTCTACAGGGCCCAAATATTACATGGCAGAGGTTCCTTACATCAGACTGCCTCAGCTCCCTCTTTAATGCAAGTGGAATCGAATCCAAAACCAGCAAGGGATGTTAATTAAGGAATCTGAAGAGGTAAATCCTGTTTTGGTAATTTGTTAGGTTTTTTGCCCCTGCTTTCTCTAATACTATTTTATCATCTTCAAAATTTTAACGTATTTAAAAATAAAGGTATGTTTTCTTGCCAAGCCTGTATAATATTTTAGATTCTTGTAGAGCTGGATATGACAGTTTCATTGCTTTCACACAATAATCTTATTTTTTTTCATTTGCATACCCAAGTCTGGGAAATGACTACAGTGTTTTCTGCACTGAAAGGAAAGAACCACATTACTAAATTTACCAGAAACACTCTAAAAAAAGTTTTAAATATTTTATGAACCCAGAAGAACTGAACTCACAAGAAAAGTAAGCAGGTAAGATCCATGCAGGCTAACTTTAGACTGGGGAAGCAGGGCCATGAATTCCATCTGGAGTCACCTAGGAGAGATGCACTCCTCCAGCAGATGAATCAGAGCACGTACGGTTAGGCTGCTGCTCTGAATCACTCTCTGCAGTTATTCTTTATTTGTAGGGAAGAGGAGCCTCAGAAAACCTCCTTATGCAAATAGAAGCAAGTGCCAGTGCCATGAACAGTCTGTTCAGGTCTGTCAAAGGTGATGAAGGGTGTGCATAAACTCAGAACCTATGGTTAGATTTACCAAATCACTAGCATTAACTAGAATATTCAGTCTCATTTTCAGGAGTGCATTTAAAGCCAATGGGCATTTAATTCCTAAATATCTCTTGGCCCATTTCAAAGTGTTATTATATTGATATTCCTCTGAAAAAATATCACCTTGGAAAAAATAAGCTTAAAAAATTTATTTTCACATCAATGAACATGTGTATGTAATCAAAGTGAGACTATGGTGTAGAACAAAAAGCTGAGGGAAATATTTAGAATAAATATTTCCCATGTTAAATGGGAAGAGATATGTGGCTGTAGAGGCTCTCTGACCTCCCTCAGAGGATCTTTGCATGCATCCTTATCTCCTGAATGACCAGGATTTCTAACAATAGTGTAGATGTCAGAAAGGCAGAAATGGCAGTGCAGGCCTGAAGAGAACATGAACTCCAGAAGTGTCTCTCACAAGGAAAGAGATCACACAAGAAGCCGACTGCAGAGCCAGGATGGAGCTGTTGGACAGGGCTGGGTGTCAGTCACTGCAGAAAGACAAACAGGACACAGAAGAGGCAGAGGGAGGCCCTCACCAGACCCTTGAGAAATACCACACCTTCCCTGTCAGCTGCCTGAGAGGTTGTTGAAGCCTCAGTCCCACATGGACTCTGATGTCACTTGGGAATCTTTGTCTCCCCACGGGCAGAGAATGACTCAGGAGAGCAGCACCACAGTGCTTTGGGAATGTGTGAGCCCATCAGTTATTGAAATTTTGTATGGGAAGTTGAAACCCATCTTCTCTTGCTTTCTGTGCAGGTCCTTCTAGATAAAGAGCATGAGCAGACTGCATTGTCAGAGATGCCATGCCAGATTCAGGGAGAGCTGTTCCCAGCACGAGAGCAGGAAGAGCAGCTCAGGCAGTAGATGAAACAGCCACAGGGGAATGGTCAGGTAAACCTGGCTCACCAGGTGACAGAATGAGGGGCAGGAACAGGGGCATAAAATGGAGCTCATGGGACTGAGGAGGCCAGGAGTCCAACAGGCACTGAAAGCACAGGGCCTTGTCATCTCCAGAGATCAGCACTGGGATGGGAGCTGTTGCCATTTACCTCTCCTCCTGTGGCAGCGTCGAGTGCTCTAGAAACCTCTCCAAAAGTCCTAGAAACAAAACAGCAGCAAAGAAAGGATAAACCATTTTCATCTTGGAGTGAAAACCAGCCCAGACAGAAGATCTGTGCTGGAGAAATGCCTAAAACCCTGCAGGATGCAGGCGGAGGAGTCTGTCAGAAGGCAGATGATGCATTTTCCTCTCACGTGCATGGGCAGTGGGCCTGTTCCTGATACATTTGGGCTCACTGCCTCAGCTCAAAAAGAGAGCTTCTTCTTTCTTCTGGGGTTTCAGTTGCTGAACTGTGCAGTTCTACTCCTGACCATGGAGTATTTCCTTCAGCAAACTCTTAAACAGAAATGTTCCTGAGAACTGTTACCTCACAGCTATGATAAGGGGGTAGGTTGCTCTTTCAGGCAAGCAAGATTCTTCTCACTCTATTAGTGTGGCCAGATGATTTCAAGATATACAAAAATGCTAAGGAAATTAACACAGAGCTGTTCCACGCTTGAGAGACAAGGAGATCTACCAGGTCCTGTTGCTTGCTGCGGGCAAGACCTTGGCAGCATGGAGATGTCGTTGACAATGCCTTCTGGCCACGCTCACAAATTCTGGCCAATACTGAGAGATGGGACAATATGTCCTCAGGGTCTGAACACGTTTACAGCTTGCCTGGCTTCAGACTTGATAGATATTCCGCCAGAAAAACACCTGGCGCATGGTTTTGTGGAAATAACTGGTTGGACTCACCCGCTGCCAATATTTTCCAGTTCAATGTATTTCGTCATGAGATTTTCTGTGGTCACAACTGTCCCTGAGGGAAGCAAAAGGCAAGATGCTCACTTTAGAGCTGAGATCCCAGCTTCCAGGAGATACAAAAGGCAGCCAGCCCTAGTGTCTGGGGCTGACCCTTTGTGGTCAGCAGGGTAACAACAACAACAGGCAGACAGCTCTGAAGCCCAGATGACCAGCAGAGACTGATTTTCTTCTGAAGTTCCTACAGGGACTCCTAAATGTCCCTGAGACACCAAACTGAGGAGGAACATTTGGTACAGCTATGCTGGCACGTGCACACAAGACAGTGTCCCTCCGACAAGAAATACACAAGACATACTCAGTAGCTCCAGAGAGTCATCCTTGATCTCCTGTTGCTGAGCAGCAGCTGTGTCAGCACTGGAGATGAAGCAGCTGTCCGGGCGCCTTTTTTCAGGCTGGGGAGCAAAGGCTCCTATAGGCAACATTGCTGCTGCTGCTGCTGCAGCAGGTTTGGTGAAAGAGCCTGTGTAGATCTGGGAGAAGAAATGTGTTTGTGTTGCCAGGTAGACTTGATCTACCTTCCAGATGGGGATAGCGATTTACTAGGGAGAGACTTGAAGTCCAACTGGGAGTTGGCATCATCCCAGAGAGAGGAAAGATGGTGGTAAAGATGTTTAAGTTAACTGAAGTAGGCCTAGGAGAGATCAACCCAAAGGTATGGGCAGAAGAAGATAAATGTGGATACATAAATATTACCCCCATACAGGTAGATATCCAGGAAGGACCACCTATTAGGGTAAAACTGTAGCAGAATTTCTTAGGGAACATTGGCATGAGGTATTTTGGGAAGAGATTTAAACTACCCTAAACTGGGCCTCAGTTTTAGACCTGTCTAGAAGTAGACAGACCTGTGGCGCAGTTAGAAATTTACTTAAAGTTGTGTTTAAGCATTAGATAGTATAGTTGTAGTGTGGTTATGGTGACCTCCTTAAGGGTGAAATTATTTACATTCTTTCTTACACTGAATGTTAATTAGAAAACACCTGTAACTGTAAACTATCTGAAAGTGTATTTAACCCGCTTTCCCAGAAGAATAAATGGAGAATGCATGATCTAACCATGTTGATCGTATGTGTGTTGCTCTGACCAGCTTCCCACTTTTATTAGGAGTTCCCTGGTTTCATAAAACAGTACCCCCTTATCCTTAGAGAGCAGAAAAGGGTTGGTTCCTATTATTGACTCTCTATTGAATGCAGGCATCCTAGAAAATTGCATGTCCCCCCATAATACTCCAGTCCTCGCAGTTAAAAAGACTGAAAACAAGTATAGACTGGTGCAAGATCTTCGAGAGGTGAATAAGAGGACAGTTACTTGACATCCAACAGTGCAAAACCCATACACACTCCTTAGTAAAATCCCAAACAGGCATGCATAGCTTACAACATTTGACCTGAAGGATGCGTTTTGGACTTGTCCCCTGGCTGAGGACTGTCGTAATTGGTTCGTGTTTGAATGGGAACATCCAGAAGGAAATAGGAAATCACAGCTAAGGTGTACATGACTGCCCCAGGGATTCTGTGAATCGCCAAATCTTTTCGGGCAGGCCTTGGAAATAACTACTGTAATCATTCACCCCTAAGGATAGTGTAAAAGTTTTGCAGTATGTAGATGATATCCTGGTATCTGGGGAAGAGCAGGAGTCGGTCCGGGCAACCAGCATCAAATTACTAAATTATTAAGGTACAATTGGCTTAAAGGTCTCTAAGAATAAATTACAGTTTGTGGAACCCCGGGTGACATACCTGAGACACATAATCGGAAACATTTATAAAAAACTGAGTCCAGAGAGGATTTTTGGAATTATGTCAATTTTGGCCCCAAAACCAAAAAGAGATATCAGGAAAATATTAGGTTTGTTTGGCTACTGTAAATTATGGTTAGAAAATTACACCCAGAATGTCAAATTTCTGTATGAGAAGCTGGATGCCCGGATCCGATAGAATGGACAAATGGACGAGACCAAGCTAGAAAATTTAAAAACCCAACTATCTTCATTCCCAGTACTAGGATTGCCAGATCTAGACAAAGAATTCTATCTATTTGTAAATGCAGAAGAGGGAATTGTGTATGGAGTGTTAGCACAGGAATGGGCAGGCTCAAAGAAACCCACAGCCTACCTCTCGAAACTTTTGGACCCTGTAGGCTGGGGGTGGCCAACTTGCCTGCAAGTAATTGCTGCCACCGCCCTACTACTTGAGGAAGCCCAGAAGCTAACATTTCAGGGAAAGATCAAGGTGTATACCCTGCATGATGTCAAGGGCATACGAAGCCAAGGTGCACATAAATGGCTTTCAGACTCCTGGATCCTAAAATATGAAATTGTATTAATAAATTCAAATCATCTCGAGCTATCCACTACAAGATTGTTAAATCCGGCACGATTCTTATCAGGAGAACTGGCACCCGGCTTAGAGCACCATTGCCTAGATACTATAAGCTTGCAGACCACAGTTAGGGAAGAACTAAAGGATGTCCTTTAGGTTACGGGGAGATGCTCTTCACTGATGGGTCATCACGAATAGTGGGCGGGAAGCGAACATCTGGTTGTGCAATTGCGGCAGTATTCGGAAGAGTGGTGTCCTAGGTTATGGAGCCGGGTTTTGTGTATTTTATTTTCATTTGTTTGAAGGCAGTTGGGGAGAGGCGTCACGCCTCATCGTAATAGGCCCTTAGTACCTTCCCAGCCTGTACCTTCCCCCCCCAGAGCGGTGCATCTGCATTTCTATCACCCTGTTGTGAGATACATCTCATCCCCTGGCAGTGGAGGGCGGGGGGGTGGGCAGGCAGTTTTGCTGGCTGGATAAACGGAGACTCACAGACACGAGAGCGGCTAGTTTTTCACCCAATTTCCTGGGAGGAAGACTGGACCTCATCTCACCAACACCAGACTCCATCTCACCATCCCTGGACCCCCTCCTCATCATCACCAGATCCCCCTCCTCACCACCCTTGGACCCGCTCTTCTACAGGATCATCTCTGTTCCAACAGAATCATGTCTGCCACTTCAGAGGGACTTACTTTTGGACTGCTTTCAACACCCTGAATCACAGGGTGTCAGGCTGTGGCTCTGACTCTGCCAGGGTTTTCCAAAATTGTTTTTTTAAATTTGTTTATTTGCTTGTTTGCTTGGGTGATTTTGTTTCCTATTACATTTGTATTGTTAATATTCCTAGTAAAGAATTGTTATTCCTATCCCCAACATCTTTGCCTGAGAGCACTTGATTGCAAAATTATAATTTGGCGGGGGGTGAGGGGTTTGCATTCTCCATTCTAGGGGAACCCCAATTTCCCTGGCAGAAACCTGTCTTTCCAAACCAAGACAAGTGGACATGGAAGTCCTAGAAAAGGGAAAATTACCTACCAAGTGGTCAGCCCAATTATGCGAAGTATACGCACCAGAAAGAGGATTAGAATTACTTGGGGATCGGTGTGGAACAATCTATACTGATTCCAAGTATGCTTTTGAAATCGTCTATACCTTTGGGAAAATCTGGGAGGAAAGGGGATACTTGAACTCAAAAGGAAAAGACCTAGCCCACCAAGAACTAATAAAATCCTCCCTAGAAGCCCTAATGGCACCAAGGGGGGTTGCAATCGTCCATATAAGGGGCCACCAAAAGAGGAATGCGATTGAAGTGGTTGGGAATCGAGTTGCTGATTTAATGGCAAAAGAGGCAGTACAAGGCCTGGAGGAACCCTCACAGCTTCTTAGGCTCACTGGCGCCACAGAAGGGACAAAAGGGGAAACCCCAGTGAATACACCCATATTTAGTGAGCAAAAATTAAAGCTTATAAAAGAACTAGAGCTGAAACAAGGACCTCAAGGGGAATGGGTACTCCCAGATAGAAGAAAATTCCTAAGCAAACCACTAGCACGCAAAGTATTAGATGAGATACACAAATTAACAAATTGGGGGACGCAAGGCCCATGCAATCACTTCTTAAAAGAAAACATCTGCATAATATAGCTAAGGCCATCACTCAAGGCTGTGTAACATGCCAAAGAGTGAACCAACGAGTGATGAGGACATCCATACCAGGGGGAAGGGAACTAGCAGAGAGGCCCTTCCAAAATGTGCAGATTGACTTCACCAAAATGCCTCTAGTGCAAGCACCTGCTAGTGATTGTAAATCACTTGACCCATTGGCCAGAAGTATTCCCTACATGAAATGAAATAGTGAGGGTAGTGGTTAAGATACTTTTGGAACGTATCATCCCTAGGTATGGACTAATCAATAATATCGATTCAGATCAAGGCCCTCATTTCACAGCCCGTGTCCTCCATGAAACCACTAATGCCCTGGGGATAAGGTGGAGATTACACACCCCATGGCATCCCCAAAATTCTGGTCGGGTAGAACGGATGAACAAAACCATCAAAACAACACTAACCAAATTAACTCTAGAAACAAAATTAGATTGAGTGAAATGCCTCCCATTAGCTTTGTTAAAAATAAGAACCTGACCTCAAGCGGATTTGGTGGTATCCCCCTATGAAATGTTATTCGGGCTCCCATTCCTAGTCACTCCCTATTCAAGTTCATATGTTCAATATACAGAAGGGGAAGAAACATCAAGGAAGTATCTAGAGACTGTTGTAAAAACTTTAGAAAACCTCAGAAAGAAAGGATACCTCTCTGCATCATATTAACCCTGGAGACTGGGTGCTGGTAAAATCCTGGGCTAATTCTCCTCTCACTCCAAAGTTCAAAGGACCCTACCAAGTTCAACTCACCACACACAGCTGTAAGAACCCAAGAGAAGGGGTGGACGTGACACGAGTCAAGGGACCAGTGGCACCACCGAGTGGAGAAAAAGTCTGTTAACTGGACTGTTGTCCCTAACAGCAAAGACTTAAAGATAATCTTAACAAAGAAACCCAAAAACTAGAGACTCTGCTTGGAAACCAGGGCTACAATAGTTACTGTTAAAAGAGTTCCCTCAGGAGCAACATTGGTGGTTCAAAGTTAATCAGAAATAAGTTACTGTTAAATGTTTTCTGGTGGTTTGTGAACTACCCCCACAAAAAAGGTTAAGTTGTAACCACTACAGTTACCTAGGCTGTACAGCCAGAGCGGTATGCCTCACCAGGCAATTTCTCCCAAGACCGAAAACAGTAACCGCAGAAAAAGAGAAGGACAAAAATCAAGTTAAAGATCCTTTGGTCCAAAACCCAAGAGGGCGCGAGGATAGCTCCAAGAGGCAAGACCAGGGGAGATCAAGCATGGTTCCTACTGGACTCTTGGGAGTCACAGACCAGAGAATGCCCAAAAGAGTCACTGCAGGGCTCATGACAGGTCTAGTGATAATATTATACCTCGCAAACACTAGAGGGATGGACTCTTGCATAAAATCCTATTATCCCCTGTACGATGGGGAAAACCTAGAGTCCTTAGTAAGGGTCCACACAAATTTAAATTCTTCTTGTTACAACAAATCACAATTGGAAGAATGTCAAGAAAATGGAAAAACCTATTGGATCACCAAAAACATGGCCTCTTTTAGAGAACGTCTTTTAGAAGACTGCCCTATGAGGGATACCTGGCTCTGCTTAGAAAAAAATGAACTATTAAAGGGCGAACCCAATGTAGTAAAGGAAAAGAGAGTAAATATGAAAGTGGAGGAATGGGAAAATTTAAGTGGGAAGAATTTGTTCATTGATTTAGTTGAAAAGATCAGCAAAGAAATAAATATAATAGACTGTTGGGTATGTGGGAACACTAAAATGTCAGATATTTGGCCCTGGGAAGGAATCAGTTTAAAAGCATGAGAAATTTAAAGCACAAAACAAATTGGGGGAGGTCAGAGAATACCCAGGCACAGAAGAGTAAAATGGGAATTAAAGGCTAAAGTAATTGGGGAAGAATGTATTTTAAGAATGGGAATAAGATACAGAACCCTAGTAGGATGGATGGCATGTAAAAGGTACCTTATAACAAAACATTTAGGAACTAGGTGGGCCCCCCAAGAACCCAACCGACATTGGTCCTTAAGGAGAAAGGAAAAAGGGTGCATTTACCGTGAGGGGTATAACCTCTATGAATGTGCAGACAAGGGAATCAATGCCTTCTGGGAAATTAAAAGCTTGTCAAAATACTGGGTATTTCCCTATGAAAATGGGGAGAGTTTCTGGGAAGCCCCAGATAACTTTTTCTGGATTTGCGAGGACGCTGCTTATACCCATCTACCAGGAGACTAGTGGGGTAGCTGTACGATTGGGGTGATCAAGCCGGCTTTCTTCCTCCTTCCAAAAGAGGCCGGCTCAGGGCTTGGAATACCATTATATGACAACCTAAAGAAACCTATCAAAAGAAACAGGAGGGTCCCAAAAATGGAAGGGAAGAGTATGGACCCCAGAACAAATTGTGAAGATTTATGGGCCAGCGACATGGGCCCAGGATGGGTCCTGGGGGTATAAAACCCCAATATACATGTTAAACATAATAATTTGGCTCCAAGCTGTAATTGAAATAATATTGAACAAAATGGCCCTAGCCCTTGATTGTGGGGAGACAAAAGGAGATGCTGTTGCAGGCAGTCTCCCCTCTGATATTTTACACCTGTGTTAATTATCCTAGAGTAGAAACAGGCTTGCCCTCACAGCCATGGGCATGATAAAGAGTGAGTTAAGTGATAGGCAGTCAGTTGGAGTCAGTTGGAGTCTGCTTGCTGTGCTGTGAAGACCTAGGGACAGGAGGTCGTGCAAGGGCCAGAAAAGGTAAGCTGCTGTACGTAGGACAGACAGGGTTGGGCGGCCGTGCCAGGGACAGGAAGGAGTGAGCTGGAACTGAAGGAGAGACAGAACCAGAGCTGTGTGGAGCTGCTCTTAGGAGGCTACAGAGAAAAGGTATGGGAGACTTTTTGAATAACAAGATGCTGATACTTGAAGCCTTCTGATGGTTCTAAAAAAGCACCTCGAGTGCAGTGTCTGTGTTGACTGCCACATATCGACTGCGACACTTGATCACATAAGCGATCAGCTTTCCCAGACCCGAACAGTAGTATATATCAAATCTGGCTAGCAGTTGACTACCTCCTCGCTGACGAAAGTGGAATTTGTGGGAAGTTTAACACCTCTGAATGCTGTCTAGAAATAGACAATAAAAGTGAGGTAATCAGGAACATCTCTAAAGAAATCAGGAAAATCTCACATGTAGGGAACCAAGAATGGACACCCATCCTGAATACTGATTTGTGGGATGATTTTTGGTTATTCAAAGGCAGTTTGAATAGGCAAAGGCTAGAAGAAACTAGCATTCATAGGTATAGCAGGGTTGGCAGGATTACTGTTCCTTCCCTGTATCATCCCATGTTTAATCAAAATGATTACTACAATCATACAGCAGCATGATCCCCAACACACTAGAAACAGCCCCAGAAAAAGGAAAAGCTAAAATCCTAAGGCTAGAGAGTTCAGAGTGAAGTGAAGCTAAAAAGGTATACGACCAATATCAAAAACTAAGGAAAATTTACTACCAGGAGCCCAAAACAGCAAATTGACACAGGCTAATGCCTGGTCAAATTAAAAGAGGGAGGATTGTTATGAATAAAATTGACATTCAAACTGCGTGTGGATTTACCGCCTTTTTGTTTACGCACTTGCCTGTTCTTGTTCCAGCCTCAGTTCTGGTCCCTAATGTGCTTACCCTTTTCAACTCCAAGAGTTCATTGTTAAAAAGTTCTTACCTGTTTTATTCATTTTATCCCCCTACCTTTAGTCGTTTGTACCCCCTTGCCCCGCTTAACTCGTCAAGTACTACAGCCGCTGCTCCCCAAAATGAACTTCCGCATCTCCCATAAGGACTTGCGCATGTATGCATATTAAAAATCATATTGCTGCCCAAGAATAAGATAGTCGTAGACAACGAGCCACTCCAAAAGAACAGAGAAAAACCACACCATAGAGGCAGCAAAGACTCCAGGAGGCTAGATATGCTGGCTTCAGCCCAACAAGTGAGTTTCCATGACCTATCTAGCACCCAAGCAAGAGGAGCCCCTGGACTACTGAGCTGATATCAGGTCTCTGGATGATCCCTGCGAGGATAGAGACTCCAGTCCTGCCGGTGACAACAGGCCTGTGTGATCCTCCTCCTGGACGTTGACCACTGGGAGCAGTGGCGGCGGCAAGCACCCTGAGCCCCCATCTCTAGGCGCCTCTTTAATAAAGACATAAAAAAGGAGCAGAAGGTTTCCTGGCCCTTTCATTTATTTCACTACTGTGGCCACTACTGTGTTTGAGATATACAAAAATGCTAAGGAAATTAACAAAGAGCTGCTCCACACTTGAGAGACAAGGAGATCTACCAGGTCCTGTTGCTTGCTGCAGGCAAGACCTTGGCAGCATGGAGATGTCTTTGACAACACTTTCTGGTCACGCTCACAAATTCTGACCAATACTGAGAGATGGGACAATCTGTCCTCAGGGTCTGAACAGGTTTGCAGCTTTCCTGACTTCAGACTTGGTAGATATTCCACCAGAAAAACACCTGGCCCATGGTTTTGTGGAAGTAACTGTTGTTGGACCTACCTGAAATAAAGAAAAGAATCCCAGTTATAGACAGTATGTTGTAGGAAGTACTGTTATACTGTTTGCCATGTAGTTAAAAGAGTTATACTGTTACTTACCAGTTATTTCAAACTGTTTGTACCAAACCTGTACCCTCAAACCCCAGTCCCCTACATTCCAAGTTGTATGTTCCCTTCTCCCCAAATCCCGAATTCCCTCCCCCCATCCCGATCCCAAATTCCCCCTTACTTCCGCCGAGTTAGGCCTCCGCTGCTCCCCATCTGAATGTTACATTGTTCAGAACTATGTGATTAATACTCACCCTGTGTTCCAGTTTTCCATTACTGTGCCTCTTGCTTCCTGTGTCCCAGTTTCATCTCCCCTAGTTTCCTGTATCTTTGGTTCTGCTCTCACCTGTTAGGTAATGCCTCTACTGCTCCCCACCTATCCCATCATAGCAACTGTTGCCATCATGCCTTACGGAAACAAGTGGACTCCTGAGATACTTAGTACCAGGAAGAAGGTACAGACATCTACTACAAAACCCCTAAAAACAGACCAGTGCCTGAAATAAAAAAAATAACAGAGGAGACAAGCTATAGGTGGGAGCAAGGGGCATTACCCACCAGCTTCTCCCTCCTCACCATAACCAACGTAAGACTCACCAGGAATGACACCCCTGGACTTGCAAGCCAGCTGTGACTTCCTAAGGACTTCCATAAGGCTGGAAGCCCCAGTCCTGCAACGTGAGCAGCAAGACTGATTTGGAGCCTCCTCCTTGGAGCTGTTGAAGTGGGAGCAGCAGCGGTGCCAGCAACCCCTTGGGCCACCCATCGCAGAGCTGAATCCCTAATAAAGGCATTTCCAACAGAAGAAGGTCTCCTAGCCTTATTTATTTCACTACCCGCTGCCACTATATTCCAGCTCGATGTATTTCGTCATGGGATTTTCCATGGTCACAATTGTCCCTGAAGGAAACAAAGGCCAAGATGCTCACTTTAGAGCTGAGATCCCAGCTTCCAGGAGATACAAAAGGCAGCCCTAGTGTCTGGGGCTCTTTAACCCTTTGTGGTCAGCAAGGTAACAACAACAACAGGCAGACAGCTCTGAAGCCCAGATGGCCAGCAGAGACTGATTTTCTTCAGAAGTTCCTGTGGGGAGTCCTAAATGTCCCTGTGACACCAAACTGAGGAGGAACACTTGGTACAGCTATGCTGGCATGTGCACACAAGACACTGTCCCTCAGACAAGAAGGAACAAGACAAACTACAAGACAAACTCAATAGCTCCAGGGATTCATTATTGATCGCCTGTGTAGCACGGCGTTGGTACAGAGTTCATCATGTTCAGGGAGGTTGCAGCTGCTGGTGTCGGCAGGGGAACAAACAAAACCGGTCTCCGTTTTGTTAAGCTCAAGAATCCATGTATTATCCCTGAAGGACAGGAGGGGGATGCAGACAGAAGACCCAACAAAGGCAGCATCCTGGGGTTTTATAGGGCATTGCAGGGGTGGAGTTTAGGGTTTGGGTCAAGGGAGGTTGTTAACACAAGGAGGGGTAACATCAAGTTCCTGCCTCCTTAGAATGGGAGCATTCCACAACACCCTGCATGCACAATATGCATTTATGTTTTTAAACTGGTTAAATGCATATTGAATAACTCGTAACAAAGGAATTCTCAGTAATATGTCTTAATAGTTTACAAAACCAAAATTAGCATTATTAAGCTAAATTAACAGCAATAGAAAAGCATTTGAGACTTAATCACCAAGGATAAAGTAACAGAAATTATGATACTTAATTAGATGAATACATTTTTACTTAATGGTTTAATAGTTTTATCTCCTTTGGCTTTCGATCTTGCCACCCGAAGGGGTGCAGTTCCTTGATCTCCTCTTCACAAGGGGTATAATCCTTAGTGTTTGGTCTTGTCTTTGGTACTGGTGTTGTCGGTGTTAGGATGATGACTGTGAAGGGAGGGAAATAGTGAAGGCAGTGGTGGAGAGACTGGCATTGCCACAGGAGGGCCTGGTGGCCCCCCCGCCCCTCCCCCCTGCATCCAGCCGAGCAGGTCTGCCACACCTCCACTGCCACATGGGCCTGGAGTGGGGCCAGCTGCAGTGGCAGGGAGGAAAGGAGGAGGTAGGTAGTGGGGAAAGGAAGGTTCGGGACTGGAAAAGAAGGACAAGAGGCAAGAAAGAGGGGATCTCAAAACCATGTGGTAAGCGCCATTTTTAGAAGGAAAGCCCTGGATGGTGTGACCACTGCCTTCCCAAGCAAGGAATGGGGGATATGGAAAGACAAGGGGGTGAAAGAGGAGACAGGACAGCAGGAGGATGGTAGCACTGTCGTGTCACCTCTGGATGGGTTCTGACCTTGGTCCTGTCTTCAGGGAAAGGGGGATAGGGGTTGAGGGGGGCATGGGGTGATGGAGAGCACATAGCAGTTCCGTGCCATCCTGGCAGTTTTCATTCCTTGCCGTGCTCTTAGGAACAAAGGGTAAGGAAAGATATGGCAGCGTCACAAAAACTGAAAAACTTGGAGATTCACAGGAAGGGGGACCATTGATCTAGGGTGCCAACACTCTGCATACAATTGTCCTTAACCGTCCATAGGTAGCCATCAGGGCTTTACCGCCCATAAGCTGCAGCAGACGTGTTGAGAGAGTTGATAAGAGTCTGCTGAATGGTCCTTTTTGCAGGCAGACTAGTCGCTTGTAGCTCTTAAAACCTCCCTCCCATGAGGAATGAAAAAACTTAAACCGCTCATAAATGTCTCATTTAGTGATGGTAGCTGTTAGTCCCATCGCCTGATCCCAGTAACCTGGGAGTTACGCCCTTACTGGAAGTTCCCCTCCCCATAAGCCTTTTACCCCCATATTTTTAAGGTTACTCTCAACCTGGTCTCCAGCCATGGTACTCTTGAGTCTTCCTTTATAAGATAGGCGTCACGTAAGGTGGCAGTCAGCAGGTGACTTATGGAGTGCTGGTCATGCTATCCTCACCGCTTGCCTGCACTTCACCATCATTTGTAGCATCGTGTTGCTACAGAGTTCATCATGTTTAGGGAGGTTGCAGCTGCTGGTGCCAGCAGGGGAACAAACGAGACAGGTCTCCGTTTTGTTAAACATGAGAATCAATTTATTATCCTTGAAGACCAGAAGGGGGACCCAGACCAAAGACCCAGCAAAGGCAGTGTCCTGGGGTTTTATAGAGCATTGCAGGGGTGGAGTTTAGGGTTTAGGTCAAGGGAGGATGTTAACACAAGGAGGGGTAACATCAAGTTCCCGCCTCCTTACAACGAGAGCTCTCAACACTCCTCTTTCGGAGCAGCAGCTGTGTCAGCGATGGAGATGCACCAACTGCCTGGGTTCCACTTCTCCGGTTGGGGAACAAAGGGTCCTTGACACGATGCTGCTGCTGCAGCAGGTTTGGTGAAAGGGGGCCTGTGTAGATCTGGGAGAAGAAACGAGTTTGTGTCAGAAAGGTGGCTGGCAGAGTTTGCCCTGAGATCCCGTTTCAAATGCCTGCCCTTAGGAAGAGGCTGTCAGTCAAATGCAGGGCTCTTAAATGTTTTTCTTTTCTGGTGTCCACTTCTCAGGCTGGGTGGGTCAAAGCCAAAGGCTGGTTTTACTTGAGTTCATGGCCAGGTTCATGTTCCATTTTCATGGATTTTCTGAAGGATGACTGCCACACTTCTTCCCATTCCACTTCTTCCCAAGGGCTCTTTCCCCCCTCCAAGGGCTGCAGACACACTTGCAGCTCCTTGTTCAAATGTCCTACCACCTCCCACTGAGTGCACTTTTCCTCCACCACCTTCAGGTCATGCTCAACCTGCTGCACTTCTGGTGGAGACAGTTCCTGTGCCTCACGCCAATCTTGGGGCCCTTTCTTGCCAGTCATTTTCTGGAAGCCTTTGCGGGTTGCCCGGTGAGATGTCAACACTTCCACCTCGAGTCAAACAGAACAAAGCAGTCAGAGACTACAGGTTGTCCCTGTCAGCCAAGAGTCATCGACTGTGAGGAAAGGGAAAGAACAGATTTACAAGGGATACAGTCAGCTTCTTTCAATCCTCCAACCGCGTCACCATGTTCCACTATAAAAACACCTCAAGAAACAAGGAGAGCAGGAAGAGGCCAGCAGGAATCAATTTGGATGACTGCTGGCCAAGAGGCTAAAGGACTAGCTCCACTGTCCAGAGCAGCAGCTGAGATTCAAGATACCAGGAAATGTCCTTCAGAGTGGCTCTGATAGACACTACAGCAGGATGGCACTCAGAGGCATCACCCCACTTCCCTGCTGCTCTGCAGTGGAAAGGCAAGAAGAGCAGAAAGCACCAGTTTGGTGACTGTGCTGGCTATTGCTGTTTCACTCACTTGCTTTTGTAGAGTCTGAGGGAGGGGATTAAGTATTTCTCTTATGGCTTTCATTTCTTCCTCCAGCCTCTTCTCCCTTGATTTGATCCTAGCCTCAGTTTTCTGAAGCTCTGCCTGCAGCTGTTCCTTGATGTTCTGTAAAAAACAAGAGAGAGGATCTTTCATGAGTGGAGTAGCTACCACTCTTTGACTCACCTGGTTTTCTTGATCATCCCTCTGCTGATGAAGATTCATCTCCTTTTGGATGCTTCTCATGTCATCCTTGTTCCCGCTCTTCACTTCCTCGACATCACACTGAGCTTCAGGCAGCTCTGCTTGTGGCTCTGCCTTGATGTTCTGTACACACAAATGCAGTGCAAGTGACAGGGAGCTGCAACCAGGCTCAGCTTTTTCTTCTTTCAGCCTCAAAATCACATTCATTCAGCCACTACTTTCTGCTTCCCTGCCCATCTATGCTTCCATTGTAACCCTCCCACCCCAGTGCTGATCTCTGGAGATTACAAAGCTCTGTGCTTTCAGTGCCTGTTGGATGCCTGGCCTCCTCAGTCCCATGAGCTCCATTTTATGCCCCTGTTCCTGCCCCTCATTCTGTCACCTGGTGAGCCAGGTTTACCTGACCATTCCCCTGTGGCTGTTCCACCTGCTGCCTGAGCTGCTCTTCCTGTTCTCGTGCTGGGAACAGCTCTCCCTGAATCTGGCATGGCATCTCTGACAATGCAGTCTGCTCATGCTCTTTATCTAGAAGGACCTGCACAGAAAGCAAGAGAAGATGGGTTTCAACTTCCCATACAAAATTTCAATAACTGATGGGCTCACACATTCCCAAAGCACTGTGGTGCTGCTCTCCTGAGTCATTCTCTGCCCGTGGGGAGACAAAGATTCCCAAGTGACATCAGAGTCCATGTGGGACTGAGGCTTCAACAACCTCTCAGGCAGCTGACAGGGAAGGTGTGGTATTTCTCAAGGGTCTGGTGAGGGCCTCCCTCTGCCTCTTCTGTGTCCTGTTTGTCTTTCTGCAGTGACTGACACCCAGCCCTGTCCAACAGCTCCATCCTGGCTCTGCAGTCGGCTTCTTGTGTGATCTCTTTCCTTGTGAGAGACACTTCTGGAGTTCATGTTCTCTTCAGGCCTGCACTGCCATTTCTGCCTTTCTGACATCTACACTATTGTTAGAAATCCTGGTCATTCAGGAGATAAGGATGCATGCAAAGATCCTCTGAGGGAGGTCAGAGAGCCTCTAGTGCTCCTCTAGTCAGTATATAGAGGAGAGGACCAAGGTGTTTGTTCTCCCTCTCTGTCAACTAAGAATTCTGACCAGCAGTAACAGAGACCCTCATAAGGCCCCATCAACAAATTAACTTACAAACCCATGGGGATGCCAATGAAGGAAATGATGATCCATGTAATGCATGTATGACCGGGGTCAAAAAATATCACCTAAAACACGGAATTTTCCATCTTACTAGGACAGGCAGAAATTTAAAGAATTAACTAGGGGTTTAAGAAAAAGTTCTGAGGGGGAAAAAAAATTCCATGTCTACAGGGGGAGACATCTCTGCCTGCTCAGAATTGGTCAATGGAATATGTCTCCCCTCTTCTAAAAGGGATGCCTTTAGATAAGCCTTGCAGCTCCAACTGCTTTGGACCACAGCCAGGAAGATTCAATTATGCAAATGTTAGATAGATAGACAGATAGAGGTAGAGAGAGAGATCTCACTGTTATACCCTCTCTTTACTATCCTTTCTATCAGTGCACACATCAACATTCAGTAGCCAGTTCCCCAAGAAGCAGCACTCCTGAACTTGCTCTCCTGTTGTTTCAGTAAACCACACTCTTTGGGTATCTGGAGTGTGTAGGTCCTTACAGAATGTGATCAGACCCAGAGCACTGCACTGAGAACTGCACTATTTGTGCATCTGTGCTCGGGGAAGTTCTTCTCTTGGACTCAATCACACTGATGGTGTAAAAGTGGCTGTAATCACAAAAAAAGAACAGGCACTCCCAGCTCCTGTGACCTCTGAGGACCAGCTGGAATACCAGGGCATGGATTTCCTGCTCAATTCCCAAACACAATACGTACTGATCCCTGGGGCTGAAAAAGGCATGAACACTGTTACACTGAAAGTGATGACAAAGCCCTATTGGCTGGCCAGGCAAAACAACACTTCCATCTGCACCAATGTCCCCACCCCAAAGGACGTTGTTCTCAAGCAAAAATACAGCATCTTCCACAACTGTCAAGTTAAAAATTAAAACGATAGCACAATCTATTTCTGTACTGCGAAAGAGCAGGAAATTGTGAGGTAAAAAATATTTGGTTACTGGAAAAAGAGAAAAAAAAAAGGATTTCTCCATCAAGTAAACGAAAACCAGACCAAAAAATAGATAAAAATGTAACATCCTCCAATACCAAAAGGCTTAGATGAAGTGATCAGATGCATAGAGGGGCTCATGAGACCCGTTTTAAAAAGGTAAATATTGGTGAGAACCTCTGAATTACAAGTCCTCATCAACCGTCCCCAGGTCCATACTCTTTCTCTGGACAAGCTAAAGGCCCTCAAGGACTTGCTGATACCCAGGGGCCCAGAGCAAAACACAGAACTCCAGCTGCACCTGCAGCACTGCCCAGCACAGGGGGACGGGCACTGCCCTGCTGCTGCTGCCCCACTCTGGCTGACACAGGCCACGATGCCCTTGGCCTTTTTGGCCACCTGGGCACACGTTGCCTCGTGCTCGGCTGCTACTTACCGGCGGCCTGGGCTCCTTAGGTCCCAGGCAGCTGCTAAGGCACCAAGATACACATTGGACTTGAAATACAGCATCAAGAATTTCAAGTGATCTTTGCTGTTCTTAGCACTATCAATCACCAGTCAAGCACGTGTGGCTTTGCCCCCACTCCAGGCAAACTCTTGAAGTTTGCAACTGGAGCTTTCAAAGCAGATTGCACAACACAAAGCATCAACAGACACATGCAGCCTCTTCTTTATGCCTCACCAGTTCAGCACTAGGCAGTTTGTGTCTTTTGCTACACAAAACAAAAGCGGCCCCACGGGGATACGCGGACAACACAACCCTGTCTCTAGAGCTCATCATCAAAAGCCAAAAGACAGGTGGACTCAGAGCACCCGTCAGCTCCGCTAGCGACTGCTCCCTCAAAACAGGCAGAAGAACAACCTGGCAAAAAAGGCACCCAAAGCCCTGATTTCTGGCAGCAACTCTTCTTCCCCAGTGTTTTTGTCTGAACTACTCCCAGGTAAGCAAACCCAAGAAGCATGTGGGGAAAAACCAGCCCAAAGAGCTTGTCTGGTCAGATGAACAGTTTTTGCGCCTGCAGCAACTTGGCAAATCTCTGGAGGGGGACAGCTGTCTCCAAACCACAGTCTCCCTTGCATGTCGGACAAGGCTGAGCGTGGTGTCTTTGACATGCTCCCGCCTCTGGAGACAGGCGGCCTCCATGCTCCAGGCTGGCCCCTATCAGAGTCCCAGCAAGCCAGCCCCTAAACATGACCGGTCAAAGCCCCTTCTCCAGCTGTAACTGCCTGGGGGAATGGCTAGCTCCTGGCAGGACTGCAGCACTCAGCATCCTAAGCCAACAGCAGCAACAGCAGCAGCAGCAGCAACAGCAAGTGCTGGCTGGCCAGAAAGTGGCAGCTCTGCCTTGCACTCAAGACAGCAGCCTCCAGAACCGATACTTACTGTCTCAAAAAGCACAGGCGGTGCCATGACCAGATGCTGGAGCGCCGTCTCCTCCTCTTTGGCCTCTTCTCCAGGAGCAGAGGGAGCCACAAGAGAGACTGCGCTGGCTTCTGCGCTCTTTGGAAAGAGAGAAGCATGAGGGTCAGGCCATTTCCTCACGCTTATAAGCTTCTTTCCTTTCACATCTACAACAGCTCTACTAAGGAGAAATCAGAAGCTCGCATAGCAATGAGATTGGGACTCAATGAAAATGTCAGGAGATCTGCATAGGGATCTGACATCCCTATTCCTCCCTGCCTACTAGCAGCAAGCAACCTTCTCCCTGCAAAACTGAGCTTTTAGTCTCTTACAGCTCCAAAACGGAAAAGGAGGAAACAGTCAGCAAGGCCTTTGCTCTTGCCGCTGATGCGCACTTGGAAAACTCAATCCCTCTCCGAAGCCCATCCAGGGCTGGAAAAGGCAGGAAAGCTTGTGCAGAAGCATCTTTGCTTGCTGGGAAAAGAGACAATGAACAGGGCTTCTGCACCTAGCAAGGCAGCAAGGCAACAAGGCAAGAAAGGCAAAGATGAGAGCATTGCCTGCTGCAGCGTCTAAGGCACTTGGATGCCGTGAGGGAATGTTTGGCAGGGAAACAGCCCTGACCGTGGTGAGCACTGTCCTCTAGGGATTTCTGCGAGTCTGCCTCAAGGTCCCTGAGGAGGCCCCAGTTGTTCTGGCTAAAGCTCCCTCTGCACCTCCCCCTGGTCTTGTCCTCCACATCCTGCCCCAGATCTCTACTCCTTCTCTGGACATGCTCCAGCCCCTCAATAACTTCTCAGGCGCCCAGAACTGGACACAGATCTCCAGCTGCACTTGTAGCACTGCCCAGCACAGGGGGACGGGCACTGCCCTGCTGCTGCTGCTCCACTCTGGCTGACACAGGCCATGATGCCCTTGGCCTTTTTGGCCACCTGGACACAGGATGCCTCGTACTCGGCTGCTGCTAACCGGCAGCCCGGGCTCCTTTTGTCCTGGCAGCGGCACAGTTGCCAAGGTGCACAATGGACATCAAATACAGCATCCAGAATTTCAAGTGATCTTTGCTGTTCTTAGCACTATCAATCACAAGTCAAGGACCTTTGGCTTTGCCCCCACTCAAGGCATCCTCTTGAAGTTTGCAACTGGAGCTTTCAAAGCAGATTGCACAACACAAAGCATCAACAGACACATGCAGCCTCTTCTTTATGCCTCACCAGTTCAGCACTAGGCAGTTTGTGTCTTTTGCTACACAAAACAAAAGCGGCCCCACGGGGATACGCGGACAACACAACCCTGTCTCTAGAGCTCATCATCAAAAGCCAAAAGACAGGTGGACTCAGAGCGCCTGTCAGCTCCGCTAGTGACTGCTCCCTCTGAACAGGCAGAAGAACAACCAGGCAACAAAGGCACCCAAAGCCCTGATTTCTGGCAGCAACTCTTCTTCGCCAGTGTTTTTGTCGGAACTACTCCCAGGTAAGCAAACCCAAGAAGCATGTGGGGACAAACCAGCCCAAAGAGCTTATTTGGTGAGATGAACAGTTTTTGTGCCTGCAGCAACTTGGCAAATCTCTGGAGGGGGACAGCTGTCTCCAAACCGCAGTCTCCTCTACATGTTGGACAAGGCTGAGAGCAGTGTCTTTGACATGCTCCCTCCTCTGGAGACAGGCGGCCTCCATGCTCCAGGCTGGCCCCTATCAGAGTCCCAGCAAGCCGACCCCTAAATACGACCTGTCAAAGCCCATTCCCCAGCTATCACTGCCTGGGGGGAATGGCTAGATCCAGGCAGGACTGCAGCACTCAGCATCCTAAGCCAACAGCAGCAACAGCAGCAGCAGCAGCAACAGCAAGTGCTGGCTGGCCAGAAAGTGGCAGCTCTGCCTTGCACTCAAGACAGCAGCCTCCAGAACCGACACTTACTGTCTCAAAAAGTGCAGGCGGTGCCATGACCAGATGCTGGAGCGCCGTCTCCTCCTCGTTGGCCTCTTCTCCAGGAGCAGAGGGAGCCACAAGAGAGACTGCTCTGGCTTCTGCGCTCTTTGGAAAGAGGGAAGCATGAGGGTCAGGCCATTACATCGCGCTAATAAGCTTCTTTCCTTTCACATCTACAATAGCTCTACTAAGGAGAAATCAGAAGCTCGCACAGCAATGGGATTGGGACTCAATGAAAATGTCAACAGATCTGCATAGGGATCTGACATCCCTATTCCTCCCTGCCTACTAGCAGCAAGCAACCTTCTCCCTGCAAAACTGAGCTTTTAGTCTCTTACAGCTCCAAAACGGAAAAGGAGGAAAAAGTCAGCAAGGCCTTTGCTCTTGCCGCTGATGCGCACTTGGAAAACTCAAACTCTCTCCGAAGCCCATCCTGGGCTGGAAAACGCAGGAAAGCTTGTGCAGAAGCATCTTTGCTTGCTGGGAAAAGAGACAATGAACAGGGCTTCTGCCCCTAGCAAGGCAGCAAGGCAACAAGGCAAGAAAGGCAAAGATGAGAGCATTGCCTGCTGCAGCGTCGAAAGCACTTGGATGCCGTGAGGGGATGTTTGGCAGGGAAACAGCCCTGACCGTGGTGAGCACTGTCCTCTAGGGATTTCTGCGAGTCTGCGTCAAGGTCCCTGAGGAGGCCCCAGTTGTTCTGGCTAAAGCTCCCTCTGCACCTCCCCCTGGTCTTGTCCTCCACATCCTTCCCCAGATCTCTGCTCCTTCTCTGGACATGCTCCAGCCTCGCAATAAATTCTCAGGCACCCAGAACTGGACACAGATCTCCAGCTGCACTTGCAGCACTGCCCAGCACAGGGGGACGGGCACTGCCCTGCTCCTGCTGCCCCACTCTGGCTGACACAGGCCATGATGCCCTTGGCCTTTTTGGCCACCTGGACACAGTCTGCCTCGTGCTCGGCTGCTGTTGACCGGCAGCCCGGGCTCCTTTTATCCCGGCAGCTGCACAGTCACCAAGGTGCACAATGGACATCAAATACAGCATCCAGATTTCAAGTGATCTTTGCTGTTCTTAGCACTATCAATCACCAGTCAGGGACCTTTGGCTTTGCCCCCACTGGAGGCATCCTCTTGAAGTTTGCAACTGGAGCTTTCAAAGCAGATTGCACAACACATACCATCAACCGAAACATGCAGCCTCTTCTTCATGCCTCACCAGTTCAGCAATAGGCAGTTTGTGTCTTTTGCTACACAAGAAAAAAGCGGCCCCACGGGGATATGCGGACAACACAACCCTGTCTCAAGAGCTCATCATCAAAAGCCAAAAGACAGGTGGACTCAGAGCGCCTGTCAGCTCCGCTAGCGACTGCTCCCTCTGAACAGGCAGAAGAACAACCAGGCAACAAAGGCACCCAAAGCACTGATTTCTGGCAGTAACTCTTCTTCCCCAGTGTTTTTGTCGGAACTACTCCCAGGTAAGCAAACCCAAGAAGCATGTGGGGACAAACCAGCCCAAAGAGCTTGTCTGGTCAGATGAACAGTTTTTGCGACTGCAGCAACTTGGAAAATCTCTGGAGGGGGACAGGTGTCTCCAAACCACAGCCTCCCTTGCATGTCGGACAAGGCTGTGCACGGCGTCTTTGACATGCTCCCTCCTCTGGAGACAGGCGGCCTCCATGCTCCAGGCTGGCCCCTATCAGAGTCCCAGCAAGCCGGCCCCTAAACATGACTGGTCAAAGCCCCTTCTCCAGCTGTCACTGCCTGGGGGAATGGCTAGCTCCTGGCAGGACTGCAGCACTCAGCATCCTCAGCCAGCAGCAGCAGAAGCAGCAGCAGCAAGTGCTGGCTGGCCAGAAAGTGGCAGCTCTGCCTTGCACTCAAGACAGCAGCCTCCAGAACCGACACTTACTGTCTCAAAAAGTGCAGGCGGTGCCATGACCAGATGCTGGAGCGCCTTCTCCTCCTCTTTGGCCTCTTCTCCAGGAGCAGAGGGAGCCACAAGAGAGACTGCTCTGGCTTCTGTGCTCTGTGGAAAGAGAGAAGCATGAGGGACAGGCCATTACCTCGCGCTTATAAGCTTCTTTCCTTTCACATCTACAACAGCTCTACTAAGGAGAAATCAGAAGCTCGCATAGCAATGGGATTGGGACTCAATGAAAATGTCAGGAGATCTGCATAGGGATCTGACATCCCTATTCCTCCCTGCCTACTAGCAGCAAGCAACCTCCTCCCTGCAAAACTGAGCTTTTAGTCTCTAACAGCTCCAAAAGGGAAAAGGAGGAAACAGTCAGCAAGGCCTTTGCTCTTGCCGCTGATGCGCACTTGGAAAACTCAAACTCTCTCGGAAGCCCATCCAGGGCTGGAAAAGGCAGGAAAGCTTGTGCAGAAGCATCTTTGCTTCCTGGGAAAAGAGACAATGAACAGGGCTTCTGCACCTAGCAAGGCAGCAGGGCAACAAGGCAAGAAAGGCAAAGATGAGAGCGTTGCCTGCTGCAGCGTCTAAAGCACTTGGATGCCGTGAGGGGATGTTTGGCAGGGAAACAGCCCTGACCGTGGTGAGCACTGCCCTCTAGGGATTTCTGCGAGTCTGCCTCAAGGTCCCTGAGGAGGCCCCAGTTGTTCTGGCTAAAGCTCCCTCTGCACCTCCCCCTGGTCTTGTCCTCCACATCCTTCCCCAGATCTCTGCTCCTTCTCTGGACATGCTCCAGCCCCTCAATAACTTCTCAGGCACCCAGAACTGGACACAGAACTCCAGCTGCACCTGCAGCACTGCCCACCACAGGGGGACGGGCACTGCCCTGCTCCTGCTGTCCCACTCTGGCTGACACAGGCCATGATGCCCTTGGCCTTTTTGGCCACCTGGACACAGTCTGCCTCGTGCTCGGCTGCTGCTGACCGGCAGCCCGGGCTCCTTTTGTCCTTTCAGCTGCACAGTCACCAAGGTGCACAATGGACATCAAATACAGCATCCAGAATTTCAAGTGATCTTTGCTGTTCTTAGCACTATCAATCACAAGTCAAGGACCTTTGGCTTTGCCCCCACTCGAGGCATCCTCTTGAAGTTTGCAACTGAAGCTTTCAAAGCAGATTGCACAACACAAAGCATCAACAGACACATGCAGCCTCTTCTTTATGCCTCACCAGTTCAGCACTAGGCAGTTTGTGTCTTTTGCTACACCAAACAAAAGCGGCCCCACGTGGATACACGGACAACACAACCCTGTCTCTAGAGCTCATCATCAAAAGTCAAAAGACAGGTGGACTCAGCGCGCCTGTCAGCTCTGCTAGCGACTGCTCCCTCTGAACAGGCAGAAGAACAACCTGGCAACAAAGGCACCCAAAGCCCTGATTTCTGGCAGCAACTCTTCTTCCCCAGTGTTTTACTCGGAACTACTCCCAGGTAAGCAAACCCAAGAAGCATGTGGGGACAAACCAGCCCAATGCGCTTGTCTGGTCAGATGGACAGTTTTTGTGCCTGCAGCAACTTGGCAAATCTCTGGAGGGGGACAGCTGTCTCCAAACCACAGTCTCCCCTACATGTTGGACACGGCCGAGCGTGGTGTCTTTGACATGCTCCCTCCTCTGGAGACAGGCAGCCTCCATGCTCCAGGCTGGCCCCTATCAGAGTCCCAGCAAGCCGGCCCCTAAACATGACTGGTCAAAGCCCCTTCTCCAGCTGTCACTGCCTGGGGAAATGGCTAGTTCCTGGCAGGACTGCAGCACTCAGCATCCTCAGCCAGCAGCAGCAGAAGCAGCAGCAGCAAGTGCTGGCTGGCCAGAAAGTGGCAGCTCTGCCTTGCACTCAAGACAGCAGCCTCCAGAACCGACACTTACTGTCTCAAAAAGTGCAGGCGGTGCCATGACCAGATGCTGGAGCGCCTTCTCCTCCTCTTTGGCCTCTTCTCCAGGAGCAGAGGGAGCCACAAGAGACACTGCTCTGGCTTCTGTCCTCTGTGCAAAGAGACAAGCATGACGGACAGGCCATTACCTCACGCTTATAAGCTTCTTTCCTTTCACATCTACAACAGCTCTACTAAGGAGAAATCAGAAGCTCGCATAGCAATGGGATTGGGACTCAATGAAAATGTCAGGAGATCTGCATAGGGATCTGACATCCCTATTCCTCCCTGCCTACTAGCAGCAAGCAACCTTCTCCCTGCAAAACTGAGCTTTTAGTCTCTTACAGCTCCAAAAGGGAAAAGGAGGAAACAGTCAGCAAGGCCTTTGCTCTTGCCGCTGATGCGCACTTGGAAAACTCAAACTCTCTCCGAACCCCATCCAGGGCTGGAAAAGGCAGGAAAGCTTGTGCAGAAGCATCTTTGCTTGCTGGGAAAAGAGACAATGAACAGGGCTTCTGCACCTAGCAAGGCAGCAGGGCAACAAGGCAAGAAAGGCAAAGATGAGAGCTTTGCCTGCTGCAGCATCTAAAGCACTTGGATGCCGTGAGGGGATGTTTGGCAGGGAAACAGCCCTGACCGTGGTGAGCACTGTCCTCTAGGGATTTCTGCGAGTCTGCGTCAAGGTCCCTGAGGAGGCCCCAGTTGTTCTGGCTAAAGCTCGCTCTGCACCTCCCCCTGGTCTTGTCCTCCACATTCTTCCCCAGATCCCTGCTCTTTCTCTGGACATGCTCCAGCCTCGCAATAAATTCTCAGGCGCCCAGAACTGGACACAGATCTCCAGCTGCACCTGCAGCACTGCCCAGCACAGGGGGAAGGGCACTGCCCTGCTCCTGCTGCCCCACTCTGGCTGACACAGGCCATGATGCCCTTGGCCTTTTTGGCCACCTGGGCACATGCTGCCTCGTGCTCGGCTGCTGCTTACCGGCAGCCCGGGCTCCTATTGTCCTGGCAGTTGCACAGTCACCAAGGTGCACAGTGGACATCAAATACAGCATCCAGAATTTCAAGTGATCTTTGCTGTTCTTAGCATTATCAATCACCAGTCAAGGACCTTTGGCTTTGCCCCCACTCCAGGCAAACTCTTGAGGTTTGCAACTAGAGCTTTCAAAGGAGATTGCACAACAAAAAGCTCAACAGACACATGCAGCCTCTTCTCTATGTCTCACCAGTTCAGCACTAGGCAGTTTGTGTCTTTTGCTACACAAGAAAAAAGCGGCCCGACGGGGATACGCGGACAACACAACCCTGTCTCTAGAGCTCATCATCAAAAGCCAAAAGACAGGTGGACTCAGCGCGCCTGTCAGCTCCGCTATCGACTGCTCTCTCGGAACAGGCAGAAGAACAACCTGGCAAAAAAGGCACCCAAAGCCCTGATTTCTGGCAGCAACTCTTCTTCCCCAGTGTTTTTGTCGGACCTACTCCCAGGTAAGCAAACCCAAGAAGCATGTGGGGACAAACCAGCCCAAAGAGCTTGTCTGGTCAGATGAACAGTTTTTGCGCCTGCAGCAACTTGGCAAATCTCTGGAGGGCGACAGCTGTCTCCAAACCACAGTCTCCCTTGCATGTCGGACAAGGCTGAGCGTGGTGTCTTTGACATGCTCCCTCCTCTGGAGACAGGCGGCCTCCATGCTCCAGGCTGGCCCCTATCAGAGTCCCAGCAAGCCGGCCCCTAAACATGACTGGTCAAAGCCCCTTCTCCAGCTGTCACTGCCTGGGGAAATGGCTAGCTCCTGGCAGGACTGCAGCACTCAGAATCCTCAGCCAGCAGCAGCAGCAGCAGCAGCTGAAAGTGCTGGCTGGCCAGAAAGTGGCAGCTCTGCCTTGCTCTCAAGACAGCCACCTCCAGAACCGACACTTACTGTCTCAAAAAGTGCAGGCGGTGCCATGACCAGATGCTGGAGCGCCTTCTCCTCCTCTTTGGCCTCTTCTCCAGGAGCAGAGGGAGCCACAAGAGAGACTGCTCTGGCTTCTGTGCTCTGTGGAAAGAGAGAAGCATGAGGGACAGGCCATTACCTCGCGCTTATAAGCTTCTTTCCTTTCACATCTACAACAGCTCTACTAAGGAGAAATCAGAAGCTCGCATAGCAATGGGATTGGGACTCAATGAAAATGTCAGGAGATCTGCATAGGGATCTGACATCCCTATTCCTCCCTGCCTACTAGCAGCAAGCAACCTTCTCCATGCAAAACTGAGCTTTTAGTCTCTTACAGCTCCAAAAGGGAAAAGGAGGAAACAGTCAGCAAGGCCTTTGCTCTTGCCGCTGATGCGCACTTGGAAAACTCAAACTCTCTCCGAACCCCATCCAGGGCTGGAAAAGGAAGAAAAGGTTGTGCAGAAGCATCTTTGCTTCCTGGGAAAAGAGACAATGAACAGGGCTTCTGCACCTAGCAAGGCATCAAGGCAACAAGGCAAGAAAGGCAAAAATGAGAGCGTTGCCTGCTGCAGCGTCTAAAGCACTTGGATGCCGTGAGGGGATGTTTGGCAGGGAAACAGCCCTGACCGTGGTGAGCACTGTCCTCTAGGGATTACTGCGAGTCTGCCTCAAGGTCCCTGAGGAGGCCCCAGTTGTTCTGGCTAAAGCTCCCTCAGCACCTCTCCCCGGCCTTGTCCTCCACATCCTTCCCCAGATCTCTGCTCCTTCTCTGGACATGCTCCAGCCCCTCAATAACTTCTCAGGCGCCCAGAACTGGACACAGAACTCCAGCTGCACCTGCAGCACTGCCCACCACAGGGGGACGGGCACTGCCCTGCTCCTGCTGCCCCACTCTGGCTGACACAGGCCATGATGCCCTTGGCCTTTTTGGCCACCTGGACACAGGCTGCCTCGTGCTCGGCTGCTGCTGACCGGCAGCCTGTGCTCCTTTTGACCCGGCATCTGCACAGTCACCAAGGTGCACAGTGGACATCAAATACAGCATCCAGAATTTCAAGTGATCTTTGTTGTTCTTAGCACTATCAATCACAAGTCAAGGACCTTTGGCTTTGCCCCCACTCGAGGCATTCTCTTGAAGTTTGACACTGGAGCTTTCAAAGTAGATTGCACAACACAAAGCATCAACAGACACATGCAGCCTCTTCTTTATGCCTCACCAGTTCAGCACTAGGCAGTTTGTGTCTTTTGCTACACAAAACAAAAGCGGCCCCACGGGGATACGCGGACAACACAACCCTGTCTCTAGAGCTCATCATCAAAAGTCAAAAGACAGGTGGACTCAGCGCGCCTGTCAGCTCTGCTAGCGACTGCTCCCTCTGAACAGGCAGAAGAACAACCTGGCAACAAAGGCACCCAAAGCCCTGATTTCAGCAGCAACTCTTCTTCACCAGTGTTTTTATCGGAACTACTCCCAGGTAAGCAAACCCAAGAAGCATGTGGGGACAAACCAGCCCAAAGAGCTTGTTTGGTGAGATGAACAGTTTTTGTGCCTGCAGCAACTTGGCAAATCTCTGGAGGGGGACAGCTGTCTCCAAACCGCAGTCTCCCCTACATGTTGGACACGGCCGAGCGTGGTGTCTTTGACATGCTCCCTCCTCTGGAGACAGGCGGCCTCCATGCTCCAGGCTGGCCCCTATCAGAGTCCCAGCAAGCCGGCCCCTAAACATGACTGGTCAAAGCCCCTTCTCCAGCTGTCACTGCCTGGGGAACTGGCTAGCTCCTGGCAGGACTGCAGCACTCAGAATCCTCAGCCAGCAGCAGCAGCAGCAGCAGCAGCGAGTGCTGGCTGGCCAGAAAGTGGCAGCTCTGCCTTGCATTCAAGACAGCAGCCTCCAGAACCGACACTTACTGTCTCAAAAAGTGCAGGCGGTGCCATGACCAGATGCTGGAGCGCCTTCTCCTCCTCTTTGGCCTCTTCTCCAGGAGCAGAGGGAGCCACAAGAGAGACTGCTCTGGCTTCTGTGCTCTGTGGAAAAAGAGAAGCATGAGGGACTGGCCATTACCTTGCGCTTATAAGCTTCTTTCCTTTCACATCTACAACAGCTCTACTAAGGAGAAATCAGAAGCTCGCATAGCAATGGGATTGGGACTCAATGAAAATGTCAGGAGATCTGCATAGGGATCTGACATCCCTATTCCTCCCTGCCTACTAGCAGCAAGCAACCTTCTCCCTGCAAAACTGAGCTTTTAGTCTCTAACAGCTCCAAAACGGAAAAGGAGGAAACAGTCAGCAAGGCCTTTGCTCTTGCCGCTGATGCGCACTTGGAAAACTCAAACTCTCTCCGAACCCCATCGAGGGCTGGAAAAGGCAGGAAAGCTTGTGCAGAAGCATCTTTGCTTGCTGGGAAAAGAGACAATGAACAGGGCTTCTGCACCTAGCAAGGCAGCAAGGCAACAAGGCAAGAAAGGCAAAGATGAGAGCGTTGCCTGCTGCAGCATCTAAAGCACTTGGATGCCGTGAGGGAATGTTTGGCAGGGAAACAGCCCTGACCGTGGTGAGCACTGTCCTCTAGGGATTTCTGCGAGTCTGCCTCAAGGTCCCTGAGGAGGCCCCAGTTGTTCTGGCTAAACCTCCCTCAGCACCTCCCCCTGGTCTTGTCCTCCACAATCTTCCCCAGATCTCTGCTCCTTCTCTGGACATGCTCCAGCCCCTCAATAACTTCTCAGGCGCCCAGAACTGGACACAGATCTCCAGCTGCACCTGCAGCACTGCCCAGCATAGGGGGTCGGGCACTGCCCTGCTCCTGCTGCCCCACTCTGGCTGACACAGGCCATGATGCCCTTGGCCTTTTTGGCCACCTGGACACAGTCTGCCTCGTGCTCGGCTGCTGCTGACCGGCAGCCCGGGCTCCTTTTGTCCTGGCAGCTGCACAGTCACCAAGGTGCACAATGGACATCAAATACAGCATCCAGAATTTCAAGTGATCTTTGCTGTTCTTAGCACTATCAATCACCAGTCAAGGACCTTTGGCTTTGCCCCCACTCGAGGCATTCTCTTGAAGTTTGCAACTGGAGCTTTCAAAGCAGATTGCACAACACAAAGCATCAACAGACACATGCAGCCTCTTCTTAATGCCTCACCAGTTCAGCACTAGGCAGTTTGTGTCATTTGCTACACAAAACAAAAGCGGCCCCACGGGGATACGCGGAAAACACAACCCTGTCTCTAGAGCTCATCATCAAAAGCCAAAAGACAGGTGGACTCAGAGCGCCTGTCAGCTCCGCTAGCGACTGCTCCCTCGGAACAGGCAGAAGAACAACCAGGCAACAAAGGCACCCAAAGCCCTGAATTCTGGCAGCAACTCTTCCTCCCCAGTGTTTTTGTTGGAACTATTCCCAGGTAAGCAAACCCAAGAAGCATGTGGGGACAAACCAGCCCAAAGAGCTTGTCTGGTCAGATGAACAGTTTTTGCGCCTGCAGCAACTTGGCAAATCTCTGGAGGGGGACAGCTGTCTCCAAACCACAGTCTCCCTTGCATGTCGGACAAGGCTGAGCGTGGTGTCTTTGACATGCTCCCTCCTCTGGAGACAGGCAGCCTCCATGCTCCAGGCTGGCCCCTATCAGAGTCCCAGCAAGCCGGCCCCTAAACATGACTGGTCAAAGCCCCTTCTCCAGCTGTCACTGCCTGGGGAAATGGCTAGCTCCTGGCAGGACTGCAGCACTCAGCATCCTCAGCCAGTAGCAGCAGCAGCAGCAAGTGCTGGCTGGCCAGAAAGTGGCAGCTCTGCCTTGCACTCAAGACAGCAGCCTCCAGAACCGACACTTACTGTCTCAAAAAGTGCAGGCGGTGCCATGACCAGATGCTGGAGCGCCTTCTCCTCCTCTTTGGCCTCTTCTCCAGGAGCAGAGGGAGCCACAAGAGAGACTGCTTTGGCTTCTGCGCTCTGTGGAAAGAGAGAAGCATGAGGGAGGGACAGGCCATTACCTCGCGCTTATAAGCTTCTTTCCTTTCACATCTACAACAGCTCTACTAAGGAGAAATCAGAAGCTCGCATAGCAATGGGATTGGGACTCAATGAAAATGTCAGGAGATCTGCATAGGGATCTGACATCCCTATTCCTCCCTGCCTACTAGCAGCAAGCAACCTTCTCCCTGCAAAACTGAGCTTTTAGTCTCTTACAGCTCCAAAACGGAAAAGGAGGAAACAGTCAGCAAGGCCTTTGCTCTTGCCGCTGATGCGCACTTGGAAAACTCAAACTCTCTCCGAACCCCATCCAGGGCTGGAAAAGGCAGGAAAGCTTGTGCAGAAGCATCTTAATGAACAGGGCTTCTGCACCTAGCAAGGCAGCAAGGCAACAAGGCAAGAAGGGCAAAGATGAGAGCATTGCCTGCTGCAGCGTCTAAAGCACTTGGATGCCGTGAGGGAATGTTTGGCAGGGAAACAGCCCTGACCATGGTGAGCACTGTCCTCTAGGGATTTCTGCGAGTCTGCCTCAAGGTCCCTGAGGAGGCCCCAGTTGTTCTGGCTAAACCTCCCTCAGCACCTCCCCCTGGTCTTGTCCTCCACAATCTTCCCCAGATCTCTGCTCCTTCTCTGGACATGCTCCAGCCCCTCAATAACTTCTCAGGCGCCCAGAACTGGACACAGATCTCCAGCTGCACCTGCAGCACTGCCCACCACAGGGGGATGGGCACTGCCCTGCTGCTGCTGCCCCACTCTGGCTGACACAGGCCATGATGCCCTTGGCCTTTTTGGCCACCTGGACACAGTCTGCCTCGTGCTCGGCTGCTGCTGACCGGCAGCCCGGGCTCCTTTTGTCCCAGCAGCTGCACAGTCACCATGGTGCACAGTGGACATCAAATACAGCATCCAGAATTTCAAGTGATCTTTGCTGTTCTTAGCACTATCAATCACCAGTCAAGGACCTTTGGCTTTGCCCCCACTCGAGGCATTCTCTTGAAGTTTGCAACTGGAGCTTTCAAAGCAGATTGCACAACACAAAGCATCAACAGACACATGCAGCCTCTTCTTAATGCCTCACCAGTTCAGCACTAGGCAGTTTGTGTCTTTTGCTACACAAGACAAAAGCGGCCCCACGTGGATACGCGGACAACACAACCCTGTCTCTAGAGCTCATCATCAAAAGCCAAAAGACAGGTGGACTCAGAGCGCCTGTCAGCTCCGCTAGCGACTGCTCCCTCGGAACAGGCAGAAGAACAACCAGGCAAAAAAGGCACCCAAAGCCCTGATTTCTGGCAGCAACTCTTCTTCCCCAGTGTTTTTGTCGGAACTATTCCCAGGTAAACAGACCCAAGAAGCATGTGGGGACAAACCAGCCCAATGCACTTGTCTGGTCAGATGAACAGTTTTTGCGCCTCCAGCAACGTGGCAAATCTCTGGAGGGGGACAGCTGTCTCCAAACCGCAGTCTCCCCTACATGTCGGACAAGGCTGAGCGCGGTGTCTTTGACATGCTCCCTCCTCTGGAGACAGGCGGCCTTCATGCTGCAGGCTGGCCCCTATCAGAGTCCCAGCAAGCCGGCCCCTAAACATGACTGGTCAAAGCCCCTTCTCCAGCTGTCACTGCCTGGGGAAATGGCTAGCTCCTGGCAGGACTGCAGCACTCAGCATCCTCAGCCAGTAGCAGCAGCAGCAGCAAGTGCTGGCTGGCCAGAAAGTGGCAGCTCTGCCTTGCACTCAAGACAGCAGCCTCCAGAACCGACACTTACTGTCTCAAAAAGTGCAGGCGGTGCCATGACCAGATGCTGGAGCGCCTTCTCCTCCTCTTTGGCCTCTTCTCCAGGAGCAGAGGGAGCCACAAGAGAGACTGCTTTGGCTTCTGCGCTCTGTGGAAAGAGAGAAGCATGAGGGACAGGCCATTACCTCGCGCTTATAAGCTTCTTTCCTTTCACATCTACAACAGCTCTACTAAGGAGAAATCAGAAGCTCGCATAGCAATGGGATTGGGACTCAATGAAAATGTCAGGAGATCTGCATAGGGATCTGACATCCCTATTCCTCCCTGCCTACTAGCAGCAAGCAACCTCCTCCCTGCAAAACTGAGCTTTTAGTCTCTAACAGCTCCAAAAGGGAAAAGGAGGAAACAGTCAGCAAGGCCTTTGCTCTTGCCGCTGATGCGCACTTGGAAAACTCAAACTCTCTCGGAAGCCCATCCAGGGCTGGAAAAGGCAGGAAAGCTTGTGCAGAAGCATCTTTGCTTGCTGGGAAAAGAGACAATGAACAGGGCTTCTGCACCTAGCAAGGCACCAGGGCAACAAGGCAAGAAAGGCAAAGATGAGAGCGTTGCCTGCTGCAGCGTCTAAAGCACTTGGATGCCGTGAGGGGATGTTTGGCAGGGAAACAGCCCTGACCGTGGTGAGCACTGCCCTCTAGGGATTTCTGCGAGTCTGCCTCAAGGTCCCTGAGGAGGCCCCAGTTGTTCTGGCTAAAGCTCCCTCTGCACCTCCCCCTGGTCTTGTCCTCCACATCCTTCCCCAGATCTCTGCTCCTTCTCTGGACATGCTCCAGCCCCTCAATAACTTCTCAGGCACTCAGAACTGGACACAGAACTCCAGCTGCACCTGCAGCACTGCCCACCACAGGGGGACGGGCACTGCCCTGCTCCTGCTGTCCCACTCTGGCTGACACAGGCCATGATGCCCTTGGCCTTTTTGGCCACCTGGACACAGTCTGCCTCGTGCTCGGCTGCTGCTGACCGGCAGCCCGGGCTCCTTTTGTCCTTTCAGCTGCACAGTCACCAAGGTGCACAGTGGACATCAAATACAGCATCCAGAATTTCAAGTGATCTTTACTGTTCTTAGCACTATCAATCACCAGTCAAGGACCTTTGGCTTTGCCCCCACTCCAGGCAAACTCTTGAGGTTTGCAACTAGAGCTTTCAAAGGAGATTGCACAACAAAAAGCTCAACAGATACATGCAGCCTCTTCTCTATGTCTCACCAGTTCAGCACTAGGCAGTTTGTGTCTTTTGCTACACAAGAAAAAAGCGGCCCGACGGGGATACGCGGACAACACAACCCTGTCTCTAGAGCTCATCATCAAAAGCCAAAAGACAGGTGGACTCAGCGCGCCTGTCAGCTCCGCTAGCGACTGCTCTCTCGGAACAGGCAGAAGAACAACCTAGCAAAAAAGGCACCCAAAGCCCTGATTTCTGGCAGCAACTCTTCTTCCCCAGTGTTTTTGTCGGACCTACTCCCAGGTAAGCAAACCCAAGAAGCATGTGGGGACAAACCAGCCCAAAGAGCTTGTCTGGTCAGATGAACAGTTTTTGCGCCTGCAGCAACTTGGCAAATCTCTGGAGGGCGACAGCTGTCTCCAAACCACAGTCTCCCTTGCATGTCGGACAAGGCTGAGCGTGGTGTCTTTGACATGCTCCCTCCTCTGGAGACAGGCGGCCTCCATGCTGCAGGCTGGCCCCTATCAGAGTCCCAGCAAGCCGGCCCCTAAACATGACTGGTCAAAGCCCCTTCTCCAGCTGTCACTGCCTGGGGAAATGGCTAGCTCCTGGCAGGACTGCAGCACTCAGAATCCTCAGCCAGCAGCAGCAGCAGCAGCAGCTGAAAGTGCTGGCTGGCCAGAAAGTGGCAGCTCTGCCTTGCTCTCAAGACAGCCACCTCCAGAACCGACACTTACTGTCTCAAAAAGTGCAGGCGGTGCCATGACCAGATGCTGGAGCACCTTCTCCTCCTCTTTGGCCTCTTCTCCAGGAGCAGAGGGAGCCACAAGAGAGACTGCTCTGGCTTCTGTGCTCTGTGGAAAGAGAGAAGCATGAGGGACAGGCCATTACCTCGCGCTTATAAGCTTCTTTCCTTTCACATCTACAACAGCTCTACTAAGGAGAAATCAGAAGCTCGCATAGCAATGGGATTGGGACTCAATGAAAATGTCAGGAGATCTGCATAGGGATCTGACATCCCTATTCCTCCCTGCCTACTAGCAGCAAGCAACCTTCTCCATGCAAAACTGAGCTTTTAGTCTCTTACAGCTCCAAAAGGGAAAAGGAGGAAACAGTCAGCAAGGCCTTTGCTCTTGCCGCTGATGCGCACTTGGAAAACTCAAACTCTCTCCGAACCCCATCCAGGGCTGGAAAAGGAAGAAAAGGTTGTGCAGAAGCATCTTTGCTTCCTGGGAAAAGAGACAATGAACAGGGCTTCTGCACCTAGCAAGGCATCGAGGCAACAAGGCAAGAAAGGCAAAAATGAGAGCGTTGCCTGCTGCAGCGTCTAAAGCACTTGGATGCCGTGAGGGGATGTTTGGCAGGGAAACAGCCCTGACCGTGGTGAGCACTGTCCTCTAGGGATTACTGCGAGTCTGCCTCAAGGTCCCTGAGGAGGCCCCAGTTGTTCTGGCTAAAGCTCCCTCAGCACCTCTCCCCGGCCTTGTCCTCCACATCCTTCCCCAGATCTCTGCTCCTTCTCTGGACATGCTCCAGCCCCTCAATAACTTCTCAGGCGCCCAGAACTGGACACAGAACTCCAGCTGCACCTGCAGCACTGCCCACCACAGGGGGACGGGCACTGCCCTGCTCCTGCTGCCCCACTCTGGCTGACACAGGCCATGATGCCCTTGGCCTTTTTGGCCACCTGGACACAGGCTGCCTCGTGCTCGGCTGCTGCTGACCGGCAGCCTGTGCTCCTTTTGACCCGGCATCTGCACAGTCACCAAGGTGCACAGTGGACATCAAATACAGCATCCAGAATTTCAAGTGATCTTTGCTGTTCTTAGCACTATCAATCACAAGTCAAGGACCTTTGGCTTTGCCCCCACTCGAGGCATTCTCTTGAAGTTTGCAACTGGAGCTTTCAAAGTAGATTGCACAACACAAAGCATCAACAGACACATGCAGCCTCTTCTTTATGCCTCACCAGTTCAGCACTAGGCAGTTTGTGTCTTTTGCTACACAAAACAAAAGCGGCCCCACGGGGATACGCGGACAACACAACCCTGTCTCTAGAGCTCATCATCAAAAGTCAAAAGACAGGTGGACTCAGCGCGCCTGTCAGCTCTGCTAGCGACTGCTCCCTCTGAACAGGCAGAAGAACAACCTGGCAACAAAGGCACCCAAAGCCCTGATTTCAGCAGCAACTCTTCTTCACCAGTGTTTTTATCGGAACTACTCCCAGGTAAGCAAACCCAAGAAGCATGTGGGGACAAACCAGCCCAAAGAGCTTGTTTGGTGAGATGAACAGTTTTTGTGCCTGCAGCAACTTGGCAAATCTCTGGAGGGGGACAGCTGTCTCCAAACCGCAGTCTCCCCTACATGTTGGACACGGCCGAGCGTGGTGTCTTTGACATGCTCCCTCCTCTGGAGACAGGCAGCCTCCATGCTCCAGGCTGGCCCCTATCAGAGTCCCAGCAAGCCGGCCCCTAAACATGACTGGTCAAAGCCCCTTCTCCAGCTGTCACTGCCTGGGGAAATGGCTAGCTCCTGGCAGGACTGCAGCACTCAGCATCCTCAGCCAGTAGCAGCAGCAGCAGCAAGTGCTGGCTGGCCATAAAGTGGCAGCTCTGCCTTGCACTCAAGACAGCAGCCTCCAGAACCGACACTTACTGTCTCAAAAAGTGCAGGCGGTGCCATGACCAGATGCTGGAGCGCCTTCTCCTCCTCTTTGGCCTCTTCTCCAGGAGCAGAGGGAGCCACAAGAGAGACTGCTTTGGCTTCTGCGCTCTGTGGAAAGAGAGAAGCATGAGGGAGGGATAGGCCATTACCTCGCGCTTATAAGCTTCTTTCCTTTCACATCTACAACAGCTCTACTAAGGAGAAATCAGAAGCTCGCATAGCAATGGGATTGGGACTCAATGAAAATGTCAGGAGATCTGCATAGGGATCTGACATCCCTATTCCTCCCTGCCTACTAGCAGCAAGCAACCTTCTCCCTGCAAAACTGAGCTTTTAGTCTCTTACAGCTCCAAAACGGAAAAGGAGGAAACAGTCAGCAAGGCCTTTGCTCTTGCCGCTGATGCGCACTTGGAAAACTCAAACTCTCTCCGAACCCCATCCAGGGCTGGAAAAGGCAGGAAAGCTTGTGCAGAAGCATCTTAATGAACAGGGCTTCTGCACCTAGCAAGGCAGCAAGGCAACAAGGCAAGAAGGGCAAAGATGAGAGCATTGCCTGCTGCAGCGTCTAAAGCACTTGGATGCCGTGAGGGAATGTTTGGCAGGGAAACAGCCCTGACCGTGGTGAGCACTGTCCTCTAGGGATTTCTGCGAGTCTGCCTCAAGGTCCCTGAGGAGGCCCCAGTTGTTCTGGCTAAAGCTCCCTCAGCACCTCCCCCTGGTCTTGTCCTCCACAATCTTCCCCAGATCTCTGCTCCTTCTCTGGACATGCTCCAGCCCCTCAATAACTTCTCAGGCGCCCAGAACTGGACACAGAACTCCAGCTGCACCTGCAGCACTGCCCAGCACAGGGGGTCGGGCACTGCCCTGCTCCTGCTGCCCCACTCTGGCTGACACAGGCCATGATGCCCTTGGCCTTTTTGGCCACCTGGACACAGTCTGCCTCGTGCTCGGCTGCTGCTGACCGGCAGCCCGGGCTCCTTTTGTCCTGGCAGCTGCACAGTCACCAAGGTGCACAATGGACATCAAATACAGCATCCAGAATTTCAAGTGATCTTTGCTGTTCTTAGCACTATCAATCACCAGTCAAGGACCTTTGGCTTTGCCCCCACTCGAGGCATTCTCTTGAAGTTTGCAACTGAAGCTTTCAAAGCAGATTGCACAACACAAAGCATCAACAGACACATGCAGCCTCTTCTTTATGCCTCACCAGTTCAGCACTAGGCAGTTTGTGTCTTTTGCTACACCAAACAAAAGCGGCCCCACGTGGATACACGGACAACACAACCCTGTCTCTAGAGCTCATCATCAAAAGCCAAAAGACAGGTGGACTCAGAGCGCCTGTCAGCTCCGCTAGCGACTGCTCCCTCGGAACAGGCAGAAGAACAACCAGGCAAAAAAGGCACCCAAAGCCCTGAATTCTGGCAGCAACTCTTCCTCCCCAGTGTTTTTGTTGGAACTATTCCCAGGTAAGCAAACCCAAGAAGCATGTGGGGACAAACCAGCCCAATGCGCTTGTCTGGTCAGATGAACAGTTTTTGCGCCTGCAGCAACTTGGCAAATCTCTGGAGGGGGACAGCTGTCTCCAAACCACAGTCTCCCTTGCATGTCGGACAAGGCTGAGCGTGGTGTCTTTGACATGCTCCCTCCTCTGGAGACAGGCAGCCTCCATGCTCCAGGCTGGCCCCTATCAGAGTCCCAGCAAGCCGGCCCCTAAACATGACTGGTCAAAGCCCCTTCTCCAGCTGTCACTGCCTGGGGAACTGGCTAGCTCCTGGCAGGACTGCAGCACTCAGCATCCTCAGCCAGTAGCAGCAGCAGCAGCAAGTGCTGGCTGGCCAGAAAGTGGCAGCTCTGCCTTGCACTCAAGACAGCAGCCTCCAGAACCGACACTTACTGTCTCAAAAAGTGCAGGCGGTGCCATGACCAGATGCTGGAGCGCCTTCTCCTCCTCTTTGGCCTCTTCTCCAGGAGCAGAGGGAGCCACAAGAGAGACTGCTTTGGCTTCTGCGCTCTGTGGAAAGAGAGAAGCATGAGGGAGGGACAGGCCATTACCTCGCGCTTATAAGCTTCTTTCCTTTCACATCTACAACAGCTCTACTAAGGAGAAATCAGAAGCTCGCATAGCAATGGGATTGGGACTCAATGAAAATGTCAGGAGATCTGCATAGGGATCTGACATCCCTATTCCTCCCTGCCTACTAGCAGCAAGCAACCTTCTCCCTGCAAAACTGAGCTTTTAGTCTCTTACAGCTCCAAAACGGAAAAGGAGGAAACAGTCAGCAAGGCCTTTGCTCTTGCCGCTGATGCGCACTTGGAAAACTCAAACTCTCTCCGAACCCCATCCAGGGCTGGAAAAGGCAGGAAAGCTTGTGCAGAAGCATCTTAATGAACAGGGCTTCTGCACCTAGCAAGGCAGCAAGGCAACAAGGCAAGAAGGGCAAAGATGAGAGCATTGCCTGCTGCAGCGTCTAAAGCACTTGGATGCCGTGAGGGAATGTTTGGCAGGGAAACAGCCCTGACCGTGGTGAGCACTGTCCTCTAGGGATTTCTGCGAGTCTGCCTCAAGGTCCCTGAGGAGGCCCCAGTTGTTCTGGCTAAAGCTCCCTCAGCACCTCCCCCTGGTCTTGTCCTCCACAATCTTCCCCAGATCTCTGCTCCTTCTCTGGACATGCTCCAGCCCCTCAATAACTTCTCAGGCGCCCAGAACTGGACACAGAACTCCAGCTGCACCTGCAGCACTGCCCACCACAGGGGGTCGGGCACTGCCCTGCTCCTGCTGCCCCACTCTGGCTGACACAGGCCATGATGCCCTTGGCCTTTTTGGCCACCTGGACACAGTCTGCCTCGTGCTCGGCTGCTGCTGACCGGCAGCCCGGGCTCCTTTTGTCCTGGCAGCTGCACAGTCACCAAGGTGCACAATGGACATCAAATACAGCATCCAGAATTTCAAGTGATCTTTGCTGTTCTTAGCACTATCAATCACCAGTCAAGGACCTTTGGCTTTGCCCCCACTCGAGGCATTCTCTTGAAGTTTGCAACTGAAGCTTTCAAAGCAGATTGCACAACACAAAGCATCAACAGACACATGCAGCCTCTTCTTTATGCCTCACCAGTTCAGCACTAGGCAGTTTGTGTCTTTTGCTACACCAAACAAAAGCGGCCCCACGTGGATACACGGACAACACAACCCTGTCTCTAGAGCTCATCATCAAAAGCCAAAAGACAGGTGGACTCAGAGCGCCTGTCAGCTCCGCTAGCGACTGCTCCCTCGGAACAGGCAGAAGAACAACCAGGCAAAAAAGGCACCCAAAGCCCTGAATTCTGGCAGCAACTCTTCCTCCCCAGTGTTTTTGTTGGAACTATTCCCAGGTAAGCAAACCCAAGAAGCATGTGGGGACAAACCAGCCCAATGCGCTTGTCTGGTCAGATGAACAGTTTTTGCGCCTGCAGCAACTTGGCAAATCTCTGGAGGGGGACAGCTGTCTCCAAACCACAGTCTCCCTTGCATGTCGGACAAGGCTGAGCGTGGTGTCTTTGACATGCTCCCTCCTCTGGAGACAGGCAGCCTCCATGCTCCAGGCTGGCCCCTATCAGAGTCCCAGCAAGCCGGCCCCTAAACATGACTGGTCAAAGCCCCTTCTCCAGCTGTCACTGCCTGGGGAACTGGCTAGCTCCTGGCAGGACTGCAGCACTCAGCATCCTCAGCCAGTAGCAGCAGCAGCAGCAAGTGCTGGCTGGCCAGAAAGTGGCAGCTCTGCCTTGCACTCAAGACAGCAGCCTCCAGAACCGACACTTACTGTCTCAAAAAGTGCAGGCGGTGCCATGACCAGATGCTGGAGCGCCTTCTCCTCCTCTTTGGCCTCTTCTCCAGGAGCAGAGGGAGCCACAAGAGAGACTGCTTTGGCTTCTGCGCTCTGTGGAAAGAGAGAAGCATGAGGGAGGGACAGGCCATTACCTCGCGCTTATAAGCTTCTTTCCTTTCACATCTACAACAGCTCTACTAAGGAGAAATCAGAAGCTCGCATAGCAATGGGATTGGGACTCAATGAAAATGTCAGGAGATCTGCATAGGGATCTGACATCCCTATTCCTCCCTGCCTACTAGCAGCAAGCAACCTTCTCCCTGCAAAACTGAGCTTTTAGTCTCTTACAGCTCCAAAACGGAAAAGGAGGAAACAGTCAGCAAGGCCTTTGCTCTTGCCGCTGATGCGCACTTGGAAAACTCAAACTCTCTCCGAACCCCATCCAGGGCTGGAAAAGGCAGGAAAGCTTGTGCAGAAGCATCTTAATGAACAGGGCTTCTGCACCTAGCAAGGCAGCAAGGCAACAAGGCAAGAAGGGCAAAGATGAGAGCATTGCCTGCTGCAGCGTCTAAAGCACTTGGATGCCGTGAGGGAATGTTTGGCAGGGAAACAGCCCTGACCGTGGTGAGCACTGTCCTCTAGGGATTTCTGCGAGTCTGCCTCAAGGTCCCTGAGGAGGCCCCAGTTGTTCTGGCTAAAGCTCCCTCAGCACCTCCCCCTGGTCTTGTCCTCCACAATCTTCCCCAGATCTCTGCTCCTTCTCTGGACATGCTCCAGCCCCTCAATAACTTCTCAGGCGCCCAGAACTGGACACAGATCTCCAGCTGCACCTGCAGCACTGCCCACCACAGGGGGATGGGCACTGCCCTGCTCCTGCTGCCCCACTCTGGCTGACACAGGCCATGATGCCCTTGGCCTTTTTGGCCACCTGGACACAGTCTGCCTCGTGCTTGGCTGCTGCTGACCGGCAGCCCGGGCTCCTTTTGTCCCAGCAGCTGCACAGTCACCATGGTGCACAATGGACATCAAATACAGCATCCAGAATTTCAAGTGATCTTTGCTGTTCTTAGCACTATCAAACACCAGTCAAGGACCTTTGGCTTTGCCCCCACTCGAGGCATTCTCTTGAAGTTTGCAACTGGAGCTTTCAAAGCAGATTGCACAACACAAAGCATCAACAGACACATGCAGCCTCTTCTTAATGCCTCACCAGTTCAGCACTAGGCAGTTTGTGTCTTTTGCTACACAAGACAAAAGCGGCCCCACGTGGATACGCGGACAACACAACCCTGTCTCTAGAGCTCATCATCAAAAGCCAAAAGACAGGTGGACTCAGAGCGCCTGTCAGCTCCGCTAGCGACTGCTCCCTCGGAACAGGCAGAAGAACAACCAGGCAAAAAAGGCACCCAAAGCCCTGATTTCTGGCAGCAACTCTTCTTCCCCAGTGTTTTTGTCGGAACTATTCCCAGGTAAACAAACCCAAGAAGCATGTGGGGACAAACCAGCCCAATGCACTTGTCTGGTCAGATGAACAGTTTTTGCGCCTCCAGCAACGTGGCAAATCTCTGGAGGGGGACAGCTGTCTCCAAACCGCAGTCTCCCTTGCATGTCGGACAAGGCTGAGCGTGGTGTCTTTGACATGCTCCCTCCTCTGGAGACAGGCGGCCTCCATGCTGCAGGCTGGCCCCTATCAGAGTCCCAGCAAGCCGGCCCCTAAACATGACTGGTCAAAGCCCCTTCTCCAGCTGTCACTGCCTGGGGAAATGGCTAGCTCCTGGCAGGACTGCAGCACTCAGCATCCTCAGCCAGTAGCAGCAGCAGCAGCAAGTGCTGGCTGGCCAGAAAGTGGCAGCTCTGCCTTGCACTCAAGACAGCAGCTTCCAGAACCGACACTTACTGTCTCAAAAAGTGCAGGCGGTGCCATGACCAGATGCTGGAGCGCCTTCTCCTCCTCTTTGGCCTCTTCTCCAGGAGCAGAGGGAGCCACAAGAGAGACTGCTTTGGCTTCTGCGCTCTGTGGAAAGAGAGAAGCATGAGGGACAGGCCATTACCTCGCGCTTATAAGCTTCTTTCCTTTCACATCTACAACAGCTCTACTAAGGAGAAATCAGAAGCTCGCATAGCAATGGGATTGGGACTCAATGAAAATGTCAGGAGATCTGCATAGGGATCTGACAGCCCTATTCCTCCCTGCCTACTAGCAGCAAGCAACCTTCTCCCTGCAAAACTGAGCTTTTAGTCTCTTACAGCTCCAAAACGGAAAAGGAGGAAACAGTCAGCAAGGCCTTTGCTCTTGCCGCTGATGCGCACTTGGAAAACTCAAACTCTCTCCGAACCCCATCCAGGGCTGGAAAAGGCAGGAAAGCTTGTGCAGAAGCATCTTAATGAACAGGGCTTCTGCACCTAGCAAGGCAGCAAGGCAACAAGGCAAGAAGGGCAAAGATGAGAGCATTGCCTGCTGCAGCGTCTAAAGCACTTGGATGCCGTGAGGGAATGTTTGGCAGGGAAACAGCCCTGACCGTGGTGAGCACTGTCCTCTAGGGATTTCTGCGAGTCTGCCTCAAGGTCCCTGAGGAGGCCCCAGTTGTTCTGGCTAAAGCTCCCTCAGCACCTCCCCCTGGTCTTGTCCTCCACAATCTTCCCCAGATCTCTGCTCCTTCTCTGGACATGCTCCAGCCCCTCAATAACTTCTCAGGCGCCCAGAACTGGACACAGATCTCCAGCTGCACCTGCAGCACTGCCCACCACAGGGGGATGGGCACTGCCCTGCTGCTGCTGCCCCACTCTGGCTGACACAGGCCATGATGCCCTTGGCCTTTTTGGCCACCTGGACACAGTCTGCCTCGTGCTTGGCTGCTGCTGACCGGCAGCCCGGGCTCCTTTTGTCCCAGCAGCTGCACAGTCACCATGGTGCACAATGGACATCAAATACAGCATCCAGAATTTCAAGTGATCTTTGCTGTTCTTAGCACTATCAAACACAAGTCAAGGACCTTTGGCTTTGCCCCCACTCGAGGCATTCTCTTGAAGTTTGCAACTGGAGCTTTCAAAGCAGATTGCACAACACAAAGCATCAACAGACACATGCAGCCTCTTCTTAATGCCTCACCAGTTCAGCACTAGGCAGTTTGTGTCTTTTGCTACACAAGACAAAAGCGGCCCCACGTGGATACGCGGACAACACAACCCTGTCTCTAGAGCTCATCATCAAAAGCCAAAAGACAGGTGGACTCAGAGCGCCTGTCAGCTCCGCTAGCGACTGCTCCCTCGGAACAGGCAGAAGAACAACCAGGCAAAAAAGGCACCCAAAGCCCTGATTTCTGGCAGCAACTCTTCTTCCCCAGTGTTTTTGTCGGAACTATTCCCAGGTAAACAAACCCAAGAAGCATGTGGGGACAAACCAGCCCAATGCACTTGTCTGGTCAGATGAACAGTTTTTGCGCCTCCAGCAACGTGGCAAATCTCTGGAGGGGGACAGCTGTCTCCAAACCACAGTCTCCCTTGCATGTCGGACAAGGCTGAGCGTGGTGTCTTTGACATGCTCCCTCCTCTGGAGACAGGCGGCCTCCATGCTGCAGGCTGGCCCCTATCAGAGTCCCAGCAAGCCGGCCCCTAAACATGACTGGTCAAAGCCCCTTCTCCAGCTGTCACTGCCTGGGGAAATGGCTAGCTCCTGGCAGGACTGCAGCACTCAGCATCCTCAGCCAGTAGCAGCAGCAGCAGCAAGTGCTGGCTGGCCAGAAAGTGGCAGCTCTGCCTTGCACTCAAGACAGCAGCCTCCAGAACCGACACTTACTGTCTCAAAAAGTGCAGGCGGTGCCATGACCAGATGCTGGAGCGCCTTCTCCTCCTCTTTGGCCTCTTCTCCAGGAGCAGAGGGAGCCACAAGAGAGACTGCTTTGGTTTCTGCGCTCTGTGGAAAGAGAGAAGCATGAGGGAGGGACAGGCCATTACCTCGCGCTTATAAGCTTCTTTCCTTTCACATCTACAACAGCTCTACTAAGGAGAAATCAGAAGCTCGCATAGCAATGGGATTGGGACTCAATGAAAATGTCAGGAGATCTGCATAGGGATCTGACAGCCCTATTCCTCCCTGCCTACTAGCAGCAAGCAACCTTCTCCCTGCAAAACTGAGCTTTTAGTCTCTTACAGCTCCAAAACGGAAAAGGAGGAAACAGTCAGCAAGGCCTTTGCTCTTGCCGCTGATGCGCACTTGGAAAACTCAAACTCTCTCCGAACCCCATCCAGGGCTGGAAAAGGCAGGAAAGCTTGTGCAGAAGCATCTTAATGAACAGGGCTTCTGCACCTAGCAAGGCAGCAAGGCAACAAGGCAAGAAGGGCAAAGATGAGAGCATTGCCTGCTGCAGCGTCTAAAGCACTTGGATGCCGTGAGGGGATGTTTGGCAGGGAAACAGCCCTGACCGTGGTGAGCACTATCCTCTAGGGATTTCTGCGAGTCTGCCTCAAGGTCCCTGAGGAGGCCCCAGTTGTTCTGGCTAAAGCTCCCTCAGCACCTCCCCCTGGTCTTGTCCTCCACAATCTTCCCCAGATCTCTGCTCCTTCTCTGGACATGCTCCAGCCCCTCAATAACTTCTCAGGCGCCCAGAACTGGACACAGATCTCCAGCTGCACCTGCAGCACTGCCCAGCACAGGGGGATGGGCACTGCCCTGCTGCTGCTGCCCCACTCTGGCTGACACAGGCCATGATGCCCTTGGCCTTTTTGGCCACCTGGACACAGTCTGCCTCGTGCTCGGCTGCTGCTGACCGGCAGCCCGGGCTCCTTTTGTCCCAGCAGCTGCACAGTCACCATGGTGCACAATGGACATCAAATACAGCATCCAGAATTTCAAGTGATCTTTGCTGTTCTTAGCACTATCAAACACCAGTCAAGGACCTTTGGCTTTGCCCCCACTCGAGGCATTCTCTTGAAGTTTTCAACTGGAGCTTTCAAAGCAGATTGCACAACACAAAGCATCAACAGACACATGCAGCCTCTTCTTAATGCCTCACCAGTTCAGCACTAGGCAGTTTGTGTCTTTTGCTACACAAGACAAAAGCGGCCCCACGTGGATACGCGGACAACACAACCCTGTCTCTAGAGCTCATCATCAAAAGCCAAAAGACAGGTGGACTCAGAGCGCCTGTCAGCTCCGCTAGCGACTGCTCCCTCGGAACAGGCAGAAGAACAACCAGGCAAAAAAGGCACCCAAAGCCCTGATTTCTGGCAGCAACTCTTCTTCCCCAGTGTTTTTGTCGGAACTATTCCCAGGTAAACAAACCCAAGAAGCATGTGGGGACAAACCAGCCCAATGCACTTGTCTGGTCAGATGAACAGTTTTTGCGCCTCCAGCAACGTGGCAAATCTCTGGAGGGGGACAGCTGTCTCCAAACCGCAGTCTCCCTTGCATGTCGGACAAGGCTGAGCGTGGTGTCTTTGACATGCTCCCTCCTCTGGAGACAGGCGGCCTCCATGCTGCAGGCTGGCCCCTATCAGAGTCCCAGCAAGCCGGCCCCTAAACATGACTGGTCAAAGCCCCTTCTCCAGCTGTCACTGCCTGGGGAAATGGCTAGCTCCTGGCAGGACTGCAGCACTCAGCATCCTCAGCCAGTAGCAGCAGCAGCAGCAAGTGCTGGCTGGCCAGAAAGTGGCAGCTCTGCCTTGCACTCAAGACAGCAGCTTCCAGAACCGACACTTACTGTCTCAAAAAGTGCAGGCGGTGCCATGACCAGATGCTGGAGCGCCTTCTCCTCCTCTTTGGCCTCTTCTCCAGGAGCAGAGGGAGCCACAAGAGAGACTGCTTTGGCTTCTGCGCTCTGTGGAAAGAGAGAAGCATGAGGGAGGGACAGGCCATTACCTCGCGCTTATAAGCTTCTTTCCTTTCACATCTACAACAGCTCTACTAAGGAGAAATCAGAAGCTCGCATAGCAATGGGATTGGGACTCAATGAAAATGTCAGGAGATCTGCATAGGGATCTGACAGCCCTATTCCTCCCTGCCTACTAGCAGCAAGCAACCTTCTCCCTGCAAAACTGAGCTTTTAGTCTCTTACAGCTCCAAAACGGAAAAGGAGGAAACAGTCAGCAAGGCCTTTGCTCTTGCCGCTGATGCGCACTTGGAAAACTCAAACTCTCTCCGAACCCCATCCAGGGCTGGAAAAGGCAGGAAAGCTTGTGCAGAAGCATCTTAATGAACAGGGCTTCTGCACCTAGCAAGGCAGCAAGGCAACAAGGCAAGAAGGGCAAAGATGAGAGCATTGCCTGCTGCAGCGTCTAAAGCACTTGGATGCCGTGAGGGAATGTTTGGCAGGGAAACAGCCCTGACCGTGGTGAGCACTGTCCTCTAGGGATTTCTGCGAGTCTGCCTCAAGGTCCCTGAGGAGGCCCCAGTTGTTCTGGCTAAAGCTCCCTCAGCACCTCCCCCTGGTCTTGTCCTCCACAATCTTCCCCAGATCTCTGCTCCTTCTCTGGACATGCTCCAGCCCCTCAATAACTTCTCAGGCGCCCAGAACTGGACACAGATCTCCAGCTGCACCTGCAGCACTGCCCAGCACAGGGGGATGGGCACTGCCCTGCTGCTGCTGCCCCACTCTGGCTGACACAGGCCATGATGCCCTTGGCCTTTTTGGCCACCTGGACACAGTCTGCCTCGTGCTTGGCTGCTGCTGACCGGCAGCCCGGGCTCCTTTTGTCCCAGCAGCTGCACAGTCACCATGGTGCACAATGGACATCAAATACAGCATCCAGAATTTCAAGTGATCTTTGCTGTTCTTAGCACTATCAAACACAAGTCAAGGACCTTTGGCTTTGCCCCCACTCGAGGCATTCTCTTGAAGTTTGCAACTGGAGCTTTCAAAGCAGATTGCACAACACAAAGCATCAACAGACACATGCAGCCTCTTCTTAATGCCTCACCAGTTCAGCACTAGGCAGTTTGTGTCTTTTGCTACACAAGACAAAAGCGGCCCCACGTGGATACGCGGACAACACAACCCTGTCTCTAGAGCTCATCATCAAAAGCCAAAAGACAGGTGGACTCAGAGCGCCTGTCAGCTCCGCTAGCGACTGCTCCCTCGGAACAGGCAGAAGAACAACCAGGCAAAAAAGGCACCCAAAGCCCTGATTTCTGGCAGCAACTCTTCTTCCCCAGTGTTTTTGTCGGAACTATTCCCAGGTAAACAAACCCAAGAAGCATGTGGGGACAAACCAGCCCAATGCACTTGTCTGGTCAGATGAACAGTTTTTGCGCCTCCAGCAACGTGGCAAATCTCTGGAGGGGGACAGCTGTCTCCAAACCACAGTCTCCCTTGCATGTCGGACAAGGCTGAGCGTGGTGTCTTTGACATGCTCCCTCCTCTGGAGACAGGCGGCCTCCATGCTGCAGGCTGGCCCCTATCAGAGTCCCAGCAAGCCGGCCCCTAAACATGACTGGTCAAAGCCCCTTCTCCAGCTGTCACTGCCTGGGGAAATGGCTAGCTCCTGGCAGGACTGCAGCACTCAGCATCCTCAGCCAGTAGCAGCAGCAGCAGCAAGTGCTGGCTGGCCAGAAAGTGGCAGCTCTGCCTTGCACTCAAGACAGCAGCCTCCAGAACCGACACTTACTGTCTCAAAAAGTGCAGGCGGTGCCATGACCAGATGCTGGAGCGCCTTCTCCTCCTCTTTGGCCTCTTCTCCAGGAGCAGAGGGAGCCACAAGAGAGACTGCTTTGGTTTCTGCGCTCTGTGGAAAGAGAGAAGCATGAGGGAGGGACAGGCCATTACCTCGCGCTTATAAGCTTCTTTCCTTTCACATCTACAACAGCTCTACTAAGGAGAAATCAGAAGCTCGCATAGCAATGGGATTGGGACTCAATGAAAATGTCAGGAGATCTGCATAGGGATCTGACAGCCCTATTCCTCCCTGCCTACTAGCAGCAAGCAACCTTCTCCCTGCAAAACTGAGCTTTTAGTCTCTTACAGCTCCAAAACGGAAAAGGAGGAAACAGTCAGCAAGGCCTTTGCTCTTGCCGCTGATGCGCACTTGGAAAACTCAAACTCTCTCCGAACCCCATCCAGGGCTGGAAAAGGCAGGAAAGCTTGTGCAGAAGCATCTTAATGAACAGGGCTTCTGCACCTAGCAAGGCAGCAAGGCAACAAGGCAAGAAGGGCAAAGATGAGAGCATTGCCTGCTGCAGCGTCTAAAGCACTTGGATGCCGTGAGGGGATGTTTGGCAGGGAAACAGCCCTGACCGTGGTGAGCACTATCCTCTAGGGATTTCTGCGAGTCTGCCTCAAGGTCCCTGAGGAGGCCCCAGTTGTTCTGGCTAAAGCTCCCTCAGCACCTCCCCCTGGTCTTGTCCTCCACAATCTTCCCCAGATCTCTGCTCCTTCTCTGGACATGCTCCAGCCCCTCAATAACTTCTCAGGCGCCCAGAACTGGACACAGATCTCCAGCTGCACCTGCAGCACTGCCCAGCACAGGGGGATGGGCACTGCCCTGCTGCTGCTGCCCCACTCTGGCTGACACAGGCCATGATGCCCTTGGCCTTTTTGGCCACCTGGACACAGTCTGCCTCGTGCTCGGCTGCTGCTGACCGGCAGCCAGGGCTCCTTTTGTCCCGGCAGCTGCACAGTCACCAAGGTGCACAGTGGACATCAAATACAGCATCCAGAATTTCAAGTGATCTTTGCTGTTCTTAGCACTATCAATCACCAGTCAAGGACCTTTGGCTTTGCCCCCACTCGAGGCATTCTCTTGAAGTTTGCAACTGGAGCTTTCAAAGCAGATTGCACAACACAAAGCATCAACAGACACATGCAGCCCCTTCTTAATGCCTCACCAGTTCAGCACTAGGCAGTTTGTGTCTTTTGCTACACAAGACAAAAGCGGCCCCACGTGGATACGCGGACAACACAACCCTGTCTCTAGAGCTCATCATCAAAAGCCAAAAGACAGGTGGACTCAGAGCGCCTGTCAGCTCCGCTAGCGACTGCTCCCTCGGAACAGGCAGAAGAACAACCAGGCAAAAAAGGCACCCAAAGCCCTGATTTCTGGCAGCAACTCTTCTTCCCCAGTGTTTTTGTCGGAACTATTCCCAGGTAAACAAACCCAAGAAGCATGTGGGGACAAACCAGCCCAATGCACTTGTCTGGTCAGATGAACAGTTTTTGCGCCTCCAGCAACGTGGCAAATCTCTGGAGGGGGACAGCTGTCTCCAAACCGCAGTCTCCCTTGCATGTCGGACAAGGCTGAGCGTGGTGTCTTTGACATGCTCCCTCCTCTGGAGACAGGCGGCCTCCATGCTGCAGGCTGGCCCCTATCAGAGTCCCAGCAAGCCGGCCCCTAAACATGACTGGTCAAAGCCCCTTCTCCAGCTGTCACTGCCTGGGGAAATGGCTAGCTCCTGGCAGGACTGCAGCACTCAGCATCCTCAGCCAGCAGCAGCAGAAGCAGCAGCAGCAAGTGCTGGCTGGCCAGAAAGTGGCAGCTCTGCCTTGCACTCAAGACAGCAGCCTCCAGAACCGACACTTACTGTCTCAAAAAGTGCAGGCGGTGCCATGACCAGATGCTGGAGCGCCTTCTCCTCCTCTTTGGCCTCTTCTCCAGGAGCAGAGGGAGCCACAAGAGACACTGCTCTGGCTTCTGTCCTCTGTGCAAAGAGAGAAGCATGAGGGACAGGCCATTACCTCGCGCTTATAAGCTTCTTTCCTTTCACATCTACAACAGCTCTACTAAGGAGAAATCAGAAGCTCGCATAGCAATGGGATTGGGACTCAATGAAAATGTCAGGAGATCTGCATAGGGATCTGACAGCCCTATTCCTCCCTGCCTACTAGCAGCAAGCAACCTTCTCCCTGCAAAACTGAGCTTTTAGTCTCTTACAGCTCCAAAACGGAAAAGGAGGAAACAGTCAGCAAGGCCTTTGCTCTTGCCGCTGATGCGCACTTGGAAAACTCAAACTCTCTCCGAACCCCATCCAGGGCTGGAAAAGGCAGGAAAGCTTGTGCAGAAGCATCTTAATGAACAGGGCTTCTGCACCTAGCAAGGCAGCAAGGCAACAAGGCAAGAAGGGCAAAGATGAGAGCATTGCCTGCTGCAGCGTCTAAAGCACTTGGATGCCGTGAGGGAATGTTTGGCAGGGAAACAGCCCTGACCGTGGTGAGCACTGTCCTCTAGGGATTTCTGCGAGTCTGCCTCAAGGTCCCTGAGGAGGCCCCAGTTGTTCTGGCTAAAGCTCCCTCAGCACCTCCCCCTGGTCTTGTCCTCCACAATCTTCCCCAGATCTCTGCTCCTTCTCTGGACATGCTCCAGCCCCTCAATAACTTCTCAGGCGCCCAGAACTGGACACAGAACTCCAGCTGCACCTGCAGCACTGCCCAGCACAGGGGGACGGGCACTGCCCTGCTCCTGCTGCCCCACTCTGGCTGACACAGGCCATGATGCCCTTGGCCTTTTTGGCCACCTGGGCACATGCTGCTTCGTGCTCGGCTGCTGCTGACCGGCAGCCCGGGCTCCTTTTGTCCCGGCAGCTGCACAGTCACCAAGGTGCACAATGGACATCAAATACAGCATCCAGAATTTCAAGTGATCTTTGCTGTTCTTAGCACTATCAAACACCAGTCAAGGACCTTTGGCTTTGCCCCCACTCGAGGCATTCTCTTGAAGTTTGCAACTGGAGCTTTCAAAGCAGATTGCACAACACAAAGCATCAACAGACACATGCAGCCTCTTCTTAATGCCTCACCAGTTCAGCACTAGGCAGTTTGTGTCTTTTGCTACACAAGACAAAAGCGGCCCCACGGGGATACGCGGACAACACAACCCTGTCTCTAGAGCTCATCATCAAAAGCCAAAAGAGAGGTGGACTCAGAGCGCCTGTCAGCTCCACTAGCGACTGCTCTCTCGGAACAGGCAGAAGAACAACCTGGCAACAAAGGCACCCAAAGCCCTGATTTCTGGTAGCAACTCTTCTTCCCCAGTGTTTTTGTCGGAACTACTCCCAGGTAAGAAAACCCAAGAAGCATGTGGGGACAAACCAGCCTAAAGAGCTTGTCTGGTCAGATGAACAGTTTTTGCGCCTGCAGCAACTTGGCAAATCTCTGGAGGGGGACAGCTGTCTCCAAACCGCAGTCTCCTCTACATGTTGGACAAGGCTGAGCGTGGTGTCTTTGACATGCTCCCTCCTCTGGAGACAGGCGGCCTCCATGCTCCAGGCTGGCCCCTATCAGAGTCCCAGCAAGCCGGCCCCTAAACATGACCGCTCAAAGCCCCTTCTCCAGCTGTCACTGCCTGGGGAAATGGCTAGCTCCTGGCAGGACTGCAGCACTCAGCATCCTCAGCCAGTAGCAGCAGCAGCAGCAAGTGCTGGCTGGCCAGAAAGTGGCAGCTCTGCCTTGCACTCAAGACAGCAGCCTCCAGAACCGACACTTACTGTCTCAAAATGTGCAGGCGGTGCCATGACCAGATGCTGGAGCGCCTTCTCCTCTTCTTTGGCCTCTTCTCCAGGAGCAGAGGGAGCCACAAGAGAGACTGCGCTGGCTTCTGCGCTCTGTGGAAAGAGAGAAGCATGAGGGAGGGACAGGCCATTACCTCGCGCTTATAAGCTTCTTTCCTTTCACATCTACAACAGCTCTACTAAGGAGAAATCAGAAGCTCGCATAGCAATGGGATTGGGACTCAAAGAAAATGTCAACAGATCTGCATAGGGATCTGACATCCCTATTCCTCTCTGCCTACTAGCAGCAAGCAACCTTCTCCCTGCAAAACTGAGCTTTTGGTCTCTTACAGCTCCAAAACGGAAAAGGAGGAAACAGTCAGCAAGGCCTTTGCTCTTGCCGCTGATGCGCACTTGGAAAACTCAAACTCTCCCCGAACGCCATCCAGGGCTGGAAAAGGCAGGAAAGCTTGTGCAGAAGCATCTTAATGAACAGGGCTTCTGCACCTAGCAAGGCAGCAAGGCAACAAGGCAAGAAGGGCAAAGATGAGAGCATTGCCTGCTGCAGCGTCTAAAGCACTTGGATGCCGTGAGGGTATGTTTGGCAGGGAAACAGCCCTGACCGTGGTGAGCACTGTCCTCTAGGGATTTCCGCGAGTCTGCCTCAAGGTCCCTGAGGAGGCCCCAGTTGTTCTGGCTAAAGCTCCCTCAGCACCTCCCCCTGGTCTTGTCCTCCACAATCTTCCCCAGATCTCTGCTCCTTCTCTGGACATGCTCCAGCCCCTCAATAACTTCTCAGGCGCCCAGAACTGGACACAGATCTCCAGCTGCACCTGCAGCACTGCCCAGCACAGGGGGATGGGCACTGCCCTGCTCCTGCTGCCCCACTCTGGCTGACACAGGCCATGATGCCCTTGGCCTTTTTGGCCACCTGGACACAGTCTGCCTCGTGCTCGGCTGCTGCTGACCGGCAGCCAGGGCTCCTTTTGTCCCGGCAGCTGCACAGTCACCAAGGTGCACAGTGGACATCAAATACACCATCCAGAATTTCAAGTGATCTTTGCTGTTCTTAGCACTATCAATCACCAGTCAAGGACCTTTGGCTTTGCCCCCACTCGAGGCATTCTCTTGAAGTTTGCAACTGGAGCTTTCAAAGCAGATTGCACAACACAAAGCATCAACAGACACATGCAGCCTCTTCTTAATGCCTCACCAGTTCAGCACTAGGCAGTTTGTGTCCTTTGCTACACAAGACAAAAGCGGCCCCACGTGGATACGCGGACAACACAACCCTGTCTCTAGAGCTCATCATCAAAAGCCAAAAGACAGGTGGACTCAGAGCGCCTGTCAGCTCCGCTAGCGACTGCTCCCTTGGAACAGGCAGAAGAACAACCAGGCAACAAAGGCACCCAAAGCCCTGATTTCTGGCAGCAACTCTTCTTCCCCAGTGTTTTTGTCGGAACTATTCCCAGGTAAGCAAACCCAAGAAGCAAGTGGGGACAAACCAGCCCAATGCGCTTGTCTGGTCAGATGAACAGTTTTTGCGCCTGCAGCAACTTGGCAAATCTCTGGAGGGGGACAGCTGTCTCAAAACCACAGTCTCCCTTGCATGTCGGACAAGGCTGAGCGTGGTGTCTTTGACATGCTCCCTCCTATGGTGACAGGCAGCCTCCATGCTCCAGGCTGGCCCCTATCAGAGTCCCAGCAAGCCGGCCCCTAAACATGACTGGTCAAAGCCCCTTCTCCAGCTGTCACTGCCTGGGGAAATGGCTAGCTCCTGGCAGGACTGCAGCACTCAGCATCCTCAGCCAGCAGCAGCAGAAGCAGCAGCAGCAAGTGCTGGCTGGCCATAAAGTGGCAGCTCTGCCTTGCACTCAAGACAGCAGCCTCCAGAACCGACACTTACTGTCTCAAAAAGTGCAGGCGGTGCCATGACCAGATGCTGGAGCGCCTTCTCCTCCTCTTTGGCCTCTTCTCCAGGAGCAGAGGGAGCCACAAGAGAGACTGCGCTGGCTTCTGTCCTCTGTGCAAAGAGACAAGCATGACGGACAGGCCATTACCTCGCGCTTATAAGCTTCTTTCCTTTCACATCTACAACAGCTCTACTAAGGAGAAATCAGAAGCTCGCATAGCAATGGGATTGGGACTCAAAGAAAATGTCAACAGATCTGCATAGGGATCTGACATCCCTATTCCTCTCTGCCTACTAGCAGCAAGCAACCTTCTCCCTGCAAAACTGAGCTTTTGGTCTCTTACAGCTCCAAAACGGAAAAGGAGGAAACAGTCAGATAGGCCTTTGCTCTTGCCGCTGATGCGCACTTGGAAAACTCAAACTCTCCCCGAACGCCATCCAGGGCTGGAAAAGGCAGGAAAGCTTGTGCAGAAGCATCTTAATGAACAGGGCTTCTGCACCTAGCAAGGCAGCAAGGCAACAAGGCAAGAAGGGCAAAGATGAGAGCATTGCCTACTGCAGCGTCTAAAGCACTTGGATGCCGTGAGGGGATGTTTGGCAGGGAAACAGCCCTGACCATGGTGAGCACTGTCCTCTAGGGATTTCTGCGAGTCTGCCTCAAGGTCCCTGAGGAGGCCCCAGTTGTTCTGGCTAAAGCTCCCTCAGCACCTCCCCCTGGTCTTGTCCTCCACAATCTTCCCCAGATCTCTGCTCCTTCTCTGGACATGCTCCAGCCCCTCAATAACTTCTCAGGCGCCCAGAACTGGACACAGAACTCCAGCTGCACCTGCAGCACTGCCCAGCACAGGGGGACGGGCACTGCCCTGCTGCTGCTGCCCCACTCTGGCTGACACAGGCCATGATGCCCTTGGCCTTTTTGGCCAACTGGACACAGTCTGCCTTGTGCTCGGCTGCTGCTAACCGGCAACCCGGGCTCCTTTTGTCCCGGCAGCTGCACAGTCACCAAGGTGCACAATGGACATCAAATACAGCATCCAGAATTTCAAGTGATCTTTGCTGTTCTTAGCACTATCAATCACCAGTCAAGGACCTTTGGCTTTGCCCCCACTCGAGGCATTCTCTTGAAGTTTGCAACTGGAGCTTTCAAAGCAGATTGCACAACACAAAGCATCAACAGACACATGCAGCCTCTTCTTAATGCCTCACCAGTTCAGCACTAGGCAGTTTGTGTCTTTTGCTACACAAAACAAAAGAGGCCCCACGGGGATACGCGGACAACACAACCCTGTCTCTAGAGCTCATCATCAAAAGCCAAAAGACAGGTGGACTCAGAGTGCCTGTCAGCTCCGCTAGCGACTGCTCCCTTGGAACAGGCAGAAGAACAACCAGGCAACAAAGGCACCCAAAGCCCTGATTTCTGGCAGCAACTCTTCTTCCCCAGTGTTTTTGTCGGAACTACTCCCAGGTAAGCAAACCCAAGAAGCATGTGGGGACAAACCAGCCCAAAGAGCTTGTCTGGTCAGATGAACAGTTTTTGCGCCTGCAGCAACTTGGCAAATCTCTGGAGGGGGACAGCTGTCTCCAAACCACAGTCTCCCTTGCATGTCAGACAAGGCTGAGCGTGGTGTCTTTGACATGCTCCCTCCTCTGGAGACAGGCGGCCTCCATGCTCCAGGCTGGCCCCTATCAGAGTCCCAGCAAGCCGGCCCCTAAACATGACTGGTCAAAGCCCCTTCTCCAGCTGTCACTGCCTGGGGAAATGGCTAGCTCCTGGCAGGACTGCTGCACTCAGCATCCTCAGCCAGTAGCAGCAGCAGCAGCAAGTGCTGGCTGGCCAGAAAGTGGCAGCTCTGCCTTGCACTCAAGACAGCAGCCTCCAGAACCGACACTTACGGTCTCAAAAAGTGCAGGCGGTGCCATGACCAGATGCTGGAGCGCCTTCTCCTCCTCTTTGGCCTCTTCTCCAGGAGCAGAGGGAGCCACAAGAGAGACTGCTTTGGCTTCTGCGCTCTGTGGAAAGAGAGAAGCATGAGGGAGGGACAGGCCATTACCTCGCGCTTATAAGCTTCTTTCCTTTCACATCTACAACAGCTCTACTAAGGAGAAATCAGAAGCTCGCATAGCAATGGGATTGGGACTCAAAGAAAATGTCAACAGATCTGCATAGGGATCTGACATCCCTATTCCTCCCTGGCTACTAACAGCAAGCAACCTTCTCCCTGCAAAACTGAGCTTTTAGTCTCTTACAGCTCCAAAACGAAAAAGGAGGAAACAGTCAGATAGGCCTTTGCTCTTGCCGCTGATGCGCACTTGGAAAACTCAAACTCTCCCCGAACGCCATCCAGGGCTGGAAAAGGCAGGAAAGCTTGTGCAGAAGCATCTTAATGAAGAGGGTTTCTGCACCTAGCAAGGCAGCAAGGCAACAAGGCAAGAAGGGCAAAGATGAGAGCATTGCCTGCTGCAGCGTCTAAAGCACTTGGATGCCGTGAGGGGATGTTTGGCAGGGAAACAGCCCTGACCATGGTGAGCACTGTCCTCTAGGGATTTCCGCGAGTCTGCCTCAAGGTCCCTGAGGAGGCCCCAGTTGTTCTGGCTAAATCTCCCTCAGCACCTCCCCCTGGTCTTGTCCTCCACAATCTTCCCCAGATCTCTGCTCCTTCTCTGGACATGCTTCAGCCCCTCAATAACTTCTCAGGCGCCCAGAACTGGACACAGAACTCCAGCTGCACCTGCAGCACTGCCCACCACAGGGGGACGGGCACTGCCCTGCTCCTGCTGCCCCACTCTGGCTGACACAGGCCATGATGCCCTTGGCCTTTTTGGTCACCTGAACACAGGCTGCTTCGTGCTCGGCTGCTGTTGACCGGCAGCCCAGGCTCCTTTTGTCCCGGCAGCTGCACAGTCACCAACGTGCACAGTGGACATCAAATACAGCATCCAGAATTTCAAGTGATCTTTGCTGTTCTTAGCACTACCAAACACCAGTCAAGGACCATTAGCTATACCCCCACTCGAGGCATTCTCTTGAAGTTTGCAACTGGAGCTTTCAAAGCAGATTGCACAACACAAAGCATCAACAGACACATGCAGCCTCTTCTTTATGCCTCACCAGTTCAGCACTAGGCAGTTTGTGTCTTTTGCTACACAAAACAATGGCAGCCCTACGGGGATACGCGGACAACACAACCCTATCTCTAGAGCTCATCATCAAGGGCAAAAGACAAGGTGGACTCAGAGCGCCTGTCAGCTCCGCTAGCGACTGCTCTCTCGGAACAGGCAGAAGAACAACCTGGCAACAAAGGCACCCAAAGCCCTGATTTCTGGCAGCAACTCTTCTTCCCGAGTGTTTTTGTCGGACCTACTCCCAGGTAAGTAAACCCAAAAAGCATGTGGGGACAAACCAGCCCAAGGAGCTTGTCTGGTCAGATGAACAGTTTTTGCGCCTGCAGCAACTTGGCAAATCTCTGGAGGGGGACAGCTGTCTCCAAACCACAGTCTCCCTTGCATGTCGGACAAGGCTGAGCGTAGTGTCTTTGACATGCTCCCTCCTCTGGAGACAGGCAGCCTCCATGCTCCAGGCTGGCCCCTATCAGAGTCCCAGCAAGCCGGCCCCTAAACATGACTGGTCAAAGCCCCTTCTCAAGCTGTCACTGCCTGGGGAAATGGCTAGCTCCTGGCAGGACTGCAGCACTCAGCATCCTCAGCCAGCAGCAGCAGCAAGTGCTGGCTGGCCAGAAAGTGGCAGCTCTGCCTTGCTCTCAAGACAGCAGCCTCCAGAACCGACACTTACTGTCTCAAAAAGTGCAGGCGGTGCCATGACCAGATGCTGGAGCGCCTTCTCCTCCTCTTTGGCCTCTTCTCCAGGAGCAGAGGGAGCCACAAGGGAGACTGCTCTGGCTTCTGTCCTCTGTGCAAAGAGACAAGCATGACGGACAGGCCATTACCTCGCGCTTATAAGCTTCTTTCCTTTCACATCTACAACAGCTCTACTAAGGAGAAATCAGAAGCTCGCATAGCAATGGGATTGGGACTCAATGAAAATGTCAGGAGATCTGCATAGGGATCTGACATCCCTATTCCTCCCTGCCTACTAGCAGCAAGCAACCTTCTCCCTGCAAAACTGAGCTTTTAGTCTCTTACAGCTCCAAAACGGAAAAGGAGGAAACAGTCAGCAAGGCCTTTGCTCTTGCCGCTGATGCGCACTTGGAAAACTCAAACTCTCTCCGAACCCCATCCAGGGCTGGAAAAGGCAGGAAAGCTTGTGCAGAAGCATCTTAATGAACAGGGCTTCTGCACCTAGCAAGGCAGCAAGGCAACAAGGCAAGAAAGGGAAAGATAACAGCATTGCCTGCTGCAGCGTCTAAAGCACTTGGATGCCGTGAGGGGATGTTTGGCAGGGAAACAGCCCTGACCGTGGTGAGCACTGTCCTCTAGGCATTTCTGCGAGTCTGCCTCAAGGTCCCTGAGGAGGCCCCAGTTGTTCTGGCTAAAGCTCCCTCAGCACCTCCCCCTGGCCTTGTCCTCCACATCCTTCCCCAGATCTCTGCTCCTTCTCTGGACACGCTCCAGTCCCACAAGGACTTTCTGCTTCCCTGTGGCCCAGAGCAAAACACAGAACTCCAGCTGCACCTGCAGCACTGCCCACCACAGGGGGACGGGCACTGCCCTGCTCCTGCTGCCCCACTCTGGCTGACACAGGCCATGATGCCCTTGGCCTTTTTGGCCACCTGGGCACACGCTGCCTCGTGCTCGGCTGCTGTTGACCGGCAGCCCGGGCTCCTTTTGTCCCGGCAGCTGCACAGTCACCAAGGTGCACAGTGGACATCAAATACAGCATCCAGAATTTCAAGTCATCTTTGCTGTTCTTAGCACTATCAAACACCAGTCAAGGACCATTGGCATTGCCCTCACTCGAGGCATCCTCTTGAAGTTTACAACTGGAGTTTTCAAAGCACATTGCACAACACAAAACATCAACAGACACATGCAGCCTCTTCTTTATGCCTCACCAGTTCAGCACTAGGCAGTTTGAGTCTTTTGCTACACAAAACAAAAGCGGCCCCACGTGGATACGCGGACAACACAACCCTGTCTCTAGAGCTCATCATCAAAAGCCAAAAGACAGGTGGACTCAGAGCGCCTGTCAGCTCCGCTAGCGACTGCTCTCTCGGAACAGGCAGAAGAACAACCTGGCAACAAAGGCACCAAAAGCCCTGATTTCTGGCAGCAACTCTTCTTCCCCAGTGTTTTTGTCGGAACTACTCCCAGGTAAGCAAACCCAAGAAGCATGTGGGGACAAACCAGCCCAATGCGCTTGTCTGGTCAGATGAACAGTTTTTGTGCCTGCAGGAACTTGGCAAATCTCTGGAAGGGGAAAGGTATCTCCAAACCACAGTCTCCCCTACATGTCGGACAAGGCTGAGCGTGGTGTCTTTGACATGTTCCCTCCACCGGAGACAGGCGGCCTCCATGCTCCAGGCTGGCCCCTATCAGAGTCCCAGCAAGCTGGCCCCTAAACATGACCGCTCAAAGCCCCTTCTCCAGCTGTCACTGCCTGGGGAAATGGCTAGCTCCTGGCAGGACTGCAGCACTCAGCATCCTCAGCCAGCAGCAGCAGAAGCAGCAGCAGCAAGTGCTGGCTGGCCAGAAAGTGGCAGCTCTGCCTTGCACTCAAGACAGCAGCCTCCAGAACCGACACTTACTGTCTCAAAAAGTGCAGGCGGTGCCATGACCAGATGCTGGAGCGCCTTCTCCTCCTCTTTGGCCTCTTCTCCAGGAGCAGAGGGAGCCACAAGAGAGACTGCTTTGGCTTCTGCGCTCTGTGGAAAGAGAGAAGCATGAGGGAGGGACAGGCCATTACCTCGCGCTTATAAGCTTCTTTCCTTTCACATCTACAACAGCTCTACTAAGGAGAAATCAGAAGCTCGCATAGCAATGGGACTGGGACTCAAAGAAAATGTCAACAGATCTGCATAGGGATCTGACATCCCTATTCCTCTCTGCCTACTAGCAGCAAGCAACCTTCTCCCTGCAAAACTGAGCTTTTAGTCTCTTACAGCTCCAAAACGGAAAAGGAGGAAACAGTCAGCAAGGCCTTTGCTCTTGCCGCTGATGCGCACTTGGAAAACTCAAACTCTCCCCGAACGTCATCCAGGGCTGGAAAAGGCAGGAAATCTTGTGCAGAAGCATCTTAATGAACAGGGCTTCTGCACCTAGCAAGGCAGCAAGGCAACAAGGCAAGAAGGGCAAAGATGAGAGCATTGCCTGCTGCAGCGTCTAAAGCACTTGGATGCCGTGAGGGTATGTTTGGCAGGGAAACAGCCCTGACCATGGTGAGCACTGTCCTCTAGGGATTTCCGCGAGTCTGCCTCAAGGTCCCTGAGGAGGCCCCAGTTGTTCTGGCTAAACCTCCCTCAGCACCTCCCCCTGGTCTTGTCCTCCACAATCTTCCCCAGATCTCTGCTCCTTCTCTGGACATGCTCCAGCCCCTCAATAACTTCTCAGGCGCCCAGAACTGGACACAGAACTCCAGCTCCACCTGCAGCACTGCCCAGCACAGGGGGACGGGCACTGCCCTGCTGCTGCTGCCCCACTCTGGCTGACACAGGCCATGATGCCCCTGGCCTTTTTGGTCACCTGAACACAGTCTGCCTTTTGCTCGGCTGCTACTGACCGGCAACCCGGGCTCCTTTTGTCCCGGCAGCTGCACAGTCACCAAGGTGCACAATGGACATCAAATACAGCATCCAGAATTTCAAGTGATCTTTGCTGTTCTTAGCACTATCAATCACCAGTCAAGGACCTTTGGCTTTGCCCCCACTCGAGGCATTCTCTTGAAGTTTGCAACTGGAGCTTTCAAAGCAGATTGCACAACACAAAGCATCAACAGACACATGCAGCCTCTTCTTAATGCCTCACCAGTTCAGCACTAGGCAGTTTGTGTCTTTTGCTACACAAAACAAAAGCGGCCCCACGGGGATACGCGGACAACACAACCCTGTCTCAAGATCTCATCATGAAAAGCCAAAAGACAGGTGGACTCAGAGCTCCTGTCAGCTCCGCTAGCGACTTCTCTCTCGGAACAGGCAGAAGAACAACCTGGCAACAAAGGCACCCAAAGCCCTTATTTCTGGCAGCAACTCTTCTTCCCGAGTGTTTTTGTCGGACCTACTCCCAGGTAAGTAAACCCAAAAAGCATGTGGGGACAAACCAGCCCAAAGAGCTTGTCTGGTCAGATGAACAGTTTTTGCGCCTGCAGCAACTTGGCAAATCTCTGGAGGGGGACAGCTGTCTCCAAACCACAGTCTCCCTTGCATGTCGGACAAGGCTGAGCGTGGTGTCTTTGACATGCTCCCTCCTCTGGAGACAGGCGGCCTCCATGCTCCAGGCTGGCCCCTATCAGAGTCCCAGCAAGCCGGCCCCTAAACATGACCGCTCAAAGCCCCTTCTCCAGCTGTCACTGCCTGGGGAAATGGCTAGCTCCTGGCAGGACTGCAGCACTCAGCATCCTCAGCCAGTAGCAGCAGCAGCAGCAAGTGCTGGCTGGCCAGAAAGTGGCAGCTCTGCCTTGCACTCAAGACAGCAGCCTCCAGAACCGACACTTACTGTCTCAAAAAGTGCAGGCGGTGCCATGACCAGATGCTGGAGCGCCTTCTCCTCCTCTTTGGCCTCTTCTCCAGGAGCAGAGGGAGCCACAAGAGAGACTGCTCTGGCTTCTGTCCTCTGTGCAAAGAGACAAGCATGACGGACAGGCCATTACCTCGCGCTTATAAGCTTCTTTCCTTTCACATCTACAACAGCTCTACTAAGGAGAAATCAGAAGCTCGCATAGCAATGGGATTGGGACTCAATGAAAATGTCAGGAGATCTGCATAGGGATCTGACAGCCCTATTCCTCCCTGCCTACTAGCAGCAAGCAACCTTCTCCCTGCAAAACTGAGCTTTTAGTCTCTTACAGCTCCAAAACGGAAAAGGAGGAAACAGTCAGATAGGCCTTCGCTCTTGCCGCTGATGCGCACTTGGAAAACTCAAACTCTCTCCGAACCCCATCCAGGGCTGGAAAAGGCAGGAAAGCTTGTGCAGAAGCATCTTAATGAACAGGGCTTCTGCACCTAGCAAGGCAGCAAGGCAGCAAGGCAACAAGGCAAGAAGGGCAAAGATGAGAGCTTTGCCTGCTGCAGCGTCTAAAGCACTTGGACGCCGTGAGGGAATGTTTGGCAGGGAAACAGCCCTGACCGTGGTGAGCACTGTCCTCTAGGGATTTCTGCGAGTCTGCCTCAAGGTCCCTGAGGAGGCCCCAGTTGTTCTGGCTAAACCTCCCTCAGCACCTCCCCCTGGTCTTGTCCTCCACAATCTTCCCCAGATCTCTGCTCCTTCTCTGGACATGCTCCAGCCCCTCAATAACTTCTCAGGCGCCCAGAACTGGACACAGAACTCCAGCTCCACCTGCAGCACTGCCCACCACAGGGGGACGGGCACTGCCCTGCTGCTGCTGCCCCACTCTGGCTGACACAGGCCATGATGCCCTTGGCCTTTTTGCTCACCTGAACACAGGCTGGCTCGTGCTCGGCTGCTGCTGACCGGCAACCCGGGCTCCTTTTGTCCCGGCAGCGGCACAGTCACCAAGGTGCACAATGGACATCAAATACAGCATCCAGAATTTCAAGTGATCTTTGCTGTTCTTAGCACTATCAAACACCAGTCAAGGACCATTGCCTTTGCCCCCACTCGAGGCATTCTCTTGAAGTTTGCAACTGGAGCTTTCAAAGCAGATTGCACAACACAAATCATCAACAGACACATGCAGCCTCTTCTTAATGCCTCACCAGTTCAGCACTAGGCAGTTTGTGTCTTTTGCTACACAAAACAAAAGTGGCCCCACGGGGATACGCGGAAAACACAACCCTGTCTCTAGAGCTCATCATCAAAAGCCAAAAGACAGGTGGAATCTGAGCGCCTGTCAGCTCCGCTAGCGACTGCTCCCTCGGAACAGGCAGAAGAACAACCAGGCAACAAAGGCACCCAAAGCCCTGATTTCTGGCAGCAACTCTTCCTCCCCAGTGTTTTTGTCGGAACTATTCCCAGGTAAGCAAACCCAAGAAGCATGTGGGGACAAACCAGCCCAAAGAGCTTGTCTGGTCAGATGAACAGTTTTTGCGCCTGCAGCAACTTGGCAAATCTCTGGAGGGGGACAGCTGTCTCCAAACCACAGTCTCCCTTGCATGTCGGACAAGGCCGAGCGTGGTGTCTTTGACATGCTCCCTCCTCTGGAGACAGGCGGCCTCCATGCTCCAGGCTGGCCCCTATCAGAGTCCCAGCAAGCTGGCCCCTAAACATGACCGCTCAAAGCCCCTTCTCCAGCTGTCACTGCCTGGGGAAATGGCTAGCTCCTGGCAGGACTGCAGCACTCAGCATCCTCAGCCAGTAGCAGCAGCAGCAGCAAGTGCTGGCTGGCCAGAAAGTGGCAGCTCTGCCTTGCACTCAAGACAGCAGCCTCCAGAACCGACACTTACTGTCTCAAAAAGTGCAGGCGGTGCCATGACCAGATGCTGGAGCGCCTTCTCCTCCTCTTTGGCCTCTTCTCCAGGAGCAGAGGGAGCCACAAGAGAGACTGCTTTGGCTTCTGCGCTCTGTGGAAAGAGAGAAGCATGAGGGAGGGACAGGCCATTACCTCGCGCTTATAAGCTTCTTTCCTTTCACATCTACAACAGCTCTACTAAGGAGAAATCAGAAGCTCGCATAGCAATGGGATTGGGACTCAATGAAAATGTCAGGAGATCTGCATAGGGATCTGACATCCCTATTCCTCCCTGGCTACTAACAGCAACCAACCTTCTCCCTGCAAAACTGAGCTTTTAGTCTCTTACAGCTCCAAAACGAAAAAGGAGGAAACAGTCAGATAGGCCTTTGCTCTTGCCGCTGATGCGCACTTGGAAAACTCAAACTCTCCCCGACAGCCATCCAGGCCTGGAAAAGGCAGGAAAGCTTGTGCTGAAGCATCTTAATGAACAGGGCTTCTGCACCTAGCAAGGCAGCAAGGCAACAAGGCAAGAAGGGCAAAGATGAGAGCATTGCCTGCTGCAGCGTCTAAAGCACTTGGATGCCGTGAGGGTATGTTTGGCAGGGAAAAAGCCCTGACCATGGTGAGCACTGTCCTCTAGAGATTTCCGCGAGTCTGCCTCAAGGTCCCTGAGGAGGCCCCAGTTGTTCTGGCTAAATCTCCCTCAGCACCTCCCCCTGGTCTTGTCCTCCACAATCTTCCCCAGATCTCTGCTCCTTCTCTGGACATGCTTCAGCCCCTCAATAACTTCTCAGGCGCCCAGAACTGGACACAGAACTCCAGCTGCACCTGCAGCACTGCCCAGCACAGGGGGACGGGCACTGCCCTGCTCCTGCTGCCCCACTCTGGCTGACACAGGCCATGATGCCCTTGGCCTTTTTTACCACCTGGGCACACGCTGCCTCGTGCTCGGCTGCTGTTGACCGGCAGCCCGGGCTCCTTTTGTCCCGGCAGCTGCACAGTCACCAAGGTGCACAGTGGACATCAAATACAGCATCCAGAATTTCAAGTGATCTTTGCTGTTCTTAGCACTACCAAACACCAGTCAAGGACCATTAGCTATACCCCCACTCGAGGCATTCTCTTGAAGTTTGCAACTGGAGTTTTCAAAGCAGATTGCACAACACAAAGCATCAACAGACACATGCAGCCTCTTCTTAATGCCTCACCAGTTCAGCACTAGGCAGTTTGTGTCTTTTGCTACACAAAACAAAAGCGGCCCCACGGGGATACGCGGACAACACAACCCTGTCTCTAGAGCTCATCATCAAAAGCCAAAAGACAGGTGGACTCAGAGTGCCTGTCAGCTCCGCTAGCGACTGCTCCCTTGGAACAGGCAGAAGAACAACCAGGCAACAAAGGCACCCAAAGCCCTGATTTCTGGCAGCAACTCTTCTTCCCCAGTGTTTTTGTCGGAACTACTCCCAGGTAAGCAAACCCAAGAAGCATGTGGGGACAAACCAGCCCAATGCGCTTGTCTGGTCAGATGAACAGTTTTTGCGCCTGCAGCAACTTGGCAAATCTCTGGAGGGGGACAGCTGTCTCCAAACCACAGTCTCCCTTGCATGTCGGACAAGGCTGAGCGTGGTGTCTTTGACATGCTCCCTCCTCTGGAGACAGGCGGCCTCCATGCTCCAGGCTGGCCCCTATCAGAGTCCCAGCAAGCCGGCCCCTAAACATGACTGGTCAAAGCCCCTTCTCCAGCTGTCACTGCCTGGGGAAATGGCTAGCTTTTGGCAGGACTGCAGCACTCAGCATCCTCAGCCAGTAGCAGCAGCAGCAGCAAGTGCTGGCTGGCCAGAAGGTGGCAGCTCTGCCTTGCACTCAAGACAGCAGCCTCCAGAACCGACACTTACTGTCTCAAAAAGTGCAGGCGGTGCCATGACCAGATGCTGGAGCGCCTTCTCCTCCTCTTTGGCCTCTTCTCCAGGAGCAGAGGGAGCCACAAGAGAGACTGCTTTGGCTTCTGCGCTCTGTGGAAAGAGAGAAGCATGAGGGAGGGACAGGCCATTACCTAGCGCTTATAAGCTTCTTTCCTTTCACATCTACAACAGCTCTACTAAGGAGAAATCAGAAGCTCGCATAGCAATGGGATTGGGACTCAATGAAAATGTCAGGAGATCTGCATAGGGATCTGACATCCCTATTCCTCCCTGCCTACTAGCAGCAAGCAACCTTCTCCCTGCAAAACTGAGCTTTTAGTCTCTTACAGCTCCAAAACGGAAAAGGAGGAAACAGTCAGCAAGGTCTTTTCTCTTGCCGCTGATGCGCACTTGGAAAACTCAAACTCTCTCCGAACCCCATCCAGGGCTGGAAAAGGCAGGAAAGCTTGTGCAGAAGCATCTTAATGAAGAGGGTTTCTGCACCTAGCAAGGCAGCAAGGCAACAAGGCTAGAAGGGCAAAGATGAGAGCATTGCCTGCTGCAGCGTCTAAAGCACTTGGATGCCGTGAGGGAATGTTTGGCAGGGAAACAGCCCTGACCATGGTGAGCACTGTCCTCTAGGGATTTCTGCGAGTCTGCCTCAAGGTCCCTGAGGAGGCCCCAGTTGTTCTGGCTAAACCTCCCTCAGCACCTCCCCCTGGTCTTGTCCTCCACAATCTTCCCCAGATCTCTGCTCCTTCTCTTGACATGCTCCAGCCCCTCAATAACTTCTCAGGCGCCCAGAACTGGACACAGAACTCCAGCTGCACCTGCAGCACTGCCGACCACAGGGGGACGGGCACTGCCCTGCTCCTGCTGCCCCACTCTGGCTGACACAGGCCATGATGCCCTTGGCCTTTTTGGCCACCTGGACACAGTCTGCCTCGTGCTCGGCTGCTGCTGAAAAGCAGCCCGGGCTCCTTTTGTCCTGGCAGCTGCACAGTCACCAAGGTGCACAATGGACATCAAATACAGCATCCAGAATTTCAAGCGATCTTTGGTGTTCTTAGCACTATCAATCACCAGTCAAGGACCTTTGGCTTTGCCCCCACTCGAGGCATTCTCTTGAAGTTTGCAACTGGAGCTTTCAAAGCAGATTGCACAACACAAAGCATCAACAGACACATGCAGCCTCTTCTTAATGCCTCACCAGTTCAGCACTAGGCAGTTTGTGTCTTTTGCTACACAAAACAAAAGCGGCCCCACGGGGATACGCGGACAACACAACCCTGTCTCTAGAGCTCATCATCAAAAGCCAAAAGACAGGTGGACTCAGAGTGCCTGTCAGCTCCGCTAGCGACTGCTCCCTTGGAACAGGCAGAAGAACAACCAGGCAACAAAGGCACCCAAAGCCCTGATTTCTGGCAGCAACTCTTCTTCCCCAGTGTTTTTGTCGGAACTACTCCGAGGTAAGCAAACCCAAGAAGCATGTGGGGACAAACCAGCCCAAAGAGCTTGTCTGGTCAGATGAACAGTTTTTGCGCCTGCAGCAACTTGGCAAATCTCTGGAGGGGGACAGCTGTCTCCAAACCACAGTCTCCCTTGCATGTCGGACAAGGCTGAGCGTGGTGTCTTTGACATGCTCCCTCCTCTGGAGACAGGCGGCCTCCATGCTCCAGGCTGGCCCCTATCAGAGTCCCAGCAAGCCGGCCCCTAAACATGACTGGTCAAAGCCCCTTCTCCAGCTGTCACTGCCTGGGGAAATGGCTAGCTCCTGGCAGGACTGCAGCACTCAGCATCCTCAGCCAGTAGCAGCAGCAGCAGCAAGTGCTGGCTGGCCAGAAAGTGGCAGCTCTGCCTTGCACTCAAGACAGCAGCCTCCAGAACCGACACTTACTGTCTCAAAAAGTGCAGGCGGTGCCATGACCAGATGCTGGAGCGCCTTCTCCTCCTCTTTGGCCTCTTCTCCAGGAGCAGAGGGAGCCACAAGAGAGACTGCTTTGGCTTCTGCGCTCTGTGGAAAGAGAGAAGCATGAGGGAGGGACAGGCCATTACCTCGCGCTTATAAGCTTCTTTCCTTTCACATCTACAACAGCTCTACTAAGGAGAAATCAGAAGCTCGCATAGCAATGGGATTGGGACTCAATGAAAATGTCAGGAGATCTGCATAGGGATCTGACATCCCTATTCCTCCCTGGCTACTAACAGCAAGCAACATTCTCCCTGCAAAACTGAGCTTTTAGTCTCTTACAGCTCCAAAACGAAAAAGGAGGAAACAGTCAGATAGGCCTTTGCTCTTGCCGCTGATGCGCACTTGGAAAACTCAAACTCTCCCCGACAGCCATCCAGGGCTGGAAAAGGCAGGAAAGCTTGTGCAGAAGCATCTTAATGAACAGGGCTTCTGCACCTAGCAAGGCAGCAAGGCAACAAGGCAAGAAGGGCAAAGATGAGAGCATTGCCTGCTGCAGCGTCTAAAGCACTTGGATGCCGTGAGGGGATGTTTGGCAGGGAAACAGCCCTGACCATGGTGAGCACTGTCCTCTAGGGATTTCCGCGAGTCTGCCTCAAGGTCCCTGAGGAGGCCCCAGTTGTTCTGGCTAAATCTCCCTCAGCACCTCCCCCTGGTCTTGTCCTCCACAATCTTCCCCAGATCTCTGCTCCTTCTCTGGACATGCTTCAGCCCCTCAATAACTTCTCAGGCGCCCAGAACTGGACACAGAACTCCAGCTGCACCTGCAGCACTGCCCACCACAGGGGGACGGGCACTGCCCTGCTCCTGCTGCCCCACTCTGGCTGACACAGGCCATGATGCCCTTGGCCTTTTTGGTCACCTGAACACAGGCTGCCTCGTGCTCGGCTGCTGTTGACCGGCAGCCCAGGCTCCTTTTGTCCCGGCAGCTGCACAGTCACCAAGGTGCACAGTGGACATCAAATACAGCATCCAGAATTTCAAGTGATCTTTGCTGTTCTTAGCACTACCAAACACCAGTCAAGGACCATTAGCTATACCCCCACTCGAGGCATTCTCTTGAAGTTTGCAACTGGAGCTTTCAAAGCAGATTGCACAACACAAAGCATCAACAGACACATGCAGCCTCTTCTTAATGCCTCACCAGTTCAGCACTAGGCAGTTTGTGTCTTTTGCTACACAAAACAAAGGCAGCCCTACGGGGATACGCGGACAACACAACCCTGTCTCTACAGCTCATAATGAAGGGCAAAAGGCAAGGTGGACTCAGAGCGCCTGTCAGCTCCGCTAGCGACTGCTCCCTCTGAACAGGCAGAAGAACAACCTGGCAACAAAGGCACCCAAAGCCCTGATTTCTGGCAGCAACTCTTCTTCCCGAGTGTTTTTGTCGGACCTACTCCCAGGTAAGTAAACCCAAAAAGCATGTGGGGACAAACCAGCCCAATGCGCTTGTCTGGTCAGATGAACAGTTTTTGCGCCTGCAGCAACTTGGCAAATCTCTGGAGGGGGACAGCTGTCTCCAAACCACAGTCTCCCTTGCATGTCGGACAAGGCTGAGCGTGGTGTCTTTGACATGCTCCCTCCTCTGGAGACAGGCGGCCTCCATGCTCCAGGCTGGCCCCTATCAGAGTCCCAGCAAGCCGGCCCCTAAACATGACTGGTCAAAGCCCCTTCTCAAACTGTCACTGCCTGGGGAAATGGCTAGCTCCTGGCAGGACTGCAGCACTCAGCATCCTCAGCCAGTAGCAGCAGCAGCAGCAAGTGCTGGCTGGCCAGAAAGTGGCAGTTCTGCCTTGCTCTCAAGACAGCAGCCTCCAGAACCGACACTTACTGTCTCAAAAAGTGCAGGCGGTGCCATGACCAGATGCTGGAGCGCCTTCTCCTCCTCTTTGGCCTCTTCTCCAGGAGCAGAGGGAGCCACAAAAGAGACTGCTCTGGCTTCTGTGCTCTGTGGAAAGAGAGAAGCATGAGGGACAGGCCATTACCTCGCGCTTATAAGCTTCTTTCCTTTCACATCTACAACAGCTCTACTAAGGAGAAATCAGAAGCTCGCATAGCAATGGGATTGGGACTCAATGAAAATGTCAACAGAACTGCATAGGGATCTGACATCCCTATTCCTCCCTGCCCACTAGCAGCAAGCAACCTTCTCCCTGCAAAACTGAGCTTTTAGTCTCTTACAGCTCCAAAAGGGAAAAGGAGGAAACAGTCAGACAGGGCCTTTGCGCTTGCCGCTGATGCGCACTTGGAAAACTCAAACTCTCTCCGAACCCCATCCAGGGCTGGAAAAGGCAGGAAAGCTTGTGCAGAAGCATCTTAATGAACAGGGCTTCTGCACCTAGCAAGGCAGCAAGGCAACAAGGCAAGAAGGGCAAAGATGAGAGCATTGCCTACTGCAGCGTCTAAAGCACTTGGATGCCGTGAGGGGATGTTTGGCAGGGAAACAGCCCTGACCGTGGTGAGCACTGTCCTCTAGGCATTTCTGCGAGTCTGCCTCAAGGTCCCTGAGGAGGCCCCAGTTGTTCTGGCTAAAGCTCCCTCAGCACCTCCCCCTGGCCTTGTCCTCCACATCCTTCCCCAGATCTCTGCTCCTTCTCTGGACACGCTCCAGTCCCACAAGGACTTTCTGCTTCCCAGTGGCCCAGAGCAAAACACAGAACTCCAGCTCCACCTGCAGCACTGCCCACCACAGGGGGACGGGCACTGCCCTGCTCCTGCTGCCCCACTCTGGCTGACACAGGCCATGATGCCCTTGGCCTTTTTTACCACCTGGGCACACGCTGCCTCGTGCTCGGCTGCTGTTGACCGGCAGCCCGGGCTCCTTTTCTCCCGGCAGTTGCACAGTCACCAAGGTGCACAGTGGACATCAAATACAGCATCCAGAATTTCAAGTCATCTTTGCTGTTCTTAGCACTATCAAACACCAGTCAAGGACCATTGGCATTGCCCTCACTCGAGGCATCCTCTTGAAGTTTGCAACTGGAGATTTCAAAGCACATTGCACAACACAAAACATCAACAGACACATGCAGCCTCTTCTTTATGCCTCACCAGTTCAGCACTAGGCAGTTTGAGTCTTTTGCTACACAAAACAAAAGCGGACCCACGTGGATACGCGGCAACAAAACCCTGTCTCTAGAGCTCATCATCAAAAGCCAAAAGACAGGTGGACTCAGAGCGCCTGTCAGCTCCGCTAGCGACTGCTCTCTCGGAACAGGCAGAAGAACAACCTGGCAACAAAGGCACCCAAAGCCCTGATTTCTGGCAGCAACTCTTCTTCCCCAGTGTTTTTGTCGGAACTACTCCCAGGTAAGCAAACCCAAGAAGCATGTGGGGACAAACCAGCCCAATGCGCTTGTCTGGTCAGATGAACAGTTTTTGTGCCTGCAGGAACTTGGCAAATCTCTGGAAGGGGAAAGGTATCTCCAAACCACAGTCTCCCCTACATGTCGGACAAGGCTGAGCGTGGTGTCTTTGACATGCTCCCTCCACCGGAGACAGGCGGCCTCCATGCTCCAGGCTGGCCCCTATCAGAGTCCCAGCAAGCCGGCCCCTAAACATGACCGCTCAAAGCCCCTTCTCCAGCTGTCACTGCCTGGGGGGAATTCCTAGCTCCTGGCAGGACTGCAGCACTCAGCATCCTCAGCCAGCAGCAGCAGCAGCTGCAGCGAGTGCTGGCTGGCCAGAAAGTGGCAGCTCTGCCTTGCTCTCAAGACAGCAGCCTCCAGAACCGACACTTACTGTCTCAAAAAGTGCAGGCGGTGCCATGACCAGATGCTGGAGCGCCTTCTCCTCCTCTTTGGCCTCTTCTCCAGGAGCAGGGGGAGCCACAAGAGAGACTGCTCTGGCTTCTGTGCTCTGTGGAAAAAGAGAAGCATGAGGGACAGGCCATTACCTCACGCTTATAAGCTTCTTTCCTTTCACATCTACAACAGCTCTACTAAGGAGAAATCAGAAGCTCGCATAGCAATGGGATTGGGACTCAATGAAAATGTCAGGAGATCTGCATAGGGATCTGACATCCCTATTCCTCCCTGCCTACTAGCAGCAAGCAACCTTCTCCCTGCAAAACTGAGCTTTTAGTCTCTAACAGCTCCAAAACGGAAAAGGAGGAAACGGTCAGCAAGGCCTTTGCTCTTGCCGCTGATGCGCACTTGGAAAACTCAAACTCTCTCCGAACCCCATCCAGGGCTGGAAAAGGCAGGAAAGCTTGTACAGAAGCATCTTTGCTTGCTGGGAAAAGAGACAATGAACAGGGCTTCTGCACCTAGCAAGGCAGCAAGGCAACAAGGCAAGAAAGGCAAAGATGAGAGCGTTGCCTGCTGCAGCATCTAAAGCACTTGGATGCCGTGAGGGGATGTTTGGCAGGGAAACAGCCCTGACCGTGGAGAGCACTGCCCTCTAGGGATTTCTGCGAGTCTGCCTCAAGGTCCCTGAGGAGGCCCCAGTTGTTCTGGCTAAAGCTCCCTCAGCACCTCCCCCTGGCCTTGTCCTCCACATCCTTCCCCAGATCTCTGCTCCTTCTCTGGACACGCTCCAGCCCCGCAAGGACTTTCTGCTTCCCTGTGGCCCAGAGCAAAACACAGAACTCCAGCTCCACCTGCAGCACTGCCCACCACAGGGGGACGGGCACTGCCCTGCTCCTGCTGCCCCACTCTGGCTGACACAGGCCATGATGCCCTTGGCCTTTTTGGCCACCTGGGCACATGCTGCTTCGTGCTCGGCTGCTGTTGACCGGCAGCCCGGGCTCCTTTTGTCCCGGCAGCTGCACAGTCACCAAGGTGCACAGTGGACATCAAATACAGCATCCAGAATTTCAAGTGATCTTTGCTGTTCTTAGCACTATCAAACACCAGTCAAGGACCTTTGGCTTTGTCCCCACTCGAGGCATCCTCTTGAAGTTTGCAACTGGAGCTTTCAAAGCAGATTGCACAACACAAAGCATCAGCAGACACATGCAGCCTCTTCTTTATGCCTCACCAGTTCAGCACTAGGCAGTTTGTGTCTTTTGCTACACAAGACAAAAGCGGCCCCACGTGGATACGCGGACAACACAACCCTATCTCTAGAGCTCATCATCAAAAGCCAAAAGACAGGTGGACTCAGAGCGCCTGTCAGCTCCGCTAGCGACTGCTCCCTCTGAACAGGCAGAAGAACAACCTGGCATCAAAGGCACCCAAAGCCCTAATTTCAAGTAGCAACTCTTCTTCCCCAGTGTTTTTGTCGGAACTACTCCCAGGTAAGCAAACCCAAGAAGCATGTGGGGACAAACCAGCCTAAAGAGCTTGTCTGGTCAGATGAACAGTTTTTGTGCCTGCAGCAACTTGGCAAATCTCTGGAGGGGGACAGCTGTCTCCAAACCGCAGTCTCCCCTACATGTCGGACAAGGCTGAGCGCGGTGTCTTTGACATGCTCCCTCCTCTGGAGACAGGCAGCCTCCATGCTGCAGGCTGGCCCCTATCAGAGTCCCAGCAAGCCGGCCCTAAACATGACCGCTCAAAGCCCCTTCTCCAGCTGTCACTGCCTGGGGGGAATTCCTAGCTCCTGGCAGGACTGCAGCACTCAGCATCCTCAGCCAGCAGCAGCAGCAGCTGCAGCGAGTGCTGGCTGGCCAGAAAGTGGCAGCTCTGCCTTGCTCTCAAGACAGCAGCCTCCAGAACCGACACTTACTGTCTCAAAAAGTGCAGGCGGTGCCATGACCAGATGCTGGAGCGCCTTCTCCTCCTCTTTGGCCTCTACTCCAGGAGCAGGGGGAGCCACAAGAGAGACTGCTCTGGCTTCTGTGCTCTGTGGAAAAAGAGAAGCATGAGGGACAGGCCATTACCTCACGCTTATAAGCTTCTTTCCTTTCACATCTACAACAGCTCTACTAAGGAGAAATCAGAAGCTCGCATAGCAATGGGATTGGGACTCAATGAAAATGTCAGGAGATCTGCATAGGGATCTGACATCCCTATTCCTCCCTGCCTACTAGCAGCAAGCAACCTTCTCCCTGCAAAACTGAGCTTTTAGTCTCTTACAGCTCCAAAAGGGAAAAGGAGGAAACAGTCAGCAAGGCCTTTGCTCTTGCCGCTGATGCGCACTTGGAAAACTCAAACTCTCTCCGAACCCCATCCAGGGCTGGAAAAGGCAGGAAAGCTTGTGCAGAAGCATCTTTGCTTGCTGGGAAAAGAGACAATGAACAGGGCTTCTGCACCTAGCAAGGCAGCAAGGCAACAAGGCAAGAAAGGCAAAGATGAGAGCGTTGCCTGCTGCAGCATCTAAAGCACTTGGATGCCGTGAGGGGATGTTTGGCAGGGAAACAGCCCTGACCGTGGAGAGCACTGCCCTCTAGGGATTTCTGCGAGTCTGCCTCAAGGTCCCTGAGGAGGCCCCAGTTGTTCTGGCTAAAGCTCCCTCAGCACCTCCCCCTGGCCTTGTCCTCCACATCCTTCCCCAGATCTCTGCTCCTTCTCTGGACACGCTCCAGCCCCGCAAGGACTTTCTGCTTCCCTGTGGCCCAGAGCAAAACACAGAACTCCAGCTCCACCTGCAGCACTGCCCACCACAGGGGGACGGGCACTGCCCTGCTCCTGCTGCCCCACTCTGGCTGACACAGGCCATGATGCCCTTGGCCTTTTTGGCCACCTGGGCACATGCTATTTCGTGCTCAGCTGCTGTTGACCGGCAGCCCGGGCTCCTTTTGTCCCAACAGCTGCACAGTCACCAAGGTGCACAGTGGACATCAAATACAGCATCCAGAATTTCAAGTCATCTTTGCTGTTCTTAGCACTATCAAACACCAGTCAAGGACCTTTGGCTTTGTCCCCACTCGAGGCATCCTCTTGAAGTTGGCAACTGGAGCTTTCAAAGCAGATTGCACAACACAAAGCATCAGCAGACACATGCAGCCTCTTCTTTATGCCTCACCAGTTCAGCACTAGGCAGTTTGTGTCTTTTGCTACACAAGACAAAAGCGGCCCCACGTGGATACGCGGACAACACAACCCTGTCTCTAGAGCTCATCATCAAAAGCTAAAAGACAGGTGGACTCAGAGCGCCTGTCAGCTCCGCTAGCGACTGCTCCCTCGGAACAGGCAGAAGAACAACCTGGCAACAAAGGCACCCAAAGCCCTGATTTCTGGCAGCAACTCTTCTTCCCCAGTGTTTTTGTCAAAAATACTCCCAGGTAAGCAAACCCAAGAAGCATGTGGGGACAAACCAGCCCAAAGAGCTTGTCTGGTCAGATGGACAGTTTTTGTGCCTGCAGCAACTTGGCAAATCTCTGGAGGGGGACAGCTGTCTCCAAACCGCAGTCTCCCCTACATGTCGGACAAGGCTGAGCGTGGTGTCTTTGACATGCTCCCTCCTCTGGCGACAAGCAGCCTCCATGCTGCAGGCTGGCCCCTATCAGAGTCCCAGCAAGCCGGCCCTAAACATGACCGCTCAAAGCCCCTTCTCCAGCTGTCACTGCCTGGGGGGAATTCCTAGCTCCTGGCAGGAATGCAGCACTCAGCATCCTCAGCCAGCAGCAGCAGCAGCTGCAGCGAGTGCTGGCTGGCCAGAAAGTGGCAGCTCTGCCTTGCTCTCAAGACAGCAGCCTCCAGAACCGACACTTACTGTCTCAAAAAGTGCAGGCGGTGCCATGACCAGATGCTGGAGCGCCTTCTCCTCCTCTTTGGCCTCTTCTCCAGGAGCAGAGGGAGCCACAAGAGAGACTGCTCTGGCTTCTGTGCTCTGTGGAAAAAGAGAAGCATGAGGGACAGGCCATTACCTCACGCTTATAAGCTTCTTTCCTTTCACATCTACAACAGCTCTACTAAGGAGAAATCAGAAGCTCGCATAGCAATGGGATTGGGACTCAATGAAAATGTCAGGAGATCTGCATAGGGATCTGACATCCCTATTCCTCCCTGCCTACTAGCAGCAAGCAACCTTCTCCCTGCAAAACTGAGCTTTTAGTCTCTTACAGCTCCAAAAGGGAAAAGGAGGAAACAGTCAGCAAGGCCTTTGCTCTTGCCGCTGATGCGCACTTGGAAAACTCAAACTCTCTCCGAACCCCATCCAGGGCTGGAAAAGGCAGGAAAGCTTGTGCAGAAGCATCTTTGCTTGCTGGGAAAAGAGACAATGAACAGGGCTTCTGCACCTAGCAAGGCAGCAAGGCAACAAGGCAAGAAAGGCAAAGATGAGAGCGTTGCCTGCTGCAGCATCTAAAGCACTTGGATGCCGTGAGGGGATGTTTGGCAGGGAAACAGCCCTGACCGTGGAGAGCACTGCCCTCTAGGGATTTCTGCGAGTCTGCCTCAAGGTCCCTGAGGAGGCCCCAGTTGTTCTGGCTAAAGCTCCCTCAGCACCTCCCCCTGGCCTTGTCCTCCACATCCTTCCCCAGATCTCTGCTCCTTCTCTGGACACGCTCCAGCCCCGCAAGGACTTTCTGCTTCCCTGTGGCCCAGAGCAAAACACAGAACTCCAGCTCCACCTGCAGCACTGCCCACCACAGGGGGACGGGCACTGCCCTGCTCCTGCTGCCCCACTCTGGCTGACACAGGCCATGATGCCCTTGGCCTTTTTGGCCACCTGGGCACATGCTGCTTCGTGCTCGGCTGCTGTTGACCGGCAGCCCGGGCTCCTTTTGTCCCGGCAGCTGCACAGTCACCAAGGTGCACAGTGGACATCAAATACAGCATCCAGAATTTCAAGTGATCTTTGCTGTTCTTAGCACTATCAAACACCAGTCAAGGACCTTTGGCTTTGTCCCCACTCGAGGCATCCTCTTGAAGTTTGCAACTGGAGCTTTCAAAGCAGATTGCACAACACAAAGCATCAGCAGACACATGCAGCCTCTTCTTTATGCCTCACCAGTTCAGCACTAGGCAGTTTGTGTCTTTTGCTACACAAGACAAAAGCGGCCCCACGTGGATACGCGGACAACACAACCCTATCTCTAGAGCTCATCATCAAAAGCCAAAAGACAGGTGGACTCAGAGCGCCTGTCAGCTCCGCTAGCGACTGCTCCCTCTGAACAGGCAGAAGAACAACCTGGCATCAAAGGCACCCAAAGCCCTAATTTCAAGTAGCAACTCTTCTTCCCCAGTGTTTTTGTCGGAACTACTCCCAGGTAAGCAAACCCAAGAAGCATGTGGGGACAAACCAGCCTAAAGAGCTTGTCTGGTCAGATGAACAGTTTTTGTGCCTGCAGCAACTTGGCAAATCTCTGGAGGGGGACAGCTGTCTCCAAACCGCAGTCTCCCCTACATGTCGGACAAGGCTGAGCGCGGTGTCTTTGACATGCTCCCTCCTCTGGAGACAGGCAGCCTCCATGCTGCAGGCTGGCCCCTATCAGAGTCCCAGCAAGCCGGCCCTAAACATGACCGCTCAAACCCCCTTCTCCAGCTGTCACTGCCTGGGGGGAATTCCTAGCTCCTGGCAGGACTGCAGCACTCAGCATCCTCAGCCAGCAGCAGCAGCAGCTGCAGCGAGTGCTGGCTGGCCAGAAAGTGGCAGCTCTGCCTTGCTCTCAAGACAGCAGCCTCCAGAACCGACACTTACTGTCTCAAAAAGTGCAGGCGGTGCCATGACCAGATGCTGGAGCGCCTTCTCCTCCTCTTTGGCCTCTACTCCAGGAGCAGGGGGAGCCACAAGAGAGACTGCTCTGGCTTCTGTGCTCTGTGGAAAAAGAGAAGCATGAGGGACAGGCCATTACCTCACGCTTATAAGCTTCTTTCCTTTCACATCTACAACAGCTCTACTAAGGAGAAATCAGAAGCTCGCATAGCAATGGGATTGGGACTCAATGAAAATGTCAGGAGATCTGCATAGGGATCTGACATCCCTATTCCTCCCTGCCTACTAGCAGCAAGCAACCTTCTCCCTGCAAAACTGAGCTTTTAGTCTCTTACAGCTCCAAAAGGGAAAAGGAGGAAACAGTCAGCAAGGCCTTTGCTCTTGCCGCTGATGCGCACTTGGAAAACTCAAACTCTCTCCGAACCCCATCCAGGGCTGGAAAAGGCAGGAAAGCTTGTGCAGAAGCATCTTTGCTTGCTGGGAAAAGAGACAATGAACAGGGCTTCTGCACCTAGCAAGGCAGCAAGGCAACAAGGCAAGAAAGGCAAAGATGAGAGCGTTGCCTGCTGCAGCATCTAAAGCACTTGGATGCCGTGAGGGGATGTTTGGCAGGGAAACAGCCCTGACCGTGGAGAGCACTGCCCTCTAGGGATTTCTGCGAGTCTGCCTCAAGGTCCCTGAGGAGGCCCCAGTTGTTCTGGCTAAAGCTCCCTCAGCACCTCCCCCTGGCCTTGTCCTCCACATCCTTCCCCAGATCTCTGCTCCTTCTCTGGACACGCTCCAGCCCCGCAAGGACTTTCTGCTTCCCTGTGGCCCAGAGCAAAACACAGAACTCCAGCTCCACCTGCAGCACTGCCCACCACAGGGGGACGGGCACTGCCCTGCTCCTGCTGCCCCACTCTGGCTGACACAGGCCATGATGCCCTTGGCCTTTTTGGCCACCTGGGCACATGCTATTTCGTGCTCGGCTGCTGTTGACCGGCAGCCCGGGCTCCTTTTGTCCCGGCAGCTGCACAGTCACCAAGGTGCACAGTGGACATCAAATACAGCATCCAGAATTTCAAGTCATCTTTGCTGTTCTTAGCACTATCAAACACCAGTCAAGGACCTTTGGCTTTGTCCCCACTCGAGGCATCCTCTTGAAGTTGGCAACTGGAGCTTTCAAAGCAGATTGCACAACACAAAGCATCAGCAGACACATGCAGCCTCTTCTTTATGCCTCACCAGTTCAGCACTAGGCAGTTTGTGTCTTTTGCTACACAAGACAAAAGCGGCCCCACGTGGATACGCGGACAACACAACCCTGTCTCTAGAGCTCATCATCAAAAGCCAAAAGACAGGTGGACTCAGAGCGCCTGTCAGCTCCGCTAGCGACTGCTCCCTCGGAACAGGCAGAAGAACAACCTGGCAACAAAGGCACCCAAAGCCCTGATTATAGCAGCAACTCTTCTTCCCCAGTGTTTTTGTCAAAAATACTCCCAGGTAAGCAAACCCAAGAAGCATGTGGGGACAAACCAGCCCAAAGAGCTTGTCTGGTCAGATGGACAGTTTTTGTGCCTGCAGCAACTTGGCAAATCTCTGGAGGGGGACAGCTGTCTCCAAACCGCAGTCTCCCCTACATGTCGGACAAGGCTGAGCGTGGTGTCTTTGACATGCTCCCTCCTCTGGCGACAGGCAGCCTCCATGCTCCAGGCTGGCCCCTATCAGAGTCCCAGCAAGCCGGCCCTAAACATGACCGCTCAAAGCCCCTTCTCCAGCTGTCACTGCCTGGGGGAAATGGCTAGCTCCTGGCAGGACTGCAGCACTCAGCATCCTTAGCCAGCAGCAGCAGCAAGTGCTGGCTGGCCAGAAAGTGGCAGCTCTGCCTTGCTCTCAAGACAGCAGCCTCCAGAACCGACACTTACTGTCTCAAAAAGTGCAGGCGGTGCCATGACCAGATGCTGGAGCGCCTTCTCCTCCTCTTTGGCCTCTTCTCCAGGAGCAGAGGGAGCCACAAGAGAGACTGCTCTGGCTTCTGTGCTCTGTGGAAAAAGAGAAGCATGAGGGACAGGCCATTACCTCACGCTTATAAGCTTCTTTCCTTTCACATCTACAACAGCTCTACTAAGGAGAAATCAGAAGCTCGCATAGCAATGGGATTGGGACTCAATGAAAATGTCAGGAGATCTGCATAGGGATCTGACATCCCTATTCCTCCCTGCCTACTAGCAGCAAGCAACCTTCTCCCTGCAAAACTGAGCTTTTAGTCTCTTACAGCTCCAAAAGGGAAAAGGAGGAAACAGTCAGCAAGGCCTTTGCTCTTGCCGCTGATGCGCACTTGGAAAACTCAAACTCTCTCCGAACCCCATCCAGGGCTGGAAAAGGCAGGAAAGCTTGTGCAGAAGCATCTTTGCTTGCTGGGAAAAGAGACAATGAACAGGGCTTCTGCACCTAGCAAGGCAGCAAGGCAACAAGGCAAGAAAGGCAAAGATGAGAGCGTTGCCTGCTGCAGCATCTAAAGCACTTGGATGCCGTGAGGGGATGTTTGGCAGGGAAACAGCCCTGACCGTGGAGAGCACTGCCCTCTAGGGATTTCTGCGAGTCTGCCTCAAGGTCCCTGAGGAGGCCCCAGTTGTTCTGGCTAAAGCTCCCTCAGCACCTCCCCCTGGCCTTGTCCTCCACATCCTTCCCCAGATCTCTGCTCCTTCTCTGGACACGCTCCAGCCCCGCAAGGACTTTCTGCTTCCCTGTGGCCCAGAGCAAAACACAGAACTCCAGCTCCACCTGCAGCACTGCCCACCACAGGGGGACGGGCACTGCCCTGCTCCTGCTGCCCCACTCTGGCTGACACAGGCCATGATGCCCTTGGCCTTTTTGGCCACCTGGGCACATGCTATTTCGTGCTCAGCTGCTGTTGACCGGCAGCCCGGGCTCCTTTTGTCCCAACAGCTGCACAGTCACCAAGGTGCACAGTGGACATCAAATACAGCATCCAGAATTTCAAGTCATCTTTGCTGTTCTTAGCACTATCAAACACCAGTCAAGGACCTTTGGCTTTGTCCCCACTCGAGGCATCCTCTTGAAGTTGGCAACTGGAGCTTTCAAAGCAGATTGCACAACACAAAGCATCAGCAGACACATGCAGCCTCTTCTTTATGCCTCACCAGTTCAGCACTAGGCAGTTTGTGTCTTTTGCTACACAAGACAAAAGCGGCCCCACGTGGATACGCGGACAACACAACCCTGTCTCTAGAGCTCATCATCAAAAGCTAAAAGACAGGTGGACTCAGAGCGCCTGTCAGCTCCGCTAGCGACTGCTCCCTCGGAACAGGCAGAAGAACAACCTGGCAACAAAGGCACCCAAAGCCCTGATTTCTGGCAGCAACTCTTCTTCCCCAGTGTTTTTGTCAAAAATACTCCCAGGTAAGCAAACCCAAGAAGCATGTGGGGACAAACCAGCCCAAAGAGCTTGTCTGGTCAGATGGACAGTTTTTGTGCCTGCAGCAACTTGGCAAATCTCTGGAGGGGGACAGCTGTCTCCAAACCGCAGTCTCCCCTACATGTCGGACAAGGCTGAGCGTGGTGTCTTTGACATGCTCCCTCCTCTGGCGACAAGCAGCCTCCATGCTGCAGGCTGGCCCCTATCAGAGTCCCAGCAAGCCGGCCCTAAACATGACCGCTCAAAGCCCCTTCTCCAGCTGTCACTGCCTGGGGGGAATTCCTAGCTCCTGGCAGGACTGCAGCACTCAGCATCCTCAGCCAGCAGCAGCAGCAGCTGCAGCGAGTGCTGGCTGGCCAGAAAGTGGCAGCTCTGCCTTGCTCTCAAGACAGCAGCCTCCAGAACCGACACTTACTGTCTCAAAAAGTGCAGGCGGTGCCATGACCAGATGCTGGAGCGCCTTCTCCTCCTCTTTGGCCTCTTCTCCAGGAGCAGAGGGAGCCACAAGAGAGACTGCTCTGGCTTCTGTGCTCTGTGGAAAAAGAGAAGCATGAGGGACAGGCCATTACCTCACGCTTATAAGCTTCTTTCCTTTCACATCTACAACAGCTCTACTAAGGAGAAATCAGAAGCTCGCATAGCAATGGGATTGGGACTCAATGAAAATGTCAGGAGATCTGCATAGGGATCTGACATCCCTATTCCTCCCTGCCTACTAGCAGCAAGCAACCTTCTCCCTGCAAAACTGAGCTTTTAGTCTCTTACAGCTCCAAAAGGGAAAAGGAGGAAACAGTCAGCAAGGCCTTTGCTCTTGCCGCTGATGCGCACTTGGAAAACTCAAACTCTCTCCGAACCCCATCCAGGGCTGGAAAAGGCAGGAAAGCTTGTGCAGAAGCATCTTTGCTTGCTGGGAAAAGAGACAATGAACAGGGCTTCTGCACCTAGCAAGGCAGCAAGGCAACAAGGCAAGAAAGGCAAAGATGAGAGCGTTGCCTGCTGCAGCATCTAAAGCACTTGGATGCCGTGAGGGGATGTTTGGCAGGGAAACAGCCCTGACCGTGGAGAGCACTGCCCTCTAGGGATTTCTGCGAGTCTGCCTCAAGGTCCCTGAGGAGGCCCCAGTTGTTCTGGCTAAAGCTCCCTCAGCACCTCCCCCTGGCCTTGTCCTCCACATCCTTCCCCAGATCTCTGCTCCTTCTCTGGACACGCTCCAGCCCCGCAAGGACTTTCTGCTTCCCTGTGGCCCAGAGCAAAACACAGAACTCCAGCTCCACCTGCAGCACTGCCCACCACAGGGGGACGGGCACTGCCCTGCTCCTGCTGCCCCACTCTGGCTGACACAGGCCATGATGCCCTTGGCCTTTTTGGCCACCTGGGCACATGCTGCTTCGTGCTCGGCTGCTGTTGACCGGCAGCCCGGGCTCCTTTTGTCCCGGCAGCTGCACAGTCACCAAGGTGCACAGTGGACATCAAATACAGCATCCAGAATTTCAAGTGATCTTTGCTGTTCTTAGCACTATCAAACACCAGTCAAGGACCTTTGGCTTTGTCCCCACTCGAGGCATCCTCTTGAAGTTTGCAACTGGAGCTTTCAAAGCAGATTGCACAACACAAAGCATCAGCAGACACATGCAGCCTCTTCTTTATGCCTCACCAGTTCAGCACTAGGCAGTTTGTGTCTTTTGCTACACAAGACAAAAGCGGCCCCACGTGGATACGCGGACAACACAACCCTATCTCTAGAGCTCATCATCAAAAGCCAAAAGACAGGTGGACTCAGAGCGCCTGTCAGCTCCGCTAGCGACTGCTCCCTCTGAACAGGCAGAAGAACAACCTGGCATCAAAGGCACCCAAAGCCCTAATTTCAAGTAGCAACTCTTCTTCCCCAGTGTTTTTGTCGGAACTACTCCCAGGTAAGCAAACCCAAGAAGCATGTGGGGACAAACCAGCCTAAAGAGCTTGTCTGGTCAGATGAACAGTTTTTGTGCCTGCAGCAACTTGGCAAATCTCTGGAGGGGGACAGCTGTCTCCAAACCGCAGTCTCCCCTACATGTCGGACAAGGCTGAGCGCGGTGTCTTTGACATGCTCCCTCCTCTGGAGACAGGCAGCCTCCATGCTGCAGGCTGGCCCCTATCAGAGTCCCAGCAAGCCGGCCCTAAACATGACCGCTCAAACCCCCTTCTCCAGCTGTCACTGCCTGGGGGGAATTCCTAGCTCCTGGCAGGACTGCAGCACTCAGCATCCTCAGCCAGCAGCAGCAGCAGCTGCAGCGAGTGCTGGCTGGCCAGAAAGTGGCAGCTCTGCCTTGCTCTCAAGACAGCAGCCTCCAGAACCGACACTTACTGTCTCAAAAAGTGCAGGCGGTGCCATGACCAGATGCTGGAGCGCCTTCTCCTCCTCTTTGGCCTCTACTCCAGGAGCAGGGGGAGCCACAAGAGAGACTGCTCTGGCTTCTGTGCTCTGTGGAAAAAGAGAAGCATGAGGGACAGGCCATTACCTCACGCTTATAAGCTTCTTTCCTTTCACATCTACAACAGCTCTACTAAGGAGAAATCAGAAGCTCGCATAGCAATGGGATTGGGACTCAATGAAAATGTCAGGAGATCTGCATAGGGATCTGACATCCCTATTCCTCCCTGCCTACTAGCAGCAAGCAACCTTCTCCCTGCAAAACTGAGCTTTTAGTCTCTTACAGCTCCAAAAGGGAAAAGGAGGAAACAGTCAGCAAGGCCTTTGCTCTTGCCGCTGATGCGCACTTGGAAAACTCAAACTCTCTCCGAACCCCATCCAGGGCTGGAAAAGGCAGGAAAGCTTGTGCAGAAGCATCTTTGCTTGCTGGGAAAAGAGACAATGAACAGGGCTTCTGCACCTAGCAAGGCAGCAAGGCAACAAGGCAAGAAAGGCAAAGATGAGAGCGTTGCCTGCTGCAGCATCTAAAGCACTTGGATGCCGTGAGGGGATGTTTGGCAGGGAAACAGCCCTGACCGTGGAGAGCACTGCCCTCTAGGGATTTCTGCGAGTCTGCCTCAAGGTCCCTGAGGAGGCCCCAGTTGTTCTGGCTAAAGCTCCCTCAGCACCTCCCCCTGGCCTTGTCCTCCACATCCTTCCCCAGATCTCTGCTCCTTCTCTGGACACGCTCCAGCCCCGCAAGGACTTTCTGCTTCCCTGTGGCCCAGAGCAAAACACAGAACTCCAGCTCCACCTGCAGCACTGCCCACCACAGGGGGACGGGCACTGCCCTGCTCCTGCTGCCCCACTCTGGCTGACACAGGCCATGATGGCCTTGGCCTTTTTGGCCACCTGGGCACATGCTATTTCGTGCTCAGCTGCTGTTGACCGGCAGCCCGGGCTCCTTTTGTCCCAACAGCTGCACAGTCACCAAGGTGCACAGTGGACATCAAATACAGCATCCAGAATTTCAAGTCATCTTTGCTGTTCTTAGCACTATCAAACACCAGTCAAGGACCTTTGGCTTTGTCCCCACTCGAGGCATCCTCTTGAAGTTGGCAACTGGAGCTTTCAAAGCAGATTGCACAACACAAAGCATCAGCAGACACATGCAGCCTCTTCTTTATGCCTCACCAGTTCAGCACTAGGCAGTTTGTGTCTTTTGCTACACAAGACAAAAGCGGCCCCACGTGGATACGCGGACAACACAACCCTGTCTCTAGAGCTCATCATCAAAAGCTAAAAGACAGGTGGACTCAGAGCGCCTGTCAGCTCCGCTAGCGACTGCTCCCTCGGAACAGGCAGAAGAACAACCTGGCAACAAAGGCACCCAAAGCCCTGATTTCTGGCAGCAACTCTTCTTCCCCAGTGTTTTTGTCAAAAATACTCCCAGGTAAGCAAACCCAAGAAGCATGTGGGGACAAACCAGCCCAAAGAGCTTGTCTGGTCAGATGGACAGTTTTTGTGCCTGCAGCAACTTGGCAAATCTCTGGAGGGGGACAGCTGTCTCCAAACCGCAGTCTCCCCTACATGTCGGACAAGGCTGAGCGTGGTGTCTTTGACATGCTCCCTCCTCTGGCGACAAGCAGCCTCCATGCTGCAGGCTGGCCCCTATCAGAGTCCCAGCAAGCCGGCCCTAAACATGACCGCTCAAAGCCCCTTCTCCAGCTGTCACTGCCTGGGGGGAATTCCTAGCTCCTGGCAGGACTGCAGCACTCAGCATCCTCAGCCAGCAGCAGCAGCAGCTGCAGCGAGTGCTGGCTGGCCAGAAAGTGGCAGCTCTGCCTTGCTCTCAAGACAGCAGCCTCCAGAACCGACACTTACTGTCTCAAAAAGTGCAGGCGGTGCCATGACCAGATGCTGGAGCGCCTTCTCCTCCTCTTTGGCCTCTTCTCCAGGAGCAGAGGGAGCCACAAGAGAGACTGCTCTGGCTTCTGTGCTCTGTGGAAAAAGAGAAGCATGAGGGACAGGCCATTACCTCACGCTTATAAGCTTCTTTCCTTTCACATCTACAACAGCTCTACTAAGGAGAAATCAGAAGCTCGCATAGCTATGGGATTGGGACTCAATGAAAATGTCAGGAGATCTGCATAGGGATCTGACATCCCTATTCCTCCCTGCCTACTAGCAGCAAGCAACCTTCTCCCTGCAAAACTGAGCTTTTAGTCTCTTACAGCTCCAAAAGGGAAAAGGAGGAAACAGTCAGCAAGGCCTTTGCTCTTGCCGCTGATGCGCACTTGGAAAACTCAAACTCTCTCCGAACCCCATCCAGGGCTGGAAAAGGCAGGAAAGCTTGTGCAGAAGCATCTTTGCTTGCTGGGAAAAGAGACAATGAACAGGGCTTCTGCACCTAGCAAGGCAGCAAGGCAACAAGGCAAGAAAGGCAAAGATGAGAGCGTTGCCTGCTGCAGCATCTAAAGCACTTGGATGCCGTGAGGGGATGTTTGGCAGGGAAACAGCCCTGACCGTGGAGAGCACTGCCCTCTAGGGATTTCTGCGAGTCTGCCTCAAGGTCCCTGAGGAGGCCCCAGTTGTTCTGGCTAAAGCTCCCTCAGCACCTCCCCCTGGCCTTGTCCTCCACATCCTTCCCCAGATCTCTGCTCCTTCTCTGGACACGCTCCAGCCCCGCAAGGACTTTCTGCTTCCCTGTGGCCCAGAGCAAAACACAGAACTCCAGCTCCACCTGCAGCACTGCCCACCACAGGGGGACGGGCACTGCCCTGCTCCTGCTGCCCCACTCTGGCTGACACAGGCCATGATGCCCTTGGCCTTTTTGGCCACCTGGGCACATGCTGCTTCGTGCTCGGCTGCTGTTGACCGGCAGCCCGGGCTCCTTTTGTCCCGGCAGCTGCACAGTCACCAAGGTGCACAGTGGACATCAAATACAGCATCCAGAATTTCAAGTGATCTTTGCTGTTCTTAGCACTATCAAACACCAGTCAAGGACCTTTGGCTTTGTCCCCACTCGAGGCATCCTCTTGAAGTTTGCAACTGGAGCTTTCAAAGCAGATTGCACAACACAAAGCATCAGCAGACACATGCAGCCTCTTCTTTATGCCTCACCAGTTCAGCACTAGGCAGTTTGTGTCTTTTGCTACACAAGACAAAAGCGGCCCCACGTGGATACGCGGACAACACAACCCTATCTCTAGAGCTCATCATCAAAAGCCAAAAGACAGGTGGACTCAGAGCGCCTGTCAGCTCCGCTAGCGACTGCTCCCTCTGAACAGGCAGAAGAACAACCTGGCATCAAAGGCACCCAAAGCCCTAATTTCAAGTAGCAACTCTTCTTCCCCAGTGTTTTTGTCGGAACTACTCCCAGGTAAGCAAACCCAAGAAGCATGTGGGGACAAACCAGCCTAAAGAGCTTGTCTGGTCAGATGAACAGTTTTTGTGCCTGCAGCAACTTGGCAAATCTCTGGAGGGGGACAGCTGTCTCCAAACCGCAGTCTCCCCTACATGTCGGACAAGGCTGAGCGCGGTGTCTTTGACATGCTCCCTCCTCTGGAGACAGGCAGCCTCCATGCTGCAGGCTGGCCCCTATCAGAGTCCCAGCAAGCCGGCCCTAAACATGACCGCTCAAAGCCCCTTCTCCAGCTGTCACTGCCTGGGGGGAATTCCTAGCTCCTGGCAGGACTGCAGCACTCAGCATCCTCAGCCAGCAGCAGCAGCAGCTGCAGCGAGTGCTGGCTGGCCAGAAAGTGGCAGCTCTGCCTTGCTCTCAAGACAGCAGCCTCCAGAACCGACACTTACTGTCTCAAAAAGTGCAGGCGGTGCCATGACCAGATGCTGGAGCGCCTTCTCCTCCTCTTTGGCCTCTACTCCAGGAGCAGGGGGAGCCACAAGAGAGACTGCTCTGGCTTCTGTGCTCTGTGGAAAAAGAGAAGCATGAGGGACAGGCCATTACCTCACGCTTATAAGCTTCTTTCCTTTCACATCTACAACAGCTCTACTAAGGAGAAATCAGAAGCTCGCATAGCAATGGGATTGGGACTCAATGAAAATGTCAGGAGATCTGCATAGGGATCTGACATCCCTATTCCTCCCTGCCTACTAGCAGCAAGCAACCTTCTCCCTGCAAAACTGAGCTTTTAGTCTCTTACAGCTCCAAAAGGGAAAAGGAGGAAACAGTCAGCAAGGCCTTTGCTCTTGCCGCTGATGCGCACTTGGAAAACTCAAACTCTCTCCGAACCCCATCCAGGGCTGGAAAAGGCAGGAAAGCTTGTGCAGAAGCATCTTTGCTTGCTGGGAAAAGAGACAATGAACAGGGCTTCTGCACCTAGCAAGGCAGCAAGGCAACAAGGCAAGAAAGGCAAAGATGAGAGCGTTGCCTGCTGCAGCATCTAAAGCACTTGGATGCCGTGAGGGGATGTTTGGCAGGGAAACAGCCCTGACCGTGGAGAGCACTGCCCTCTAGGGATTTCTGCGAGTCTGCCTCAAGGTCCCTGAGGAGGCCCCAGTTGTTCTGGCTAAAGCTCCCTCAGCACCTCCCCCTGGCCTTGTCCTCCACATCCTTCCCCAGATCTCTGCTCCTTCTCTGGACACGCTCCAGCCCCGCAAGGACTTTCTGCTTCCCTGTGGCCCAGAGCAAAACACAGAACTCCAGCTCCACCTGCAGCACTGCCCACCACAGGGGGACGGGCACTGCCCTGCTCCTGCTGCCCCACTCTGGCTGACACAGGCCATGATGCCCTTGGCCTTTTTGGCCACCTGGGCACATGCTATTTCGTGCTCAGCTGCTGTTGACCGGCAGCCCGGGCTCCTTTTGTCCCGGCAGCTGCACAGTCACCAAGGTGCACAGTGGACATCAAATACAGCATCCAGAATTTCAAGTCATCTTTGCTGTTCTTAGCACTATCAAACACCAGTCAAGGACCTTTGGCTTTGTCCCCACTCGAGGCATCCTCTTGAAGTTTGCAACTGGAGCTTTCAAAGCAGATTGCACAACACAAAGCATCAGCAGACACATGCAGCCTCTTCTTTATGCCTCACCAGTTCAGCACTAGGCAGTTTGTGTCTTTTGCTACACAAAACAAAAGCGGCCCCACGGGGATACGCGGACAACACAACCCTGTCTCTAGAGCTCATCATCAAAAGCCAAAAGACAGGTGGACTCAGAGCGCCTGTCAGCTCCGCTAGCGACTGCTCCCTCTGAACAGGCAGAAGAACAACCTGGCAACAAAGGCACCCAAAGCCCTGATTATAGCAGCAACTCTTCTTCCCCAGTGTTTTTGTCAAAAATACTCCCAGGTAAGCAAACCCAAGAAGCATGTGGGGACAAACCAGCCCAAAGAGCTTGTCTGGTCAGATGGACAGTTTTTGTGCCTGCAGCAACTTGGCAAATCTCTGGAGGGGGACAGCTGTCTCCAAACCGCAGTCTCCCCTACATGTCGGACAAGGCTGAGCGTGGTGTCTTTGACATGCTCCCTCCTCTGGCGACAGGCAGCCTCCATGCTCCAGGCTGGCCCCTATCAGAGTCCCAGCAAGCCGGCCCTAAACATGACCGCTCAAAGCCCCTTCTCCAGCTGTCACTGCCTGGGGGAAATGGCTAGCTCCTGGCAGGACTGCAGCACTCAGCATCCTTAGCCAGCAGCAGCAGCAAGTGCTGGCTGGCCAGAAAGTGGCAGCTCTGCCTTGCTCTCAAGACAGCAGCCTCCAGAACCGACACTTACTGTCTCAAAAAGTGCAGGCGGTGCCATGACCAGATGCTGGAGCGCCTTCTCCTCCTCTTTGGCCTCTTCTCCAGGAGCAGAGGGAGCCACAAGAGAGACTGCTCTGGCTTCTGTGCTCTGTGGAAAAAGAGAAGCATGAGGGACAGGCCATTACCTCACGCTTATAAGCTTCTTTCCTTTCACATCTACAACAGCTCTACTAAGGAGAAATCAGAAGCTCGCATAGCAATGGGATTGGGACTCAATGAAAATGTCAGGAGATCTGCATAGGGATCTGACATCCCTATTCCTCCCTGCCTACTAGCAGCAAGCAACCTTCTCCCTGCAAAACTGAGCTTTTAGTCTCTTACAGCTCCAAAAGGGAAAAGGAGGAAACAGTCAGCAAGGCCTTTGCTCTTGCCGCTGATGCGCACTTGGAAAACTCAAACTCTCTCCGAACCCCATCCAGGGCTGGAAAAGGCAGGAAAGCTTGTGCAGAAGCATCTTTGCTTGCTGGGAAAAGAGACAATGAACAGGGCTTCTGCACCTAGCAAGGCAGCAAGGCAACAAGGCAAGAAAGGCAAAGATGAGAGCGTTGCCTGCTGCAGCATCTAAAGCACTTGGATGCCGTGAGGGGATGTTTGGCAGGGAAACAGCCCTGACCGTGGAGAGCACTGTCCTCTAGGGATTTCTACGAGTCTGCCTCAAGGTCCCTGAGGAGGCCCCAGTTGTTCTGGCTAAACATCCCTTAGTACCTCCCCCTGGTCTTGTCCTCCACGTCCTTCCCCAGATCTCTGCTCCTTCTCTGGACACGCTCCAGCCCCGCAAGGACTTTCTGCTTCCCTGTGGCCCAGAGCAAAACACAGAACTCCAGCTCCACCTGCAGCACTGCCCACCACAGGGGGACGGGCACTGCCCTGCTCCTGCTGCCCCACTCTGGCTGACACAGGCCATGATGGCCTTGGCCTTTTTGGCCACCTGGGCATATGCTGCCTCGTGCTCGGCTGCTGTTGACCGGCAGCCCGGGCTCCTTTTGTCCCGGCAGCTGCACAGTCACCAAGGTGCACAATGGACATCAAATACACCATCCAGAATTTCAAGTGATCTTTGCTGTTCTTAGCACTATCAAACACCAGTCAAGGACCTTTGGCTTTGTCCCCACTCGAGGCATCCTCTTAAAGTTTGCAACTGGAGCTTTCAAAGCAGATTGCACAACACAAAGCATCAACAGACACATGCAGCCTCTTCTTTATGCCTCACCAGTTCAGCACTAGGCAGTTTGTGTCTTTTGCTACACAAAACAAAAGCGGCCCCACGGGGATACGCGGACAACACAACCCTGTCTCTAGTGCTCGTCATCAAAAGCCAAAAGACAGGTGGACTCAGAGCGCCTGTCAGCTCCGCTAGCGACTGCTCCCTCTGAACAGGCAGAAGAACAACCTGGCAACAAAGGCACCCAAAGCCCTAATTTCAAGTAGCAACTCTTCTTCCCCAGTGTTTTTGTCGGAACTACTCCCAGGTAAGCAAACCCAAGAAGCATGTGGGGACAAACCAGCCCAATGCGCTTGTCTGGTCAGATGAACAGTTTTTGTGCCTGCAGCAACTTGGCAAATCTCTGGAGGGGGACAGCTGTCTCCAAACCGCAGTCTCCCCTACATGTCGGACAAGGCTGAGCGCGGTGTCTTTGACATGCTCCCTCCTCTGGAGACAGGCAGCCTCCATGCTCCAGGCTGGCCCCTATCAGAGTCCCAGCAAGCCGGCCCCTAAACATGACCGCTCAAAGCCCCTTCTCCAGCTGTCACTGCCTGGGGGGAATTCCTAGCTCCTGGCAGGACTGCAGCACTCAGCATCCTCAGCCAGCAGCAGCAGCAGCTGCAGCGAGTGCTGGCTGGCCAGAAAGTGGCAGCTCTGCCTTGCTCTCAAGACAGCAGCCTCCAGAACCGACACTTACTGTCTCAAAAAGTGCAGGCGGTGCCATGACCAGATGCTGGAGCGCCTTCTCCTCCTCTTTGGCCTCTTCTCCAGGAGCAGAGGGAGCCACAAGAGAGACTGCTCTGGCTTCTGTGCTCTGTGGAAAAAGAGAAGCATGAGGGACAGGCCATTACCTCACGCTTATAAGCTTCTTTCCTTTCACATCTACAACAGCTCTACTAAGGAGAAATCAGAAGCTCGCATAGCAATGGGATTGGGACTCAATGAAAATGTCAGGAGATCTGCATAGGGATCTGACATCCCTATTCCTCCCTGCCTACTAGCAGCAAGCAACCTTCTCCCTGCAAAACTGAGCTTTTAGTCTCCTACAGCTCCAAAACGGAAAAGGAGGAAACAGTCAGCAAGGCCTTTGCTCTTGCCGCTGATGCGCACTTGGAAAACTCAAACTCTCTCCGAACCCCATCCAGGGCTGGAAAAGGCAGGAAAGCTTGTGCAGAAGCATCTTTGCTTGCTGGGAAAAGAGACAATGAACAGGGCTTCTGCACCTAGCAAGGCAGCAAGGCAACAAGGCTAGAAAGGCAAACTTGAGAGCGTTGCCTGCTGCAGCATCTAAAGCACTTGGATGCCGTGAGGGGATGTTTGGCACGGAAACAGCCCTGACCGTGGTGAGCACTGTCCTCTAGGGATTTCTACGAGTCTGCCTCAAGGTCCCTGAGGAGGCCCCAGTTGTTCTGGCTAAACATCCCTTAGTACCTCCCCCTGGTCTTGTCCTCCACGTCCTTCCCCAGATCTCTGCTCCTTCTCTGGACACGCTCCAGCCCCGCAAGGACTTTCTGCTTCCCTGTGGCCCAGAGCAAAACACAGAACTCCAGCTCCACCTGCAGCACTGCCCACCACAGGGGGACGGGCACTGCCCTGCTCCTGCTGCCCCACTCTGGCTGACACAGGCCATGATGGCCTTGGCCTTTTTGGCCACCTGGGCATATGCTGCCTCGTGCTCGGCTGCTGTTGACCGGCAGCCCGGGCTCCTTTTGTCCCGGCAGCTGCACAGTCACCAAGGTGCACAGTGGACATCAAATACACCATCCAGAATTTCAAGTGATCTTTGCTGTTCTTAGCACTATCAAACACCAGTCAAGGACCTTTGGCTTTGTCCCCACTCGAGGCATCCTCTTAAAGTTTGCAACTGGAGCTTTCAAAGCAGATTGCACAACACAAAGCATCAACAGACACATGCAGCCTCTTCTTTATGCCTCACCAGTTCAGCACTAGGCAGTTTGTGTCTTTTGCTACACAAAACAAAAGCGGCCCCACGGGGATACGCGGACAACACAACCCTGTCTCTAGTGCTCGTCATCAAAAGCCAAAAGACAGGTGGACTCAGAGCGCCTGTCAGCTCCGCTAGCGACTGCTCCCTCTGAACAGGCAGAAGAACAACCTGGCAACAAAGGCACCCAAAGCCCTAATTTCAAGTAGCAACTCTTCTTCCCCAGTGTTTTTGTCGGAACTACTCCCAGGTAAGCAAACCCAAGAAGCATGTGGGGACAAACCAGCCCAATGCGCTTGTCTGGTCAGATGAACAGTTTTTGTGCCTGCAGCAACTTGGCAAATCTCTGGAGGGGGACAGCTGTCTCCAAACCGCAGTCTCCCCTACATGTCGGACAAGGCTGAGCGCGGTGTCTTTGACATGCTCCCTCCTCTGGAGACAGGCAGCCTCCATGCTGCAGGCTGGCCCCTATCAGAGTCCCAGCAAGCCGGCCCCTAAACATGACCGCTCAAAGCCCCTTCTCCAGCTGTCACTGCCTGGGGGGAATTCCTAGCTCCTGGCAGGACTGCAGCACTCAGCATCCTCAGCCAGCAGCAGCAGCAGCTGCAGCGAGTGCTGGCTGGCCAGAAAGTGGCAGCTCTGCCTTGCTCTCAAGACAGCAGCCTCCAGAACCGACACTTACTGTCTCAAAAAGTGCAGGCGGTGCCATGACCAGATGCTGGAGCGCCTTCTCCTCCTCTTTGGCCTCTTCTCCAGGAGCAGGGGGAGCCACAAGAGAGACTGCTCTGGCTTCTGTGCTCTGTGGAAAAAGAGAAGCATGAGGGACAGGCCATTACCTCACGCTTATAAGCTTCTTTCCTTTCACATCTACAACAGCTCTACTAAGGAGAAATCAGAAGCTCGCATAGCAATGGGATTGTGACTCAATGAAAATGTCAGGAGATCTGCATAGGGATCTGACATCCCTATTCCTCCCTGCCTACTAGCAGCAAGCAACCTTCTCCCTGCAAAACTGAGCTTTTAGTCTCTTACAGCTCCAAAAGGGAAAAGGAGGAAACAGTCAGCAAGGCCTTTGCTCTTGCCGCTGATGCGCACTTGGAAAACTCAAACTCTCTCCGAACCCCATCCAGGGCTGGAAAAGGCAGGAAAGCTTGTGCAGAAGCATCTTTGCTTGCTGGGAAAAGAGACAATGAACAGGGCTTCTGCACCTAGCAAGGCAGCAAGGCAACAAGGCAAGAAAGGCAAAGATGAGAGCGTTGCCTGCTGCAGCATCTAAAGCACTTGGATGCCGTGAGGGGATGTTTGGCAGGGAAACAGCCCTGACCGTGGTGAGCACTGCCCTCTAGGGATTACTGCGAGTCTGCCTCAAGGTCCCTGAGGAGGCCCCAGTTGTTCTGGCTAAACATCCCTTAGCACCTCCCCCTGGCCTTGTCCTCCACATCCTTCCCCAGATCTCTGCTCCTTCTCTGGACACGCTCCAGCCCCTCAAGGACTTTCCGTTTCCCTGTGGCCCAGAGCAAAACACAGAACTCCAGCTCCACCTGCAGCACTGCCCAGCACAGGGGGACGGGCACTGCCCTGCTCCTGCTGCCCCACTCTGGCTGACACAGGCCATGATGCCCTTGGCCTTTTTGGCCACCTGGGCACATGCTGCCTCCTGCTCGGCTGCTGTTGACCGGCAGCCCGGGCTCCTTTTGTCCCGGCAGCTGCACAGTCACCAAGGTGCACAGTGGACATCAAATACAGCATCCAGAATTTCAAGTCATCTTTGCTGTTCTTAGCACTATCAAACACCAGCCAAGGACCTCTACCTTTGCCCCCACTCGAGGCATCCTCTTGAAGTTTGCAACTGGAGCTTTCAAAGCAGATTGCACAACACAAAGCATCAACAGACACATGCAGCCTCTTCTTTATGCCTCACCAGTTCAGCACTAGGCAGTTTTTGTCTTTTGCTACACAAGACAAAAGCGGCCCCACGTGGATACGCGGACAACACAACCCTGTCTCAAGAGCTCATCATCAAAAGCCAAAAGACAGGTGGACTCAGAGCGCCTGTCAGCTCCGCTAGCGACTGCTCTCTCGGAACAGGCAGAAGAACAACCTGGCAACAAAGGCACCCAAAGCCCTGATTTCAAGCAGCAACTCTTCTTCCCCAGTGTTTTTGTCAAAACTACACCCAGGTAAGCATACCCAAGAAGCATGTGGGGACAAACCAGCCCAAAGAGCTTGTCTGGTCAGATGAACAGTTTTTGTGCCTGCAGCAACTTGGCAAATCTCTGGAGGGGGACAGCTGTCTCCAAACCGCAGTCTCCCCTACATGTCGGACAAGGCTGAGCGCGGTGTCTTTGACATGCTCCCTCCTCTGGAGACAGGCAGCCTCCATGCTGCAGGCTGGCCCCTATCAGAGTCGCAGCAAGCCGGCCCCTAAACATGACCGCTCAAAGCCCCTTCTCCAGCTGTCACTGCCTGGGGGGAATTCCTAGCTCCTGGCAGGACTGCAGCACTCAGCATCCTCAGCCAGCAGCAGCAGCTGCAGCGAGTGCTGGCTGGCCAGAAAGTGGCAGCTCTGCCTTGCTCTCAAGATAGCAGCCTCCAGAACCGACACTTACTGTCTCAAAAAGTGCAGGCGGTGCCATGACCAGATGCTGGAGCGCCTTCTCCTCCTCTTTGGCCTCTTCTCCAGGAGCAGAGGGAGCCACAAGAGAGACTGCTCTGGCTTCTGTGCTCTGTGCAAAGAGACAAGCATGAGGGACAGGCCATTACCTCACGCTTATAAGCTTCTTTCCTTTCACATCTACAATAGCTCTACTACGGAGAAATCAGAAGCTCGCATAGCAATGGGATTGGGACGCAATGAAAATGTCAGGAGATCTGCATAGGGATCTGACATCCCTATTCCTCCCTACCTACTAGCAGCAAGCAACCTTCTCCCTGCAAAACTGAGCTTTTAGTCTCTTACAGCTCCAAAAGGGAAAAGGAGGAAACAGTCAGCAAGGTCTTTTTGCTTGCCGCTGATGCACACTTGGAAAACTCAAACTCTCTCCGAACCCCATCCAGGGCTGGAAAAGGCAGGAAAGCTTGTGCAGAAGGATCTTTGCTTGCTGGGAAAAGAGACAATGAACAGGGCTTCTGCACCTAGCAAGGCAGCAAGGCAACAAGGCAAGAAAGGCAAAGATGAGAGCGTTGCCTGCTGCAGCATCTAAAGCACTTGGATGCCGTGAGGGGATGTTTGGCAGGGAAACAGCCCTGACCGTGGTTAGCACTGTCCTCTAGGGATTACTGCGAGTCTGCCTCAGGGTCCCTGAGTAGGCCCCAGTTGTTCTGGCTGAACATCCCTCAGCACCTCCCCCTGGCCTTGTCCTCCACATCCTTCCCCAGATCTCTGCTCCTTCTCTGGACACGCTCCAGCCCCTCAAGGACTTTCTGCTTCCCTGTGGCCCAGAGCAAAACACAGAACTCCAGCTCCACCTGCAGCACTGCCCACCACAGGGGGACGGGCACTGCCCTGCTCCTGCTGCCCCACTCTGGCTGACACAGGCCATGATGCCCTTGGCCTTTTTGGCCACCTGGGCACATGCTGCCTCCTGCTCGGCTGCTGTTGACCGGCAGCCCGGGCTCCTTTTGTCCCGGCAGCTGCACAGTCACCAAGGTGCACAGTGGACATCAAATACAGCATCCAGAATTTCAAGTGATCTTTGCTGTTCTTAGCACTATCAAACACCAGCCAAGGACCTCTACCTTTGCCCCCACTCGAGGCATCCTCTTGAAGTTTGCAACTGGAGCTTTCAAAGCAGATTGCACAACACAAAGCATCAACAGACACATGCAGCCTCTTCTTTATGCCTCACCAGTTCAGCACTAGGCAGTTTGTGTCTTTTGCTACACAAGACAAAAGCGGCCCCACGTGGATACGCGGACAACACAACCCTGTCTCAAGAGCTCATCATCAAAAGCCAAAAGACAGGTGGACTCAGAGCGCCTGTCAGCTCCACTAGCGACTGCTCCCTCGGAACAGGCAGAAGAACAACCTGGCAACAAAGGCACCCAAAGCCCTGATTTCAAGCAGCAACTCTTCTTCCCCAGTGTTTTTGTCAAAACTACACCCAGGTAAGCATACCCAAGAAGCATGTGGGGACAAACCAGCCCAAAGAGCTTGTCTGGTCAGATGAACAGTTTTTGTGCCTGCAGCAACTTGGCAAATCTCTGGAGGGGGACAGCTGTCTCCAAACCGCAGTCTCCCCTACATGTCGGACAAGGCTGAGCGCGGTGTCTTTGACATGCTCCCTCCTCTGGAGACAGGCAGCCTCCATGCTCCAGGCTGGCCCCTATCAGAGTCCCAGCAAGCCGGCCCCTAAACATGACCGCTCAAAGGCCCTTCTCCAGCTGTCACTACCTGGGGGAAATGGCTAGCACCTGGCAGGACTGCCGCACTCAGCATCCTTAGCCAGCAGCAGCAGCTGCAGCACGTGCTGGCTGGCCAGAAAGTGGCAGCTCTGCCTTGCTCTCAAGACAGCAGCCTCCAGAACCGACACTTACAGTCTCAAAAAGTGCAGGCGGTGCCATGACCAGATGCTGGAGCGCCTTCTCCTCCTCTTTGGCCTCTTCTCCAGGAGCAGAGGGAGCTACAAGAGAGACTGCTCTGGCTTCTGTGCTCTGTGGAAAAAGAGAAGCATGAGGGACAGGCCATTACCTCACGCTTATAAGCTTCTTTCCTTTCACATCTACAACAGCTCTACTAAGGAGAAATCAGAAGCTCGCATAGCAATGGGATTGGGACTCAATGAAAATGTCAGGAGATCTGCATAGGGATCTGACATCCCTATTCCTCCCTGCCTACTAGCAGCAAGCAACCTTCTCCCTGAAAAACTGAGCTTTTAGTCTCTTACAGCTCCAAAAGGGAAAAGGAGGAAACAGTCAGCAAGGCCTTTGCTCTTGCCGCTGATGCGCACTTGGAAAACTCAAACTCTCTCCGAACCCCATCCAGGGCTGGAAAAGGCAGGAAAGCTTGTGCAGAAGCATCTTTGCTTGCTGGGAAAAGAGACAATGAACAGGGCTTCTGCACCTAGCAAGGCAGCAAGGCAACAAGGCAAGAAAGGCAAAGATGAGAGCGTTGCCTGCTGCAGCATCTAAAGCACTTGGATGCCGTGAGGGGATGTTTGGCAGGGAAACAGCCCTGACCGTGGTGAGCACTGTCCTCTAGGGATTTCTACGAGTCTGCCTCAAGGTCCCTGAGGAGGCCCCAGTTGTTCTGGCTAAACATCCCTTAGCACCTCCCCCTGGTCTTGTCCTCCACATCCTTCCCCAGATCTCTGCTCCTTCTCTGGACACGCTCCAGCCCCGCAAGGACTTTCTGCTTCCCTGTGGCCCAGAGCAAAACACAGAACTCCAGCTCCACCTGCAGCACTGCCCACCACAGGGGGACGGGCACTGCCCTGCTCCTGCTGCCCCACTCTGGCTGACACAGGCCATGATGGCCTTGGCCTTTTTGGCCACCTGGGCACATGCTGCTTCGTGCTTGGCTGCTGTTGACCGGCAGCCCGGGCTCCTTTTGTCCCGGCAGCTGCACAGTCACCAAGGTGCACAGTGGACATCAAATACAGCATCCAGAATTTCAAGTGATCTTTGCTGTTCTTAGCACTATCAAACACCAGTCAAGGACCTTTGGCTTTGTCCCCACTCGAGGCATCCTCTTGAAGTTTGCAACTGGAGCTTTCAAAGCAGATTGCACAACACAAAGCATCAACAGACACATGCAGCATCTTCTTTATGCCTCACCAGTTCAGCACTAGGCAGTTTGTGTCTTTTGCTACACAAAACAAAAGCGGCCCCACGGGGATACGCGGACAACACAACCCTGTCTCAAGAGCTCATCATCAAAAGCCAAAAGACAGGTGGACTCAGAGCGCCTGTCAGCTCCGCTAGCGACTGCTCCCTCTGAACAGGCAGAAGAACAACCTGGCAACAAAGGCACCCAAAGCCCTAATTTCAAGTAGCAACTCTTCTTCCCCAGTGTTTTTGTCGGAACTACTCCCAGGTAAGCAAACCCAAGAAGCATGTGGGGACAAACCAGCCCAATGCGCTTGTCTGGTCAGATGAACAGTTTTTGTGCCTGCAGCAACTTGGCAAATCTCTGGAGGGGGACAGCTGTCTCCAAACCGCAGTCTCCCCTACATGTCGGACAAGGCTGAGCGCGGTGTCTTTGACATGCTCCCTCCTCTGGAGACAGGCAGCCTCCATGCTGCAGGCTGGCCCCTATCAGAGTCCCAGCAAGCCGGCCCCTAAACATGACCGCTCAAAGCCCCTTCTCCAGCTGTCACTGCCTGGGGGGAATTCCTAGCTCCTGGCAGGACTGCAGCACTCAGCATCCTCAGCCAGCAGCAGCAGCAGCTGCAGCGAGTGCTGGCTGGCCAGAAAGTGGCAGCTCTGCCTTGCTCTCAAGACAGCAGCCTCCAGAACCGACACTTACTGTCTCAAAAAGTGCAGGCGGTGCCATGACCAGATGCTGGAGCGCCTTCTCCTCCTCTTTGGCCTCTTCTCCAGGAGCAGAGGGAGCCACAAGAGAGACTGCTCTGGCTTCTGTGCTCTGTGGAAAAAGAGAAGCATGAGGGACAGGCCATTACCTCACGCTTATAAGCTTCTTTCCTTTCACATCTACAATAGCTCTACTAAGGAGAAATCAGAAGCTCGCATAGCAATGGGATTGGGACTCAATGAAAATGTCAGGAGATCTGCATAGGGATCTGACATCCCTATTCCTCCCTGCCTACTAGCAGCAAGCAACCTTCTCCCTGCAAAACTGAGCTTTTAGTCTCTTACAGCTCCAAAATGGAAAAGGAGGAAACAGTCAGCAAGGCCTTTGCTCTTGCCGCTGATGCGCACTTGGAAAACTCAAACTCTCTCCGAACCCCATCCAGGGCTGGAAAAGGCAGGAAAGCTTGTGCAGAAGCATCTTTGCTTGCTGGGAAAAGAGACAATGAACAGGGCTTCTGCACCTAGCAAGGCAGCAAGGCAACAAGGCAAGAAAGGCAAAGATGAGAGCGTTGCCTGCTGCAGCATCTAAAGCACTTGGATGCCGTGAGGGGATGTTTGGCAGGGAAACAGCCCTGACCGTGGTGAGCACTGCCCTCTAGGGATTACTGCGAGTCTGCCTCAAGGTCCCTGAGGAGGCCCCAGTTGTTCTGGCTAAACATCCCTCAGCACCTCCCCCTGGCCTTGTCCTCCACATCCTTCCCCAGATCTCTGCTCCTTCTCTGGACACGCTCCAGCCCCTCAAGGACTTTCCGTTTCCCTGTGGCCCAGAGCAAAACACAGAACTCCAGCTCCACCTGCAGCACTGCCCAGCACAGGGGGACGGGCACTGCCCTGCTCCTGCTGCCCCACTCTGGCTGACACAGGCCATGATGCCCTTGGCCTTTTTGGCCACCTGGGCACATGCTGCTTCGTGCTTGGCTGCTGTTGACCGGCAGCCCGGGCTCCTTTTGTCCCGGCAGCTGCACAGTCACCAAGGTGCACAGTGGACATCAAATACAGCATCCAGAATTTCAAGTGATCTTTGCTGTTCTTAGCACTATCAAACACCAGTCAAGGACCTTTGGCTTTGTCCCCACTCGAGGCATCCTCTTGAAGTTTGCAACTGGAGCTTTCAAAGCAGATTGCACAACACAAAGCATCAACAGACACATGCAGCATCTTCTTTATGCCTCACCAGTTCAGCACTAGGCAGTTTGTGTCTTTTGCTACACAAGACAAAAGCGGCCCCACGTGGATACGCGGACAACACAACCCTGTCTCAAGAGCTCATCATCAAAAGCCAAAAGACAGGTGGACTCAGAGTGCCTGTCAGCTCCGCTAGCGACTGCTCCCTCTGAACAGGCAGAAGAACAACCTGGCAACAAAGGCACCCAAAGCCCTAATTTCAAGTAGCAACTCTTCTTCCCCAGTGTTTTTGTCGGAACTACTCCCAGGTAAGCAAACCCAAGAAGCATGTGGGGACAAACCAGCCCAATGCGCTTGTCTGGTCAGATGAACAGTTTTTGTGCCTGCAGCAACTTGGCAAATCTCTGGAGGGGGACAGCTGTCTCCAAACCGCAGTCTCCCCTACATGTCGGACAAGGCTGAGCGCGGTGTCTTTGACATGCTCCCTCCTCTGGAGACAGGCAGCCTCCATGCTGCAGGCTGGCCCCTATCAGAGTCCCAGCAAGCCGGCCCCTAAACATGACCGCTCAAAGCCCCTTCTCCAGCTGTCACTGCCTGGGGGGAATTCCTAGCTCCTGGCAGGACTGCAGCACTCAGCATCCTCAGCCAGCAGCAGCAGCTGCAGCGAGTGCTGGCTGGCCAGAAAGTGGCAGCTCTGCCTTGCTCTCAAGATAGCAGCCTCCAGAACCGACACTTACTGTCTCAAAAAGTGCAGGCGGTGCCATGACCAGATGCTGGAGCGCCTTCTCCTCCTCTTTGGCCTCTTCTCCAGGAGCAGAGGGAGCCACAAGAGAGACTGCTCTGGCTTCTGTGCTCTGTGGAAAAAGAGAAGCATGAGGGACAGGCCATTACCTCACGCTTATAAGCTTCTTTCCTTTCACATCTACAATAGCTCTACTAAGGAGAAATCAGAAGCTCGCATAGCAATGGGATTGGGACTCAATGAAAATGTCAGGAGATCTGCATAGGGATCTGACATCCCTATTCCTCCCTGCCTACTAGCAGCAAGCAACCTTCTCCCTGAAAAACTGAGCTTTTAGTCTCTTACAGCTCCAAAAGGGAAAAGGAGGAAACAGTCAGCAAGGTCTTTTTGCTTGCCGCTGATGCACACTTGGAAAACTCAAACTCTCTCCGAACCCCATCCAGGGCTGGAAAAGGCAGGAAAGCTTGTGCAGAAGGATCTTTGCTTGCTGGGAAAAGAGACAATGAACAGGGCTTCTGCACCTAGCAAGGCAGCAAGGCAACAAGGCAAGAAAGGCAAAGATGAGAGCGTTGCCTGCTGCAGCATCTAAAGCACTTGGATGCCGTGAGGGGATGTTTGGCAGGGAAACAGCCCTGACCGTGGTGAGCACTGTCCTCTAGGGATTACTGCGAGTCTGCCTCAGGGTCCCTGAGTAGGCCCCAGTTGTTCTGGCTGAACATCCCTCAGCACCTCCCCCTGGCCTTGTCCTCCACATCCTTCCCCAGATCTCTGCTCCTTCTCTGGACACGCTCCAGCCCCTCAAGGACTTTCTGCTTCCCTGTGGCCCAGAGCAAAACACAGAACTCCAGCTCCACCTGCAGCACTGCCCACCACAGGGGGACGGGCACTGCCCTGCTCCTGCTGCCCCACTCTGGCTGACACAGGCCATGATGCCCTTGGCCTTTTTGGCCACCTGGGCACATGCTGCCTCCTGCTCGGCTGCTGTTGACCGGCAGCCCGGGCTCCTTTTGTCCCGGCAGCTGCACAGTCACCAAGGTGCACAGTGGACATCAAATACAGCATCCAGAATTTCAAGTGATCTTTGCTGTTCTTAGCACTATCAAACACCAGCCAAGGACCTCTACCTTTGCCCCCACTCGAGGCATCCTCTTGAAGTTTGCAACTGGAGCTTTCAAAGCAGATTGCACAACACAAAGCATCAACAGACACATGCAGCCTCTTCTTTATGCCTCACCAGTTCAGCACTAGGCAGTTTGTGTCTTTTGCTACACAAGACAAAAGCGGCCCCACGTGGATACGCGGACAACACAACCCTGTCTCAAGAGCTCATCATCAAAAGCCAAAAGACAGGTGGACTCAGAGCGCCTGTCAGCTCCACTAGCGACTGCTCCCTCGGAACAGGCAGAAGAACAACCTGGCAACAAAGGCACCCAAAGCCCTGATTTCAAGCAGCAACTCTTCTTCCCCAGTGTTTTTGTCAAAACTACACCCAGGTAAGCATACCCAAGAAGCATGTGGGGACAAACCAGCCCAAAGAGCTTGTCTGGTCAGATGAACAGTTTTTGTGCCTGCAGCAACTTGGCAAATCTCTGGAGGGGGACAGCTGTCTCCAAACCGCAGTCTCCCCTACATGTCGGACAAGGCTGAGCGCGGTGTCTTTGACATGCTCCCTCCTCTGGAGACAGGCAGCCTCCATGCTCCAGGCTGGCCCCTATCAGAGTCCCAGCAAGCCGGCCCCTAAACATGACCGCTCAAAGGCCCTTCTCCAGCTGTCACTACCTGGGGGAAATGGCTAGCACCTGGCAGGACTGCCGCACTCAGCATCCTTAGCCAGCAGCAGCAGCTGCAGCACGTGCTGGCTGGCCAGAAAGTGGCAGCTCTGCCTTGCTCTCAAGACAGCAGCCTCCAGAACCGACACTTACAGTCTCAAAAAGTGCAGGCGGTGCCATGACCAGATGCTGGAGCGCCTTCTCCTCCTCTTTGGCCTCTTCTCCAGGAGCAGAGGGAGCTACAAGAGAGACTGCGCTGGCTTCTGTGCTCTGTGGAAAAAGAGAAGCATGAGGGACAGGCCATTACCTCACGCTTATAAGCTTCTTTCCTTTCACATCTACAATAGCTCTACTAAGGAGAAATCAGAAGCTCGCATAGCAATGGGATTGGGACTCAATGAAAATGTCAGGAGATCTGCATAGGGATCTGACATCCCTATTCCTCCCTGCCTACTAGCAGCAAGCAACCTTCTCCCTGAAAAACTGAGCTTTTAGTCTCTTACAGCTCCAAAACGGAAAAGGAGGAAACAGTCAGCAAGGCCTTTGCTCTTGCCGCTGATGCGCACTTGGAAAACTCAAACTCTCTCCGAACCCCATCCAGGGCTGGAAAAGGCAGGAAAGCTTGTGCAGAAGCATCTTTGCTTGCTGGGAAAAGAGACAATGAACAGGGCTTCTGCACCTAGCAAGGCAGCAAGGCAACAAGGCAAGAAAGGCAAAGATGAGAGCGTTGCCTGCTGCAGCATCTAAAGCACTTGGATGCCGTGAGGGGATGTTTGGCAGGGAAACAGCCCTGACCGTGGTGAGCACTGTCCTCTAGGGATTTCTACGAGTCTGCCTCAAGGTCCCTGAGGAGGCCCCAGTTGTTCTGGCTAAACATCCCTTAGCACCTCCCCCTGGTCTTGTCCTCCACATCCTTCCCCAGATCTCTGCTCCTTCTCTGGACACGCTCCAGCCCCGCAAGGACTTTCTGCTTCCCTGTGGCCCAGAGCAAAACACAGAACTCCAGCTCCACCTGCAGCACTGCCCACCACAGGGGGACGGGCACTGCCCTGCTCCTGCTGCCCCACTCTGGCTGACACAGGCCATGATGGCCTTGGCCTTTTTGGCCACCTGGGCACATGCTGCTTCGTGCTTGGCTGCTGTTGACCGGCAGCCCGGGCTCCTTTTGTCCCGGCAGCTGCACAGTCACCAAGGTGCACAGTGGACATCAAATACAGCATCCAGAATTTCAAGTGATCTTTGCTGTTCTTAGCACTATCAAACACCAGTCAAGGACCTTTGGCTTTGTCCCCACTCGAGGCATCCTCTTGAAGTTTGCAACTGGAGCTTTCAAAGCAGATTGCACAACACAAAGCATCAACAGACACATGCAGCATCTTCTTTATGCCTCACCAGTTCAGCACTAGGCAGTTTGTGTCTTTTGCTACACAAAACAAAAGCGGCCCCACGGGGATACGCGGACAACACAACCCTGTCTCAAGAGCTCATCATCAAAAGCCAAAAGACAGGCGGACTCAGAGCGCCTGTCAGCTCCGCTAGCGACTGCTCCCTCTGAACAGGCAGAAGAACAACCTGGCAACAAAGGCACCCAAAGCCCTAATTTCAAGTAGCAACTCTTCTTCCCCAGTGTTTTTGTCGGAACTACTCCCAGGTAAGCAAACCCAAGAAGCATGTGGGGACAAACCAGCCCAATGCGCTTGTCTGGTCAGATGAACAGTTTTTGTGCCTGCAGCAACTTGGCAAATCTCTGGAGGGGGACAGCTGTCTCCAAACCGCAGTCTCCCCTACATGTCGGACAAGGCTGAGCGCGGTGTCTTTGACATGCTCCCTCCTCTGGAGACAGGCAGCCTCCATGCTGCAGGCTGGCCCCTATCAGAGTCCCAGCAAGCCGGCCCCTAAACATGACCGCTCAAAGCCCCTTCTCCAGCTGTCACTGCCTGGGGGGAATTCCTAGCTCCTGGCAGGACTGCAGCACTCAGCATCCTCAGCCAGCAGCAGCAGCAGCTGCAGCGAGTGCTGGCTGGCCAGAAAGTGGCAGCTCTGCCTTGCTCTCAAGACAGCAGCCTCCAGAACCGACACTTACTGTCTCAAAAAGTGCAGGCGGTGCCATGACCAGATGCTGGAGCGCCTTCTCCTCCTCTTTGGCCTCTTCTCCAGGAGCAGAGGGAGCCACAAGAGAGACTGCTCTGGCTTCTGTGCTCTGTGGAAAAAGAGAAGCATGAGGGACAGGCCATTACCTCACGCTTATAAGCTTCTTTCCTTTCACATCTACAATAGCTCTACTAAGGAGAAATCAGAAGCTCGCATAGCAATAAGATTGGGACTCAATGAAAATGTCAGGAGATCTGCATAGGGATCTGACATCCCTATTCCTCCCTGCCTACTAGCAGCAAGCAACCTTCTCCCTGCAAAACTGAGCTTTTAGTCTCTTACAGCTCCAAAATGGAAAAGGAGGAAACAGTCAGCAAGGCCTTTGCTCTTGCCGCTGATGCGCACTTGGAAAACTCAAACTCTCTCCGAACCCCATCCAGGGCTGGAAAAGGCAGGAAAGCTTGTGCAGAAGCATCTTTGCTTGCTGGGAAAAGAGACAATGAACAGGGCTTCTGCACCTAGCAAGGCAGCAAGGCAACAAGGCAAGAAAGGCAAAGATGAGAGCGTTGCCTGCTGCAGCATCTAAAGCACTTGGATGCCGTGAGGGGATGTTTGGCACGGAAACAGCCCTGACCGTGGTGAGCACTGCCCTCTAGGGATTACTGCGAGTCTGCCTCAAGGTCCCTGAGGAGGCCCCAGTTGTTCTGGCTAAACATCCCTCAGCACCTCCCCCTGGCCTTGTCCTCCACATCCTTCCCCAGATCTCTGCTCCTTCTCTGGACACGCTCCAGCCCCTCAAGGACTTTCCGTTTCCCTGTGGCCCAGAGCAAAACACAGAACTCCAGCTCCACCTGCAGCACTGCCCAGCACAGGGGGACGGGCACTGCCCTGCTCCTGCTGCCCCACTCTGGCTGACACAGGCCATGATGGCCTTGGCCTTTTTGGCCACCTGGGCACATGCTGCTTCGTGCTTGGCTGCTGTTGACCGGCAGCCCGGGCTCCTTTTGTCCCGGCAGCTGCACAGTCACCAAGGTGCACAGTGGACATCAAATACAGCATCCAGAATTTCAAGTGATCTTTGCTGTTCTTAGCACTATCAAACACCAGTCAAGGACCTTTGGCTTTGTCCCCACTCGAGGCATCCTCTTGAAGTTTGCAACTGGAGCTTTCAAAGCAGATTGCACAACACAAAGCATCAACAGACACATGCAGCATCTTCTTTATGCCTCACCAGTTCAGCACTAGGCAGTTTGTGTCTTTTGCTACACAAAACAAAAGCGGCCCCACGGGGATACGCGGACAACACAACCCTGTCTCAAGAGCTCATCATCAAAAGCCAAAAGACAGGTGGACTCAGAGCGCCTGTCAGCTCCGCTAGCGACTGCTCCCTCTGAACAGGCAGAAGAACAACCTGGCAACAAAGGCACCCAAAGCCCTAATTTCAAGTAGCAACTCTTCTTCCCCAGTGTTTTTGTCGGAACTACTCCCAGGTAAGCAAACCCAAGAAGCATGTGGGGACAAACCAGCCCAATGCGCTTGTCTGGTCAGATGAACAGTTTTTGTGCCTGCAGCAACTTGGCAAATCTCTGGAGGGGGACAGCTGTCTCCAAACCGCAGTCTCCCCTACATGTCGGACAAGGCTGAGCGCGGTGTCTTTGACATGCTCCCTCCTCTGGAGACAGGCAGCCTCCATGCTGCAGGCTGGCCCCTATCAGAGTCCCAGCAAGCCGGCCCCTAAACATGACCGCTCAAAGCCCCTTCTCCAGCTGTCACTGCCTGGGGGGAATTCCTAGCTCCTGGCAGGACTGCAGCACTCAGCATCCTCAGCCAGCAGCAGCAGCAGCTGCAGCGAGTGCTGGCTGGCCAGAAAGTGGCAGCTCTGCCTTGCTCTCAAGACAGCAGCCTCCAGAACCGACACTTACTGTCTCAAAAAGTGCAGGCGGTGCCATGACCAGATGCTGGAGCGCCTTCTCCTCCTCTTTGGCCTCTTCTCCAGGAGCAGAGGGAGCCACAAGAGAGACTGCTCTGGCTTCTGTGCTCTGTGGAAAAAGAGAAGCATGAGGGACAGGCCATTACCTCACGCTTATAAGCTTCTTTCCTTTCACATCTACAATAGCTCTACTAAGGAGAAATCAGAAGCTCGCATAGCAATGGGATTGGGACTCAATGAAAATGTCAGGAGATCTGCATAGGGATCTGACATCCCTATTCCTCCCTGCCTACTAGCAGCAAGCAACCTTCTCCCTGAAAAACTGAGCTTTTAGTCTCTTACAGCTCCAAAAGGGAAAAGGAGGAAACAGTCAGCAAGGCCTTTGCTCTTGCCGCTGATGCGCACTTGGAAAACTCAAACTCTCTCCGAACCCCATCCAGGGCTGGAAAAGGCAGGAAAGCTTGTGCAGAAGCATCTTTGCTTGCTGGGAAAAGAGACAATGAACAGGGCTTCTGCACCTAGCAAGGCAGCAAGGCAACAAGGCAAGAAAGGCAAAGATGAGAGCGTTGCCTGCTGCAGCATCTAAAGCACTTGGATGCCGTGAGGGGATGTTTGGCAGGGAAACAGCCCTGACCGTGGTGAGCACTGTCCTCTAGGGATTTCTACGAGTCTGCCTCAAGGTCCCTGAGGAGGCCCCAGTTGTTCTGGCTAAACATCCCTTAGCACCTCCCCCTGGTCTTGTCCTCCACATCCTTCCCCAGATCTCTGCTCCTTCTCTGGACACGCTCCAGCCCCGCAAGGACTTTCTGCTTCCCTGTGGCCCAGAGCAAAACACAGAACTCCAGCTCCACCTGCAGCACTGCCCAGCACAGGGGGACGGGCACTGCCCTGCTCCTGCTGCCCCACTCTGGCTGACACAGGCCATGATGGCCTTGGCCTTTTTGGCCACCTGGGCACATGCTGCTTCGTGCTTGGCTGCTGTTGACCGGCAGCCCGGGCTCCTTTTGTCCCGGCAGCTGCACAGTCACCAAGGTGCACAGTGGACATCAAATACAGCATCCAGAATTTCAAGTGATCTTTGCTGTTCTTAGCACTATCAAACACCAGTCAAGGACCTTTGGCTTTGTCCCCACAAGAGGCATCCTCTTGAAGTTTGCAACTGGAGCTTTCAAAGCAGATTGCACAACACAAAGCATCAACAGACACATGCAGCATCTTCTTTATGCCTCACCAGTTCAGCACTAGGCAGTTTGTGTCTTTTGCTACACAAAACAAAAGCGGCCCCACGGGGATACGCGGACAACACAACCCTGTCTCAAGAGCTCATCATCAAAAGCCAAAAGACAGGTGGACTCAGAGCGCCTGTCAGCTCCGCTAGCGACTGCTCCCTCTGAACAGGCAGAAGAACAACCTGGCAACAAAGGCACCCAAAGCCCTAATTTCAAGTAGCAACTCTTCTTCCCCAGTGTTTTTGTCGGAACTACTCCCAGGTAAGCAAACCCAAGAAGCATGTGGGGACAAACCAGCCCAATGCGCTTGTCTGGTCAGATGAACAGTTTTTGTGCCTGCAGCAACTTGGCAAATCTCTGGAGGGGGACAGCTGTCTCCAAACCGCAGTCTCCCCTACATGTCGGACAAGGCTGAGCGCGGTGTCTTTGACATGCTCCCTCCTCTGGAGACAGGCAGCCTCCATGCTGCAGGCTGGCCCCTATCAGAGTCCCAGCAAGCCGGCCCCTAAACATGACCGCTCAAAGCCCCTTCTCCAGCTGTCACTGCCTGGGGGGAATTCCTAGCTCCTGGCAGGACTGCAGCACTCAGCATCCTCAGCCAGCAGCAGCAGCAGCTGCAGCGAGTGCTGGCTGGCCAGAAAGTGGCAGCTCTGCCTTGCTCTCAAGACAGCAGCCTCCAGAACCGACACTTACTGTCTCAAAAAGTGCAGGCGGTGCCATGACCAGATGCTGGAGCGCCTTCTCCTCCTCTTTGGCCTCTTCTCCAGGAGCAGAGGGAGCCACAAGAGAGACTGCTCTGGCTTCTGTGCTCTGTGGAAAAAGAGAAGCATGAGGGACAGGCCATTACCTCACGCTTATAAGCTTCTTTCCTTTCACATCTACAATAGCTCTACTAAGGAGAAATCAGAAGCTCGCATAGCAATAAGATTGGGACTCAATGAAAATGTCAGGAGATCTGCATAGGGATCTGACATCCCTATTCCTCCCTGCCTACTAGCAGCAAGCAACCTTCTCCCTGCAAAACTGAGCTTTTAGTCTCTTACAGCTCCAAAATGGAAAAGGAGGAAACAGTCAGCAAGGCCTTTGCTCTTGCCGCTGATGCGCACTTGGAAAACTCAAACTCTCTCCGAACCCCATCCAGGGCTGGAAAAGGCAGGAAAGCTTGTGCAGAAGCATCTTTGCTTGCTGGGAAAAGAGACAATGAACAGGGCTTCTGCACCTAGCAAGGCAGCAAGGCAACAAGGCAAGAAAGGCAAAGATGAGAGCGTTGCCTGCTGCAGCATCTAAAGCACTTGGATGCCGTGAGGGGATGTTTGGCAGGGAAACAGCCCTGACCGTGGTGAGCACTGCCCTCTAGGGATTACTGCGAGTCTGCCTCAAGGTCCCTGAGGAGGCCCCAGTTGTTCTGGCTAAACATCCCTCAGCACCTCCCCCTGGCCTTGTCCTCCACATCCTTCCCCAGATCTCTGCTCCTTCTCGGGACACGCTCCAGCCCCTCAAGGACTTTCCGTTTCCCTGTGGCCCAGAGCAAAACACAGAACTCCAGCTCCACCTGCAGCACTGCCCACCACAGGGGGACGGGCACTGCCCTGCTCCTGCTGCCCCACTCTGGCTGACACAGGCCATGATGCCCTTGGCCTTTTTGGCCACCTGGGCACATGCTGCCTCCTGCTCGGCTGCTGTTGACCGGCAGCCCGGGCTCCTTTTGTCCCGGCAGCTGCACAGTCACCAAGGTGCACAGTGGACATCAAATACAGCATCCAGAATTTCAAGTCATCTTTGCTGTTTTTAGCACTATCAAACACCAGCCAAGGACCTCTACCTTTGCCCCCACTCGAGGCATCCTCTTGAAGTTTGCAACTGGAGCTTTCAAAGCAGATTGCACAACACAAAGCATCAACAGACACATGCAGCCTCTTCTTTATGCCTCACCAGTTCTGCCCTAGGCAGTTTGTGTCTTTTGCTACACAAGACAAAAGCGGCCCCACGTGGATACGCGGACAACACAACCCTGTCTCAAGAGCTCATCATCAAAAGCCAAAAGACAGGTGGACTCAGAGCGCCTGTCAGCTCCACTAGCGACTGCTCCCTCGGAACAGGCAGAAGAACAACCTGGCAACAAAGGCACCCAAAGCCCTGATTTCAAGCAGCAACTCTTCTTCCCCAGTGTTTTTGTCAAAACTACACCCAGGTAAGCATACCCAAGAAGCATGTGTGGACAAACCAGCCCAAAGAGCTTGTCTGGTCAGATGAACAGTTTTTGTGCCTGCAGCAACTTGGCAAATCTCTGGAGGGGGACAGCTGTCTCCAAACCGCAGTCTCCCCTACCTGTCGGACAAGGCTGAGCGCGGTGTCTTTGACATGCTCCCTCATCTGGAGACAGGCAGCCTCCATGCTCCAGGCTGGCCCCTATCAGAGTCCCAGCAAGCCGGCCCCTAAACATGACCGCTCAAAGGCCCTTCTCCAGCTGTCACTACCTGGGGGAAATGGCTAGCACCTGGCAGGACTGCCGCACTCAGCATCCTTAGCCAGCAGCAGCAGCTGCAGCACGTGCTGGCTGGCCAGAAAGTGGCAGCTCTGCCTTGCTCTCAAGACAGCAGCCTCCAGAACCGACACTTACTGTCTCAAAAAGTGCAGGCGGTGCCATGACCAGATGCTGGAGCGCCTTCTCCTCCTCTTTGGCCTCTTCTCCAGGAGCAGAGGGAGCTACAAGAGAGACTGCTCTGGCTTCTGTGCTCTGTGGAAAAAGAGAAGCATGAGGGACAGGCCATTACCTCACGCTTATAAGCTTCTTTCCTTTCACATCTACAATAGCTCTACTAAGGAGAAATCAGAAGCTCGCATAGCAATGGGATTGGGACTCAATGAAAATGTCAGGAGATCTGCATAGGGATCTGACATCCCTATTCCTCCCTGCCTACTAGCAGCAAGCAACCTTCTCCCTGCAAAACTGAGCTTTTAGTCTCTTACAGCTCCAAAATGGAAAAGGAGGAAACAGTCAGCAAGGCCTTTGCTCTTGCCGCTGATGCGCACTTGGAAAACTCAAACTCTCTCCGAACCCCATCCAGGGCTGGAAAAGGCAGGAAAGCTTGTGCAGAAGCATCTTTGCTTGCTGGGAAAAGAGACAATGAACAGGGCTTCTGCACCTAGCAAGGCAGCAAGGCAACAAGGCAAGAAAGGCAAAGATGAGAGCGTTGCCTGCTGCAGCATCTAAAGCACTTGGATGCCGTGAGGGGATGTTTGGCAGGGAAACAGCCCTGACCGTGGTGAGCACTGTCCTCTAGGGATTTCTACGAGTCTGCCTCAAGGTCCCTGAGGAGGCCCCAGTTGTTCTGGCTAAACATCCCTTAGCACCTCCCCCTGGTCTTGTCCTCCACATCCTTCCCCAGATCTCTGCTCCTTCTCTGGACACGCTCCAGCCCCGCAAGGACTTTCTGCTTCCCTGTGGCCCAGAGCAAAACACAGAACTCCAGCTCCACCTGCAGCACTGCCCACCACAGGGGGACGGGCACTGCCCTGCTCCTGCTGCCCCACTCTGGCTGACACAGGCCATGATGGCCTTGGCCTTTTTGGCCACCTGGGCACATGCTGCCTCGTGCTCGGCTGCTGTTGACCGGCAGCCCGGGCTCCTTTTGTCCCGGCAGCTGCACAGTCACCAAGGTGCACAGTGGACATCAAATACAGCATCCAGAATTTCAAGTCATCTTTGCTGTTCTTAGCACTATCAAACACCAGCCAAGGACCTCTACCTTTGCCCCCACTCGAGGCATCCTCTTGAAGTTTGCAACTGGAGCTTTCAAAGCAGATTGCACAACACAAAGCATCAACACACACATGCAGCCTCTTCTTTATGCCTCATCAGTTCAGCACTAGGCAGTTTGTGTCTTTTGCTACACAAGACAAAAGCGGCCCCACGTGGATACGCGGACAACACAACCCTGTCTCAAGAGCTCATCATCAAAAGCCAAAAGACAGGTGGACTCAGAGCGCCTGTCAGCTCCGCTAGCGACTGCTCCCTCGGAACAGGCAGAAGAACAACCTGGCAACAAAGGCACCCAAAGCCCTGATTTCAAGCAGCAACTCTTCTTCCCCAGTGTTTTTGTCAAAACTACACCCAGGTAAGCATACCCAAGAAGCATGTGGGGACAAACCAGCCCAAAGAGCTTGTCTGGTCAGATGAACAGTTTTTGTGCCTGCAGCAACTTGGCAAATCTCTGGAGGGGGACAGCTGTCTCCAAACCGCAGTCTCCCCTACATGTCGGACAAGGCTGAGCGCGGTGTCTTTGACATGCTCCCTCCTCTGGAGACAGGCGGCCTCCATGCTCCAGGCTGGCCCCTATCAGAGTCCCAGCAAGCCGGCCCCTAAACATGACCGCTCAAAGCCACTTCTCCAGCTGTCACTGCCTGGGGGGAATTCCTAGCTCCTGGCAGGACTGCAGCACTCAGCATCCTCAGCCAGCAGCAGCAGCTGCAGCGAGTGCTGGCTGGCCAGAAAGTGGCAGCTCTGCCTTGCTCTCAAGATAGCAGCCTCCAGAACCGACACTTACTGTCTCAAAAAGTGCAGGCGGTGCCATGACCACATGCTGGAGCGCCTTCTCCTCCTCTTTGGCCTCTTCTCCAGGAGCAGAGGGAGCCACAAGAGAGACTGCTCTGGCTTCTGTGCTCTGTGCAAAGAGGCAAGCATGAGGGACAGGCCATTACCTCGCGCTTATAAGCTTCTTTCCTTTCACATCTACAATAGCTCTACTAAGGAGAAATCAGAAGCTCGCATAGCAATGGGATTGGGACTCAATGAAAATGTCAGGAGATCTGCATAGGGATCTGACATCCCTATTCCTCCCTGCCTACTAGCAGCAAGCAACCTTCTCCCTGCAAAACTGAGCTTTTAGTCTCTTACAGCTCCAAAACGGAAAAGGAGGAAACAGTCAGCAAGGCCTTTGAGCTTGCCGCTGATGCACACTTGGAAAACTCAAACTCTCTCCGAACCCCATCCAGGGCTGGAAAAGGCAGGAAAGCTTGTGCAGAAGCATCTTTGCTTGCTGGGAAAAGAGACAATGAACAGGGCTTCTGCACCTAGCAAGGCAGCAAGGCAACAAGGCAAGAAAGGCAAAGATGAGAGCGTTGCCTGCTGCAGCATCTAAAGCACTTGGATGCCGTGAGGGGATGTTTGGCACGGAAACAGCCCTGACCGTGGTGAGCACTGCCCTCTATGGATTTCTGCGAGTCTGCCTCAAGGTCCCTGAGGAGGCCCCAGTTGTTCTGGCTAAAGCTCCCTCAGCACCTCCCCCTGGCCTTGTCCTCCACATCCTTCCCCAGATCTCTGCTCCTTCTCTGGACACGCTCCAGCCCCGCAACGACTTTCTGCTTCCCAGTGGCCCAGAGCAAAACACAGAACTCCAGCTGCACCTGCAGCACTGCCCACCACAGGGGGACGGGCACTGCCCTGCTCCTGCTGCCCCACTCTGGCTGACACAGGCCATGATGGCCTTGGCCTTTTTGGCCACCTGGGCACACGCTGCCTCGTGCTCGGCTGCTGTTGACCGGCAGCCCGGGCTCCTTTTGTCCCGGCAGCTGCACAGTCACCAAGGTGCACAGTGGACATCAAATACAGCATCCAGAATTTCAAGTCATCTTTGCTGTTTTTAGCACTATCAAACACCAGCCAAGGACCTCTACCTTTGCCCCCACTCGAGGCATCCTCTTGAAGTTTGCAACTGGAGCTTTCAAAGCAGATTGCACAACACAAAGCATCAACAGACACATGCAGCCTCTTCTTTATGCCTCACCAGTTCTGCCCTAGGCAGTTTGTGTCTTTTGCTACACAAGACAAAAGCGGCCCCACGTGGATACGCGGACAACACAACCCTGTCTCTAGAGCTCATCATCAAAAGCCAAAAGACAGGTGGACTCAGAGCGCCTGTCAGCTCCGCTAGCGACTGCTCCCTCTGAACAGGCAGAAGAACAACCTGGCAACAAAGGCACCCAAAGCCTTAATTTCAAGTAGCAACTCTTCTTCCCCAGTGTTTTTGTCGGAACTACTCCCAGGTAAGCAAACCCAAGAAGCATGTGGGGACAAACCAGCCCAATGCGCTTGTCTGGTCAGATGAACAGTTTTTGTGCCTGCAGCAACTTGGCAAATCTCTGGAGGGGGACAGCTGTCTCCAAACCGCAGTCTCCCCTACCTGTCGGACAAGGCTGAGCGCGGTGTCTTTGACATGCTCCCTCCTCTGGAGACAGGCAGCCTCCATGCTGCAGGCTGGCCCCTATCAGAGTCCCAGCAAGCCGGCCCCTAAACATGACCGCTCAAAGCCCCTTCTCCAGCTGTCACTGCCTGGGGGGAATTCCTAGCTCCTGGCAGGACTGCAGCACTCAGCATCCTCAGCCAGCAGCAGCAGCAGCTGCAGCGAGTGCTGGCTGGCCAGAAAGTGGCAGCTCTGCCTTGCTCTCAAGACAGCAGCCTCCAGAACCGACACTTACTGTCTCAAAAAGTGCAGGCGGTGCCATGACCAGATGCTGGAGTGCCTTCTCCTCCTCTTTGGCCTCTTCTCCAGGAGCAGAGGGAGCCACAAGAGAGACTGCTCTGGCTTCTGTGCTCTGTGGAAAAAGAGAAGCATGAGGGACAGGCCATTACCTCACGCTTATAAGCTTCTTTCCTTTCACATCTACAATAGCTCTACTAAGGAGAAATCAGAAGCTCGCATAGCAATGGGATTGGGACTCAAAGAAAATGTCAGGAGATCTGCATAGGGATCTGACATCCCTATTCCTCCCTGCCTACTAGCAGCAAGCAACCTTCTCCCTGCAAAACTGAGCTTTTAGTCTCTTACAGCTCCAAAACGGAAAAGGAGGAAACAGTCAGCAAGGCCTTTGTGCTTGCCGCTGATGCACACTTGGAAAACTCAAACTCTCTCCGAACCCCATCCAGGGCTGGAAAAGGCAGGAAAGCTTGTGCAGAAGCATCTTTGCTTGCTGGGAAAAGAGACAATGAACAGGGCTTCTGCACCTAGCAAGGCAGCAAGGCAACAAGGCAAGAAAGGCAAAGATGAGAGCGTTGCCTGCTGCAGCATCTAAAGAACTTGGATGCCGTGAGGGGATGTTTGGCACGGAAACAGCCCTGACCGTGGTGAGCACTGTCCTCTAGGGATTTCTGCGAGTCTGCCTCAAGGTCCCTGAGGAGGCCCCAGTTGTTCTGGCTAAAGCTCCCTCTGCACCTCCCCCTGGCCTTGTCCTCCACGTCCTTCCCCAGATCTCTGCTCCTTCTCTGGACACGCTCCAGCCCCGCAACGACTTTCTGCTTCCCAGTGGCCCAGAGCAAAACACAGAACTCCAGCTGCACCTGCAGCACTGCCCACCACAGGGGGACGGGCACTGCCCTGCTCCTGCTGCCCCACTCTGGCTGACACAGGCCATGATGGCCTTGGCCTTTTTGGCCACCTGGGCACACGCTGCCTCGTGCTCGGCTGCTGTTGACCGGCAGCCCGGGCTCCTTTTGGCCCGGCAGCTGCACAGTCACCAAGGTGCACAGTGGACATCAAATACAGCATCCAGAATTTCAAGTCATCTTTGCTGTTTTTAGCACTATCAAACACCAGCCAAGGACCTCTACCTTTGCCCCCACTCGAGGCATCCTCTTGAAGTTTGCAACTGGAGCTTTCAAAGCAGATTGCACAACACAAAGCATCAACAGACACATGCAGCCTCTTCTTTATGCCTCACCAGTTCAGCACTAGGCAGTTTGTGTCTTTTGCTACACAAGACAAAAGCGGCCCCACGTGGATACGCGGACAACACAACCCTGTCTCAAGAGCTCATCATCAAAAGCCAAAAGACAGGTGGACTCAGAGCGCCTGTCAGCTCCACTAGCGACTGCTCCCTCGGAACAGGCAGAAGAACAACCTGGCAACAAAGGCACCCAAAGCCCTGATTTCAGCAGCAACTCTTCTTACCCAGTGTTTTTGTCAAAACTACACCCAAGTAAGCACACCCAAGAAGCATGCGGGGACAAACACGCCCAAAGAGCTTGTCTGGTCAGATGAACAGTTTTTGTGCCTGCAGCAACTTGGCAAATCTCTGGAGGGGGACAGCTGTCTCCAAACCGCAGTCTCCCCTACATGTCGGACAAGGCTGAGCGCGGTGTCTTTGACATGCTCCCTCCTCTGGAGACAGGCAGCCTCCATGCTCCAGGCTGGCCCCTATCAGAGTCCCAGCAAGCCGGCCCCTAAACATGACCGCTCAAAGGCCCTTCTCCAGCTGTCACTACCTGGGGGAAATGGCTAGCACCTGGCAGGACTGCCGCACTCAGCATCCTTAGCCAGCAGCAGCAGCAGCTGCAGCACGTGCTGGCTGGCCAGAAAGTGGCAGCTCTGCCTTGCTCTCAAGACAGCAGCCTGCAGAACCGACACTTACTGTCTCAAAAAGTGCAGGCGGTGCCATGACCACATGCTTGAGCGCCTTCTCCTCCTCTTTGGCCTCTTCTCCAGGAGCAGAGGGAGCTACAAGAGAGACTGCTCTGGCTTCTGTGCTCTGTGCAAAGAGACAAGCATGAGGACAGGCCATTACCTCACGCTTATAAGCTTCTTTCCTTTCACATCTACAACAGCTCTACTAAGGAGAAATCAGAAGCTCGCATAGCAATGGGATTGGGACTCAATGAAAATGTCAGGAGATCTGCATAGGGATCTGACATCCCTATTCCTCCCTGCCTACTAGCAGCAAGCAACCTTCTCCCTGCAAAACTGAGCTTTTAGTCTCTTACAGCTCCAAAAGGGAAAAGGAGGAAACAGTCAGCAAGGCCTTTGCTCTTGCCGCTGATGCGCACTTGGAAAACTCAAACTCTCTCCGAACCCCATCCAGGGCTGGAAAAGGCAGGAAAGCTTGTGCAGAAGCATCTTTGCTTGCTGGGAAAAGAGACAATGAACAGGGCTTCTGCACCTAGCAAGGCAGCAAGGCAACAAGGCAAGAAAGGCAAAGATGAGAGCGTTGCCTGCTGCAGCGTCTAAAGCACTTGGATGCCGTGAGGGGATGTTTGGCAGGGAAACAGCCCTGACCGTGGTGAGCACTGTCCTCTAGGGATTTCTGCGAGTCTGTTTAAGGTCCCTGAGGAGGCCCCAGTTGTTCTGGCTAAAACTCCCTCTGCACCTCCCCCTGGCCTTGTCCTCCAAGTCCTGCCCCAGATCTCTGCTCCTTCTCTGGACACGCTCCAGCCCCGCAAGGACTTTCTGCTTCACAGTGGCCCAGAGCAAAACACAGAACTCCAGCTGCACCTGCAGCACTGCCCACCACAGGGGGACGGGCACTGCCCTGCTCCTGCTGCCCCACTCTGGCTGACACAGGCCATGATGCCCTTGGCCTTTTTGGCCACCTGGGCACATGCTGCCTCCTGCTCGGCTGCTGTTGACCGGCAGCCCGGGCTCCTTTTGTCCCGGCAGCTGCACAGTCACCAAGGTGCACAGTGGACATCAAATACAGCATCCAGAATTTCAAGTCATCTTTGCTGTTCTTAGCACTATCAAACACCAGCCAAGGACCTCTACCTTTGCCCCCACTCGAGGGATCCTCTTGAAGTTTGCAACTGGAGCTTTCAAAGCAGATTGCACAACACAAAGCATCAACAGACACATGCAGCATCTTCTTTTTGCCTCACCAGTTCAGCACTAGGCAGTTTGTGTCTTTTGCTACACAAGACAAAAGCGGCCCCACGTGGATACGCGGACAACACAACCCTGTCTCAAGAGCTCATCATCAAAAGCCAAAAGACAGGTGGACTCAGAGCGCCTGTCAGCTCCGCTAGCGACTGCTCCCTCGGAACAGGCAGAAGAACAACCTGGCAACAAAGGCACCCAAAGCCCTGATTTCAGCAGCAACTCTTCTTACCCAGTGTTTTTGTCAAAACTACACCCAGGTAAGCAAACCCAAGAAGCATGTGGGGACAAACCAGCCCAAAGAGCTTGTCTGGTCAGATGAACAGTTTTTGTGCCTGCAGCAACTTGGCAAATCTCTGGAGGGGGACAGCTGTCTCCAAACCGCAGTCTCCCCTACATGTCGGACAAGGCTGAGCGCGGTGTCTTTGACATGCTCCCTCCTCTGGAGACAGGCAGCCTCCATGCTCCAGGCTGGCCCCTATCAGAGTCCCAGCAAGCCGGCCCCTAAACATGACCGCTCAAAGCCCCTTCTCCAGCTGTCACTGCCTGGGGGGAATGGCTAGCTCCTGGCAGGACTGCAGCACTCAGCATCCTCAGCCAGCAGCAGCAGCAGCAGCAGCAAGTGCTGGCTGGCCAGAAAGTGGCAGCTCTGCCTTGCTCTCAAGACAGCAGCCTCCAGAACCGACACTTACTGTCTCAAAAAGTGCAGGCGGTGCCATGACCCGATGCTGGAGCGCCTTCTCCTCCTCTTTGGCCTCTTCTCCAGGAGCAGAGGGAGCCACAAGAGAGACTGCTCTGGCTTCTGTGCTCTGTGCAAAGAGACAAGCATGAGGGACAGGCCATTACCTCGCGCTTATAAGCTTCTTTCCTTTCACATCTACAAGAGCTCTACTAAGGAGAAATCAGAAGCTCGCATAGCAATGGGATTGGGACTCAATGAAAATGTCAGGAGATCTGCATAGGGATCTGACATCCCTATTCCTCCCTGCCTACTAGCAGCAAGCAACCTTCTCCCTGCAAAACTGAGCTTTTAGTCTCTTACAGCTCCAAAAGGGAAAAGGAGGAAACAGTCAGCAAGGCCTTTGCTCTTGCCGCTGATGCGCACTTGGAAAACTCAAACTCTCTCCGAACCCCATCCAGGGCTGGAAAAGGCAGGAAAGCTTGTGCAGAAGCATCTTTGCTTGCTGGGAAAAGAGACAATGAACAGGGCTTCTGCACCTAGCAAGGCAGCAAGGCAACAAGGCAAGAAAGGCAAAGATGAGAGCGTTGCCTGCTGCAGCATCTAAAGCACTTGGATGCCGTGAGGGGATGTTTGGCAGGGAAACAGCCCTGACCGTGGTGAGCACTGTCCTCTAGGGATTTCTACGAGTCTGCCTCAAGGTCCCTGAGGAGGCCCCAGTTGTTCTGGCTAAACATCCCTTAGCACCTCCCCCTGGTCTTGTCCTCCACATCCTTCCCCAGATCTCTGCTCCTTCTCTGGACACGCTCCAGCCCCGCAAGGACTTTCTGCTTCCCTGTGGCCCAGAGCAAAACACAGAACTCCAGCTCCACCTGCAGCACTGCCCAGCACAGGGGGACGGGCACTGCCCTGCTCCTGCTGCCCCACTCTGGCTGACACAGGCCATGATGGCCTTGGCCTTTTTGGCCACCTGGGCACATGCTGCTTCGTGCTTGGCTGCTGTTGACCGGCAGCCCGGGCTCCTTTTGTCCCGGCAGCTGCACAGTCACCAAGGTGCACAGTGGACATCAAATACAGCATCCAGAATTTCAAGTGATCTTTGCTGTTCTTAGCACTATCAAACACCAGTCAAGGACCTTTGGCTTTGTCCCCACAAGAGGCATCCTCTTGAAGTTTGCAACTGGAGCTTTCAAAGCAGATTGCACAACACAAAGCATCAACAGACACATGCAGCATCTTCTTTATGCCTCACCAGTTCAGCACTAGGCAGTTTGTGTCTTTTGCTACACAAAACAAAAGCGGCCCCACGGGGATACGCGGACAACACAACCCTGTCTCAAGAGCTCATCATCAAAAGCCAAAAGACAGGTGGACTCAGAGCGCCTGTCAGCTCCGCTAGCGACTGCTCCCTCTGAACAGGCAGAAGAACAACCTGGCAACAAAGGCACCCAAAGCCCTAATTTCAAGTAGCAACTCTTCTTCCCCAGTGTTTTTGTCGGAACTACTCCCAGGTAAGCAAACCCAAGAAGCATGTGGGGACAAACCAGCCCAATGCGCTTGTCTGGTCAGATGAACAGTTTTTGTGCCTGCAGCAACTTGGCAAATCTCTGGAGGGGGACAGCTGTCTCCAAACCGCAGTCTCCCCTACATGTCGGACAAGGCTGAGCGCGGTGTCTTTGACATGCTCCCTCCTCTGGAGACAGGCAGCCTCCATGCTGCAGGCTGGCCCCTATCAGAGTCCCAGCAAGCCGGCCCCTAAACATGACCGCTCAAAGCCCCTTCTCCAGCTGTCACTGCCTGGGGGGAATTCCTAGCTCCTGGCAGGACTGCAGCACTCAGCATCCTCAGCCAGCAGCAGCAGCAGCTGCAGCGAGTGCTGGCTGGCCAGAAAGTGGCAGCTCTGCCTTGCTCTCAAGACAGCAGCCTCCAGAACCGACACTTACTGTCTCAAAAAGTGCAGGCGGTGCCATGACCAGATGCTGGAGCGCCTTCTCCTCCTCTTTGGCCTCTTCTCCAGGAGCAGAGGGAGCCACAAGAGAGACTGCTCTGGCTTCTGTGCTCTGTGGAAAAAGAGAAGCATGAGGGACAGGCCATTACCTCACGCTTATAAGCTTCTTTCCTTTCACATCTACAATAGCTCTACTAAGGAGAAATCAGAAGCTCGCATAGCAATAAGATTGGGACTCAATGAAAATGTCAGGAGATCTGCATAGGGATCTGACATCCCTATTCCTCCCTGCCTACTAGCAGCAAGCAACCTTCTCCCTGCAAAACTGAGCTTTTAGTCTCTTACAGCTCCAAAATGGAAAAGGAGGAAACAGTCAGCAAGGCCTTTGCTCTTGCCGCTGATGCGCACTTGGAAAACTCAAACTCTCTCCGAACCCCATCCAGGGCTGGAAAAGGCAGGAAAGCTTGTGCAGAAGCATCTTTGCTTGCTGGGAAAAGAGACAATGAACAGGGCTTCTGCACCTAGCAAGGCAGCAAGGCAACAAGGCAAGAAAGGCAAAGATGAGAGCGTTGCCTGCTGCAGCATCTAAAGCACTTGGATGCCGTGAGGGGATGTTTGGCAGGGAAACAGCCCTGACCGTGGTGAGCACTGCCCTCTAGGGATTACTGCGAGTCTGCCTCAAGGTCCCTGAGGAGGCCCCAGTTGTTCTGGCTAAAGCTCCCTCAGCACCTCCCCCTGGCCTTGTCCTCCACATCCTTCCCCAGATCTCTGCTCCTTCTCGGGACACGCTCCAGCCCCTCAAGGACTTTCCGTTTCCCTGTGGCCCAGAGCAAAACACAGAACTCCAGCTCCACCTGCAGCACTGCCCAGCACAGGGGGACGGGCACTGCCCTGCTCCTGCTGCCCCACTCTGGCTGACACAGGCCATGATGCCCTTGGCCTTTTTGGCCACCTGGGCACATGCTGCCTCCTGCTCGGCTGCTGTTGACCGGCAGCCCGGGCTCCTTTTGTCCCGGCAGCTGCACAGTCACCAAGGTGCACAGTGGACATCAAATACAGCATCCAGAATTTCAAGTCATCTTTGCTGTTTTTAGCACTATCAAACACCAGCCAAGGACCTCTACCTTTGCCCCCACTCGAGGCATCCTCTTGAAGTTTGCAACTGGAGCTTTCAAAGCAGATTGCACAACACAAAGCATCAACAGACACATGCAGCCTCTTCTTTATGCCTCACCAGTTCTGCCCTAGGCAGTTTGTGTCTTTTGCTACACAAGACAAAAGCGGCCCCACGTGGATACGCGGACAACACAACCCTGTCTCAAGAGCTCATCATCAAAAGCCAAAAGACAGGTGGACTCAGAGCGCCTGTCAGCTCCACTAGCGACTGCTCCCTCGGAACAGGCAGAAGAACAACCTGGCAACAAAGGCACCCAAAGCCCTGATTTCAAGCAGCAACTCTTCTTCCCCAGTGTTTTTGTCAAAACTACACCCAGGTAAGCATACCCAAGAAGCATGTGTGGACAAACCAGCCCAAAGAGCTTGTCTGGTCAGATGAACAGTTTTTGTGCCTGCAGCAACTTGGCAAATCTCTGGAGGGGGACAGCTGTCTCCAAACCGCAGTCTCCCCTACCTGTCGGACAAGGCTGAGCGCGGTGTCTTTGACATGCTCCCTCATCTGGAGACAGGCAGCCTCCATGCTCCAGGCTGGCCCCTATCAGAGTCCCAGCAAGCCGGCCCCTAAACATGACCGCTCAAAGGCCCTTCTCCAGCTGTCACTACCTGGGGGAAATGGCTAGCACCTGGCAGGACTGCCGCACTCAGCATCCTTAGCCAGCAGCAGCAGCTGCAGCACGTGCTGGCTGGCCAGAAAGTGGCAGCTCTGCCTTGCTCTCAAGACAGCAGCCTCCAGAACCGACACTTACTGTCTCAAAAAGTGCAGGCGGTGCCATGACCAGATGCTGGAGCGCCTTCTCCTCCTCTTTGGCCTCTTCTCCAGGAGCAGAGGGAGCTACAAGAGAGACTGCTCTGGCTTCTGTGCTCTGTGGAAAAAGAGAAGCATGAGGGACAGGCCATTACCTCACGCTTATAAGCTTCTTTCCTTTCACATCTACAATAGCTCTACTAAGGAGAAATCAGAAGCTCGCATAGCAATGGGATTGGGACTCAATGAAAATGTCAGGAGATCTGCATAGGGATCTGACATCCCTATTCCTCCCTGCCTACTAGCAGCAAGCAACCTTCTCCCTGCAAAACTGAGCTTTTAGTCTCTTACAGCTCCAAAATGGAAAAGGAGGAAACAGTCAGCAAGGCCTTTGCTCTTGCCGCTGATGCGCACTTGGAAAACTCAAACTCTCTCCGAACCCCATCCAGGGCTGGAAAAGGCAGGAAAGCTTGTGCAGAAGCATCTTTGCTTGCTGGGAAAAGAGACAATGAACAGGGCTTCTGCACCTAGCAAGGCAGCAAGGCAACAAGGCAAGAAAGGCAAAGATGAGAGCGTTGCCTGCTGCAGCATCTAAAGCACTTGGATGCCGTGAGGGGATGTTTGGCAGGGAAACAGCCCTGACCGTGGTGAGCACTGTCCTCTAGGGATTTCTACGAGTCTGCCTCAAGGTCCCTGAGGAGGCCCCAGTTGTTCTGGCTAAACATCCCTTAGCACCTCCCCCTGGTCTTGTCCTCCACATCCTTCCCCAGATCTCTGCTCCTTCTCTGGACACGCTCCAGCCCCGCAAGGACTTTCTGCTTCCCTGTGGCCCAGAGCAAAACACAGAACTCCAGCTCCACCTGCAGCACTGCCCACCACAGGGGGACGGGCACTGCCCTGCTCCTGCTGCCCCACTCTGGCTGACACAGGCCATGATGGCCTTGGCCTTTTTGGCCACCTGGGCACATGCTGCCTCGTGCTCGGCTGCTGTTGACCGGCAGCCCGGGCTCCTTTTGTCCCGGCAGCTGCACAGTCACCAAGGTGCACAGTGGACATCAAATACAGCATCCAGAATTTCAAGTCATCTTTGCTGTTCTTAGCACTATCAAACACCAGCCAAGGACCTCTACCTTTGCCCCCACTCGAGGCATCCTCTTGAAGTTTGCAACTGGAGCTTTCAAAGCAGATTGCACAACACAAAGCATCAACACACACATGCAGCCTCTTCTTTATGCCTCATCAGTTCAGCACTAGGCAGTTTGTGTCTTTTGCTACACAAGACAAAAGCGGCCCCACGGGGATACGCGGACAACACAACCCTGTCTCAAGAGCTCATCATCAAAAGCCAAAAGACAGGTGGACTCAGAGCGCCTGTCAGCTCCGCTAGCGACTGCTCCCTCGGAACAGGCAGAAGAACAACCTGGCAACAAAGGCACCCAAAGCCCTGATTTCAAGCAGCAACTCTTCTTCCCCAGTGTTTTTGTCAAAACTACACCCAGGTAAGCATACCCAAGAAGCATGTGGGGACAAACCAGCCCAAAGAGCTTGTCTGGTCAGATGAACAGTTTTTGTGCCTGCAGCAACTTGGCAAATCTCTGGAGGGGGACAGCTGTCTCCAAACCGCAGTCTCCCCTACATGTCGGACAAGGCTGAGCGCGGTGTCTTTGACATGCTCCCTCCTCTGGAGACAGGCGGCCTCCATGCTCCAGGCTGGCCCCTATCAGAGTCCCAGCAAGCCGGCCCCTAAACATGACCGCTCAAAGCCACTTCTCCAGCTGTCACTGCCTGGGGGGAATTCCTAGCTCCTGGCAGGACTGCAGCACTCAGCATCCTCAGCCAGCAGCAGCAGCTGCAGCGAGTGCTGGCTGGCCAGAAAGTGGCAGCTCTGCCTTGCTCTCAAGATAGCAGCCTCCAGAACCGACACTTACTGTCTCAAAAAGTGCAGGCGGTGCCATGACCACATGCTGGAGCGCCTTCTCCTCCTCTTTGGCCTCTTCTCCAGGAGCAGAGGGAGCCACAAGAGAGACTGCTCTGGCTTCTGTGCTCTGTGCAAAGAGGCAAGCATGAGGGACAGGCCATTACCTCGCGCTTATAAGCTTCTTTCCTTTCACATCTACAATAGCTCTACTAAGGAGAAATCAGAAGCTCGCATAGCAATGGGATTGGGACTCAATGAAAATGTCAGGAGATCTGCATAGGGATCTGACATCCCTATTCCTCCCTGCCTACTAGCAGCAAGCAACCTTCTCCCTGCAAAACTGAGCTTTTAGTCTCTTACAGCTCCAAAACGGAAAAGGAGGAAACAGTCAGCAAGGCCTTTGAGCTTGCCGCTGATGCACACTTGGAAAACTCAAACTCTCTCCGAACCCCATCCAGGGCTGGAAAAGGCAGGAAAGCTTGTGCAGAAGCATCTTTGCTTGCTGGGAAAAGAGACAATGAACAGGGCTTCTGCACCTAGCAAGGCAGCAAGGCAACAAGGCAAGAAAGGCAAAGATGAGAGCGTTGCCTGCTGCAGCATCTAAAGCACTTGGATGCCGTGAGGGGATGTTTGGCACGGAAACAGCCCTGACCGTGGTGAGCACTGCCCTCTATGGATTTCTGCGAGTCTGCCTCAAGGTCCCATAGGAGGCCCCAGTTGTTCTGGCTAAAGCTCCCTCAGCACCTCCCCCTGGCCTTGTCCTCCACATCCTTCCCCAGATCTCTGCTCCTTCTCTGGACACGCTCCAGCCCCGCAACGACTTTCTGCTTCCCAGTGGCCCAGAGCAAAACACAGAACTCCAGCTGCACCTGCAGCACTGCCCACCACAGGGGGACGGGCACTGCCCTGCTCCTGCTGCCCCACTCTGGCTGACACAGGCCATGATGGCCTTGGCCTTTTTGGCCACCTGGGCACACGCTGCCTCGTGCTCGGCTGCTGTTGACCGGCAGCCCGGGCTCCTTTTGTCCCGGCAGCTGCACAGTCACCAAGGTGCACAGTGGACATCAAATACAGCATCCAGAATTTCAAGTCATCTTTGCTGTTTTTAGCACTATCAAACACCAGCCAAGGACCTCTACCTTTGCCCCCACTCGAGGCATCCTCTTGAAGTTTGCAACTGGAGCTTTCAAAGCAGATTGCACAACACAAAGCATCAACAGACACATGCAGCCTCTTCTTTATGCCTCACCAGTTCTGCCCTAGGCAGTTTGTGTCTTTTGCTACACAAGACAAAAGCGGCCCCACGTGGATACGCGGAACCCACAACCCTGTCTCTAGAGCTCATCATCAAAAGCCAAAAGACAGGTGGACTCAGAGCGCCTGTCAGCTCCACTAGCGACTGCTCCCTCGGAACAGGCAGAAGAACAACCTGGCAACAAAGGCACCCAAAGCCCTGATTTCAGCAGCAACTCTTCTTACCCAGTGTTTTTGTCAAAACTACACCCAAGTAAGCACACCCAAGAAGCATGTGGGGACAAACCAGCCCAAAGAGCTTGTCTGGTCAGATGAACAGTTTTTGCGCCTGCAGCAACTTGGCCAATCTCTGGAGGGGGACAGCTGTCTCCAAACCGCAGTCTCCCCTACATGTCGGACAAGGCTGAGCGTGGTGTCTTTGACATGCTCCCTCCTCTGGAGACAGGCAGCCTCCATGCTCCAGGCTGGCCCCTATCAGAGTCCCAGCAAGCCGGCCCCTAAACATGACCGCTCAAAGGCCCTTCTCCAGCTGTCACTACCTGGGGGAAATGGCTAGCTCCTGGCAGGACTGCCGCACTCAGCATCCTTAGCCAGCAGCAGCAGCTGCAGCACGTGCTGGCTGGCCAGAAAGTGGCAGCTCTGCCTTGCTCTCAAGACAGCAGCCTCCAGAACCGACACTTACAGTCTCAAAAAGTGCAGGCGGTGCCACGACCACATGCTGGAGCGCCTTCTCCTCCTCTTTGGCCTCTTCTCCAGGAGCAGAGGGAGCTACAAGAGAGACTGCTCTGGCTTCTGTGCTCTGTGGAAAAAGAGAAGCATGAGGGACAGGCCATTACCTCACGCTTATAAGCTTCTTTCCTTTCACATCTACAATAGCTCTACTAAGGAGAAATCAGAAGCTCGCATAGCAATGGGATTGGGACTCAATGAAAATGTCAGGAGATCTGCATAGGGATCTGACATCCCTATTCCTCCCTGCCTACTAGCAGCAAGCAACCTTCTCCCTGCAAAACTGAGCTTTTAGTCTCTTACAGCTCCAAAACGGAAAAGGAGGAAACAGTCAGCAAGGCCTTTGTGCTTGCCGCTGATGCACACTTGGAAAACTCAAACTCTCTCCGAACCCCATCCAGGGCTGGAAAAGGCAGGAAAGCTTGTGCAGAAGCATCTTTGCTTGCTGGGAAAAGAGACAATGAACAGGGCTTCTGCACCTAGCAAGGCAGCAAGGCAACAAGGCAAGAAAGGCAAAGATGAGAGCGTTGCCTGCTGCAGCATCTAAAGCACTTGGATGCCGTGAGGGGATGTTTGGCACGGAAACAGCCCTGACCGTGGTGAGCACTGCCCTCTATGGATTTCTGCGAGTCTGCCTCAAGGTCCCTGAGGAGGCCCCAGTTGTTCTGGCTAAAGCTCCCTCAGCACCTCCCCCTGGCCTTGTCCTCCACATCCTTCCCCAGATCTCTGCTCCTTCTCTGGACACGCTCCAGCCCCGCAACGACTTTCTGCTTCCCTGTGGCCCAGAGCAAAACACAGAACTCCAGCTGCACCTGCAGCACTGCCCACCACAGGGGGACGGGCACTGCCCTGCTCCTGCTGCCCCACTCTGGCTGACACAGGCCATGATGGCCTTGGCCTTTTTGGCCACCTGGGCACACGCTGCCTCGTGCTCGGCTGCTGTTGACCGGCAGCCCGGGCTCCTTTTGTCCCGGCAGCTGCACAGTCACCAAGGTGCACAGTGGACATCAAATACAGCATCCAGAATTTCAAGTCATCTTTGCTGTTTTTAGCACTATCAAACACCAGCCAAGGACCTCTACCTTTGCCCCCACTCGAGGCATCCTCTTGAAGTTTGCAACTGGAGCTTTCAAAGCAGATTGCACAACACAAAGCATCAACAGACACATGCAGCCTCTTCTTTATGCCTCACCAGTTCTGCCCTAGGCAGTTTGTGTCTTTTGCTACACAAGACAAAAGCGGCCCCACGTGGATACGCGGACAACACAACCCTGTCTCTAGAGCTCATCATCAAAAGCCAAAAGACAGGTGGACTCAGAGCGCCTGTCAGCTCCGCTAGCGACTGCTCCCTCTGAACAGGCAGAAGAACAACCTGGCAACAAAGGCACCCAAAGCCTTAATTTCAAGTAGCAACTCTTCTTCCCCAGTGTTTTTGTCGGAACTACTCCCAGGTAAGCAAACCCAAGAAGCATGTGGGGACAAACCAGCCCAATGCGCTTGTCTGGTCAGATGAACAGTTTTTGTGCCTGCAGCAACTTGGCAAATCTCTGGAGGGGGACAGCTGTCTCCAAACCGCAGTCTCCCCTACCTGTCGGACAAGGCTGAGCGCGGTGTCTTTGACATGCTCCCTCCTCTGGAGACAGGCAGCCTCCATGCTGCAGGCTGGCCCCTATCAGAGTCCCAGCAAGCCGGCCCCTAAACATGACCGCTCAAAGCCCCTTCTCCAGCTGTCACTGCCTGGGGGGAATTCCTAGCTCCTGGCAGGACTGCAGCACTCAGCATCCTCAGCCAGCAGCAGCAGCAGCTGCAGCGAGTGCTGGCTGGCCAGAAAGTGGCAGCTCTGCCTTGCTCTCAAGACAGCAGCCTCCAGAACCGACACTTACTGTCTCAAAAAGTGCAGGCGGTGCCATGACCAGATGCTGGAGCGCCTTCTCCTCCTCTTTGGCCTCTTCTCCAGGAGCAGAGGGAGCCACAAGAGAGACTGCTCTGGCTTCTGTGCTCTGTGGAAAAAGAGAAGCATGAGGGACAGGCCATTACCTCACGCTTATAAGCTTCTTTCCTTTCACATCTACAATAGCTCTACTAAGGAGAAATCAGAAGCTCGCATAGCAATGGGATTGGGACTCAAAGAAAATGTCAGGAGATCTGCATAGGGATCTGACATCCCTATTCCTCCCTGCCTACTAGCAGCAAGCAACCTTCTCCCTGCAAAACTGAGCTTTTAGTCTCTTACAGCTCCAAAACGGAAAAGGAGGAAACAGTCAGCAAGGCCTTTGTGCTTGCCGCTGATGCACACTTGGAAAACTCAAACTCTCTCCGAACCCCATCCAGGGCTGGAAAAGGCAGGAAAGCTTGTGCAGAAGCATCTTTGCTTGCTGGGAAAAGAGACAATGAACAGGGCTTCTGCACCTAGCAAGGCAGCAAGGCAACAAGGCAAGAAAGGCAAAGATGAGAGCGTTGCCTGCTGCAGCATCTAAAGAACTTGGATGCCGTGAGGGGATGTTTGGCACGGAAACAGCCCTGACCGTGGTGAGCACTGTCCTCTAGGGATTTCTGCGAGTCTGCCTCAAGGTCCCTGAGGAGGCCCCAGTTGTTCTGGCTAAAGCTCCCTCTGCACCTCCCCCTGGCCTTGTCCTCCACGTCCTTCCCCAGATCTCTGCTCCTTCTCTGGACACGCTCCAGCCCCGCAACGACTTTCTGCTTCCCAGTGGCCCAGAGCAAAACACAGAACTCCAGCTGCACCTGCAGCACTGCCCACCACAGGGGGACGGGCACTGCCCTGCTCCTGCTGCCCCACTCTGGCTGACACAGGCCATGATGGCCTTGGCCTTTTTGGCCACCTGGGCACACGCTGCCTCGTGCTCGGCTGCTGTTGACCGGCAGCCCGGGCTCCTTTTGGCCCGGCAGCTGCACAGTCACCAAGGTGCACAGTGGACATCAAATACAGCATCCAGAATTTCAAGTCATCTTTGCTGTTTTTAGGACTATCAAACACCAGCCAAGGACCTCTACCTTTGCCCCCACTCGAGGCATCCTCTTGAAGTTTGCAACTGGAGCTTTCAAAGCAGATTGCACAACACAAAGCATCAACAGACACATGCAGCCTCTTCTTTATGCCTCACCAGTTCAGCACTAGGCAGTTTGTGTCTTTTGCTACACAAGACAAAAGCGGCCCCACGTGGATACGCGGACAACACAACCCTGTCTCAAGAGCTCATCATCAAAAGCCAAAAGACAGGTGGACTCAGAGCGCCTGTCAGCTCCACTAGCGACTGCTCCCTCGGAACAGGCAGAAGAACAACCTGGCAACAAAGGCACCCAAAGCCCTGATTTCAGCAGCAACTCTTCTTACCCAGTGTTTTTGTCAAAACTACACCCAAGTAAGCACACCCAAGAAGCATGCGGGGACAAACCAGCCCAAAGAGCTTGTCTGGTCAGATGAACAGTTTTTGTGCCTGCAGCAACTTGGCAAATCTCTGGAGGGGGACAGCTGTCTCCAAACCGCAGTCTCCCCTACATGTCGGACAAGGCTGAGCGCGGTGTCTTTGACATGCTCCCTCCTCTGGAGACAGGCAGCCTCCATGCTCCAGGCTGGCCCCTATCAGAGTCCCAGCAAGCCGGCCCCTAAACATGACCGCTCAAAGGCCCTTCTCCAGCTGTCACTACCTGGGGGAAATGGCTAGCACCTGGCAGGACTGCCGCACTCAGCATCCTTAGCCAGCAGCAGCAGCAGCTGCAGCACGTGCTGGCTGGCCAGAAAGTGGCAGCTCTGCCTTGCTCTCAAGACAGCAGCCTGCAGAACCGACACTTACTGTCTCAAAAAGTGCAGGCGGTGCCATGACCACATGCTTGAGCGCCTTCTCCTCCTCTTTGGCCTCTTCTCCAGGAGCAGAGGGAGCTACAAGAGAGACTGCTCTGGCTTCTGTGCTCTGTGCAAAGAGACAAGCATGAGGACAGGCCATTACCTCACGCTTATAAGCTTCTTTCCTTTCACATCTACAACAGCTCTACTAAGGAGAAATCAGAAGCTCGCATAGCAATGGGATTGGGACTCAATGAAAATGTCAGGAGATCTGCATAGGGATCTGACATCCCTATTCCTCCCTGCCTACTAGCAGCAAGCAACCTTCTCCCTGCAAAACTGAGCTTTTAGTCTCTTACAGCTCCAAAAGGGAAAAGGAGGAAACAGTCAGCAAGGCCTTTGCTCTTGCCGCTGATGCGCACTTGGAAAACTCAAACTCTCTCCGAACCCCATCCAGGGCTGGAAAAGGCAGGAAAGCTTGTGCAGAAGCATCTTTGCTTGCTGGGAAAAGAGACAATGAACAGGGCTTCTGCACCTAGCAAGGCAGCAAGGCAACAAGGCAAGAAAGGCAAAGATGAGAGCGTTGCCTGCTGCAGCGTCTAAAGCACTTGGATGCCGTGAGGGGATGTTTGGCAGGGAAACAGCCCTGACCGTGGTGAGCACTGTCCTCTAGGGATTTCTGCGAGTCTGTTTAAGGTCCCTGAGGAGGCCCCAGTTGTTCTGGCTAAAACTCCCTCTGCACCTCCCCCTGGCCTTGTCCTCCAAGTCCTGCCCCAGATCTCTGCTCCTTCTCTGGACACGCTCCAGCCCCGCAAGGACTTTCTGCTTCACAGTGGCCCAGAGCAAAACACAGAACTCCAGCTGCACCTGCAGCACTGCCCACCACAGGGGGACGGGCACTGCCCTGCTCCTGCTGCCCCACTCTGGCTGACACAGGCCATGATGCCCTTGGCCTTTTTGGCCACCTGGGCACATGCTGCCTCCTGCTCGGCTGCTGTTGACCGGCAGCCCGGGCTCCTTTTGTCCCGGCAGCTGCACAGTCACCAAGGTGCACAGTGGACATCAAATACAGCATCCAGAATTTCAAGTCATCTTTGCTGTTCTTAGCACTATCAAACACCAGCCAAGGACCTCTACCTTTGCCCCCACTCGAGGGATCCTCTTGAAGTTTGCAACTGGAGCTTTCAAAGCAGATTGCACAACACAAAGCATCAACAGACACATGCAGCATCTTCTTTTTGCCTCACCAGTTCAGCACTAGGCAGTTTGTGTCTTTTGCTACACAAGACAAAAGCGGCCCCACGTGGATACGCGGACAACACAACCCTGTCTCAAGAGCTCATCATCAAAAGCCAAAAGACAGGTGGACTCAGAGCGCCTGTCAGCTCCGCTAGCGACTGCTCCCTCGGAACAGGCAGAAGAACAACCTGGCAACAAAGGCACCCAAAGCCCTGATTTCAGCAGCAACTCTTCTTACCCAGTGTTTTTGTCAAAACTACACCCAGGTAAGCAAACCCAAGAAGCATGTGGGGACAAACCAGCCCAAAGAGCTTGTCTGGTCAGATGAACAGTTTTTGTGCCTGCAGCAACTTGGCAAATCTCTGGAGGGGGACAGCTGTCTCCAAACCGCAGTCTCCCCTACATGTCGGACAAGGCTGAGCGCGGTGTCTTTGACATGCTCCCTCCTCTGGAGACAGGCAGCCTCCATGCTCCAGGCTGGCCCCTATCAGAGTCCCAGCAAGCCGGCCCCTAAACATGACCGCTCAAAGCCCCTTCTCCAGCTGTCACTGCCTGGGGGGAATGGCTAGCTCCTGGCAGGACTGCAGCACTCAGCATCCTCAGCCAGCAGCAGCAGCAGCAGCAGCAAGTGCTGGCTGGCCAGAAAGTGGCAGCTCTGCCTTGCTCTCAAGACAGCAGCCTCCAGAACCGACACTTACTGTCTCAAAAAGTGCAGGCGGTGCCATGACCCGATGCTGGAGCGCCTTCTCCTCCTCTTTGGCCTCTTCTCCAGGAGCAGAGGGAGCCACAAGAGAGACTGCTCTGGCTTCTGTGCTCTGTGCAAAGAGACAAGCATGAGGGACAGGCCATTACCTCGCGCTTATAAGCTTCTTTCCTTTCACATCTACAAGAGCTCTACTAAGGAGAAATCAGAAGCTCGCATAGCAATGGGATTGGGACTCAATGAAAATGTCAGGAGATCTGCATAGGGATCTGACATCCCTATTCCTCCCTGCCTACTAGCAGCAAGCAACCTTCTCCCTGCAAAACTGAGCTTTTAGTCTCTTACAGCTCCAAAAGGGAAAAGGAGGAAACAGTCAGCAAGGCCTTTGCTCTTGCCGCTGATGCGCACTTGGAAAACTCAAACTCTCTCCGAACCCCATCCAGGGCTGGAAAAGGCAGGAAAACTTGTGCAGAAGCATCTTTGCTTGCTGGGAAAAGAGACAATGAACAGGGCTTCTGCACCTAGCAAGGCAGCAAGGCAACAAGGCAAGAAAGGCAAAGATGAGAGCGTTGCCTGCTGCAGCGTCTAAAGCACTTGGATGCCGTGAGGGGATGTTTGGCAGGGAAACAGCCCTGACCGTGGTGAGCACTGTCCTCTAGGGATTTCTACGAGTCTGTCTCATGGTCCCTGAGGAGGCCCCAGTTGTTCTGGCTAAAGCTCCCTCTGCACCTCTCCCTGGCCTTGTCCTCCAAGTCCTGCCCCAGATCTCTGCTCCTTCTCTGGACACGCTCCAGCCCCTCAAGGACTTCTCAGGGGCCCAGAACTGGACCCAGCACTCCAGCTGCACCTGCAGCACTGCCCACCACAGGGGGACGGGCACTGCCCTGCTCCTGCTGCCCCACTCTGGCTGACACATGCCATGATGCCCTTGGCTTTTTTGGCCACCTGGGCACACGTTGCCTTGTGCTCGGCTGTTTTTTTCCGACAGCCCGTGCTCCTTTTGTCCTAGGCACCTCCTCAGGCACAAAGGTGCACAGTGCCGTTCAAATATAGCATTCAGAATTTGTAAATATCCTTCCTGTTCTTAGCAACTGAAGAAAACAATTACGGACTTGCAGTTTTGTCTCTACTCAAGGGTCCAGTTCCGTTTTTTTATTCGCTGTCTTCACATTGAATTGTGTCAGTAGAAACCCCCTACTTCTGGGTTTTTGCCTCAGATGAAGGATTCAGACCTTCAGAGATTGTTTCTTCTGAACACGTGACCACACTGGCTGACCACAGCTTCATCAGCAACGCAATGATCTCCTTGCAGCTTCTCAAACGCCAATACACAGGTTAGCCAAAAGATTCCGTAGTAGTGCAGAAATCCTCAAGAAAACTACAGAACAGTTCTATTGGCCAATTACAGGTTTCCCAAGAGGGAAAAGAAGGAAACAAAGCCTTGTGACTTCCAGAACGACCCTCTGTGCCCTTGGACAGAGCCCTGCAGAAGGCAGGAGACACAGCTCCACTAAACCAAGCTGCCAGACGCTCCCACGAAGACACCAGTTCTTTGGTGCCTCAACAGGACAGATCCAAGGCCATTTTCCAGCTCTCATAGGCTTGGCAGGGAATGGCTAACTCCTGGCAGGACTGCAGCACTCAGCATCCTCAGCCAGCAGCAGCAGCAGCAAGGGCTGTGTGGCCAGAAAGTGGCAGATCTGTCTTGCTCTCAAGACAGTAGGCTCCAGAACCGGCACTTACTGTGTGGGAAAAATCTGACTCTGCAGTAACCAGAGCTGGTAAGCTGTGCTTATTTTGCTTATTTTCCTTCTCTTTGGCCTCTTCTCCAGGAGCAGAGATAGCTAGCAGACAGACTGCTGTTAGTTCTGCGCTCTGTGGAAAGAGAGAAGCATGAGGGACAGGCCATTACCTCACACTGACAAGTTTCTTTCCTTTCACATCTACAACAGCTCTACTAAGGAGAAATCAGAAGCTCACATAGCAATGGGATTGGGACTCAATGAAAATGTCAGGAGATCTGCATAGGGATCTGACTTCCCTATTCCTCCCTGCCTACTAGCAGCAAGCAACCTTCTCCCTGCAAAACTGAGCTTTTAGTCTCTTACAGCTCCAAAACGGAAAAGGAGGAAACAGTCAGCAAGGCCTTTGCTTCTTCTGATGCGCACTTGGAAAACTCAAACTCTCTCCGAACCCCATCCAGGGCTGGAAAAGGCAGGAAAGCTTGTGCAGAAGCATTTTTTCTGGCTGGGAAAAGAGACAATGAACAGGGCTTCTGCAACCTAGCAAGGCAACAAGGCAGGAAAGGCAAAGATGAGAGCATTGCCTGCTGCAGTGTCTAAAGCACTTGGATGCTGTGAGGGGATGTTTGGCAGGGAAACAGCCCTGACCGTGGTGAGCACTATCCTCTATGGATTTCTGCGAGTCTGCCTCAAGGTCCCTGAGGAGACCCCGGCTGTTCTGGCTAAAGCTCCCTCAGCACCTCCCCCCTGGCCTTGTCCTCCACATCCTTCCCCAGCTCCCTGCTCCTTCTCTGGACACGCTCCAGCCCCGCAAGGACTTCTCGGGGGCCCAGAACTGGAAACAGCACTCCAGCTGCGCCTGCAGCACTGCCCACCACAGGGGGATGGGCACTGCCCTGTTCCTGCTGCCCCACTCTGGCTGACACAGGCCACGATGCCCTTGGCCTTTTTGGCCACCTGGTCACACGCTGCCTCGTGCTCGGCTGCTGTTGACCGGCAGCCCGGGCTCCTTTTGGCCCGGCAGCTGCACAGTCACCAAGGTGCACAGTGGACATCAAATACAGCATCCAGAATTTCAAGTGATCTTTTCTTAGCACTATCAAACACCAGTCAAGGACCTCTACCTTTGCCCCCACTCAAGGCATCCTCTTGAAGTTTGCAACTGGAGCTTTCAAAGCAGATTGCACAACACAAAGCATCAACAGACACATGCAGCCTCTTCTTTATGCCTCACTAGTAGAGTTCAGCACTAGGCAGTTTGTGTCTTTTGCTACACAAGACAAAAGCGGCCCCACGTGGATACGCGGACAACACAACCCTGTCTCTAGAGCTCATCATCAAAAGCCAAAAGACAGGTGGACTCAGAGCTCCTGTCAGCTCCGCTAGCGACTGCTCCCTCGGAACAGGCAGAAGAACAACCTGGCAACAAAGGCACCCAAAGTCCTGATTTCAAGCAGCAACTCTTCTTCCCCAATGTTTTTGTTGGAACTACTCCCAGGTAAGCAAACCCAAGAAGCATGTGGGGACAAACCAGCCCAAAGAGCTTGTCTGGTCAGATGAACAGTTTTTGTGCCTGCAGCAACTTGGCAAATCTCTGGAGGGGGACAGCTGTCTCCAAACCACAGTCTCCCCTACATGTCGGACAAGGCTGAGCGCGGTGTCTTTGACATGCTCCCTCCTCTGGAGACAGGCAGCCTCCATGCTCCAGGCTGGCCCCTATCAGAGTCCCAGCAAGCCGGCCCCTAAACATGACTGGTCAAAGCCCCTTCTCCAGCTGTCACTGCCTGGGCACTTCCAGTGGCAGCAAGTGCTGGTTGGCCAGAAAGTGGCAGCTCTGCCTTGCCCTAAAGACAGCAGCCTCCAGAACTGACACTTACTGTCTGGGAAAGGTCAGGCTGTGATGCGACCACAGCTGCAGGATTGTGGTCATTTTGTTCCTGTTTGGTCTCTTCTCCAGGAGCAGAAAGAGCCAGAGGAGTAACTGCTGTTGGTTCTGGACTCTGTGGAAAGAGAGAAGCATGAGGGACAGGTCATGATCTGTAATTTATAAGCTTCTTTCCTTTCAGATCTACAACCAGCTCTACTAAGGAGAAATCGGAAGCTCGCATAGAAATGCGATTGGGACTCAATGAAGATGGCCCTAATCAAGAGAACTGCATAGGGGTCTGAGTTTCCTATTCCTCCCTGTCTTCTATCAGTAAGCAACATTCTCCCTGCAAAACTGAGCCTTTAGTTAATTCCAGCTCTTAAATTGAGAAATAAGGAAAATCCAGAAATGTCTTTGCTATTTCTGGTGCAGACCTTGATGTAGATTTTCTTTCAGGCTATCCAAGTGCCCCTCTTCGGCACTCTTTTTCACTGTCCAAGCTCACAGCTTTCTGCACTGTTTTTAGAACTGGGAACACTTAAGGTTTCTGTCTCACTCACCTCAGGACTGGCATCTCTGAATACCTGCTTCAGGTGACCTGTATTGAGGACGAAAAATGAACATGATTCTTTGAGAAAACTTCCTGGGCTGGTGAATCCCACAGAATAAGTCAACCCAAACAGAGAATATTTTCCATTCCACAACATCTTTTCAGGAGACACAGTTTTTTTACACAAGTAGCAAAAGAACAGTATTCTTGGCTGTGTCTGCATTTCAGCCTTTTTTGCCAGTAAATGAATACAAACTTGATTATGCAAATGCAAATTGTTCTTTGGCGCCCAGTGCACCTCTTCTACCAAATACATAAAGAAGCTTTTTTTTTAATCCTTTCCTTCAGATACATTTTTTTTAAATCACTTGCAAGCACTAATTCTCATTAACCTATTAAAAGCATTTGCTCCAAAATCCTCCCTGTGAGTTGTGGCAGTTCTCTTGTGAAACAGCACAGCAGCAGTTCCTGGGCTCAGGAGCAGACACTCACTGCTTTGGAGTTTGTACTTCATTACAAAGGGAATCCCTATTCTAGCACTCAGTAAAAGGTCAAGTTACACAGTCAAATCCTTTCATGAGAAAATTCAGAAAAAAAAAGAAGCTTTCTCTGAATTCTGGGAATAACTGCAGAGTTTTTAGACGGCCACCTGAGAATGCTTCCCAGTCTAAATTTTCAAAGTTGTCCCACTTGACCCTAACAGCTGAGGAAATGACAGACTCTGTTGCCATACACTCTCCTGTGGAGGGAACAGAAACCCTGCAGGTTCCCTTGCAAATGCTGCTCCTGTGGCTACAGACACCCCCTTTTTAGCTGAGTGGGTTAAAAAGAGCTTTACCAAACCAGTGACATCCTAATGGTCTTTCTGTTTCCAAATCCACCCAGTCACTACAAAAAAACAGGAAGACATACAAGAGCCAGGTTAGGTTACACCCAGGGAAAACCTCTACTTACATGCCAGGTGTGTCAAGTAATACCCAGAATAAGAAATGCCATAAGCAATGGCAACTGCAGCAGCAAGTTGCTCAATCATTAGAGCACTGCTGTGCAAGTTTTCAACTGTGTTGTAACACCAGAAAATACAAGGCTCCTGTCAGTGTGCTCCTGCACTGAACAAGCCCAAGAGCTCCTCTGACACTGAGGCCTTCCACGCACCAAGGCAACCTTCTGATGTCACCACAACCACATGGCAACGATGCCTTGACATCACAAAGCAAATGTTCTATGTTGGTCTGGGAATTTAGGTCAAGCAACCCAACCTTCCCTACAGCAAATACAAAATAGCCTGGGAAGTTCTCCTCTGTCACAAAGAAGCACAAACCCCCTGGTGGGCCAAACCCTGTTGTTCAAGAGATCCAAGAGTAACTCCAACAGTGCCCCAAGCACCTACAGCCTGTACCTCAGCTGAGCACTCAGATGGGACCAAAGCAAAGAAAATCAGATCAAGAAAATAGCCCAAAGCACTCACTGCACAGAACCAGGAGAGAAAGCACTATTGGCATAACAGCTGAAATCATTCCTAACAAATCTCCCCATATATTTGTACATTTATTGGACATGCCCTGGGCTCCTGTGTATGTACATCTCTGCCTTTATTCCTATTTGGAAGCAGTTAAATTGGCAGGATCTGCCCACCAGGAGCAGCTGCTCCAAGCCGGAAATACAACAGGTGGTGCTGATTTCCAGAGGCTTGTGTCTCCCAGGTGAAGCCAAGGCAGGAGAGGGTTGAAAGGTGCTGGTGCTGCTGCTCTGTGTCAGAGAGCCCTGGCTGGGCAGGGCATGGCGCCCACTGCACTGCAGGCTCTTTCTCCTGCCAGAGCTGGGCACACCTGGGAACAAATCATAATAACTTGTGGGGAAACGAAGGGGTTTGTGGGGGCTGCATCGCTCTGCACACACCCGGGCCACCTGCAGCAAAGTGGTTTGGCCCCAAAAAATGTAAACCAGAGGGAAACAATTGGAAAAGGTTTCATTTTGACTTTCTTGCCTGCTCAACAGGAATTGCCAAACTGAAAGTTCCCAAGCAAGGATTGATCCCTGCTACCAGCTCAGGGTTGGAAAGGAGGCATTACTTTATTTCAGTGATTGATGCTTGGGGAAGCACATCCCTAACATGTGCATACCCAGCAATCTCACCTACTAGTTCGTATCCACAGAACTAAGACAAATTCATTCCTTGGCTGAAACTCACAGTCTAAAAATTCCCACAAATTATGTGACATATTTCAATCACTTCTCAGAATTTATTGACATGAGAGTAGGAGTGTCCTGAAGGTCCCTGGTGGTAGTGGTTACATGTTCAGGAGTAGACCCATGCACAAAAGAACCCAAGACGCAATGGGGGTTGCAAAGCAAATTTATTCTACTAGTTGAAGTAGCAAATAATACATACTGACTCCTGGATTCCCAAAAATCTGCCGAGTAGGAGAAAGAGATAAAGCGTGGTGCGCAGCTGGAGGAGCAGGTAGGCAATGCACTTTCAGGACATCATCCCCTGGATTAAAATGGTGTACATCTTGTCCTTCTCACCCCCCCACCCCTGAAGCAGGCCTTATATCTCCTGCTCAGGAGTTGAATTTTCCCAGTTACAGGATCAGCTGACACATGGCTGGCATGTGAGATGAGGCCATGATGGCTCACATACCAACTCCATGCCAACAATGGCTCCATTATGAATTGTTCATCTTTGAAAGCTTAACTGCTCACCCTTTGACCAATATATTGTTTCTCTTTCATGGGTCAAGTTCCCATCCCTTACCCAACACAGTTTTCTTCATTGTCTTGTCAACCTGCCCAAACATGGATCAAACATAGCAGGGCCTCAGTCATGACTTCGGTCCTTGAAATAGTCATGTGGGGAACACCCCATTCCTCAAATTCTCCTTTGGTGGTCAAGAGCCTCCTAAAACCCCTCTCTTCCCTTGAATGAATTCCAGCTACCTTCTTAACAGGATCATTGTCTTTATTCTCAAGGCTACGATAGCCTCTTGCACACATTAATCACTGCAATGGGAGAATACAGGGCTCAGCACTGTCTGTTAAAGCTAAAGGAATTCACAAGATTAGGCCCTATTTGTTATGCTTGAACATATTCCCAGTGCCTCTCCTTCCCTTTTCTTGGAACCAAACACAAGCATTTCCTCAGTAAGGCCTGCAAGTGCTCCTGCTGAATGAAGCTACGTTGGGTCTGGCTTTCAGAAATTAATAAAGAAAACACCCAGAAGGGTTTTTTGCCCACCAAAACCCTTCTGCACCCTTCCAAATCAGTTCACTACTCAAGCACAACAATCAGGCAAAGCCCTGATTCCCTCTCTCCTAGCAGCTCAGAGCTGTATTGCACAGTGCTTGCTGTGTGCCAGACAGCAGAAAGCAGTCTGGCCTGCTGCCCCTGAATATTTCGGCTGAAAGGAATGTGCTCCTATCTTTACAAATGGATGGGTGAAGGTGTGATGGGTGGTAACATCTTTGAAATGGTTCTTAATGTCTCTTCTAATTTTGGCCAAGAGTTTTGCTGCTGAGCTTGGGTCCTGAGATACACAAGGGTTTGCACAAGCCTGAACTTCAGAACTTTGGGGTAAAAGAGGAGGTTCAAGGCAGGGAATATGTGGAAGGCAGCTCAGGAAAGCTGTACCTTCCTAGTACCTTAGCCAGTAAGGAAAGGAAGAGAGCAACATGTGGCAGGGAGTTTAGGATAAAAGAACGGTGTGTTGTTTGAAACCTCAAGGAAGAAAACTCTGTGGGTGTGTGCCCTGGTGGACTCTCCCTTTATTCTAACAAAGTTGAAGGGACTCCTCTGTCGCCTTTTTGAACAGAACCCTCCGCTGTTTGTGGATTTTCCTGACAACTGAGGCCCAGTCCAGGATCCTTCCACCATCTGGGGATGGCACACGGCAAGAAGAGCTGAAGGTGGGCCTCACCCAGTTTCAGTGACCAGCTCCCTTTGGCACTGGCAGCACCAGGCAACAGACGGGGTACCCAAGACTGTCCAGGAGACAGATGAGAGGTGGACCAGGGGGGTCTGTGAAGCATCCATAAGAAAGGACCACTGGACATGGATGCACAGAGGGAGAAGTAAGAGAAAGCGGAGAAGAGTCTCGGCAAATGCCATGGGTGAGTACAACTTTGGGGAATAAAATGTGGCAGGACACTCAGGGTGGGCAACAAAGGAAACTTGAAAAAGGGCTCTCCACTATAAGAATGATGATCCTTTAGGAGAAATGGGTCCTTTAGGAGAATGTTGAGATGGCTTGCACATTCTCCCAGAGTTAGTTAAAAGGACATGGGCATCCAGAGTGGGCAATAAGAGGCACCAAGAAAGGGTTTTGGCAATTTGTGCCCAAAGGGGGCAATATGGTGCTGTTTTAGGAAAGGACTGGTTGAAGGGGAATGTGGAGAAATATGGTTAAGGCAAATAGCAGCAGGAGGCTATGCAATAAGGAACGTCTGGGAAGTTCTCCTCCCTATCTTCAAAATCTGCAGTCTAATACACAGCTAGCTGCAAGTCTTCTGTGTTCCTGGCTTCCAGGATAGGGAAAACAGGGAAGTATTCCTCCTACACACCACCCCTCCCCAGGTCATTATGGAATTAGGGTGGAGGATTTGGGTTTTGTAAGTAGGTTCCTCTATAGTGAGGAGGGCCAAGGCTGGGAGCAAGAATGCGGGACCGGCAGCATGGGCTGGGAGGGGTGCAGGACTGAGCCGAGGCTGTGGGACAGCCAGAGCTCAGCTCCAAGAGGTGCCCAACTCCACAACCCCTGCAGACAGGGGCTGCCATGGCCCCCAGCTCTGTGAGGTAGCAGTAAGCCCCAGCCACTTGCCCATGGCACCATTGGCTGTGCCCCGTTGGCTGAGCTGCGCCAGCACCTGGTGCTTTACAGAGCTTGTGGTGCTGGGAGAGCGGCCCAGGGCCCAGATGGGTATGCCGAGGGGGGCAGGTCTGGACACTGTGACTGGACAGGGAGCGGCTTTGACATGCAGTATCAGGTACAGCGACTGGCTCTGGCATACAATACAAGAGATAATATGTCACCAAAGCTTGACCTGATATACAAAGGGATGTTGTTTAGGTCACAAGGGAAGCAGTAGGGAACTGAGTGATTTTGAGCTGTGGAAAAATGAGTACCCACAGGCAGTAGCAGTGGGGGGCTAGAGGATGGGCAGAATAAGTCCCTGGATGAACTGGTTAGAAAGATATGAAAGAAGGGATAAGAAAAAGGTAAACATAGAGGCAAGAATAATGGCAATTTTTACAACACTTGACGGGAAAACGTGCAGGCAGCACCAGGACCGCAGGCAAGGGGATGGTCACCAGGACAGCAATTGGGAAAGAATGAAACACTAGAAATGGGTTCAGGGTGTCAGGATCTTCTATTGTAATTTGAATTTCATGCCAAAGGGAGAACAACTGTTCAAATGTTCTTTTCATAAGTGGGAAAGATGTGTGTGATAATTTGAGTTTTGCCGGCAAATAAAAGTAACACTGGGACGCCCATGACAGTTTGCTGAATGTGTGAGATGGGTGTGAAAAGCATGAGTTCCTGATTGTTCCAAGTTGTGGTTCGCCAGGAAGGAATTTGATAGCTGGAGTTGAGAACGCAAGTTAATGTTCTAAGGGGTAATGGGGAGGCTAACAGTGGTGCGAACACTGGAGTGAACCACATTACTCTGAAGGGTCTCCACATAACTCTGAAGTGATCTAGACAGCTGGTGTCTGAAAAGCAATAGCCTCTTCCAAAAGAAGAAAGGAAGAAAGTTGCAGCCTGTTGCTGAACTAAAGGTGGGTCTTTTGGAATCATGTATGACCCTCCATAACACTCCTATCCTGTCAGTTCTAGAGCAGGACCTGAGAAGAGTAGGTGAAACTCTTCAACCCAGGCACTCCACAATCTTAGATCCTTGAGTACCATCTCGAGTCAGGTTCCCTCCTCACACTGGTGCTCAGCACTTGATTTAAGGGATACTTTCTTAGGATGCCCTCTTACAGAACATAGTAAACAGTATTTTGCCTTTGAGTGGGAACAAGAGGCAAAGAGAACATGGACAATCCTTTTGCAGGGCTATACAAAAGCACCAATCCCATTTGGGTAAGCCTCACAAGCTATTAAAGGAGTTTACTCCACCCCCAGAGTTTAGGTTATTGCTGTATGTGGATGACCTACTCCTTTCAGGAGAAAAAGAGGAAGGGGTAGAAGAAGTCACTGTGGAATTGTTCCATTTTCTGGCTGGCGGGGAGGTGATGGAGGAGGTACAACTGATGCTGAAAAAAGTTCAGAGTGTTAACACTTTTGTCGTTCAGTACAGCCTTTTATACCCTTCATCTTACAATGCATTACACCTGTGTGCCTTCTCTACCCTTTTGTGATTGGTCAGTACACCCCAGCACTCCATGTTCCTTTGCCTTCAATACTGTTCACCAGTCCTACACAATTGTAGCCCATTAGGGATGAGGCTTGGCCACAGCCTCATTCCCAATCACTACAAACTGTGTGCCTATAAGCCCTCCTCTTCTTTGTTGTTGTTGTTGTTTTGTTTTGTTTTAAATAAATGCCATGTTTACCATGCTTCTACAGGGCTCCTGCAGAAGAAATAGCAAACACGGTACAAGTATCTTTTTGTGTAGGTTCCACTAGCGCTGGAAGGTGTCCGTGTACTGACCTTGATTCATCCCCCAAACCTACAAGACATATCGTCAAAAATCCATACATCTACACTTACAGAATATTGACAATATCAATAGCTGCACAACTTTATAAAGCAACAGACAAGAATAAGCTAAAAGTTATATATTAGGATATTAACAAAATCAATAACTATATAATTCTGTCAATAGCTATACAACTTTAACAACATCAAAAACTACACAACTTTATAAAGTAATATACAAGGATAAGATAAAGTCTATATGTTCCCATCACCTGCACGTTTTTACAAAAAGCGTGTTAGAATAACAGATATCGTACACGAGGGAGTAATAGTAAGATGATTAAATGTAAACACAGCTTTCTAAACTCTTGCCTGTAGGGTCCCACCTACCGTTTCCCCTTTTTGTTTTTGAAGAAAGGTTTTAACTGTAGAATGAAAATATTCTATAACAGCTTAACCTGTTAAAGAATGTGAAATACCAGTGACATGCTGAATACCCCAAATTGTTGGGCAAGAGTTGTTGGGTACACTGAGCTACATAACCAGGTCCATTATCAATCCTGACAACATGTGGTCAGCAAAAGCAGCATGCCAATGCCAGATCACATCTCTTGCCTTCTCTCCTGCATGTACAGAAGCCCACCAGGCCTTAGAATAAGTGTCCACAGAAACATGTACATATTTAAGACAACCAAACTCTGAAACATGAGTGAGCTGCACTGGTATGATAGAAATACCCATTCTAAGAAATGCAAAGGATTGTGCCAACTGTCATGCTTATTGCTAATTCTACTTGCTTCAATGCAGCAAGTGCTTCTGGTGACAAGCTCCTGGAAGATAACAAGGAGGGATCACCATTTAATAAATCAGTGGTGCCAACAGCACATTCAAGAATCCCAGCAATGGCCTGATCCAATTAATTGTGCCTAGCAATTTTGCAAGCCATTCAATATTTGTACAGAATGCTGAATGATCAGCATTTGAGGTTCAACGGTTTGGTCCAAGATTTTCATTCCCAAATACTTCCAGGGAGCTTGTTGCTGTACTGTCTTAGGTTATGGAACTAAAATGTGTATTTTATTTCATCTGCTGAAAGCAGTTGGGAAGATGTTTTTCTTTATCTCTGGGAGGCAGGGGTGAGGGGTTTACATTCTCCATTCTAAGGGAAACTCCAGCTTTCCCTGGCAGATACCTGTCTTTCCAAACCAAGACATGTACTTTCTCAGGAGCAACACACAAACCATAATTTGTTAAAGCCTCTTGCATTACAGGCATTTCACATTGAGCTGTTGGTGCAGCAACTAAAATATCACCCATATACTACACTGAGTTCCAAGACACTTTTTCCAAGAAAAGTTGCTTTTTCACCGTTCAGTGTTCCCTAGCTCTGCATTAGTTTTAGGGCTATATATGCAGACATGTGTATGTTAAAGCTAGGGAAAGACAGTTTAGCAAAATGCACTGTACTTCATCAAAAAGTAACTCTACAGCAAGTTCTGATTCTATTTAACTGCAGCAAATGCTACAATCTACTTGTACTCATTTTCCTTTTGAGGAAATTGCCTATTAAAAGAGTAAAGTACATATTAAATACAATATTGTCAACCAAAAAGACAATATAAGGTGCACAAAACAGAGTTTTGCAAACATGACTGACTTGAAAACTTAGTTTTCATATGCCTAATGGGAGAAAGCTAAGCTTAAATCAGACTAGTTTATTATCTTATAAAATTTTACATTAGAATTTTAAACAACAAACAGTTAAATATTGTCAACAGGCTATACCTCAAATCACAAGTACTTTTTAACCACTAGTCTCTTATTAAATTATACCATTTATTATTATTCAAAATAAAATTCTTTTTTACTCAGCCCAGTAATCGGTTGCTTCTCTGGAATATAATATTATCACCCTAACCAACTGTAACTTTTGAGGCACTATCAAATTGAACCATATTTGTTTATCTTTGCAAACAATTTTCTCAAGGGTGCCAGAGTAATGTCTGGACAATATCAAAATAGTGAAAGCATCTCTGACCCACCACATGGCAGAAGAGCAACATGCTTCTGGTCAACAGCTTGGGATAACTAAAAACATGGTAAGCAAGAAGCTAAGAAACAGACTTGAAACTTATAACCTGCCTTATTCCAAGTAAGCTTTCTCTTTCAAGTTATCCCTGCAGAGCTGCTGCCATCTGCAAATTATCATTTCTCTTCTAGCAATACTTTGGACCAACTTAGTCTGCATGTTTTGTGAACAAAGTGAAGTTGTTTGACAAAAGCTATTTATGTCAAGATTTATGGTGTCTGAAAAAGCAGTGAAAGAGGTTACCACTTCAATAAAACAGTTCCCTTGGGTCAATACAGAATATAATGCTAAACACTGTTTTTGAGTAGACACTCCACAAGTGCACAATGACTGTCACACTTGGAAGTTATTCTAAAAGTAGGCAAGCCCTAGAGATATATTATTATATTATATAGAGAGATATATTCTTTTTCTCCACTTTTAAATGTGAATTCAAACGGAAATTTTAGATTGGATCACTGAATGGAATTCTAGCAACATTCCAACTTTTTATTTGAATGTAGGGAGGCCCCAGTATGTGCATGAGTACTAACCAACAGTTACCTTTTTCCTTTAGTTTTGTAAAAAAAAATTCAAGCACCTCCAGTTATTTAGTTTTGATACTGTAACACCTACAACTACACTTAATAATTACTGTGAAGTAGATTTCTTTCATCTTACAAGGCTTCTCTTAAAGCTTCTTTAGTTTTATCAGCCTCGTTAGAACAAGAGGCATTATTTATGGTTACTCTACAGCAAGAAAACTGTAAACAGTGTGTGAGACCAGCAGTAGAAATTAACTCTACTGTTCTCCATAAATGAGCTTTCTATGACACAAATTGTTTTTCACAAGTTTGAGTTCCAGTGCAGCTAGTAAGAAGCAGCTAGCATTTCCAACTCAAAGTTCTTGCTCTCTAGTTAGTACTTTTCCTGAGTCTTCCTATTTTGCCATAAATCAAGACTACTACCAGGGCAAACAGAATATCATAAAATGTCCAGTCAAATAAATCCCTTTTTGCTACTAAAAACAGCAAAATTTTTGTGTTCCACTTCACCATAAACAAGGTGGTCCCAATTGCTGCAGTACTACAACAGCAAAGCCCCTGAGAGGATGCAATTTCTAAGTAAGCTTCAAATGCCCCTTTCGCCTGCATTAAAAACAGCTTCTGGAGAGCTGCACAGCTGCAGCAACTTGTGTTACAAGCTGCTCCACCTGGTATTGTGTTGTCCCAATCTTGCTGCAATTCACAAACACAATACATATGTTTCACCAGCAAAAAAACACACCATACTGAACAACAGAGCTATTCTGTCTCCAGCCCCCAATGCTTCTTTAATAAATTCTCTTGTTCCTTTTTCAGTTTTTCTTGTATGACTTGGTTACTACCAGCCTCTCTTATGTCCTTTCTGTGCAGCTCTGACTCCGCCTCTCAGAGCCCTACCTTGTTCCTGATGTGGGTGGAACTCCACGACTCCTAGTTGTATGTTGAATGTTCTGTAGATGGTTATTTTAAGAGTGTTAAAGACTCCTAATAATACATTGGATGTTCTGTTGATGGTTATGCATATTGTTATCTTGAATGGTTTGTACCCAGTTTGCAGCCCAAGTCCCAGTTTTGTACGCCCTTATCTCTTGTTGAGTTTCTGCTGCTCCCTGCATGCACTGTTCTGCTCTTCCTGCTTCCTGCTTCCTACTTCCTGCCGGCTCTCTCTCTGCTCGTCAAGCTGAAATCGAGGTCTATTATGGAAATCACAGAGACCTCCATGAGGCCTTGCCAGAATGGTTAGTACAATTAACACCAAAATCCCCTAGCAACAATGAGTCAGCACATAATCCAGAGCCACAAAGGATGCCACTGGGCCGGCAAGACATCAAGCTATCTGTGGAGGCTTTTTACCTGCTCACCATAATTCCAAGGCACTCAGAAAGAAAGACACCCCTAGATTAAAATGAGCCCAATGAGTCCCTGGGAACTTCCGTGAAGATGAACTCCCAGCTCTGCAGTGTGAGCAGCAGAATCAACACAGGCCTCTCCCTTGGCAGTGATTGAGGGAGCAGCAGCAGAAGCAGTAGTAGCAGCAGCAGCAGAGGCGTAAGCAATCCCTCGAGCTTTCTCCTTTTAATAAAGGCTTTTAAGGAGTTAATAATCATTTCCTGCCTGAAAGAAATTAGCCCCGGGTTATGCACTCCCGAGTTGTACTGTTACATTGTTTTGCTGTAAAATTAAAGTTGCACTGTTACTTGCTTGTTTCAAACCGTTCATGTTGAATCTGTACCCTGAATTTCTGTTCGTTATGTCCAAGTTCTGTACCCTTTCTCCCTAAATCCTCGGCTTTCCCCTCTCCCGACGAAACGCCGCCGCCGCCTTGTCGCTCCGCCCCCCCGCCGCTTCCTGCTGCTCCCTGCCTCGGCCGTCGAGCTGTGGGCTCCGCCCAATATGGAGATGAAAGAACTCCCATAGTGCCTGGCTGCGGCCGAAAGTCCAGTTGGAGCTAGAAAAACCCCTGGGACAGCGAGCCGACACAGAAACTGGACCTAAGAAGGACAAAACTGTGCGAGGCACACGTCTAGCTACCTGCAGGCAGCAGGCATTCTTTTGTTACTTTGTCGCCATGGCCTGAAAGAAACTGGAGAAAGGTAACGCCCCTGGACCACACGAGCCAAAGCGATTCTATTGGAACCCCCGTGAAGAAGGAATCCCGACTCTGCAGCAGCACCAGCAGCAGCAGATTCGACTGCACCTCCTCCTCCGTGGTGTCTACTGGGAGCAGCGGCGGCGTGCGCAGCCCCTTGAGCCCCCTACCCAGAGCTGATTTCTAATAAAAGCTTTTTCAAAGGAGCTGGTCTCCTGGCCCATTTATAACAAATTGGGGACTCGTCCGGGATGTGACCACGCCTGAAGAGGACCGAGGACAGGACGGCCGACCGCTCTTTGGACCCCTAGGACAGCTGGTCACACCGGACCAAGGAAGACAGCCTGGGATCGGACAGCGCGGAGGAGCGCCGGTAAAGTATAGCCGGTGGCGGGAGTGGAGACGAGCGAGTGGTGTGTGAGTGAGACAAAGACCGGTAGTTCGGATCTTTGAAGCGAGTGTGGGCCTCCCAGTACCGCGTTTTCAGTCTCCCGCGAGGGAACTGGCCAGAAACGGAGGGAAGCGAAAGGAGAACGGTGTGAAAGAGGCGTCTCCAGGGGCATAGGCGCCCCCCTCCGGGCGTGCGGAGGTAATTTAGAGGGTGAGTGGCACGTCACAGGGTGTGTGATTGTAAGATAGGCCCGCCTCATTCTAGAATCTACGGAGGCAGGCTGCTCAGGCTGATCCAAGCGTGCGGAAAGCCTAGAGCTGTGTGTGTAGCACGCACCACACTGGCTGAGGTTACGGCCCGGGGTATCCACGGGTTGGGATACTGGCTGGGGTAGCTAACAGGGTGTGGGGAGTGAGAGAGGGTACTGGCCGAGTTACGGCCTGGGGTGTCCAGCAGCAGTGGTGGTCAGACCCTGAGGGCGGGTAACTGCAACCACTACTGGCTTGGGACACCGGCTGGGGTAACTACCGGGGTACAGGAGTGGGCGCACTGGTTGGGGGTACCTAGAAGTGAGAGGTATGCGTTCCAGGTGCGGAGAGCCTACAGGGCCGGGGGTCTTTTGAGTATACCGCCTGGGTGTAGGATGAATGAAAGTTAGGGAAGTCCCAAGGTGCGAGGGATTTAACGATAGGGAGAGTGAGTGAGTCGCACACTGTATGTCCGAGTCCTGGCTGTAAGTGGTGACTGGAACTCTGGGCCCAGGTTGACCGGCCACTTATGGAAACTCGATAGATATACAGGAGAGGAAGAGGGGTGCTGGCTGGGGTAGTGACTGAATCTCTAAGGGCGAGATATCAGACTACCGACAGGGCACTCTGAGCACTGGCAGGAGTGGTGCCACTGGGGCCACTGACGAGTGTTCGTAGAGTGAGTGAAGATTACCTAGTGAGAATGGGAGGATATATAAATAAGCAAAAACCACCTGAGGAGGAAAAGGGGAAGATAAAGAACATTCCCCCAGATAGTCCATTAGGACAAATGTTGGAACTATGGGATACTGAAGAGGCCACTAAAAATTTGAGCAAGGTTAAAATGATCCATTATTGTATTGAGGTTTGGCCCACTTTGAATTTGCCTGGAGGATGGCCGTGGTGTGGAACTAAGGACCCCTGGATGTGCTCGCAATTAAACCAGTATCTGAAATCCCGAGGGGACTCAGATACTGAGCAGATCCTTTATGCTGCCTGCTGGCAGAGACACAGAACTGAAAGTGAAACAGTTAAGATTTGTAAGCTACAAGAGGGAAAGAGGAAAAATGAAAAAGAGAAAAAGGAGGAAAGCAGTCACCATTGGGACCCTCTTGATTATTTGCCCCCTCCTCCTGTTTACCCTGGGATACCCCAAACTGTCCCTGCTAACCCTCCAGCTTTACCTGTGAACCCCTTCCCATATCTCCAAACCATGATCCCTATTCCTCCTTCAGCTTGCTCCCCAACCGGATTAACCCCTACAGCTCCACCCTCTCTACCACCTCAGTCTAACCCGACTATCTTGAGTACTAACCCCTTCTACTCTTCAACTCTGTCCTCAATGTCTCCTAACACTGACCTAGTCTACTCCCCTTCACCATCTACTGTTCCTGCACTCCCACACAACTGGGAGCTGGACTTGCCAGCCAATAATATAGAAACCCCAAAAGGACCCTACTGTGGCACCAGGTCAAGAACAAAGCTCTTCCCCCTAAGGAAAGTCCCGATAAGTGGGGCAGCTGGGGATGCACCTCTGACAGCTTCAGAAGTTGGGGGCTTTAAGAAAGAGCTGGGAGGCCTGGTTGGGGACCTGGTGGGGGTGGCTGGCTGGGTGGATTGGTTCCTGAACCCTAATGTTTGCACCTGGAGTGAGATGAACTCTATTTTGGGTGCCTTGTTCAGCCCCAAGGAGATGGCCATGGTTCATGTCGCGGGGATGCGAGTCTGGGAACAGGGGAGCAGGTTTGGGCCCTGGGCAGGGGACGGGCTCCCGCGGGCGGATCCAGGGTGGGATCCAGGTGGAAAAGGGGAAGGGCAGAAGGTGGGAGACTGTGGAACCCTGGTGGTGAGGGGCATCGGAGGGTCTGTTCCCCGGGGTGGCAGCACCAGGCTGGCCTTTGATGGGACCCAGGGGGAATGGGACCCCAGCCACCTAGTTAAGCAGGGGAGGAGATTTTTGGTTACGTGGATCCCGACAGTCCTGAGGGCCAAGTGCTGTTAGAGGTGCAGTTCTGTGCTAGATCCTGGCTTGATATCAAGAAAAAGCTAGAAATTAGTAACCCATGCTGCTGTTTGGACCCAAGAAAAAGAGTGGACTGACGTTTCCCGTGTAAAAGGACCAGTATCACCTCCTCCTAACTATGGACAAAACCCAAAAAAATCCCCCACGAGTCTCCCCAAGTGGACTGCCATCCAAGATCCTGCCAGCTGACAAAAGAAGAGAACCAATGTATGATGAACATGAGTTGAGAGAAATAAAGAGGTTAGGGTTGTACCAAGGGAAGCAAGGGGAATGGTTAACCCCAGATAGATGAAAGTTTTTAAATAAAGCCCTAGCTTGAAAAAAATGCTAACAGAAATACAGAGCCTGACCCACTGGGGCACCCAAGGGTTATGTGATCATTTTTTTTAAGAGAATATTTATGTATTGGGGTGTATGGTCTGGCCAAAGCAGTAACTGAAGGATGCCTTATATGCCAAAAGGTAAATCAGAAAACTATGGGGGGGAGTGCCCCAGGAGGAAGACGGATGGCATTGGGACCCTTTCAAAATGTACAGGTGGATTTTGCCGAGGTGCCTTCAGTACAGGGTTGCAGGTATCTACTTGTTATGGTTGATTGTTTGGCCCATTGGGTGGAAGCCTTTCCTGCTGGGGAGGAGACTGCACAAGTGGTAATAAAAGTATTATTAGAACACATCATCCCCCGGTATGGGCTAGTGAATAGTGCTGGTTCAGACCAAGGCCCTCATTTTGTAGCCAAAATTCTACATGATGTCAATAAAGCCTTAGGAATCGGGTGGTAGTTGCATACACCCTGGCATCCCCAAAGTTCAGGGAGAGTTGAGAGGATGAATAAAACCCTCAAAAATGTATTAACTAAATTGATAACCGAAACAGAAATAAATTGGCTCAAGTGTCTGCCCCTGGCCCTTCTGCGAATCCGGGTCCGACCTAGATCTGACATAGGGGCTTCACCATATGAGATAATGTTTAGACTCCCCTTCTTACTGACCCCCTATAGCACTGGGGATTATTTAGAAGGGGAGGCCGCTACCCAAGAATATGTAAAAACAATTGGAAAAACATTGGCAGATCTTAAAAGAAGAGGGTATCTTCCTCAAACCTCTCCCTTGGACACTGACATGCACCAAATAAAACCAGGAGACTGGGTTTTAATTAAGTCCTGGAATACCACCCCACTAACCCCTAAATTCGAAGGCCCGTTCCAAGTTCTGCTCACTACTCATACTGCAGTGCGAACCCAGGAAAAGGGCTGGACCCACATCACTAGAGTGAAAAGACCATTACCACCCCCGAGTGATCCCTCTGACCCTGCAACCCCAACAAGAGTTCCCTCTGAGTGGACTGCCACTCGAGATCCAGACACCCTCAAAGTAACTCTCAGGAAACAACCAAAAACCAGTTAAAGCCAATAAGGGACAATAACAGTTATTACAAGCTGTCGTTACCATTGTTAAAAATCCACATTGTTACAAGAGGTTAAAAAGTGTTAATATAAAAGTGTAAAATAATGGTTAAATCCGATGTTATAAATTGTTATAATGAGCCACAATGTGTTAATGTAAAAGTAATAAGTAACAGTAATTCTTAATTTAAAAATTAAATCTCTCATAGGGCACACCCAAAGGGAGCTAACTAAAACTAAAAAAAAGGTGGAAGGTGAGAATAAACAAGGGAGAACTCCACAAATCCAGCCTAAGAACTCCCCGACCCAAGAGGCAAGACCAGGTGAGACCAAAGAGAACCCTCAGAGCGAGATGGGGGCAGGTTCATACTGGACTCTTGGAGGGACTAATAGTAGTCCTACTGATACGATGAGGAGAAAGAACCCCCTGACCCAAGAGGCAAGGCCAGGTGAGACCAAAGGATCCACAAATAGAATGGTTCATACTGGACTCTTGGAGGGACTGATAGTAGTCCTATTGATAAGCAAGTTTACAGATGGGGCTTACTCCGAATGCTGTCATTCAGTTTGTGATGGGGAGAATCTACAATCCCTTATGAGAGTTCACACCCATGTGAATCCCACATGTTTTGACATGATCCAATTATCCACCTGTCAAAAAGAGAAAAAACAATATTGGATTGCAAAAAATGCTGCCACATTTAAGCAGTGCCTGACTGGGGAGTGCCCTATCAGAGAGTGGTTCTGTTTTAAAAAGTTAAGAAATACAGAGGGAGTAGCAGACCTGATAAAAAGAAAATACCAAAAGGGGAGGAGGGGCAGCACACAAACATGGAAAAGTAAAATACAGACACCAAAAAGAATAGTGAAAACATATAGGCCAGCAACTTGGACACAAGATAGATCATGGAGGTGCCAAACTCCAATTTACATGTTGAATAAAATTATCAGGTTATCAAACAAAACAGCCCTTGCCCTTGATCATATCAGTAACCAATTGGCACAGACAAAAGCAGTAGTTTATCAAATCAAACTAGCAGTCGATTATGAAAGTAAGGTAATAAAAAATATTTCCAAAAAAATACAAAAAATTGCATATGTAAGTACCCAGGAATGGAAGCCCTTAATTAATCTAGACTGGTGGGACAACTTCTGGTCCTTTGAAGGGACCTGGTGGGAAAAAGTAGTGTTCATTGCAATAAGTGCCTTTGTCAGTCTCCTGCTTCTCCCCTGCATACTTCCCTGTCTAATTCGAACTGTAGCCACTACTGTTCCAGCTAGTCTCCAAATCCCTAAAGTAAAGATTCAGAGACCTACAAATACAATTAGATTACAACCCCAAGAAGAACTGAGCACAGCAAAAAGAATTTATGACCAATACCAAGAATTAAAACAGATTTATTCCCTTGAGTCAGACATGACCAATTGATGCGGGCTAAAGCCCGATCAAAGAAATAGAGGGGGGATTGAAAGAAATTAGCCCCGGGTTATGCACTCCCGAGTTGTACTGTTACATTGTTTTGCTGTAAAATTAAAGTTGCACTGTTACTTGCTTGTTTCAAACCGTTCATGTTGAATCTGTACCCTGAATTTCTGTTCGTTATGTCCAAGTTCTGTACCCTTTCTCCCTAAATCCTCGGCTTTCCCCTCTCCCGACGAAACGCCGCCGCCGCCTTGTCGCTCCGCCCCCCCGCCGCTTCCTGCTGCTCCCTGCCTCGGCCGTCGAGCTGTGGGCTCCGCCCAATATGGAGATGAAAGAACTCCCATGGTGCCTGGCTGCCGCCGAAAGTCCAGTTGGAGCTAGAAAAACCCCTGGGACAGCGAGCCGACACAGAAACTGGACCTAAGAAGGACAAAACTGTGCGAGGCACACGTCTAGCTACCTGCAGGCTGCAGGCATTCTTTTGTTACTTTGTCACCATGGCCTGAAAGAAACTGGAGAAAGGTAACGCCCCTGGACCACACGAGCCAAAGCGATTCTATTGGAACCCCCGTGAAGAAGGAATCCCGACTCTGCAGCAGCACCAGCAGCAGCAGATTCGACTGCACCTCCTCCTCCGTGGTGTCTACTGGGAGCAGCGGCGGCGTGCGCAGCCCCTTGAGCCCCCTACCCAGAGCTGATTTCTAATAAAAGCTTTTTCAAAGGAGCTGGTCTCCTGGCCCATTTATAACACTGCCCTGTTTATTTATAACAGTTTTTCTTCCTGCGCTCCTGCAGCAGTGACTCAGCAAGCAAGTGACTCCCCCTAACACTCCTCTGGGGCCTTGATGCTGCCACAGCACCAGCCGCTGCTGCGGCTGCTCGGCCGCGCCTGTCACGCCGCTTCTGTGTCCCACCACGCATCCTGGCATTCAGGGGGAACCTGGCACCACCCTGACACCCCACCAGACTGCACCCATACCTTGGTGGAGGGATGCAGGGCTTGCTCCATCATGCCTGCAGGGAGCGGCAGGCAGCGGCACGAGTGAAAGCGCAGTCGGTACTCTCCATATTTAATAAAAAAGGCAGTTTGTTTGTTCCCAAGCCACCTCCTTTATACCACAAAAGGAAAATGCACAGCTTCACCCCACTTCCTTCATACCAAGTAAGCAAAGTGAGTAGCATCACTCTATTTCCTTTGTACCAAATAAGCCAAGTGCATAGTGCCCACTCTTCATATCCAGCACCCTTCTTCTGCAAAATTCATAACAAAATAATTTGTAACAAAATGTCCAAAATGAATTTTCCTTCTCCTAATATTCGAGTCCTCATTATTGTATTTCCCAGTCACTTATTTCTTCTGCAGCAAATAAGCAAGGCACATAGCACCTGCTCTTCACACTTAATACCTTTCCTTTGTAATATTTGCAGCAGGATGTCCGATCTGGACTCTTTCTCTGCCAACACCTGAGCCCCCATTCCTAAGTTCCCAGCTGCTCGCCTGGGCATGTTGCGTTTGTCTGAAAGTCATCTGGACATTCAGGCTCTTGGTCCTGCCTGCTTTGCTCTTTGAGCTCTCGGTTCACCGGGCTCAGTTTAGCTAGGCTCCACTATCTTACTCTCTTAGGTCTACAGTTGTCTACCCAAACCACCTCGGGATCACGTCATTTTATCACGTCAACCATGTTGGGGTCAGCAGATGATGGAGGAGGTACAACTGATGCAGAAGAAGGTTCCAAGCATCAGTACTTTATTGTCTTTTCACTACAGCCTTTTATACCCTTCATCTTACAATGCATTACACCTGTGTACCTTTTCTAACCTTTTGTGATTGGTCAGTACACCCCAGCATTCCATGTTCCTTTGCCTTCAATACTGTTCACCAGTCCTACACAATTGTAGCCCATTAGGGATGAGGCTTGGCCACAGCCTCATTCCCAATCACTAAAAACTGTGTGCCTACAGGGAGGCTTGGAGTGGCTGAAGGAAAGGCACAGGTGATGGAGAGAAAGGTTGAATATTTGGGGCACATTTTGACTTAAAGCTTGGGGTATGCTGGCCCAGAGGAGGTCTGGGAAGTCTTGGAGGTGCTGTTGTCCAGGATAGAGGGGGAGCTGTAACAATTTTTAGGATTAATAGGGTGTTATAAGATATGGATTAAGGACTTGTTATTCTGTGGCTTTTAAAGCCAGGATAGTCCCAAAGTTGTTATATAGAGACAGGTAGGAAAGCAGAACTAAAGAAAATTAAGAGAAAGGTTGATTAATGCCCTAGCTTTAGCTCTCCCAGGCCCAGAAAAGGAATTGGAAATGTATGTGGACTGGTAGCAAAGACTGATTTCTCCTGTGTGAATCATTCATGAATGTGGAAATACTCTTTGGACGGGCTGCTTTTTCTGGTGATCCCGTGTCCAAATTTAGGAATGGTGAAAGAATTTGCTGAACAGTGAGAATGCATGGGCTATTTGTACTGACTTTGGGTTGTGCTGAAGGTACCCAGAATTTAGTCATGGCGTAGCCCTCTGGTACAGGGCTGTGCCAAAGGAATTCTCCTGCTGGTGCTGGGATGTTTGGAAATCGACGGGGTGGCCCCACTGTTTGCCCTAAGGATTACTGAGGCTCTGTTGACTGCAGAGTTGTGCAGCCATGGCTTTGATTATAACTCATGGCAGGATTTTAAAATGCTGGTGCCAAGTGTTAGGTGGATGACTGGCACTAAGCTGTTATGGTGTGCAATGGAACAGGAGGATTTAGAATTGAGAATACAGCCTCCTGTTTACCTGGTCCTGAGAAAGGAGCCTTAAAGGAGGCTCGTGACTGTATCCAGGTAACAGGTGTCCAGACTGGAGCTGAGGAGGATTTGCAGGACCCCTCTGCGAAATGGAGAAGGTGTTTATGAATGTGTCTCGAGGGATGGTGGGAGAAAAATGAGTTATCTGATGTACTATTGTGAAGGGAAGGGAGTTGCAAGAAAGGGCGGCAGGGAGCTGCTGTGTGCAGGTCAGCACAGACCTCAGAACTTGGTAAAAGCCTGCAAAGTGTATCAAGGAAAGGTAGTGAATATTTACAGACTCCTCTGTGAATCTTTCTGTACTTTACAAGTATGCATGTGTAGTGGTACAAGTTTGGAAGTCTGTGAGGAGAGAGGTTTATTTACTTGCAGTGAAAAATATTCACTCATGAGAGCTCAATTACTTACCTATTGGAGAGGGTGAATTTACCAGAAGAGGTAGAAATAAGAGCTGTTAAGGACATCAGGTAGGGTACTCAGAAGAGACAATAGGTAATCAACTGGTCAATGGAGATGTTCAGAAGGCAGCACTTCTGCCAGAGGTCTCTGGGATCCTCCTTTTGCTCCCTGAGACTCAGCTGCTGCCTGCGGGAGGTGGTGGTGGCGCTGTTTTTTCCACCAGAGGAAGATAACTAAAGGTAGTGGGGCAGAAGAAAGAAGGGAGAATTGAGTCACAAAAGACGGTAAACACGATGCCAGAAGCTTTGACCCTGCAGGTGTTGGGGGGAATCCTTGGGACTTTTGAGGACTGGCAGAGACGTCCTTTACGATGTACTGCCTTGGGTCTTTCCGTTTTAGCTATTGAGGGGTGCCTGGCCACCTATTAACCCTAATTAATAGCCAAGACTACAAAGGAGATTGTAACGCAGGGAAATGACCTGGGCTCTGTGTCCTTCCCAGGGATGTTGCATGTATTCTGCTGAAATGCCCTGGGCAAGAAGGCTTAGATATCCTCTGGTAGTGGTATGCTGGCTGGCAGGGTGGTCAGAGAAGTTTCTAGCGGCTTCAGCAACTATTTGATCAATTAACAAATGATTTCTGAATGTGGGATTGTGAAGGCAGTGGACTTGCACGGGGGAACTCATTTCACAGGGGGATCCTTCAAGAAATTATGGTGGCTTTGAGAATTCAGTAGGACCTCCATATCCCCTAACAATTCAGGTGAAGTAGAAAGGATGAATGAAGGAATAAAGAAACACCCTTTGAAGCTGGCGACAGAAACCAAGAAGCTGTGGGTATGGTTTTTGCCATTAGCTTTCCCAAGAATAAGAGCCAAATCTGAGGGGATATTCAATTATTCCCCTTTCAATTGTCTGGGATTCTTACCTTGTTAATTTTCAATGTGATGGGGAAGTGGAGACGTATATTTAAACCAGTATGTGGCCAGGATACCATGTCTCATGAAATCTCTTTGACAGGAAGCCCAGTTAGCACAGTCACTGCCTTTGGACTTTGCTATTCCTAACATCCAACCAGAAATGCAGAGACAGCAGCCAGGACAGCTGAACATGGGGGGACCCATCAAGGTCTGGGCCCACAGGACCCTTGACTTGAGTCAAGGTCTTGAAAGCCCTGGAGATTTAGACTTCTCAGCTGGAAGAAAAGGATGGGAGGTCTCAACTATCCATAGCCACAAACAAGGACTTCTAGTGATTGATGGGGTAATATGAACTATTGTCTACTTCATTCTCTCTATTTGTTTGCCACACCTGGTGCAGGGATCAGACTTGGAAAAGTCAGGAGAGGGTGTTTTGAATGTTCCAGGTTGTGAAAAAGGGTTAATAAAAATTAGGGTTTGTGAAGACAAATTGACAAATAAGATGAGGGATTGAGAGGAAAGATACGTGCTAATGTCTTTACAAATAATTGGATGGGTAAAGTTATGGATGGTAATATCTTTGAAAAGGCTCTTAATGTCTCTACTGACTTTGGGCAGCAGGTTTTTTACTGGGCCCAGACAGCTTGGGTCCTGAGATACACAAGGGTCTGCTCAAGCCTGAACTTCAGAACTTTGGGGTAAAACAGGAGGTTCAAGGGGGAGGTGGTTCAGGAAGGCTGTACATTCCTAATACCTCAGCCAGTGGGGAAAGGAAGAGGGCAACATGTGGCAGGGAGTTTAGGATATACATTCCTGGTCAGGTGGGATAGGGTTCTGAGGTAACCTGATCTCTTGAAAGATGTCCCTGCTCATTGCAGGGCACTCGGACCAAATGAACTTTACTGGTCCCTTCCAGCCCAACTCAATCTAGGATTCCTCACCGTTCTCTGCTGAACAGCACCAAGAGTGGAAGTGAGGAGGAGGGGGGCTCATCTGATGCCTTGGACTTCAGCGGAGGAGGAGCCCATCCCTCAGACGCTGTTTCACCTGCAGCCGCTGGGCATTTTACCTGCAGGAGCTCCTTGGCAGACCAGCGCCGTGCCTCGTCTGTCTGCAGGCAGCAGGGCAGGAAGTCACGCAGCCAAGGCGAGAATAGGTTGGGCTGCTGCAGCTTTGGTCTCCCTTCTGTGTCTATCAGGAGTTGAAGCTGGAGAAAAAGGAAACATGAGACTCTACCTGCTTCTTTCTCATCTGTAACTGCTCTCCCAGATCCCATTGTTTAAGCTCCACTCTGCAGTGGCAGTTTCTGCCCTGGCAGAGAGGCAGAGATGACTTTCCTGTACCAACAAAAACCCAAATCCCCATGCAGCTACAGCTTTTCTAACATCCAGCAGACCTTGCCTTGGCAGCTGATTTCATTGACTGACGTAGTTTAGTGGGAACTACATCAGCAAAAACATGTTTCCTTCTCTGAGGATTGACACCAGCTTGACAGGTTTTTTGGAAGAGGGACTTTGCTTTAATTGTTTTCAAGTATCATTATATGAAAGGAGTTATTGCTCAGGTAAGAGAACAAACATTTGGAATCTCATATTCTACACAGACACATTAAGATGCCTGCACAAATGTATTGGGATGAAAATGCCTGTCTGGGCCTACAGGAAACTCCTGCAGCTCTGTCTCTCAGCAGTCAGCAAGTTTTAGCTTCTTTATGTTCTTTATTTTTGCCTTTATGTGGCAAAAGGAAATCTTTTCATGGTCAGATCAGAAGAAGTGCCATCCCTTTGGTAACCTTCTGCTCATTTGGATGCTCAAATGAATGCTTTAAAAGTATGTCCATCCCAGAAAGTACCAGGAAACAAGTGGGAGGTTACAGCAGGCTCTCCCTGTCACCAGGCTCTGGCTTGGTGATGTGGAGAAAGTTGCTTGGGCTATGAAAGAAATATGGTCACTAAGTGTTTCAGCAACACTGCACCAGCAGCAGGACCTTTACACCCTCATGCCCCAGTTTCAGGCAAGTTTCCCATTGACGAGGAACTGCACAGGGGGTTAAATTCCTCTCTAAAAACCACTGTCTTAGCAACTTTGATGGGTTTGGGTTTCTTTTCTTCTTTTCTGGAAATGTAACACCAGTTCTGAGATGCTTGCGTCATGTTTCAGGGACATCTTTACAGACAGAGGAGCTGAAATCACTTGAAAACCAAAGCAAAGTGCTGCCTGAGAAGAGCTGGGGAGTGTTTGCTGGTGCTAAGGCTTGGGTTGTCTGGGAATCCCCTTCTATGGTGTGCTGAAACATCCAGCTGCTCCCCAGAACTCAGTCCCTCTGGGCACACAGGCCTCTGGAAACACCTGAAGATTCCAGCCTTCTTTGTCCTCAAGAGCATCTAACTTAAGCCGAGCACCAGTTTCTTCAGCAAAGCCAAGGACACTCACTTCCATGCAGTTGACAGTGCTCAGGGAGCTTAGCAGGTCTTCCTGATACTCCTCAAGCCAAGGAATTACAGAGTAATTTGGCAAGACATCAAAAGTGCACTACCCAGTGTGGTTCATGTGGAATCAAGCTCTAACGTGCTGACAAGCCAGAGGGAGAGAACTCATTCTGCTTTTGCAAGATGTTATCTAGAAATATAAGGCCCAGACTTGGAACTACTCAAACCTCAACTTGCAGAATCCATCTAAAATAGACAAAAATAGCAATGGAAAAAGGCCTTAGAATCTCCATAAAAATGCCCACCACAGTATTAATAACTCTGCACTAGTGGCACTGAAATAGATGGTGGCCAGGGACTTCATTGCTTTCTTCTTCAACCCAAAGGAAAATCTCCAAGCCTAAAATGGCAAATACACTCTTGTTGAGTAAAAGCAATTATAACAATTCAGAGATAGAGCAGCTCCAAGAGCATTCAAAAAGCACAGGAGAAACATCAAGTATGCCTGAAGGCCAAAATGGCAGGTTCCTGAACGATGAGGAGGAGGTCTACTTGCCACTTTTGCATGCTACTTCCATGTGGACTTGCTACTCAATTACCTTCTACCTGCTACATGCCACTTCTCTTTTGTGGTTCCCCCACTGATGCAAGCAAAACTACAGCAGATGCTGATGCGCTGCAGGGACATTTTTAGAAGGGGACTGTGGCAGAAGTAGTTCCAGCAGAGAGCAATGTGATTCTCTCCAATGGCACACACAACATGGGACAGGTGAGAAAGACAGCAGAATCAGTGAGTATTTGCACCTTACTGAGACAGGACTTTGGTTCCAGTAAGGAAGTTCTCGTTCCACCATTTTGATTCCCACAATTCCAAAAGCCCATATGTCCAGTTTGGGGCCATATGGTTGAGCTGTCATGACTTCAGGTGCCATCCAGGCAGAAGTCCCAGTCACTGAGTTCCATCTACTCTGCTCAGGGGGAAGCTGAGCAAAGAGGCCAAAATCAACTGAGGAGAACAAAAAAAAAAAAAAAAAAATTCTGTGCAATTAGGAAACCAAGCAAAAAAATTCCCCATCCTAATTTTAAGTAAAAACCAACCAAACAAACAAACCAACCAAAGAACCCCACATTTTTTACACTGCTCCCAGCAATAGATTTTATTCCCTGGAACCTTTAGGTTGTAGCTCCCTCCCTCTGGAAGGGACGCACACAGACCAGCACCAGTCTGGGCTGTTTGTTCCCTGTGATACCTTTGTGCGCATTGCAACTCTGCCCTCAGCTCACAGCAGGGGTCCCTGCACTGCCACCTGCACCACTTTGAGGGAACCAGCAGTCACTCCAAAGCAGCTCCACACCCCACATGCTCTGCCAGACCAAGAATATACTGACTCAGCTTGAAAGAACTGTTGGTTAGGAGGAGGTGACAGCTTTTGACATTTCTGCGGATCACCTGGCTTAAGTGAAGGAAATCCAGTCCTTATAAGCACTGAGAGAGAAAATATGAGAGAGAAAACACACAAACAGGAGGGTGTCACATTATTCCTCAGGAGCAAACACTATTTTGCATGCCCTATCACCCTTTTCAGCTGAGGACTATGAGAAATGAGTCTCTCTTTTTTCTTTGCTGTTAGTTTCAAATCCTGCCACCAGCACCTTAGCTTTACAGGCAAGGAATGCAGTGCAGGCAGGCTCCAGGCAAACATTCAGAAAAGCAAGGTGGGGAACAGTAAAAACAATTACAAGAGACAGAGCGAGATAAGAGTACAGGAACAGAGTACAGTGAATGTGGGCACACTGCCACGCGATTCACTTGAAATGCCCTTGCTTCCCCATAGCATTCCAGCAACACAGAAATAAAGTTTGGCATGCAGAATCGCTCCTGTTCTGATGCCCCGTTTCCCAGACAATCCTGCACAAGCCCTCGGAAGTACAGATGGGATTCCTGGTGTCCCAGCTGACAGCTGCAATCTCATCTTCAGACATGTGGGTCTCACTAATCACACTCTCAGAGTGCCTCTGTCCATGTACTCTAGCAGAAGCAGAATTCCTTACCCACAAGGTGGCCGAAAGAAGGAAATAAGGGCATGGACATGAATGTGCAATGTAATGTTGCTGTTTGGAAAAAGATAATGGTTGATTCTTGTTTCTGGGTCCCTTTTTAACAAGGACAGAAAGAAAGAATTAATTATTTCGGCAATGACTAGTTTTTATCCATGGACCTAAGACATATTCACTATTTTGCTCCACGGCATAGGCTAAGCATTCCTGCAAATAATTTCACATATTTAAATCACTTCCACAAAATTATTTGCATTAGAATAGAGGTCTCTTAAAAGGCTCTGGTGGTCATTTGGGGAACATCTCATGCCTCAAATTCTCCTTTGATGATAAAGAGCCTCCTAAAACCAGTTTCTTCCCCTTAAATACATTGAAGCTATCTTCTCAACAGGCCCACTCTCTTCTCAAGGCTAAGATATCCGCTTGCACATATCAATCACTGGTATGAGGGAATACAGGACTAAGAACTGTCTGTTAAAGTTTAAGGAATTCACAATTTGTTACAGTCAAACATTTTCCCAACATTTTCCACTGCACTCTATTGCCAGCAGACATCACCATCCTGTTCCATTCCCCTTGCAGAACCAGTGCCTATTAGCCATGGGCACCTGGGAACAGGGGCAGTCACAGAGGAGACGCACCTGCCACGCTGGGTGGGAACCAAAACCCTCTCAAGCCACAGCTGCAGGCCTCTATCTGCACGGGATGCTCTGACTACCCCACTCCTCATGGACTTTTGCCTGGAAATGCACTTTCTGCTTCATGTAGATATGCCATGGTTGTGGAAACAACTGCCGGTGCACTGTATTCCAAAGGCACTGCAGCGTGGAGGAGATGATGCCCTAATAATTGAGAAATAAAACACACTTTCGAGACAAAATTAGTAGAGGAGTTAATATAATATCTGGTCTTTAACTGGAGGCCTCCAAGGGCAGATATGGAAAAATGCCCACCTCACACAGGGCAAAAGTGGTTTTCTTCTAAGTTTGGAAAACTAGCATAATTGACAAGAATTCCCAATTAGAAGCACAAGTAATGAAGAAAATTTCCCCCCTTTGCTTTCACATCTTCTGGAGCCCCTCTTTCTTGCTAGTAGCTGTATTATCTGTACTGGCTACAGTTAGTTTATGAGAAAGTGTCTTGAGAACCTGTTTTAACCTTGACTCCCAGAGGAGGCAAGATAGAATAGGAGCCTTTGGAGCACATTTTGTCTTTCTGCCTATCAGAGGAGGAAAAGTACTGAAGTTACCTAGGAACTATATTAACTATACAACAATAGTCTACAGAGCTATGAATATGTATGAAGGGACTATAAAAGCAGAAATCATTCTGGCATCAGAAGGAGACCCTTCCCCAGTTCCTGACCATACCAAAACCACCATAAACAGGACTCTCCATCTCAAAAAAACAATGGACAATTCAGAAAGTTAATGTAGAGCTTATGCACAGGGTGACAAGCAAAGGAACCTTCCAATGGAGTTGAGGTTTGAGAGAGTTTTTATTGAGTCCCACTCCGGGCTTGAACTGGAGAGAGTCATCTGGAAATGGTTGTCACCACATCCTGAACTCCCTCCATTACTTCACTGCAATGATCAGAGATGCCCATCATGGAGAGAGGCTGGGCTGGCATCAAATATGGATGCAGCACAAAGAAAACAACAATAACAACAACAACAGCCACAGCAACAACAGCAGCAACAACGGAGTCATTACTTTGCAAAATCAGTGCCTCCCAGGATCAAGAGAGATTCTCTGGTTTCCAGAAACAGGACTGGCAGGACCCTCTGCACCCCTGCCTTCAGGTCCAGGACCTTGCTATTACAGGCTAATAATAGGGCCCATAATCCCACTAATCTGTTCATCAAGCAGTCTTCAGGAGCAGCAGCAGTGCAACTGCAAAAACATCAGGCAGCAGTTCCCATTCCCTGTGTGTGCATGGCAGTGGGGCCAGCACTGATCCCAAGGAGCCACCGCTCTGACACTGCCGGTGGGACTCCCACTGAGACAAGGGATCAGGGGCTGCCATGAGCACTGAGATGGTTTTTGCAGTGCAGTAAGGCAGCTCAAGTGCCTACCTGAGCCTTGAGTAGGCAGCAGCTAGCTCTGCCAGCAGCACCATACAGCCAGAGAGCTGCTGTGTTTCAGACTCACAGCAAAGCTCACCCAGCAGGACAATTTCCATGTCAGACCTGCAGACTCGCTTTCCTGTTGTTACCTTGCTGGATCTGGGCAAAATTTTGGACTCTGTGACAGACAATCTGCACATCCAAGAGACTGATGACTCCACTCACAAGGAGCTCAGTACAACAAGAGCTTTTGCAATCCCTGTGGGACCAGCTGAAGATGCCATTGTGGCCGAGAGGACAGGATCACTGTCTGTGAAGGGAAAATTCTAGTGAAGTACTAAGGCCTGAACAACAGGCCCTAAGCCAAAGCTGACCTCCAGATGAACCTTCCAGCCAAACACTGTGTTTATATTCACTCATAAACAAAATATGCATGATTGTTACCAGTATGATAAATGAATCTGCTCGTTAGTGAAACAGGTATTTACCTTTCCACACTAGGAAGCCAGAAAAGGCTACAGAATCAGATCTCTCAATCTGGTCTTGTTTGAAGATACATGGTCAAAGCAAACAGCCTTGGTTCCTCCCTGAGCCCTGGTCAAGAGGAGGATGAAACCAGATGTTCCTGCACGAGAAGTTATGGTAGTTTGTTTATTCAACAGTATAAAATCTGGGCCCCCTCACAGCAAAGTTTGCGGCCTCGCCTGCAGGTGGGCAAGCCGCACAAGAATCCCCAGTTACTGCGAGTGCCTCTCCAATCCTTCGGTGTGACAGGGGTTCCCCAGCTGGCGAGTGTGTCAGGACAACGGTCAAGTATTAGGGTAACTGGCAATGTACCTGTCTTAATGCCTACTATTCTGTAGTAATAATCAGGTGCATTGCTTAGCTTATCCTTTTGTGCTTCTTTGCTGCTTTGCACTACAGTAAATGATGCTTATTCCTTAAGCTGGTCTTGGTGTCTTTGGTGCTGACCCTGACTGCCAACAAAACAGCGACACAATTGCTTCAGAGTCAGACTAGGTCGATGCACAAGATGGTGGCCAGGGCTGAGGCAGCCACGAACAACATGGTGGCCAGAGCCAGAGCAGCCACACACAAGATGGAGGCCAGAGAGCAGAGGCAGCCATGCACAAGATGGCAGCTGGGGCTGAGGCTGTGCCTCCCAGCACAATCTGCGACCCCTTCCAGCCCAGCCCCAGCCCCTGAGCCCCTGAGCCCCCTCCCTCAGCTGTCCCTTTAAATGGACATTAACAGACACCCGGGAAACGGACACGGTGTGGCACCTTTGCTCTGTGCACACAAATATATATCAGCCGCTTTGGAATGTCGGCTGGCAGTATTTTGATGTCGGGGCAATTCAAATAGGTGAAAATAGGAAGAAACTCCAGGGATTGAATATTCTAAGATAAAAACTTTCTATTTTCTTTTTCTTTTTCCATAAGGGGGCCAAAGGCATTTCCTGTGCAGATGGATTTTGTGTAGCATAAAGAAGCATCACAACTGGTTTTGTCCAGGAGTCATAGTGACTGTGAGGTGATGAAAATGCAGATGGGATCTAGCTGAGGCAGATGTGCAGTGGCTGCTCACCTGCGATCTGTATCCCTCAGGATACCTATTTATTTATAACACTATGAAGACTGTATAGAATTGAAATACAAACCAAAACTGCAGCAGGAAGTCCAGTGCAGTTTAGGTTGTTCTTAATGAGATTCTTCAAGCTGAGTGCAGACATTTCTGTTCAGCAGACGCACAGGCGGGGGCTCCTTGGACTGCTGCTCTGGCACCCATTATTTTGAGTAGGGGATTGCAGGAAAAAAGAAGAGAAGCCCATCAACTGCTGAAGAAGAAGAGTCAGTGACAGGAACCAATGGGTTAAGAAATGTGAGGGAAAAAAAGGCAGCAAACGTGAGGTGCCATGTGGGAGAAATGTGAGTAAAAAAAAGGAGAAGAAGGTGAGAAGAGGAAAAGGCAAGAAATACCATGGGAAAATTCTAAGAAACATGAGCAGAAAAGAATGAGAAACACAGGTGAAAAAATGGAGGGAAATGTGAAGGCAAAAGAGTGAGAAACTATACTGGCAAAGATAGAGAAACAGGCAGAAAATGTGAGGGAAACACTGTGAGAACCCTGCAGGGAGAAGAATGAGAAACCAGAAGGCAGAAAAAGGTGGAAAACATGAGGGGGAAAAGGGTGGGAACTTTGATGGGAAAAGTGACAGAAAATGGGAGTGAGGAAAGGGCACAAAATGTGAGAGGAGAAGTATAAGGAATGTGATGGGGAAAGAATGATCAATGTGAAGGGAAAAGGCTGAGAAACATGAGGGTGACAGTGAGAAACATGAGCAGAAAACTTGGAGAAAAATGACTGAGAAAAGGAGAGAAACATGAGGGGAGAAAAACCCAGGAAACAGTGGGAAGGTGGGGAAATGTGAGAGGTAAAGTGTGAGGAAAGTGAACTGAAAAGGGTGGGGGAAATGAGTAAAAGCTGGGAGGGAAACATGACAGGAAAACTGAGAACCATGAGTGGGAAGGGTGGAAATGTGAGAGGGAAAAGAACAGGAAATGTGAAGAGAGAAAAGGAGAGAAGGCAGTATTGGCATAATGGCTGAAAGAATTCCCAACACATTCCCCAAGACGTATGCCCACTTATTGGACAAGCCCAGGCCTGTTCTGTATATACATCTCTGCTTCTGCCTTGATTCCTATTTGGAAGCAGGATCTGCCCACCAGCAGCAGCTGCTCCAAGCCGGAAACACAACAGGTGGTGCTGATTTCCAGAGGCTTGTGTCTCCCAGGTGAAGCCAAGGCAGGAGAGGGTTGAAAGGTGCTGGTGCTGCTGCTCTGTGTCAGAGAGCCCTGGCTGGGCAGGGCATGGCGCCCACTGCACTGCAGGCTCTTTCTCCTGCCAGAGTTGGGCACACCTGGGAACAAGTCATAACAACCTATGGGGAAACGAAGGGGTTTGTGGGGGCTGCATTGCTCTGCACACACCCGGGCCACCTGCAGCACAGAGCTTTGGCCCCCAAAAAGGTAAACCAGAGGGAAACAGCTGGAAGAGATTTCATTTTCACTTTTCAACAGAAGTGACTAAAATGGAAGTTCCCAAGCAGGGCCTAATCCCCAGTGCCAACTGGGAGTGAGAAAGGAGGCGTTACTTTATTTCAATGCTGGGTATGTGGGGAATCACTTCTCTAACACATGCTCACTCCAAAGTCTCACCTATTCATTTGTAACCATGGAGATAAGACATACTCATTACTTTGCTGGAACTCACAGGCTAACCTTTCCCTCAAATTATTGGACATATTTCAGTCACTTCTCACAAGTTATTAACAGGAGAGTAGGGGTCTCTTGCAGATCTCTGGTGGTCATTTGGGGAACATCCCATTCCTCAAATTCTCCTCTGACGGTCAAGAGCCTCCTACAACCACCTTCTTCCCCTTGAATGCATTCCAGGCACCTTCTTAGGAGGAACTACTCTATTCTCAAGGCTAAGACAGCCACTTGCACACATTAATCACTGCATTGAAGCAATAGAAGTCTCAACACTCTCTGTTAATGCTAATGGAATTTCTGATTTGTTACAGCTCAACGTTCTCCCAACACCACCTTTTTTTCTCTGGCAATTGCTCTCAAGCATTTTGTCAATGCACCCTGAAAATGTTTTTGCTGACTAAAGCCACATTGTGTCTTTCCTTCAGAAATTAATCCAGAAAACACAAATTGCCTACTGAAACCCTTCTGCCCCCTTTCCAAATCAGTTCACTGCTCAGGCACAAGCCACAGGCTTAACCCCGTTTCCCTCTGTGGGATACAAAGAGAGTATTTTGCTGCAACTAAAAGATGATTAGAAAAATAAATGAAAGTTGTTGGTTCTAGGTGTTGCTATTTATGGTTTGGATTATTTGTTCTAGTCAATCTGTTGGGTGTTGCTGTGAGCTGGGAGAAGGGCCAGGTTGAAGACCAGACCAAAAGGGAAGTAGGATAAGAGGGGAGGGGACAGAAAAGTAGGCGATTGGGAGAGAACAGAAGTTCCCCAGCAGCCAGGCAAAGGGAAAGGGGACACTGTTTGCCCTGGGCTGGGAAAGGCAATAAAAAGCAGCATTCCCTTGGAGAGAGAGTGTGTGTGTGTCTTCAGCTCTCGGCGGAGCGAGGTACACATCCAGCTCAGGTGAATCCTTCCTAAGAAATAGTTCTCTTTTGCTTTGATGACTTTGTCCCCATCTAATTTTATCTAAGAGTTGGCTCCTCTCTAACAACTCCATAGTGGCTTAGGGGAAATCTGGGAGGAAACCTCCTAGGGGCCCTCCCTTCATTCCCCCAACCAGTTCGGGAAGGACCTCCTCAGAGAGAAGTAGAAAGAAACCTGTTTATTAAACTGGCAAAGCACTCCCCAGCACAATAAATTGAACAATACCAGATGACAAGAACTTTGTGCTGCTCTGGAGAGATGACAAACTAGAAAAGAAGTTCCTCCTGTAGGTGGTTGCTCTGCTCTCAGTCACTCTGGCACTGGGAAAAGTTTCTGCCCAGGGTAACCACCCGCTATACCAGAGGGGCTTCACCTGCTTTGCTTGTTTGATGGTAGCACATGTCTCACAGTCATGGATAACCTGAGAAATAATGTCCAGGTTAGATCCACCCCTCGGTCTCGTGTCCACTTCTAGGTGGCATCTCTGCCTTGATGGCCTGAGGCATCATGGGCCCATCAAGCTAGGAGCAGCTCTCCCTTGTGTTCCCAATCTAAGTAAATCTTCAACATCTCTATCTTTGCAGCCCAATCTACCTGCTTATTGTTTCGATGCTCCTTATTAGCTCTATTCTTCCGGATATGGACATCTATGTAGCAGACTTTCAGAGCTGGTCTCCCTACCCTGGTAGTGTCTTGGTTTGGAAAGACAGGTATCCACCAGGAAAAGCTGAAGTTTCCCTTGGAATGGAGAATGTAAACTCCTCACCCCCTCCAAATTATTATAATTTTGCAATTAAGAACTTTCAGGCAAAGATTTGGGAATAGGAATAACAGTTCTTTACTAGGAATATAAACAATACAAATGTAGTAGTAAAACAAACAAACAACAATCCTAGAAACTCTGACAATATCAGAGATAAAACCTGGCACCCTGTTGGTGAGTGTGTTGGAAGCAGTCAACAGTAAGTCCTCCTGGAGTAGCACATGTGGTTCTGTTGGAGTAGAGATGGTTCTGAGAGAAAAGGATCCAGTGATGGTGAGAAGGGTCTGGTCTTCCTCCAGGAATCCCGTGGAACCAGATACCTCATGTTCCTACATCTGAGTTTTTATCTAGGTAGGAATGGTTGGCTCCCCCGCCACTGGGTGGAGCATCTCACAATGGGATGATGGAATGTGTCCTGTCATTGGTGAGCCTTAATGCCCCATTAGCAGAAAATATCCCCCTGGAGGGAGGACAGGTGGTGGAAGAGATAAGAAACACTGCCCCACCTGGTTTTAACAGTTCGCCCATTATCAGAAGGCATCAGCCCCCCTCCCCCCAGAGTTACAAGAGATAAAGAAAAACATCTCCCCAGCTGCTTTCAGCAAATGAAATAGAATACACATTTTTGGTTCTACAACCCAAGATAGGTAGCAATGGCTTTCCACTCCTCAGCAGCCCAAACTGGTTTTCCTCTACACTGCCAAGCCTCTTTCCACCTCTTCAGCCATCCCCACAGAGCATTGGCTACCATCCATGAATCATATAGAGGTAGAGCTTTGGCTACTTCTCTCTTTCAGCAATATCCAGGGCCAATTGAATGGCCTTGAGTTCTGCAAGTTGGCTTGATCCACCATCTCCTTCAGTGTCCTCAGCGACCTGTCGTGTGGGGCTCCACACAGCTGCTTTCCGTTTCTGGTTCATCCCTATAAGGCGACAGGAACCGTCAGTGAAAAGAGCATAATGTGTCTCCTCTGATGGCATTTGGTTGTATGGTGGACCTGTGTCACTTGCTCTTGTTCTTTATCTGTGAGACCAAAATTTTCACCTCCAGGCCAATTTGTAATTATTTCTAAAATCCCAGGGCAATTCAGTTTACCCATATGGGTGTGCTGTGTAATAAGAGCAATCCACTTGCTATGACTCTGCAAAAATAATATGTGCAGGCCTTGGCTGAGAATTCAGCCTGAAGGGTTTTATTGTTAAGTTTAGAATAGTCTGCAAAATTCAAGAAAGCCCTTTTGTCTTAAGATGTATTGCTTGTTTTAATATGTAACTTTTTGTAGTTCCGATAAGAGTATCTAAGACAACTTTAGCCCCTGTTTAGAATCCTTTTTATTGGTTCCCCCTTATGTCATGCATAATTATCCTCGTGTCCATCATTTAATTCTTATCTTTGAAGTACAGTAGAGCTAGCCACTGATCTTCCAAAACTGTCCTCAGCCCATCCCAGGACTTGTGCTGGATTTGTTAGAACCTAAGTGACTTAATTTAGCATGATGTATTTGGATTGTTTTATTGGTAACTGTAACTTAGAACCCACCCCAGAATTGTAGTATTAAACCGCCCACCACCCCAGGCTCAGGGTCTCTCTCCAGAGGCACCAGCCTGGGGCGGCTGGGGGGAGTCATCCGGACCCCCTTTTCCCCCCATCCCCGAATAAAGCCTCTGTTCCCTGGAAAATTCAAGAGAGAGTCCCTTCTTTCTTCAATCCGGCCTTGACAGCGTTATCCAGTGACGAGACACGAACCCCCACAAAGTGACTGGTTGTGGCGTGCCGAGAGCTGCAGGGTAGGCCAGGCTAGACACTGAGCCAGGCCGGAGCAGGCACGCACTGCAACAGGTTTTCCTCTACACTGCCAAGCCTCTTTCCACCTCTTCAGCCATCCCCACAGAGCATTGGCTACCATCCATGAATCATATAGAGGTAGAGCTTTGGCTACTTCTCTCTTTCAGCAATATCCAGGGCCAATTGAATGGCCTTGAGTTCTGCAAGTTGGCTTGATCCACCATCTCCTTCAGTGTCCTCAGCGACCTGTCGTGTGGGGCTCCACACATCTGCTTTCCGTTTCTGGTTCATCCCTATAAGGCGACAGGAACCGTCAGTGAAAAGAGCATAATGTGTCTCCTCTGATGGCATTTGGTTGTATGGTGGACCTGTGTCACTTGCTCTTGTTCTTTATCTGTGAGACCAAAATTTTCACCTCCAGGCCAATTTGTAATTATTTCTAAAATCCCAGGGCAATTCAGTTTACCCATATGGGTGTGCTGTGTAATAAGAGCAATCCACTTGCTCCATGTGCATCGGTGGCATGGTGGGTGGAGGGGACCATTCCTTTGACCATCCACCCCAGCACCAGTAGTCAGGGTGCCAGGAGTTATACTTCTGTGCCAATCACCTCTGAGGCAACTTGAACTCCTTCATAGGCTGCTAAAATTTCCTTCTCAGTGGGAGTGTAGTTGGCTTCAGTCCCTCTGTAGCTTCGACTCCAAAATCCCAGTGGCCAGTCTCAAGTCTCACCAGGCACCTTCTGCCAAAGGCTCCTTGACAGATCATGGCTCCCAGCTGCAGAGCAGAGCACGTTCTTCACATCTGGTCCCGTCCAGACTGGGCCGAGGGCCACTGCATGAGCAATCTCCTGCTTGATCTGGGCAAAGGCTTGCTGCTCAGTGGAAATCATTCTTCTTGCAGGTGACCAGGTAGAGAGGGCTCACGATCTGACTGTACTCGGGATCATGCATTCTCCAAAAGCATGTGGCACCTAGGAAAGCTTGTGTTTTCTTCTTATTGATTGGTGGAGACATCACTGTAATCTTCTTGATGACATCAGTAGGAATCTGATGCCATCCACTGTAGCTGCCCCACTTCTTGCCTTGGCTGTCTGTGCCCTTGCCTGCTCTGGCTAGCCCTGGTGTTGGTTACAGGTAATCGGTACAGCTCAATAGGCTGACCAACCAAGCTGATCCAGTGGGCCCTTTACAGCCCAGCTTGTGCGTTGGAAGTTGTGACGATGGTGAGGACAAAAAGGAGGACTCTGCTGAAGAGTTGCCACTGAAGTTTATTGAGGGTTCCAGGGAAGCAACCTCACTCCAGGGAATCTGCCTCAGCAGGGCACAGATTTTCCCAGGTCGGCTACTTTTAACAGCGGGGAGGAGTGGAGGGAAGAATCAGGGAAGGAACCAATCAGGAAGGACCAGGGAGTGGCCATGAGGATGACAGACTCCTCCAGGAGCCAATCTCTGGGGGGAAGGAGGGACTTCCTCAGATCCTGGCCTACCACACGATGCCTTCCCTGGAACTTTCTAGACCCAGGGAGAGGCCTCGGTAAGATGGACAGGTCCTTGGGGGTAGGGAGCAGGAGATTGACATTTAACCGAAACTGGGTAAACAACCATGGTAAGAAGCAAATGGGGTTTGAACGGGGATACATGGAACGAACTAAATGAACAGTATTGTTGCCTAAGACTGAGGCAGAGGCAGAGGCCGGTCAGGGTAAATTGGAAGTGAATTTTATTTTAGGCCTTCAAGGCCAGTCCCGGCAGCCACAGCAGCGGCTGCCTGGGTCGCTCCAATATGCAAGCAAAAGGAGTCACAAAACGCCCCCTTTTCTAGGTTCCAGTCTATTTGCATATGCCCCATTTGTTGTCCAATCAATAACTCCAAATGACGATGTTCCATCCTTCCACGTTGTTTGTCTTTGGGGCCTGGAGCTCAGGGATTATGATTTGTACACCCTTCCCCCTTCTGAATTTAATCTCTGCCTCCAATCTTTCTAATAAGTCCCTGCCCAGCAATGGTTTGGGGAGTTGGGCATATAAAGGAATTGGTGGGTCACGCAATGTTTCCCTAATTTGAAGTCCAAGGGCTGAAAGAAAGGTCGAGTTTCGCTTACCCCAGTTGCCCCAACAACATGTGCAGTATCGTGACTCAGTTTCCCTTCTAAAGTATTCCACACAGAGTAAGCTGCTCCCATATCTACCAAAAATTCTATATCTTCTTTCCCCAGCTTAGCTACAACCGAGGGCTCTGCTGGGGGGGTAGCCCTTGGTCTCCATCAGTCGGACCCTGAGCCACCTGAGGTCCGTACCACTGGGAGCTGGGGAACCGACAATTTTTCTTTGAACAGTGGGCACATTCTTCTCCAGTGCCCTAAATTCTTTCAGAGGGTACACCGGTCCTTCCCTGTAGGGGAAGTCTTCCTAATTGGCCCTTCCTGTGCTGCCTTCCTAACAGATTGAAACTTGCCTCTTTCAGTCGGACCCCTATCCCAAAACACCTTCCAGGCCACGTCTAACAATTTATCCATATCTCGAACCCCCTCTAGCTTCTGCAGTTTCCTTCTTATATCGTTCGAAGCTTGGCCTATAAACAGCAAAACCAGATGTGCTTTACCATCACCTGACTCAGGATCTAGATCCGTGTATTTGATAGCGGTCTCTCTTAGTCGGTTTAAAAAATCAGTAGGCGATTCATCATAATTTTGCCTAACTTCGTAGAGTTTCGACCAGTTTATAGCCTCAGGGACACCATGCTTAAATCCATACGCCACGAGGTTTTGATATTGTTTTAATCGCGCCAACTGCTCAGGTGTATTTGGATCCCACTCTGGGTTTTCAAGGGGGAAGATCTGAGTAACAGTGCCTTGAAGCATTCCACTGGCTATACCCCCTTCAACAAAAGTGGTGATAGCTTTATTGACCATTCGTCTTTCCATGTGATCAAGTAATGTATCTAGCATGGAATTTAAGTCACCCCAATCAGGATTTTGGGAATTGATAGCCCTCTCCACGAATTCGGCTACCTTGTCTGGGTTCTCTTTGTACTTCCCTATTGTAGATTTCCACTGTTCTAATTCTATGAGGGAGTACGGAACCTTCATGTACACTGGCCCTTGATTAACTGCTTGATTAACTGCTTGTCTGAATGGAGCTTGAAGAACCGGCTCCTTTTCCTTTTTCCCTTTCCTACTACAGCGGGCAATTGGGCTTCGCTCTCTGATAGCCCTCCTCACTATTCTTCCCCTCCTACGCCTATTTGTAATTTCGTCTGTTTCTTCTTCACTTTCTTTGCCCTCAGAGCTGTCTGAGCGAGAGCTCTCAGATTCTGTTGTAATTAGCAGCTTAGCTTTACTCCCAATCCGTGTAAGACTACAAGAGCGGAGATGGGCTCTGCCTGCTGCCTGTCTGCCTTTGATGACATCATCCCCCGAGACAGCTCCTTGGCCTTCGGGGTTACTATGATAATGGACAGACCCGAGATGGGGGGAGGGATCCCTCCCCCCATGGCTTGTACAGTCTATGCCCTCCCTGCGAGATTCTCTGTCCTTGGCCCCCGCTTTCTGGGATGGGGCCAGAAGCTGCTGCCACTGGCTTCCCCTCCTCCCTTTTCCCGCCCTTTGGGGGGGTGAAGTGGATGAGGACGGAGACGATGTCCAGCACTGCCGAAACTCCTCCTCCTCCCTTTTCACTGCCCGAGGCCTGGGCCAGCCCCGTGACTGTGAGTAGGGCGGTGGCGGCAGGGGAGCGGCTGCACCCTGGCCAGACCCAGCTCTCAGCGCCGGGGCCACTAGGTCCTCTGGCTGGTCTCTGCTACACACGCTGCAGAGAAGCGGCTTTTCCTTTTTCCCTTGTACAACCATAGTATTTTCCTTTTTGCTATACTGAGCCTGTTCACAAGCCAGAACCATAAACAATCTGGCATACTCCAATTCCTCAAAGCATCTATCCCCACGCAAACACGACATTAAACTAGATATCAACCTTTTATCTGAACTCCCGAATTGAGGCCACACCTCTCCATTATCTAATGTATATGTTGGCCACAATGTCTCCGAAAGCCTAATCAGTTTAGGCTTTAGAAGCAGGGACTCTTCCCCAGCCAACTTTGTCCAGTTTTTCAGTACTAGCCCCAGAGGACTGTTTCTGGGGATTGCTTTATTACCACCCTCACTAGAGTATACACAGCCCATTCCGATATCCCAAAACAAAAGCAATCAAACCCGAGCTGGGATTAGAACTTGAGACCTTCAGAACTACAGCACAGATAGTTATCACCTGCGCCACACTTCAGCTTCAGGAACTCAGCACCCTGATAGAGGGGTAACCCTTTCCCCCAGGCCAGGCTAGAGACTCCAAAAGCTCCGTCTAAGTCCGCAACAAAATCACACCTTACAAAGATCTCAGCAACAAACCTGGATGCTAAACAAGACGCCCTTTTACCCAATCACTCACGCGCCTCTGTCTCAATGGTTCTTATGCCAGCGCCCTAGGACCTCCGCTGATAAGACAAAAAATGCTTTGGTCCACAAGGATTCCCAGCAGCTTCAACCCCCTTCTCCTGCCTGGCTCGCCAAAAACTGTTGCCTAAGACTGAGGCAGAGGCAGAGGCCAGTCAGAGTAAGGTTGAAGTGAATTTTATTTTAGGCCTTCAAGGCCAGCCCCGGCAGCCACAGCAGCAGCTGCCTGGGTCACTCCAATATGCAAGCAAAAGGAGGCCGAGTCACAAACCACCCCCCTTTTCTAGGTTCCAGTCTATTTGCATATGCCCCATTTGTTGTCCAATCAACAACTCCAAATGACAATGTTCCATCCTTCCACGTTGTTTGTCTTTGGGGCCTGGAGCTCAGGGAGAGAATGTCCTTGAAGATGTGAATCCTGCGCCAAAACCCAAACTACCCTGCCCCCATCACCTTGTGATCAAATCCAAGCACCACTCGACATCAAGGCAGCCTGCCCATTAGAACAAGGCACCGAAACCCCAAAACTTGAGGCATCAGTATGAACAGACATTTAACAGAGAAGATCAAACACACCACTACAGTCCATCTTGCCACTTTACTCCCAAGAACTGGATCTCACAAGCTGGCTTAACTTTTCTTGATAGTGAAACCGGCTTCCAGGAGAATCTGGATGATTTTCTCTCCTTTCTCAAACATTTCTGCTGCAGTGTTTCCCCCCCACAATCATGTCATCAATATACTGTAGATGTTCTGGAGCCTCACCTTTTTCTAATGCAGCCTGGATTAGTCCATGGCAGATAGTAGGACTGTGCTTCTACCCCTGGGGCAGTTGGTTCCAGGTATACTGCATTCCCTTTCATGTGAAGGCAAACTGGGGTCTGCATTCTACTGCCAAAGGAATGGAGAAAAATGCATTGGCAATGTCAGTAGTGGTGTACCACCTCACTGCCTTGGACTCTAGCTTGTACTGGAGCTCCAACAGGTCCAGCACGGCAGCGCTCAGTGGTGGAGTCACTCCATTCAGTGCACGATAGTCCACAGTCAACCTCCGTTCTCCTTCAAACTTAATGCACAGGCCAAATGGGGCTGCTGAAGGGTGAGTAGGTTTTACTGACCACCCCTTGGCTCTCCAGCTCTTGAATCATCTTATGGATGGAGATCACAGCATCTCGAGTTGTTCTGTACTGTCAGCGGTGCACTATCAAAGTGGCAATTGGTACCTGTTGCCCTTTTCCCTTCAGAAGTCCTACTGTAGATGTATCCTCAGACAGTCCAGGCAAGATGCTCAATTGCTGGATGCTCTCTGTCACTACAGCTGCTACCCCAAATGCCCACCTGAGTCCTTTCTGGTCTTTGAAATACCCACTTCGGAGGTAATCTATGCTCAAAATGCATGGGGCCTCTGGGCCAGTCACAATAGGGTGTTTCTTTCACTAATTTCCAGTCAGGCTCACATCTGCTTCCACCAAAGTAAAATCCTGTGATCCCCATCACGTCAGTGATAGAGAGAGATTCTGCCCCTACATGTCTTGATGGAATTAATGTACACTGCACACCTGTATCAACCAAAGCCTCATATTCTTGTGGTTCAGATGTGCCAGGCCAACCAATCCACACAGTCCAAAAAACATGGTTTTCCCTAGCCTCTACCTGGCTAGAGTCAGGGCCTGGTTATCCTTCTTTTCTTGAGCATATGTCTTAGAGGTTCCTTCAAGGGGGTCAGACATGTCATCATCATCATACCTGGTAGTTTGGCTATGGGCAACTGGAGCTGCTTCCCTTTTGGTGGAACTTCTTCTCTGAGTCTTGCCTTCCTTCAATTCACACACCTGTTGTGCCAAAGCCGCAGTAGACTTTCCATCCCATCTCTTCATGTTTTCTCCATGATCACGCAGGAAGGACCACAGCTCACCTCATGGGGTGTATCCTCTCTCCCTGTCTGGGGAACGTCTGTGTTGGGTACCAGAACCTCTGATCTGTGCTACTGAGATTTGGATAAGGTCCTCTCTAATCTCCTCCCTCAGCTTCTTATGATTCTCCTCTATCTTATCTTCTAGTTTCTGGAGATGTGTTTCCACCACTGCGATTCTGGCATGTGTTGGACCATGCACAGCATCTACATATGCTCGGAGCTTCTTTGCCATATCAAGTACAGTCTCCCCTGTGTCCTCCCACTTCATTACTGCTAAAGCAGAAGCATATTCTAATGGCCCAAGTCATATAAGTTTTTGCCACATCACAGATGTACACGGTACCAACTCTGTATTCCTAATATTTATGTCATCTGAGAAGACTATCTATGCCACTGCCATTTCTCTCAAACTTTGAATCCCTTGTTCTATGGTTGTCTGTGGGGTTTGCTGCATATAGAGATCATCTGCACACAGGTATCTTTCTGCCACACTTCCTAGGACTCATACCCAGAGACTGCATGGATTAGCCTCTCATCATCTCTTGGTCAATGACTGGATCAAGAGACAGGGATCCCAAATGCCTCGCTCCAGTGCTGTCCAGAATTATAGCCTCACCTGCAGCATCCCAAAGACGGAGTAACCAACTAATTATAGATTCGTCAGGTTGTTGCCTGTAATCCTTTCTTAGGCCCCGAAGGTCCTTCAGGGAAAAGGAATCAATATTGGCTTCTGATCCTGTGCCAGGTGCTTTGGCTTCTGATTTTGGTGAAGGTCCTTCTCCTAGGTCATCATCATCCACTGGTTGATCGGTTTTGTGTGTGTGCTTCTTTGCTGGAGCAACTGCCAGGGGCTTAGGCTTACTGTCTGGTTTAGCTGCCAGCTCAGGCTCAGGTTCTAGCTTAGCTGCTGGCTTCACAACTGTGGTGCTAGCTGCAGACTGAGTGACTGGGGTAGCTGTTGATTTATCTCCCTGCCCCCCTGCCTCTGTCTGCTGCCCTACAGTATCCAGCAGTGTGCAATAAGCATACGCCAGGGCCCAGCTTACTGCAACGATCTTTTCCGCCTTAGAGTCATCATGGTACTTCTTTTTCAGGTATTTCCCCACTTTGGCTGGATTCTGAATTTGTTCACGTGGAAAGTCCTAGACTATAGGGTCAGAAAATTCTTCAGGAGTTGGCCCATATCCTCCCATTCTCCACACTACTCAGGATTTTCTACGCCTAGGTCAGGGGTTTCATCAGCCCCTCTAGAAATCTCAGCCCTCATTCTAGAGAAATTGCATAGTGTATAGAGGAAGTATATCAGATTAAATACCAGAAAGATGGTCTTTTTAACACTTAGGGGAAACTGAACATTCTCCAACACTGATGTAACAGATTTAGAGGAGAAGAAGGAAACAAAAGACTGTAATGCTTCGTCCCCTGCTCCTCCTCCAACAAACTGGGTGAATAACCATAACCATGAACCATACATACCCGGAATAGATTCCAACACCCTTTAAACTTCCTATAAATCATTATTACCAAGCCAAGGCCAATAGCTATTCTAATCCATGTCCCTCTCCTGTAAAAACTACATATTAGGGACGATACTGGCGCTATTTCTGGATACGAAAATGAACCTAGGGACCACAAAGGTATTAAGACCTCAAAGAAGCTTAGGGACCCAAAACACATCAAGGCTCCCACCCTGAGAGACATGAATTCAAACAACATGGCTACTGACAGCTTTATACCAATACAGAGTACTTGCAGCCAAAAATACAATCAGTACAGGGATTTTTCCACTCTTTCTAATCCCTCATTTGGGCTCCACGAAAAAAGTTATAGTGTTTTAGGGGAAATGTGGGAGGAAACCTCCTAGGGGCCTTCCCTCCCCTCCCCCAACCAGTTCGGGAAGGACCTCCTCAGAGAGAAGTAGAAAGAAACCTGTTGATTAAACTGGCAAAGCATTCCCCAGCACAATAAATTGAACAATACCAGATGACAAGAACTTTGTGCCGCTCTGGAAAGATGACAAATTAGAAAAGAAGTTCCTCCTGTAGGTGGTTTCTCTGCACTCAGTCTCTCTGGTGCTGGGAAAAGTTGCTGTGCACAGCTTTGAAGGCACTGTCCAGGTTAGGCACAGCATGGCAAGGAAGGGAACTTTCCAGGGGCTCTGGAGGTTTTAGAGGTTCCTTGCAGACCTTCGGACAGTCACATCCCAACTATGAAAATGAGATGCAATCTTTCCCTTCCTTTGCAAAGTCCCGCCTTAAAGCCAGGAGCCAGCTTGAAAGTGGAAAAATGGGAGAGGGAAAAAAGTGCATGCACACTCCACTGGAAGTCGACTGTGTTCACCCATGGCACAATGATCCTAGGCTTAGCTTGCTTTCCTGGTGACTCAGCACAGACACAGCCTCTGCCAGTGGGCAGCGCAGTGTCTTTGAGGAGCTTTACACTGGGCTCTTCACACTTGGCATGCTGAGGGCGGCATTTGAAAATGGATGCAGTTGCTGAAAGGCCCAGCACTACCTTGAAATTCTCTTGCTGAAAACCTGCAGTAGTTATCCAGGAGCATTCCCTCCAGTTGAAGGCATCTCTTTGTCCCCATTTCCTCAGCAGCTCACATCAACCAGCCAAGTGTAGGGCTTAGTGAAGGACGAATTATACCTTAGTGTGGAAAGCCAAGTATAGAGCCTCAGGCCTCCTTGAGCAGAGGGCTCTGGTGCCCCAAAGGTTTAAGAGGGAAGCATTAAGGAAGACGTGCCATTTCAGCCCTCCTTTACTCTTCCACACCAAGTGATGGCCAAGACGGGGGCACAAGCAGGGCCTGGTCCCTTTTCCTGCCCCACTGTGAGGTGCAGCTGGCACCAGGGGACACTAGGGCATGGGGGGCAACATCTCTGCAGGGCGGGTGGGCTGGGGTGCGGCAGCTGTCAACCAGGAGGGTGGGGTAGGGCAGGGCGGGGCTCCCCTGTGCCCGGGAGGTGGGAGGGACGGCAGGGAGAGCCTTGTGCCGCTGGGAAACGGCGCAAAACCATGAACGGCACAGCCCGGCCAGAGCACACAGCTTCGAAGGCACTGTCCAGCTTAGGCACAGCTTGGCAAGGAAGGGAACCTTCCTGGGCTCTGGAGGTTTTAGAGGTTTTATTGCCAGTCCTGCTGAAACCAAGGGCTGAAACAGAGCGCCTTCGGGCTGCTTCATCATTTCTGTTGTCGTCATTCTGGCCTCCAAGTGGCCTGTTCAGGCTGACATCTCAGAGCACATGCCTGGTCCACTTCTGCTGAGTCACAGCTTCTTCTTTGACGGCCTCATTCTTAGGATGACACTTTCTCCTTCAAGGATACTTCTGAACTTCCCTAGGTCAACAGTACTCTACTTGTAGCTAACCTATGATCCAACAATGAAACTTTCTGCGGTCTGTGGTCCTAACTAGAAACTAAGCTAAGAAAATCTAACTAAGAAACTTAGCTAAGCTAGGAAAATCACAAAACATTAAATTTCCTATCTGTGGTGCACCTTGTCATCAAATGCAGGGGATGGCTGAGTCTCTGCCTAAACACCATACATCCCCCTTTCACTCTTCTGAGCTGGCAGGGCACCAAGTCTTCCTCAGGTGCAAGCATCTCCTCTCCAGTCTTTCTGCACTTGCTTGGCTGAGATGATCAGAGCAGCCAGGCTGGAGGCAGGCTCGCTTGATGTCACAAACGCATGCTGCCCAGGGGAAAACCAAAACAGAAACACCATTACTTTCCAAGTTCACATCCTCAGGGGCTCAAGCCAGATTCCTCGGCTACCACAAAGACGCACAAAGTGGACCGAAAGCACCATCTGCCCCTCCGCCTTCCTGTCCCAGACCTGTCTCTACCCAGGCCCATGTGGCCCACAGTCCTCTTCATCCCTTCATGCAGCTGTCCTCAGCTCACAGGGCCTTCTGCCACTTTGCTTCCTCTTACCTGCAGGAGTTCCTGGGCAGAGCAGCGCCTGTCCTCGTCTGCCTGCAGGCAGCAGCGGAGAAAGTCGCGCAGGAGAGCCAAGTGGTGCCTGGGGTTTTGCAGTTTTGGGGGCCCGTTCCTTTCGATCAGTTCAAAAACCTACCCCCCAAAAAGAACCAAAACCCAAAAATGCAGGAGGACACTCTGCCTGCTGCTTTCCTAGCCACAACAGCTCTCTCCTCTTTTTAAGCTGCACCTTACCCTGAGATGGGGTTCCCTCTGGTAAGGAGCTTCCCCTTCCACCATTTCCAGCCCCATGATCCCCAGGGACCAGACATCCACTTTGGGGCCATAGGCTTCTCCTCTCACAATTTCCGGTGCCATCCAGCTGGGAGTGCCGACGCTGGAGCTGTGCTTGCTGTGCTCAGGGCTGAGCTGAGCACAGAGACCAAAGTCAGCTGAGAAAAACAAACCCTGTCAAAGGCAGCTAGCACCAGCAAACCAGGCAAAAGCATGGCCTACTCCAAGCCTGACCAGGCCATTGTGAATCTGCCTGGAAAAGCAGCAGTGCTCTGCTTCCACGTGGTTGTAGCCAGGGAAAGTAGGCACTGGCCACTTCAAAAACACCTTCACGATTCACGCACTGGCCAAGCAGCACTTCTGGGTGACTGGCGATCACCCCAAACATTCCCACAGCACATGCTGGCAACACTGCACCTGACAAGGGATACCCACCCAATTTGACAGATCTGTCCGTGCCCACGAGAACGTTGCCGCTTTTGACGTCACTGTGGATGACTTGGCGGGAATGAAGGAAATGCAGTCCTTGCAGGCACTGAGAGAGAAAGGAGGGAGGGAAGGGTAAAAGTCCAGGACTTGATTTCATGCCACAAGAAAGGAAAGGGCTTGACGAGGTTGTCAGCTTTCTCAGGGAGTTGAGAACGCAGCATCATGGTGCTGTCAAGACGAAGAGCTTGCTGGAAACAAGTGAAACCAAGTGAGCGAGTGAGCACGAGCTCGGTCAGAAGACAGAGGGTATGCAAGAGTGCAAGAACAGAGCCTAAGAGGTGCAGGGACAACATCTGGCAGTTCACTTTAGATGCTCTTTCTTCTTGTGTTGTGATAGCAGCACCAAACCAAAGCCGTGAGCAAGAAATCTCTGCTCTTCCTACCCACCAGCTGACAAGGACCATCCTGTGCGGGCCAGGGGAAGCACAAGCGGGATCCCTCACCTCCCGACAGATAGTGCCTATCTGTCCTTCCTCCAGGTACACTGCCCTGAGTACATCGAACAATGTGCCACTGTCCATGAACTCCATTGCCAGCCAGACTTCCGCACCTACCAGGTAGCTGAAAGAAGAAGACGGCAGCATGGAGAGAGAGGAATGGGCACACAGCTCACTCCTCCCAGGGCCTGAGCCAGCTTTTTGCAACTGCTCTACAAGCTACATATATCAGAAGAGATTATTGCATGCCAAGTGCGACCTCCTCCCGTCTACGGGGCATGAGTAGAGCAATCAGAAGCAGGTCTGTTTTCTGCCACTGACCAAAGAGGTTTGTCATTTCTGGCTTGCACTGTCTAAAGGAAGATTAACATGAGAATACCCCAACCTGTCTAAGTAGGTAACAATATTGGGATTCCTGTTGTCTCTCATGACCAGGATTTCATTGACAGCCAGCTCCTCGGACATCTCCTCTTGAAGCGCCATTTTCTTGATGGCCACCTAAAAGGACATTGAAGACCCTCAACTTGACAATTGTTCCTTGCAGGAGATAACAAGGAAGACAGAGCCAGCACCCATGCAATGACATGGCTGAGCTGTACCAAACTGTGGGCCTGCAGCTAGAGAGCCGAACTGGTAGTACTGTTTAGCTCATGACAGAAGTGAATTTGCTAGGCCTCAAGCCCTGGCAAAGGGAAGCGGGATTTTGAGAAAGGAATGCAGAAGATAACAGTGTACCTGATACAGAACATGCTTTGCTAGCACATTTTAGACATAACTGTGTTAGTTAGTACGAGGCACATGTTAAGCAATATTATTTGGCAATATTACTTGTTATATAATGCAAGGGTATATAAGCTCAGCTAGGCGGATCAATAAACGGCTTCATATGAGCAATCAATGGAGTCCATGTCTCTTTGTCAATCACCATACCAAACTGCCTTTTTAACTAGGCAGCAGAGCTTAAGAGCAGCACCATAACCCCTCCCAAATACATTCTGCATGCTGAGCCTAATCTGGGCTTCAGAAGAACAGCCTCTGCTGCAGAGACGGAGAGGCCTCCCAAAGCTCCAGCCACAGCTCACAGCAGTGGGGAGAGCGCTCCAGAGCGGCACAATCTGCTGGCGCTGTTGGCACTTTACCTGTTGTCCTGTCACCCGCCACTACTGCCCTCTCCAACTCCTCCTGGGATTGGTCCCTCTCTGTGGGGACAGGCATGATTGGTGGGGAACAGCAACTTCCATGGAGGGCAAGCTTTGATGTACCATTTTCCTCTTCCACGTTGGAGTTTGTAGGGCTGCTGCCCTCGTAGGAGCTGCTGGAGCTGGAGCTGGCAGACCTAATGCTAGGTGAAGGTCCGTGGGTTTCCTCCTCATCAGCATGGGACTGCAGCAGTTTCTCAGCTTCCTTGTTGCTCTGGCCCAAAAGGACATTGACGAGGCCATGAACCAGTTGTGCCATGCCTTCCCCAAGGCTGTTCTGCAGCCTCACGACCAAGGCCTCCACATCTGGACCATAGACACAGAGATCATTCAGGATGCTTCTCTCTGCAGCCTGTACCAGCCACCACCTGTCCCGGAATATTCTCTGTAGCCTTTGGCACCACAGGGCAGCACAGGGTCCAGGAGATGCTGTTGTTGTTGGAAAAGTTCTGCCCATACCTAAGGCAGGATGTCACCCATGCCTGCTGAGGTGGGAAGAGTATTTCCTGTGGAGAAGATGGAGGGGACACCACAGAGTAATGGCAGCCATTTCCCCCCATTACTGGGGCCACTGTCAACTCTCCAGGAGTTCCTCCTGCCTGGCTGCTGGCTTCTGGTGACTCTCTGGGGAGAGTAATGGCACACTGTAGATTGTCCCATTCACTCAGCTCAGAGAACCTGATAGATCTTACTGGTGTTCTGCAGAGTGGGCACAATGGATTTCTCAGTGCCCATGTCCGGATGCAGCCCAGGCAGAACTGGTGGTAACAGGGCAGAACAGAAGCTGTATCATTCTGAGTGCCCTGGCAGATAGGACAACTCCTGTTTGTTTCCATTGCCATTTCTGTGCCCTGCAGCATGCTGGGGAGAGCTGAGGACCAGGACCTGCTCCCCATTGTTGGTGTCATCCAGAGCAGCATGTGACTATGTGATAACCTTCCTTGATTGTCCCAGGGAGAGGAAGAAGAAACACCCAGCCCTGTCAAGGACACCAACTTGGGTGCCTGAACCAACCATCCTCCCCACTCTAGGGGCATGTTTTCCTGTACAGCCAACCTTCACTGCTGCAAACACCTGTGGTGCCCAGGTGACTAAGACAGGCAGGGCCAGGAACCAGTACTGATAGCTCCAAGAGCTGCCAAAGGCAACCCCCAATACACCACTCAGCACTGTGAGAAGCCTGGCTAGACCTTCCAGACCATGCTTAGCAGAAGTCAAGCCTGGAGCCAAATTGGCTCAGGTTCTGCCAATGCACAAATACAATCACAAGTGATGTGATGTCACAATCCATCCCCCAAAGATGTTACATCCTGACACTTGGGATATCACCTTCTACAACTCAATGATGATGAGTCATCATGGGATGCTCCCCCCCTGTAGATGCATGGTGCCAGGAGAAAAATAAAGGACCAACTGATGATCCCCTTGTCAACTAGACCATCGCACCAAGTACCACATCCAGCTGTATCTTGAACACCTCCAGGGATGGTGGCTCCACCATCTCTCTGGGCAGCCTGTTCCAATGTTTAACCACCATTTCCATGAAGAAATTCTTCCTGATGTTCAACCTGAACTTATCCTGGAACAGCTTGATGCTACATCCTCTTGTCCTGTCACTGGTAGCCTGGGAGAAGAACTCAGCTCCACGTTGCTACCCTGTCCTTTCAGTTGTAGAGAGCAATAAGGTCTCCTGGCACCTTATCACGTCTGACTAACCCAGTGGCCTTCTACAGTGCAATGACTGCATCAGTGGAAAAGTGAAAAGTCCCAAATATCATCTACCTGGACTTTTGTTAAGCTATTGACAGTCTTCTGCAGTATTCTTGCAGCTAAATTGGAGACAAACGCGTTTAATGAATGAAGTAGTCAATTGATAAGTAATTGGCTGGATGGCCACATTGAAAGGGTTACAGTTAATGTCTCAATGTTCAAGTGGAAATCAGTAGCATGAATCTGTATTCCTGTGAACAAGAAATAGGAAAACAAGGAGCATCCAGGACTCACTGGAAGATGTTAGAAAGAACCACTTTCTTAAAGCATGAAGTATTGATGTAGAATTTGCTCTTGTCCTCAGCTTTCCAAATCAAAAAATTTCTTGAGATTTAGGATTTGCACTCTACTAGTTGTATACTAGTCGTTGAAAATGTAAAAATCCAGTCCCTCACAAATTCTGTGGAGGTAAATGCCCTGACCTGGTAAAGGGCCTCCACTTAAAACATCTAAACTTTTGAAACTGAAGACTGAAAATCTGTTTTTCATAAGCTCCTAAATTACTGCTATTCTCTCTAATTACTCTCAAGTTGCAAACATCAGTTGTTTCTTACCTGCCTAGTAGAGGAAAATTAAACCACAAAAAAACCCACAATTCATTGTTCTGCTATTACATGGCTCCCAGCAGAAGGAGTAAACTAGTGTTTACTTGGACTGGGACTAAAAGTTCTACCATTTGTATAAACAGGCAGATGTCTTTTTACGCACAAAGTTGTTCTACAAAACAAATTTTAACAATCTACTTCAAAATCAGCCAAAGCATAAGTTCATATATACAGATCATAGATACAGAAAAAATTGTGTTAAATTAAAAAGATTTTTTGGTTGGATTTGGGGGTTTAAAAAAATGTTTCTGAGAGAAAGTAAAGCTACTTTACATCACTGAACAACTGAGCCTGAGGTTAAAACTAAATGTGAAAAATCTAGATTATACTGCATTTTCATTCTGATCAGCAGGAATTTAGAATGTTTTATACAGCAGTTATTAGGATTTCAATATCTGATTAGCATCAAGACTACTTACTCATCTCAAAAAGAAAATTTGTCATTGAATTTGTTTGGAAAGTACTGAAATACATGACTGCGGAATCGTATGAGTGACTATATCTATCATAGCGATTTGGAAGTGGCATCTCTCCCTCCTGAACACCCCATAACATGGAACACCTTGGGAGGCCAAGACTAAGGTTTTTTCCATCCAAAATGAAACATTTATTTGAATTGTCCCATGTATTTTAATGCTGAAACAAAGTTCCTTTTTCCTCCAGAAGAAGTGAAAAACAAATGGTTGTAGGTGACTCCTTTCTGAGGGAAACAAGGGCCCAATATGCCAACTGGGACCCATCCCGCAAGGAGGTCTGCTGCCTCCCTAATGCTCTGGTAAGGCACAGGAGTAATCCCTGAGAAAATCCCTGACATAAGTTCTCTTCTGCCATGTCTTAAATGAAAGGAGTAGAGGAAATGCTCCTAAGGGGAGGTTCAACTTAGATATTAGAAAATTTCTTTTTACTGAAAGAGGGCTTAGGCATTGGCATAAGTTTCCCAGGTGGTGAAGTCGCCTCTGGAAGCATTCAAGAGTAATCTCAATGTGGCACTTGGGGATATGGTGTAGGAATGGTTATAGTGGTGCTCTGTTGGTGATTAGACTAGATGATCTTGAAAGTCTCTTCCAGCCTTGATGATCCTTATAGTTCTGTGTGATTCATCAGAAAATTATATTTTTAATAATAATAATAAAAAAAAAATCTCTACTGAGAAATACTTCATCTGTCAGCAAGACTTTTAAGTTTCTCAAGTGTCACATTGGAATGGAGTTCAGGCTAAGCATGAGATTCTTTGCACTCCAAGATGCCTTTTATTGCTAGGGCCAGCAGAGAGCACAAGGTCAATTGGTAACACTGTAGAGCTGGGCTTTGGAGTGGGTCACTCTCTCCTCTACTTTCTGGAACTTGGATTTTCCTGGGGTGACAGTGACAGTTGTCCTCTGGCCTGTACATTTACTCCTGTCCTTGCCTGTGTTAGGCTATTGGCCAGGTGAACGCAACACGTTCCTGCCATCCAGGGCCTGTGGGCTGAGTTGCATCTACAGATGGCTCAGATATCTCTTCCAGAGTGACCCTGGTTGTGAGAAATGGATTTGTAGGAGATTTTTTAAGTCTAATTGAAAGCTACATAGTTTTACATATCTATATAACCTGAAGGCTCACAGCAGCCCACTGGATCAGTAAAGCCAACAAGGGTCAATGGCCATGAGGATGCAGCATAGCAGTCACGCCTGTTTAGTTATGGTGTTTGCTGCTTGTTAAAAAAAAGGTCACAAAGCTACACATTTTCCAGTGTATCTCATACACTAGCATTCTCTGTGTTCAGAGTTACCTGTGGTAGGTGTTTTGAAGCAATATCAAAAAAAAAAAAAAAAACCAAACCAACAAAACCCATGACATGCTAATATGGCTTTTCCTTCTACTGCCTTTAATATTTTTTCCTGCTCTCTAAATAGTATCAACCACTATATAAACTGAATGTGTCTGGAAACAGTTTCCAAAGTTTCAAATAATATTTTGTATAAGCTTTTTTTCTGTGTTTTGGGTTTTTTCATTTTGGTTGGTTTGGGGTTTGGTTTTGCTTGGCTTTCATTTCTATTAATTGGAAATATACCTGTAGTGCTCATCTAAGCAGTGCTTTCAGAATTACCTACTTTTCCTGTCCATAATCTGCTGTATCTTTTCCTTTCTTCATCCTCTCCTCTTAAAATACTCATTTTTACATTAATGCATAGGGGTTTCTTTTTTCCCCCGCTTAAACTGAACTCTGATTGCATTAAGGAAACTTTACTGTCTGACCTTTTAGGAGCCACTCTTGGCAATCACACTCTCACCACTAGAGATTTTCACTTCTCACATTAAAGCCCCTTTGCTGGTAAGCAGATATTGTACTAGGCATTATTATTAGAAATTAGAGTTTTCTTCATCTTGCATGAGGAATGCCTATCTAATCTTTCACTCATGACTCCTCTATAAGCATTACTTTGGTGTTTTTTTCAGAATTTCTTCCATTGTCCCGTCTCCTTGAGGAAACACCACTACTACTCTGATGGGATTTGCAGGGCTGGGGAGAGTCCAGGGGCTGGGGGCCTCCTCTCTGGGGGATTACTGGGACACCCATGGACAGCAAATTCTGACATGCTGTGTTGGTCTGAATACCATGGAGGTGGACATCCCATTGTGATTTAACAGGGTAGTAGAAGCAGATCACTGGCAGTGGACTGTGACATCACCTTGTTGGATTGTCTCCTTGTATCCTTTCCTGTGTACATCTGGATGCTGCCAGAGCCTGACCTAGTCCGGATTATGCCTGGACTCCTGTTGAACATGTCCATGAGGTCTGGAGTGTCAAGCCAGGCTTTCTCCAGTGCCGCATGCTATCATTGGCAGCTCTCAATACCCATCCAGGAGCCCTCAATAGTGTTTCCCCAGGCCCAGGCAGCTGGGCACTGCAGAGATGAGTTGTGCAGGGAAATGTTCCCCTAGGGTGGCCACAGAATGAGTGTTCAGGCTTGGGGGACTGGGAGGGTCCTTCTTGAGGGGTCTGAGCATTTCTTCCTCCCCCTCCCCAGGACAACTCATGACCATGGCATCCCTATTTTGCAGCATGTGACATCTTTCAGGAGTGCCAGTGCCAGTGATGGGGAGCATCTTCTCATTCTTAATTCAATCCAGACTGCCAAAAGGCATAGACAGGGCCACGGAAACAGTGTGGAACTGCCCCATCTGCCGCGATGCTCGAGATGACCTTGCTTATGTGATGCCCTGTCTCCATCAGTTCTGCCTGGCCTGTATCATGCGTTGGGCAGAGATGCAAAGAGTGTGCCCACTGTGCAGAGAACTGATAGAGGCTGTCAGGTTTTCTGTGCAGACGGACAGCTATATAGACTGTGTCTTCGCAAGTTCTGAAGAGTCAGCAAATGCCAGCAGCTGGACAGGAGTAACTCTAGGACAGCTGGTTAAAAACAGCCCCTTTGTGGAGTCCCCTTCACGTGCTCCACGGGGGATACTATCCACAGCAGACCATGGAGGCACAGGAACACAGCCCGTGGGTGGCCTCCTGCCTAGAGTGTGGGCAGAACTTTTCCAGAGAGAAGAGCATCTCCTTGACCCTGTGGTGCCTTGGCTGCGCCAGGAGCTGGAGGCAAAGTATGGGACTAGGTGGTGGATGGCAAGGATTGCAGAGAGCATTATCCTGCATGCCGTGTCCATTTGTGGTCCAGCTAGGAATGTCTTGGTCCACGTGCTGCAGGACTTCCTTGAGGAACATACAGAACCTCTAATCCATGGCATCATCAGCATCCTTGTGAATGAGTGCACACAACAGGCGCAAAGGCTGCTACACTCCCATGCTGTCTCAGAGAACAATCCTGTGTCCATCTCCAGTAGATTTCAGATGGATACTACTGCTTCCCACCCAATCCCTGCCAGCAGCTCTGCAGGCTCCAGTGAGGAGCACCAACCCAGCACATCGGAAGATGTCCTCCACACCCTCCACCCATCTGTTCCCACCCCTGCAGAACAGGAGGAGCTGCGGGAGGAGGTGGTGGTAGATGAACCTGCCAGGGAGGAGGACAACAGTACTGTGGCCATCTCCACCAGCTCTCAGGAGGATAACCTTGTCCCACAGGCAGCCCCTGCCAGCAGCCCTGCAGGGTCCAGCATGGAGGACCAACCCAGCATATCAGAAGCTGTCCTCCACACCCTCCACCCATCTGCTCACATCCCTGCACAACAGGAGGATCTGGAGCCAGCAGCAGTGGCAGTTCCCTCTGCCCAAGGCAACAGCCAAAGCCCCTCCACTCCCAGCCAGGGTAGGGACCCCTTGGCCAGGAGGCCTCAGCGTTCCACAAGGAGGAGGGCTGCCAGCCAACTGGACTCTCCCCAGCCCCTCAAGAGGCCACCTGATCAGCAGCAGTAGCAGGACTGCAGTAAGTCTTTATTAAAGAAAAAATAAATAAATTGCTATATCCCTGATAACGTCTTTGGGTGCTGCTTTCTCTTACTTCTCTAACTATCTTTCCCTGATCCTGCACACCCTCATCAGCCAAGCATCCTGAAGATCTAGGATATTGGGAGTGCCTCCTCCCACAGGAATTCCTACTGCCACAGCAGTGGAAGTGTTTCCGAAAAGGCCTGGAAAAGGAGTACTGCATTTGCAAAGGAGAATATGCAAAATCAAAGCAGCTTGTGCCTGTGCCCAGATGGCATGACCATGCTACTTCCTGCACTGCATTTCATCTGCAGCCCAGGTGACAGAAGGGGCTCTGCAGTGAAAGGTTTCTGGGAAAATAGGCCAGGAGCTTCAGAGCACAACTTCTCTACATCCAATACCATCCTCTAGGGATAACCAGAGCTCTGTGGCTGGTTACAGAACGCTCTCAGAGAAGATTTGCTCTGGCAAAAGAGAATGGTGGTTTTGAGGCTCTTTGATGAGCTGCACTTTTCATGAAGGAACGTTCTTCATTGAAGACTCTCCTCAGTTGAGCCCCTGATTGATCCTCAGGAAATGTCCAATGACCTCCTTGGTATAAAGGTTTTTCATGTAGGAAAGAAAGAAACTTTAAAAAGAGAAAAAAGAGAAAAAAAGAGAAAAAAGAGAAAATAGAGAAAAAAAGAGAAAAAGTAATTTTTTCCTAGGTAAATTACAGACAGAAGAAGAAAGCTGTGATCAGAATCACAGATTCACTAGGTTGAAAGACCTTTAAGATCATCAAGTCCAACCCATGCCCCAACACCTCAACTAAATCATGGCACATCCATTCTTTTTTTAAACACATCCAGGGACGGTGACTCTAACACCTTCCTGGGCAGATGATTCCAGTACTTTTTTACCCTTTCTATAAAAAATACTTTTCCAGGAAGAGTATAGAAGAACTAACAGAAGCATACATAACTAAAGCAGACATGTCTAGCATGTCAATTTAGAATTGTCTCCAAAACAAAAATGATGCCTCTCATCTATTTTATGCATAGTGCACAGTGAGGCACTAGAATACTCAGATACTGGAATCTCAGGTATTGGAATACTGAAAGCTCTACAGAATGGGTTAGATTTCACAGAAACCCCAGGGGCTTAAGTGAAAATCATCTAGGAAAGCAGGGGAAAAAAAACCCATTAATTTTCCTCTATTGATGCAGCTTAAAAAGAAACCCAGATGAGGCAGTAAGCTTGACATCAAATAAGCATGTTTGTAAAGAGGTGATTCCAATTCATGGTAGGGTGACAGCTATAAGTACAGTGACTTTTCAAGTCAATTAGGCTAGATCATGAAAGAGATAGTCCTAAACACAGCTGTTTTGGCAGGCAGCTCACCCAATGGAGAAAATTCAGAGCAGGAAGGTTCATTTTTATGGGTCGTCAGTGGAGACAAGTAAGCAATTGCAGAAAGGTGAACTGCAGTGCAGAAAAAACCAGCACCTGGACGCTTCACAGCTCTCAACATGTGCTTTGTTCAGAAGCTTTAATGTGACCCCAAAGGACATATTTTCAAAGACACTTGGCATCTATGGCATTCAAAATATGGTGTTCCAACCAAGTGCTTAAATATCCTAAAAATTGGTATCTTTAGAGAAAATAGAACTTAACTGATATTCAATGACTTTTCTTTTATTTTCAGATTCTATTTAGAAGCGTAGTAGAAGCTCCAAATAAATATTACATTATCCCTACTGAATGGAAGTGTGCTCAGAGACAACTTAACACCTTGATGCTAACAGGAACAAGGAGCATGCAATTCCTCCATGCTAGAGGAATGCAAATTGTCATCACCACCTTCGTGCCAGAGCTGGGTAAAAGACTTCCCAGAGTCTTACAGCCAGTGCTTTGAGTAAACAAGAAAGGAACAATTGTAGGGACCACTATGACTTTAGAGAGGTCAGCATTATCTGCATATGAATAAAGTGGACAAATTCCTGCTCAGATGTACTGTTTAGACAAAACAACCCAAAAATGATTATAGAAAATTCTCTCACAGTGTAACTTGAACATGTATGTTTCGGTATGTTTCAGGAGAAATAAACACCACTGCTATGGACTCTTGCGATTAAAAATACAAAAGTTGATTTTTACCAGCCATACATCAATGTGTTAGTGATGATGACACAAACAGACCAGCTGACAAGACTAGTCAGAGTACATACAATTACAAACAGTTACTGGCTGTATTATAAATGTTGCTTCCCTCTGTTAGAGAAAATATTTTAAAAATAAATCACATTAAATTAAAGAATAACATTAAAGAGTTAAGTTATGTCATAAACCATGTAGAGGGTGATAAAGGAGAGCAAGTCAGTATAAATCTTAAATAACTTCAATTTAGTAGAAAAGTAAGAACAGAAAACATGCTTCTTTCACTGACAGGAAACTCCAGTGGTTCACCTGGAGCAACTGTATGAGCAGCAACATACTTCTCCCCATCAAGACAAATCAACTTATTTCTTACAGTTCTGTTTTTTCTTACATGTATATATCTTCAGGTGTAAGTATGAATTTTTCCCACCTGCTGAACAAGAGGCTGGAAAGCAGCACTGTGAAAAGGGACCTAGGGGTCCTGGTCGATGGGGAGTTGAACATGAGGCAGCAGTGCCCTGGCAGCCAGGAGGGCCACCATGTCCTGGAGGGCATCACACCCAGCATTGTCAGCCAGGCAATTCTGGGCACCACAAAAATATGTTAAATAGCTAAAGGGTGTCTGTTGCGATTCACTTTGTGGGGGATCAACAACTGCAGTAAGTCTTTATTAAGTTCCTTGTGGAACAAGGTGTCACAAGACAGCTACTGATGATCAATATAGATAGAGATGAGACAGGTTCTTGTTTGGAAATCCAACTATTTTTTATTATCACATAATCACAATGCTGACCAAAGACAAGAACAAGAACAAAGGTAATGTGGTAGGTTTTATAGGGTAGAGAAACGGCAGAGTTTAACGTCAGAGTCCAATTCCAAGAGGAGTGAGGACTGCTATGGGGTGGGCTGAAGGAAGGTAACCAATAGGAATAACTGAGGCAGAGACATTTCAGTCTAACTTTAATCAATGATAACAAAAAAGAACATTCTAGGTTGATACCTTGTATGTAACTTGGCGGTGAAGTGCTTTTTCTTGGGCTTGCAGGGGCACGCCCACCCCACATCTCCACCTCTTGGGGCGGAGGCACTCCACAGGTGGCCAAGGAGGGTCATGAGGCTGGTGAAGGGCCTTAAGGAGAAGCCTTAGGAGGAGTGGGTAAAGTCACTTGGTTTGTTCAGCCTGGAGAAAAGGAGTCTGAGGGAAGACTTCATCACAACCTAAAATTTCCTTGTGAGGGGAAGAGGAAGGGCAGACGCTTTCCTCTGTGGTAACCAGTGACAGGGCCCAAGGGAAAGATACGAAAACTTTCATATGAAAGATATAAAAGCTGGGTAAATGTTCCTCTGTCCTTGCCTCACACAACATGGCATCGGCAAGCACCCAGGCACGCTCATGCACATACAAGACACACGTCCCGCTGTCTGCCAAACCTCGTCCACTCGTCGGGCTGGGCGCCAACAATTCGAAATGCAATCCAATGGCGTCCCGCACCCTCCTCCCAGTAAAGAGTTATTTTAAAACTTTACGCATAGTACTCAGTAGCAAGAGTAACCAGAGGGCAAAGGAGAAGGGCAAAGGAAGGAGGACAGGAACAAGAGGAGGGGTAAACCACACCAAAACTATTGCAAAAAGGCTGCAACAGTATCAGCGGGGAGACTCAGGACGGGAAGGATGGCTCAGGGTCCGGGAGAGTCGGGGACGGCGTCTGAGCTTCGGCGAAGCACCTTGCGCTGGGCTCGGCGCCGGTTGCGGGGGTAGCCCCAGCCCCGCCTAGCGCTGAGGGTGCGGCCGGGGCCGGTGTTGCCCGCAGGGGAGCGGAGCGGAGCCGGCACGGGAGGCGCGGCGGCGGGAGCGCCGCAGGAAGTCGGCGCCCGAGGGGCTGTCACGGGGGCGACGTCGGGACGGCCCCGTCCGGCCCGCCATCCGCAGCGGTCGCCCGCTGAGAGGCGGCGTTGGCACCTCCCGTGTCGCCATCGACGATGCTGCCGGGGTCCTGCTGCCCTCTGCAAGGACTCGTCCCGCTGCCCCAGGCGGCGGCGGGCTCGCTGGCCGCCGCGGCCGCCGGGTTCTCGCCGCCGCGCCTACGCCCGGGCGCGCCGTCGCGCCGCCGGTCGTGTCGCCCGCTGCCCTTCCACCCGCTGCTCGGACTGGGGCTGCTGCAGACCGGCCTGGGCTGCGCCCTGGTGGCGCTGAGCTTCGGGGCGCTGTCGCTGAGCAGCGCACCGCAGGTGAAGAACGCGTGTCCCGTCTGGGCCGGCTCCTCGGTAAGTGACGGCGGCGGGCCGGGACACGCCATGATAGGGTCCGGCCGTACGTGCGCGGCACCTGCGGGGTTGGCTGTCCCGGGGGAAGCGCGGTCCCTCCGCGATCGCTTGGAAACAGCCGCCAGCTAACGGGCTTTTTGCAAGTTTTGTACGATGTCTGCAGAATCTCAGCTGGTAACAAACGTCGCGACAAACAAACGGGATTTATTTCCTATTTTTGAAATGCGGTTTTGGGGGAAAAAAAAAAGTACTCAGTTATTTTGCGCTATCAGACACAGGATTTTCGAAAGTCGTTTTGCATGTAGCTGTTCCATGTTTGTGCTTTGTGCCTTTACTCGTAGGCATAATATAGAAATAAATCAGCAAGTTCCTGGGAGAAAATGGATGAACTTAGGAAGGTTTTGTAAAGAGTACTGAGAGAAGTTATTTCATCTCCTGTTGGGCCCTGCTTTAAACCTCAGCTTTATAAATTCGGAATATATATGAGAGTTTGTGTTGCAGAAGCTCGGCAGTAGTAAGCAGAAGTTAATAAGTGTAGGGAGAGTCAGATTGAATGGTCCCAGTTTGTGGGCCCTCCAGCAATCAGCAAGTCCTGTACTGGGATGGAACACTCAGCTCCTACTGCCTGTGTGAACAATATCAGCTTATCCCTCGCTTTAAACATTTCAATTAAATTGCCAGTCTTGTTCACCACCTGTAGAAATGCTGTAGTTTGGGGATTGCTCAATGAAGTAGTTTGGGGATCAAGTAGTTCCTGTTCATCTGTATAATGCTGTGTTCATCCCTGATAGTATACAGTCCTTGGGGGGTGAGGGGAGATCCAGACCATCCAAATCTGTATAATGCTGTGTTCATCCCTGATAGTATACAGTCCTTGGGGGGTGACGGGAGATCCAGACCATCCAAATGTCTGTGTTTGGTATCTCTCTTGTGATGTTTCATCTTTTTTTTTTTCCCCTTTCTTATTCTAGGTTAAAAGAAGTTTAAATATATGTAACCAATGGACTTTCCTTGAATTCTGCACACAAAACCATGCTTATGCCTTTACAATGTTTTGAAATTGCACGTGTAAGATAGAAGTATTCAGTATTTTTAATAATCAAGAAGGGTATTAGTTTTTATTATTTTTATTATTGGAATTTTGAAATTATATTTCTGAAACAATAGTATACTCAGGAAAGTTACCAAAATACTGTTTGGGTATAAAAATATAAGTGAAAATTTTAGCTCAGAAGCAACCTGGAAAAGCAGATGCCATTAAAAGCTGACTTATGTGTCTGGTTAGGCGCTTTTCAGTTTGGTTTTCTTTTCATTATGGATGAGTCATGCTGACTTGTGAGGGGCACGTCAGGAAAATTTTGAGAAATACTTTCTTTTCTTAACAGATACAATGAAATAAATTTGTTGCCCTTAAGGGAAAAAAATTACATCAGTATTGATGTGGTATTATTTGTTATAAAATTGTATGTCCATTTTGCCGTCAGAGAATTCAAAAAATACTTTGTTATGAAACTGCAGAGTTACGTATGTGGTTTTGCAACACCGGTGATGATAGCGGTAGGTGTTTGGCCAAGTCATATATGTGTGTTACGCTAAATTAGATTGATCATGTCAGGTGAATGAAGTTACAGAAGAGATTTATTAAAAATACTGGTGGATGACTTCCTGCTTGTTCCAGTCTTCCTGTTTCTTTTTGGGATAGGAGCTTGGTGTCCACTGGCTTAGTCACAAAGTCCAATAAATTAAAAGTGTATCTGCTGAATTATTGGACATGCTGAGAAACTTACTTGCTTTTCTTTGTAAGGTTCCCATTCTTCTGTGAAACAGTATTTGGGTAGGCTGTTTGTTTCTGTTCTACAGTGATTCTTTATCCTTTCTTAATTGTTTTGCCCTGTAAGGTAAAGAAAGAATCATAGGTTTCAGTTCTGTGATTGAGCAAGTTTGGTCTAACAGCTGCTGTTGGAGAAGTGTGAGCTTTTATTTTAACTTCTTTCCTTCCACTGATACTAGCATTCATTGATTAAACAGCAAAATGTTTCAGGGAGCTAGTACTGGTGCTCTTTATTGGTTTTGGTAGGGTTCATACTCTGTGTTTTAGCTCACCGAAATGGTCAGAAGCCAGCAAAGGGGAAAAAAGACGAAAGAATCACTGAGATGAAGATTGACAGAGGAAAAGAAAAAGACAAGTTTTAGATTTATTAGCCATGTTGCAGAGAACAAGTACTCAATTGGCTAAAAGCAGTTATTTAAGGCAGACGTGGAGATTGGAATTGCTGACATACTACTTGTCAACAATGCATGTTTTCTGAGAGGAAAAAATAAAAAAGCAGTTTTAATTTGGTTGTTATTTCACAGGATGCTCTTAGGAGTGAATAACCTCATTAGCACAAGTATTCTCTGCTTTAAAGTGGATCTTTGTATCTTCCTAGCGTTGCTGTAATGTTCCAAAGTACAGTAATAAAAACAGCGTAAATGGCATTTTGTGAACAGTTCTTTGCTGCTTGGTGATGCTATGTTTTTTGATGTTGTAGGCTATCTTATGTGGAATCTTAGGGTTAACAACATGGAAGAGGCCGATGCTGCTTTTGGTAAGTATGGATTAAAGTTTGTAAGGAAATTATAAAAAATTGATCCTAATTTAATAATCATTGGTAAAAAAATAATCAACCCTTTCTCCTTTTAAAAAAAACAATGTCGAGTCTTTCTTTTCAAATTGTATAATCATAATTACTTAAAGAGAAGTCAAAGACCATGAAAGGCCATGTTCTTTCCTGTGTAGATGAAGTCCCCAGTAAGGGCAAGAGTAGAGTCTGGAAGAATTGTTAATGTTATTTAAAGCACACACTTTGTGGTTTTTGTGTGTATAAGAAAATGCTGGCTTAAGTAAGTAAGCAATTTAGTTCTCTGAGGCAGTGCATCTTAAACTGAAAGGAAGGAGATGGTTTTAAATCTTAGCTTAGTTGTAGTGTTTTAGTTTTTATCAATGGGTTTGAGAGCTAATTTAACACCTTACAGCAGGATCCAGTGCTAGTTTCATATACAGTTGACATTGCATTGCTGTGAGAGAAGTAGATAGATGTGCAGAGTGTTTCCACATGTAAGTGAAATCTGGAGCTGTGTTGCTCTTAGTGTCTCAGAGCTGGGGTTTGAAAAAGAATTTTGGAGTTTCTTTTGTTTGTGTCGGGGTTTAGGGGGCTTTTTCATTTGGTTGGTTGATTTGGGGGGTTTGTTTGTTTGTAAATTCTTGCCTTACTGTCACTTCTGAAGACTTTTTGGGCCAAGACAGTTGTTTCATTTTTCTGCAGCACTCCTTTGGGATCCACATGGGTATCAGTAAGGAGTACCAAGGATTAGATGTGTGAGCTGTGGATAGAATCACAGAATCATAGATTCACCATGGTTGGAAGAGAGACTTGAGATCATCAAGTCCAGCTGTCCCAAACCCCTGCCCCAAACCAAGCACTGCCCCAAACCCCTAGACTACATCACCCAATGCCAGATCCAGATGCCTCTTAAACACCTCCAGGGATGGTGACTCCACCAACTCCCTGGTGCATCTTATTCCAATGCATGACTAACCCAACAGCAAAAGAAGCTTTTTATAGTATCTGATCTGACTCTCCCTTATCTCAGCTTAAGGCCATTTCCTCTTGTCCTCTCACTGCAGGCACTATAGCAGGTATGGGCTCCTGATTCACCACAACCTTCTTTCAGGGAGTTGGAAAAAGCAATGAGGTCCCCCCTGAGCCTCCTCTTCTTGAGACTAAATAACCCCACCTCCCTCAGCTGTCCCTCGTGAGAGAAGTTCTTCAGTCATTTCAGGAGCCTCTTTGCCCTTTGCTGTTCAGGCTTCAGCCCTTCAATGTCCCTTTTCAAGTGAGGGACCCAGAACTGAGCACAGACCTGGGTGAGGCCTCCCCAGTGCCCAGTACAAGGGCACAGTCACTGCCCTTGTCCTCCTGGCCACCCTGTTCTTGACATGGGCCAGGAGGCCACTGGGCTTTTTGGCCACCTGGCCACACTGCTGGCTTATGTTCAGCTAGCTGGTTCAGGTCAATCAGCACCCCCAACATCCACTGTTATTTCTCATTGTACATTGGTTAACAAAGGATTTATTTTTTTTTTTTTAATTTTGTGAGTATAGAGAAGAGCCCGGTGTTAGAGGGTCCCAGTCTGGAAGGGATGTATTTTCATCAAGATAAATGTACATCCCAAACTGTCTAAGACTTGCACAGTACTCTGTGTCAGTATTGCTTGTGTTTTGTGCTGTTTCTATAGCATGTTGTTGCTCTTTCAACCTTTAACATTCTCCTTTGTATAAACCTTGTTTTCCTTTCCTAATTTTACTTAAATAGAAAACACAAACTCTTCTCGATACCTTCTTTTATTTCAAGTATCTTTAGGATGGTCACATGCTGGAAGAGATTGTCCTGGGATATTGTGCAGCAGGTGGGAACATTTCTGATGTGAAATTGATGAAAGCTCTGAGAAGCTTACAATGATTTCATAGCTGACCCTGCTTTTGAGCAGGAGATTACACAGGAGTCTTCCTCCGCTCTCTTGTAGCCGCAATTATTATGTGATTCTATGGAACTGTTTGGGTTTTGTATATGTGTTCTATAGAGGTTTGATTTTTGATAGCCAGATTAGATCAGCCTTAACACTGGGAAGCATTTCTATTAAAAGAGCAGTGAAGCCCTGGAACAGGCGGCTAGAGATGTGGTTGATGCCCCAAGCTGTCAGTGTTTAAGAGGCATTTGGACAATGCACTTAATACTTAATAATTAATACTATTTGATTTTTGGTGAGCCCTGAAGTGGTCAGACATTTGAACTAGATAATTATTGTTGGTCCCTTCCAACAAAATATTCTATTCTATGTGGAAAAAGAAAAAGGAAATAAACATTAAACTCATCTTGAGGGTAAGGAAGTCATGCCTTAAACTAGCTACAGTCTTTCAATGACAGATTGTTAGTTTCTTTGAGCATATTTATGTTGGGCTAAATATCTATTATGTCTACCCTGTAGTAGCTTGAACGTTTTCTCTAGGGAGTTACAAAGAGTGCATGATTACATGAATTGTAAAAACAAGCCTCCTAAATGTCTCAGCAGTGAGAATTGTTACACAGTCATGTCTTAGAATTATGACATTCATAAGCAAAAATAAAAAACTCATTCAGAACTAAAACATACCCTTTTGTCAGTTGTGACTGTAACTTTTGTCAGTTAACTCCTTATGTACAGCTTTAGCGTTCCCAGTGATGGTTTGTCATTATCGGTGTTTGGGTTTTTGTGAAGGGTCAGGCTGTCAAGGCTGCCACTTCAAGCTAAGGGCTTGATCATGTAGAAAAACAACCAGACTATAAGCTTTTTCTGTGACAGCAAGATTCTGGTACTGCTGATGCTTGCAGAAGGCCCAGGGCTGCAATGCTGTGAGAAAGGAGCTGGGGATGGGCAGTGGTATTTCAGCCACTCGTGTTTTTCCTTGGAGGGGAGAAAGGAAGGGAAACAGATTGGTTACAGATGTAGTGGACCTTTAGTAGCACCATCTACTACTGTGAGAAAACAGCTGTGAAGAGGTAGGGCTATGATAAGACCTTTTGGTAAATAAAATTGAGAGCCATATTTGGGTTTTGCCACCACGCTGTTTTACAGCTGTATTAACAGTGTGGGATGATACTAGATAAATAATATATCTGAGAGACAGGATACTGCAAGGCAAAATCAAGTTACAGTCGTATCTTTTCAAGGACATTTTTGCAAAGGATGTCTAGCCTTGAGCAGTACAGCCGGTGAGAAGTCTGGGTTCTGAAATCCTTCCTTGGTTTTAGATGTTTGAGGAATTTCTGTTCTGGATATTGGTTGTCAATCAGCTTTGGAAGTCAGCTTGTAATGCTTGTGCTTTGAAGCTGATGATTCTCTGAGGTAATGCTCAGTTAACACTGGACTCAATGATCTTGGAGATGTTAAAAATTTTATGTTTCTTCTTCCTTAGTCTGTCCAAATATATTAATGGGGAAAGGGAAACTCCCCACCATCACCACTACCTACCCATCCAAGTTACTTGGGTATTAACTCTGAACCGTTCTGGGCTCAGTGTTACATTCCATGCATAGAATCTGGATCTTTCCTCTCTGCTCCTAAGCTCCTTCCTTTCACACATCTTTAAATCTTAGTTTTAGCTGAAGGAACCGAAGTTCTTTCAGAAAGTACATCAGTTCTCCGTTGTTAGTTTGATTGTGCATGTTTTGAGGGCAGCTCATGTCTTTGACAGGTCATGCTTGCTGTTAAAGCCTCTGTCCTTACTTGTATGCCATATTGGACTAATTTGAGTTTAGGTTGCATTCCCAGGAGTTGCCAGGAGCGTACGTGCTTTGCTGAATGCAGAAACCCTTAGCTAGTGAAGCATTCTTTCCTTTCAGTTGCACATAAATTAGTTGCAGTCCCATAGAGTGTTTTTTAGATGACTCTCTGTGTTTGTTTCTGGTTTGGGTTTTTTTTTCACCAACTGAAACAAAGACTTCAAGTTAAGCATCTCTCTGGTGTCTGCTTGGTGCTTAGGTTCTGCTGCTAAGGAGACTTAGCTGTGATCAGACAAAAGGGAAAGGAGTGCCAGCATCCAACAAGACACCAGCCTGTTGTGCTGTGCAGAGTTTAACTGCTGCAGCTGCAAGTACTGGGGAGCAGTTTGATACCTGCAAAATGCATGGGATCAAGAAGTCAACAGAACACATGCAGGCTGCTTGAATGTGACTCTGGCTTTCGGCTACATCAAGTACTGCGTGCTTCTGTTGTTTGCTAGTGTTGCAGCTTTTGTGTTCATACACGTCACTGTTTTCATGTAAAGCCTTGAGGGGTTTGACAGAAAACTCAGAGTTGCATGTGCAGCATAAGTCATTCAGTTTGGATTCTTCTAATGTTTTGCAGTGTGGTCACATAAAGATTTGAAATTTTTATTTGAAACACTTTTAATTTAAACGTGTTCATATTAATGGTTTATGACAAATATTTACAGATCTTACTTTGAAAACAGAAAGGTTTATGGCATTCAGCCTTTGTTTATAACCTGGAAATTTTTGAAGAATTTATTTGTGGTAAATCTTGAATTTAATAGAAAATTTTTATCCAAAGAAAAGTATGTTTCAGAAAACTTTAAACAAAGATTTCTTTGGGCAGACTTCTGCTATTAAATCTGTGCCTTGACAGATTTTCATGAATTTAACTAAAATTTGATGTATAGATCAAGATACTTCATTCCAGTAATGTTTTTAAATTTTAACTCTGCTAGTAACAGTGAACTGTGAACAGAAGCTCCATATCATGTCCTTTATCCTGAAAAAACAGGTTCTCCCTAGGCATGTGCTTTATAACAAGCAGTCATTTGACTTGGGAGAATTACTGTGGTAGTATCTTCTTTCCCTGGATTTTAGAAGTAAAATAGCTCAGTGTTAACCTCTTTGCTCACACTCTGGACTCCAGCATTAAGTCAATAAGCAGTAATTATGCAAAGGTTTTAAAGTCAGTATTAGCAAATAGAAATATGCTTTTAAGTGTGAGAATATAAAAAGCCATTAGAAGCTTATAGCCATTTTTATGCTGCAAAAGCTTTTCTTTTATGCATGGGGTGTTTTAGTGCTGCATTTGAAATATGTGACATTTTAAATTAATTAATTTAAATATGTGACATTCTAAATTTAATTAATTAATTAATTAGTCTTTTCTTGTGGGCTTTCTTTTGTTGACGGTTGTGTTGTGGGTCTCCATATGGTACAATATATAGCTCTCACAATTGGCAGAAATCTAATAAGGTCCTATGAGTTTTAATTATTGATGTTGTTGGTGTGTATATGGACAATTAATAAATGGATGTATTCTTTTCTACAGGATGTTTGTAAAAAATATACGTAGGCTGTAAACCAATAGAAGAGTTGCTGATCATGAACTGTTTTTTCTTTCATTGAAGTGCTTGCTTGGGCATCAGTCCTGCATGTACATATTCAAGTGAAAGCAGTTCCTCTCTGGAATTAGATACTTACTTCAATGGCAGCAGCAGCAGGACTACAAGGATCTTCCCCATGCAGAATGAAAGATAGTGTCAGAGCTTGACTATGCAAATTTATTCTTCCTTGGAGTCCTCAAAAGGCATGATGATACTTTTTAACCTGGAAGAGATCATACGTGCAAGACATTAGCAAATATGAATGCTACAATATACGCTTTACTTTCATGTAGTTTAATTCATATGAAGGTTCCTCACAACTTTCTGCAGCTGTTCACAATCCATTTGTATCTGATGCTCCAAAGATGAAGCTGTGAGCCAAACTAAGGCCATAATTTGAGTTGTTTCCATTTTTATAACTGCAGTCAAGCCAGTTACATCTGTTTTAGTTTTTGAAATACCATGTTTGTCTTTTTCTGTTTTGTTCTAAATTGAGAAGTACTTCTCTCCTCTGGGTGCCATCTTCTGTCATTCGGATTAAGTGTAACCCCTGTTTTTACTTGTAAAAACACAGGGAAATTATCCTATTACACAGGAGAGAACAACTTGGTGGAAAGCAGCTCTGCAGAGAAAAACCTGCGGAGTTGGTGGACAGCAAGCTGCCCATGAGACAGTGAAGTGCTCTTGTGACAAAGAAGACTAGTGGTGTCCTGGGCTGGATTAGGCAGAGATTCGCCAACAGGTCAAGGGATGTGATCCTTCCCACACCTGGAGAGGTGTGAAAGCTGTGGCTGTTCAGCCTGGAGAAGATGAGGCTCGATGGGAATCTCCTGCATCTCTATAAATAGCTGATGGGAGGGAACAAAGATTAAGGAGCTGGACCTTTCTCAGTAGTGCTTACTTCCAGGACAAGAGGCTGTGAGCAGAACTGAGAAAACAGGAAATTCCATCTGAACATGGAAGACAGTTTTTTTATTGTTATGATGGTCAAAAACTGGTGTAGATTATCTGTAGATGTAATCAAAACTAGCTAGACATTATATTCAACAACTTGCTGTACATCATAAAATCATAGAATGGTCAGGGTTGGAAAGCTAACCTATGGTTCCAGCTAACTTGTTGTGACACCTGCTTGAGCAGGACATTAGATTTAGATGATCTCAAGTGGTCCCTTGCAATCTCTGTGATTGTGTAAAAATGCTGACCAGTGATGGAGCAGAAAGAAAAAGGAATTTTTTTCTCTTGGTAGTCAAGTACGTCTTGTCCACTGTCAGATGTGTGGTAGAGAATTTTGTGGTTATGGTTCAGGTCATGGTAGTGTTTTAGATTGTATGTAGAGAAATTATTCTTATCTTTTGCTTATTTGGCAGGATTTCCTGAATATTGGATTATTCAAAAATACCCTATTCATATAATAAAAAAACATATCAAGATTATGCTTGTGCATGGTAGAATTTATTAGAACATAAATGCAGAAATTAGAATTTTTCTTTTGCATATTTATGATAACGTTCCTTCTCTTCCCCTTTGTTCTTTAAGTTCTTACATTTCTTTAGAAAAATATTAATGATGTTTTTGGTTTTCAAAATTTTGGATTGGAGGTCTGGATTTTAACTGTAACTTTTTATATAGCTGTAGATGGAATTGTTTCTATTGCAGCTTCTGTACCAAAGGAGACAACTTAAATGTGAGTTTGCTTTTTTTTTTTTGTGGTTTTTTTTTTTTGTTTGTTTGTTTGTTTGTTTGTTTGTTTTTAAGTCTTTCTTTACTTTGGCCATGTAACTTTTTTCCATTTGTTCATCAGCTGAAAAAGGACAAATACACCTCTTGTTTCTTCTTAATATCATTTCATGAGATTTGTGCTATAAAGATGTTTTATGTTGAAAGAGCTTCTATTTCACTTACAATACTGCCTAATTCCTAATTGTTGGTGCCCTGTGTTGAACACAGTTCAAAAGTTTGCTTTATATGAAATACCTGTGTGTACCATTTTTTTTTTTCTCAAAGTAATTTTTTTGTCAGAAGAGTAACTAAAATAATTTAGGTGAAAAGCATAAAGAATGGGTTTGATTCATTTACATGCTGGGCAGGCAGTTAATTTTTAAAAAATCATTAGATTCTATGTTTGGAAAAACAAATGACGCTCAGAATGCTTTCTAGAACTTAACCCCTCTTACTGTGGTTTTGTGATTAGTGCAAAGCTAGGACAGAACACTCTAAATAGTTTTAAATTATTTTGTTTTTAGTGTGTCTAACACAAAGTAGTCCCAGTCCTCTTCAGATATTTACTAATAACTATATCAATTATTGGGGTTTTGGGAGTTAAAATCTACCTTATGGAATAAAGTTATGGTTAAACTAGTAATGACTAGTAATGTAATTGAAGAATTTCGGTTGCACATCAATGCTCTTTGGCTCTTGTCCATTCATGGGGGATTATTTCTCTGAACCTCAGAAAACGGGAACATAATTTGTGCAACAACTGTTATGTATTTCTGCTTCAGATTCCAGGTAGCTAACCATGGTACATCAGCTAAATTTATTTGGAAGGCTGTGGTGTTCTTTGCATGTTTAGGAAGTGTTTGTTGCTGGATCTCCTGTAAAGCTGTCTGGAGCAGAGCTGAACTCTTGTCCCTCATAGTGTCCTTTTTTCCCTCTGTTTTTTTGTCCCATCCTGCTTTTTTAATTTGGACCATTTTGATACAAGGAAACCTGAATGAGCAGATTGTTATTAAAAAGGATGCTTTAGGACATTAAGAATCTGATACTTGCTTTGTAGGATCAAATGCTTAAAGTAGGAATCTTATTTTTTTTTGTCTCTAAAGTAGTGGTCTTACCCGTTGTAGTTTCTCTTCAAATACAGAATATTTTTGCCTGTATGAATAGGGACAGGGGTGGTTCTTTCTTACGTTCAAAATCCATATCCAAAATCATGGAAGCACAGATAAGGGCATATGTGAAAGCAAGACATCATTTTTTCCACTGCTTCTGTTTGTCCTTTTTTAATGTATATTGCTCGATTTCAGGTGGTTTATAAATCTAAAAGTATTGTCTGATTTACAAATATTCTGCTTTTAGTAGCCAGGAGGAAATAAAATCATGCAACTGAAGTCTCTTAGTGTTTCCATCCTCACTGAACTGGGACAAATGTTTTTCATTTATTTGTGCTGCAAACTAATTCTGGAAATGTGCAGAGTGATTGTTGGCTTAAGATGTTTCTTCCTCTTTAGGTTTCTTTACTGTTCTGAATGTGTTGAGAGCTAAACTTGGTGGAAGAGTATGACACGCAGTAGAAGTTGGGCAACTTGCAGATCATACTTTGCATTCCAGCAAAACCTTTAATTGTTTCTGCTATTACTACTGGCATTTTCAATAGAAGCATGTATTTTATTTCTGCATAACTGGTGTGGAATAAGGAGAGAGAAGACAAAGAATTTTGGGACTAGGTTAAGACATCTTGGGGCACTGAAGTTATGGTCAGTTTTGAAAAAGCAGAGGGTCATTCCCAGCTTTGGTTTGTGGCTGGGATTTGGTCTGTAAAAGGTTTCTTGAGTTGTGTTCCTGTGCCCACTGAAGTTTACTTTGTTTTGGTGTTTCAGGTTAACCTGTTTGTTCTGCTGTCTATGATCAGTGTTATGCTGAACGTGACTGGATTAATACTGGGATGTCAAGGCATTCAGTTTGTGTCCAGGGTACCCAGATGCGATTTGGTGAGCACACATACTGATTTACACTTATTTCTTCTCATTATGGTATATTAGCTTGCTGTGCTGAGATCACAAAATGTCTTGATGTAGAGTAGCAAGTAATTTAAGAACTAGCATAAAAGATAATTGTAGTAATGTAAAAAATATAAACTGTTGAAAGAAGCCTGAGTGTGGGTAATGGTGAGCTACGCACAAAATGTTCAGTCTAATATGATCTATGGGTGGGATTATTCTTCCTGTTTGCCTCACCGGGTGAGGACTATTGTGTGATACCTTACAGCAGAAGCTGTGAGGAAAAAAAATAAGGTAGATCAAATCATACTAGCTTTTTGGAACACTTCCACTTGAGGAAGACGCAATCTGTACAAGGCAGGGCAGAATTCAAAAGATTTTTCTCAAGTGGTTGTCATGAGAAATAGAAGAATCACCGTTTGTGAACTGGAAACTGCAATAATTGAAATTTAAAGATACAATACAGGGTCACTTGGGGATGAAGATGATTGTGTGTAAAAGCTTGAAGGACTTTGTGCGTTAATGGAAAGATCTTTGAATATCTATTCTCATTCATTTATTCTTTCAGGAGAGCTACTGTTGGTTCCTTGACATGCCAGTAGATGTATTGCAGTAGAGTCCAAGATCATAAACCCATGGCAATCTGGATTTACCCAGTATCACTGTATCAAAGCCACAATGATAATTAATAATGATATTCCATATGAGGTGGTCAAATGTTGCGGGGGTTTCTGAGCTGTCTGTAGTTGAAATTATAGAATACAGCAGAAAGACATTCCTGGAATCATTAATTATTTTGTATGGTGGCTTCTGTAGGTGGAATAGTGTCAGCATTGTGACTCTAGAGTGCGAAAGCTGAAACCACAATTATTTCTAGATATGGAAACATTGAATTTCTACTTTGAAAACTAAGATTGTAAGATTAATTTAAAAGTGAAAGTTACAAACAACAATGGTATACAGATATGGCTACTAATTATTTGACTGGGTTTCATTCCATCCATAGAAATGCAGCTGTGGGTTTCATTCCATCCATGGAAATGCAAGATACATTCTTGAATCATAGAAAATGTGTACAGGTCATATAGAGTGGTTTACACAGCAGTCAGAAATAATTTCTAGGCTATTATGCATTGGAAAGAGCGTAGGTAGGGAAATTGCCTAGTAGTCAGTGCAGCTTTGATTATAACTAAGTTGTATTTAAATGTGTTAATGCATTACCCATAATGCTTTCTCTGAAATAGGAAGTATATAGTACAGCTTTATAATGCAGGAATCGTTGGCAAACCAAACTGTTCAATTATGTGTTCCTGTATTTCCAGTCTGCTTTGTGGTCATGGGTTTAGTTTAAGACATAGGTTCTATATTATGCAGTAGATGTATAAAACAATTTAAAAAGTAGAGTTTTGTTTCTTAAAGATGGATATGGATGAAAACAAGACTTGCTTGTGCTGTGAAGAACTTCATTCCACTACATGCACAGAAGTAGAGGCTGTACTGAAGCTATACCATGTAAAGTCATGCAGTGCTGCTCACCTTCTTCTCCAGGTACCCTGCACACACATCCATAGTACTGCTTTTGTAATGTCCAAGCTCGTGCAGCAGTACAGTGCTGAAGTGATTGCTGTGTTTACTGGGAAAAACTCTGTTGTTTTTCTGATCTTCCACTCTGGTCAGAAACTCTTCACGTGTGGGATGGGGAGAGGTTTCATGTCTGGGTTTTGACCAGTGCATTGCTGAGCCAATAGCCAGTTCTTGCTCATTTTTTTGTGTTTAGTGTAACCAAAACTGCAGTTGAATCCAGACAAGATTACAGGGGTAAATAGGATCTAAATTTCAGCTGATGATTTGATGCCTTTGTTGGTGGTTTGCACTTCTCAGCCTTCTGTGCCTTACCAACTGCTAATGTAAACCCCCAACCATCTTCAAATATCAAAAAGCTTTGACATTTCCTTAAGGGTGATCACCTTGAATCTGGATTTCCCACAGAGAAGTTATGAGGAAGGTTATTATTCTTGAATGAATAGATGGATAAATCACATTTGAGCTGTGTTAAAGCCTTCTGGATCTCTCTGTCAGGACAATAAATAGTGTAAAACCAGTTTTTGCAAATTACTTCAGTCTTGGAGATTGTGCTGAGGACTTAATTTCTTAGAAGTAACTGCCGTGGTCATCCCTACATTTTCACTATTTGTTTTAGTTTTGTATTATTGTTGTTTTTATTATTATTATTATTATTTTGACATTTACAAATACCATGGTTTAATTTTTTAATTTCAAAAATCTTCATGTTCTTCAGAAAGTTCTCCTAGCTCTTAGTGCCCTGAATGCTCTCAGCGCTACAGTTTGCTTCATAGCAGCTGCCCTGCATTACTTACAGATACTTGCATCAAGAAGATCCTGCACAGTAAGTGAGCACAAGGCATTGCCTGCCATAAGGAGTGGTACAAACAGTACTAATAGAGTACACTATTCAGCAATATTTATAGCTCAGAAAGGTTTTAACAGAAGTTTTCTTTGACTAGGGTGAATGCGAGATTGAAGATGAAGAGCACAGTTTGGATCGTGATGATTTTGTCCCACCTGTCCCACCTCCCTCCTATTTTGCAACTTTTAATTCTTTTATGCCACGAAGAAGTCACTGGTAAAACTGTACACTCTCTTCCTTTCTTTTAGTGTATTTCAAAACACTGCCTAATCTTTTAAGACTGTTTCCTCTGGTGGAAAATATTTGTGATTTTATGGGGATTAAAAAAAAAAGAAGAACTAACCCATTAGTCTGGAGATAGCATAAATACAATGTTAGTAAGGGGGGGTAAAGGTTTTTGGGTTTGAGTTTAGATTGTCTAGGAACTATTTCTGGGTGAGAGGAATACTACTGCTTAACACAGCTGAGAACTTACATGATGCTGTCAAGAGCAGGTGAGGGCAGCAATGGGAAGCCAGACACAACTATTTGGCATGCCAGAGAACTCAGTGGTGTTGGCCCACGGACCTTCCTCCCAGAGTCATTCTTCTTCTCCCTCTTGGGCTGTTAGGGCTGACTGAAGGGTGTGTTTTGACTGCACTGCCTGGAAAAGTCATCCCTTACCCTGCAAGTGGTTGGTTCCTTGCTCTTAAAAATAACTTGCAGGTTGTCTTTAGTTTATGACTCAGGTGGGGCTCCATTATTCTGTTCTGAACATACAATATTTATACATAAAGTATTTTGATGCTCAAGTAGACTGTATGGCTCTTGTTTAAAATCCCTCCTTTTTGCAGTGTGCAGGAATGTTTAGTTAATTCACTGTTTCATCAGGAATAGCGTGCATGACTTTCAATACTGTATGTTCCTGGCAGAGGTAATTACAGATCCTGGGACTTCCTAGAAAGTGATAACCTGGCACAATAGGATTTAGATTGAGCAGGTCTTCTGAAACACCAGAGACTGGAGTTGAATTCAAAATATTATTAAAAACTTCTATGTAATTCTTGGTTCAAGCTGCTTATGAGAGCAGAATGGAATGTATAATGTTCTCTTTGGAAGAATAATTATTTATCAAGACATGCTTTTCAGATTTCCCCTACTTTCAAATGAGCCAGTTGTTTTTTGTCTACCATGTCATTCTAGATGGTTAGCTCTTTCCCAGATAGATTTTTTTTTTTTTTTTTTTTGCAGAGGCAGGGCTGCTGAACAGCATTTAATGCTTCTGTGGTCTAAAATTGAGTAGCTACCCTGCCTGTGACTATGTTAAAACTTGTTGATAGTAATGTTTAAGTGATGATGACATCTTTCTGCAGTCAGGCTACTTGTTTCAGGGTGTTCTGGGTAGTTATACACCAGCACAGAAGTCAAAGCAACAGACAGGCTTTATTTCTGTTTTTGGAAGATGAGTTATTATGACTCAGCCCAGGCTGGATCCTGCATGATTGGCTGAGATGAGATGTAGCCATTTCTGTCAGTCTCCTCATACTTCTTTCCTCCCAGTGTGTACCTTGAACTCCAGGTAGCACCTGTGCCCTGGCTTTCTGTGCTGACCTTCCTAGTGCCTGCATCCCAAACCTTTGTGTGCAAGGAGGGTGTGACAGGAATCACATCCAGGGAGGTGAGCCCCATCTGCAGACAAGACAGATACATCCCCTGAAAATGGAAACATTACAGTCACCAAAATTTGTCCCAAAGACATGTTTGGAATGGGTAGGCCTTTTCTGCCACCCTTTAAATTGAAAAGTCAGAGGCCCAGCTGTCAAAGCCAGTTGGTTTGCTCCCTTGTTCCTGGGAAACTTTTACATTTGTCTTACTTAATGGCAAAAAACAAACTAGCATGACAAGTGTCTGGTCAATTCCTACCTTTATGGTTATTATTTCATACCTTAAAGAATAGCAATTACAATATTTTTCAGGGTTGGCACAGCATAAACAGTGAGACCCGAGTTTCCAGGTGAAAAAAAAATGTGAAGTTTGCCAGGAGTTAGACTTTGATCCTTGTGGGTCCCTTCTAACTCAGGATATTCTGTGATTCTGTGAAAGTGTCACAGGACACATAAATTAAAGGGAAGAGGTGATGCGTGTTGGGCAGCAAGGCCTAGAAATCCACCTCAGTTCAGTTTAAAGTATTGTTTAGGTACATCCTGGAAATTATTTTTATTATTAAGGGACTCAAGAGAATATTTTTTTAGTTGCATGTTCTGTAATAACTTTTAACATAATTGTTGGACATAACATTAATTTTCAAGGTGTGTCTGAGCTGGGTAGGCAAGATCAGGCATGTTTAAAAACAAAACTAAAATTCAAAATGTATATAACTTTTTGGCTTATATTGAATGTAAATTCAGCATGAACATACTAGGAAAATATGAGAAAGTAATGTCAATGGAGGATCTGTCTCCATTATACTCCAAAATTATTCTGAAGTGTTTTGGATTAATTAATTAATTAAAAACTATTTTGACATACTTTATTTTCCCTGCTTTTAAGACTAAAAAAGACAATGGCCAGCTGTCAAAATATCTGCTCTCCTTTCCTCAGATTTCTCCATGCATTACTTCCATTGCCTTCACAGGAGCCTTTCATAAGAGGGCTTCCAGGTTCTCATTTTGAAAGTGTTATTCTTTCCCTGTCTGTGCAGTCTTCCATAGGCATTTCTGTCATTCTTCCCTTTCCTCTGAGCTTGCAAAAAAAAAAAAAAATCAGTCATCTTTATTCCCTCCAGCCAGTGTCCAGAGAAAACCTAAATTCTAGAAGGAAGGACTTACTTTGTAGAGAGTTGCATCCACTAATGATAGTGGATGAAACCTGACCGAAATTCAGAGACCAAAATACGGGTTTCTGTGTGTTGCTTGAGGTTCCTGCTCAGCACCAAATCAGCAACTAAAATATTTAAAAAAAAAAAAAAAGGCAGAGAAGAACTGAGATGCTTTCGTCACAGACTTATCTGAGGATTGTGTAGGGAAGGTCTTGCCAGCTTTGCTGTTGACCACCACACTTTTTTACAGTGTTCTTGGGGCAATGTAAATGTATATTTATCAAAATAAAGGTTTCACCAGGCAGTGTGCTGTTTTCTTCCTTCTCAGAGCTACCTTCTAAGATAAAGATGTTACAGCAAAAGGTCTTTGGGATTTCTGCTGTATTAAAGGTTTCAGAGAGATCTTTGGAAACTGAGCAGTAAGGTTAGCCATGAGGTGCATTTGCCCCATACAAGCCTTTGTGAATTGACAACCATAATATTCTTGCATCATCACAAAAACAGTCTTTAGTTTGAATTTGGCAGCTGTATCTGAGCATAAAGCACCAGGTCAGAAGTATCTTGAATTTAGGTTATAATTAAGAACTCAGTGGTTCACAAAACTCAGAGCTAGGCTGTCACATTTTGAGTGACAACCTGTACTTTCATCTTTTGTAGCAAAACTGAATCTCTGAAGTAAAACTGGAATGGGTTCCTAGGCCCAGTTTTGCCCAAAGATGTTTGAACTCTGGGAGACACACTGGAGAGGCACATCCCAAGGAGCTAAACTGGGAGTTACTCCTGCCATCTTCTGAGACAATGTCTTGCAGATCTTGGCAAGTCCAGTATCTGTCACTTAGATCCCAAAATCTAAGCTGGCAGAGGAGAGCCAGTGGAGTTTGGTAGCAGATGATGTTTTTCTGTAGCTGGAAAGCCATACTGACAGATTTGCTCCTTGTTATTTATTGCAGCATACCTGTCTCTCATGTGATTTCACTGTCCTATGTCTGTGGAACGCGAATCAAAGGGGTTGAGGTGTTCTGCCGTCTGGACCCGCCTCCACCTTACGAAACTGTGTGCAGCTTAAAAAGCTCTGAGCAGGTATGAGCCACAGGAATTTAATGTCTGATTCGTTTTTTCCACTCTAAGGGAGAGGTACTCAAGCATGGTGAATGTAAGTCAGGAAGGTACATTTGATTACAAATATAAATTTCACAAGGCATTTAATAATCACTTATCTCCAGAACTGAAGAGTTTTCTCCAGTTGGAAAACTGCCCAGGCATGGGAGAAGGAGCAAAAAGCAATATGGAACACACCTGTTGCTGATTATTCTAAAACACCTCATTGCTTTACTTCACTGATGTACCTGCATTCCTTCTGTGAGGGACTAGGTCAAGGTTTTGGCATCACTGGTCATCCCTTTTCACTGGTGTTTCCAAAAGACAGGTGCTTTTCCCCAGAAAATACTGGATAGGATAAAACTGACTGACCTGGATGATGAACACAAATATTAGATGTTCACTGGCCTTGATTCTGTCATGGAATTAAACTCATATCTCACAGTATCTGCAATTAAGAACAAGTGTTACATTTCTAAGGTGGATGTTGCAGTTTTTAGGAAATGCCAGAGAAAGATGGTGACTTGTGATTTTTCAACTTTTGCATTTTATTCCAGGGAAGTGCACTTCAAATAAATGGCATGGAAGATGTTGATTCAGGGGAAGTAAGTGACAGGCAGTCCTCTCAAGGTAAAAAGTAATTTTAAAGTTTGTTCTAGAATGTTATCTCCAACACATACAACTTACTGCAGCAGCAGCATTATTAGTTCTTTGAAAGACAGCCACCATACTGTAAAACAGAGATAGAGAATCATTATTATTTTGGGCAGTGGTAACAAGAATTAATATTGAAAATATTTAAAAGCACAAGTTGTTTTCATGCAAGATACAAAAAGAAGGATATGTTTCCTGTTTAGTAACCTAAAAGTTAGTTTTTGACACTGTTTCATATGTTGCAAGAAATGATGTCCGGCTCCCGTGCTTCCATTTGCTAAGGGTATGTGATGGTGCCTGTTAACATTTTGTTGTTGGTAAGTATAGGAAAAGGATAGAATAATGCAGTACTGTGTGGAGCTAAACTGGGAATTACTCCATTATCTAGCCTGAACTATAAGAATTACTAAAAAGTTTCTGCATCCTGGTACAGGAGGTAGCTAAACTGTCTTAGAGACGACATCAAGCTTTGCTCTGATCTGTTTTAGAAAACCATGCCTATGGCTCCAAGTTGTTTTTAGCCTAGTGTTTGTTGCAATGTATGCTTGTGACTAAACATTATTAATTTCCAGCTTTTCCGCTACAGCCCATGAAAATGTGTTCCAATTTTCATTTGAACTTGGCCATTATGGCAGGATAGTCTGATATTCACAAGAGAGTAAGGACTGGGGCAGGGGGGAAGCCCCAGATCTTTTATTTGATTGTGGTCTGTCTTCTGCCAACCTACTCAGCACACTATAAAAAAACCTCTAGTTTGAACTGAAATCGATTTGTTCCTATTATGTGGTGTCAGGGGACAAAAGATTTTGCATAAAATCGTACTTTAGTCAAATGTCAACTCTGTCGAAGTTCCCTTAAACTCCGACAGTCTGCCTGAAACCTCTGAAAACAAGCACTTGGATGCTTCTGGTGTCTTGCCAGCCATGATAACCAGAATGAAACCTTTTGCTATAGCTTCTCTGGATTTCTTTTTCAAAGCTTTCTTACTGGTAAAACTCCTGTTGCTTTCTCTGAGCTTCCTGAGCTCATACAAAAAGGGTTTATCAAATACAAGGATACATGGTGACTTGCTTAAAGTTGTGAGGACTGGTAACAGGAAAAAAATAGCACAGAAAATGCACCTGCAGTGAAGGACAGTCAGGAAAGTCTCTTTGTTTTGTTTAATTTTGTTTTTTAAAAAGGCTCTGATAAGACATCGTTTGAGGCATTTGTATTTAAAAATTTCCTTTGCAAGGATCAGAGCTACCTGAGCACATATGGCAAAGTGTACCCTCCTCTATATCATCTTAACTGGTTTGTCCAGTATTTTTTTTTTTAATAAGGAGGTCTGTAAAGAGATGTTTAATTATCAGCCTGCCTGTTAAATTCAGATAAAAAAAGAAAGTAAACCTCTTAAGAAAGACAATTAACACTGCTATTTCTTCTAAATGCCAAGGCTTCCTAGAATTTAAGAAAAAGAAATGCACTGAGCATTATCTCTTCCTTTATTTAAATTTGGAGAGGTGTACTACATCTGGCTGGAATGGAGTTAATTTCCTTCACAGTAGTCTATGGTGCTGGTTTAGATTTGTGAGCCGGGGGGAGTGTTCAAGTGTCATTGTTCAGGGACTGGCTGGGCATCAGTCAGCTAGTGGTGAGTGACTGCTTTTGAAGTATCACTTGTTTTCCTTTGAGTTTGCTGGGTTTTTTTCTCCCCACCTCACTCCAGCTGTCTTTATCTCAGCCCATAAGCTCTGCCATTTTTGTCCTTCAATTCTTCTCCCCCATATTACTGGGGAAGAGTGAGAGTGATTGTGAGGGACTGAGCTGACTTCTGGGGTTAAACCACTGCAGGAGGGAAATATAAAGTGGGGGCTTTTGTTGGAATTGTGGCAGAGGAAGTCTATGGACTGCCTCAGCTGCTGCAGTGTAGCAGTCTATAAATAAAACTTGCACTTTAAATTTATGCTGGCAGGCTGTCATGCCAGGGTATTTGTGTATGGTGCTGTGATTCCCTTGGCATCATCAGGGCTGATCAACTGAGCATAGCTCCCAATGGAAGTTAAAGCTGTGCTCTGCCAGCAGAGTAAGGTTAATCCTGACTACTGGCTGCAGGAGGAGCTCTAAGCTTCTCTATGCCAGCTAAAATTGATTTACTGACTTCATAATCACTCCTGTCAAGCAGAATGGGACTTCCCCTGCTGAAGGTAGTAGGCAAGCATGCTGGTGGCAGGAAGTGCTTGGAAGCTGCTCTGTATCATCACAAACTAGGTGTATGCATTTCCAGTACACACCACCATAAGGCAATTATCTCTCTAAAATATTAACATTATTAAAGATTATCTTAAGATCATTAAATCTGTTCATTAATCTGTTCAGAATTAAAAAAAAATACCAAACAAACAACTTCTCCAAAGTTAACAGCAACACTGTACCTCCAGGACTTACTGCTTACACAGATCCACTGGTGTTGAAAAGTTTATATTGGTGATGGATTCTGTAATCCTGCATGATTCTTGGTCTGCCTTATTTCGTTGCTGGGCCTTAACCCTCTGATTTGCTAGGCTGGTATGTTTTATATAGGTTGTGTCACTCCTTCTTCTCTTTAGAAATTCTGAGTTGCATTTCTGTAAGCAATAAGGTGCTGTGCTCAACAAATACATACCATCCAAGCCTAAATTTTCTTGAATGCTCCTGCCACTGGTGCATGCCTGTTAGAGTGACACCACAGACCACAGATTTTTGCCATGTTCCGAATAAGACTGTTTATGTGAATCTGGTTTTGTATTGGGTTTGCATGGCTAAGTTTTGGTAGTGGCGGAGAAGCTGCTGCATGGTTTGAAACTTCCTCTATGCCTGCAGAGCTCCAAAGATGGAGTTGCTGCTGGAGAAGGCTGGACCACTTAGAAATAATGGTAACACCTCTGTGACAACATAATTAAGAAGGAAAAAGAAGTTAACTTTGCAAGTATATTGGTGCTCAGAGAAGAGTGAAATGAGAATGTGTGAGAGGAGCAGCCTTGCAAATACAAGGGGTAGGAGGTGCTCCGGGTGCAGAGAGTCTTCCTGCAGCCTGTGGTGCAGGCAGCTGTGCCCTTGCAGTCTTTGGAGGTCCATGGGGATGCAGAGATACACCTGCAGCTCCTGGAGAACCCTCACTGGAGCAGATGGGTGTGTGCAAAAAGGCTGTGAACCCCTGGGAGGCCTGTCCTGGAACAGGCTCCTGGCAGGGACCTGCAGACCCGTGGAGAGAGGAGCCCATGCTGGAGCAGGCTTGCTGGTAGGACTTTTGAGCCTTTGGGGATCCCATGCCTGGAACAGGATGTGCCTGAAGGACTGACCCCATGGAAGAGCGACCCACGCTGCAGCCTTTTAGGTAGAACAGTCACCTGTGGAATGGACTCAAGCTGGAGAAATTCCTGGAGAACTGTCTCCTGTGGGAGGGCCCCACACTGCGGCAGAGAAAGGACTCTTCTCCCTGAGTAGCAGCAGAAATGTGTCATGAACTGACTGTAACCCATGTTGCCTGCACGGCTGCAGGGCAGAAAATAAAGTTTGGGGGAGTGTTGGGGGAAGGTGTTTTTAAGGTCTGTTTTACTCCTCATTATCCTGCTTGTTTTTGGATAAAGTCAGCTAATATCCCCAAGCCGAGTCTGTTTTGCCCATGATAGTAATTGATGAGTGATCTTTCCTTATTTCAAGTCATGAGCCTTTAATTATATTTTTTTCTCCCTTGTCCAGTTGCAGAGGGGAATGGCTGTGGTGAGTACCTGGTATCCAGCCAGGTACAAATTTTAACTCCTGAATGATCAAGAAAATTGTTTTCTGTAATATTCCAGGTGCCACTAGATGGAGGTACAGAACCAAGCTTAGTGAGAAATGTACACAGCTTCATCCTGTCCTAGTCATTAATTTGCAGCATATAGTTTCACCCTCAGGAAAATGAGTGGGAAGGAAATATCATATCACAAGAATCCAGGAAAATATTTAAGTAAAGATTTTAATTCCTTTTTAGGGACTGGTGACTGATTTACAAGATACCTAATTGCAAAAGGTATCTTGTAAAGATACAAAAGGATACCTTGCAAAAGGACTGATCTCTCTGACCATATGCTGTCATATCTTGGTACAACTGATTATAAGCAGGAAAATTTGGGGCTCTGTGAGATTTAGTTTTTCGCCAATAAAGGTGTAGCTTCCTTCTCTCTGATGAGGTAGTTTAAGGTGATTATTGAACTAGGGTTCCCTAGACTGTAGTCTGTTGCTACTTCAGTTACATAAGACTAAGAGTTGTTGCAAACATTTAAACAGGGTTTAGACCAATGTTACTGTTAATTGAGCACACATACATACACCTCTAGACCTTTGTGTCCAGTTATTACAGATTTGCGGGTTGAATGGGGAAAAAATCAGTTTCTATGATAATGGCTTCTACACATTACTGCTTCTCTGTTTCTAATAATTCAGCTGAAGAAATTCAGGAGCCTTCCAGCAGAGTGAGCTTTTGCCCTTCAAATGCAAGCTGTGTTCCTGCAGGAGTGAACAGGAGAACCTTCAATCCCGTGCGGAAACGTTCTAAAAGTGACCCTGTGCTCCTGCACTGCCAGCTGCCTCAAGGTGACTCCATTTTCTCTGGCAGTGCTTGTGTAATGGTTCTTTAAAATGAAGTTTTTCAAAAGTTTGGTACACCTGTAGGAGTCCAGGGTAGCAGAAACCTGTACAGGGGGGTTTAAAACCTGTACAGGGGGGTCGGAGATATGTGCAGGGGTTTACAGACCCTGGCATGGACCCCAGACAGGCAGGGGTCTCGATTATAGCCCATGGGAAAAATTACCAACACTATGGGAAGAATTGCAAGGCCTTGAAAGTAGTAGAAAGTAATAATATTTTCACGTTAGGGGTTTCAAGATAAGAAGGACCAGAGACAAGATGGAGGATTCTGGGCGTTACCCTAGAGTCTTCTTCTTCTTTGTCTCCATTTTGCACAGTGGTGATGACATGAAGTAGATTTAGAGGGATTGGGTCAAAGTAGAAAACACCTGTTTAGTGTCAAGTGCATGCATTGGGTCACAATTGTAAATAATGTACACGCAATTATCTGTATATAAGATGACGAGCCGGGAGCAGGCGGGCAGTAGTCGCCTGTTGCCCGTGCTGTCCAGACCTTGGCAGAGCTCAGAGAGAATTGTAGAGATAAGATAAAATAAACAAGGAGGAAAAGCCAGAAAAAGAACATCTGAAGACTCCTCGTCTTTTCTGTGGGCGGCTCGGGGCTTCCCGAAGGACCAGGGGCAGTGCCCATCCATCATTCTCGGGAAGCAGAGACCCCAAGATACACCAAACCTAGTACCTGCAGAAGTCCGCTGTTGTTTCCCAGCAGAGCACCAACATAATGGTAATTTGTGCTTTGCCAAACCTTCTCCACCTAACTCCTTAGTTTGCTGCTCTTGAGGTTTTCATACCTAGGAACAGCGTCTGGGTATGAGGGTGGGGTGGTGGAAAATGAGGATGGAGACCACACAGGATTCCTCAGTGCACTGACATCTAAAATCTTGTAAATACAGTTGTCCCTGTGAGCAATTTAAAGCAAAATTGGCATGGGGATTTGATATTAGCCTATAAAATTTGCTCCCCTTTTCTCAATCCTCATATCATAAAAAAAAAACCTCAACACAACTCATGGTGGAGAGTTGATGAAACTGCTTTGATGTCAGTGATCCAATTCTGTTGCTGTGGGAAAACTGCTAATATGACTACACAGTCCATGATACTGCTGACAATCTTGAAAAATGCAGCAGTCAGGGGTCTTGCCGTTTTTACTAGAGGATATTGGAATCCCCACAGTAGCCGCTGACACTAAAAGTACAAGTGCCAATGGGGCATGTTAGTAACAGCCACTTATTTTGGATATTGGGAGCATGCCTATCTGGATTACACTTGCCGTTTTTGTGGAATGTTTTCATAGCTCACTGTATCATGTGCTTTGTCTTGTCCTCCTATCAGCTTCCACCAGAGCAGCCCAGAGAATCTGCTGCTGAAGCAATAGTTACATGACACAGAGCCTAGCCATGGCTGTGAAAGCAGAGTGTTTCTGCTGTGCAGAGACTCCATGTCAGAAGCATTTGGAAGCTTTAGCTCGGTGTTACTCAGGTTAGGTCTGTTCAGCAGAGGTAGTAGAAGTGTTAGATATGAGTTAGTCACAAGTGCTAGAGAAAAGGAACTCACTGTAGCAATGGAATTGGCTTCAAGTTGGTGCTGTTCTTGCTGGGAAATTTTGCATCTCCTCCTGACATTTTTTGGTCTGAAGCCAACAATCTGTAATTGTGGTTTTGAGGGTTTTTTGGTTTGGTTGGTTTTGTTTGTTTGTTTGTTTGTTTTATTTGGTTTTTTCTTCCTTTTAATGGGGTCAAAATATGATAACTTGTTTACACCAAAGTTAGTGAATTTTTGACTAAAGGCAGTGAAATAGATTCCGTATGGCCCTTTGTTTAGTCCGTGCAAGGTAATTGTGAATGTTTTGGTGTGGATTGGTTTGGGGTTTTTTTCCATTTAATTTATATTTTGTAGTATTGCTAGTTTCCAGCTTGACAAGTAGTTATTTTCAGATACAACTTGTCCTCCTGACTGCTAATAACTCTAAGTTATCAAGAGTTTAGGAGACATCATAAAAGCCCTCTACCTTTATATTTACATTAAGATTCAACATGCATTTCAGGTCTCCTCAGATCAGAAACAAGAGAAAGGACTAATCTACACAGAATGACAAAGAGCTTTCCAAAGGGGAAAAGTCCCTCCAGGCCCTTTAACATGTAATATGCACTCAATCATAGCTATGTATGAGTATTTTACAGGCATTTTATGTAAATCCAATAGAGGGAGCCTTCCACACTACCCTGACCATGCCAGACTGTTAGGTTTTACAAGGTTAAACTATGCATTCTATCCTCATTGAATCAGGAGGGGTATCTGTGGAAATACCATGAACTCTGAGGATTGTTTGCTTTGCTTCTTGTCTTCAGGGACAGCGCTCAACTGTGAAACTGCAACACTCAGTGGCGTAAATCCACTGAACGCTGTTACCTTGCAGAAGAGCTCAAGAGCTAGAGCTTTGAGGGGAAGACCCCAATCTCTGATAGACTATGAGTCTTATATGGACACTAAACAGCGTGTGGCATGGATCCCTGACCAGTCCTCCTGCAGCATGAGCCCAGACATACATGGCTTGGTGGAAAATATCAAGTCTGTTTTACGATCAGATGAGAAACATACGGCAGAAGCTGTCACCAGTGCCACTTTCCTTGAGCAGGTAGTTTTATTACTTGTATTTATCAGGTGATGTGGAAAACCACTGCCCCTGGTTTTGATTTGCCAGTCTGTGTGTCAGAGTTTTTGGATGAAATTGCCTTCCTTCAGCACTTTCGTTTCATGTAGGGAATGCATGGGAGGCTGTGACATTTCTTGCTCTATCAGCCACAAGCCAGAGCATGTGTGTATTTAAAAACTGAGTCAGTCTTCTGTTGAGGAATCATGAACTGCAAATAACATGACAGCATTTTATACTGAGTGGCAGGTGAGAGGGAGAAGATGTTATAAATATGTATTTGCTATTGCAAACCAGAAGGAATGGAGGCTTACAAGGAAATTTTTATGTAAACTCACTAGAAACAACCTTTTTGTGGTTGGCTCCCAAGATAAAAATAAGACCTACTATTAAAGAATGAAAAGCAGAAAATAGAAAACATGTGCTCATTAATGGAATGAATATCCAGGAGTTTCAGATACTGCAGACTTCATCAAACAAATGTTTTTGTAACTTAATAGACCATTAGGGTAGATGAATTGATTCATGCATAGCACAAATGATTTTCTTTGACAATTGGTGTTGGGTGGGTTCTCATGCAAAATACATCAGTGTCCTTTAGGCTCTGCAAATAAAGTGGGGTTTCCCACTGCAGCCTTCAGGCAGCAAAAGCCTTGACAAATTTGACAGAAACATGAGGGAAGAAGGCTCCTTATGAGAATTTAATTTATCACACAGGCTTGAAGGTTAGTTATTACAGTTCAGTGCTTTCTGCAAAGAAGCAACATTTAGTTTCCTTCTAAACAATACCACACATGCCATAGGTTGGAGTGAGAGAATTCCTGTGCACCTTTGAGAGGGATACCAAACCAACTTAACAAAGACCCCACAAAAATGAACAAAATAAAAAATTACCCCAATCCTTTTCCTAACTGGGACTGCCTTTCCCATGCTTCCTTTGTAAATCCTAGGGGGTTTATAGCTTTTAAAATTATTCTTTAAACTTAACAGACAATACTACAACTAGCTTCTTTCCAGTTGGGTGAAAAACTATTTTAATGGAACAAGAGCCTGAAAACAAAACTGATTTAAACGTCTCTTTTCTTTGTAAAGGTGATGACACCTGCCCAACAAGCCACATCATTGAGAGCCCCTGTGTTGCCTCTCAGACTGCATCCTGGATTGCTGTACCTGGAGAGCTGTGGTGACCTGAGTAATTTCACCACAGAGGGAGAGCAGCAAGCAGAGAAGAGAATCCAGAGAGAACAGCCTCACAGTCTTATTGGTGTTGTCAGGGAAACTGTACTTTGAGCTGGCTTTTTGGTTATTCCTCAGCAGAGCACTTCTGTCAGACATATACACACTGCAGAGGAAAATCATCTCTGGCAAGTGGGTTTGTCAATAATCACCTTCTTTTTTAATACTTCTATGCACAGACTCCAAAGGGGAAATCATTCTACCAAGAGTATTAAGCAGATGGAAAGCTGCAGCTCATCTGTTTGTGATACATTAGTGCCGTGCATCATGTGAAGTTTGGTGATGTATAGTTGTGGGGTATGATGATACATCATCCTTGAGGAAGGAACTGTCAAAAGCAGTATTGAAGAACTTGGCAAATTTTTGGTACTTTGGTTTAAATTAAAATCTCCTGACATAAAATGGAGACCTTCAGATACAAAGTAAATTAGTAAAAAAATCGTGTACAGAATTCTAAAATCATTATTTATAAAAGCAGGTTGTTGATATGCAAAATATACCAAAAATAAAAGCTGTCTTGAAGTGCTCTTTTGGCTCAGTGAACTTCTCAGTTAATGGCAAAACATTATTTCTGTCTTAATCATGGAACAACATCCAAACCTAAAAGCACAAGTGTTTTGCAACAGGTGATGCTGGCTTGTTACTGTCCCAGAAAGAAAGGTATTCTGTAAAGTCTCATTGAAAATGCTGTTTATTACAGCAGGTGCTATGAAAAAAGAAGCTAGTATAGCTAGCTTTATATTCTTCAGGTGCTGGAACCTCAGATTGTGCAGCATCAAGTAGGGCACAAGTTATGCAGATCCTATCCATTTCACACCACTTAAGTAATTTGAAATAAGTAATTTTTTCTTAGAGAACTCTATTTATCACTTCTACTATCAAAGAAAAGGGTTGTTCACATGGGACCTTACTGCTGCACTTCTAGACAAAGGCAGGGACACACGTGTACTGCTGGGTGGTGTTTACCATTTTGAGTACCACTGGGGCTGCCTGCAAGCTCCCTTCTTACAATCAACCATCTAAATTTATTCTGTGGCCAAGGGACATCCGTGGAGGTCCATCTGTAGGACCAGCACAAAGCACAGCACAGGCCTGGCCCTACTCAGGTAAGAGGTACATGGAGCACAAACTTTTCACGTACCATGGCTTTAGCTCAGGATAGTTCTATATGCTTCTGCACTGAACATTTATTTAAATTACAGTCCCAGCCCTGACACTGACACGGTCAGTCCACACAGGTCACCAGCATCACCTCTTCAGCCTGCAAGGCACTTCTGGGTGCTGGAACTGGGAGGGAGGGGTCTGGTTGTCCTCTGTGTGGATCCAAACCATTAAAACACTGAAGGAGAGTGCAAGAAACATGTCCCTGTGAATACGGCAAATCTGCAAAGTTTTTGTCTGTACTGCTAAAATAAGGGCTTATGTTTATCCAACAAAATGCAGAAAAGTTTCTAACACAGAAATTGGTATGTGTAGCTCATGGTAAGAATAAATAGGAGGATGGAGAGTGGTACACAGAGAAATGTAGAAAGCAAGCTCAGCTTGTCTACTGCACCCTTTATGAGGGACTTCACAATTTCCTCTGTCTGTCATTTAAGCAAGTAAGGTGAAATACTTGATTCTCTCATGTTGATGGTATTTGTATTTCATGTTATGAACAGTCACTAAGTGGCTGAACGCCCATGTTTAGTTTTCTTCTGAATCAGCTGTGGTGTATGTTTTCATTTCTGTGGTTTCTAAGTACTCATGACAACCTGTGAGGCTCAGAAAATCCCATAAAGGCTCACCAGAAGAAACACTTCCTTGATGACTTTTTTGGTTGACTTTGAAATACAATCATATTTTTCATAATCTCTCATTATACAAGTATTTTAACCTTAGCACAGGCAGTTCCAGGATTAATTCTAAGGACAGACATATTACAATTCTACTTCTTATTTATTCAAATGGTGTTAGGTCTTTAATAATAAACCATGCTTATGACATTTGAAGGAAAACAGTGATTTCAGAAATTACTCTTAAGTGTGAAGAATTTTTATCCAAGCCTCATTCATGACAAATTCCCATCTAAAGTTATTCAGTCAATGAAATAGTATTTTTGTCACAATCACAGTGGCATTTCATACAGTAAAAAACTGGGATGCCACCCCAGATTAGGAATCAACTTTGTTTAGGTGCACTAGTATTGTGTATTGCCTGAAGAGTACTGTTTTAAAAATAAAGGTAACAGCATTGCTTCACGCCTGCAGAAGCACAGATAGATTACTCCAGACTAAGTGGCAAAGAAGAAGTTCAGACACGTTCCAATTATGTATGCATTCAGCCTTGGCAGCTCAGCCTCGAGATCAGTATGAGCAAATTCTCAGCCTTATCTGAGGTATTTTTGTTTTGTAGTTTATTGTTGCAAATCTTACAGACATTAGCGCTCTGTTAAATAAAAGAATGTAGCACAGTATAAATACATCACAACAAAATAACTGGACAGAAACCCCCTACCCTGTCCCATCCAAAGCAAAAAAGCCTACTCTTCTCCCCTCTGTTTCTTCCCAAATCAAACCAGCACAGCTTCATTAGAGAGGTCAGAGACCTGTGGCAGAAAACATCAGAGTAATTACATTCAGTAGATGTGCAATATCAACATTCCAGGCTCACATATATTTATATATATTTATATTTATATATAGAGATCATTAAATGTTTACAAAGAACAATATTGTTACAAATACAATACTATGCTTTTCCCAACGCTTTACAATAATTTCTATTAATCCTCTTTACAGAACAATAGTACAACTTCATAGTCTAGGTACTGCACTAAATATATACAAGAGATCTCAACCATGTTGCTGTCTTGAGAAATGCATTTCTTTTAGAAAAAAAAGGAAAGCTAGCAAACTTGGAAACCCAAACTGAAACTCAAACAAGATTCAAAACAAATGTGAAACTTCTCAAAAATAAAAAAAACAAGGGATGTTTCATCCTTAATGTAAACATTGAAGAGTTAATTAGACTATATGAAGTAGCAAGGATGAAAGAAAAAGAATTCAGGTCTGTCACTGAATAAGGAATGTAAACCATTGAAGGAATGTTCCATTGCATCTGTTAAAAATCCCCATATCTTATCTATCAAACTGCTGCAACAGTCTAGAGAACAGCCAGCTTTCCCTTTAGAGTTCCATTTTCTTGGAACTCTGTTTACAGAGTAAAATGGGATTGTTTACAAGACTGTTCTCAGAAGTGTGCACACACTATGGACCTCTCAGTTTAGAAATCTTATACATGTACTGTAACTGAAAAAAATGAGATTTTTTTTTCTAAGCTCTGGTCCTGCAAGCATTCATTTGCTTAATGTAAAGCACCTATTTAGGATGAACAGTAGCTTCACAAACTCCTGGCTGCAAGATTTCCAAAGAAACAGTTGTTTCTTCTCTAAATACATTTGTATGTTCAGATCTTCACCATTTCCCAGTAAAGTGAGCTAAAGACTCACCACATGGGCTAGACAGAACCACAGAAACAAATGAAGCAGAGAGCACACACATAGCAGGAACCAGGAGCATACCTGTGTCTTCAAGAGTTCACTACTCAGGCAATGTATGGAAAGGCTGCACTGTATATAATCTTCTAAATTGTACACGGTTATATACGATATTTACATTTATTACTATATATATGGAAAATTCTAGAAAAAAGGTTCAAATTACCATAAACCAGATGTCTACAGTTTAAATATACTCACAAGCCATTAATTATCTTGTTGCATCAGTGAGGCAGCAGAGTTAAGTACTAACCTGGAATACTACCACCATTCCCTTGTGCAATCCGCTATTCCAAAGCCTTGGATTAAATTATATAACAACAAGAAATGCAGTAAAATCAAGTCATCGTACATTAATCTCAACACTAAAATGTATCCCCTTACTACAACAGTTTATGCACCACTTCATGATGTCCCTTAAATACCTGCTTCCCACAGAAACATGGTTTATCCTCTAACTCTGATCAGGCCGTGGTTATCCATGACTTTAGAAAGGCAAAAAATGGACCCCTGACAAGAGTGCTCAGTGGTTCTCAGCAGTGTTTGCAGCAAGTGCACATGCACACACCCACTTCCATGAATCCCCATAGCAATGTCTAGGATCACCACTGGACTGCACGCAACGCTTACTTTGCACAGCTCACGTCACAACAAGTGAGAAACACGTGACTATGAACAACACTGCATTTGCAAAGCAGAAGTGGTGTGTGTCTGTGTGTTGTCTGCTCTTGTTTTCATCTCACTGTGCCTTTCCATCACAGCAAAACACAGCACAAACTGTTTCTTTAAAAAAAAAATCAACATACTAACCTGGACTAAAGGCATGGTTCAACTTCATTATAAACACCAGTATACAGTCCTGAAAAAAAGTAACTACAGAGAATGTAGAATTCTCTCACTAGGAAGAAAAGACACTGCTTCTTTTTTTATTTTGAACCCTCTTAAAAAAAACAAAGAACCCAACCCAGCCCCCTTTTCCCCTTTTGTCTTTAGCATGCAACTTAGAGGCTAATCAAATACAAGATTGCATACATCCCTACAGTTAATCATCTTCATACAAGTGCATATAGTACACACATATCTCTTGTAAGTGCCATACATATGGGAAAAAAATCACAAGCTAAATTATATAACAAAATAAATAAGTTTATTCCTGCCTCATCCTTTCAACTGTTACCTATAACATGAATTAAACAGGAAGTCAATAAAATCAGACAGGTCTTTGGACAAAAATATATGTTAAAATTGGCTCAGAGAACAAAATTACTTAGAATAGTTTGCAGATCTCTTATATTCAAACTTCATAAATAGGAAGCACGATTTTAAAAATGTCTATATACACTGGCACACATGGCTATGTGCACCAAAATCAGAATTAAGAGCCTAGAAAAAGTGTAGCTATTCAGCAGATCCCCTCATTATTTTTCTTGTGGATATTTAAAGATCCTCCCCCTGACTTCTTTAACCTCTAAAATCAGGAAGGGACTATAAAAGACAAAGCAGAAGAAAACTAGGAGATAGAAACCTGGGGGCAGAGAGGGGGAGGCAGGTGTGAAAAATGCCTCCCAAATTCCTTAGTGTAAGTAATGCAAGCATAACATGTTTCAGGAACTTATGGAATATCTTTTGGAGTCCTACGGTCATGAAGAACTGATGACTGAAGGGAATTAAGAGGTGTGTATTTGGACAATTCGTTTTACAACAGCAGCATTTACTGAGTCCTCATAAGCAGGCAATTTTTCCTGAGGGCAAAACAATCCTTTTGGTATTCTACTTTCCCCACAGACACAAACCTTTAGTACTGAACTTAGTGCCTGTGGGAAAATAGAGCAAGAAAAGCAAGTCACAGGCAGGATATCCAAAAGAATACTTTGTACCCTATATTTCTATCTGTTTGGTGAAGTAATCTTTCATTCAGCAACATTTAATTTACTCAGTTTGTAGAATTATAGACAAAGAAATAAAACTGATTATGTAGCATGTAAACTATACTGCTGTTATTTTCCTGTTTTGCATGAGGAGCTGTATGAAGTTTCACTTGTAAAAAGATGCAACCAAAATAGTTCCATCGACACATTTTTGCCCCTTACCAAAATGCAGGAAAATGGTGGGAAGAAGAGGAAAAAGGGATGAAGCAGAGAGCAACAATGTATTTGTGTCTGTGAAGGGGGAAGAGAGAAAGTAATGTCTTTGCAGACACAGAAATGCAGCACTAGAGAGACAAGCACTAATGAGGAAAAATATCTTCCATGCACACTGTGGCAGTAAGGTGTCAGCTTCAGATGTAAACTGGTTGCTCTTGTGCAGTCAACAGTCTGTACATAGCAGCTGGCATGGTCTTCATATGGATCTAGAGGAAATAAGCCAAATTAATCAATGTTCCTAAACATGCATATCTCAAGATAAAGGACCCAGGTAAGGTCATACAAGGCAGAAAAAAAGGCAAAATTTTAGAGTTCTCATACCCTTAATTAATTATTACAGAAAAGTCATCTATATAACCCTTGTAACCTTTGTAACTCTTGTAAACTTTCACATGATTTTATGAAACAATATGTTTAGTATTGATGAACCATATAAAAATTGTGGACATTTCATATTTTCAAGGCACAGTTCTTCTAAAGCATAGAACTATGGGGCAAATAATGAAAGAAATGGTGTGCAGGCTTGCACACACTTCAGCTTTTTGGATTTGATTAGCAACAAGACAATGGAATTCTTAGAACCACAGAATTATGGAACAGTTTGAATTGGAAGGGACCTTTCAAGATCATTTAGTCCAAACTGCCCTTTTGCAGGTATCAACATTTTTCACTGGAACAGGTTGCTTAGAGCCCCACCCAACCTAGCCTTGAACACTTCCAGGGATGAAGCACGCTCAGCTTCTCTGGGCAATCTGTTCCAGTGGCTCACCAACCTTACAGTGAAGGGTATCTTCCTACGCCCAATCTAAATCTACCCTCTTTCAGTTTAAAACCACTATGAATTGTTCTGCACTGGAGACCCTGGTAAAAGTCTCACTCAATTTTTCTTAGAAGATCCCTTTATATATTGCAAGGCTGCTGTCAGTTCTCTCTGGAGCCCTCTCTTCTTCAGGCTGAAAAACCAAACCTCCCTCAGCCTTTTCTCACAGGAGAGGTGCTCCAGCCCTCTGATCCTTTTCATGGCCTTTATCTATATCTGCTCAAGTTCACGCCTTTTTTATGTTGAAGGCTGCAGAACTGCACACAGTACTCCAGGCAGGGACTCACAAGAGCAGAATACAGGCAGATGATCACCTCCCCGTTGGCCACACACAGGGTTCTTGATGCAGCCCAGGATACACTTGGCTTTGTGGGCTGCAAGTGCCCATTGCTGGCTCACGTTCAACTTTCCTTCCACCAAGTCCCTCTCTTCAGGGCTGTTCTCAATCCCTTCAGCCCCTGTCTCTACTGATGTCAGAGATTTCCCAAATGCAGATGCAGGACTTTGCACTTAGGCCTTGTTGAACTTCACAAGGGTTACATAGATGACTTTTCTAGCCTGTTCAGGTCCCTCTAATGGCATCCCTTTCCTTAAGCACCATTGATCTTGATGTCACCTTCAAACTTGCTGAGAGTACAACTCAATCCTACTGTCTATGTCACTGATGAAGACATGACAGACAGAGTGCTGGTCCCAGTACAGTCCCTTGAAGGACACTGCTCATTACTGGTTTCCCCTGGTTGTTACTGGTAACAGCAATGAAGTGTGCTATACTCTCTAGACACATTGCTGGTTCTTACCTCACCCACAGCATTTGAGAGGATGTGAACAATTTTCTCATGGGGTGTTGCCACAACGCTCTGTCCATTGATTTCAATGATCCGATGGCCAACACGCACACCTCCTCGCTCTGCTATACCTCCTCTCATAAGGCTACAGATCTGGAAGGGAAAAAGGACAAATTTATCATTGGCTGGGTAAGGAACAGAGACTTTTGATTACCCATTTTTTGCCTGCGAGCTATGAATCAACATTTAAGCACAGACTTGCAACAACAAATTCTAAGATGCAATCAACTGCTGACTCAAAAGTAAAATTTGTTAATAAGTAGCTAATGGATATTCTCTTCCAAGAGCAGAACAAACTGTCAGAAAAGGCTGTTTGTGTTGTACATGTCTTGTGGTCTGGAAATTTATGAGTCTATGAAGGACCTCAATTTAACCATGTTCATATGGCAGATGCCTTACAGCAAAAAGGATGAAGAACAGGCTTTTTCTTTTGAGATCATGCAATGGCTTGGTTAAAGACATCTATGGTGCATGCTGAAAGCAGACTCTTCTATACATTTTTGTTTTTTTTAAGCTGAAACAACTTTTTTATTCCTCTGGCTGACTGTAAATTGTGAAGTAAGTAGAGTAAAAGACAAAAATAACTCCTATTAACACAACTTTCATACCTCAGACTTAACAAATGCAAAATCCTGTTGGCTGTAAGGGAGAAAATAGCTGCTTCCTTCTCCTCACACTGAAACTTACCCACAAATGGAGGGTAAGCATGGTAAAGCTTCATCAGAAACTGGAAACTACTTACAATCCCATTCTGCACACTGAAGCCCAACTGGTATCTGAGGTCCGGTCTTCTGATCAAGACTGTGGTCACTGGAGGACATCTAACTATGTTCAGTTTAACCCGGGCCTGGTTTTTCAAACCCTGAAAAAAATTGAGAGCTGAACATGTAACATGAGAAAAAAAACAAAACAACACACACACACACACAAAAAACCCCAAAAAACAAAACAAAACAAACCCAAAAAAAAACAAACCCACAAAAAAACTCCCAAACAATAAAACAAAAACAAACAAACAAAAACGTGTCAGAACACTGACATGGGAGCAGCCTTGAATAAATAGATCATTGTATGTGTTGTACCAGAATCTGATGATCACTGAATGCCAGACACAAGCATCAGAATATTCGATGAGGTTGAGTGATAAAAGATCAAATTTTTCTTGCCAAAAATCCAGCACAAATTGTTTTAGGAAAACTAGATTCCTGTTGGCAGTTTCTTCACTTGATAACAGAAATCATGCATAGAAGGAATATTAAATAGGTCTATCCAGCTCACCAAAAAAAGTCAATGACTCTTATAAGTAGCTAAGTTAGCTACAAAATAGTTGCTTCCCTAATGAAATATACTTCTTTTATCATGCTTGTACCAGCAGCACTCATCATTTCCATTATTCACAGTATCACAGAACAGGTAAGGTTGCAAGGGACCACTCTGGGTCATCTGGTCCAGCCTCCCTCCTCAAGCTGGGTCATCCCAGAGCACACAGCACAGGACTGTATCCAGATGGTTCCTGAGTATCTCCAGTGAGGGAGACTCCACAGCCTCTCTGGGCAAACTGTTTCAGTGCACGGTCACCTACACAAGTTATTCTTTTATGTTCTCATGGAATTTCCTGTGCATCAGTCTCTGCCCATTGCCTCTTGGGCTATTGCTCAGCACAACTCAGAAGAGCCTGGCTCCACCCTCTTGACATCCTCCCTTCCGGTACTTACAGACATTGATAAGGCCCCTCTCAGTTCTCCCTTCTTGAGGCTGAGCAGGCCCATCTCCCTCAGCCTTTCCTCCTAAGAGTGATGCTCCAGTCCCTTAATCATCTTTGTACTCCTCCCCTGGACCCATTCCACAAGCTCCATGTCCCTGTTGTACTAAGGAGCCCAGAGCTGGACACAGCACTCCACATGTGCCACACCAGGGCTCAGTAGAGAGGCAGGATCACCTCCCTTGAGCTGCTGGCAGAACTCTTTCTAATGCAGGAACAGAGTTGGCCCTCTTGGCCACAAGGGCACACTGCTGGCTCATGGACAGCCTGTTGTCCACCAGGATCTCCAGGTCCTTCTCCACAGAGCAGCTCTCCAGCAGGTCAGCCCCCAGCCTGTGCTGCATGGAGTGGCTCCTCCCTAGGTGCAGGATCCTGCATTTGCCCCAGATGAATGTCAGGCTCCTCTCTGCTCATTTCTCCTGCCTGCTGATGACCTCTCTAATGGGCTGCACAGCACGTGGGGTGTCAGTCACTTCTCCCAGCTTGGAGTCATCAGTGAACTTGCTTAGGAGGCATTTGCCCCTTCATTGAAGACACTCATGATTAACTAAAAAAGTACTGCATCAGTATTGAAACCCTGAGGGACACTGCTACCTAGATGCCTCTAACCTGACTCTGTGCCACTGATTATGACTCTCTGGGATCTGCTACTCATCCAATTCTCTATTCACCTCACTGCCTACTAACCCAGTCCACAATCCCTGAGTTTGCCTATGAGGACGTTGAGAGATAGTGTCAAAAACCTTGCAGAAGTTGAACATCCACTGCTCTCCCCTCATCCATCCAGGTAGCTGTTTTTCCATAGAAGGCAATTAATTTAATCAGGCATGATTTACCTTTAGTGAATCCATGCTGATTACTGCTGATCACCTTATTGTCATTCACATGGATAGAGGATGGCCTCCAGAATGAGGTGTCCCATCACTTTCCCAGGGATTAAGGTGAGGCTAACTGGACAGTAGTTCTCTGGTTCTCTTTCTTGCCCTTTTTGAAGACCAGGGTGACATTTGCTTTTCTCCAGTCCTCAGGCAAGTCTCCAGATTGCCATGAACTTTACAAAGATGATGGCTAGGACCTTTAGTGTGATGTCTGCCAGCTCTCTCAGCACTCATGGATGCACTGTATCAGGGCCCATGTATGTGTGAATTTTGAGTTTGCATAGATGTTCTCCAGCACAATCCTCTTTGACCAAGGGAAAATATTCCTTCCAACATTCCTTTACCCTGATTTTCCAGGTCAGAGATTCCTGAGGGCTGGTTTTGGCAGTGAACACCAATCCAAAGGCAGTGTTCAGTAATTTTGCCTTGTCTGTGTCCTCTGTCACCAGGATGCCCCCTCCATTTAGTAAGAGGTCCACATTATCCTTTGTTTTCCTTCTGTTGTTGATGTATTTGAAGAAGCCCATCTTGTTTTCCTTGACATCCTCAGTCAGATTTAATTCCAAATGGGCCTTGGCCTTCCTTGTCTCATCTCTCCTTAGACTGACAACCTCTCCATATTAATTTCAAGAGGCCTGACCCTGCTTTCATCCCCTGTGTATTTCCTGCTTATGCTTGAGTAATGACAGGATTTTTCATTCACCCATGGACGTCTCTCGACTCCTCGCCTGACTTCTAATGCTCATTGGGATGCATTCTTCTTGAGCTTGGAGGAAGTGATCTTTGAATATCAACCTTCCCTGCAGGACCACTTCCCTTGGGATTCTGTCAACGGCCCTGAAGAGGCTAACACAAGCTCTCCTGAAGCCCATGGTTACAATCTTACTTGCTCACAGGCTGGCCCCAATCTTCACATCCAACATGCCCTTTTCTGTTTGTTGGATGAGGTCAAGCAGCACACCCATTTCTTGTGGGATCCTCTACCATATATGCCAGGAAGTTGCCACCAATGCTTTCCAGGAACATCCTGGATTGTCTGTGCTCTGCTGCGTAGCTTCTCCAGAAGATGTCATGGTAGTTAAAGTCGCCCACAAGAACCAGGGCCTGTGACTTTGAGGCTGCTTTGAGCTCTCTGTTGAAGGCCTCGTCCACCTCTTGATCAGGCATCCTGTAGCACACACCCACAAGTGTCACCCTTAGCAGTCTGCCCTTTTATCCTAACCTATAAACTATCTACTCACTCATCATCTACCGCAAGACAGAGCTTGATGCATTCCAAGTACTGTTCCTCTCTTCCAACTGAATTATATCACGTTTATCACAAACTCCTTGCTACCAGAAGAAAACTGAATGAGGAAAATTTATTTTTACTGTCAGGGTGGTAAACACATATTACCCAGAGAGGCTGTGCAGTATCCACTCTTGCAGTTATTTAAATCCTAGTGGGCACAGTCTTAAGAAGCCTGCTCTACTTTGAAAAAAAATGTTGGTCTAGACCAACTAAAGGAGTAACTGCCAGACTCAGAGATTATGTTCATATGGCTCAGTCAAAATAAAAATTAAATAAACCACAAATAAATGCAATCTGACCCCCTGTACAACTTCAAGTACTCAGAGCTCTTGGAGATTATTAAGAGAGACTTCTGAAATTATTAATTCACACAAAATATTAGCCATAAATCCATACATAAATAAAATCCACGTAAAGAATTAAATGCTTTCTAAAAAATACAGCAACTTTCAGCTGACATAAACACTTGCCAATTCCAGTATCTGCTTCTGAATTCCTTTCATATGTACAACTGAAATCTAGGTCCCACTACAATCAAGGTGCCAGACACTGAATTCAAATGATTAATTCCGGAAAGTAGTTCCTACTGTAGCTAAGGTAATACACTGAAGTCTCTACATACAGTCTACTGCTGCTGATTCTCCTGAGCTGAGCTCCAGATTCAGCAGTGACTTGAGTAAACTGGCATGCTGGCAGGACAAACTACCTTGAAGTCTGTTTTCTTGTTAGTAACTTAAACTGGATGTAATCAACATTGGGTGCAAACAGCTGCCCTCACTCCCACACAGTGCTGAGCTCAGCTTGGCTAACTCTTGAAAGTGGCTGCAAGACAATGAATGGGTGTCTGAACACAAAATGTCAAAACTCATGGCTGTGGGAACTGCCTGTATCCCACACTCTGGAGAAAGAAGGTCTGAACTCCACCTCTGCCATGACTACGGACTCCTCTACTCTGGTCAGGAATTAGAAGTGCACCTCACATGCTCAAGGGACATTCACTTTCTATAGGCAAGTCTTGACAACAATATACAACAACACAACAACATACTCTGTAGAGGACAGGGACTTCTCAGCCTGAACTATGCTGTGGGCACGATGTTTATTGTCTAAAAGTCTAAGGGGCTTCTGCCTCAGTGTTCTAATCCTGAAAGGTAGGAGTCTTGCAGAGTACTGGGGATGCCCATTTCTATGAGGAACGTAAGTGTCTAACTTCAGTCACTGAATTCACTCAGGGTACATGCCCAGAACAGATTTGGTATTATCATGCTCTTACTTCCCTGATGAATGTGCAAGTTACTTACATGTATTCCTTAGGGAAAAAAACGTAGTGTGGCCCCTAACAAAAATTCTTTTAATTTTACAGAAAGTGCACATATTTCGTAAGTGGCTAATCTTCACTAGTATACAGACTGGTAACATAAAATGATCAGAAAGAAAAAACTGCATATTCTGACCACCTTTCTTTTTTCCTTTCTTTATCTAGTTACTGAGTATACTTCTGATAGTTGCCAGCACCAGATGCTTCTGAAAAAGAAGTAGCATAATCCTATTAGAGAATAGCCACAACATATGGAAAGCTTCTTCAAAGCTCGGTCAGTTTGCAATTGGTTTATGGTAAATTAGGAGCCGAGATTACATCCATAATACTGAATTATCTTGCTTGAAGTGCTTATGACATATGTTTATCCACATATTATCATCTTTTCATAGGAGTCCTTCCAGCATGCTAAGGAAATCTGAAACCTGGAATATTTTTACCATATGTAATGATCTGTGTCTAGATCATTCATATACATACTTGTTTCCAGAAGTGCTATATGAGTAACTCCAGATATCTGGTTATGAAGATCTGCAAACATACAGATTAAGTTCTCTTTAGAAAGACAAAAAAAAAAAAACCAGGCTGGCAGTTTCTGTGGAGACTGGTATCAGTAAAGAAGAGAAAAGCCTGCAGAAGGTGGAAACAGCAAAGCTGGTCAGTTCTGTATTGAGAAAGTACTGATGAGCACAACAAAAACTCCATCTGAATAAGGGAAGTATAACTTATCACAGTTTTAGAAATAAAAATGATGCAGGATAGGAAACAATCAAAAAGAGCCTAAATTTGCAGGGAGTTTTGTTTTGATGATGCTGGCACAAAGATATTTAATATAGTTTCTTTTCTTCCTTTCTTTACAGATGTAAGACTGTTTTTACATATTTTCAGTGTGTCATACAGGCTATCATTTCTACTCACTGAATCTAAAATGACTGGTTCAGTGACTCAAGCATCTATTATGAGAACTCAATATTAACATTTTGGGAAGCCTGAATGAGAAATCTTTAGAACAAGCATCTTAGTTCAACTATTAAGAGATAATCCATGAAGGAAAAAAAAATTACTTTGTATTCTTTTTTTACTTGGCAATTTTATGTTTTAAATGGAAAATTTTATATTGCAATTACAAAAAATACAAAGTGAAAGAAAAAAGTTACACAATACAACTTGTTACGAAAAAGTTGCCTAAATAATAAGTCTAACGGGGAATGTCTGTGCCACCAGTACTACAATATGTGTCTGCATGTGATGATCTGCACAGCCAGGCAGGACCATTTCAATAAATAACTAATTTCAATAAATAAATAATAAATAACTAATGAGGTTTGTTTTAAACACTCTCTAGTGATGTATCTTTCCTGCTCTTTCAACTCTGATGCTCAAATACTTATTACTTTACATGGTACAGCTGCTCCAGGCACTGTTCAGTTCCAGATGACCTGCAAGCTTTTCACTGTCACATGCTTTGCTGACAACTGGAAGAAAGCTCTACCAATTAAAATATCCCACTTATGCAAGTGAAGAGAAGCACCAAATAAGAGAAGCACTTTCAAATAACTTGAGCACAGATACCACAGAGGGTATGTCTTTAAGACAAAGTTTTAAAGCTTTAATAAGAGGTATAAACAAACAAACAAACAAAGTATTAAAAGTATTTACTTTATTTCATCCAAATATTAAGAGGTGTTTGTCAGCTAGTAAGGCTTATGACAATACTAGGCACCTGTGTTTTCGTTTGTGATAAAATATTTCAAGTGTGTATCTGGTAGCATCTTCCTTCTGCACAAAATATTCCCTTGCAAAATTGTGCACAGAGCTCTGGTACACAAACAAATAGCACGGCATTCTGGAATGGCACTGGATGTCAATCTGGACTTCATCAAGACTTTTGAGGCAGTCTCTCAAGATAACCTCATAACACTCAAGCTCAGGAAGCAGGTAGTGAGGTGGATTGAGACCTGGCTGAACGGCAGAGCACAGAGGGTTTGGATCAATGGCACAGGTCTGTCTGGATGCCTGTATCTAGCAGTGTCCCTCAAGGTCTATACCGGGCCCAATCTTACTTATCATCATGGAGCACCTCCTAAGGAAGTTCACTGATGACACAAAACCTGGGAGGAATGGCCAACACCTAAGTGCTGTGCAACCCTTCAGAAGGGCCTGGACAAGCAGTAGGGGCGGGCAGAAAGGAACCTTCTGAAATTCAACAAGGGCAGTTGCAGGATCCTGTACCTGGGGAGGAATAACCCCAAGCCCCAGCCCAAGCTGTCCATGAGCCAGCAGTGCTCTTGTAGCCAACAAGGCCCATATTATCCTGGGGTGCATTAGGAAGAGTTCTGCCAGCAGCTCGAGAGAAGTGATCCTGCCTCTCTACTGAGCCCTGGTGTGGCACATGTGGAGTGCTGTGTCCAGCTCTGGGCTCCTCAGTACAGCAGGGACATGGAGTTCCTGAAGGAGGCAGGTCCTCTTGAGGGCTATCGTTAGGGGATTGGAGCACTTCAATTAGGAGGTAAAGGTTTGACAGTTGGACTCAGTGACCTTAGAGGTCTTTTCCAACCTAAAAAATGCCAGTTCTGTGAATGGCGGAGGGAGCTGGCCCTGTTCAGCATCGAGAAGAGACAGCTGAGAGGGGACCTCATCAATGTGCATAATTATCTGAGGGGAGGATATGTCAAGAGGATACAGTCAGGCTCTTTTTAGTGGTGCGGATCAATAGGATGAAAGGCAAAGGCACAACACTGGAGTACAGGAAGTTCCACCTGAACATGAGGAAGAATCTCCTTCCTGTGAGGGAGACTGAGCATAAGAAGAGATTTTCAGAGATGCTTTGGAGTCCACTTCTCTGGAGATACTTAAAAGCCATCAATACAAAATCCTGAGTAAGATGCTCTCGGCAACCCTGCTGGAGCAGGGAGGTTGGATTAGACTACTTCCAGTAGTCCCAACCTTACCCATTCTGTGGTCCTGCGTGGAGTCAGAAAATTGGTGTAGCATAATTCATATATGTTTTTTAAGATCATGAAATGGAAAGTGCTATGCAAACATTTGGTAAGAATTCACTTCAGAGTTTTATACTTTCTGCTCTTCAATTTTGTCATAATTTTAAAACATGTAGCTTCCAGAAACATTTTCCCTACCTTTATAATGCTCTGACAGGTTGAGAGTGGTAAACCAACCAAGCTGGTCCCATTGATTGACATGATCTGGTCCCCTATGTTCAGCTTCCCAGACTTCTCTGCTGGTCCTCCATGCATCATGTTGGCTATGATAACTGTAGGCAAAATAGATCCCCATCCAGACTCTACAATCACCACACCTAGGATTTCTCCCTTTTGCTTTTCAATGTAAACCTGTGTAGTAAGAAAAAGTGTTTAAAAAAAGAATTTCTTTCACACCCACCAAACTAATATTATTGCCCTCCAAACATTCACAAAACAAAGAAATATACCCCTCTTCATTTGCAACCTGCCTTTCTAATTCAAAAGCGAAACAAGACAGGGTATATGTTTTACTAGCTTTCATTTTTATTCAAACACTAAATGATACACAATACAGACTTAGTGCAAAACAACCCTCAGAAGTTATTTCTGTATATGAGCAGAAGAAATTGGGAGTCAAAGAAACCCTGGTGCCATGGGCTTTGGTGGACAAAGCTAAATAAGAAGATTTTAAAACTTTACATTGGAAAGACATTACTTATGTGTTCCAGCTGCACACTGGTTCATTTTTACTAAGCAAGCTGCAAAGCCTTCTGGGACATACCATTATTTAAAACCTGGAATCAGTCATGCTCATAAACACCAATGCTTCTATACATTTTATATTGTTTACTGTAATTTTAAAAATTGTATTAATCTGTTAATCTGCTTAAAGTTCACTTTCAAACATGTCTGGAAATTGTTTGGTAAAAAAACAGAAACAGGTGGTAAATCAGTTGACTGCTGATAAATCTGGGGTTCACTGTTTGCCTCTGAAAGAGAACTGATGACAGGGTGTCCTATTAGGGAGGATATTCTAGATTGAGATAATTTTTAGGAAGTATTAATGTTTTTTTCAATTCTGCCAACACAGGCTTGCAACTGATAGAGAACAGCTGAATACTTGTGAAAAAAAAATGAAACTTACATCTTTGCAATTTTCAGATTTGGAGAAGTGAATCAGATCATCATTGTACATGTCCTGGGTATTCAGCAAGTCACTATATTCCTTCTGGCTAAGGTCTTCTGGGTTGATTCCATTTGCCCTCAGAAATTCTTGGTAGGCCACACTAAATGCTTGACCTATGGACTGTGCAATCAGCTGTGCCTGTAGCAGTTTCCAGAGATTCCAGAGATTCCAGAGAAGGGAAAAGAAAAGAAAAACATTGTGATGATCATGTCCACTGACACTTTCTGTTACAATCACACTGTAAAATGGATCATTGAGTTGATGAACCTATAAGTAACCACAGTCCAGTCTAAAAAAATATTTGTGCCTTACAAATTAATTTTAAAGACCCACAAAACTTCAACACATTCAGCTCTGCCATGAATCTAGCTCAGTAATCAATTATAAATTACAAATATGAGAAAAAAGGACATCCTTTCACAGATAGGAACTGCTAATATAAGTGTAAAGATAGAACCACTGCAGTGACGTGGTTTGCACCTACAACTCTTCCCACACAAGCTGCTCCCAGATGGCTCTCCCTTCCAGCAGAGGCAATGTCATTCTCTCATGACAATCCAGCAGTGAAAATGAAAATGTCTACTAGGAAACACACAACCACATTTAAAAGGGTATTTTCAACTTGTCTTATTATCCTTTAGAACATTTATAGTGACTACTCTTACCTCAGCCTCAGACAAAAAAGGAAAAAGGCAGCAACTAGTGACCAGATCAAGCCCTTGAAGTAACTGCAAATGGTCATATGCATCTCCTTCTTCACCCTGCTACCACCTTCAGCCTCTATCCCTTACACTTATTTCCCTCCTTCCAATCTGCACGATCCTGCCAGTTCTCTGCCTCTTTCCTACTCATTCTGCCCTTTGTAGGCACCCTCTTGCACCTGCAGCTTCCCAGAGTCTTGTCTGCACCCAAAGCCACCAAATGCACCACTCACTACACTGCACTGCTCCCACTGTGAGCTGTTTTACTTCTGCAGCTGTGGGAGAGAAACTGGGCAGCAGGCAGACGTGAGGAAAGGTGTGTGTCAAGCAAGGCCTGCTTTTGACACAGTAATAATTGTTAGGGAAGTAACAGTAGGCAGGAGAGGAAAGCACAGCATGGTGTAGAGTAGCACTGTGTATAGGTGGAGCAATTCACACAGTGAGCACTGTGCAGTGCACAGGAGGTAGCTGTGATGTGCACTGAAACACAGTGCTGGCTGTGGAAAAGGCAGGAAGAGAAATGGACAGCTCCACTGCTGACAATGGAGGCCCAGCCTCCAATGGAGTTCTGATAATGAATGAATGCTGCTCAGGTGTACTTCTACACAGTCTCATGGCTATATTTAAAGTCCAGTTTGGTCCCTAATAGAAGAAAGCTTCCCAACACTGAAATAAACATCTTACTCTATCCTAAACAGCTCAAACTGGCACTAAACCTGTGGATGAGAACAGCATGATTGCTGGTGCTGAAAAGACCAATCAGTATACTACCAAAGCTAGGATCTAGCTATTTTTGACAGCAAGAACAAGACAGCAAGAAAATGGGAAAACTGCACCTTTGGAACTCAGTAACCTAAGGAAGAGTGCAGACTTTACATTCACACACATGTATCTCCGGTCCAGGAAGAGATCAGCTCCCACCTAGACACCCAGCATTTGGACACATTGCTAAGGTTCAACTCATTTAAAGGTACATTTCTATATACAGTTGAAAATCTGGTGCTGTTCTCCTTAGACAAAGACTCATCCAAGCAGAGACATGTTGTGGCCAACATCCACTTGCAGGCTTACAGCTTCTGTTTCACTTACTGTGTAGATTCTGTCAAGTACCCAGCTGTCCCAGAAGAAGAAAAGACAAGTTTTATAATATAAACAGGCCAGATTACTTCATGGAAGTGCAAAATCTTTGAAGCTGCCATTTTCTTGCTCTTAACAAGGTGCTACAGTGCTTCCATTCTGTTAGTCACTTGGGCATTTGAGATAAATTTTGCAAGTTATCTGTGAGTTATATACCATGACTAAGGAGAGTTGATATAATCTGCGGTTTCTCAGCATATTTTCCCCATCTATGAGCAATGCTTTTATTGGATCTACAGGCATTTTATGGGTCAATTGGATCTACAGGTGAAGAGAGGATCACACGATGACACAAATACAGGCTGATCCAAACAAACCACAGATTGGGAAACTCAAATTTTAGCTAGCCAGAGTATTAACAGCAGCCTAGTAAACAGATCTGGGAAGTATGGATCATGCAAGGTGTCAGACCAGCCCACGATGAAGGAAAATCAGCCTCAGACTCTGGCACCTGACAGTTTGATTTCTGCTTTTTCAACTGGCCAGTAAAAGAGCAAGCAGTGTCCAAACTTGTGACTAGAAACACAAGAACAGCAGCCTCAAAGCGGGTAGCATGTCAAAGGCCATTAAGCAAAAAAATACATTGGCTACTCTAATTTAACACCAGATTCTTAAAAGGCTTTGCAAAACAGGTTTACATGTTATTTTGTGGAAATAATCCAGAATTTTTACACTCTGTCAGTTTTGGTCCAGGATTACTTTTTTATCAATGCTTGTCTTTACTTTTTAACTTCAGGAGTGGGTCATGTATGTATACATTCATGTGCAATTAGATAATGAATTCATACATCGATTTAGAACAGATTATATAAAATAAAATCAGCTCCTTATTCAAGACAACCTTCCCATCTCAGTCCTTGCTGTTCACTGTAGATTGGAAAATATGTGAATATCTTATAAGAAACTGGTATTTTCACTTACTTCTCTTGACTATATGTCCCAAATAATTAGGGCTAACTTGACTATGATCCTAAAAACTACATATCTGAGTACTGCAATCTCTTAAGTTTGATTTTACTTTTCAGTTACTGAAAGTTACTTTCAAAAAGTGCAAAAGTTGTACACATTGATTGTGAAGAGAGGAGATCAAGTCCCCTGTAAGATAACTTAGTCCTGTGTAAAGTAACGTAACTGTGCCACAGGTTAAAATTTAGTAATTTGTATCTCTATTCAGCGTATTTTGGGATTGCTGAAATAACAGACTTTCTTTGCTGGCTTTTTGATATGATGACAGCAACTACAGCCCCAATGCAAACCTCCTGAAAAACAAAAATCACCTTTCTGGTACGTATCAGTGATTGATCCTCAATGCAAGATTTGGGATTAGAATTTCCCTACAAAAATAAGCACCTCTGATAAACCTTCCCTCTCTTAACTCAAAAATTCCAGCTGGTACTTGTAACCTGCAGCAACTGGACTCTCCTATCACTGTTACTGGAAGGCACTCAAGAAGCTTTAAAATGGTAAGCATTTCTAGAAACACCAACTTCCTGTGACATGTCAGATCCAAACAAATGGCATGCAAGCTCCTCTGCTTAGATGAAATATTGGTTGCAGTTAAAAAGCAAACAGGACCACTCACAACGAACTTTGGGCCATTTAAAATGTGACCACTTTTCTACTCCTAGAAAATTACAAGACAATGTAATTGCTTACATCCTCAGACTCAAAGACATGACAAATCATTTTGTACTGCCTCTTTCCATCTTGAGAGGGGTGAGATGCTTCCATATTATCCTGGGAGTTGGAGCGTGGCATTCGCCTACGAGCCATCAAAACAACTATATTTCCTATATCAGCAATGTAAGAAATGGTCCGCAGGGGATGATCCATCATGGTTTCCTGTGGAATAAGAAAACCAACATAAGCAGCTGCCTCAACTAAGTTCTTATTGGACATCTAGTATTATCAAAACACAAAGACAGCTGTAAGACCTCTGCTAAATGAGGTCTGTAATACCTCTCATGCATGAAGGGAGACACCAATAGAAACCAAGAGCTTAATTTTCCCAAAAAAAACCAGAGAGAAAGTTTTAGAGGTTTTTTTTCTATGGAAAAGCACATCAAGATCACAACTGCAGAACCTGAATATGCTGGGCATGTATGTGTAGAGGACTATGAATAAATTATTGCAGCTAAACGTTTTGGGTTACTCTGGTCACAGTCAATACTTGATGCAGCGTGGCTCAGAGCACATAAGCTGACTGCAATTATCTTACGCACAAATTCTAATTATTTTTACAGTCAGACACACCAGAGTAATTGACATGACTACTGACTGTGGATTTCTGACTAGAGGGGAATACAAGAGCCAGCACATTTTAAAGACAAATTTTACTATCTAGGTGGAAGTCTATTCCAGAAGTATACTCCAACAATATTGACAAAGGCGTCTATGTCTATACCTGTGTGTCTGCATTCAGTACTTTAATTCTCTGTGTAGAAATGAAGAGGTCCACTTCAGTCATGGGCTGAGACTCACCTTCTGGAGCCTGCAAATAAATGGATTAGAGTCAAACAAACATATTAGGTAACATACTTACTAATAATAACGTTAGTTCACATATAGAGGTCACTAAGACACAGTCACCAGAACAGCAATGCAGGCTAGAGTATTAGACTGCAGAAGCAAAAGATAAACACAAAGATGTGGAAACTATATCATATATGTGAAAGGGAATTAGGTATTGTTTGAAAAAAAAAAAGTTAACCTCCTAAAAGCTTGCCTGCTATTTTTCCTGATTAAGTATAATTATACCTGACTGCAAAATGAACTATAAAGTTCTTGAAAAGCAGTATGATTTTACCATTTTCTGCATACTATGAATTCCACTTCAAATAAGGCTTATATACAAGCCATAGAAAGGCCTAACAGCATCTCCTGCCTGAGGAATTTTTATTTGGGCTAGCAGTGGCTGCCAAGACCAATGGAAAAACCTGTACCACAGGAGGTAGTGCTTGAGCTATGAATAATGCAGTTCTGGCAAGAAGACCTTCACAGACAGACAACATTTTCAAGCAGTAACTCATTTTAGAAGTCATATTTTGTTAATAGAAAGCAAACATTTGTAATGTTTTTAAAATTACATTTGTAAAAGGTAACTGAAAGCTCCACAAACAAAACTTATTACAAAGATGAGTCAATCTTAGTATATTACTGCATGTACAGACATAAACTTTTTTTTTTGCATCCAGCAATTTGACTTCTCTGTGAGTCAAACAAAGCACTCTTACGTAAAGATAAAAGGAATATAAAAAACCCAAACAAACAAACAAACAAACAAAACCCAAACCCCAACCCACACTTCATTTTAATACATCATTTTACAAAGTTTAAACCTTTGCCACGTCAGTCCTGATTCTTTAATATGCATTTTAGGTACTGCCTGTAACCATTTGATAAATCCAATCTTTCTTCTATTTCTAACATGAAATGGCTAATGATAAGCAACAAAAAATGGCCAATCAGGCAACTGATTTCCAAGATACGTCAACTTCTATGGTGGCTCAGAAATAAATCTGAAAAAACCTTGCTGGATGCAGAAAATAAAACCACAAAATAAAAAGAAAAAACCCTCCCAGAAAACAAAAGAACAAGCATAACATCAAGCTGATGGAGTTTGTACTGCACCTTCTTCCTGCTTTTGGCTAATTTCTGGGCCATCTGCTTAGCATGGAATAAATAGAGACAGGAGAACAGTTAGAGAAGAACTTACAGAGACTCCAAGTCAAGGAGGAATCTACAAACTAATGTCAGGGCTCACAAACTACTAGCTGGTCTAAACTGGTCCCTGCTTAGATTAATTTCCTCCTTTTCTTTTTAGCTTAAAAAAAATCTAAAATTTCATGTTTAGCACAATTAACTTCAGAAATGAAAAGAAATAGCACCAACAGAGTCAGGAAGGACACAAAAGGATATTTTTCACTTAAAGTGTTACTTGCAACAAACAAGGTTATTTTGTATGCAAGTGTTTTTGAGGTTTGGTGGGAGGAGGGTGGTTTAAGAAACAGAACAGAGCTTCCCCACACTTACAGCAGTGTAAACCATGACGTTATTTCTTTTGAAGGCACACCAATATAAAAGGTGAGAGAAAAATTTTATGCCTTATTATTACACCTTTTTCAGATCTCACACTTCAATAGATTTAAAAAAAATAACCTACCTAACACTATGTTATTTTTCCTGGAAAAATAAAATAACAGAATGTAACTGTCACCTCCATTTTCTCCTTCTGAGCAAGTAAATCTGTACCAATGTTCACACAGTGGCTCTGGTCAACAAATTTTCCTTTGACACCTACACAAAGATATGTCCACACTATCACACACTGTTTTTTCAAGCAAGCAGTGGAACATGTATTTCAGCTCCTGAAACATCTTAAAAGAGGTTTCTACTAACAAACCAAACAAACATAGTTTTTACAGTCTTGCAATCATGAATTCAAACCAATGGTGAACTGAACTTTACAGATCTGCTCACTGAAAGAATGCATACTCACCAGGCTGGCAGTTAACCCTTAACCTTCAACAATAAGAGCCTCTTTGCTATTTAAATTTACAGGTGTGCTTGTGGTGGGAAGGAAGCTTTTAGTTACAAGTTCCATACAGATACAGATACTCCTATTTACAAAGAGTAAATAGGCCTGAATCGCAAGACACGTCAAACATTTTATACTGATGCTCACAACTTATATCTGTCAGGTTTTGTCTAAACAAATCTGAATGCAGCTACTTCAAAGTATAGGCCATGGTGCTTATTTACAAATAGAAATATTCTCAAACTAGCTTTTATTCACCTTTTTCAAACAAAGAAGTATTTTATAGCCTGACAGGTTATTTTGCAACAGGTGACTGCAGACTGTTGCAAAAGCAATTAAAACTGCCTTACATGGCAGTTTTAATTACTCTTAATTACTCTCTTTAATTTACTCTCAATTTAAATTAATACTCAGAAATAATATACTTATCTTGGGCAACAGCTGCCTGTCACACAATGGGCAAGGAGGAAAGACTCCTGAGATAGAGCATTTAGACTGCTTTCCAAAATCAAGCTTTTCTTTCTCACCCTTCCCAACTTTAGAATGATGGACCTCCCAAAACAAGAAAAGCACAGGCCAAAATGAAGAAAAAGGGGGGAAAAAAATCCTTGAGCTACAGCTTTACAATATAGAGTCAACAATTTATCAAAATACATTATGACTCAATTTACTGAAAATTCTGTTCTTCAAATGGAAGCATATTGAAGAACTACTTTCAATTATTTCATAAAAACAAGGCAATGATATGGAACACTTTTAATAAGTGATTTAACACTGCACAGAAATGTCACAAAAGAAGTCATGGTCCATGAACAACAACAAAAAAATTCTATGCAAGATACTTTATTAGACAAAGCCTCTTAATCACCACATTATTTTGCTAACTCAAAGACTCCTTCTGTATTCCTAGAAGGAAAAACAAATGGAAAACAACTAATCTAAACAACGTGTTGGGGTTTTTTTTTAATATATATAATTCAGTATATTCATTTTAGGTAAATGAAGTGCATTTATTTAGACAGATGCAATTTCCAAAACTACAAAACATTAAAACCCAACAAGCTTCTGCTTTTGCCGCAGGTCCTAAGTTTATCCATTTAGCCTTGACAAAAAAATGTTCTGCAACTCAGTAGGCATTGAGAGGATATTGAGTGTGTGAAAATGTGTGAAACACTGAACTAAATATCCACATATGGGTTCTACCCTAAATTACACACAGAAATTAAACCAGGTGTTACCTAGAAATGCTCAAACCTGCACATAACAAGGTTGAAAGTGCCTCCTAATTAAATATTCCTAATTACACTTGATGAATACTTTCAAAGCAGTGTACCTGTTTTATCTTAGCCGGACTTCACAGAGATGAAGGCCAAGCAAGAAAACACCCAACTCTTGTAACTTTAACTGAAAAGATACCTCATTAAAGAAGAAGCATGGAGAATTGTTTTCAAGTCTGTTCATATTCCAAATGAATGAATATGTGGTCTGAAGGCTCTGCTAAAAGGAAGCACTTTAGGATCAATAATTCAAAAGGTATACACTTATGTAAAGGTATAAATAGCAGGCCTTAAAAATAGCCCTTTTTAACACTCAACTTTAAGTCTGTGTATTTTAAAAGCTCACTCTTAATTCATAAGCTTTGTTCTTTTTAACAATGGAGAAATGGTTGACATGCAACAAGTATGGCACCCTGTAAATAAACATTAGTAAGGCACAACCTTCATAATCACTGTGCAAGCCATAGTTTACACATGTGGGATATAGAATATCTGATGCAGTGATGAATCTGGCAGCAGGAAGTCCATCTGTCATAATGAATTTCTCTCTGAAAATGTTTAGCTTTAATGGCTACCAGCAACAAAATCAGCCAAAGCTAACCCTAATAAGCCAACGAGCCTAAGGTGCAGGGGGGTTGCCTAAACTTTACTTAGAAGCAGAAAGCAGTAACTGTCCAAGAAGTGTTTAAAGGTATTGCATACAATATAATACAACCCAGTAATTTTCTGAAATACACCAAATTTCAGAAAACTAAATATACCAGCTAGGGTTTTACTAGGTCAAAAAATGCAATCACTTGGGCCTCAAGCCTGAGACAAATATACCATAATCAAGGATATGCATGCCTGCTGATTTACACAGATGCACAAATTATGGGATTTATGAGTGAAATGCATTAAATAGATATCGTCTGTTTTGGAACACAGACATGCTGAGGCATAACAGAATTCTCAGAACGGTGTTTTGTTAATGAATTTCTACAAAATACATTCAGTATCAGAGAAAGATTCTACACTCTTACACCTCACAGGCCCAGTTTGAATCAATTCTGTTTCATTTTTATCCACCATATCCCTGCCATCTTTTTCTAATAGGTATTCCTACACAAGCTTTACGCTCTAAGTGCAAACTCCCTGTGCAGTCCCAAGTTCAAGTTCCACACCTGATACCTATTTCCTATGATAGCTGATGCTAATCTGTCCTTTCACTCTCCAGAGATGTGCCCCTCCAAGATCTACCCTCACCAAAGCTCTTGTTTCTCTCCCTTCTCCTCCTTAACTTTCATTCCCATTGATTCAAATGAGATGAGCTTTTTAAAATACAGCCAAGCATCAGGAAGAAACACAAAGAGACTACTAAACACAAGGGCACAGCCTAATTTGTCCACAGCAGAAAAAAACCAGACTCTATGGAGAACTCACCAAGACCTGCCTTTGTTGAAAAAGCTGCATGAAATGTATTTTTAAAGCATGTCACTTAACCCAGTCTCCAATGAACAAAGATAAATCACTCTTTTGCAAAAGGCTCAATAGTTCAAGTTAGTGAAGACTCCTACAGATGGTGGCGGATCATCTCTAACAGGAAGGCTACATTCCTGCCTTTCCTAAAATGTGAGAGTGCTAACAATTTTCAGGCACAAAGTTACAAGAACTTAATTTATTTGAACACCAGTGAAATTACAATTTTTGGAAGTTGTCTCAATAGCTCTGTTGGAACTTCTGTGTCAGTTACATACAGAGACTAAATTGAACACCTGCCATGGAAAGCACTGGAAGGAGTAACAGGAGTAGGAAGCATCAGCTGACCTTAATGGACAACACTATTGGTCCTGCTGACAACCTTCTCTTCCTCTCATTATTATTACAACTGCACACCAAATCTGAGTTGGAACCCAAAATAAAATATACAAAAGAAAAACACAGATATTAAACTAAGAAAAATTCCCAGAGTAGGTTGTGTTGATTAGCTGAATCAGCAGGAGAAACTGTGTGCCTATGAGCAAGTCATGTATGGGTAGTGGGAATGTTGCAGTATTGCAGCATCCTGTTCAACTGTGCAATACTTCATTCACATACCTTAATTTCAGCTGACAATGTAACTTACATTCCCATTGTGGGGAATGGCCTGTACAGAAATTAGCTGGCATCTCTCTTCTGAAACAAAATGGTTTGGATTCCATGACAAATTATTTTTCGACACTACTCTGTACCATCACATGCCTTTTTTTCTTTTTTCTCTTTTTTTTCTTTTTTTCTTTTTTCTCTTTTTTTTTCCTTAATCAGCTCACAGCTGTTACATGTGGAGAAACAAGTATCCACAACAGAGTCAAAAATAACTGCAGTTCCATTGACTGCCAAGCTAGAAGCAGCTGCAATACTAACTAGTTATTTCCTTTACCTGTTTTCCCTCCACACACAGATAATATATAACTATGACCACCATTTACTTCAGGTTCTGTTTCAATGCACATGGCACAAGTATTACCAAAGGGAATTAAAATGACCTGGTAACATCCCTTATCTGTCTTGTTCCAAAAGCAGCATTAAACATACAATTTATTTTGCAGAAGGTTAGGCTCTTTTCATTCTGAAACTACAGATAACCTCACCTGAAAAAATTACTGCGTAAGAAAAAAGTTCATACCCACAATCATAAAACAGCCATACAAGAAACAGCAGGAATTACTCCTCACCTTGATCCTGCTGACAGCTTCCTGAGCCTGCATCATTCTCACATTCTTGGATGGAGTTTTATCAGAAAGGAGATGAGTTGAACCAAGGTAATTGGCAGCAAAAATGATCCCATCAATTAAGTCTTCAGGATCACAAGGTCCAGGAACTGTAACACAGGAAAGCCATCTCTGAAGACAATCGTGGTGAAACACAGCAAAACAGGAGAACTGACAACTTGACCCTGCACCTGATGGCTGCAAATCCTCCTCTGAAATACTTCAGTTTAGCATGACAAAAAAAGCAAGCAGTACCTTCAAAGACACAAAACATCAAACAAATTATATCAAAATTTGAGGTGGGGTGACCCTGCCCACCAAAAAAGCCCTTCTATCACTCCCCTCCTCAGTCAAGAGAGACAAAATACAATGAAAGTCTCATGGGGCAAGACAAGAACAGGGAGAAATCACTCATAAGTCAATGTCACGGGCAAAAGACTCCAGCTGTGGAAACTTGTTTAATCTATTACTAATTAAGTCAGAGTAGAATAATGAAAAATAAAACCAGATGCTCAAACACCTTCCCCGCTCCCTTCCTTCTTCCTGGACCCACTTTTACTCTCAGTTTTCTCTATCCCCTGCACCCAGAGGCACAGGGGAATGGGGGCTGTGGTTAGCTCTTTCTGATGCTCTTTCTTCATTATGGGGAAGAGGCCTCACATTCTTCCTCTGCTCCAGAATAGGATATCTCCTACAGGAAACAATCCTGCAGAACAGACTGCTCTTGTGAGGGTTCCATATGGGGTCACAAACCCAGCCAAAAAAACTTCTCCAGGTGGGCTCCTCTCTCCACTGGGCCACATATCATGCAAAGAGCCTTCTCCAGCCTGGGCTTTCCATGGGGTCATAGCCTGCTTTTTCTGGGCATCCACATGATCTGGCATGGGGTCCTACAGGGGCTGCTTGTGGGTTTGTGTTCCACCATGGACCTCCATTGGCTGGAGGGGCACAACTGCCTCATCACGGCCTTCACCATGCGCTGCACACAAATCTTAGCTCTGGCACCTGGAACATATCCAGTCCTTCCTACTTCACTGACCTCAGAGATCTGACTGTCTTCAAAGATTTTTTTTTTTTTACACATTCCTAGCCCTTTACTCTCTGGCTGCAGTTGCTGTGGTGCAGTCTTCTCCCCCTTCTTAAACATAATATCCCAGAAGTGCTACCGCTGTCACTGATAGGTTCAGTCTTGGCCAGTGGTGGGTCTGTCTTGGAGCCAGCTGGTACTGACTATATCAGACAGGCAAGAAGCTTACCAGCAGCTTCTCACAGAGGATACACCCTTGTAGTGACCCCACTACCAAAACCTTGCTACCCAAACCCAGTACAACATCACTCCAGCAAAAACTGCAATTGCTAATCCAGCCTTTTTCTCCCAATAGCTCTTTCTTTTGTGAGTAGGGATCAGCTTGGAGCAAAATAGGCTGTGATTTTTCACTGTGATAAAGGGACACACAGTTACTCAGCTTGCACCTCATCCACCAAAAACAGTCTTGCAATTCTGAGCCTAACAGTCACAAGCAGAAAGAGGAAAGGTGCAGTTTCATAGCAGCCATCAGCCTCTTTCTTGCTTATGCATTAACCACAGTTGGTGCAACAGGCAGAACCTCTCTGAGAATGCTCTACACATACCACACATCTCAAAATTTTCATACCACAGAACTTTAAAAATAGTAGTCTTAACAAAGATACTGTGCTAAAGTACTGAGTTAAATAAAAATGTTATTAAATACAGAGCATGGGCTCTCTTGATGGCAAAGCAACTCCCTTGGAGCAACTTCTGTGGAAAGTGACAGGGTGTACAGTGTTCTTTACCAAGCAATGCATAGCCTTCAAAATCAGCATTTACGATTTGTAAGATTTTGGTATTTGGCAGCGTTATGTAAAAATTTTATACATGAAAATATTTCCCTCTGATATCATGCTAAAACTGTCATGATCCAAAACGGAGGCTGATTAACCTAAGAAACTTCCTATTTTTAGAAGGGAAAACAATTGTTGTTCAAGGTAAGTGAGAATAAAAATCATATTAAAGAATGCTCATGGTAAATATGTTCACGTTTTATCACAACACACCTGCGTTTACATTTGGCTTTCTTTTTTCATCTAAAAAAATCAATGGGTGTCTTGAACTATAAGGAGATGGGGCTTTAAGTTTCAAATTAGTCAGAATGCCAATTTTGTTCTGATGATAACATATAAGACTGAGAAGCCCTCAGAATGAGCATGGGTAATGTTGGTCTCAAGGAAAAGCAAGTCCTTATTATGATTAAAATATTAAAGAGAGAGCCAGAGATAAATATCACACTGAAACTATACATACAAACAAAAGCAGATGTATAAATCTTGTGAGCAGACTGGTCTTCTTTATAATTTCTTTAAATATAAAAATTTATGACTAGCAATTTTAGATGCTAATCTCCAGTGTGCACTTTGCTCGGGCAGTACATATGCAAAAAATTCGCAAAATGAACAAGTCACTGCCAAGCACACGACTAAAAGAAATTGAGCTATTTCCTTAGGGAAATTCATGCATCTGGAAGTACTACATAACTACACAGAAATCACACAGCTTTTTAAGTGTTGCTATTTATTACTCTATACATGAAGGCCTTTTCATCTCTTCCACCACTTTACTACAAAGGGTGCAAAACCCTATATAGTACAATTTTTGATCAAAATGAGAAAAAAAAAAAAAAAAAGAGCAAAGGTGTAAGACTCCAAGAAATTGGCATATCAAACCCCAAAACAGTACATGCTGCAATTGCATTAGGGGTGAAAACAAAGACTACATTGCTTTTTAGAATACGTTTTCCTTTTATTATCTCTGCCAAAAAAACTATTACCTCAATTAGGTGCTAGCAAATTTTTTCCTTGGACTGCTGGTGCATAAAAATGGAACATCTGTATTTTTAAGGAATTTTTTGCAGGACAGTAAACCAAGAAAATTTTAGTTTACAATTTGTTTTTTTCCTAAGGTGGAGATAATAATTTTTAAAAGCCCTTGAGAGACAGGACTACCAACAGAAGATGAATTTAAATTCTAATAAGATCCTTCACTGTTGCAAAATTCCAGTGCTTAGCTATGGACTAACTGACATTCTGGCCCGATAAACCAAAACAGGCAGCTTATACTCTGAAGACTAAAACAATGATCAGTTTGCAGTCTAAAGAAAACGATCACATAATCAATTAAACAGAGCACACTGTAAAGCAATCCAAGGATTGACAAGGAAGTCCAAATAAAATATTACATCAACTGTATTTCTAAAATTTAATTAAGCACATGGAACAAACACTCTCAGAGGAAAAGTAAAAAAAAAAAATAAAACTCCTATTTTCTGCTTCTGTCCTAACTGCAAACAGCTTTTCTTCTTCCTGAAGTTATACACAGGATGCAGACTCATACAAAAGGTAACAGCAGTTCATTAGGCAGATAACATGCTTTTTGACATTGTTATGAAAAAATTTAGCACTACTGAAACCTTAAGTCTGAGATGGGAAACAGTATTTAATTAAGAGGCAAACAGCTGTTAAGCAAAGCAGATTTTCATTGAAAGGCCTGCCAATAAATCCAGATGAGATTAGACTGAGCCTGCCAATTGAAATTAATACTGGACAGAGCACTACAGTCTTGCTTAGTCTGTTTTCCTTGTCCACATACATTCGTGTATGTTGGTGTCTTGGTTTGAAAGACAGGTGTCTGAAAAGGAAGGCAGGAACCTCCCTTGGAATGGAAAATGTAGACCCCCCTCCCTCCCAATTATTCTAATTTTGAAATTAAGGGGGCTCTCAGGCAAAAGAGATGAGAATAGGAATAACCGTTCTTTACTAGTATGTATAATAAAGCAAACAACCAACACCACCTCTGGCAGTGATAACAAACAGCACCAGAGCCCAGTGACTGCTTCTCGACCGCGGGCACTTTTCCCTTCGCTGCAGTTCCGGTCACGGCCGGCAGGGGCGCTGGTGGCTCCCGGCGGGCAGGGCAGGTGCGGTGATTCCCCCGCGGTTGCAGGGGGCGCTGTGGCGCTGGCTCAGGGAGCGCGCGGTAATGGCGGGCAGGCCGAGACGGGAAGGGACAGAGGAGAGGATTTGCTTCACAAACCCCCGGGGCAGCCGATCCCGGTGCTCCAGAAGGACTCTCTGAAACAGCAAGCTGGGATGGCAGGAATGAGCGAAAATCCGGGGGTGGTACATGAGATGTATCAGAGACTGCGGAGCTGTGGCTGGAACCGCGGGAGGTCTCAGCAGGCAAGGGCTGTGGGGTTACAGGGCAGTGAAAGCTCGGAGCAGCGCTGAAGCAGCGGGGGCAGGACAGCGGCAGCCCGGCCCCCAGCAGAAGGCTGGACTGTGCTGGGTTCCGGCAGCAGCAGGGCACTCCTTTCCCCAAAACAACAGCTCCGGAGCATCTTCCTCCGAAGCCGAGAGCGAGAGAGCCCGGCTAGCCGCTGCCCCCGCCCCTTTACCTGCCCAGTTCTCACCGTATCTCAGCCCTTCTGAGAGAAACCCCCCAGATAAGAGAAGTGCCATCAGATGCCTGAGCTTGGCCACTTCTTTGTTTTTTTTAAGTACCCGTAAGTACCCCGTAGTTAATGTTTCTTAGCAACTTATGGGGAAAATTCTATAGGTAAGAAGGAACAAAAGAAAAGAAACCTAACCCCTGACAGTTGTGTAAATACCATGAAGAAAGCAGTGTTTGAAGTGATTTTGAGGAAAAAACCCCAGCACAACTGATACAGAAATTTGAATAAAACACTAAAAACCTGAAAGTTCCGTGTTCCCAATTTTCTGAAAGAGTACAGTACGATTTAGCTCAAGTTCTAAATTAGACACAATTTAAATCAGTACACCCAACCCTAGGAGCTTTTCTATTCAGGAAATAAAAGTAAAATTTTATGCATTATAAATACAGGTGGGTTTTTTGATGTGAAAAAACATTTAGAAACTGTAGAACTATCTTACCTTCAACATACGTTGGAAATGAAGCCAAGCTTTTTCTGGACTGTAATTAAGACAAAAAGGATTTCAAACAGAATATAGCATGCACAAATACGCATTAAAATTTTCTTCAAGCCAAAAACCGTCTAAACCAGCCATAAATACTAGTAAAGGCAGAACACTACTTATTATTCTTTATATTCTGTGTTTTCAAAATCTAACATCTACTAGAGTAAATTCAATGTATTCCATTTGTGTCTATCTAGTAGACAATATGGTAAGACCAGACTTCACTTATTTATTGGTCTTCACTAGTGCATTGATTATCTACCAATAGGTGCTCTACATTTAATAATCAAGAAATATGCAGGAAAATACCTAATACCTCAAAGATATGGGATCTTGCAACTACAAATAAATGCATATAGGAATATAAAATTCGCACTTGACTGTTATAATTAATGACTGAAACCATCATTAACAAAATACAGTTATTCATTAGGAATGGTTAGATGTATCCCTCACATTAACAGAGCCTACAAAAGCCTTTCTAGATTTTAACAGGTGTGGGAGCAGCCTCTATTCCATGGGATTGCCGGATCTACTGTGACCTTACCACCAACTATGCTTACACCGTATTGAGCCCAAAACCACATTTGGTAGCATCAATTACATAAATAGTGAAGGAATAAATAAAATCTTAACTTGTGCATGTAAACACACACATCGATTTAAGTAATACCACACATCCCACCGGTATTTTTTGTCAGACTATGAGACCAACCATTCAGATACCTGAAGGCTACAACTTTCAGTGAGTGAGATTCACTACTTTGTTTAATCAATGACGTAAACCACATACAAAAATTTATCAAACAAAATTGTGTGTGACAGTAATGTTCATATTGAAATACCTGCTGCTATCATGGGCAGGTAAGTGGATAGTTAATGAATCTATAACTGATTGTACTACTAGGAGTAACTCCTCCAATGACTGCTTAATATAATTCTATTTTAAGAAAATCTATACCAATTATCAGAATAATGCATGAAATCTTCAATAACTTTCAGTATATTTCTGGATAATATACATGGAAATACATGCTAAATTATTTTTCTTTGTGACAGGCAACTTACCAGCATCTGAATACTAGTGGAAAAACCAGGTAAAACTAGAAAGGTGACAGTTACGTAACAGGTGGACTGACTTAGCCCCAAGGAGTCTTTTCCTTTGTACTATATGGAAAGTTGATAAAACAAGTGCTATTTTTAAGCAACAATGCATGTCTTGCTATAATACAAAATTTGTGAATTAAAAACAAAAGGCATGTGACACAGACAGCAAAGGCTGTGCAAGCTGTTAAGTTCTTTTAATTCCCTGTGAAAATTACTAAAAATGTTGAGAATCCAAGAATCCTGTCCATCAGATTCTGCAGTACCATTGATAAAGATGTCAATAACCAATGATCTGCTGCCAACGCATTTAAGCTACTGTGAGGACACTGACATGCCTTTTCACATCTGTGGCTCCTTCACCTCTTTCAGATGAATGTTCCTACTGAACCACTCATCCATACAGACTCCAACAACTGTTTGTAACAGTTGCTGATGTAGTGCTAAAGGGGAAACTCAAACATTGGGCTCTGACAGACATAGAGGTCAAATCCTGTACAAACAAGAGGCAGCTCACATACATAAATACTTTACAAAGTATTAATGTCTTTTTAAGCAGTGAACAAAATCTATTCTACAGATTTAGGAACTGTTCAGCACTCCAAGTAGCAACTTATTTTCAGGATAAAGTGGTGCAAACCACCGTCATATATGTCTTTATTCTCACTCACAAATTTCATTTTTCTTGTTCATTACCCAGGTAGAAAGGCATTCTGCTAAAAGCACTAGAAGAGGAAAGTAAAAGATAAAGTTACCAATAGGTGGAAACCTACACCTTTTAATTTTACATGGCCATAAATAATGAAATACCAAGGTTGTTAATATTTTATTACTTTCAATAATCTTGTAGCCATCAGGTATTATAAATTTATATTTAATAAAAAGGTCTCTCTAAGACCTAAAAATCCAGAAATTATGAGGTTGTTTTATCACTTTTACTCTTGCATTAGAAATTCTAAAGCAGGAATTATTCCCCATCTGAGGGAAACTAGTAGCCCAATGCATCCTACAGGGAAACCTGGTTTACCACCTCTCTAACTATCTGTAAGCACATCCTAACAACTGAAATCAACAGTGTTCTGTTTGATTTCTTTCAGTAAGTTTATTGTTACCTAAAACCAGCAAAAATATAGAATACAAAGTGACAAAGTCTGTAGTGAAGAATGCTTAAGGCTTTAGTAAGCTAAGAGTAAAGCAGATGAAAACTTAAAGGCATCATGATCTATAGTTGAAAACTTCAGAATATGAAAAATTATGGGGTTTTTTCAGTCTTTTGAAATTTTTCATTATTTTCTAAATGCAAATACAGACTGGCATGATTACATACGCATTACAAACTTTCCTATCTCTTGACAGTTGCCAAAGTAAAAAGGAACAGATGGATTATTTAATTAGCCATTCATTTTCAATCCACTTATAGTAGATCAGGTTTTTAATTCTGGAAGATAACTCATGCTATAAGTAACAATATAGTATTTTGTTTTGGTACTTTCTAGATTGTTTTCAAGTTTATTTATAAAAGCCAAATAAACAAAATATTTGCAGATTTTTCTGTTTACAGAACCTACCACTCTATACTAATCCAAATCCTTTTTACGTCAAATGATTTTCTTTTCACACTATGAGCATTTCCGTTCATACTTATTTTGTTTTGATGTAACTACTGCAGTCTAAAGCACTATCAGGTGAGGGGAAAAGTCTCCAAACTATGTAGCTTTATTCTGAGAAGCCTGGAGTCAGGAATTGAATTCTGACTAAGATTTACTTGCAGACCAATTTCTACAATGACAAAATATTATTTTAATATTTAAGTTAAACACTTAAATTATTTTAATTTTTTTATGTTAAGCACTTTTTCATCTGGCTGAGAAATACTCTTTCACAATGGGCAGAAAAAAGGACTTCGTTTTGTCTCTGCTACAGCTGGAATGTTGGCTGTTTGGTAGATCAGTACTCTGCAGCCTATTAAACAAATTTAGTGACAACTGAACACAGAGTCAGAAATGCCATGACAAAGAGTCTTCAGCATGTTAGAAATTCAGTCAGATAGGCCGGCAAGCATAAGGTAAAGAAGCATAAGGAAAGAAAAAAGAAGAAAAGGGACTGCACTGGTACAAGGGAGCATGGAAAATTAAGAGGCATAAGCAGCATGAATGGGACTGTGGCTTTTAAAAAGGTTTTACTCTACCTCTTTATTAGTGGAAACCTCTGCTGTACTGCCGACATCCTGCTGATGTTGCCTGCTTGATGATTCGGCACCTCGAGGTGAAGAGGAATCTGGAGATGGAGACTAGAGGCAAGAAAATCAAAAGTCATTGAGAATGTCCAGTGTAGAAACTATTCTTTCATATTCTACATCCTATGCTCTGACATTCTAAGAAAGAAAAGGTAAAGTCACCTAAGAGTAAGCTGTGATGGGAGACAAGTGAATTGACCTTAAACAGCATACAGGGATTGAGCTAAAGTTTATTTAGTTGTCAAACTGGGGAAAGTGAAGAAAAGACTGAAATTTCCCCATAAGCACACATGCCCTCAGGTATTATTAACCTGAGGTGCTAAACTAATCTAGGCTGAGCAGAGGAAGGCCACAGTGGTTGCCCATAAATGTTATTCCACTATCTTAAAAAACAACTTTTATAAATTCTGCAGAGTAACATTGATGTAGTCAAGAATTTATTAATATATTCAATGACAATTTAATACCAATGTAATCAAGAACTGGGATTCCTCATTCTAGATACAGTAAAAACCTGGAAAATATTCAGAAGTTCATGCTATGAGCTCAGTACATGCTATTTAGATCAGAATTCCTCATTCTTCTCCTTTTTCCATATACCATTCAGTGGAGCAACTGTCTACATGATTGATCAGCAAGTATCTTGATAAAGGGGAAGAATGTTCGAGGAAAGGATATTCTAATCATAGGCAATTCTTAATGAATGCTGGTGATGTGAAAAAGCTGTAGCAAGGTATCTGAAATACAGAGCAGGGGGCCCTGGTATGATGGTGTGGCACAAGAACACAGAATGTGGAATTATTGAAGATGACCAAAATGAAAGAGTACAAAGCTTTAACCCAGCAAGCATTTTTAGAGGCAGATTTTAAGGAGATATGTACAAAACATGTCTGCCCAAGTCAAAATGGAAACTCTCAACAGGGAAGTTTAGCATTTAGCTGCAGCTGGGTATTTAGCCAAACAGCCCTGCCATTCTACACTCTCCTTCAACACAGGAAGAATGCAGCTCTAGCTTTGCCAGCTCAACAGTACATCACTGACAGCAAAACAAGCCAAATACAATTCTTATCTTTTCATAAACAGTGTGACATAGCTTTTCTCTGAGCCAATGAGTCATACCAGAAAAGGGATAAATTTCAGTGGTCTGAGCTGGTAGCAGCTCCACCCTTGTGCTCTGTACCTACTGCAGCTGAAAAATTGAGTTCTACGAAATAGTCTACAAAAAACCCACAAAACCAAAACCAAAACCCCCAAACATCTAAGTTTCTCTTAGCCTCCCTTAGAAAAGAAAATAGAAAGCCTAACTCCCTTCTCTGCTTCTTTCTCTTTACAGACATTCCTCTATTCCTCTACTAAAATTATAGTTAACTAATAAAGGCTTCTGAAGAGTTAAGAAATTCTTTACAGATATCTCCTGTGTTAAAGAGCAGTCCCTGCATCTCCCTGTATTTTGAAACACAACTGCAAGACAAAAGAAGATGCAGCTGAGAAACAATCCCTAGAAAGCTGGCATGTGGTTACACCATCAGACTGAATTTGCCCAGAGAGCATGTGAGCACGGGCTTTGAGAGGGATACATGGATCACACATGCTGGAGTGATCACACAGGACCACAGACCAACTGTATCTCCCTTGACTTACTGTGTAATTACCAATCAACAGTGCCACACTGATGCAAATGCACAAATGGCAACTCCTATTTACACAAGGTAGAGTTTTCATAGTGCTCACATTCTCATAATTATGCAGTATTTCTGTATTAGGAATAAACTTAAAAGGTGCATAATACTATTAATGCAATAACGATATCTAGACATTGTAAGATTGAGCTTTAAACAAGAAACAAAAAAATCAGTTTAAGCATCAAATGTATATGTGCACACATAAAAAAGCGCTCTTTACAATAGCTGAAAACTCTCATTCACACACTGAAGAATAAAGATTAACGATTTAATTTAAATCAGGCAATTAGCATTAAGAAATTGTGCATCATCTATAGTGTACTAATGCTTACTCCAGGGGCCCTCTCAAGTGCCTTTACTGAGCTGTTTTCATCTACAAAGTATCAGAATTAAGTTATTGCACAGCTTTCTATGTGCTCTGTTTGAGTATCTGCTCAAATATTTATTTGGGGGGGAGAAAACCCCTGAGTAACAACAACAACAACCAACCAAACCACCCTCAAAAAACCGAACCAAGAACCTTAAGTACCAAACCCAAATATCAAACATCTTACAAAGTCTGCTGCATGACGTGACATAAGAGCTGTCCTTGAAAACAATTGTACAGCAAAGTCCAGTCTTTGAGAATTAACACTCAGTTCTCTTTCACACCAAAATGCATTTTTAGACGTACTGTATATAACGTACAAGGAAAGAATCACAGCAGTCACAGCAATAACAAGAAATATTCTGATAGATCTTAGCAGATAATTTGCACAGCTGCTCTAAACAAAGTCTAAATAAAGGCTTAGTGACTGTTTCACTGCCATTAGTCATTAACAAAACAACTTTTAGAAGCCTAACAAAATTGTTGTCAGAACAAACACAGTAAGATCACGATGCACACTGTCATTGGACACAGATGTCTATCCATGGAATTAGATTTTTTTTTTATTTGCACCAATAAAAAGTTATAGCTATCCCTTTTCTCTTGAACATCTACTTACGTATTTCTTACGGTACTCCACCTGGTACATCCAAAAATTCTCCATCTCAATTTTGGTGTTGACTCTAACTAACATGCAACCCACTCCACCTGAGAAACCCTCCTTGCTCTTGAGAAGAGGTATTTAGTAACAGAACTTTTAAAAGGAGAGGATTGTGTTGCATCTAACCTATCTAGGTCAATCCAGCTGTTTCCTATATAGTTCATTAAGAGACATGTAATTGACACTGAAACACCTTCACACACAACCACTTGCTCTTGCTTTATAAAGCTAGTGTTGTTTTATGTACTTTTAGCAGCAAATAATTTGAAGAGAGTACAGTTTGTGGGTCACATAGTCACACACAAAACTAGAACAGACGGGATGAAATCACAGAATCATAGAGTCACAGAATCTTTTATATTGGAAGGGATCTTAAAGATCATCTAAATTTTACTGCCCCTGCCATGGACAGGGACACTTTCCACTAGGCCAGGTTGCCCAAAACCTCATCCAGTCTGGCCTTGAACACTTCCAGGGATGTGGCACCTGGGAAAACTGGGCCAGTGCCTCACCACCCCCACAACAAAGGATTTTTCCTTGTATCTAATCAACACCCACTTTGTCAAGTTGAAGCAGTTCCCCCTTGTCCTATCGCTACATGCCCTTCTAACAAGTTTTTCACTGACTAACATCCCCAAGTCCTTACCTGTAGAGCTGCTCTCAATTAATTCTCCTTCCAGTTTGTGTTTGGGATTGCCCTGGCCCATGTGCAGGACCTTGCACTTGGCCTTCTTGAATTTCATGAGACTCTCACTGGTCAGGTCCCCCTGTCAAGCCTACCCATGCCCCTCTGGATGACAACCCTTCCCTGCAGTGTGTTGACCACACCACTCAACTTGGTGTTGGCAAATTTGCCAAGGGTGTATTCAATCCCACTGTCCACATTGCTCACAAGGATGTTAAGCAGCACTGGTCAATTTTTGTTTTGAAAAAGGCAGTTTATTCAGAGCTTTTTTATAGTATCATATGTGTGGACAAACCAACAAATGCTTCAGAAATTCAAGATTCACTGAAACAACAGGGCATTACTTATTTGACACTTATGTCTCCCTACAGGTATTACAGCACAAGTATGGCAAAGTCTCCTTGTACATTAGCTCAGGAGACAACGGGATAAAGCAAGGCTTTAATGTTTTGTTTTTTAATTCTAGAGATAGTGTTCTGAAAAGAACCCATACACATTAGGAAAAGGTCAAACCACTATGGAATCTTCAGGTCCATCATGAAAGTATAGTCAGATGCATTCTATCACAAGAACTGCCTTTATCAGGACAACTTTGGCAATACATCTCCCAGGTTTTAGGACAACTATGTGATGGCAGTGTCCTCTGTCATTTGAACAGCTCAAATTCTGATCATTAAAATACAAACTGAAACTACAGGTTTTAGTTGGCATAAATACCCATAAAGAATGAAGCTAAAAGCTAATGATTAGTGTTTGTCCTTGTTGAAATTTTGTTTTAAATACAATGCTAAAAATGGTGGGTTTGAAAAAAATTATAGCAACTTAGCACTTTACACATACTTGTATAATGTGGCACAATTTATGCAATTAAATTTATAACTTTGATGTATGGATAAAATCTAACTTTTCACTGTAGCTTTGGTATATCTGTCTCTGCACATACCCCATGCAGTTTGGTGGGTAGTCCAGGACCTGCCCCTGTCAGTTTTTGCATACACGACAGGATAAGGTGACTTGAGACAAGGTTACTTATCGCTGTGGGGGACGCAGGAACGAGGCAGGGAGTGCATCAAAGAGGCTGCGTGGAGCTCTTGCAAGCAAGAGACCCCTCCTTTATTTTCCTGACTCCTTTTGTACATTTTACAGATGTGCCCACCCCAGAGGTGGAACCCTTGGGAACCACTGGTCATTTTCCAGAGACCATCACCGAAGCCCCTCCTCTGGGAACAGATGTGGGAGCTTCGGTAGTTTACAGAACATGACCTTGTGCATCAAGACCATGCCTGGGAATAGAATTCCCAAAACCAAAACATGCAGGCACGAGCATGGCAACAGTTACTGGCTGAACTGCTCATTCAGAACAACACACGTGATTAACTGCTATAGGACCTCTCCATACAGAAATTTCAGGCAGCCTAAAGAGATTCCCCCAAAAGCCTCCTCCTGTGCCCAAGACAACTGATACGCATCAGTTATCAGTTAAAATTGATCATTTTAACTACCACCCTGGGTAGTCAGCATCTAAAGTGAGGGGCTCTGTCAACAGGCAGCTGTTGGGTCAGGAGTCTGACTGATCCAACAGCAGAGTCAAGCAGTTGCTGCCACAGAAATGACCGATTTGCTTATGGGTAAGACTCTTGTTGGTAGTCAACAGAAATTATTCCTGCCTGTGCAGATAACATCATGTACAACACTCTTAGGTACACACTTAACAAAGGTGTTTTATATGTAGCTTAAGGTAAACAATAGCAATGGATCACACATGCTGGAGTGATCACACAGGATCACAGACTAACTGTATCTAAGAACAAATACAGTTTAGGAAGTCTTGGTTATGTAGAATTTCCCCTGATCCAGGTGATGATGTCCCGCAAAGACAGAGCCTCCTGTCACTTGCCACCATCTGGACAAGGAAAAACAATCCCATTTGAGAGATCTGACTCAGTGCTGGCTGCTTCTCTGAGTACAGACTTCCTTAGCCATACTTTCACCTCAAGTGCAGTTTTACAAGTCAGTCTGAAAATCACTGTGGATTCCTCCTATGCGTTCAGAAGATTTTCACTATAGCAAGTGCCATTTTAGTTTTCAATAGCACAGAAAAATCAAATTACTTTCATCTTTCAATAATTTAAAAATGTAACCAAACAAAACTATTCAAGGGGTTATGTATTCAGTGCTGGCCATAATTTAAAAGCTAGTAACTCATCTGGGAGTGTTTGCCTTCAAGCAGACTAATTGCTAATTTTAAGCTTTCTTCTGTGTGATTTATGAATAAAATACTTTTTGTTTTGGTTTGCTTTGGTTCTTTAGTGATTTTTGGTTTGAGGCATTTGGGGCTTTTTTTCCCTGCATAAACTTAAGTCTGGGTCTATCATAAATCACAGAAAGCTGACTTACAGTTTGTGTGCTCAACCAACAGTTTTAAAAGATCCGTTCAGAAAAAAAACCTCAACAACATACTGTCAATAAAAACTCATCTTTGTTTCCTTTCTCTCTTTTCCTCTCCCAGTTCCTTTATTACTGAAGCCTGTTTAATTATTTAAAAGACTTCTCTATTGCCTTTTAATAATACATTATTCCTGCTGTGGAAAAAGTGAATCAAATTCATCTCAATGAAAACACTGAGGTATCAAAATCGAGAAAATCCTGCAACTGAGAATGCAAGGGTTGAAATAAAATATACATAAACAAAAACAACAGAGAAGCAAAACAATGCAGCTCAATTCTGTTCCACCTAGAAGACTTGTCTTCATCTCTGAATTTATACTTCACAAATCAAAACCATCCATATACATGATTTTACTTTGTATTAGGGTTTATTCTAACATCCCACCACCTCAAATGTTTGCAGAGAAACAGGGATTATAAAACACCAGTGACAGGGCTTTGCAAAACCAAAGTCTTGGCATGCAGAAACAAATCATGTCCTGCAGGTCAACAAAACTTGGCTTTCAGATACAAAACTCCACGGATAACTGAACAGAACTCAGAAAAAAGTAGTAATAATTGGTTCTTAAATGGACGATTTCTGCCTCCAAACCATTGTTTTTTCCTGATTATGACAGAGTTGAAGCAGGCAGCCTGCTTCTTCTCTGTTTAATTCACAGCCCAAAAAATTCTACTTGACTTTTTGAGCCTTCCAGTGCTTTTCTAAGTATGTTTTTATACTTCCACAACTAAGCAAGCCACTCTTCCCAAAACTCTGTAACAAAGATTCTTTTTTTCATACATTTTAAACACCAGAATATTCCATTGCATTTTGAATTATCTACTACACAAAACTGTAATCCTTTCCACCTGAACATGTGGATAAATATTTATCCTCAAATCCAGATCCATTCGCTGCATGTCTTCTATTTAGACCTTTAAACACCACAATTTCTGTGCTTGGCTAGGTACATTCACCAACAGGTTTCCAGTGGAGAATCTGACAGAATGGTGAGCCAGAGCTACCTAAATGGGATATGGGCCTACCCATCCAGTGAGGTAACTCTGTGCATCTAGAATGTGTCTTCCTAAAGAATGTATGTCTCCTGCTCCACTGCTTTCAGGCACAGACATACTGCAAGGTCCATGCTTAAGCTTTTTCATAGCTCCAGCTACAAACTTTATTCAGTATGGTGAAAAGGCTGAGAAAATTGGGATTGTTCAGTGTAATAAATTACCATCAGTAATTGTTCACTAAACCATGCTACAGGGAAAACCTTGCTATCTCAGCAAGACTATTCCTTCAGATATCCGGCAAAGTAAACAAAAGATTAGCAGAGCTAAAAAGCTGAGCAACCAGTTTTTGCAGAGATCGACTACGGGACCTCATTCTCACAACCACCGGGAAGACCCCCCGGCAACACTTCGCAAACACAAAAGAAACAGAAATGTGTCACAGGAAGCTGCAAAGTATAAAGAGCAGAAACTTTCGGTGGTATGGTGCGAGCCAAGGTGGGGCAGGAGACCCCATGGCCGCCCAGCGCTGTTTTGCTTACTGGTGCTTGCTTAATAAATTCCAATATTATTTTAATTGGGCTTGTGTCCAGTCAATTATCGGGACACACCTATAACATTCAGCCTGTAAAAGAGAAGGCCTTGGGTAACCTAACTGCAGCCTTCCAGTGCCTGAAGGGTGTCTAAATGAAAGCTCGAGAGAGATTGTATGCAAGAGCAGGTAGTGATAGGACAAGGGGGAAATGGCTTCAAACCGAAAGAGGGCAGGTAGAGATTAGATATTTGGCACAAATTCTTCACTGTGAGGGTGGTGAGGCACTGGAAGAGGTTGCCCACAGAAGATGTGTGGCTGCTTCATCCTCGGAAGTGCTCAAGGCCAGGCTGGATGTGGCTGTGAGCAACCTTGTCTAGTCGGACGTGTCCCTGCCCATGACAGGGGGTTGGAACTAGATGATTTTTAAGGTATTTCTAACCCAAGCCATACTATGATTCCATGATTTTATGGGTGAACAAAATCTCTCAATTTCACACTCAGAAAACACAATCCTGTTCCACAAGAATCAACAATGCTGTTCCACAGCCTCTTCCATCAAGGGTCAGTTTCCTGATGCCACACTTCTTGCAGCTGTGCACCTCTAACTGCTACTGTATTTGAAAGAGAGATCCTGATGAAGCCATATCCAAATGATGGTCTGCTTTGATTTAAAAGGTTTCTGATAAACAGGCTTTGGGAACAGACATCAATTGCACAGTTCTCATTTGTGTGGCAAATGTTAAAAACCACTCTTACTACCTTCATTCAAAATGAGGATTTTTCAGCTTTTATCAAAAACACAAGTACAACACCTTCCTCACAAACTCACTGTCCGCACCACCCCTGATGCAAGTGAAAGCATGCATCATTAAATTAGGGTGCACAATGCACACGACAGCTAATATTCGCCATCGTTAAATATTAAACAGGTACCTCTTTAAACTATTTATTTATTCACAGAAGTCTGCTACCTGCCTCCTACATCAGAGGACTACCATGGTTTATTACAACAGATCATCCATGGGCAGCGAGCAATTTACTTTTCTCATACACCTGACTAAACATTCCTTTTGAGAATAAATACACAGGAACGACTGATAATCCTGGTAGATTAACTTGGGAATAGAACCAGAATCAGGACATCTTACATACACACAGATACAGTGATCTTCATCTTTCTTACCATCACAGTCATTGCACATCTTTCCTAACAGTCCCAAACTATACCTAGCTGCAGGCTAGCTGAATACTTCTGAATTAAGAATTAGCTTCTTAAAATAGTCTCTGGACACTTCCAAATGGCATCCTACCAAGCATTCTGCTATGAAAATACTACCCAAATGCTCAAGACTTAGATGTAACAGTCACCTTCTTGGGAAAAAAGGCAAAGGAGGCTGTTGTATTTAATGAGTCTCAACCACAAATTGTTCTTCTGGCTTCACTAGTCTCAAGTACACAGTTTCTAGCTAAATAAAAAATGATTGTTGTTTGTATCGAAAGAAGTCTTACAAGTTTCAATATCACATGATTAAGAAGACAATATTATTAGAGATATTTTCAGTTAAGTTCTATTTCTGAAAGAAAATTGTTTTGCTAAAAAACAACTTGAGAATAATTTTCAAAGTAGACTTGCAAAATAACTGAAGGCAAAAAAACCCACCCAATTTGCATTATTTATCTGCAGTAATTTGATACTTCTGGGACAAGAAAATCGTGTCTGCCTGAAGATAAAAACACTCAAATTTCCAGGTCAATGCTATTAAATCAGACTGAAAAATATCTCTAGCATACACTGGTTACACTGAAAAGCCTTCATCTGAGAAACTGCCTTTTTCTAGAGGGAGACAGAAGAACAATTTACAATTACATGAAGGGGTTTCAACTATATTTTTATTACATTGACCACTTATGGTAACTTAGTCAACACAACCTATTATTGCCCAATATACAGCTAAGCAGTTGTAGGAATGCTTCATTAAAGAAAGTCAACAGTTTTTGAGTTGCCATCTAAATAAAAGAATCCAGTAAAACAAATACATACCTCTTCTTCACAGAAAAGCAAAACTCCTACCCAGTCCCAAGTCCCTTCTACAACAAGTATTCTCCTCAATCTGCTATACGTCTTCTGAATTATTTGCGTAATTTACTTCTTCCTTCCAAGAACACAGACTCTTTCTACACCTACAGTCATCATTTCTCTCTTCACTGAGCTATACTGTCATTATAAATCACTGTTTCGATTTCAGCCAGCCCTGAAAATTTCAGTCAGGTTCTTATCTGACATGGTACGAAAAACATTGAATGAGAAATTAAATTTTTGGTGCAAAATGGGAATCTCTATGTACTTCAACGTTTAATGTATGCAGACACCACTAAAAACAGCTGTTTTGTTCACTATATGAGCATACAAGGCTGAGTCATATCAGCACATCTCAGAAAAGTTCAATTCTGCAAGATGCACCTGGATTTTGGAGAGCAGGTGAAGCACCTTCAGGAAGAACTTGGTGCTCTCAGGATCCTCAACCTAATGTCACCAAGACCATCATGGTACTCAGTGTTGCAACCAGTTAGGAACCAACAGGAAGTTCTTTGATCCTCCAGGCAACAACAGCATTTACATACAATATGGTGAAGAAAAAGTGTGATGTGACCTATTTGAAAATGGGGACAGAAACAATTTTAGTTTTTTAAACCCCTAAATTTAAGTTAAAAATTATGGTTTCCCACACAAAATTATCTAGGAAGATTTCTTCTCTCACATGACTGCAAATCAAATCTGTAACAGACATAATTTTTAAAATATTTGTAGAAATAACTTTTACAATATTGTTGTTTGGGCTTTAAAGTTCAATTAGGTTTTCTATTAAGAATCAAGGAAAAAAACCCACAACACACTCATCACTGTGTTTCCAACAGCTTTGCAGGAAAAATAAAACCTGGAAGCTATATGTCTCAAGCAGCTTGCATGTTTTTTCAACATCCCAAACACTATGCTGCAAAAATCTCTTCCCATTTGTAGCATACTAGCCTTCCTCATTATGGAGAAAAATAAACAAATCAGAAGCCTGTCACAGATCTACCTGGCACGTGATCTTTTTTCACCATCTGAATTCCCTTTGCAGTAACTGAGATGTATTGAATAGCTCTCATGCATTCCTAGAATGTTACAATAATTCGGTCTAAAATACCAAATAACACACAAAGAGTTCTGCTTCTGCAGAACTTCTTCCCCCAGTAAAAAAAAACAAACCCAAACAAAAGGTCACAAAAACCATTCCACAGCAATAAAGAGGAATGGAGCAATGTTTGCAGGTACTTGCTCTTGAAGTAATAACACAGGAACATGTAATAGATAATTCTTGGTCAGTAAATTTACCCTACCAGCTCTTTTCATATCAGGCATACATTTAACCCATGTAACAGTTGTTTTTGAGTTTATTTTACAAAATAATGCAGAAAATTCATAGAACTTTAAGTAAATATTATCTTAAAAACAGCTGGAATCACAAACTGGAAGACAACCCTGATCTAAGTTAAACCTCATGCCAAAAGCACACAATTTCAGAAATGCTAGTGCTTAAATCTGAACAACTGCCTTCAATACTCAGGTTGCTGTAAATACACTTTACAGCGATAATATCATACACGAAGGTTTGTAACATATTTCTAGAGACTGCAAGTTGACATGCAACTTTTCTAGAATACGAATTTGATTTATGATACCATCATAAAGAATATTACCATCATAAAGAATTTTAGATTTCTGACAGAACTGTTGGGACTGTTATGTGACAGAACATGAAACACTGAAAATTAAGAGTTAATAAAAGCACAAAGATGGACAGTAGAAAACTGGTCGGTCGGTATTCTAAAATACATTATGGCAGTAAAAAATGTAATAGCATTTGTCTCAGAAAGGACACATAAAGCCTCATGCAACAAATTCTTGTACAGCATATCTGGGGTCAGCAGTGTTAAATAAAGAAAAATCTGGCTACCTGTTAATGCATGTTTACTTCTCTTATGCTCTCCAGAGTACAAATTTAAAACAAAGCACTTTTTCAAGAAGAACAGAAGAATATAATGCACCCTCCTTCACTGCCATGCATGTCACAGTTAAAGGAATTAGATACAGATCACCTGAAAGGTGAAAGCTTTGTGTACTCACATCTCCATCTAGTGGCCTCTGGTCGTCAGAATCCCTGGATGGACTGATGTCCTGCCGCATCACCCAGATAGGCTCCTTAGGTTCATCAGGGGTGTAAGGAGAACGGACGGTCCTTGTCTTCACTTCCTCAATAGCCTCTTTAATATCCTTGATGGCCAGTGAAATTGCATCTCTTTTTTCCTTGCTGTACCTCTGTACAGATTCTCCTGAGCCAGATGTAACCCGAGAACCAGATGTGAGCTGGCCATTACCTTCATGCCCACCACTGACAACAGCCTGACCGTGCTCCAAACTCTGCTCTGACTCTGGCATATCTTCAGCTGCCTTGTCTAAGCTCTGGGAGCTCATACTCTGCTTCACCTCTGCTACAATCTGATCAATGTCCTCCTCTTGTTCATAACTATCCATTCTTGGGTAGGGTGCAAACTCTGCTTCCTTCTCAGGGCTGTCAGACTCTCCATCAGACCGTTCATCATAATGGTGAAGGCGGGCACCAAGTGCCTCCTTGCGGTAATTGTCAGCTTCCTCCCTCTCTCGTTCATACTGCTGGATGCCCTCCCTAACATCGAGATCTGGTGTGTCTCCTATTTCCTCATACACATGCTCCTGCAGTCCATAGTCAGCGTAAGCCTCAGCATACTGTTCATCCTCTCCTCGGTGGAAGAGGCGATGCGTGTAGACATAACCTGAGTAGGCTGCATTCATGGCTTCCTCGTGCTCAATGGAATGGAAATGCAAGTGATTGGGCAATGTTCTGTTATGAATGGCCTCTCCATGCTCAGCTTCAGCATTCTCTGTGTACTCCTCGGACTCAGGCCTGTACTGCACTGCATATGCACTCTCATCCTCATTTTCCTGCACTCTCTCAATATCGTAACTGTCCTCCACTGTGGCTATCACATCCCCTTCTGCAGTATCCGTGTGATTGTGGAAACCACTCTCAGTGCTGGCTGACCGAGCTAACATGCTTTCCTCCTCCTGCCCAGACAGGCCCACGTGGCTGCTGCTGGTGTGCCTTGGGTAGCGAGCTGCATACCTCTGTTCCTCTTCCACCTCTGAGTGCTCCAGGTCAGCCTCCACTGACTCATTCACTGCTCCATTTGCTGGCTCCTCACTGATTTCCCCCCGAGGTGGTCCAACCAAATGGTTCATGGCAGGTTTTGGAGAGTAGGTCACTTATTCTGCTGACATTTTGTCTATCACAGCTGGAAAGAAATAAAGAAAAACCCTCTGATATTACTGACAATAAAAAAAGTGGAGTTAATAAACAGAAGCAACAAAATGCACCCTTCCTGGCAGACAAACATTTGACTCAGTTCTGCAGTCAGGTAATAGACAGCATAACAGTATGATTTCTCATGCAAATGATCTCCACCAGCAGCAACCAACAACAGTACCCTTAGGGACTGCACTTCTCCCTTCCATGGACAAATTCTTTGTGGAAGCATAATTTCCAAAAAGCCCCCTGGAGATACTTGTATGCACTGCAGTAGTATTGCAATGATGCTGGCATATTTAAAAAGCTAATTTTTGCCAGGAGCTGAACCATGGCAGAGATGACAGAGATATTCACCTTTGCTCCAGCACTCTCCCCCACAGATCACTAACTCAGAGCAAAGGAAGGATGCTGTAATGTAAAACAGCATATTTAGTCCTGTCACAGGAGTCTGCAGTTGCTCAGATGCATGACACCTATATGCATTCAATACTTCTTTAGTATGACATCATCAGATGAGCTAGTCATCCTACGCACTTCTAAAAATCAGTAGAAATTAAAGTGCATTCTCAGAGTGCAGTACATCTGAATCACCTGTTTCTTCTCTCTGGAGAAGCACACAACTATATACAATATAGTTATCTTTCTGTAATCTACCTATAATCAGTTAAGACAGCTTCTTTCCTAAAGCATGGAGAAGACATTACTAATATGCAAAACCATGATCACACTGAGACTAGTGGGACATCTCAGCCTTGCTAACTTTGAGTAAAAATACTCAAAAGGTTATATGATTACTAGAGAGTCTGCCAATAATAATAATAAAAATATACAGGGAACAGAAACAGGCCTATCTAGTTCATAAGGTTTTATTGTTATAAAACAGCTCTGGGAATTTGGAACCTTGTCCTATGTTTTTAAGATGCGTAAGGGTCATAAAGAGGACATGAAATGTCCTTTTAGCTACCTAAATCAAGCCACATATCCATAAATAAAATACACTCTAGCTTTTGACTTACTGGTAAGTACTAAAAGAAAAGGTACCTATTAGAAGACAGCTAACTTGAAGGATCTAGAAAAGCATGTGTTAATTGCCAACTAAAAAATTAATGTGAATGTGAAATGGATCAAATCTAATAACTGAGGCAGGGAAGTTCAGGTGACACTTTGCTGACTAAATGAGCTCTGTGTGGAGCAGTGGGAATAACTTTCTGTGATGAGAAGCAACAGCAGTTTCAGTTGCTCTCTATCAGAAAAGTTGACACCCAGGCAAGCCAAGGTGTGAGTCACTTGCACTATACTTCCACAGGAAATCCAGAGGATCCAGCTTCCAACTCAGTGAACACTCCTTGTTTTTGTTACATCTAATGTTTTAGCCCTTTAAACACAGGAGTCCTTAAAAAGAAAAATTACAGTTGTAAAGTAATAGCTAATAAATACATTAGGTGGACCTGTAAGGATGTTGTACACGAACTAACCCGTTTTCAAAATAACTATGAAAAAACTGTTTTTTCCAGCTAATGAAAGTGTGTCACTAATGCTTCAGCGACAAGGTAAGGTCTTTTCCAGCTAAAACTTTCAAGACTTTAGGAAAGAATGGAAAGATTCCAGGTGTAATGTTGGTATGCACCAGAACTAATAAACCAAACACTCTCCCCCTTGCCCACAGTAACGATAAGAAAGCAAGAACATTAGACAGCTTTCCACTTTTAGCCCACAAAGAGGGTGAGGATTCCAAGGTGCAACACCTCTTTGAAAAGTCCTTCCCAAGGAGGATTACAGCAGAGGAACACATTCGGTGCAGGTAGACAGCTCTCAGTGTCATCTGCAGATTGAGCTCTGGGTGGCAGGAGTCCCAGGCAAGAGGCTGGAGTGTGCCAACTCTTCGCATAACACTGGACATGAAGATGCCAGCGCCAGCCAGGTGGATGGACAGGATGAACAGTGTGACAGGGCTGGAGCCAAAGACTCCAGGAGAGAAACAGAGACTTCGGCACACTTGGACTGTGAGGAGATAAGAGCCCAGGGGTTCCTTTGTTCAGAGTCCCTCCTTGGAGGCTCAGAGCTTGAGCTGTTTCTGTTACAGCACTTTGAATAAATGCCTTTATGGAAAGAGACATCCAAGCCTCTGCTGTGGGAAACCTGGGGTCAAACTGGCCAGGAAACCTGGGCCTGTGAGATTGTGCAGGAGTCAGATGGGGACCCGACAGGCCCCTCATGAATAGGCTTCGGTCCCAGCACTGACAGTCCAGTCCCTGGTGGTGGGAGTGTGACTGTCAGAGTCTCGTGAATGGTCAGGCTGGGAAATTTCTTTAATATGCCCTGCTTTCATGGAAGTTGTGGTGAATGATAATTCGTTTTTGTCATGTTTGTTGTAGTAAATAGTAATAAAAATATAGTTTTATAAGAAAGCCAAAAACCCTCTCGGAGCAGGGCAGAGGACTTGGAAAATTTCGCAAGAGCCTCCCCCATCTCCAGAGGAGAGAACAAAGAAAATACAATTCCAGTAGAAGGTGGAGAACAACCTGGACGAGGATGCTCAGCACCCCATAAGGACTAATGGCCCCGAGATGGTATCTTATCTGGGACATTAAGAATACTCAGGCATGTTCCGCACCCAGGAAATCCATTCAGAAAACTGGACCCTGCTTTAGAAATTTCATCAACGAAGACACCGAGGGACAAAAGAACTTATAGAAATCTCAGACTCATGTAACCTTGCCAGAAAAAGTATAAAACAGCTGGCTTGGGCTCGGGTCAGTGTGAAACCAGGGGGAGTGTAACGCAGTAGAGGTTGCACTCGTGGTTTCACTCAGTGCTGGCACCGTTTCCTTGGTTGCTGGCTTTGTCAATTTCTCCGTCCGAAGTTTTTGCTGGAAAATAAACTGTTTTCGATGGAGTCGGCTCTCTAAATTTACAACAGAAGTCAATTATAAAATTTCCACTCTTTTCCATATAGACCGAATTAGGCTAAAATAGAGGGCTGGTTAAAAAAATCTCCCTTAAATTTGCTGAGTTCAATTAGCCCCTGACTTGTGGCTCAGTGTCATTGTCTACTCCCAGAAAAAGGGTAGTGCTAATCAAAAGAAATTTGATTAGATTTGAAGTTACAGATAAACACAGGATAATGATCAACCTTCTGAAATTTTATCACATGTATCCTGATACATCTTTAACTTAATTTTATTTTTAGAAGAGAAGGCAAAAAATCAGCTACAAGATTACTCAACTCAAATAAGGTATCAAATACCGTAATTTTTACGACAATAAAAATACTGATAATTGCTGAAAATTAAAAGTCTTAATACATGCTTGAAACATAATGAGTCTTATGGACTGATGACATCACTGACATGTCTTAAAGAGATTACAAACCATAAAAAATATGGCTAAAAACCATCTGGGAGATGAACCATTATCCTTTGACAAAATTATAGTTTCCAGAGTTCCACGTGTAAAATTTTTCTCATTTAAAGAATTCCCTGACTGGATTTCAACTACTGATATCCCAAAACTTTCATGGTTGAGTATTTTGAAGGGATGAGGAAGAAATGTTAAGCTTTATTAAAAGTGTTCACTGAAATATGCTCTTCTGTTTGCCTCTCCTCCTATAAATTCGATTCAAGCTTTTAATTTCGAAAACAACAACATTATTTATTTTGAAATCTAAAAAAATTCTTAGTTGTCTCAAAGTAAGTTGACTTAGAAATCTGATCAGAATCAATGCCCTTAGGTCACATCAGTCCCAGTAACCTTCAACAAAAAGCCTCTGAGTCAAGAACATTTATTTTACTCTTTAACAATCAGTCTTTAGGACAGTGAATTAAACAAGTTAAGATTGGGCATTAGAAGTTACTAAATCCCTGCTTATACACAGTAGCTGGAAGACTAGGAAACCCCACTGTGGGTATTAGGTTTCTTTTCTTTTGTTCCTTCTTACCTATAGAATTTTCCCCATAAGTTGCTAAGAAACATTAACTACGGGGTACTTACGGGTACTTAAAAAAAACAAAGAAGTGGCCAAGCTCAGGCATCTGATGGCACTTCTCTTATCTGGGGGGTTTCTCTCAGAAGGGCTGAGATACGGTGAGAACTGGGCAGGTAAAGGGGCGAGGGCAGCGGCTAGCCGGGCTCTCTCGCTCTCGGCTTCGGAGGAAGATGCTCCGGAGCTGTTGTTTTGGGGAAAGGAGTGCCCTGCTGCTGCCGGAACCCAGCACAGTCCAGCCTTCTGCTGGGGGCCGGGCTGCCGCTGTCCTGCCCCCGCTGCTTCAGCGCTGCTCCGAGCTTTCACTGCCCTGTAACCCCACAGCCCTTGCCTGCTGAGACCTCCCGCGGTTCCAGCCACAGCTCCGCAGTCTCTGATACATCTCATGTACTGAAAGAAATTAGCCCCAGGTTATGCACTCCCGAGTTGTACTGTTACATTGTTTTGCTGTAAAATTAAAGTTGCACTGTTACTTGCTTGTTTTAAACCGTTCATGTTGAATCTGTACCCTAAATTTCTGCTCGTTATGTCCAAGTTCTGTACCCTTTCTCCCTAAATCCTGGGCTTTCCCCTCTCCATTGAAAGCCCGCACGCCGCTGTCTAGTAGTCCCTCCCTGCTGCTCCCTGCCTGCCTGCCCGTCGAGCTGTGGGCTCCGCCCAATATGGAGATCAGGGAACTCCCATCGTGCCTGGCTGCGACCGGGAGTCCAGTTAGAGCTAAAAAAAACCCCTGAGACAGCGAGCCAACACAGAAACTAAACCTAAGAAGGACAAAACTGTGCGAGGCACATGTCTAGCTACCTGCAGGCGGCAGGCATTCTTTTGTTACTTTGTCGCCATGGCCTGAAAGAAACTGGAGAAAGGTAACGCCCCTGGACCACACGAGCCAAAGTGATTCTATTGGAACCCCCGTGAGGAAGGAATCCCGACTCTGCAGCAGCACCGGCAGCAGCAGATTCGACCTGCACCTCCTCCTCCGTGGTGTCTTCAGGGAGCAGCGGTGGCGTGCGCAGCCCCTCGAGCCCCTACCCAGAGCTGATTTCTAATAAAGGCCTTTTCAAAGGAGCCGGTCTCCTGGCCGATTTATAACAAATTGGGGGTTCGTCCGGGAGGTGACCACGCCTGAAGAGGACCGAGGACGGGACGGCCGACCGCTCTTTGGACCCCTAGGACAGCTGGTCACACTGGACCAAGGAAGACAGCCTGGGATCGGACAGCACGGAGGAGCGCCGGTAAAGTATAGCCGGTGGCGGGAGTGGAGACGAGCGAGTGGTGTGTGAGTGAGACAAAGACCGGTAGCTCGGATCTTTGAAGCGAGTGTGGGCCTCCCAGTACCGCGTTTCCAGTCTCCCGCGAGGGACCTGGCCGGGAAAAGAGGGAAGCGAAAGGAGAACGGTGTGAAAGAGGCGTCTCCAGGGGCATAGGCGCCCCCCTCCGGGCGTGCGGAGGTAATTTAGAGGGTGAGTGGCACGTCACAGGGTGTGTGTAGGATAGGCCCGCCTCATTCTAGAATCTACGGAGGCAGGCTGCTCAGGCTGATCCAAGCGTGCGGAAAGCCTGGAGCTGTGGGTGTAGCACGCACCGCACTGGCTGAGGTTACGGCCCGGGGTATCCACGAGTTGGGATACTGGCTGGGGTAGCTGACAGGGTGTGGGAGTGAGAGAGGGTACTGGCCGAGTTACGGCCCGGGGTGTCCAGGCGAGGAAGGGGTGCTAGCTGACAGACAGGGCACTCTGAGCACTGGCAGAAGTGGTGGCCAGACCCTGAGAGTGGGTAACTGCAACCACTACTGGCTTGGGACACTGGCTGGGGTAACTACCGGGGTACAGGAGTGGGCGCACTGGTTGGGGGTACCTAGAAGTGAGAGGTATGCGTTCCAGGTGCGGAGAGCCTACAGGGCCGGGGGTCTTTTGAGTATACCGCCTGGGTGTAGGATGAATGAAAGTTAGGGAAGTCCCAAGGTGCGAGGGATTTAACGATAGGGAGAGTGAGTGAGTCGCACACTGTATGTCCGAGTCCTGGCTGTAAGTGGTGACTGGAACTCTGGGCCCAGGCTGACCGGCCACTTATGGAAACTCGATAGATATACAGGAGAGGAAGAGGGGTGCTGGCTGGGGTAGTGACTGAATCTCTAAGGGCGAGATATCAGGCTACCAACAGGGCACTCTGAGCACTGGCAGAAGTGGCCAGACCCTGAGGGTGGGTAACTGGGGCCACTAACGGGTGTTCGTGGAGTGAGTGAGAAAGGGGTGCTGGCTGGGGTAGTGACTGAATCTCTAAGGGCGAGATATCAGGCTACCGACAGAGCACTCTGAGCACTGGCAGGAGTGGTGCCACTGGGACCACTGACGAGTGTTCGTAGAGTGAGTGAAGATTACCTAGTGAGAATGGGAGGATATATAAATAAGCAAAAACCACCTGAGGAGGAAAAGGGGAAGATAAAGAACATTCCCCCAGATAGTCCATTAGGACAAATGTTGGAACTATGGGATACTGAAGAGGCCACTAAAAATTTGAGCAAGGTTAAAATGATCCATTATTGTATTGAGGTTTGGCCCACTTTGAATTTGCCTGGAGGATGGCCGTGGTGTGGAACTAAGGACCCCTGGATGTGCTCGCAATTAAACCAGTATCTGAAATCCCGAGGGGACTCAGATACTGAGCAGATCCTTTATGCTGCCTGCTGGCAGAGACACAGAACTGAAAGTGAAACAGTTAAGATTTGTAAGCTACAAGAGGGAAAGAAGAAAAATGAAAAAGAGAAAAAGGAGGAAAGCAGTCACCATTGGGACCCTCTTGATTATTTGCCCCCTCCTCCTGTTTACCCTGGGATACCCCAAACTGTCCCTGCTAACCCTCCAGCTTTACCTGTGAACCCCTCCCCATCTCTCCAAACCATGATCCCTATTCCTTCTTCAGTTTGCTCCCCAACCGGATTAACCCCTACAGCTCCACCCTCTCTACCACCTCAGTCTGACCCGACTGTCTTGAGTACTAACCCCTTCTACTCTTCAACTCTATCCTCGACCTCTCCTAGCACTGGCCGAGGCCACTCCCCTTCACCATCTACTGTTCCTGCACTCCCACACAACTGGGAGCTGGACTTGCCAGCCAATAATATAGAAACCCCAAAAGGACCCTACTGTGGCACCAGGTCAAGAACAAAGCTCTTCCCCCTAAGGGAAGTCCCGATAAGTGGGGCAACTGGGGATGCACCTCTGACAGCTTCAGAAGTTGGGGGCTTTAAGAAAGAGCTGGGAGGCCTGGTTGGGGACCTGGTGGGGGTGGCTGGCTGGGTGGATTGGTTCCTGAATCCTAATGTTTGCACCTGGAGTGAGATGAACTCTATTTTGGGTGCCTTGTTCAGCCCCAAGGAGATGGCCATGGTCCATGTCGCGGGGATGCAAGTCTGGGAACAGGGGAGCAGGTTTGGGCCCCGGGCAGGGGACGGGCTCCCGCGGGCGGATCCAGGGTGGGATCCAGGTGGAAAAAGGGGAAGGGCAGAATGTGGGAGACTGTGGAACCCTGGTGGTGAGGGGCATTGGAGGGTCTGTTCCCCGGGGTGGCAGCACCAGGCTGGCCTTTGATGGGACCCAGGGGGAATGGGACCCCAGCCACCTAGTTAAGCAGGGGAGGAGATTTTTGGTTACGTGGATCCCGACAGTCCTGAGGGCCAAGTGCTGTTAAAGGTGCAGTTCCTTGCTGGATCCTGGCCTGATATCAGGAAAAAGCTAGAAATTAGTAACCCATGCTGTTGTTTGGACCCAAGAAAAAGAGTGGACTGACGTTTCCCGTGTAAAAGGACCAGTATCGCCTCCTCCTAACTATGGACAAAACCCAGAAAAATCCCCCACGAGTCTCCCCAAGTGGACTGCCATCCAACATCCTGCCAGCTGACAAAAGAAAAGAACCAATATATGATGAACATGAGTTGAGAGAAATAAAGAGGTTAGGGCTGCACCAAGGGAAGCAAGGGGAATGGCTAACCCCAGATAAACGAAAGTTTTTAAATAAAGCCCTAGCTCGAAAAATGCTAACAGAAATACACAGTCTGACCCACTGGGGCACCCAAGGGTTATGTGATCATTTCTTAAGGGAATATTTATGTATTGGAGTATATAATCTGGCCAAAGCAGTTACTGAAGGGTGCCTTATATGCCAAAAGGTGAATCAGAAAGCAATGAGGAAGAATACCTCAGGAGGAAGGCAAATAGCATTAAGACCCTTTCAAAATATACAAATAGATTTTACTGAAATGCCTTCAGTACAAGGTTACAAGTATCTACTTGTTATAGTTGATCATTTAACCCATTGGGTGGAAGCTTTTCCTACAAAAAGGGAAACGGCACAAGTGGTAATAAAAATATTATTGGAACACATCATCCCCCGGTATGGGCTAGTGAATAATATTGATTCAGACCGAGGTCCTCATTTTGTGGCCAAAATTCTACATGACGTCATTAAAGCCTTAGGAATCAGGTGGCAGTTGCATACACCCTGGCATCCCCAGAGTTCAGGGAGAGTTGAGAGGATGAATAAAACCCTTAAAAATGTATTAACTAAATTGATAATCGAAACGGGAATGAATTGGCTCAAGTGTCTGCCCCTGGCCCTTCTGCGAATCCGGGTCCGACCTAGATCTGACATAGGGGCTTCACCATATGAGATGATGTTTGGACTCCCCTTCTTACTGACCCCTATAGCACTGGGGATTATTTAGAAGGGGAGGCCGCTACCCAAGAATATGTAAAAACAATTGGAAAGACATTGGCAGATCTTAAAAGAAGAGGGTATCTTCCTCAAACCTCTCCCTTGGACACTGACATGCATCAAATAAAACCAGGAGACTGGGTTTTAATTAAGTCCTGGAATACCACCCCACTAACCCCTAAATTTGAAGGCCCGTTCCAAGTTCTGCTCACTACTCATACTGCAGTGCGAACCCAGGAAAAGGGCTGGACCCACATCACCAGAGTGAAAGGACCATTACCACCCCCGAGTGATCCCTCTGACTGCAACAAGGGGTCAGATCCCTCTGACCCTGCAGCCCCAACAAGAGTTCCCTCTGAGTGGACTGCCACTCGAGATCCAGACACCCTCAAAGTAACTCTCAGGAAACAACCAAAAACCAGTTAAAGCCAATAAGGGACAATAACAGTTATTACAAGCTGTCGTTACCATTGTTAAAAATCCACATTGTTACAAGAGGTTAAAAAGTGTTAATATAAAAGTGTAAAATAATGGTTAAATCCGATGTTATAAATTGTTATAATGAGCCACAATGTGTTAATGTAAAAGTAATAAGTAACAGTAATTCTTAATTTAAAAATTAAATCTCTCATAGGGCACACCCAAAGGGAGCTAACTAAAACTAAGAAAAAGGTGGAAGGTGGGAATAAACAAGGGAGAACTCCACAAATCCAGCCTAAGAACTCCCCGACCCAAGAGGCAAGACCAGGTGAGACCAAAGAGAACCCTCAGAGCGAGATGGGGGCAGGTTCATACTGGACTCTTGGAGGGACTAATAGTAGTCCTACTGATATGATGAGGAGAAAGAACCCCCTGACCCAAGAGGCAAGGCCAGGTGAGACCAAAGGATCCACAAATAGAATGGTTCATACTGGACTCTTGGAGGGACTGATAGTAGTCCTATTGATAAGCAAGTTTACAGATGGGGCTTACTCTGAATGCTGTCATTCAGTTTGTGATGGGGAGAATCTACAATCCCTTATGAGAGTTCACACCCATGTGAATCCCACATGTTTTGACATGATCCAATTATCCACCTGTCAAAAAGAGAAAAAACAATATTGGATTGCAAAAAATGCTGCCACATTTAAGCAGTGCCTGACTGGGGAGTGCCCTATCAGAGAGTGGTTCTGTTTTAAAAAGTTAAGAAATACAGAGGGAGTAGCAGACCTGAGAAAAAGAAAATACCAAAAGGGGAGGAGGGGCAGCACACAAACATGGAAAAGTAAAATACAGACACCAAAAAGAATAGTGAAAACATATAAGCCAGCAACTTGGACACAAGATAAATCATGGAGGTGCCGAATTCCAATTTACATGTTGAATAAAATTATCAGGTTATCAAACAAAACAGCCCTTGCCCTTGATCATATCAGTAACCAATTGGCACAGACAAGAGCAGTAGTTTATCAAATCAAACTAGCAGTCGATTATGAAAGTAAGGTAATAAAAAATATTTCCAAAGAAATACAAAAAATTGCATATGTAAGTACCCAGGAATGGAAGCCCTTAATTAATCTAGACTGGTGGGACAACTTCTGGTCCTTTGAAGGGACCTGGTGGGAAAAAGTAGTGTTCATTGCAATAAGTGCCTTTGTCAGTCTCCTGCTTCTCCCCTGCATACTTCCCTGTCTAATTCGAACTGTAGCCACTACTGTTCCAGCTAGTCTCCAAATCCCTAAAGTAAAGATTCAGAAACCTACAAATACAATTAGATTGGAACCCCAAGAAGAACTGAGCACAGCAAAAAGAATTTATGACCAATACCAAGAATTAAAACAGATTTATTCCCTTGAGTCAGACATGACCAATTGATGCGGGCTAAAGCCCGATCAAAGAAATAGAGGGGGGATTGAAAGAAATTAGCCCCAGGTTATGCACTCCCGAGTTGTACTGTTACATTGTTTTGCTGTAAAATTAAAGTTGCACTGTTACTTGCTTGTTTTAAACCGTTCATGTTGAATCTGTACCCTAAATTTCTGCTCGTTATGTCCAAGTTCTGTACCCTTTCTCCCTAAATCCTGGGCTTTCCCCTCTCCATTGAAAGCCCGCACGCCGCTGTCTAGTAGTCCCTCCCTGCTGCTCCCTGCCTGCCTGCCCGTCGAGCTGTGGGCTCCGCCCAATATGGAGATCAGGGAACTCCCATCGTGCCTGGCTGCGACCGGGAGTCCAGTTAGAGCTAAAAAAAACCCCTGAGACAGCGAGCCAACACAGAAACTAAACCTAAGAAGGACAAAACTGTGCGAGGCACATGTCTAGCTACCTGCAGGCGGCAGGCATTCTTTTGTTACTTTGTCGCCATGGCCTGAAAGAAACTGGAGAAAGGTAACGCCCCTGGACCACACGAGCCAAAGTGATTCTATTGGAACCCCCGTGAGGAAGGAATCCCGACTCTGCAGCAGCACCGGCAGCAGCAGATTCGACCTGCACCTCCTCCTCCGTGGTGTCTTCAGGGAGCAGCGGCGGCGTGCGCAGCCCCTCGAGCCCCTACCCAGAGCTGATTTCTAATAAAGGCCTTTTCAAAGGAGCCGGTCTCCTGGCCGATTTATAACATGTACCACCCCCGGATTTTCGCTCATTCCTGCCATCCCAGCTTGCTGTTTCAGAGAGTCCTTCTGGAGCACCGGGATCGGCTGCCCCGGGGGTTTGTGAAGCAAATCCTCTCCTCTGTCCCTTCCCGTCTCGGCCTGCCCGCCATTACCGCGCGCTCCCTGAGCCAGCGCCACAGCGCCCCCTGCAACCGCGGGGGAATCACCGCACCTGCCCTGCCCGCCGGGAGCCACCAGCGCCCCTGCCGGCCGTGACCGGAACTGCAGCGAAGGGAAAAGTGCCCGCGGTCGAGAAGCAGTCACTGGGCTCTGGTGCTGTTTGTTATCACTGCCAGAGGTGGTGTTGGTTGTTTGCTTTATTATACATACTAGTAAAGAACGGTTATTCCTATTCTCATCTCATCATTCCCACACACACATTTTGCCTGAGAGCCCCCTTAATTTCAAAATTAGAATAATTGGGAGGGAGGGGGGTCTACATTTTCCATTCCAAGGGAGGTTCCTGCCTTCCTTTTCAGACACCTGTCTTTCAAACCAAGACACTCACTTATTATTTATTCTTAGCAGCACTTTCCTCAAGCAAATACAAGGTCTGCCTGATCTTTCCCACCAGACCTGCAAAAAGAACTTTATTTCCTGCAAGCAAACAAAAATCAATAACCTACATAAAATTCCATAGGCCGGAAGAGAATATAAGCAAGAGAGTTTATCTGACCTTGGAAATATAGACATTGCACTCATCTGAATGATATTATAGTACCATATTAATTACCCGGAACAGCAGCTGTGCTCTGGTAATCAAACATTTGGGAAAGTGCTCTGTAAGCACTCTTAGCTTTGCACACAGGACCTGATGGATGAATCTGTCTCCACAATAGAAAAATCAGAGGTTGATTACTACTGCAACTAACTCTTGGCTGAAGGTTAAACTCTTTGCTGTCTGTAAAGAAGAAAAAAATTAATAAATCCATATATTTCTTAAGCAACATAAAGTTGAAAGTTTAGGAATTTTTCTCTACTATTTTAAAACACCATCAAAGAGCAGACTATCACCTCAGAATAAGACTACAATGCATTCCAAGTTCTACTCAGGAAAAGATATGCAGTAAGAAAAGGTGAAAGTGTGGGTACTCAGATTCCAATTTGGTCTGTTATCTCTTACCTGAGTCCAGATGAATAATTGTTTGATTTCTTGTATACACAGGCAGAAAGGAAACAATTCCTATAATTACTATTACTACTATTATTATTATTATAAATATTACTTCAAGAGTTTATTTTATAAGAACATTATGCATCTTATTTCCACAGTATAATGTTGATTTGAATAAAAGCTCACACTCTTGATATGTCTGTATACTATAGTTACTGTCTCAAAACAAAGCTGTGTGCCACATGGAACCAAGACTACACACACACATTTTTCTGTCACATAAAGGATAACAGGATAACTCAGGAAGGGACCACAGGACGTCTCCAGTCCAACCCTGCCCATAGCACAGCCAGCTTTGAGCTAAGACCAGGTTTCTGAGGGCCTTATCCAGTTGGTATCTGATAAGCTCCAAGACTGGTGATTGCAACAGCTTGTCTGGGCCCCAGCACCAGTGCTGGATTGTCCTTGCAGGAAAAATGTTTTGTCCTTATAGTCAGTTTTAATTTCCCCTGTTTCAGCATGCCTCAGCTGCCTCTAACCCTCCCTCCCACCACATACTACTGTGAGGAGCCTGGCTGCACCTCCCCTATCCCATGGGCTGTTGACATGGAAGCCATCCCTCCTGCCAGCTGAAGCAGCCCTGGTTCCCCAGCCGCTCCTGTGTCCCTTGTGGCTTGCCATCACTTCCCACCAGTATCATACGTATCAGGGACTCAAACGGGAGGCAGTACCCAGGTGGGTTCTGTCAGACTCTAAGCAGAGGAGATGGTTCTTATCCCACCCTGGCTCTCAGGATCATTATCTGTCTCACACTGCCCCAGGTGCTGCTGACCCTTATTTTGCTGTCTGGGCCTTGTCCCAGATCTGCTATTTGTCCCCATCAGACTTAGCCTGTATCATCATGAGGGGTATTTACATACATACATACATATTATTTTTTTTTTGTAATTAATTATTTCATTTATAAGATGCATAATTGCTTCCTTTTATTATGCAAGGATGATGATAATAATCAACATTATTATTTATTGCCAATAATTATAACTATCAAATAATTATAAATATTATATTGAAAAATATTATTAATAATAATAATGTTTATTTCCTTTTATTTGTGTGAGCAAAATGGTTTTGTCTTCCTTAAAATACATCAGCCATACTTACCCATGTCTTCCATGGAAAATAGCTATTCTTTTAACATACTTATACATTACTCCAAATGACACTAGGAATGCAGAGACCTCTGACTGAATTTTCAAAGGCATCCCACCTCAAGTGGAAGTCCTCTTGGCACACTCTCTTGAGAAATTTCATAAAGTGCCTCTGTTTTTCCTGACTTCAGCAATACACCAATGTTTCATGTGTACATGTCTCAAAAAGACATACGAACACAAGCTACATCTCAAAAAAACAACACAGTCTTTTAGCAAACAGATGACTTTGACAACCACCTTAATTTTTTTTTTTTCTTTAAAGAGCCCCTGTGGTAGGAAATGTTTGAGAATTTAACAACATATGCAATGCCCAGTTTGAAGGAGTTCTCCTCCTCTATTAGGTAACTCTCTTTTCTGAAATGCAACTTGCTTGGGAAACCTCATTGCTCCCACTGCCATGTGCTAAGTAAGCTCATCCAAAACAGCTTTAAATAAAAAAGCTGTGAAACTTATATTTCTTGCCAGTCAGCAAAAGCAGCACCTGGAAAGTGACATTAACATCCCACCACATGCAAAAGTACACATATTGGCTCATAATAAAGAGGCTGAAAAACTGTGAACACTTACAGTAACTATAAAGCAGAAAAGCTGCATGCACAATATTGCTCTGTACACAAGAACTCACAACTTCTGTTAATAGTAGACAGATATAGAATTACCAGCATTAAGAGCACTCAAAACACATTATGCTTTTTTCCCCTTCCAATTCACATCTTATTCAAGCTAAAATATACTCCTGACCAAGAAACACCATTCAGTAATCTTCAATGCAGACAATCCAGATCTCATAGATACTTTAGGGCTCTGGAGATAGGGAACGCTCTGATTAGGAAAGGAACAGATCCTTCTCACCACCTAACACTGAAGTCCTGCCTGCACAAGAAGTAGAAGCAATACAAGGATGGAAGCCATACATTTGGTGCCAGAGGAAGGTTAACAGATATTATGGCCCAAACACACAAAATTAACCAAGCAGTAGAGAAACATCTTGACAAGAAACCACAGGCAACCCCCACAGTGAAGTGCAACAATCAGACACACAAAACCAAAAACATTTTTAAAAATACATCACAAATCCCAGATCATAAGTGGTTGAGGGAATAAAACTGCCTGTTGTCACTATCAAAATTATTAAGCTTCCTAAGCAATAGTCCTATTAACAGCTAACATAAGGAACTTTGGGGTTTTCTTTCACTCTGGTGTCATTTTCTGACACATTACTGCTGGGTTTATTCCTGGATGTTACGTCTTGCATCTTTAATTAGCAGACAGATAATCTAAAACCTTGAATGCTGGAATTGTTACTCTGGTATTCAAATCACGATTAAAATCAATCAAATAAATTTTGATAGGAGAATGAAAAAATTAAATAGTACCTAAACAGTGTCAGAGTACCACAGCATTTAAAATCAGTATTACAATGTGAAACTAATGTCTGTTACAAGTACAACTACGAAAAGTGAACCTATACCAAATCTAAGTTCATGGCTGTTTGTAATTTACCATTCTTTCTACTCTGTGTAAAAGGGCAGAACTATCCCAGAGAATACAGCATAAAATGCTGGCTCCCCAGTGATGAATTCTGAATTCAAATTATCTTTATACTAGTGACATTTTTATAGCAAAGACGACTATCTTTTTGTGTCTATTTGAACAAAGAGGAACTAGATCTAACCTACCAAAAAGAAAAAAAGAAAAAAATAAGCCCAATACCCTTTCCATCCCCTTAAGAGTCACTAATAGTGCATAAATAAATCCACTATTAATGCATAAATGTAGAAAAAATTAAATTATATGATCCAGTGAACTGCAGGGCATGGCTACCTTCAGGGTGAATTAGAAGGCCTCAAGCCTTATTTACAGAGTAAGAACATGTATGTCCAAAAAACACTTGGATTTTCCTCCTCTGGCTACACATGAAGACTTGATCAAAACTTTCTAGTTGTAGAAGTCTTGCTCAGCTGCATTCTAGGACAGTGTTGCACAGTCTTGGTACAACTATCTTGGACACAAGCCAGACAGAGGAGTCACTGAATTCCCCCTCAATTTTCCCTCCCTAAAACACCAATTAAAAAAAAAACAACCAACAAACCAAAAACCTTTACAAGAAACAAAGTTTTCAAGTGACTTAACACTCTAGCTTTTTGAATTCTTTTATGCAATCCATCCACAGGTTGGGTCAGGTACACAGAAGACTGGTGTTGAGACCATCTCAACATCTGGATGGTGTTGAGACCACTCTAAGAAAAGAGGAAGGGTTTGCTAGAATGTGATAGAAGGCTTTTCAGCAAATACACAGTTTTAAGGAATACCAAGGTAAATAAGTGACAGTGAAGTCTAGTTAGTCTGTCAGCCTCATCAGCCTCTTCAGCTGAGTCACAGAACAGAGTTTCAACTCATGGAAATGGTAAAGAAATAGTGCTGAAACTCTAATTCTGTCACTCAATCAGCAAATGAATTTGTTCTGAGAAACTCATTATTATCTGAGAATTTCAAGCCATTTCTGTGCCTTCTGTGAATTTGAAAGCAAAATACAGCCTATGCTGCCCCCCAGAGCCGATGAGACAAGGGTTACTTAACCAAACAGGGCAGACATCAACATCACTCATTTCTCTGATCTGAGGAAGATCTTGACTGAGACCTACTTTTTCAGAACAAGCACATTCCTGTTACTGGAAATAGCTGCTCCAAGATGACTACACATGAAATCTGTTCCCCACACATAATTAAACCCTAATGAAGGCTGGAATTTCTCCACCTCTTCAGCTCACAACAGAATCTGAAGAGTATCAGTAATTGCACTGTACACAGCTCAGGGTACTCAGACATGCAGCTTGCTCAGAAATTACAGTCTGAGCAGGGAAATGGGAGTGATGCCCGGTTGCAGCCACTGGGGTCCCATCAGGTTAAAAAAAAAAAAAATCTGTTGACGCTAATCAAGTTAACTGCATCACACACACTAGTTCCAGATCATGCAAATCAAAAGCAATTGCATTCTGTAAAAGGCACAATGCTTCCCACATACTTGCCAAGATCTACCTGCTAAGGAAACAAACTGACAGAACATAAATGAAAAATTTCCTAAACACACACAAAACTAGGCAGTTTCCTAGTTTTAAAAATTATTTGTATCCTGCCCCACAGTGCATTTGTCTACTTCCAAAAGAGAATCAACACCCAAAAGAACTCAGATGGCTCACATTTCTGCAAAAGTATGTTATTTTTCCTTCTCTTACACAGCAATATTTAGATTTTAGTAGAAGCATGTATTCCACTTGAAATATTTTATTATGCCTTTTTGACATTGTAAAATCCTTTTATATTATTAACACATTCAACCAGTTGAATTACAGTAGAGAAATGTGGCAACTAAAAAAGGTGATTCCAAGGTAAAACACACTTAACATGAATTAAAGGAAGAACAGAACAATCCTGAAATGTTTCAACACTTGAAGTACTTAAAGTATTTAGTTGTTCATTGGTTAGTATTTTTCTCCTTTTTGACTGCAGACAGTCTGACTGTCAATGGCTCACTTATCCTCAGAAGTTATTATTAAGGCAACATATTTCAAAGGCACCCATAACCCTTTCTCTACAGGAAAGAGGAGCCCTAATTATTTTGCTTTGTTATATTTTATGAAGAGAAGATAAGGTATCTTGTAAATGTTCCATTAAACCTATATAAAGGGGATTCTATAATTCCAGGGAATCATATATTTTAAATTATTCTGTTTGCTATTTTTTTATTCCTTTTCAAGGAAGGCCCATTCCTCCTATAACAGAACGTATTTCTAGTCTGAGTTCCAGGTTTAACTGGTATTCTAGGCTCTACCCCTTGGTGGTATTTAACTCAAAATCTATGGCCTGGTCTCTGTTATCCATTGGGCAAAGCATTGGTCTGACCTCTCTTCAAATACCCGAACTTAGCATACATGACATTATAAGAATGCACATGCTAATTTCCCTTTACTTTGATGTACAACAGCATCCTTTCATTTTTAGATTTTTAAATTTAAGACAGAAAGTACGGAGGATGCAACCTCTCTCATGCTTTAAACATACTTTAAAATGAAGGTAGGAAGTCACTGAATTAACTTTACACATGAAATTAGATCTTAAAAGCAATGAAAATAAAGAAAACTATATATTTCCCATAGCTTTGTAGGATGCTACAGGATTATTTTTAGATGATCACCTTACTACAGAATTCAAAACCATGCTTCAAATTAGTCAGGCATATGGCTACTGTCAGTATTAGGTTCCATGAACTTCTCTGGACAAGTAAACTTTCAGCTTTATGGAAGTTCTAAAACCCATGATGATCAGTAAATCCAACCTCCTAAAAAGCACAAACTATTATGATCCCCTGAGTTCTTGCTTGAACTCCAGCATAGACCATTTAGAGAGCAATTTCCAAAGTTTGTCAACCCACAACATTCCATTATCCTACAGAGAACTTGCATTAGACTACCATGCTACAAGCATTAGATATTCACTTCACTTTTTAAAATATTTACACAACATACTCTTTCTTATAGTCTTCTGAAACTCTGCCATAAGGATTACTAAAAACTAGGAGTTCAAAATGCTCTTCTAGCCACACACTTCTAAACATGTTAAATGACTCACCTGAACAGAACAACTTTTATACATAAATACAGCTGGTCAACAGTAGGAATTTTACACAACCAAGTTTCAAGACTTTTAGAAGTTCAGGCCAGTTTTCAAACTGCTGACAGTTACTTGTGCAGATCCGGTGCTCATATACACATCATCCAAGCTCTGGAACTAAAAGTGAATCACTACAAGCTGGATGTTTCAAAAATTTGATTAAAAGCCATGACTAAAAAAATTAAAATGAGTCCTGGGAAAATAGTGATGGATCTTTCAGGCCTATGACCAGGGGGTTTGACTTTTCTGAAAGTCTCTGAACTTCTAACTCTCAGTTCTAGGGGGAAAAAAAGTCTAAAAAATGGAAACAGAGAAGGTGGCAAGGAACGTGGAAAAAAATCTGCAGTTTGCAAGAATGAATAGGTTATACACTTATCAGAGACAGTTTCTCAGAGTGGGTTTACCTGTGTGTTCTAACTTGGATCCAAACTACACTTCTGAATGCAATTTGTGATGGTCCCCATAGACTGTACTTCAGTACACACTGTGGGGCAGACTTGAAAATCACATAATAGATTTCTTCCAAACAACCATCAGAATTGGCAAAAGAGAGGTTTTGAGCTAAGAAATGCATGTGAATAGCTGCAAAATAGATACACCTAACATAACAGCAAAATCCTAGCAGAAAAAAAAAAATCATTGTAGCGACAGAGAAACTGATACATTATTCTAAAAAAACCCCCAAACATAGAATATCCCTTTCCTCCCCAAAGGTTCAAATAAAACCCAACCCAATCCAAACAGAAAAAAACCCCAAAACCCAAAACCCCAAATCCAATAAAAAACCAGTAAAACCACCTAAAAAATTCTTCATACTATGTTATTTAATTCTGCATGGTTTAAGAATCTAAGTAACAAACATAGTTCAGCAAACCAAGCAAGCTGAAAAGCCAAATACAAATTTATTTTACAGCTTACACGAGTAAGAGTATGCAAATATTTGGAGAGCTCATCCAGGAAACCTAAATATTACACTGAAAAGAAAATGATAAATTATCAGCAAACAGAGATGTTCAAGGTGCAATGAAGAAGAGCCATCAAGCTCAAAATCAATAATCCATACGTGCTGCAAAGAACTAAGCTACTAAAAAAACACTGAAGGAAAATAAGCAAGAGAGAGTTTGTTGGTGCTCCACAATAGCAGAACTGCACTTGACTAACTACAAAACAGAGTAGCCAAAGGCTGCTTAGCAGCAATGGTATCTCCCTTGGCTCCCACCCATGGCAAGTGCAGCCAAGTCCCACCCCGACACATTTCCCATGTCCCAGAGAGGCTGGCCTCTGTACTACCACAGTCCAGGTTTTTCTCACCTCAGATTCATTTCTGCATAATAGAAAAAGCAGCTGTGGCTCTCTTTGCACTGTTTTGCCCAGAGGAATCTGAACTCTGCAAAATAACAGACTTAAAGAAACATGGAAACAACTGTTCCTGTTTCCATCTGTCTCCACCCCACAAATAACTCTTTTGGTCATACACCAGGCAACTCCTCGTATGCATGTACATGTATGGTGGGAGATGGGTCCCTTCTGCGACAGCTCAGCTGGCAGCGGGGACAGCAGAAGTCCATGTCTGGACCAAGACTTGCTGCACCAGCTGGTGCTGGGGTTTTGCCAACCACAGACCTAAGCACTCAGATGACAGTATTGAAGGACCATCTGCAAGCACATTAGCTTCCTGGATTTCCTACTAAGTTGGTGAGCTTATTATGTTTTTTCCAATAAATGACACTTTTTACCATTTTGGTCCCAAGGCCTGCATTTCTCCCGTCACCTCACCAAAAGACCCTGCCCAGAGTCACAAGCAGTTGCTCTGGTCTCTTCTGCCAAACCCCAAAACCCCCAACTCTGCATCCCCTAAGCAAACCCAAGGCTATCCAGAGCTCTTCAGCTGCACTTTGCCATAACTGATTCCAGGCTCTAAGCTTCACTATACAAACACTTGCCAAATTTGAGTCATAATTTAAGAAGAAACTATCTCACTTTTCCCTCCTGAACTACAGCTGTTCTGCATGGGGTGTAGTGTCGACACAGGGTGCAGTGCTCTACTCCAGGAAAGAGGAGGTGGAAGAGTCAGAAATGAAAGAGTAAAGTTGAGTACAGGAACAGGTGAGGGGAGAGAGCAAGGTGAGTGGCTTTACCTTTTGTCCTTGTTTCTCACCAGGCAACTCAATTTTAATTGGCAATAAATTAATTTTCCCCAAATCAAATCTATTTTGCCCATGACAGCAAATGGAAATCCCCCTCTTTATCTCAATTTACAAGTCTTTTTATCTTATTTTCTCCCCAGTATCCTGTTGAGGAGGAGGAATGAGAGAGAAGCAGGGAGACAGCAGCCAGGCCAGGTCAATCCATCACAAGCTCAATGAAAGAAAAGAATTATTACAAAAACAGTACTGACATATATTCAACTCTCTTCAATTTAATGCAAATATGGGGAAAGACAACTTCACATGAGTAGATATAAAGATAAACTTACCCTGGGAAGGTTTGTAGCCATCTTTTTCCCCTTTGCCTCTCTTGGGCAGTGCTGTCCTGGAAGAGACAGCAGGGGTCATTTTCCTTTTGTCTCCTTCTGGTAGGCACCATCTTGGAAGGTGTACTTCTGCCACTTCGGGTTTCTCTTTGTTCTGGGGGCATTTGTGAGATTTAGCAATTCTGCATCTCGTGATTATTTACTGTTATTTTTTTTTTGCCTGTTGCAGTTTTGCTTGTTAGTAAACTGCTATTTTTGACTCTCATCAACTTACTCATATTTCTCCTCATTGGTGGAACGAGATTGGTTGAAACCAAGGGGAAGTAACTCACTTTAAAGTGTTCACCTTTTTAAATTGTCCTAAACCAAGAAAGACAGAAATGTTGTTGGTTTTCTTCTCAACTCTCCAATTGTCTCAGCACTGAAAAGCCCGTTTTACAGACCACTCTACAGCAATAAAGCAAAAAAGCCTCTGAAATCACCTTGCCTGGTTTATTATACCACACTAACATCAGCAATTTAAATCCTCAAAATTCTTATCTACACTCTTGTCTATTTTACTTAGTGCTGTCTTAAACAAAACGTTAATGGAGAGCCCTTTGCCCATACTTTTGTAGACTTTCATTTCTAATGAGTGTCTGTCACAAGACACTCAAACACTGAGTGACACCTTTCTACCCAATGTAGGTCTATGAAATAGGCAAAACCATTATGCCTTCAATAAATAATATATTCAAAAATAGCATAGAGAAGCCACCATAGACTCTTGTGGTCCTTGCAAATTTTGTGATCACAGCTATGGAAGATACTTTGCCTTTTTAAAAATAAAGTTTCTCTGGATTTTTTTAATACAGCAGAATACATATACTATGATCTAAATACTCCCAAAATATTTTAGAGTTGCTTTGCAGTACTGTTACCTTCAACTACCTTTGAGGACAAAGTGTTACCTAAGCAGAATTACAAAGCAAGTCTAATTCTACCTTAATAGAATTACAAAGAAATCCAAAGTTAGAAATAACTTCCAGAATTCAAAAATCAAATGATTTTGAGCCCACATTTATTTTATCCTTTCTTTCTATGAGATTTGCAATGTTTTGCAATAGTTAAGGAATCTGCTGAACTGCAGGCATTACACTGTCCTAAAACTAGACACTATAGAGAATATAATACATATAATATAATATAACATAATATAATTAATTATAGCAGTTGTTATTTTTAAAAAATATTAATCCTTATATATAATTAATTTCATTTAATAGATATTTATATAGTTTAAAGAATATAATAATACAACACTTACTACTTTTTACTGACTGGATTTTTTAAAAATAAACTGTATTAACTGAGAATACCTGGCCACATCACTGATAATATTACAGATATTATTTGTGTCCCAGGAGGACAACACTAATAAAACTAACAACTTAGTCCAATGTTAATGTACTGACTACTGTGTAAAAAGCTTCTTAACATCCTTTGGAGCTAGGCAGAGAATTCCACACAAGTCCAAAATCCCAACTTTATTACTGCTTTTCTTGTCAGGAATATCACACTATAAAAAATGCTAAGCTGATGTCCATATCTGATGAATTCAACAATTTCTCAGTTAGACTAAATAATGCATTATACCTAACTTCTGTTGTAAAATATCTTTTTTCTTACAAATTAATTTACAGTTTGAAAAGGCCAGCTTTTAAGGCCAGCCTGATTAAGAATTATTTTCATGTAAGTTGTTAGGTTATACTTAGAGTGTCTTTTCATTAACAGGATAAAGAATCACTGGTGCAACTTGGAAATCATTGATATATTCATGCAACTGGAACAAACTAACAATTTCCTTGACTAAAACCCACAGACTTGTTCTTATTCCAGTATATGGTGTCTGGCACAGTCAGGATACTAAATTTTCAGAAATAATGTTACCCGCTTTGCAAGGGGAAATTGGCTTCTCCTTCAAATCTATTCCTAAACAGTTCAATGATTCTGCATTTCTTTAAATAACAAGAGGAATTATTTTGTGACTATGCATTAATTCAGAAAAAAGAACATCAAGTAACAAAACCAACCAACTAAAGCACTTCCTAAAAGCTTCAGTTGGTAAAAAATAGTTTCTAGTACACATCAGAGTAGCATGTCAGCAACTCTTGCTCCAAACAGACTGACAGATCCAGGTATAGGACTCTGTCTGCAAACATATCATTATAGAAATGTGTCTCAAGTTCTGCAATCCAACCAGGTGGATAACAAACAAACAAACAAACAAACCCCCAAAACCAAAACAAACAAACCCCCCAAAAACAACAACAAAAAACCCCCACAAAACCAAACCAAAACAACAAAACAAAACACACAGCAACCACCCACTTAAAACTACATCTGTAAAAACCTTTTGGTCCTATTCTCACATGGTAGTGATTTGCAGATTTAACGGAAACAAGCTTTTCTTGCTTGTTAAAAAATTTATAAGCATCTGTCCAGCAAGAAAACCAAGAGTTTCAGCTCTACATCTTTCACTGAGTCACCACATAATTTCCTAGCAAATTGAACAGAAAGACTTCAGTAACAAATGGATGGTATGTAAAGGAAATTATAAAAATTGAATTCAGAGTACGCTGTCTTGCAATAACTTAGGCCCTAGCAAGGACCCATGACAGCCCACAGTGAAAGTGTGAAAAACAGGGTACCCTGCTGCTCTGGCAAATGCTCCAGCACAGATGGTAAGAACGTCATCATGAGGAACTGGATCTAGGTAGAAACCTAGGTAGAAAAATTCTGTGCAGTAATCTAAAAACATAAACTAAACCCAAGCACCCCAAGATAGTAATAATGCACGAATTTTGGACTGTCAAGCCACCCACACTGAAGCACTCCTTTTGAAAAAAAGGCTTATGTTGCCCACAGAATACTGCATAAGGCTTATGCTGCCCATAGAACATAAATTATGAAATCTGAGTATGGATGTAGCAAAAATGGGACCAATGACAAAAAGGAAATTATGAGGGGGCTGTTTTCTTCTGAAAAGCTTTGGCTGAGACAAGAAATACAAGCTACATGAAAAGCTCAGCCCAAACTCAGAAAAAAACAGAGACTGACACAGCAAATAAAGAATAAAATATCAAATCAAGGGGAGAAAAAGGAAGGTGGGTCTTCCACTGTGTGGATGCCTCTAGGCGGTAGTCATGCTGACATGTGGATTCAAGTCCACAAGGAAGACAGACGAAAATCCTCTGGATGACATGCTGGACTCTTAATCAGGTTCTGTTCTTAATGTTGTTTGTTCCTATTTTCTGAGTTTTGGGGGTGGGAGGAGAAGGGCACCTATGGAGGCAAGAAATCGATTTACACCTCAATACCTAGGAAACTGTAATTCAGCAGTAATCACATATGTAATTCCTCAGAATCTGCACTCTGTATCATTACAGAATTGTAAACCTGTATACTTGAATGCATAGATTATAGATTATTTTGCACAGACTGCTTTGCTGCTCCACCGTTTTACTCTCTGAGTGTTCATTAATCAATAAATATGTTAACAGCTCGCACCAGTTATGACCGTGATACAGCCAGACTGTACGCCTCATAAAAGGAGCAGGGGTTTGGCTACGCAGAGCCGACGCCAGCCAACCCGACAACAACGTCAGCAGGCAGCTATTGGCCAGTGAGCAGGGCGGTAACCGACCACAGCCAATCAGGTTCCAAGGCGGAGCATCGAGTAGCCTGCATAGGAGCTGTGCACGCCATTAAACAGTCTCTGCAGCACGAACCTCGGAGTGCGTTGTCCTCTCCATCTCCCCTGACTACGACAACCAGCTAAGTCTGAAGCCTCCATTCTAAACACAGGCGTGTCAAATCTTGGCAGCAACAGAAAACTATTCACACAGCAATTTTTCTTATGTTCTTCTACTATGTATGAGTGAGGCTGCGTGATAAAACCAAGGATCACAAAGCAGCCCCACCTTCTGCCCAGTCCAGCAGGATCTATTTTCCTCAAAAACAATGTAGTATTAAACCAAACAAACATGATACGGAGGCAGTGCACTGCTCTCCTACGAAGATAAATCAAAATCAGGTTTACTCATATTACTATGTACTAAAAATTACTAAGTAAAAAATATACAAATAGGGAGCAACATAAGAATCCATTTTTCTCCGTTAAGACTAACTAAGAAATAGGTAGCTGCAATGTTTAGGCGATTTCTATTATAAAGTTTGTGCCACTGCTTAAAGGTTGTAGAGCTTTAGTTGATTGTTTTTGTACTGAGGCAGAAAGAGATGACTGAAGAACACAGCAGTCAGAAATTCTTGATTTCTATCTAATTCTTTCATTCCTGACAGTGGGCAAGTCACAGAAAAATCGCTCCTTTACTGCAAAGAGCATGACTCAAAAACTTACCAAGCTACTAGACTGAAGTGAAAATTAATCAGTGTTTATTTATACTAAATTCCTAAAATGAAAAATTTGAATCAGCAAGGAATTCTAAAACAACACAGGACTGGCAACATGAAATACAGTGGGAAGATGAAGAGAGAGTTTTTTTGAAATACAGTTTCTTTAAGCATAGGGAACAGTTACTCTCAATTTCCTTCATCTATTTTATTTTTGTAGCAGGGAAAAAAAATCAACCTTAAAACAAGGTCAGTCTTCTTAAAACACTGAGTTTATAAATACAGAAACTATGTCATCCTGAAACAAATCTCCTGAAGATAATCATCTGGGAGAATTTACGAGAAAAGTGTACTTAGTACATAAATGCACACAGCAGCAGTAATTAAATTAATAACATATGTCTAGAGCATGTTAATTATATGTGATGTGAATTTTTCATTTCAGTTTAAATCAGGCATACTGCAGCAGACTGAGATTTAAGTATATATATAGATTATTTATGTAAGATGTATTATCAAATTCGCTCCACACCCTAAGGGAAATGCAGGAAGCTAGGAATAGAATTAATTTATTGTCTTCAAACCAAACTGGGTAGCACTTGAAATAAGGTATGCTTGTAGGATGTCACAAATGGAGGGAGGGAGTTGAATTACTCTGTGATGCAAGACTGTAATGTCCTCCAAGTTTTAAATAGCTGGTGGCCAAGCTGAGCAGTGCACTTCTGTGTTTGAAATTGATGCTATCTTTTTCAGCAAAAGTACAGAAATTCTCAGTTAGTACACATTTACATTTAGGACTGTTTGTACATTTAGGACTACTTGGGCAGTTCTATTTGCTGCAGTCTTGCTGAAGCAAATGGGCAACAGGAAGAGGTCTGTTCCTTGTAAATGTTTCTACATACTACAAGAAGTACATTGAATGGCAGAAATCAATACAGCAGTTTTACAGTACAGCCGTTTCACTCGCTGCAGGGCAGATCCAGATTCTTTTGAGAAGGATCACAGACCAAAATACAGACTGATACCTTTAACCCATGTATGCTGCTTATCTCATCTTGGAACTACTTTGCAAGAAAAACTGGCAGGGGCTTCAACAAGAACTCTAGGAGTGGCCATAGGCTTTCTCATGTGCTATAAAATATTTAATATCCCAGTTCTTTTTCCCTCAAAAAATGCTTGAAAATTTTACTTGACAGTAGCAAATCTTTCTTTTGTTAGAATTCAAAATTGGCATTTTATTAAGTCAAATCAACTTAGCAGAGTGAGGTACCAACAGGAAAGGCTGAAAAACTTCCAAACATAGGTTTTGCATTAACAACGCCATCTTGCAACTCATTAAAAAAGACTACATAGGTTTTGAGAAATAAGATTTAAAAAACCCCCTACCATCTCACAGACACTGGCCTCAAAATAATGGCTAAATTCAACAAAGTTGAATTTTACTAGGGATTACAATTATCTGCTCTAAGTAACTTATTTTCTTACTCCATAGACATTTGGGGAGGCAAGCTTCCAGGAGAGTTTGCTCCTGGAGAAAGGGTCATTCCCTCTGAACAATAATCACAGAAAATCAGTCCCAGCTACTTAACCAGCCATGTAATCCCAAGGGATTGACCTTTGGTGGAACGATAATGGGCAGCATACCAGGTGGCTATTTCGTAAGGCAAACTTGCATACTTGTCCCCAGAGATGGCACACATCCAAGGTACAAACAACAGGCTGTCATGCACACATCTGCTTTCTCAGATCTAAATGCACATGCAGGTATGAAATATAGCTTACGTTTTAACTATTAAAGATCAAAAACTGCTGCCACAGTGGCAAGTAGCATAACCACAGTGTACAGACAACCATGCTGTATGGGAAAGTCCATCCATTTCATATTTCTCAAATGCAGCTGACTGACAAAATAACCTCAATCTACAAACTCCCCAGCAACAGCAGCCATGCAAGTGGACCCTGCAGCCCATGCTACCAACAAGCGAATCTCCATGTATACATGGAGGGATCTGCTCCTGTAGTCCTTCCTTAATTTATCCAGGAATCCAACAAGCCATGAACCTTACACTGCACGGCACCTAGCTTAACATAAGACAAATACATCTACTCTCTTTAAACACACTGGCAAAAACGAGTTGGGGGTTTTTCGGCTAATTTTAAATACACCTTCACAATACACTTTTCACAGGTGTCCTTTGAAGATTCAAAAGGTAAATAAATACCAGGGGTTTAGTCTGAAATACTTTCAGTATGAAGCAGCTTAAATACAGTACTGTGAAAAATGCTGTGGAAGTACCTTGTTTTCTTCTTGGCTTTCACATCAGGAATACATGGAGGACTATTTTTCTCAATGCAATGTTTTACGTTTTATGTTTTATGTTTTATGTACAAATTCAGTATTGAACACAAAACCCCAAAGGATCAAAATTAAAATTTCAGATAGATGTTACTAGGCAAGAGAAGTAAGAAGTTTGCAAAAGAATTAATGAAAACCCATAAGGACCCATAGCGGCAGGATCATGGTAAAGATATAACTCAGAGGAATGAAATACCTACCTGCATAGATTTCATTATTTTGACTTGTTTTCTGCATATTTTAAAATACCTCCAATGCCCTCTAGACTAGTGCATCTTGGAATTTACTACTTAAGAACTAAGCATTGGTTTTAAATGCTGTAAACACATCTTCATGGACAAAGGCAGAAAACACACTCTGCTACATGTTAGTCAAAGGGAAATAGCTACATATATTCAGCACTGAAGGTTCTATCAGTCTGTGTAACCCAAGTCTTGAAAAAGAATCATTTCCGATAGCTTATTTTTAGCACTCATTTACTTTGTGCTATTTAACATGTTATTGTTTTGCTTTTGTACTCCAAAAGAAACTTAACTCCAATTTGAAACCTTTCATAAATTTAACTGTCCTGTTCCATCTGAAAGTCCTACAAACATTATACTGCACCAGGCAGCCAGCTGAGCCAAGGTACAGTCCAGATGGAAATTCAACAAACAGAAATGCTGAGACGGACTGATTACGTTAGCCATTCATTTATACTGAGACCTCCTGTAATATTACAGAGAGGCATAGTGTAAGAATTGGAGCAGAATGGATTTGTGTATTATATTAGTATCCAACATGTTGCAGTTCACTCTCCCAACATAAGCAATTTCCATTTCTGCTCTCTCAGGCCCAGCATGCTATATGTGACATGAATCAAATGAGATTACTATTCTCAATTACTTAGATACAGGATAGTATTTTGCACCAAACCAATCTCCTTCAAATTTCTACACTTCCTCTGGGAACTATGTTGAACAGTATCCCTAATGCAGAACGACTCAGTAAGCAGAAAGAGGGAGCAAAGCAAAACTGAGCAACAGCAACATCAGCCTGCAGAACTCATTACTGAAGGTTTGAGTTGTGGCTTTGACTTTATTAATTTGCAAACATCTACTCTCTTTAAATCGCATCACAGAACTTGCATGCAAAGGAAAAAAAAAAAAAAAAAGGAAAGCGTCAGGAAAGAATCCATAATCAGAGCTCACAGTGTAAATGTGCTCTAATCCAATTCATGCTTCATCATAAGTCAAAGCTTCTCAGACTGTCAACCAGACAGGATGCATGTCAGGTGAAAATACTTAACATGTATAGGCAAGTGCAGAGGTTTCAGATTCTGACAGAGAGAGGATCAGCCAGCTGATCTGAGCTTTCTGAGATTTCACATCTTCTTGGAAAGCAAGAAAGCCATGCTTCTTCCACTCCCGTTACATTATTTGTGTAGTGTGTGCCCAGATATGTTACAATGATTAACTAATGTAGGAGACAGGTAGTATTCAATATAAAATTAATACAAATTAGCATGTTTAAATGACCAGTAAACAAGCAGCCATTACATTGTGTTCTCCCTTAAAAGCACAAGTTGTAAACAGACCCCCTTTATAGATACCTCCTGGGCCCAATCAATAATGAGATTCCTCTCTGTGGTTTGCATACTATGTCTTACAGCAGAAATTACAATGAATTTCAAAGGAAGAGAAACATGAAATCCACTCAGACTCTCCCCACGGCCACTTAAACTAATAAATAAATTTAGACCAGCAGCTTATCAGGAAAACTTCTACAAAATGAAGCAAAATATTAAATTTAAAAAAAAATCAGCCAAAAAAAAGTTGACTCAACTCATTGTGAGAGGACACTTTTGCAGCTCACCTTTACCAGAGGAAAAAAAGAACTGGAAACATGTCAAAAAAAATCAATCATCAAAATAAATCACAGTCTTTGAACAATTCTCCCTCAGGAAGTGAAATTAAAAACATAGATGTCAACAGAATAATAAAACCATATATTGATAAAATAAAAAAAAAACCTCTATCTTCAAAATTCTTGAGGAAGGAAAGAAGAGTAACTCACTACAATTAAATTCATTCTAACATCTTTAATCTGCTATTAATGGAAATCTCAATTCAGTCGTGACAAAGAATACTTTGTCTGTCAATCATCTGTCAATTCAGACAATAATATCCAAGACAGAGAATAAAATACAAAACAGAAATGAAAATGCCAACCCTTTCCTCTAAGACATGCTAATATCTCAATTTTGATGGCCTAAATTCCACTTGATCACAGTGAAAAGGTTATACATGAAATCACCCTATTGTCTTGAAAATTTATTTCTAACTGATGAGTTTTCCTATCTACAACCCATTTTTGCCATTATTTGCCACTACAGCAGTAGTCACACAATAGTGATAAATGATTACAAAGATTCAAAATTACTTGAAACATTTATTCAAAAGTGTCAAGAAAATAATTCAAAAAAGAAAAGGTTTGGTTATCACAAAGTTCTGTATTTCTTCTAAAGTAACTGAAACTACTCTCTTGGAGCTCATTCACTTGTAAAAACATTGTTCATGCAAATAAATATACTAGTATTACCTGCCTGACCTTTTTATGAAAGATGACTGCAACTGCAAAGTGACAAGTTCTGAAACTAAAAGCAGTCCTCCAGGGATTCTAATAATCTCCTTCAGTAATATTTTATTCAATTAATCATAACTTAAGTCTTGGACAGAAAGAAAAAAAGGAAGTAAAAAAAGCAAAATTAAGTAATCATGGTCTAACATTTAGGTTATGGAGCATTATAAAAAACAGTTTTTACCTTCAAAACATTTAAATTCTGTTTTTAGAAACATAATTGAAATTCTGTACTTCATATAGCATCCACTCTTTAAAGATCTGTAGAGAATGCAAATACCAAAGCACCAAAGCCATAAGCAAGAATGAACTTTAAAGCATAAACAATAAAATAATTATCTGTTCACAAGCAGTTTTGTGGAGAGCCAATTATATATGTGAAGTATACATAATGTTCTTATTCAAGTTGATATCACTCAAACAAAAATGCAGGTATAATGATATCTTCATTAAAGATTTAAGATATTCTGTCCCCGATTTTCACTTACTGTTTACCAAAAAGAAAACAAAGAGCCACTCAAGCTTGTAAGATTACAATCTATAAATAACACTGGGAAAAAACACCCTGTGAATAAAGAGGCTGGAAGGTAGGCTCTTCCGCTAATCCACAAACAATAGTTTTAAGTGATTAAACCGTTGTTTATTTCTCACACTTAACTTTTTTAGCCACTGGCCAATTTTTAATTTATTTTATAAGAGTCTCAAAGATAATGGATTTTTTTTAAAGCTTCAGAAGCAGTCTCAGTTCATTATCCCAGCAAGTGAAGAGTGAGGTCCAGCAGCAGTTGGCAGGCAAATCCATACGTGGCATGACCAGGCCCACAGCTAAGCAGGTCTCTGGTGTAACCCTATCCCTCAGCCTCCTCTCTTTCATGAGCAACTTCCTGGCTTTCTAGGGAGATGTCTAGTAAGGATAGGGGGAGTAGACAAGAAAGCAACGGATCAGTATAGTAACAGTAGACTTATGAAATCTTTATGAATCTTACAAAAGTCAGGCTTCTGGTGTCTTTGAATAATTTCTTACGAGTTCTCCTTAAAAGCATGGGAGGAATCACAGACCCGTGGCTGTATTTAGTGCACAACATAGATTCTTAATGCCAGCCTCCCTTCATCTCACCAATCCTGGCTTCTGAAAAATCTCCCAGATACTCTCATGAAAGTTCTTCCCCACAGCAGCATTTTCCTGTCTACACTATGCTAGCCACTCTTGTGTCACGTTTTGTAACTTCACTTCCACTCATCTCCAAACATAAACCAACTGTATTTTGAAAATGAATAGTCCAGACAGCCTGCTGCTTTATTACGAATTATTTAACATACTGAAAAAGCTTCAGCTTTTGAAACACCTGGGGCTGACAGAGTTCTACACCAGTGTGGCAGGGATCAGAATGTGTCCCACCTCCTCCTGCCAGGTGCGGATGTCAGGGCAAAGAGGAAGCAGGCAATGTGGTCACAGGTCATACACGGGAAGATATTTGGTTTGCCTGTTGAAACATTTTCAACTGCAGGTCTATTTTATGAGATTCTATACAAAAATATCCAAACATCATACTACCCAAAAGTTCACCTTCTCTGTGTACAGAATCTACCTACTTAGTAGTCACTTCTTTAATAAATGATGTTCCTGTTTGGCTTTACTCCAGGAGTGACTTCTAAATTCTGCAACCTGCCTATTGAAATTTTCTGAGTTCTGACAAGACCATAAAGTAGGGGCAAGCTATTACAGAAAGCAAAGGATAAAGCATAGGAGGAACTGTAGAAGAGCACAACTCAAGTACAGAAATGCAGCAGTGTCACTTAATAGAAAGATCATTTTCCCATCCACCTCCCAGGAGAAGCTAAAAAGATAGTCAGAAAATAAGGCTGAATAGTGCCTCTTTTCATCCCAAAAAACCACGCAGGATTTCATTGCTGGTTTTTGTATTAACCTACACAATGTGTCCCAGTGGACAAACTCCTGATGAATTCTGCACAAGGTAGAAGTGTCATGATTCTTATTGATACCGCAAACACTAACTAAATCATGTAGAAACTTAGAAGTTAACAAACCCCCCCAAATAATTAAAAGCTTTTGAAAGTTTCTGCATCATCTAAAAAATGCATCCATATTGTTAAAGACAGACAATTTAAAACCCTTCAGTCTTTCACCTGGAAACTTTTACATTATTACTGTTTTAAGAAAGTTTTTCAATCTATCTACATTCCCACAATATGATCTGGCTAAGAAAGAATTTTTTTTAAAAAATCCCTCATAAGCCTGAGTGAAACCTAATTCTCCACATTAGAGGAGAACAACTTTTAACTGCTCACAGTAAAAAATACCTTATTAACAGAAAAAATGCCTTGAAACAACACCCAGACTCCAAATTTACTAGCTTCTGACGTTTTGGGGGGGGGGATTCTGTTTGTGGTGAGTTTTGTTTGGTTGGCTGGTTGTAATATACTGCTCAATTTTTTTTAAGGAAAAAGTAAAACAAATTAAAAAAACTAACTAGGCAAATTCCTACAACAAGAACACAATCAAAACTACAACAAGAGGAAAAGAGATAGAAGAGTAGTAATGCCATTTTACCTAAAAAACCAAATATTTTGTTAAGAGCACTATTTAGGACAGTCTACTTATTCAGTATGTCTGTTCTCTTACAGATTTCTTTGGTTGTAATTCTCCCCATCTACAAACAAGTTTACAAAACAAGTGTACAAAATTTTTCAAAGTTTCTCCACTTTTGAGCATAACAAAAATTCAAAAAAATCATAAATCAACCAAGCCATTCTAATATTAGGACAGTACAAGCATGAGAAGAGTAAGGTCTATGTGCAGCTCACAAGGGTGAGAAGAAAGTTATTTACACAGATTTCTTTTTTGAGAGCAACATTAAAAACAACAGCAGCAAAACAAACAGAAAAAAAACAAAGAGCATAAATGTGGAACTTGTATGGCAAAATTGCATTCAAACAGAATATGAGCATATTCTCTCAAGGCGTTCACAACACCTCTTCGCCACCTCAGCTCAGTTTCCAAGTAAGCCTTTGACAATGTAAGTAACAAACATACAGATCACACAGTTAAGGAGGGACTTCCAGTTTATTCTAAATAAAAATAACTCCATAAAACTGAATCCAGTTTTGTGCTAATGGCAGGATTAGAGCAAAGCTACAGAGATTTAAATCAGATGCCTCTGAATTGTTTTATCCTCATTAAAAACATTGCTTCTTCTAAATTCCTGGAGCAGGCAAAAACCACTATTTGGGACTTGGCTAGTTTTGCTAGAAGCAGATCAGTGAGACCTGCTAAGTAAAAAAATCTGTAAGACTCTCAGACATTTCTATTTCCTACTTTTTCAAATATATAAGGATTTGCAATTCTGGGATCCCCAGGAAAAAAAATCTCATTTAGCTAAGATATAACTAAGCTCAGCAAATATGCTGTTGATAGTATCTTTCACTCTCACTAATTTCCACCTCAGAGATTTTCTATGTTGAAGCTCAAAAGCATAGCTTCAGCTATTATCCAGGGCTTCCACAATGCCATGCTCAGTTAGTCTATTCACCGCTCAGAAAAAGACTTTGCAGGGCTTTACTACAAGCTATTCAAGAGCAGGCAGTTAGTGGAAATGTAAACAGAAGCATGCAATGTAATAACTACTATCAAAGTAAACCAAGTGCTACTTTAAATTAAAAAGGTCATCTCCCACACAGAGAGGATTATCAATTCATTACTTCCATCCTTACTCACTCAACACTGAAGCAGCCATATCACCTCCACTGCTTCTTACTGTTGCTTTACATAGAAACGAGACAAAGAAAAGGTATTTTTCAGGTATTTGTACAATTTTTCAAATAAAACACATTCAAGTTAAACCTTTGCACACACTTTAGTGAATCTTACCAGAAGTCATGGAGGACTGTGAAATCCCTTAATAATAAGCTCCAGGCATCAGGAAGAAGTTGTTTAATGACATGTTTTGTATTTATTAAAAAGATAAAAGCTAACATTATTAGTATGCTCATTGAAGTCACAAAAGCTGCACTTGAGCTGCCCAGCCATTTCAGCACTCTCTCAACGACTTCTGATCTGGATTACATATGCAGTAACAACATCAGCAACTTACATCAAACTCAGAACCAAACCCAAAAGCAGACAGCTCCTGGTGGATTTTCTGGTGTGCCTTCAAGCGCCTCACACAGCACAGCAGAAGTAGAGCAGTCATAAACCACAACTGACAGGCAGGTCACCAGGACAGCAAGTAACTTCTCAGTTTCACTGAACAGGCTTCACATCAGAATCAGAGCTCCAGCAGATCTTTCATGGCACCCCATTAGAGCCAGAAACCTACGTGGGCACACAGCTACACATGACTTTCTGCATGCTACTTCACCACTATTCCTATTTTAAAGATCTAGAAAAGTCTGTCAAATGAACTGATTTCACTCAGATTTCAAAAGCAGGAAAAAGATCTTAAGAGAAAATTAATCAGTAATTGCTGTATACATGTTATAAAAGGTGCTTCATTGAAAACTGTAATTTTTCAACTCCAACTCAAAACCCTCTTTGTTGGAAAAGCTGAGTGGTAAGGGAAGAAACGAAATGTACAACCTTTTAGACTGCTCAATACTTGCAAGCAAAATATTTCCATGGAATTAACTAATTCAATGACATGCCATACAGTGATTTCCTCAATTCTGAGTAGCACTGAACCCACAAAACCAGTTTCATGTAACTGCAGTCACACCATGTGCAATCAAAACTTCAGCACTCAGTCAAGGGAAACAGCCTTGATGCCTGATTATTGCCTTTTGGTCTGCTGCAAGTTGTGGCTGTGCAACAGGCAGCACTGCCTGCTTTGTATGCTGAAGGTGTTACAGTGATGGGTAATGTGTAAAATGAAAGTCAGGATGATTACAGAAGCAGCAATAGTGTACAGAAATAATGTTAGTTCTTCTACTATTAACAAACATTTCCTACAATGTCAGATTTTAAGAGCATGGGAAAAAAGATTTGGAGAGAAGCGACAATAAGAATCCTCAGGGCTACAGTGGCACTGCTTGAACTTCCTATGGGGAAGCAAGGAGAAATGTTCTGAAATAGCTTAAGGCTATTCTTATATATCTTGCAGTCAAAATATCTACTTCACCTTTTCACAGAATCATTTGCATACAAACACACAGCACCTTTTTTCAATAGGTAGCTGTGGCAGTCAAAGATACTTCAGCTAGAAATAATATTCTTCTTGGAAAGAGAATCTAACAATCAGGAGCTAAAAGAGTCTTTGTTCAACTACATTAATTCCCAAATCCCAGAAAGAATTTTCAAAACCTATTCACGAGCAGTGCTTCTGGTAATTCATCATTACCATTACAGTTTCTCACAACATTTACAATTATTTTTTTCAACACTTTTAACTCTGAAGCATCCATCTCTGTTTTACCACTTAAAAAAAAAGTAACTAATCCTCTTCCAATGTTGGCCATTATTTCATTGAGGGTGTTTGCCCAATTTTTACTATTTTTGTCTAATCTCTTTTTACCCAGCATTTGACTGTGCTCCCTCTGCCACTCATTGTGGATCTATCTGGTCCTTACACATGAAAGCTGATTTTTCTACAGGTTTTATTTCCCCTATATTTTTGAAGGAGGAAAGGCAAGCGGCAAAAACTGTGGTAGTAATGTTTGAAATTATATCAAAGATATTGGTACAGGGGACTCTTGCTGGAAAAGATTCCAGCTGCAGAAGAATACAAAAAATTGCTACAAAGCACAACCATATGTAATTACACTACAGTCACCGGATCTTCCTTTGCACGACCAAACTGATAAGGTACATTCCCCAACATTACTGTATATTACTTGTACTTGAAGTATCACCCTAAAGAGTTGACAAATGAAAGAGTCATGGAATGCTGCTTCAAGGACAAAACTAAAATTCAAAATAATTTATCACATAATCAAATTGATGTTCCCATAGAAGAAAAGAGCATCAGAAAACTACATCTAGTGACAAACAAAAGAAGAAAAGTTGTGTAAATCAGTTTCAAGGATAAATTCATCCCAGATTGCAAAAAGCAAAACTACATGAAAATCACTCTGAGATTGTTCAAGATGAGGATTGCTCCCTACAGTATTGTTGAAGTCCTTGCACCACTGAGTACTCACTTCTCTGAAAATGTATCTTCTCTCACTCCCTGGGAGATTATTTCATAGTCTAGTAGACATCACTGTTGAGATTTTTTTTTTCCAATGCTTAGTTCTTTCTCTATCCCGCCATATCATTCACAGTTAAATCCTCCTTATCATACATAGCTTTATTTCATACTGTTTCCACCAGGGCCTTTTTTGGTTACAAGGAAAGATTATTCTAGGTTAAATGCAATTCTCCCCCAAACCTCCAACACAGGTTCCCCAGATCCTTTGCAAAGACTTTTTTCTAACCTTGATCCTTTGCATAGAAAAATCCATCCATATATAACATTATTGTTTTTTCTTGGAAAATATACCACACGTACTGTGAAGTCAGGAACAGGGCTACATTTAGACCCAGAAAAATTGATCTCCTCTGGGACAAAGAACAAACAGAAAACATTATGACATTACTTACAAACATTACTTACTTAGATACAGATGGAGAGAAGAGGAAAAGGAGGATTAGTAAATCTCCACCAGATACAGTTCAAAGGCACATAAAATACAAACTACCTACAGCAAAACTATATACATAAACAAAACACATCAGATGCAAAATATAGTATGTACACGAGATTATGTTTCACTTGTCACAAGTGTCATGCAGATGGGGCTGAACTGTGACAATGCTATGCCTTAGGAGGAGGAATTCAATTTTTACATGCTACACTTAGGAACAGGAAAAATAAAATTATAACTAGCATAGAAGTTTCCTCTGAGGTACCTGGGTCTGAGACTGAAGAATCTGTGATCATAAAGATAATCCTGGAAACAAAAAAGGAAGGCACTGCTACCACCCTGAGTCCCCAAGTTAAAATTTGCAATACTGCTGCCATCTCATAAAATGTGTATTGAAATCGGAGTATTTTCACTCCATGTTTACTTCTGACACTAAAATGCCTCCACACAACTGAAAGTGTCAAAAATCTTATCAGTTCCCAGTGTCAGTGCCTACTTGGTAGGCTATAAAAATCAGCAAGAGCAGACTTGGGAGCCGCTACAACAGAATTCAGAAACTGCTGCCTGTGGGAAAAGCCTATCACAGCTGATGAGTAACAGAACAAAAGCCTAGACTTCTAATGCTTTAGTCTCTCCTCAGCAGAAAACAGCTTTCAGATTTACACCCCTGAAGCTTAATATATCGGTGTGTACATCTTCTCTTTAGGCTGGACTGCAGCCAAAAGATTTTCTATCTGGATAATGAACGCATGTCAGAGACCTTTTGGGAGACTCCTTCCTCTTGATTTAAAAAAGTTCCTATTTCATGAATGTTGTTTCAAAACAGCTGTGGTCATTGGATCTTCAAGTGTCTTCAAAAATTCATTTAACAAACAAGCGTGCAAGAATAATATTCAGACTTCAGAAATTATAGCAGTCTGAATACGTAATTCAGGCACAACAGCAGGTGCTTTTTACATTGTAAGCTAAGTCCTTGTTACATATTTGGCATTGCCTTGGTTACAGCAAGTAACAACGCACCAACAGGCTGTGTCATCAAAATGCACCAGATGGATGCTCCAGTTAGACTAATCTCTTCCCTTCCCCACTCCTCTCCTTCAAATAGGATGTAGCTTTTAAGACCACTGACAGGCACCAACATGGAAAATCTATGTTGATAATCACTTCCCTGCCAAAGTGTAATCACTGTACCAATAACTTCAGTCAAAAATAATGCTAAAATTTGGATTTGATCTCGAAATCCAGGGCTTCACAAAGCTTGATCAGGTGAACATGAGCTATGCCTAACTGAAAGTCTCAGTCAAGTCTGATTTTTTTTTTTCCTAAATAATCTGCTTCTGTCACCAGCCTTAAGCCCTCTGGACAGTGCCAGAAAAGGTGACTGATATTTTTTGCACTTTCAACATCCCAGATTGTCTTCCTAGAGAAAAAGAAATCAGCTAGACTCCTCTGTTTCCCACATATTCCCCACTATGAACTCACACTTCCTATTGACTGATGTCTAAACAAAAGAACAGGGTAAGGCCTCTTCCTCATTGGGTGGTACCAGTGGAAAACAGGTGGAATTTTCATGAGGCTGCGGAATAGACTGCTACTTCACACTGAGTAACTTTTCTCTGCAAGCACAGTCCTTCTCTCTATTCCCTAATGGCATTACAGGCTGTGCAAACTAAATGCAACGGATTTAGTAACTTCACAGCACAAAACCTCATCTTTCAAAGATGTAATGGCTTTGCATATTCGCAACAGTCTTCCCATCTGAGCATAAATGAATGCCCACAGGTGGCAGGTGAAGGCCAATGAAACATAACCAAAGGGATGAATTTAATCTGGACTGCACCCACTGTTTAGTACCTAACTGAAAAGCTAACACAGACAAGGAGGCTGCCAAGGTTCGTACACTACACTATACTACTAGTAACTGTGTGAGATATTGCAAAAAGCCATGAAGCCTGTCATACACTGGAGAGAGGGAGTCTTCAACACGCAGAGCAAATCAAGTGACTGTGGATTCGCACATGATTGGAGGAGGTTAGTTTTTTAGGAGGGAGGTGTATGCCTGATTTTCTGATACACTAATAATAGCAGAGGCACTGAATAGTATAAAAACAGAAGATGAGCAGGGCTTTTTGATTACTAAACTTTCAGATTGATTTTGGAATTATTTTAACTGACTGAAAAAAATATGATCCTCTTTCATCACAAGAAACTCTGAATTAGTCAGATCCTGTGATTGTATCACCCTATGAATCCCTTCCTGGTAATTTCACCCTCTGGTTTCCAGGTGTAAGACACCTACAAAAGTATAAATAATCCTTTGTGTTTCAAATCAACCAATGGCCTTAAAATGTGTTTTACACACTGCTGTTTGAAAACACAAGGTTCTTGTGCAGGCAGCTAGAAACATTTCTTTTACATACAAATGAAGAAGTTCTGTTTCTTAATGTAAAAAAGGAACTCCTACCTTACTGCTGCTCATGCTGTTCTGCTATCCAGATCATACCTGGTATATATACACAAACTTGCACTACAGTGCCTGTGGATGCCACTGCTTACAAGATCGTAACAAAGACTCTAATACTGAAGATCAAAATTGAGTTGTGAACTGTCCGGGTTTCAACAGTTATATACTGGAAGGAAAAAATAATAAAAAAAAATATTTGAGCCTCTAGTCATTATCTTAATGAATAAAGTGGCTGAAGAAAAGGTATCTTCAATAAAATATGAATTTATACACCAGAAATGTGACATATAAAAACTGTCTTTGCTCCATGTCTTGCACAAAAAGGTTGTTCAATCCTCTTTTAATTCCTAGAGAATCACCAAAGGTCAATCAGTTTTAAAGTAGGGACCTTTTCATTTTTCTGAAAATTGACTATATAAAAGCTGCAATTGATCTTTTATTATTTACTTTTCACACAACTTCATTCCATGCTGACATTCAGCTTAAACTGCTTCTATTTGCTATCAGGAGGAAAATTATCCTGAGGGGGTCTGGTAGAGAGCCAGATCTCCTTTTGGAAATGCTCTGTTGTCCTTGGTCAATGATAGCTAAAAATGGGACCCCAGTGACACAGGCACACAGACACAGTGCACTGTCACACCCAGAGCAATGGAAGACATCAGCTGATGCTTCATGTCACCTGGATAACCAATATAATCCAAAGTGACATCCAATACATCCAATATTACTTTACATCTAAATAAACAATTACATAGGCAGCTTACACACATCCTAACCAATATACTCTTCTCTTTACAGCATTTGGCCTTCTTTGAGACAAAAATTTTGTTGAAGATGCTGGATTATCTTGACTTCAAACCCAAAAATAATCAAGTCTGTAGCTAATGAGAAATACTAGTTTGCTTTTTTTTAATAATGTAATTTAATTTTAATCCAAAGTAAGTTTAATGTATTCTTGATCAAAGCATTAAGTCTGTATTACTCTTAAAATATAAATGTTTCATGTAGCTTTTAAATTTGTATTCAAAAGCATCTTGACCTAAGCTGAAATAAAGACAATCAGTCTTTACAGTTTACCAAGGTAAAGAAATCGAAAGATAAGTGAGGGTGTGTAAAGTTAACACTTTACACTGAAACTTCAGTCCAGCAACTGAAACTGCTGATTCCAGAATCAGTGTGGGCCAAAGGGTGCCACACTGAAAATAGAATGTATTAGAACTGCCTCACTTGGACATGACTTTAAACTAGGGCTAAGCAGTTAGACTAATCATCATGAGGCTGCAATTAAAGGTCTAAAGCCTGGACGTTATAACTAATGCAGAGTCCATATGAAGTACAGCACTGTCCCCTCAGGCTAATGTCCATCTCCTCGCCAAGAAGGCATCAAGCTCAAACATCTCCTTCCCACAGGTATTGCAGCATGGTGCTACACAAGGAAGATTTTGAGGACTTTGGGATTTTCATTGTTATGAAATAAAATTAAGATGCCAAAATCTGAATGGTGCTGTGGCAATCTCGTAAGTGGATTACATTAATCATTTATCAGCAAGGAATGATAATTGTTAAGCAAGAGCAGAAGCCTGAGTTCATGCTTATTTATCACTCTGAGACAAAAGGTATAACAGCTGTGAATATCAGAAATACACATCAAGTTTGGGGAAAGGTTCTCTAAAATGTCCACTAAAAATGCAATGGATTTACAAACTTAAAAGGCTGATTTTGCACTGACTCTTATTTAATACAAACTTCTATTTCTGTCAGCTCACCACAGCATTACTGGGAGGTATTTTCTCATTCAGTTAAATGTGACTGCACTGCATATAGATACTAGGAATGCTGTTAAAGAAATATTCCATTTCTTTAAAACAGTGCTCTAATTTTGGAACTGCTGCAAAATAATTTAACACCAAGCAAATAGTTTTCTAAACTTTTGGGCAATAATTTCCTCCATCTTGACCATCTTAAAAATCCAATTAAAAAAATAAATTTCAGGTCACTGAATTGGCCAATACAGCAAATACACCTGTATTTCAGTGTTTTCCTAAGGGAGTGGCAGTGGTAAGAAGGACTTAAAATCCAGCACCCAACAGGAGATCACCATTACCCCCACATGGTATATGCCCTTTACCCCAACACTCCCAGTGCCCCAAATGCCAGCAGCAAAGCTAGCAGCTTTCTGCAGGACGGCCTGTTTGGCAGACGATGAGGAGGGCAGGCTGAAGGAAGGTCTCTGTCCAGCAGTCATAGCCCATCCCATCAGGACTCTAGCAAAGCCTGCTGCACAAGCTGGTATTTGACACCCATGGGAGGCCCAGCACTCCAGAGCTTCTTCCTGTCTTGGTTAAGCCAAGAGCTACAAACATGGCATGGGCAGCCCTTGTCTCAGTCACTTGATTTGAGCAGAGCTTAGATCCGACGGCATCCAAGGGTCCTTACCAATTCAAATTACACTGTGATCATAAAAAAGCTGGTGTGAGAAAACTGTTAAGAAAAGAGAAGGAAAAAGACTCAGCTCACCATACACACAATACAAAAATAGATCAATCTTCTCTCCCAACACTGGAGGCAGTACCCACATCTACCTAGAACAGCAACATATAAAAAACTTACTGGTTTTGCCTGTTCTTTGGATTTGAAGAGTATTACTTTAAGCATTCTGCTGATGTTAACACAGGAAAACCCTGGAGCAAGAGCTTTTACCCCGTGCTTTTTCACCTGACTTCAGTGAGAGCTTCTTCAGTCTCACTTTTTCTAAAAATGTTTTTCCCAATTTAATTTTATTTACAATAAAGAGTTACATTTGAGACTTCGAAAGCACCAAGATTTCAAATATGATCAAAGTCCCATCAGAATAGACACTACATAAATACATGGTAACACGAAGACTATTGGCACAAACCGCAACTTGCATATCAGAATAAATAAATAAATAAAATTTTTAAAATAAAACTTAAGCATATATTAGGAAAACTAAGTCATAGTCATGTATGTTTAAAATATTCTATTATGGCCTTTCTTTTTTCCTCCTCCTTCTATTTTAAAAAACCCTTCCTTTTACCCAGACCATAAGTTCTTGTCCACCGAAGTTCTGAGAAAACATTTCAAAAAAACCAAATCAGAATGACCACCACAAGATGAATTATGAGAAAGCTACTGTCTTATATACAGAAGTGAAAGTTCTTTCAGAGAAATAAAAATATTTAACCAAATCAATACAGGGCATCAAACCCATAAATACAACATATTGAACCAACACCTTAACCACATAGGTACATAAAAGCATTTTTCACCCTGACATGCACCCCAAAAATGGAAAAAATAAGGCAAAAGTGAGTCAATGTAGGGTAGTCACTTGAATGATCTTTGCCGCAACGGGCAAATTTTGTAGCCTCCATGGCTCTGCTGTTCTGGTGTTTTTCTGACCTGTGTTCATCTTTTGGAGTTCAAAGTTTGAAAATTAAATTCAGCAGGCATATTCCTGATACACAAAAAAGGTTCAGAAGAGTTTAACTAGTTGAAAAAAAAAACTACTGCTACAAGGATTCAACCTAAATTCCAGGGATCTGTTGCTCTCTGTGACTAACTCACAGACTTTAAATGAAGTCTCTCACTCCTTACACTCTCATTTTTCTCACATGGGTGACAAGGTGGTCATCTTCTTAAGAAAAGCAGAATTTATGGAAGTGCTCATCAGAAAGAAAGATGCAAGTAATTCTTAACTGCTGGCTTATGAACAAGATCTGATGGATCAAACAGCCCAAGAACAGGCTGGACAACACAGGGAGAAGGTATATGGCTAAATACTTAAACATTCTAATTTTTGGTTTTAATTGGCTAAGGATTGAAGAACAACTCCTCCTTTTTCTAAGTCATAGGAAATATAAAGACTCCCAGTGTGGTTTACCTCATGCAGACTAGACACTGTTTTAAATACTTTGAATATATTTATTTCCGTTTCCTTGATAATGTTCAAAACCCACTGGTTATCCACAGAAATGTACTTACACAGGCTCACAAGTAATGGAAACTTCTGCCAGTATGTGTTTTTAATTAGACAGAAATCACCACAGGAGACACAATGGACCAGGTGAGATGCCACCTGCCTAGCAGCATCTCTGTAGAAACAGAACTCCCTAGAAACAGAATTGCACCTTCATTCCTCCTCTCGTGTTGATATCCATGGTTTCTAGCAGGAAGGGTTTAGTGCAGAAACACATGTTCTTATGGTTCTGGAGTATCTTCAGCTATGTCCTCTACCATCCACAGCTGTCATGTACCCATTGTACTGCTTCCATGTTTATTTCTTCAGAATTAGGATAGACATTATCATCACATGCCTGCATATGTGAAAGCAGCAAATAAAGATGTTTCCCTAGGCCCCTTCAGTAAAGCAGCAAACATGCAGATTTCTGGAAGAACATTGATGCATGCAGTGTAAACAGAAAAATACTATCACACTGCTCTTAGTAGCTGACTTACCAAATCAATCATTACTATAAAGCAAAACCAATCAATCTGTTTCTCAGAAACCTTTAGCCCCTATGTAATATGTATTAGCAATCTATTAGAGAGAAATGAGCAGAGGGTTGTCTGCTGGAACTCACATTAAGTAGGAATCTTCGCCTTCTAGGAAATGAGAAAAATACATTTAAAAATGCACTCATCAAGGCTTCACTTAAGTCTATGGTCATAGGATTTTTTTCAAAGTTAAGATTTAATTAATCAAGCTGCACTGTCTAAGGACAACATGTATTCAAGTACCTGAAGCACCTCTAATATTTTTAATTATCTTTTTTTACATCTTAACAGAAAAGGTCTGATTCTTCTAATTCATAATCTCATGCAAATCCAGAGCAGCTATGATCAATAACAGACAATTCATGTGCCAAGGGAAAAAACGCTGAAGTATCTAGGCCGTGCGATACAAGTGAAAAGTTTTAGCTCTCAGCTTCATTTTTCCTGCATTTTGTCTATTTGAAGACTGAACTTTATACCATTATTCCTTTTTTGGTTTTTTAACATGTTTATTAGTTTTGGTTACCAACCCTGAATTCACATACATGTAGCAACTTAGTGTTTATTTTCCCAGCTACCTTTTCTGGACTTATGATTAGTTTTTCCTGATTTTGCCTGCCATAAACATTACCACACACTGACACAGCCTAAAGCCAAGCAACAAAATCACTGCAAATGACTAGCCACACTGGCCTGTTAAAAATACAAAACAAGCAGCTGAACAGGAGATCCCATTTCTTTTTACCCTCAAGACTTTCCTGCAGGCTCTGGCACTGATAAACACTGCTCATAAAAAGAAATGTTATCTACATTTTAAAGATGCACACAGTCCTCACACTGAAGGCTTTTTAAGTTTAAGAACATAAGCACTGCATATGACTGTGGCATAAAATGGTAACAAAGAAGTCAGAAGCCAGCTCCTGGTCCAATTAAAATCCATTATTCAGATCTTATATGCTAAGAGTTCAGGTTTCTCATTTGTGTTGCTTTTTAGACAGATGACACAAACTTTAGCCTCGAAGTTAGTACTCCCATTATTCAAAGTGTTATGGAGTACGTGTATTACCACAGAGCAAACAAAACCTTCAGATTTGTAACATCAAAAACCCACACTCAATTTCCCTGCCCCAAAACAATAAGGGCATGGTGGACTACAGGATTTTCACCTCTGGCATTCATGATGCTGCCACATTCAGTACCACAAAATCTCTTCGAAAGCATTAGCTCCCATGTTTTAAATACATGAAGGCAATTCTATTAAATTTTTAAAAAAACCCAAACAAAGAAGGAAAAAAACCCAAAAAACCCCAGAATGCATTCCCTTCCCAAGAGATACAAAATTGCAAACTTGTCATAAACAAAGGATTGAGAATTAAATTAACAACTCAGGAAAATTGTAAGAAGGATTTTATATTAAGTAACCAAACAAGGTTATACTAAAAAGCTCTGCATGTCTCCCTCTTGACACACCAAAACTGTCTTTTCTATCTACCTAGATGTACCAAGTAACCTTCTCAGCATTCTTACATTTTTTAACTGAAGAGCTAACCTATAAATACTTTTGATAGCCTTCCAACAGGCTAGCCTTGCATCTGCTAAAAGACAGTACAATAGCTAGAAATTTTGCTATTTAAAGTGAAAATAATGCACTAATGTAAAATAGAAGTATCATTTTAAGCTACAACTAGAAATGTCCAAAACTCAGAGCACTGAATCACATGATTCACAATACACAGCCAACTTTGAATCACCATTACTTTGTAGAAATCAGTTTGGCCTAAAAGCTCACTGATGTATCAACTTCGGACCACATTTTCCAAGGAAGGCAAGCTGTCTTTCACTGAAGTTTACATTTCACTCATTAAACATCCACAACATTCAGATAAGGTACATTACAACACTAAATGTTCCGCTTTTGCCGAATTTCTTGTGATCATCCCTTATTATTCACCGGACACTTAATTTTTCTATACAAACACATACGAATGCACAGAATTCAACAGTAACTGTTCCTCCCTCGTGAATAGCACTTCTGGGCAGTCTACCCTGCCCCTTACCCCCCAAACATTAGAGACAACAGTAAACAAGCACCTCACTTGAGGTCTCGAAGCACATCGAGAATAAACACATTCGATGCCACCATCACCTTTTGGGAATAGACATCGAGCGCTTTTTCCTAACATGGGCTGCAAAGGCAGGTGCAGCTGGTCCAGATCTAACAGCACTGCAGCAGGACCTGGAGTATTATGACTGGAATATTTTGCAGGGCAAGTTTTTTAGGACCCCATGGGCCCCAGCTGCAGAGCAGACACAAAATTGCAGGCACTTGGGTGTACTCTTATCAGCTGGTGTAACGTGAGGCATGTCAAAGACAAGAAAAACGCTACATGGCTGATCTGCCCTACACCCACATTAGCTCACTCTTAATGTATGCAGTCAGGCAAATATCTCTGCCTTCTAGCTCTTCAGCAGCTATGAAAACGGCCAGATCTGCAATGCACTCTAAACCAGCCTGCAGTTCCACAGCCCAAAGAATCTACAGCAGGAGAAAGCAAAAAGATGTAGTGTTCCGTCCTAGACCCACAGCCCCACCTTTCTCAAAGAGATTTATGATGGCAGTAAAACAAGTCTTGGTAAACTGCTCCCATTGACTGATCCTTACAGAAAGCAGATGTAGTGCATACGGCTGCACTGACCACGACTGTGATTGAGACAATCATTGCTATCAAGCTGCTTCTCCAGGAAAAACAAAAACAAAAACAAAAACAAAAACAACAAAAAAAAAAAAAAAAAAAAAAAAAAAAAAAAAAAAAAAACAACACCACACCACCCCAAACATATATATATACACACACACCCATATATAAAGCTGCCTTTCTTTTCCTGAAACCAGAACGCGATGGTAGCAGATGTCATCTTCCCTCCAGCCCAGGGTGGAGCGCACGCTCCACCCGGAGGATGGGGAGATCCAGGCCCCGCTGGGTTCCCTAGTGCAAACCGGGACGCAGCCGCCGACCCCGGTAGCATCTCCCGACGGAACAGGGCTGCTGAGACCGTCCTGCTGCGACGGCGACCACTCGATCGCCGAATGTGAAATCCCCACACTGCCCCCTCCCCCTCCCATTTCTCCTTTCCACCATATCCACCATAGAAAAAGTGTGCGTAGAAAAAAAAGAAAAAACTAAAAAATAAATTAAAAAAAAAAATGAGCAAACCAGTGCACTGGGGTATGAGCGGCTACACACAGCGTTATTGTACACACATCCCACCCCCACGAAATAAAATAATGGAATAAATAAACGGAAGGAAAGCACGCAATGCCCCGCCGGAGGCTGGGATGGAGGCGGTCATGGCCGCGTTGGCGCCGCTCCCCGCAGCCCAGGGCAGGTGCAGAGCTGCCCCGCTGTCTCGGAGATGCGCACACGCCCAAGCAGGCGGACAGGGGCATCCACAGCGCCCACATCCCGCGCCGGGCAGGAGCCGCCGGGCGGCCCAGGGCCGGCATCCCGCGCCAGGCACCCACGCCGCGGGCCCGCCGCCTCTCCGACACCGGCGCCGCAGGGGGGGGCACGGCCGGACCCCCCTCCCGCTCCCGGCCGCGACCGCGCCGCACCTCGTGCAGGTCCGCGCCGCCTCCTCAGCAGGTAAGGCGGCTCCGGCGTGGGCGGCGGTGCAGCGCAGGGCAGAAAGCCCAGCAGCCGGCCGCTCCTCCCGCGGCCACCATCTTCCACCTCCTCCCCCTCCTGCCGCCGCCAGCACCACCCAGGCCGGCCCCTCCCGCCGCACCGCCCTCACGCGTCAGCGCGCCCGCTGGCTCCTTCCTTCCCGCTGCCTCCAGGAGGCAGCGGGGCCCGGCCTGCGTGGGCGGTGCCGGCCCGGTGCGGGCGGGGATCGGCGCCGCTCCTCAGCTCCCGGGGGCTCCCGGCGCGGCGGAGCGCGTCCGAGCGAGTGGCGCAGCCTGGCCTCAAGCCGGTCGGGCGCCTCCGGACTGGCTGGTAGTGCCTGGGCAGCTCGGAGCGAGGGAGGCCCTGCAGGGCACCGACCTGTCCGTCTCACCTTCCCTGAGCACGGGCCCCGCAGCCTCGGGGAGGGAGGGAGGGAGGGAGGAGGCTCCCACCGCCGATGAGGTGTGAGGGTGGGTGTGCCAAGGCACCCCATCCGCATCGCAGGTGCCAGCGGGCCCTGGTGTCCTCTACACCTCGGGGGAAGCTGCAAAGACCGAGGTGCAGCACACCTAACCAAATTGTGCACTCAGCCTGCAGGGAGACTTACTGCTGTGCTAGAAAGGTCTTGGCAGCACCTCTTTGCCAAAATACTTACTGCTGTGTTCACATACACAAACACAGCGTTGGACCTTAGCTTGCATCTGTAGCCCAGCTAGCTCATATCCTCTCTCCAAGCTCCTGCTCCTTGTACTTAACTGCCTCAGTGGTTCCACACATGCAAACAAAATCCTAAATTCCTCAAGAGAGTGTCTTGTATTTTGTAGTATTTAAACAAAACAAGCTATCAGAAGAAATACACGTTTTCTTTTTCAATCACAGCCAGATTGATACCTAATCAGTTTTTCATTTTAAAAGAGGCCAGGGCACTTTAAAAAGCCTAACAACTGATGAAAAATTGTAGTATTGGCAACCTAAATTGGTACATTTTAATAGTATTGTTAATTTATCTCTTCAGGGGATGTGATAAATATCTGTGAAGTGTTTAGGCAAACTCCCGCTGCAAACTATCCTAAGTAATCTACATATAAAGGCTTAATTACTATGATAACTTGGTGTTAAATTCTGTTTTCTCCCTTGTAGTGGATAGAGACCTATTGGTTCTTGGTAACTACACCTATACCCCCGTTACATAGTTCAGTCACTCTGTATTGCACAGCTGCATTTTAAATGCCCAATACCAAAATGCCACAGTATTCTCCAAATGAAGACTTCGAAAATGACAGTATGAAAAAAAAAAAGTTGAAAAGAATGAAGAAGTGAAGGAAACCCAAGTAATTAATTCTTTAGGCAACTGCTACCAAAGTCCCTTCCTCCGTTTTTAATACACTGCAACACTTTATTCCTTTCCCTCCTATGCTAATAGTTTCTTTTCATCACTGTTTTTCTGTCCTTTTCTGAAGGAAACTAATATTTGTAGCAAAAATAAAGAAGCCTGCAGGGCATGTCTGTTCCCCTCTTCTTTGCTATGTCCTGCATATATGGCCCTAGAATAGCGCTGGGTTACCATGACTTAAGGTGTATAGAGTATGCATATAGATTTCCAAAACTATCGATTCTTTGAGAGTTACGTTATATAAAACACTTCACTTGCAATCAAGTTCCTTCCCCCTCTTCTTCCTCTCAAAATAATGAAGCCGTTGGTCCCGAATGTGACCTAAATTTGTCCTTAAGAGGGAGGTTTGCCTAGGTGACCTCTAGGCGTCCCCCCCGGACCCACATTTTTCTTTTACATTTATATCGTTTAAAAAGATTAACAATGGCAGTCTCAATGACTGCTAAAATATACCCTAGAAAAGTTTCATGTCCTAAACGCATTTTTCTCCCAGAGCTCCGCTTACCGCATGTGTTTCACAGCTCATGATGACAGGTCTTCTAGCATGTAAGTTGTCTATGAACCTGAAGAGACAGACGCTGCTAGAATGCAACAGTATTAGTGTTGCTAATGCTGCATTAGCATTGACCTTCAGGCTCTTACTTGTTTTCAGGATCATCATTATTTCAATACAGAAAATTAAAACCGACTTAAAAACCAGTAGGAAAAGCACCAAGACTAATCTGTAACATTTATAAAATCAAGTAGCACTACAGATGAATCAATACTGTCTGCTGGATATTAAATCTTGACATTCTGAGAGTGACAGTTCTGTAAGTAGCTGCAGTAATTAGTGACAAATACGTATGAGCCAGCTTCTGGCATATTCAGACAATCTTGCTAGATAAAAAGTGAAGCAATTTTTTCATTGTTAGGGGTGGGGGAGGAGAGAGGGGGGTGTTGCTATTTATATACCCATTAGCCTAGATAAAAGCTTTGGCCCTGGCCATTCAGACACATTTTTCCTACGTTAGTCTTCTAATCTGGTTCCGTTTCTATGTATTTTCAGGAACTGGACATTGCAATGATCTTAGGTGTGTGTGACTTGTTATTTTCAGGCTCGGGCCAAACAAAACCAAAACAGCTCTTACAGGTTAGAAAAGACCAGTGCAAGCTTGACATTTTTAAGGCCAGACAGCTCAAAACCCAGAAGGGATGGAAATTAATGCCTTCTACTCTCTGAAAGCTTAGGATTACAGCTTTCATATCTCAAAAAGCATTAATCACTGACTCTAGTGGTGTGTGTTGCTAGAAAAGAGTTGGCTATTTCAGGGGTGCTTGCTGATACTGAAATAGGTGGGTTTCAGAAATCAAAATATTTTCAAATTCTGGTACTGGACCAATGAATTAAAGGAAGGCAGTTTTATGAGTAGTATCTTCCAGACTCAATCATCTTACTTTCTTTACTAGCTTCTTGGTCTGAAATTGCTAAGTTAATAGCATGGAATCAGATTTATGATTTTCAAGCATAAAAATGCGATTTTGTCAACTATTCTGACTTCCCATATAAAATTTCAGATGCTTCACCATCCCTTCATGGTTGCCAGAAACTGATGCCTTGGGAAGGCTGACCTGAAGCAGAGACTGGAAAGAGCTAGAGAATAAAGTAGGTATTTATTAAAAAGCCTTTAAGGGTACATCTTGGGCAGGACAAGAGCCTTACTAGGGCTACACCCAAGATGGACTTAGAATGGTCACAAAATGTTCAATCAGTCATGAGGTTTTACACTTTTATAAGTTTTGGTCTATTTGCATATTGGAGTTTAATTGTGCAGCTTTGGGTTATGAAGACCTGTCCTTATTTTCCTTCTTCAGTCTGATCGTTGCTTATGCTCTTGGGCCTGAAAGTTGTACTCGTTTTCCTTGGTCTTCAGCAGGAAAAGGATTTGTTTTGTCTACCTGCTCTGTGAAGTGAGCTTACTAGCACTTAATATGAGGCTCAGAACTACACCCCTAGGCAGCACAGAATCTGAAAAACATGAAAGCTAAAACTTCAGGCATCACCATCATCCAATATGTCTGTAATTCCTTAGCAGCATAAGAGGCAGTTTCCTTCATAAAGTGATTTTCCATGTCAGAGAATGATACCTTAAGATACCTCCAAGCACTCCTGCAACCTCCACGTGCACAAGGATGCTCTCCTTTATCACTTAGATAGGTGTAGTCTTTAAGGTAGTATTGGAAGAAATCAAACACTTTATTCTGTAAACGCTACTTCTTCTGCATTATCTTTGGTTATATTTAATGGCACATGAGTAATATAGCCTCTAATTAATTTGGATTCAACACTACTTTAAGTCTTCTAGTGCTGTTTCAAACATTAGTCACTGTTGCCAAAAACTTGGGTGCTTGCTTTACAGAATGTGAAAAAATCCCAATTCTATAGCTAATGAAGTGACTAGATTTTTTTTTCTGATAAGGATTGTTCATCACTTCAGCAACAAGCCAAATGGTGTCCTCACTGGTGGGCTGGTTCCTGGAGTCAGGTACTTCTGAATACAGTGCCACAGAAATCAGTTATGTGATCAGCCCAACTGCTTGGCAAAACCAAGCTAGAAGCAGGCTCAGGTCCAGTTTTTTAACATATAGTGTCATGGTTTAGGAACGGTACTCCACAATTTACTGCTGGCACTGAAACATTACAAACCATGTACCACCCATTCACTTCCCTGCCCCCTCTCTTCCCCACATCCCTGCAGAAGGCTGGAGAGGAGAACTAGAGGTAAAAAAAAGCAAGGATCACGGGTTGAAATAAGAACAATTTACTGGAAGCAGCAATGAGATAATAAATGAACAGTAACAGCAACAATATTAATAACAGAGTGTACAAGAAAGGTGAAGGATTCACGTGTGCTCACCATGCAGACACAACATTACCCTTTACCACTCCCTTCCCACTATGTGACTGGAAGACACCCCTTCCTCCTGCACCTGTGCACAGCATCAGGTAAAATAGAAAAACCCATAGGTCCTGGTCATGCCCCTCCTAGCTACTGCAAAAACTAACCCTGTCCTGGCTGGAACCAGGACACAAGGCCTTCTGTCTGTAATTTCACATTTTAAGTTAATGATTTGGCACTACTCTCCTGAGTTTGGATTTCAGCAAGTTCTCAGCCTAATTGAGGCACTTCCACTATTAACCCTAAGAGGTCCAAGAGAGAGCAAAAGGAGATACATCCAGCCAAGGATCCTCAGAAGCATAAGCTCCCTTCTGCTAACAAAGGCAATCCAGCATTGCTTTGCATATGGGGACTTTGAGAAAGTGTTGCAAGTCTTGCTATTTCAAGGTGATGTTTGTGACAGACATCAGATGCAATCTTTTACCTTTTGCTTTTTGAAGCACCTAAATGTCACAGTGTTAGCTATATTATGCAAAAAATATATCCATTACATCAGACCTGCAGTTTGAACACTTTGCAACTTATACTTTTAAGCCTCACCACACTGCCTGGCAGTATGAAAGTGCTCCTTTCAAAATCTTTTGAAAGAGAAGTGCCAGTGAGACTGACTTTTTTAAAAAAATCATTTTGAAGTGGACAGTAATTATATGTGATCCCTTTTCATGTGTCAGTCTACTGTGTATCAGTACTGTAATACCTTGCTGATAAGAATGCTGTAGAAATACAAGTCTGAGGTAGTTGGTGTCTTGGTCAAAGCTCAGTGGATACAAAAAAACATAACAAAAAACCCAACCCAGCTTAACTTACTCCAAATCAATGAGAAAATCATTCAGCTAGCAGCCTGTATTCAGACCAAGGGAGCAAATATAAGAATAAAAGAAGTCCATCATTTTAACTCAAATACAAAGCAAGTGAAATAAACAAGGTTTAGCAGAGCCAACACAAGAGTCACTGTCATAGCACTCAGGGATATTTGCATGGTTGGAACAGAGACTAAAATTGGATAATAAAGCCTTGGAAAATTGAAATAACATTCATGTTCTCTGAAAAAACAACAGGAACAGACTAAATTGAAACAATGTTCTGTCTAGTCTTGTGTATTTGCATACACTTGTATTTACTTTCATTCAAATAATAAGAGCTATTGATATATTTGAAGTGTGGTTTTTAAGGTGATGGTAAAGCATAGCAATAAATGGACTTCTGTATGTTAAGTGTGATTGAAGGCTGAAAATTGAGCCCCCTCCTTGTCAAATTAGCTCAGGAGGTTGGCTTGTTTAGACCAAGTTCAGATATATTTGTTATGTTCACTATAGAAAGACCATTTTATACCCTCCATTTTGAAAAGATTTACTTAGTGGGCAACTAACAGTCACTATATGATACATGGCAGCAACAAATGAGATACAAAGTGGATTTGAAGGAAGATGTAGATGCACTAACATCTTTTGCTCTTGCAACATAAGATTGCTGGGTCAGGTTGAAGAATGACTGTCATTTAGAGAGGTGAAAATACTGGGCAGTGCACATGATTGAAAGGTGTCAGTGGATGGTTAGGTGAGAAATGTTCCGGCATTAGCACATCAACCAAGTTAAGGGGAAACGCAGCTTTTGCCAGAAAAATGGAAACTTTGATTATCTTGCTAAGGAAATGTCAGCCTTCCTCAAAGTACATATACAGGTGAGTTCACATATAACCATTTTGTCTTCAAAGAAGGAAAACAGAAGAAAAAGCAAACCCTAGGTCTACATATTTGTCAATCTTAGGAGAGTTGTGGGAGTACAGGAAAATTTAAATTGTTGACAGAACAGCTCCTTTCAATAGTCTGCTAGTTGTGTTGCATAGATGTAGCAAACTCCTATTACATGCAATCTCTTTTTCTTCAGACTAATTTTAGTTGAAGATAGTCTGATATTTTATGATTTATCTCCTGAGATTTTTTTGTTGGCATGGTTTTCCTACATATCACCATTAGAATAAACTGAAGTATGTTAACAGAGTGAAGGAAGTGCTTTTTTTTTCGTATTAACTTTTATTAAAATGGAGCCTGGATTTACTTACAGTTTTATTTCTTTACATTGATGTGTACTGAAGATCATGCTTCATAGACACTTAATGCACCTCAACTGTAAACCATTTTCATTTTAATTGTTACTATGTAACTAATTACATGAAAAGGGAAATGGTCAGAAACTGTAATGTTAGAGACCTTCCTGAGCAAGCGCTGTAGTGAAAACCGTTTGTGCAGAAAATAGTTTCAGTAGCAGCTTTTTAAGTGAATTATGGAAGACAGGAGTATAAAGAGTTAACCTGTGAATTTTTTTTTCTGTATGAAATATGTTCACATGAAAGTTATCAATAGTGAGTCTGAATATTGTGGCTGATACGTGGTATATCAGAAAAATGCCACAGATTCTTTGCTGCAGTTACAGCACTGCAGTATTAGTAAATATTAGGTCTGCTACTCATTAAACAAATACTTTCCAGCTACTGGTTTTGTGAAATTTAGAAACTGCAATCATAAAATACACATATATACATGCATATATATACTTGCGTTGTTGAAAACCATATGAGTCCCAAGATCACTCAAAGTGCAATAAAAATTTTCCATGCAGACTGAATTTCTCCCCCTTGAGTGTATGACCAATATCCTATGGAGGCCAAGAGCCAGACGAGAGCCACGTCCCTGACACCTCCTCAACAGGATTCATATATGACAATGCATTAACCAATTTGCATTTTGCTAAATTTATGCATACCTACTGTTTCTTGTTTTTTGGGTGCACTGAGCAGTGCAGACAGGGAAATCGTCTGCTTTAGTAGAACTATAATGAGCCCTTTCACAACACATGAAATTACTTAAACTCTCCAGAACAAAAGTCACAGCAATCAGGTGATAAACACAAAAGCACAGCTAAATCTTGTCCGGCTCCTGCAGATTCATCAAAACAAAACAAATCACTCCTGTTTTGTGCCACACCATGCTGCTTAGCATATTTAATAGTATGTTAATGTTAATTAATGTATCATATTCAAACACAGTTATCTTCCTGACTGACCTGAATGGCGACACACTCCTTCCTATCAAACCTTTAGCACCACAGAACAAAAACACCAAACAAATATATCCACTGATTCAGAAAATAAAAAATGGAGATAAAAGGAAGTAGGATAATATCCTGCAAAGCTAGTTACTGTAACAGACTGATGTAGGAAGGCTCAATTTCACTGACACAGCCAGACTCACAGAAGCCATAAAGCAGCTTTTATCCTTCACAAAGGATATCAGCCTTGAGGTTTCCAGACAAGCAGGTCCATCTGCCCATTCTGTGCAGTGCTAAAGCTGGTCTCTCATGCTCTGTGGTTACACTCCTATGGGGTGGCCCATATTACTTTCTGTGTACATTCAGTAGGTTTCTCACGCCCTCCTTTGCCCTCCAAGTTAAAAGAAATATTTACTTTATATTTCTGCTTCCTTTATGGAAACCCCTAATCAGAGAGGAATGGAGATAGGTATTTCTGTTCTCTCCCCTCAATGTCCCGAGTCAACAACTGGTTGTTCCAGTGCTACTTTCTGTTCCAGTGTGATCAGACAGTTTAATCCATAAGCCAGTAAATTTGCAGTGGTTAGTTCTACTCACAGGGATAGCAAAGTCATTTTCCCAGTTCATTTTCATGTTCCTAGCTATGACTCAGTGCAGCCAGCTTTGACCTCCTGTGTATCAATAAGCATTTAAGTCTACATCCCTATTATTAACCCAGTGGACCCACTTCATTAATGCAAGTGTGTTCTCTTCATCAGTTGAAGACCAGCTGCTGACCAAGACAAACCAAAGTCCTTCTAGACAGAAGGGAATTTATCTCCTTATATTTCATGTTGCTCTCTTTTTATCCTCATTACAGTCACTCACAAACTACTTCTCAGCTCTACTACCCTCACCTCCGATTACTCAGTTCAAGCAGTAGTTGCAGTTTTCCCTTTGTTTCTGTGGTTGCACTATTGTACAGGGAAAACTGCAACTACTACTCAAATCTCATGAGCAGCTGGAAAGTGAATTTTAATTTCTGTATTAATTCAATTCAGGCACTACCCAACTGAATAGCCCATGTTTCATGGGACTGTAGGAACCAATAAAACTATTAACTTGAGGACTTTTTGAAAGCTTTTACTTTCCAGACAAAGTGAAAAGGCTTCAGAAAGTAAAGAATAAAGCTGTCATGGGATAAAAAAACCTACACTGAAGCATGGTTTTCAGCTTTCCTGGAACACAGGCAAACCTGTTTGTGCAAGAGTATGTAAAGGGAGAGAGTCTCTGCTCCCTTATAGGGATCTGATCAAGGACATTTCCAATACCAAAGGAAATGTAAAAAGTAAAGGGGGAGCAACAAACACAGCACAGAGACACAAATCCAACAGATGTTGTTGTCTAACAGAGCCAAAGACAAGAAACAAACCTAAATCATGGGTTATTAAAAAACCACAGGCAAACTGGAAAAGTTGCAACTGATGAGGATGTAAACCTGAGAGTCCCAGGTGTACAAGGCTACTGGTGTACCTACAGACTTGTGAAGGATGTGTAGGAGTGGGGATGGGGAGGCAGCGGACAGTGGTAGACAGCAAGGTGTACAAAAGGGACCAGTTACTTGTAAAACACAGCCAGACAGGATCTTGTAAAGACAGCAATTATGCACACAGAGGTTCTTCTTTCCCTTTTCCTAAAAAAAAGCCATACTGTCCTTCAGTAGTAAAGACACCCCAATAAGGAAAGAAATAAAGGAAACATATTATCAGTGAGGAAAGAAATAAAGATCAACATATTATCAGTGGCAACTAAATTTTCATTGTTTCACCAACTTGTCTGAAGTGTTGAGAAATCTCGCTGGCTTATAGCAGTCACATCCCACACAACCTAAGATGCATACTCAGACATGCTAACCTGGCATGACATGACAGAATTTGGATACCTTTCAGTTTTACTTTGCTTCATGGTATGTGTTAAAAGATGTAAGGTTTTTGTTTCAGAGTGGATGATGATAATACCCAGACTGATTTTTCTCTTCCTATCTTCTGATTGAATTCACTTGGTAATCACTAGCTGCCATGGAAACCACTAAGTGCAACTTCAGTTGTCACTTTTCCCAATCAGAGGTGTCAGGCAGATTAATACCTCTGTTTAAACATGCAACTTTATATGGTGAAAGAAAGACCTTCAAAACTTCACAGGTTCCACAGCTAAAAGCCTTGGTTATCCTCATCTTTTGAGCTATAAGACAACAGCAAAGGACACTTAAGCATTAAAAAAAAATATTAGAGGGTATGTCAGAGTTGAGAATATATTCAAGATTTAAAAAAAAAAAAAAGCAAGCTGTGTCATATTAAATAGAAAACTTCTCACTTCCTTGTGAACACTCCACCTCAGAATCTCAAGAACACTTGCCTTCTGTATTGGTTTTGCAGGGCCTGGTTTTTGGTAGCAGGGGAGCACAAAGATGGCTCCTGTAAGAAGCTGCTTGGAGCTTCCACCATGTCCAGCAGAGCCAATCCCGGATGGCTCTGAAGATGGACATGCTGCTGGCCAAGGCTGGGCCAATGAGAGAGGCTCATAACACCTCTGTGGTGACAGATTTAAGAAGAAAATCAATATTAAATGCAGAGTTTTCCTTCTTGTCACAGAAGAGGAGGAGGTAAGAAAATGTGAGGGAAAGGACATGGAGACACCAAGGTCAGTGGAGAAGGAAGGAGAGGAGGTGCTCCAGGTGCTTCCAGGAACCGAAATCCTTCTGCAGGCCATGACCACAGTGAAACAGCTGTGCCCCTGCAGCCCATGGGGATCTAAAGGGGATGCAGAGATCCACCCACAGCCTCTCCGCTGTCCAGCTGTAGCAGGGGTGGGTGAGCGAGCAACTCTCATGGGTGCATGGTGTTGGGCCAGTGTCAAATCATGACATCCTCCAAAGGCTGTCATTTTTCCCTGGGAACAGCCTTCCTAGCTTGTCAACATGTCTGCATGTCAGACACAGCTCATGCAGATAACAGCAAGACACAGAAAAAACCTAAAAAATCTGCTTCTGTTGTGCTTTTTTTCCACGCTGTGCCCCACAAACTTAGCCACTCTCTGCTGATACTTCTTGGCCTATCATTTCCACTTCTTTTCATTTTTCCTCTTTACCAGACACTGCAGAAAAGTAGTTCTCTAAGTGCTTCAAATGTCTGGGTACAAAGGAATTGGTGAATTCACGGTTTGACTTCAGAGGTGCAGAAGCCCAAACAGACTACAGAGTTAACAGACAGATACTCCGCACTTCTGGAAACACAAATATCAGCCTTCTGGTATCCAGCAAAGGAGTTCTAAAGCGGTAGTTCTAAAGGGATGTTAGTAGCTCTGGAAGATATAGACTTACTGGAACTAGAAAACAGTGGAAGACTTGAAGTCCTGTATCAGAGAACAAATAATTATTACAAAGTGCAAGCAGAAAAGAATGACCATGCAGGAGTATTTTTAACTTTTCCCTGTATAGCTGAACAAGATAACAAGATGACAAGACAGTCCTAGAAACCCTTAAGTAAATTGGAGAAATACTGGATCAACGGCTGCAGTATTCACTCAGTCTATAAAAAAAGACCTAAACATCTAAGTCAGTTTTGCCAAAAAAATTAAAAACTTTTCATATATGAAATCAGAGAACTATACATGAAATAGAATAGTATTTGAAGAGCTTAACTGCAGATCAACGCTGTGGATCCAGCTGCCAATGTATTTGTATGTGCATAATTAGAAAGTTTACAAAAATAATGAGCATACCTCAAGTATCTTTTTTATCCAGTTCAGATCAGGGGTTAGATTAGGGAGGATTCTTCTTCAGGTAGTCTCATAAAATTTATACAGCAGAATTTATGTTCTAAAGGCAGTCAACTGGAATCAAAGTACCATGTATAACAGAACTTCTATATTACGTCTATATTTAATATGAATCAAAGAAGGTATATTTTCTTAACACAAGAGGTCAATTACCTGCTTTTAGTATCTGTGAAATAGTTTCCTTTCTGTTGTAACAGCACACAAATTGTACGGCACCTGGAAAGACTGACACAAGCTATTCTGGTTGATTCCAGATTTTAAAAAACACCAGCACATCACAGAACATTTCAAAATTTCAAAAAGTTAAGAGAAACATAAGCAGCAATCAGCTGCTTAGTTCTGCAACTCTAGACAGTATAGCCAGCTGTCTACTGCAAGAAAAAAAGTATCTTAAAAAGAACTAACTCCTGTTCACCACTGTCCTTTTAGAAACTAAGCTTGAACAAAGACCTAGAAAAACTTTTGAAAAAATACTAAATGTCAGTATTTAAAAGAACCAAAAGTAAGTCTGCTATCATCACCTAATTCATAAGAGAACATGAAGCTCCAGGCAAAGAAAGTGTATCACCAAAGCAATTAGCGGTACTTACAAGGGGTGTCTGTTGCACAGTGAATGAAAATGGAGTTCAGTGTTGTCAGAAAACAAAGGTTTTTTAGGAGATGAAAAGTTTATTTATAAACTGCCAATATTTAACAAAAACAATATTACACTATTGTCCATTTTCTACAGAAATACAATAACTTACAGTGGCGCTTAGTCCATTTTATCATTAATACATATAAAAACAAGTCTGCTGATAAATAAGTGAAAAAAATCTGTTTACCAACCACCACCACTAAAATTGTACCTGTAAATTTTGGAAGATATCTGCATAGAAGAGTTAGAACTGTAAGGGTGCTCTTTTTATTTTTTAAGTAATTTTGTACTACTAGGATATGCAAAAAATTAATTAACATGCAATACAAAATATTTGAGATAAACCAGGTAAAACTCAGTGTGCACAACTGGAAAACAGCCCTAAGATGCCCTTTTATATTTCTAACTAGACATCAAGAAAATGCATGTTTTATATGGTGGAATTTTGAATTCCCTTCACAGCAAAACCAGATTTATCACTATGAAAATCTATACTTGGTCAGGCTCCACTGAATAAGGACTAAAAGCGTGGTGAAAGTTATCCAGTACTAGATAACAACAAATAATTGTAGAACATCTCAAATCAACATTATGTAGATGCATTTTACAAAATAGATTAGCTGTTAACTAGTGATAAGCATTTGTGGAGATGGAAGAATGACAAATGTGCAGTTTATTGTTTACCATAAATGCAGACAGCGTGCCTGGAGAACAGCAACACTCAGGCCATCCACTGTTTATTAAGACATTCCCGTCAATATTGCATCAGTTATCACACAGCACTTAAAACCTCACTGGTCATCCCTACATATCTTGCACAAACCTCGAGCACTGGTATCTATTTGCTTTTGATATGCAATACTTCCACAACTAAAGTGTTATCCTGGTTTGCACACAGGTATATTGTATGAAACTTTTTCCTGCTAGAGAAGATGAAAAATCATGGAGGAAGGGGAGAGAAGGGGGAGTTTTGAGCTGGGGCAGGAGGTGGGGGAAAGAGAGAGAGAGGAGAGGAAAGAATAGAGGGGGAAAAAAACAGGGGAAAAGGAAACTTTCTTAGCTACTGATACCCTGTAGTACCCTTAGTTTTTCTCTAGCTGCCCATTTAAACCTCTAACATTCCATAACCTTAATGGCTCCTTTTCCACAGTGCTAATGACTATACACTACACCAATTGTTTTGGGTTTGTTTGTTTGTTGTTTGTTTGTTTTAATTGAAGCCATAAATACAACCATTTGTGAACAGCAAATAAGTCCCCTACAATTCATCACAGCATGTCATGGCTATCAGGTACAGGCTGATACTCTCTCCACAGCATGGCCTGATCCGAAGTCAATGAAGTTGGTGGGAATTTTGAAACTCATTTCAATAGATGTAAAAATAAAGCACTCATATCACAAACAAATAACCAGATCCTGCAAATTACTTCTATACAAGGACCCTGGGGGGTTTATTACTTGTTCCTTTCTGAACTAATGAGTACCCAAATTAAGTAAGTAAGACAAGATTGCTCATATTGACTATGGGCTTCCTTACATATCCTTTCTATCTAGCAGGCTAGTAAGAGAAAATGAAAAGGAAAGAAAACAAGAAGTATTTGAGAGAAGCTTTTATAAGCTTTGCATTTAGGATGATGAGCAATACTTTCAGTAATGCCCTATGATTTCAGGTGCTCATTTTAGAACACTTGGAATGAATCACATTGTCTAAGAGGAAACAGGAAACATGCTAGCATTTTCCAGTAAAACTGCTTCCTTTAAGGAAAGCTCTCAAATCCAATAATTCAAAATCAGAAGACACTCAAAATGAAGAGTAGTTCTGAAAATATTTTATGTGATTTATTCTTATAAAAAGAACATGAGAAAAAATGAAGTGCCAAAAAATACTACTTGTTTGTATTAAAATACCAATTTAAGTCACAAGTTATACTTTGCTCAGTCTCCTGTGATGCTAAAGCACTGTCCATTTCCTTTCTGGAGGACTCGTGAAAAGTATCCTCTGGGATTGGCTGTACACCTCCAAATTTTTTCAGCTTGCAAGAACTTATAAACTCTTTCACAGTCTCAAATGCTCTCTACAAGCAACTGGAATAAACACCACCAGTTAATGATTTGGTTGGTGTGTGCAGGCAGTTGCCCAAGTATCATGATAATCAGGCAGATTAATACAGAGAGGGGAAGCAATAGATGTCACTGCTTTCAGCAGACAACCTGGCACTGTCCCTCAGACTCAGGACAGGTCATCCATGGAGGAGTCTGTTAGAAGACAGCCAAATGGGGGTGGTTTTTGCAGTGTTCACATGACATACATACAGTTCCACCATCCATTCACATGTACATGCACACTTATGGTAGGAGAATAAATATAGGTAATTTATTCACAGAAATTCTCTACTGATTACAAAAGAAAAAAAAGGAAAATAATCCCCATCTGACAGGAACTCATCCTATGGCAAATTAAGACTAGTGAAAAACAAATTTAATGCTTTACATTCACTATCCTGCAGAACACTGGTCATTTAGCAGATTACTTTCCAGTGTCTTACTGTCCTGTCATAATTTTAGTCTCTCTGCTACAAAATTTATGATTTATCTAATTTATCTTGGAAATCTACATAAAATTTACAATGGTCACAACTGTGCATCTGAAAATTTTTCATAGAAAAAATATTGCAAAATATTATTTTTAAAACTAGTTGTATATCCCCCTAATAAGAAAGCTATAATAATTAAATATTTTTGCACCTATCTTGATAAAATAAACATTTCCCTACATAGAATAGTACTTTGATGAACATGATGGTGTTACAAAATTAGAGTTTATAGGCTCACTTGAATACTGTAGTGCTGTCACTACCTTGGATCTTAATGCTACTTAAAAACATTTAAGACATCTATTATTTTGATTATATGAAAGCAATGAAATTACATGAAGTAAAGTGTGTTCCAAAGCACACTTTTCAGGATGACTACCCAGTTTTAAATGCAGCCATTTCAAAAAAGAAAAACTGGTACAAAAGGGAATGAACACAGTACGTAATTTTTGCTTTCTCAAAACAAATTCTAGTACCTCATATCATTTATGTGATGTTTTTAACAACAGGTTAAAAACACCACATTATTTTATCTACTCATTACATGCAGCTACTCAGGAAATCTTACCATATTGATGATGTACCAATTTCATAACTTTATTCACAATGAACAGACAGGTGTACCGCATCCAAGAAAAGCTCTTTGTTTAATCATAATAATATTCCATTCAGAAAATGTCCTGTGAAGAAAATATACACTGTGGATTCTCCCCACCTCTGTCTATCACGTAGGATGCACAGCAGGTTCCAGGTGGTGCAGATAAAGTTTAACAAACCAGACTTCAGCTAAGAATTCTGTTTTCCAGAATAATTGTTGCATGTAAGAGATTAACACCTATCAAAAAAGATTTAGCATTCAGAGTCCTAACAAAATGTTTTTAAATATGGAATCTAAGACCTATGGTGCATCAACACACATGCTGTAAAAAGCTTCCCCATCATTACAACATACTTTGAGATACTAACTACTCTACTGAATACTACGAGGAAACTCAGAGAATAAATCCAACAATTGTCAGGAGCTTCCTGCAAGACTGCAACAGCAATTCAAGATACAGAATAACAGCATGAACCAGATGAGATGGTGAGGTCTACTGTACATTACTGGGTACAGTGTTGGCATGTGGTAGATTATAAAATACTATGCTAGAAAAAAAAAATTAAAAGCCAGTTATTACATGTTTAGCTTTTTTTTTTTTTTAATCAATACTTATAAACTGTAAAAATGCACCCTAATTCACTACAACAGACTATGCCCTGAGAAGTAACATTACACACTAAGCAAAAGCCACTAGGAAGTGTCAGGTCTGCAGGTCAAAAGTGTAACGTACGGAATTCCCTGGAAGCATATTCCTTCCATTTTTCAACAATGAAGTTTCTTCTTCAGAGGAAAAGCCTGGTGAAAAATTATGCTAATTCTAGTTTTTCCAACTTTAATTACAAGATTCTTTTTTCCTTTATCCTTCAAACTCTTCTGGAAAACTTGATAAACATGGATAAAGCTCTTGCTTTTCACATCTGAAAGAGGATATAGGCCTAGCATGAGGTTCTGAAATAACAGCCTGATGAACTCCACTTAAGGACATCAGTCAAAGTACTATTTGGGAGGTAGTTGAGAGTTACTCAAACACAAAATTAGGCCACCTCACCAATGCTTTGCTACATTCTTCTTTGCTGGTTGGAAGAACAGAGAAGAGGCTGAGAAGAAACAAAGCTCTGAGTGCCCAGGGAAAATTATCATAGACAAGGACACTGAACTTCCTTTGAAACTAACCCGAATGTTAAATGCATTTGAGAATTGGCGAGTTACACCTTTTCTTTGTATCTGACACTGATAAAACAGTAAGCTCTAATTATACATATCTCTCATCACCCAATGAGTGCAAAGATGCATTTAGAAGTGACATCTACATTTCAGTGTCAGTTCACTGCTTTTTCCAAAATCACTCTATGAGATACAATTCAGCATTGAGGGTTTTTCTCCCCACACTGTAAGTGCAATGGTTCACCTACTAGGTTAAAAAAAACCAACCAAACAAACAAAAACCCCACAAACAAACAAACAAACCAAAAAACCCACAAAAAAGCACTCTCCCCTTACAGAGGGCAAAACAAAACTAAGCAAACAACTACTTGTCCAAAAATTTAATCATCAAATCTCTAAAGACTCACAACTTAAATTATTCTCTGGTACTCACATTTTGCTCAGTGTATTACATGTTTTTGAAAAAATTTGGGGTTTGAGTCTGGTTATGCAGACTAACCTTTCCAAAAGTCTTTGTTTCTTTTCATCAATATTATACAGTACTGTTTTAAAAATCAATTAGCTATCTACTTAGGAAAAAAATCACTCCCATCCATAACGTTTAGCTACGCATTCTAATTAGCAGCACTAGAACAAAACTGGAAATGCCAGAACTTTCGATTTTAGAAAAAAATCTAAGCTTTCTCACTCTATTATCACTTTGCTTATTTGTCTTAAAGCAAATTACATACAAGGTAATTAATCAAAGAGTATAAACTGACAAGTTCCTTTATCCCCTATTTAAATAACACATGGATTTTGTTGTACAAAGAATATGTAAGCAGTTAATAAAACACAAAAATGCAAAGATGAGTACATTAAGAATATTAATCAGAGCAGCTATTAACAGTGCATTCCAATAACTTCATACAAATTTGTTATTGTAGCTATCTTTAATGCTGCGTGTTTCTCCAGTGACTGTAACACACAAGACAAACAAAATGCCAGTGAAGTGACAGTTACTGTATTTAGCAGCTGAAAATTTACCACTTAAAAACATGATTCCTTCTATTCCAAATTCTGCAGTTTCAAACGACATTTGTTCCTCGAAACCCTTTGATTCTAGTACAAAAAATTTTTTACAAAGACTAATCCAGTGAACAAAAAGAATGAATTCAAATGACACACACTACAGCAGAAGACAATATTAGGAAAAATGCTGAACTTTTCATGAAGATGTTTACAGATATAAAAAAGTTTGATTTTATATTTGAAGAAACTTCAGAGGGTGGGAGCCTTGTATCCTGCAGCTTCTGCTGGATATTTTCTCTTCAGGAATGTTCACTGACTAAACTTTTAGTCTCTCATCTCTGAAAAACAAAACAGCTGAAATGCCTTATGTAAAGTACCCCTACTCAGTATGTTAACTACCAATGGCCTAAAGCCACTTTGTTTTTTTTTCAAGCAGTGCCCAAATGGGACTCTGCAGTAACACCAAGTGGTTAGACAGGTATGCTGCAAAGATCATAGTTTCAGAACTTCACAGTTCTGTGCCTAATGCAGTATGTTAGAAGTATCTCTTCAATCATTTCATGAGTAAGGCTTCAGGACATCGACAGTTTGATGCAATTTAGATATTATTCTCCTTTTTCATATAATTTATATTGTTACCATTAAAAAACCTAAAGCTTGAATTTAACAACTTACTGTTTGCATTTCCTTCAAACAGAAAGATATGACTTGTTTCAATTTCACTGTTCAGTTTTCAGGTCTGCAAACATTTCGAAATGTAACTATTCTAACTGGATTTAAAAAATGAAGTGCAGGGGAATATTTCCATCAGGTGCAGACTTTAAAAACCCACACTTATGAGTTATACTACAGACATCAGTGTTTTGCAGAAGTAGTAAGAATATCGGCACCATCTCTAATCAGAGTTCTCAGAACATTTTCCAAGTACTAAAACTCAATGCAACTCTGTTCAGTTACATAGGACCAAATCTTGTCATTCTACAACAATGCATCACTTTGTGCTGACATGAATAGGAACTACACACATATGCATGAGGGCACCTGCTTAAATGTTTATGATGTCAAGTCCAAAAGCACAGAACTTCCACAGTACAGCTCTAAGAACGTTAACTAAAACTCCAGAGTATAGTCTGGAAGAACTATGTAAAGAGCTTCAAGTCAGATTCTAATATTAGTATTTTATTCTGAAAGCCTCTGTCATTCCAGTGCAAGAGAGAATCTCTTCCCTTCCATAGTTCCCTAAGAACTGTTTCTTAGCATGCACCCACTCCTGAGATTGCTCCTATCACTACTATTTTTCTCAGAAACATGTAATTTTTGCCAAGGTAAACAGAACACACAACTACATTACTAAGTAATCCAGGACCAAGAACATGATCTTTAATACATTGCTCCCTTGACTTCACCCTTGCCAGGTTCATATGAGTCATTAACGGGATACTGTTAATCAAGTTGACCCAGGCTACTTGACCCAGGCTACACGTACTTTAATGTATCATCCACATTCAATAAACATCAGGTCCCCTGGGATGTGTAAAAGTTCTTGCTCAAGTTAAGTTCTTAAGTTCAGACTCTTGTTTGTACTTGAACATATCCATTTGTCAGTGATCACTGAGGCAACATCTTATGACTAAACTATCCTCTCAAGCCAATCCTACACCTCCTTCAGACAACAATTATGTTCTTCTGCAACTAAAACCATCAATCAAACACCACAGCATCCCATAGCACTTCAAAGCTCATGACCATGTAAACATCCATACCTATGGAGAGGCAAGTGTGGACACCCTCTGAGAGAAAGCTTTGACACTGAGATGCTCAAGCCTAGATCTGTTTTATCTATGTACTATAAACAGAACAGTGTACACTTAGAAATGTAATTGTCAGCTACTTTGTGCCTGAAATAAATCATGAACATACTCTCAAAGACTGGAGGATCTGTTTTCATTTTGAAATGCAAGAGTAAACTTCATTCATCAAACTACTTAGAAGTGCAATGAACTTCACATTTCGAGTGCTTTTTTGATCCAAAAGTGACACTTTTTGAGCAGGCTACCTGTGTTTTTCCCTCCCTCACTGCTTCTCTCTCTGCCCAACAGAAATCACATCTTGAAATTTACAGTCAAGAGGCATTTGAGGCAGGAGATAAATAAAGCAGTTATGGCAAGGACACTAACTTGAAAATCTAATCCCCCCAGAGAATAGTCTTTTAAAAGAGACAATGTTGCCATTGTGTAGTCTTCCACAGTTGTACAATGTTTCCCCGGGGTCTGTGGACCAGAACAATTCTACTAGTGTAAAAAATCCCTTTTACAGACAGTTCTATGGAAACAACAAAATATACCATTCATACTTGATTTCAATTTCCCTTAAAATTTACAGTTATGTAAACAGAGATGTATGGTTGGAGTAGAGCTCTTTCTTAAGAGTAAAAAAAGAAAAAAAAAAACCAAAAAACCCAAAAAACCCAAAAAAACCAAAAAACCCCAAACAAACAAACAAAAACCACTAACAAAATAAACAAACAAAAAACCACAAAAAAAAAAAAAAAAAAAAAAAAAAAAAAAACCAAAAAAAACACCAACCACCCAAAGACTGAAGCTCTTCAAATGAACAAAATGGCAGAGTTAGGTCTCTCCTTGCTGTCACTTTTTTTTTCAAACTGTTTAATCTGAATGATCAGTTGCAAGAGCTACTTTTTACTCCATCCGATATTCAACTTGTAGGGTCTTGGTTAAATACAAGTTACCAATGTGTGATCTAGCAGGGTGAGAATTTGTAGTGTAAATAAGACATTCAGAAATGTGCATCAAGTGTTTAATTAATGTGATTAACTCTGGATTGTAATATAAAATAAATAAACACCTAGTAAAAAATGATGGTAGTCTGTTTTAAGAAAACTATTTCCAAATACAGCCAAATACAGCTCTGACTGTGAATGAACATGTGTTTGAACTATTTTCTGCCACATTTTCCTGTATCTGCTTATCAAGATTTCAACCTTAAAGACCTTCTTATCAAGCTAATGTGACAATTAATAAGCAAACAAAGCCCAGTCAAAACAGTAAAAGGTATGACAGCTCCAAAACTGTTACTGGAGACTTCAGAAAGCAATACTGTATTCTGATGTTCCACCAAAGACTGCTATACAAAAATAACAGCACTCACCAAGATACAGTCTGGATCTAATAAGGTATTAGCATGATGCTATACAGGAATAAAATGGGAACAGGTTTAGCTGATACTGAAAGATTCTCCCATTCTTTTTTCAGACACTCTGGTTCATAAGCATTTCAAACTTTTTTCTTTTACCTCCTTTTTTTTTTTTAAGTCAAATGATTCAGAGTCCAATGGTGGAAGTTAAAAAAAAAATGTCATGGTAGGAAGCTGATAAGAGTGATTTCTTAGAGAGATTAAGTAACAAACTGCACTTCCTTAACAAAAACATATGTCAGTTCTTTAATAAAGTGACAGACTTCTACTCTGAAATTTAGCTTTAGGACTGACCATCAAAAGAGAGAGAAACACACAGTTAGCTAACACTTGCAATCAAGACATGCATTTGTGTCTGAAAAGAGAATATTGCACTAAGAGAAGAACCCTGAAAGCTTTAAATGCTTCCTTCACTGACCTAAAAAAGTAACTAACCATTTTCTATAAGCAGTAGCAAACCTGGCTTGGTCCACATCCCTACAAGTTGATAATACTTTATCAACAAACCGGTATTCCATTTCTGGACCAAGAGAGTCCTGCACAGGAGCACGCTTCAGGCGTTTTGTTTCTTGGGTATAACCTTGTTTGCTGCTGGATTCATTTAAACCATCAACATCCATCGCTTGTGCCATGTAACTTGTTGCAGGACTGTGGTGGGAATTACTCAGACTCTCATCACTGCTGTCCACAGATGATACCACTGCACTCACAAGAGGAAGTTTGTTGCTTAAGTGCTGCTGAAGGTAGAATACACACCTTCTTCAAAGGAAAAGAAAAGAAGAAGAAAAAAAAGAAAGTCACGCACTGAAAATAACCTGCTGTTGCTGCTGAACTGTTTAAATTCACTTGCCATCCCACCAGATTTCTCTCACAGACACAGTATCTGCTGTCTCTGCACATGCTGTACAAGAAAGGGCTCCATGTCACTTTAGCAAATCTACTGTTACCTAGTCAGGAACCTGCACCCAGCCAGTAAAGCAAACATTTTCTGCAGCCAGTCTTCTGTCTACATATTGTTCATTTTTTGTTGTTTAAACATTTAAAGTGTGAGAAAGTTCATTAACAGCATCTTGTGTCTCCTGCAAAATTACAGGGACAAGTGGAGAATACAGAGCAAGGTATTTAAGCCAAATCAAATTTCCCACACAATAGTTCTGATTATGCTCTTGAATATTTTCCAAAGGCTTAGTAGCTTAAAAATCTTTTATTGAGTGGTACTTTCTAAAAAACAATTTGTTTGGAAATATCATGTGAAGGATCATCCACAAATCAGAAGGAAACTCTTTTGACAAAGTCCTCTTACCTATGGCACCACAAGGTTTCATGCCCTGGGTAATTATCAATCAGTTCACTGCAGAGTTCCATCTCTTCATCTAAACAGTGGGGGACATCCACATTTTGCTCCTCTGCACAGGCAGCTTCCGTCCCTGCACTCCCTTCCTCCTTCTGAAGGCCAGGGTTTTGTTCATTTACCATTTGATTTTGTAACAGTATGTTATTGTCAGTCACCATTCTGTGTATCAAGGAATTGAGTAAGAACTGGCGGTAATGAAATCCACTATGGTCTGAGACATGTGTGGATACCCAATATTTGGTGGATGACAGTTCATCAAGGAGAATCTGAAACAAAAAGCAAGGACAGTTATCAACCTGTATAAAGGACAAACTTATCACTACTGCTTCTGTATTAAGGTAATCTCTTCTTTGGAGATTTCAGCCACTATGGTAATAGTTAAGAATATACAGAAAAGCCTTTTCTACTGTGTGCTGAAAAGCATCTTGGCATCCTTGCAGAAAAGAAATTAATACTTCTTCCAAACTGTGAAAAACCAAGTTTTTTAGAAACCTGCCTGTAAGCTGAGTGGGAAAAAAACCAAAACCACTTCTGGTATGAAATAAGCAGTGTTTTAATAACCTCAAAATGGTTAGTAAAAAATACTGTTTAGAGGGGGTACAAACTACACTGCTATTAGCTTTATGAATTTTACATTTTCCCAGTGGATTATGGGTGTCAAAAGGAGGGTGAGTTACTTAAAAGGAAAAAAAACCTCCAAACTTAATTTACACCTTCATTTTCCATGGGAGAATGTCAACCATAACATTATGTTTACAGTACTAAAGCCTGTGAAATACAAAAGTGCTTGTCCATAATCAGGTTGCTTGATTTTACTACTGAAGAACTCTTAGAAAGTCTTTTGCAACAATTCTGGTAAATACTTAAATTGCTAACTGTAGCTCTGTTTTTAACACTGCTGGCTCCTGTGAATTGTCTCCTGTGAATTAATTCTGAGTGCTTTTAAACCTTCAAAATTAATTTCTGGAGAGAAATTCAAGTTTGGCTCCCAGACAAAGCTTTTACTTTGCTTTGCTTTCTCTGTTAGAGCCAGGGTTTTGGTTTTTTTTACAGGCCTTAACCTCTTTCCTCACACTGCTTCTCCTTTGGAGCCTAAACTATCCAAAGAGATCAAAACTACCTTTCTCATTTACTTCTACAGACTTTTGGAAGTACACTTTAATAATATCTTACTGTATACTCTTGCTTTTAACCTCTTCTCCTAAGCTACCTACATCATCTAAGACGACCAGCTGATGCAAAATAACTTTCACAGGTAAAAGTCCTTCTTTTAGATAGTGCAGCACAAAAGCCACAGCCTCCCACAAAGAAAACCATGGAAACACACAAGGCTAGCAACACAGCTTTTTCGGGGGCATCTGCTCTAAAAAAATTGGAGCAAATAAAATGCAAACAGTGTCTTCTAGCCAAGACAGTCAACATGTTTTTCTGAATCTTGCCAAAAGATACCAGCATCCCTTCCTTTTAGAGATCAGCAAACTGAAGTGCAGCATTAAGTAACAGTCTACACACAGGGCTCTTAAGGTGGCTAAAATCCCATGTCCAGATCTGCACTTTAAACCATAAGATCAGCTTTTCCTTTTGTCATAGAATTGAGCTTAGTATTTCAAACTTCTGAACTTGAAAATTTAGAAGTCTATTAAGAACAACAAAAGGCTCAGAAAAATCAGATCAGCCTTTATTCAGCTCTGATCGATACTGCACACATTTATGCTCAACTGAGACCTTGAAGAATCAAATTCATTTATCTGAAATATTTATAAGCTACAAATTTAGAGGAGAGCATCTTAATTACACATCTTAACTCCCTCTACAAAGGGAACAAAATTATTCCCAGCATCACTCCTTACCTGAACCAGAATACCTCTTTTAAAAAGGGAATACAGAAGATTGCCATGAACATTTTTTGAGATCTACAAAAAATTGAGCCTCCTATCTAAGAACCTCAGAGTACCAGTGGAAGATGCTCCTAACAACCAGAAATGAAAGAAAAAGCCTGCTAATGTCTGAATTCTGAGAGGTTCTTTCTTACAAAGCCAGCTTTCTCCATTTCCATACCTATCAGCACAAGCCCTTGTACAAACCTTTTGCCACAGTTCTATGAGAAAAGAGGAAATTATATGAAAACACTTCCCTCCCTACTCTTGACAACCTCTTTTCTACCTCTGGTGGTGAGCTGACAACCACGGAACTGGCAGCCTTCCCCTGAATGAGACGTATGCTCAGTGACCTATGTCTCAACCTCTGGGTCTGCACTCCCTCTTATGCCCTCCGTGACCATGTGCTTGCTTGTTTTAGAGGGCTTTTCCAACCATAAACTGCAGACTAAAACTTCCTCCCTGGTCTGGGACACTAAGGAAATGAAAAGGAACTTGGGAAAGAAACTTTTAAGGATAACCAGATAAATATAGCAATGTCCACTTGAAGAAACTAGTGCCTTTGAAGACCCAGTCATCTAAGAAAAAACCATAGCCTTACTGGGGATGGCTACAAGAAAAACTACTTTCTGTCTCATGAACATGCTGTGTTCTGGTCATCACACAAGAGAAGTGTTGCCTCATGGCAATTATCCCACTGCTTGTTTCCTGCTTGTTTTACTGTAGGGTCTGATCAATCAATCTCCATCCTTTAGTTATGAAATTGAGTATTTCAGTCTAAAGAAAACAAAAAAGTTTGTCAATCCTTTCTGAACTACATCCTATTGTTCTATCTGCATGACTTCCCTGAAGCAACACAGGTGCATGAATTTTAAGACTATACCCCTACCACTCTCTTACCCCGGTTCTCTAACTAATTACACACCCACCTTTTAGTAGGTATCTGGAGCCTATGATCTAACCCCACTAACTAACTGTACAGTCATGTGAGAAAGCTGAAATTGGGCTTTCCAAGGCAAATATTCCAATGCCAGAAATATTAGATTAGTTTCAAACAATCTATTCTTGACAAATCCTTCATTTATGTAATGAACACTATTTAAACACTAGACTTGCTAATGCCATTCAAATTCTGTGGCTAGAACAAACTGAAATTTCTATATAGAAAGAAGATAATGTTTTTGACTGTCTAGTGTAAGAAAGTCTTTCTCACACTTATCCTGTGAGAAATCTTCCTACTGGGCCAAAACTCTCTTCTTTAGCATTTTAAATCTTTTCCTACAGCTTGAGCTGAGATTCAGTCCTCAGTAGCATTAGGATTATCAAACCAAAGGAAAAAGAATAGCCAAAATCCTGTTACACAGCCTACCTCTTGAAATCCTCCAAAGCAGGTCAACAGTTTTGTTAATGATAAAACTGTTTAGAGAAGTCATATTTAAATGATAATACAACGTACAATTTATGTTTCTGGGCCTCTCCTTTCTTGAACACTTCAAACTACAGGCAAAGTTTGCATAACAGCAGAAATACAGCCCTAAATAATACAGGTACTCCTTAATTTCAGGCAACCTTGCAAGATCTAAATGGCCGTAGAATCAGTGACTGCTTTATCTGCCCTTTTTTCTGCATGGTTCCAGTCTTGCACGTTGTTGAAATTTATCATACCTTTCAGATATTGAAACAGAAATTGCTGCAGGTGGAACATGAGAAACCAAGCAAGTAAACAACCTCTACAGAATTACAGGGATGTGGTCAGAAAAGCCAAGGCAAAGCTGGAACAGGACTTGGCAAGAGGTGCAAAGAATAACAAGATGGGACTGTGTAAGTGCACAGCTTGCAAGAGAAGACCAAGGAGTGTATGTTTCCTGATAAGAACTGGTGGCAACTGATATGGAGAAGGATGGAGAACAGAGTTTTGTCTCAGTCTTTCACTGGCAGTCAGGCCTCCCTCCCACTTCTCTTAAGTCCCTGATCCTCTAGATTCTTGTAGGGGGAGAGCCAAGTCCCGTCCCCCCCCCCCCCCCACTATAAGCAAAGAGCAGGTTCAGAACAACTTGAGGAAGAGGAACAGCCACAAGTCTATGGCATCTGAAGATCCACATAACAGAGCTCTGAGACAACTGGCTGATGTTGCCAAACCACTGCTTATGTCTGAAATCATGGCTGTTAGGAGAAATCCCCAGTGACTGGAAAAAGGGAAACACTGCTCCCATTTTTAAAAAGGGGAGAAAGGAAGACCTGGGGAACTGGAGACTGTTAAGCCCCACCTCTGTGGTTGGCAAGATCATGGTGCGGATCCTTCCAGAAGATATGCTAAGGCACATATGAGACAAGGAGGTGACACGAGGCAACCAGCAATCATGCCTGACCAATCTGGTAGCCTTCTATGACTAAGTGATACCAGTGGTCAACAAGACCAAGAGATGTCATCAACCTAGATGTGGAAGACATTTAATATGGGTTCCACATGACATCCTTATCTCCAAATTTGAGACAGATGGATTTAAGAAAGGTCTATTCAGTGGGTAAGGAACTGGCTGGATGGATGCAGCCAGAGGAGTGGTCAACGGCTCTATGTCCAGGTAGAGACTGGTGATGAGTCCCTCAGGGCTCTGTCTTGGGACTGCTGCTCCTTAGTATCTTCATCAATAACACAGACTACAGGATTAAGTCCACACTTAGCACATTTGCAGCTGACACAAAGAAGTGTCGCTGTGAGAAACGATCAATGAGACACTGACTCATGATTCAGAAGGCTGATGCTCTGAAAAGGGGCTGGTTTATTCTCAGAACCTATTTTTATACCTTTTTACAATGTGCCCACCTAAGAGGTGGGATCCCTGGACCCATTGGCCACACCAAGGGTCAACAAGCAAAGTCCCTCCTCTGAAGAGGGAAAAGTAAAAAACAAGATAGTTTACATAGAGTGACCTTGTTTACGGTCTCAAATTCCTGGGAAAGAGTTTAAGAAAAATGCAAACATGAGAAACAGTGACTACAAAGAAGAGCAATGCAATTCACACAACAGAAGGACAGGATGCTAGACAGACAGATCTGGATGAACTTGAGAAATGTGCCCACGAGTTCAACAAATCGAAGTGCAAGGTGCTGCACTTCGGCTGGAGTAATCCCACACTTGTGCACAGACTGGAAACAAATGGTAACAGTCCTATGGAAAAAGACTTGGGAGTTCTCACAGATGAAAAGTTGGACAAGAGCCAGCAATGCCCAATTGCAGCCCAGAAAACCAACTGGATCCTGGCCTGCATCAAAATAAGTGTGGCCAGCAGGTTGAGCAAGGGTGATAAAGATGCTTTAAGGACTGGAGCACCACTCCTATGAAGACAGGCTGAAAAAGCTGGTGTTGTTCAGCCTGGAGAAGAAAAGGCTCTGTGGTGAACTCACTGTGGCCTCTCAGTACCGGAAGGGGACTTACAAAAAGGAGGGAGAGTGATTTTTCATCTATATAATGCCTGAACAAGAGGTAATAGTTAATGAAAGAGGGTCAGCTTAGATTAGATCTTAGGGAAGAAATTGTTTACTGTGATGGTGATAAGGCACTGACACAGGTTGCCCATGAGAGATTGTACACTTCTCCACTGAAGTATTCAAGGCTGAGCTGGATGAGGCCCTGAGCAATCTGATCTAGTGAATGGCATCCTTGCACATGGCAGGGTGGTTGGAATGAGATGGAGATCCCTCCCTCTGTCATTCTATGAACCTGCATGTTTTTGTGGAAATATATAATGCCTGATTTTTCCCTGTTCTTATTTTCTTTTTCCTTGCATCATATCTTGCAAATAATCACTATATAATTCTGCCTCTTAAAGTTACCTACAAATTTTATCACAAGTTTCTTACTGTCTTTTATGTTCCATACTTTTTCATAATTTTCCTGTACCCCAAACATGTTCTACTAGGGTCCTCTGATGAGATGCATTGATAGTGTCACAAAAAAACCCTAGAGCCAACTCTAGGTGTATAAGTACCTAGAGTGACTTCCCAACAGGTTAAACACATTGGTGGAGGAACAATAACACCAGTGAATTTTTGCCAGTGGTAAGAGAAACCAGATGGGCAACTCTAGACAAAAGTATACTTCCAAAGTCTTCATTCTAAAACAATAGATCAGTTGGGGAAATGGGATGGCAGGCAAAATAAATGGACTTTGGAATGATCAAGCAAATTTAAAACACTTCCTTCACAGGTATGTTTGTGATTTGTCACCAAATGCACTCACAACTGATAATGAATAAACTCACCAGAATAATTCCAGTTCTGCAGAAAGTTATTTCTATTACAATGTAATTATTTTTCTTTAATTAAATTAGTAAGGAATAGCAAGTGCAAAAAGCACGTAAGGTGTAATCATGATCCTCAGACTACTGTTACCAGTATAATGGACACAGAACTGTTTATAACTTGTAAAAAAGCATTAAATGACTTGAATTTTCTTTAACGGTGCTATCTCCCTTCACCTTTTAAAAAGCTCTTTTAAGATATTGAAGTTCCTATTTTTTATTAATATAGACCTCTAACCCTAACTTCTAACCTCCAATCTATCTTAATCCTGCAAGTCTTCTGAGTTTTCTGAAAGCTACCTTTTCATATAAACTTGCTAGGCCGATGAGTCCAAATTCTGCCCTGCCTCTGCAATGGACATAAAAATAATCGCTATATTGACTCAACGTCCAGTAAATTCCTCCCTATGTGGCAAAATGCAACAGCTGCTGTTAAAAGTGAATGATGTGTCACTGCATCAACCTAATATTCACGAAGAATTCACTTAACCACTTGGAAAACACAGTAGTACAAAACTGCCTATATGATTTTAGACGATGTCACATTAACTAATTCAATTTGCTGCTGCTCTTGATGTTAGAGATGCAAAACATTCAACACTGCATAGTATCCTTGCTGTCTCTGAAACAGTTTAATCAGTTCAGTGTAAATGCTGTCAAAAAATACTGCTGAAACTGAAGAAATTAGTTACAAGCACTACTGTGCTTTCAGCAAAATTCCTGCTGTCTTTACTTGGTCCTTCAATATTCTGAAACCATGGGTAAGCTGATTAAGGGCATGAAAACAATGATATTACATTATCAAAATAATATCTGTTAGATATTACCCTTTTCCTCTACTAGAAATTTCAAGACTAGTGCTGGAAGAATTACTTAGAGTTTCCCATTCCTTACTTTGGCTCACAAAGTCTCATCTATACTCTTCCCACACATATATTTGAACCAAGTACTAAGAGAGAAACAGAACTTTGTACACAGGCAAGAAAAATGTATTATTTCTGCTGAGCAGAACCTGCTTACACTGGCAAGAAAAATGTAAAACATACTCACTCTGCAAGATTTTGCCCACTCTCTTAAAACATTCTTAGCTACCTGGAATAACTTCAATTGATACTCCTCATTCATGTTAAACAATCTGCTTTGCAAATGAGTATTTGGGGTTTTTGGACAAGAAAACCTAAGAATTTATTCACTATTGTATTATACCTTGACAGTGAGCTTTGCCAAATGCTGTAAAACCCAGATGCGATGAGACCAGGCATTGTAGTTGCTTGGGTATCTCCCAGCAGCTTCGGAGCAGACTTTCATTTCCTCCTGCACTAGTCGTTGAATTCTCTCCACAGGTGCTGCTCCCAGGTTTCCTTTAGTTGCAAGACTGGGCAAGGAGTTTTCCTGAATTAGTTGTTGCAGCACCCATCGTCTGGTTAAACGATGTAAGGTGTTAATGGTGAGACAGCAATTTTAAGAGAAAAAAAAGGGGTTTCATTTGCATAAATTAAAACTCTCCAATATTTCTATTCTCTGAACTACAGTGTAGCTAGGTAATGAGTGAGTAGCAACCAACCATCTGAATGCGTGCCATGCTAAAAGCTACTACATGATAATGACACTCCCAACACAGTAATATCAGTTTGCTTACTTTAGATGATCACGGCTACTAACAGCACAATAAAATAAAACAGAAGGAAACAGCAAATTTATAAAATAGTGCAAGCAGTGTGTACATGAAATTTCTAACGGGCTCCTCTTTCGACATCTTGCATAGCACTAAAGTGAAGTAGCCAAAGTGAGATAGAAAAAAAGTGATTTAATAAAAAAATTTACTCTGCTTAGTATCTTTTACATCTGACAGTACTGCACACTGCAATTCAAATTGGTTTCTGTGCATCACCAGCAGTAGTGAAGTCCAAACGGCTTATGGTTTCAAGGGCTATAGGTATAAGCAAAACAAATGTTTTTACTGATGAATGGCACATATTTGATTTCATGTGTCTGAGATAAGCATAGATTCCCAGATGTTTTGGTTTTTGTTTTACTTTGGACAAAGTTTTAGTAGTATTTTTAGAAGCAACCTCAATGCTGCATCTGCAGCCTCAACACAAAAGGGTTCTATAAAAACAGATCACACTTGCGTAAATTTTCACAGAGCAGCACATGTCAATGGAATTCCAACGGTCCAGTGTGGAATGCTCTGGAGAGATGGACATCCTCTGTTGTGCAACACAGAGGTTATCCTTTTCTGTACTGGCTCACATCAGTTCCAAAATCAATGAATTGCTACTTTCAAAGGTGTCAAAATTTCTTTTAATTCCAGGTTAAAAATATCAATCAGTAAAATACAAGTAATAAATTCACTTTCTCGAAAGAGAGAATTCTGTTTTGCAATCCATATGTAAAATGATGTATCTACATATATATATAAAATAGGTAAGTCAACCACATATTAAAAAAAATGTTAGCTTATCCACTTTTCCTCTCATTTGAAGACATTCATCAGCTTGTTCACTCATGGGCTTTATCTACACTATCTTTTTCACTCTGTTATCAAAAAAGGACAAGGTATTGGAAGACAATATTAAAGATAATTTATAAAAATGCAATTTTAAGATGACCGTGTTTTTCAGCAGAAAATTACAAGTAATGTGTGAACACTCTCTTCCTATACACTATTTGTTTCAAATAAAGATGTACAGCTAAGCAAACCATGCTCTGACTGTTGTGTAACAGTATTTTATGAAATGTAGTAATTTTGAAGACTTAACTTTAAATTTTTAAAAATGTCTTTGATCCAAACATCACATTTTAGTGGTTTTTTTTACTTCAGTCCACAGCTATGCAAGAAATGGAAAATTCAAAAATAGTCTAGACAAAAAAACTCAATGAGCATTGTCACTCTTTTAATAAAAGATATGTATTAATTTATTAACATCAACTTCTGAGTAAAACCATAAAGACAAATTATTTCAACTCCGTAAATTTCAGTTTCTTAAAATAAGCATGCTTTATAAAACAAGGAAATCCGATAAATTATATACGGAGGAGAGAGTGAAAAAATACAGACTTTATGATCTCTGTGGCTACAGCATCAGAAACCCCACAAAATTAAAGTAGAGCTACTTTCTAGACAATGCAGTCACAACCTCAGAAGATCTAAAATATATTTCTGGAACCTGCTGAATATCATGGTATTATTTTTTATGAAAAATTTCCTCCAATTAATTTGGAGTCACTTTCATTCTTGTATGCTCCTATTGCTCTTACAGTTCCTGGAATTACTATAAACAAATGAAGGATTGTTAATTGACAACTGCACAATCAATAGACATACTGACTGTATATGCACGAGATATATCTGAACCCCCAAAATACACAGCAGGAGGTCATCTGACAAAATGAATGACAGGTATTTTGACATCTTCAGTGAATGTATCTGCCATGTATAAGAAAAAAACAATTTGGTTATGTTTTACTGAACTTTATTTGTAGTCCCATTATAGCTTTTTGTATCTTCTGTCTGAAATTGAATATCATGGGGGAACAGAAAACCCAAAATTAATCATTATGCTGATGCAGAGAAATATTTTTGAAAACCTTATTTTCTAACATGTATCAGTCATGGTCAGCATATCCAAATCCAAGCCAAACATTTGTGCTATCATTCTCAAATATACTTTTTTAATGTAGACAAGTAAGAGAAACACTAACTCTGGAGTTAAATTTTCCAAACATGTGATCTGTTATTTTAATATCCAGTAGTGGTGACTGAATGATTTAGTTTAAGTTAGAAATTACAAAAATAAATTCACCAAACTAAAAAGACCAGTACTGACATGGAAAAGAACCCAGCTTTATTTATAAAGGTTAGCTTTAACAGAATCTTCACTTTCTGAAATGCCCATAGACAAACAATACAGTAGTAAGTTAGAAGGAAAGAAGAAACCTAAGTGCTCAAATACTTAGAGTTGATGGAATCAAAATTTTCAGATTGAGAATTTTAGGTGCTGCAAGACGTGACAAACCTCTAAGGAAATTTATCCCCCCTCTGAAGGTGATCTTAAAAGTATGCAGCAGAAAAGTTGCATATGGTTTCAGTTCTAAGTGTAGAATATCAACAGGTAGCTCCCAAAGCCAAAGCACAGTATTCTGCAATGACTAGTTCAAAGAATCTGATACATTTCTAAATGTTCTCCTGTATCTATGACTCTCCTTAACCAAAGAACAGGAAATAAATGTTAGAGAAGTCAATAGAAGGCAAAGGAAACCAACCTATGAATCCATGTTTCTGGACTCTTTGGGAACTTGGTTAATGCCAGTTTTCCAAGATGCAAATCTTTAAGTGGATTTAAAGTGCCAGACAGTATTAATTCTTTCCTACAAAAGATAAAATAAATCTGTGTGAATAAAAGTAGTAACCTGAAAACAGAACACAAATCCCAATAACAAATTGCATGGCATCTTCTTTGTATCATAACAGAACTTCTCTGTCAAACTACAGAAGTTTAAAAAGCCTTTAGTGCATTAATCCATTCTACTATACATACATATGTACAAAGAACTTTATCTTAATCCGAACACATACAATCCATTACTTCTCAAACCTACCCAGAAATTACTGAGTCAACTACCAGTAGGGTTACATATATGAACATCCTTTCTTGAAATTAAGCCTTTAGATCACTGTGTACATCTGAAAATACTCTTACACTGAGCACTCCTCCACAATTACTTTTATTTTTTAAGTACTGCTCAAAATACAGTGTCAAGTTTCCCTAAATTTATAAAGAAAAGGGAAATGTTCTCTGTGTGTAGAATGTTTTACAAACTTAACCAGAAGTCTGCAAGTTCCATTTACTTAAACGTAAAATAATCTTTGGTTAAAAAAAAATTAAGATTTGCCCTGACAAAACTTAAATGTTCATCCAACACAACCCTTCCTAGAGTACTTCCCACAGACAGAGCGAAATAAAAATCTGTACTTGGCCCTCTCACCTTCTTTGCACAGAATTCCCTGCCCCTCACCCTCTTCTTTTCTAGCTTTTTAACTCTTATTAGCTGTTCTGGGCATGTTGTAGACATCATCCCATCACTGGTTACTCCAAGGGCATTAGTCTTCATATCCTATTCTCCAATCTATCTCCAGCTTTGAAGTAAAGATACAGTAAGTTCCAAAGTTACCATCTCCAGAAAGAAAACAAATTTCCCAGAACCTGCAGAAGTTACAACTGAAAACTTAAGAGTGCAAGAAGCAGAAGCAACATTGGCATGGGTTTGGGTTTTGTTTTTTCTAATGATTTCAAATTCATCATAATAATAGGCATGGCACTAGCAAGTGAGGAGCAGATGACGAACCTTTTGACCAAAAGACCTCAGTGGGATGGGAGGAAACATATTCTGTAAAGATCTGCTATTAAATAAGAAGGTAAAACTCCTTTGCAGTCTGATGCAGAAAACATAATGTTGTCCTAAAGTTATGGCCCAAGTCTCACAAACAAATTGACATACTTCCTTTCTGTGAGTATGTATTCTCTATCTGACTTGGTAATTTTTAGTAGGAGACTTGACTCCAACTGATACTTTGGCTTTGTGTTGCTGCAATCGAAACTTAAAACCACAGTCAGAAGCTAATGGTTGCAACACTAACAGTGAGCAAATATTATTAAAGATTGAAGCAGAGTGGGGAAATGTACAAATCCTTAAGTTTTCCTTCTGATAGCTACTGGGACATGTGTTTTTATCTCAACCAAGTTCCAGCAGGCTTCAGATTGGATGCTTTTAGCTGATTTTTAACAGGCAGCTCAGATATATCACCCAGAATTGGCAGACTGACCAGACTGTTCTGTGCCAGTGCACTCAAATTTGGAAAGCAGACAAAAGAAAGATTCAGGGTCAGCACGGGAGCAGGTGGAACAACTGCCTCATTACTGCAATGCAAAAGGTGATGTTTTGGTAGAAATGACTTACCACACACAGAATAAAAATACAGCCAAGATCATTTGATACTTAAAACAAATACATAAACATGTTTAAGAAAGATTTAGATTGACAGGCCACCTACCTCCCAAAACCTAAACTTTCAGTGAAGAAATTCTTCTTTCAATATTAAAACATTCACTGCATTAAACAGCCTCACACTTATACACTCTTAAAGTAAACTTCCTTTTTTGAAAAGTTGAGGATTAGTACAGACAAGATCCACCCTCACTGCTGTAGTAGAAAAGCTGGTTTTAGCTGTAATTATTTTCAAATGAGAGATTCTCCCCTTCACAAAGGACCACAAGCACTAGTAGGACTGAAATACTGTACACTCCCACATAAACCTCTTCTAAGCTCTTTCAGCTAACATCCAACTTGAAATGTAATTTCTAGCTCACTTTCTTGACATTTGGATCACAGATAATGTTTCAGCTTTAAGGATTATAGCTCCCATAAAAGATAATCTGGAGTAATTTTGACTTGCCTTATGCTAACATCTTTGAAGTCATTCATATCTGAAAGCAAAATGTGACTTTTCAGAGTGTCATGTTATCTAACGTCTTTTCATCAATTGTACATACCAGGAAGTATAACAAGAAGAACAAAGGCATTTATGAAAATTTCTTTACAATCACTTACATAAAAAATTCAGTCACTTTAACTTGCAAGACTTTTCAACTTCTAAAAACACAGGATAACTGAATTTAGGATTAACAACTGGAGATATCTTTTATCCTATTCAGTAGAACAGCTCCTAGGAAGTGACACACCTACTCTTTGGCACATCATCCTCTGCCATATAATTACCTCTTTCTCAGGTCTCCAGGTTTAGGTTATAGTCCCTGCCCTTCTGTAGGACAGGGCCCTGCCCTTTCCAGTCACTTATGATTTAAATAAATAAATAAATAAACAAACAACAAATGTATGCAGTAGGCACATTACAACTGTTCAGAACACCTACAAAGTCAAGGCAGACCATCCATTCCTAACTAGCCTAGATAATACGTTCAAAGGTCTGTGTTCTCCTGTGTTTCATTAATCAGATTCAACTTGCTGTGATTGTCAGCTGAGCTAAAATGATGATTTGTCTTCCACAACACCATTTTAGTCCTCTGACTTTTGGCTCTGCCAAGTCCTGCGTCCTTTCCTAGGAAGAGATTTCCTTCTCTCTCTCTCTCCGTCTTCAAGTTCAGTGCTACTGAGTCAACCACTATCTCTGATGCTTTCAGCAGAATTCAACATACGAAAAAGGGATTATCCCAGCCTACAATGGAAGAGGCAATAAATTACAAGAAACACACTGTGTGCAGGGCTGCTATTCAGTAAACAACTAGAACATACTTAAGAATCTATGATGCTTTTTCCCCCCCTCAAAGCAGTCAAATTGCGTATGGAGAATGCAAGATGAACCTGGCATAACATTGTCTGAGCAACAAGAAACCAATCACCCCACAGCAGATCCATCACGTTCTGCAAGCAGACTGCAAGAATCATACAATCAGTTCTCAGCTCGGACTACCTCAGGATAAAGATTTATCGCCCGCACCTAGACAGAACACAGTCAGTCCTCTACTCTGTGACTGATCATGCCACACATCTGCCTAGCTGGACCTGTAATAACAGAGAAGCTGAAATACATGTCACCATAATTGAAGTGCCTCCCCTTCAAAAGAGCAAGCTCCCAGCAGAAGCCTAAAACAATGCAGAGTCAGATTCAGCAAAGCAGATTCTTTGCTAGAGGGTAACCTCCACAGATACTGACTGGCCTGTGTAACAAGATCTCTCTGGATGCTAAACAGACTGACTGGTAGATTACAGTTCAGGGAGTAAGGACAACTTCTGTAGTAATTTGTATGTTTTGGTAAATCATAAACATCATAAAAGAGAAAACAATCCTCATCCATACTCCTTAGCATTTTTAATTCCACTTACAACTTTGAACTACTCTTCTCACGCACACAAAACTGTCTACAAGACAGCTAACTCTTTTAGCTGTCAGGCACAAAAAAAAAAGTCAGACTGATAAGGATGAATGCACGTGCAATAAAAAAAAATTCCACAAGACATAAACCAGAAATCAATTATAAGTACCATAAAATGAGATTACTCAAACAGCTCTAGTACTTATACAAGCTCCTAATTCCATTTTATCACTTCAAAGCTACTCAAGCTATACATTTTCATGACAGTAAATCCTTTGCTACCACATTCATCCCCCATTTTTAGATGCGACAGATAGAAAGATACAGAACACAGCAGAATCCTTCAGAACTGTATCAGCAGTGAAAGAAAAAAAAAAAAACGCTGAATTTGCCACAACTAGGGCTGACAACTAGATGCAGCTATCATCTTTCTAGGTCATTTTGTTAATGCACCACCTGCAATAGTGGACCATAACTACAGAAGTCCTGTTTTCCATTAATGCACTCCTAGGGGCTATTGTAGTTTTGTCAGCCCTCCAGCCCTTCTGAAACTATGGCTTTAAGACTGTCTCCAGTCTTATCTAGGCAGCAGAAGGAGAATATTTCTCCAACTCTGAAATTTACAGAACAGTCTTAAGATTACAAAGTCGTAAGGAATTGCTGTTTCTGCACCTCCTAAAGAGCAAGGAGGTAAAATCCTGCTCCTTCTCCATTATGACCTGTGGACAAGTTCTGAAGCTTTACCAATGAATGATGAAGCTATAAAGATGGGGGAAACATGTTTGAAATAAAGGGTAGACACCTTCTCCCCTCTCTTCCAGTGTATCTACTGAACTTTAATAGCCTGCACTAGTAGTGGCAGCAAACTGAGCTGGAATCTCGAACTCACAGAAAGTAAAAATGACAACAGTGAACATACACACAGCAGACATAAGTTGAGCACTACCCTCATTAACTGCAGAAGGAAAGAGGAATGGTAGTACAGTGGGACTCATACACCCTAAAAATGTGGTGCACACCTGCCTTCATATGCAGCACTGTAATCTTCAGCCTGCAATAAAAAAACCCAACCAAAACAAAAACAACAACAAAAACCCCAACCAAACAAAAAACCCCGAACAAACAAACAAACCAACCAACCAACAACCAAAAAGGGCAGTCTCAAATTATCTGCAATATACAGGAAAGAAGAGATTTTTAAGGTTCCCTCAGCATGTCTTAGCTGAAAAGTTCTTGCTGCTTCACTAACAACCGCTTGAAACAAAGCTTTCAGCTGACTCAAGGTAAGGCCCAGGTCTTTTGATGGCCTTTTTGAGTGCAACATACCTCACATTCCAAGCAGTGGTGAAGTCAGGGTTCAGCAGTAGCAGGGTACACGTGATATCTATCAGCTCTAAAACGATGGAACAAGAGACATTAAGATTAGTAATGATTTGCACACAGCACTGATCTCTCTACAGTCCCTTACTCCCTCTCATTCCTCAAAGTCTCTCTGCTACAGGCTGCTGTACCTCTGTAAAATATTGCTCTCATTCCAGAAGAAATGATAGCTTAATTTAAGAGGGAGCAAGATCTTCCCTTTTCATTATTTAAAATAATGAACTAATAATAAGTACGCCCTCAGCAAGGAAAAATCACTATATAAAATCATTGAGTATTCAGTGATTTTAACCACACACACTATATATGAGAAGCAGAGAATTCTTCGAAGAAAATCCAAAGATTTTTAAATACTATACAGAAGTAAAAATATACTCTACTATTTTAGAACAAGTCTGAGCTGCAGATGGCTGCCATATACCATACTGTCACAAAAAATACACACACTATAAAAATCCTGTAGCTAAAAAATGAAACACCCAGCTACGAAAGAGGATTACAAAAGCACTCCCTATTGAACTGCATAAAAAACACTTCAAATACGCTGTGAAGCACTTCAGATTAAAGTTTTAACACCAATAAAAAACCCAAAGCAAAATTCAAAACATTTGCTTGCATCCCTGCATTTAAGCACTGTACACTGTAGATTCATGTATTACACTTATTTTTAACCATGTCATAAAAACTGAATGTGATTATCCAATCTTTTACTGTCAATTAAATTTGGCTACATTCTCTCCTAATCACCCTGCATTTAACATACTAATTAGATCGTACTTCAGGTAATTTCCAGCAAATAAGAGGTACCTCATTACCTGAAGGAAAAAGAAAAGGATGGTATCTCATGGAAACAGATCTCTGGTTAGTGCAGTCAATATGACTGCAAAATGAACTGTTAAGAAATTCAACAGTAAGGGACACAAATTAATTCAAAATGCAAAGGGACACGGCTTCATGTATTTTTAAAGCACGAGTCAACACTTAAGTAGGTCTAAAAGTGAAATACCTTCATACATTACTGTGTGTCTAATTGATCATTTACGTCCAAAAAAGACATTTTGTGTTTTCCATTGTGTTCTTCCCTGTGAGGAACAAGCTAAGCCACCATATAATGCAACGTGTCATGGAGGAGAGTGGTGTGGAATTCTCTAGTGTACTGCTGACTTTGCACTAAGCTGTAATGTTTTCAAAAATGTCTCAAGGAATGGACTTAACTTTCTATTTTCACAAGTTTTAGTTAAACCCCTCTTTGCTGCCAAGAAATAAATATTTCTCATACGCGCACAGCTTCTTCCTCATTTGCCTGAATATACGAATACTATTCCTTAGTTTACCCAATTTATGAACCAGCAAAGTATTTCAACACTCATTTAATTTTATGCAGCTGATTATCCCAATCAAATAACCAGGATTACTCACATACACAAAATCAAATACATACATAAAATTAAACATCTTCTAAGTGTTTTGTGGTTACTGTTTCAATTTTACATTCAAAAATCAGTTTGGAACACCCACCAAAACATCATTTTTAAATGCAGGTATAGATAAAATTGTGAGCTGTGATATTGTTTCATGTACATTTTCCATTTTACCTACAATAATGGTTTTAGTAATTATTAGGTACTACCACTGTACATGTTATATGCATATTAAGCAAAAGTTTATTATAGCTTATATCAGTCTTTTGAATACTTCACAGAAAAGATTTTGAAAGTCTACTTAGAAAAATACAACTTGTTTAGTCATGACTTCCAGTTAATATGACCATTCTGGTAATCTCAAAGATCTGTAACAGCATCCAATCAAGTCCAACTTAAACAGAATTTGTTTGCTTTTTTTCCATTTTCCCATTACAGAGGTTCACTGCACCCTGAACATTATCAAAGGAAAGATGAGGATAAAAGGAAAATCTCCAAGTAATACCCAATTCTTTCATATCAATGTTCTTTGATGTAAGTAACAGATGAAGATTCATGAAGTGAGGATTCTGAGCCAGAGATGCGAAATGACACAATTTAGTAACCTCTAAGCCACTTTTTAATAGGAAGTCTTATGACAGATCTGGCACACGATAGTAGTTGCCAACTATTCTTGGTGTCAGTAACAAACCCCATCTTTTATTTACAATTTAAAATTACTTTCTACTAGATACATTTCAGGCAAAGTATTGCATTATAGGTGCTCACAATGAACACGTCTTTTTGCACAATAAAGTCTTCCCAATGGCAAAAAGACAAATAGAACCTCTTCTCACACATTTTAAATTGACTTTTGTAAATGAAGAGATGAGGCAGAATGGAGTTTCATTTTCAAAAGAAAGCAAACAAGTTGCAGGCACTAGACTAAAATCCATGCTATTGTGGTATTCACTGACAGGGTTTTCGGAGCTGCATTTTGAGAGGATGGGTTCTGCAAGGTTTCACCTGTGAGGGAAGCAGAGGCCCGTGGACACATCCCTGTGGCATCGGTAGGTGTGACAGCATAACAACAAAGCACCTGCAATGGTGTGACTGGAGCAGGGTGTTAGCACAGAGGTAATAGCTATCAGCTGTCTTCAGACACCCAAAAATGTGACATAGATCTCAATGTTTGTAGTTTGTCTTCAAAAAATATTCTCTGTGTGGAAATTTCAATGGTTAGACTTTATAATAACACTTGAGACTAAAATGAAGTCTCCCTGCTGAAGATCTGCAGCATAATAACAATATACATTCCAAACTCCTACCTCAGACCTCCAAAAGCACTGCAATGAGAACCACTGGTGTTGCTGAGATTGCCTGTGGTAGTAGGTTCAACTCTTTAAATGCTGAAGTTTGTATTTAGCTATGTGTCAGTCAACACTAATTATACTACCTGTATTAAAGCCCTGTTTATTGAATTTTGTAATCATCTGCATTCCAAATTTCTAATTTGGAATAATGTCACAATCACCAGTTTCTATCAGAACTGACTATAGCAGCAGGTTGGTGGCCGTTATCAAAAAGATCCTGGTCTTAATAGGACCAACCATAAGCCACAAAGACCAAGAAAAAATTGAAGTTACTTATATTAGCAATACACATTCCCTAGGAAGAGAGTCTTTAAAAAAGATGCCTGTAATGAGAAAAAAAAATCAAGAAAATAAATTATGTAAAAATAAAGAAATAAAGGGAAATGTAAAATTTAAAAGTCCACCAACTACTTTTCATAGGTAATCACATAATGTCACACATGACATCAACCCTCTAGGAAGGACTGTGGGAAACACAATGACACAAACACACAGAAAAAATCTGTTAGACAAAAATAAAACACAATCAATGGGTCAGTCATACATGCAGCAGCAACACATGGAAACACTCGAGTTCTTTAACCTACTCTTTTGAAGGGTAATTAATTCTAAGGATCAAGCCAGTGCACTGTTCCTCTAACACCACCCAAGGTGTACTGCTAGCACTGGATGACTCTACATTGCCAGGAGAATGGGTTCCTCCTTGTCATGACATGTCTACCATTTCATGCTACTCTTTCCAAAATGCTTGCATTATACATCCATATGTTTGCAATAAGGAATCAAAGTGTTTAACAAATCAAAGTGTGTTTCGGAAATCTACACCCGACCACCAGGCACCCAAAAGCAGGCAACATTCTTTGACTTAAGAATGCTCCCACTCCAAGATCCACTAAAGATCTCAATCTTCTTTTTCCATATCATTTCCGAAGGCAAAAGAAGTTCAAGTGCACATTTACACACCTGACTAACACCACCTGACTGCTGTATACTACACTTCAATAAACATCAGTGCACAGCTGGCTTCATCCACTTAAAGTGAAACAAACAACAGCAATAAAATACTAAAGGAAAGGAGATACCAAAGGAGAAATGATGACCAGACATCATCTCTTGATCTACACAGACCTACTCCCAAAATTTACCTAGTAGTACACCAAGGAGTACACCATGTTAGTTATGACTAGGCGCTAGAATCTGCATGAGATGTATGCTAGCATCCCACTTTTTAAAACATAATTCTTTAACTCACTATTCCATAAAGCAGCCAGGGAGACTGGCTTTGCTTTGGCTGCAGTCAACACAACCAAATGAATAGTGGCTGTCTGGTATGCTTCAGGAGGGGAAGACAATCCCACACATGTTGAAGCAAAATGGACACAGTCAGTGCTTTATGGACAAGTTAGTTACGCATAAACAGAAAAAAATGAAAATATGGTAACAGTCCAAAACTGAAACCCAGTTGCATGTGAGATGGTAAAGATCTGAGTGGTCACAGGCTGCTCTTTCTGAGGGATGTGAAAAATACCATAGCAGCTAATAGATACTAGAAAGAAGTCTCTAAAAGAAAAAAAAAATAAAAAACCAACAGAAATAAGACACTGAGAAGCATATGAACATTCTTTATTCCAACTGCTATTCAGAAGATACTGCAACAATAAACAAAAAAAAAAATTCATAAACTAATTATTCTTTTTCATTCTTACTCTGAACAGGACACCTTATAAGCAAGTCAAATACCTCCTATGTCACACCTGTTCATAATTCTTTATTTTGAATTTTTAAAAGAACATACACAGAAGAATTTTTCATGCAAGTTAAACTACAAACCAAAACAAAACAAAGAGATGAGAAAGGAAATAAAACTTCACAATTACCAAGCTGTAGGGACTAACAATTTCTGGTACCTCTACATCTGAAACACATTGCACTCATTTCTTACAGTAGATATATACATCACCAAATTTTCCTTTTGACTCAGGAAATTAGGAGAAAATTCCTTCTGTATCAATTAATGTCACGTCCTCAAATAACTCACTGAATTAAGTTGCCTATCTCTAACCTTTCCAGATTGGACAAGAGAGAAAGAAATTTTTTTTTTCAAATGACCCTAGTTTAAGTTAAGATGCACAATCCAAAGCCCGTTCTCCTCAGCAACCACCATTTCTTCCAGAACAGGTTAAACTGGCATTAGGACCCAGACAAGGGCATTGAGCGCACTCTCAGTCAGTTTGGAGATTATATCACCATGTGTGGGAGTGATCTGCTGGAGGGTAGGAAGGCTCTGCAGGGGGATCTGGACAAGCTGATCAGTGAGCTGAGGCCACTTGTATGACGTTCTGATGGGTCCTGCCCATGGGTCACAACAACGTCATGCAACACCACAGGTTTGGGGGACAGGTGCTTGGTGACAAAGGACCCAGGGGTGCTGGCCAAAACCAGCTGAACATGAGCCAGAAGTATCCTCAAGTGGTCAAGAAGGCCAAGGGCATCCTGGCTTGGATCACATCAGTGACCATCTCCATGTACTCACTGAGATATCAAGGTCCTGGAGTGAGCCCAGAGAAAGACAACTGGAGCACAGGTCTTATAAAGAGGAGCTGAGGGAGCTGGAGGTATTTAGCCTGGAGAAAAGGGGGCTTCGAGGAACTTTACTGTTCTCCAGAACTACATATAAGGAGATTGTAGCCAGAGAAGTGTCAGTCTCATTTCACAGATAACAAACAATAGGATGAGAGAAAATGGTTTCAGGCTGCACCGGGAGAAATTGAAACAGGCTGCTCAGGAAGTGGTAGAGTTACCATCCCTAGAGGTATTTTGGAAGGCATATAAAGACAGCACTTAGGAAAGTGGTTTAGTGCTGGACTTGGCAGTGTCAAGTTTATGGATAGACTCTGATCTTAAAGCTCTTTTCCAAACTGAATGATTTTATGATAAATAGAAAAAAGTGCACTAAAAATTACATTGTATACTCTTCTCCAACTCAGAACTCACCATCCTTGTTCAGCCACTGTTTTCTCTGTCTGTAGAAGAGAAGTTTATTGTGGACATATGGCAAAAGAAACTTCACACACCAGCTCTCCACACCAAGCTTGTTTTCTATGAGGACAATAGGGCTCCGGTTATATCTGGCTTCAGGGCAGGGTATTAATCCAATTTCATCTCTTAAAAAACAGAAAGAAATATAATTAAGCTTATTTCCAGTATGTGACAATTATTTTTCTCTGTAGAGCATGCTGGCAATGCTTCCCAGCGAAAAATTCCATCACTTTCTTTCCTCATCTTTGCTAAAATCTGTAATCTCAAAGATTTTATTTGATTTGCACAAACATCCTAAATGATGAAGGCCCCATTTTTTCTGGTTTAGACTGTTATCCAAGCGGTTTAGCTCAGATGAATCAACACAAGCACCCCTGGTTTTGTAACAAATATGTGACAGAGCTGTAAAAACTGCTCTGCCAAGAGAAACAGAACATGCTATCTAGTACAGGCAGCTGACTGACCAAAAACTACCCGGGTGTGCCCTGCAGCACCATGACCAGGTGCTCTGAAACTAAAGATCACACTGAAGAATATGCTCACTTCCACATGTCCCATTTTTCATTGTCCTGTGCACAGCAGCATAATCAACAGGGGGAAGATATGAGACACAGACGCCAGTCTGATTAGATGACAATTCTGTACAAGAAACTTTAAAACAACTGCGACAAACACAAGCATTTGTACCAGCAAACAAAGCAGAAGAGACTCAGTTTTTTCATTACAATGAGCCATACCATCTTTTACTTTTTTGTCAGGTTTTGCTAGCATATTGAATAACAGCTTCAGCAGCTTCTTAAAAATAAGCACAGCTTATCAAGGATTCACACTTGTTTAGACAGAAAGCAACATTATTTTATATTTTCCATTGCACATAATTTTTCCACCAACTCCCATTCAATGGAAAAAACTGTTGCTAAAGAGGGAAATCCTCAGATCTCACACAGGATAAAAAAGATTTCTTGTGATCTCAGAAAACAAATTCTCCATCTTAAGTCTTCATAATACAAGATTTACAGATAGACTTCAAGTGTCAGCTCTTTAACCTCAACTCAATTCTTAAATAAAATTTATTACTGGGTACTCTGAGCATGTTGATTTAGTACTGTGTCCTCACTGGACTATTAATGAGATAATCAAAAATGGCAGAGTGTGTTTGTTTAAGAACATATTTGCTTAATCAGAAAACAGATTTGATCTTACATACATCACAACATATATCACAAGCTACAGAAAACACAGGTAAGGTGAATTCAAGGTGAAACACTTGCAAATCATGTGGCTCTGTCTCCAAACACACACTCGGGTCCCTTTAGCTTCCCTGGTCAGCTAAGAAGAGAAAGAAAAAAGCATTCTCCTGCCTTCCTAAAAGCAAGAAATGGTTATCAAACCAAGACCCTTATATGTGCTGCTGTGTTTAACACAAGGTAAACTCTTCAAGAAGCAATATTAAACCTAAAATGACATTCCAGTCTACGTCTTTCAACACAGTATCTTAATAGCCAGAAATTTGTATGCATTGCTGGGCCTTTCTTTTATGAACGCTAAACACAGTCCTTGGCCAAACTTTTGCCTGGCCTTGCATATAGGGACATGAAAGTCTCCAAAAGCAATGAAGATGCAGCAGGCATTGCTTGGCTAATTAACTCTGTGATTTACCATAAGAACTTACCAGCTGTAACTTACAAAGAGTATACCAAAGGTAAACAGCGAGGAGAGAAAAAATCAACAAAACAAATATCCACATCTTCACTTATTACCAAACCCAAGAAAATCTGACTTGGGTGAGCTAAGTCTCACAATACTGCTTTGAACATGCCAAAATAACAGACACATACAGTTTGCACAAAGCTGGCAAATCAGCCTGAAACACTTCATAATGCACTCTCACTCTCATCAGCCAAAATCACTAGAGGACTAGACCTACTGCATACTAAAATGTACTGTGACATAGTGCAATACAAAAAATGCTTTATCTGGTAACTACTCAGTTTTTGCCATGAGCAAACTGAGATTTGTCATCCAGTAACAATCTTTTCTCCAACACTTTGGTATAATGTTTGATGATTCATGTGGTTCAGAAATCATTGCATCACTGCATTCATTTCCTGAGAATCACAACGCCAAATACCAGGGATGCAGATTTATCTGAGGTGCAGTGCCTATCTCACAAAAAAATTTATTGAGGGCACCATCTATTTGTCCTTCTGAAGGTCCCTCAGATCTGCAGAAGGACCAAGCAACAGAGCAAGTATACCAGGAGACACTACTTAAGAATGCCTGAAGTGTCTGCTCCATCATGTACCCATAGCAAGCCTCTGCAGTAGGACTCACATGCAGATGCTGAATTAGTGCTTGTGAAATGAAGTGACTGACCATGCAAAATCAGTGCTTGTGAAAATGAAGTGACTGATCCCTGGGCATATTGTGGAAGCAGTGCCTGTTCATGTAACAAGATGGCTCAAACTCACTGCAGAATGGCCAATGCCTGCATTTAGGTCAAGTGACAGGTGCAAAATGCTCACAATGCTGAAGGAGACACCAACTGAGGACTGCTTTTCATTGGTATCATTGGTATTTGTATCTCTAGTCTAAAGTAAGGTTCAATTTCTCTCCCAAGACTTCCCAATTTTTGGGTATAGTCTCCTGAAGTTTAGAAGTTATTTAGTGCTTTTACGTTTGTTTTCCTCAAAGCAGACCACAGTCACATTCCTAAAATTTTACAAATTATTTCCATATTTACAGAATACATCAGTTCATATTCCTGAAACATACTGTGGAAACAGAAAGTAGTGGAAGGTTTTAGGCAAGTTGTCATGAAAAATCTTCTACCATTACAGAGCTTCTTCAACCTGAGCTGAGACCAGAGAAGATGTGCAAAATCCAGACCTGGTCCATAGCCAGGGCAGAAGAGTACTGACAAGCCATTTCAGGACCTGCTTTGAGAGTCCCAGGCTGTTGACTCAGCCATTCAATGAACCAATAGCCAATCTGCTTTAAACTTCTAAAGCTGTGATAATACAAAAAAGTTCCCTTTGTCACAAAACCATAATACTGCAATACAGCTAGGGGAGGAAGTGTTTAGTGTGCATTACCACTATGGGTCTTCATCTTAGGTACACTATGTAGAGGGATCTTCTCTGATTTCTTTTCTGGGAAATCTTTAAAGTAACTCAACCTCTCTTGGCAGAATGTAAGTACTATCCTCAGTTTTTGTACACAAATACTGGGCTATCATCTAAGATTTCATCTTGCCAGTTACACCCAACAAATTCATGTATTTTTTTGACAAGCTCATCTGTTTCTGCTTCACTTTACATGTAAGGAACAGCAAAGCTCAAAGAGAAAGTATACACTAATCACCTCATTGTGATCTGTTCAGTTCCAGAGGTATAGCTCATGTAAGTGACTTTATCAAGACCTATGCTTGGAAGATTGGGTAAAACACTCCGCTGTAAACTTAAAATAAGTTTTACAAAATAGAAAACTAGCATGCTGATACAGTTATCCAACTGAAAATAAATGGAGTTATCAGAGAGAAAAGGCAAAAAGAACTCTGAGTTGTATATTTAGTTAGAAGCTCATCTTAAAAAAATAGTCTTGCTGCAAATTTCATTTAAAGTGAAAAAAGAGACGTCAATCTTACGTTACATTTAGTCTAAAACTTTATTTTTACACACTCTTTAATGCTGATCCCACTTTACAACTTATGAAACTATGAACTGACCAAAACAAAATACCCATTCTGACAGATACTAAGTGGGTATGTGTATAAGCAGCCATTGACAAGGGTCATTAAATACTGTAAAAGAGGTGAGTAGGGGACAAAAGTATGGTAAGTGAATAGGAACATCATGCATGTAGCAGATTCCTTGTTTTCAGTGAAACTAAGCAGTTCCCAAGTAAAATAATTCAAACCTGGTTCTGTAACACATTGAATTCAGGATACCACCTGTCAAGAACTGCAGCTGGCCAGCAGCAGAAGACAAGATGCAGAAACACAAAAAAGACCTGGCCAGCACAGCTACAGCCTGGTGCTCCTGAGGCACAGAGGCACACAGAGCACAGCAAAGGGCCCACAGCCTACACTGGCCCACAGAGTCTCATTTCAAGTAATTTCAACCACTTCAGAAATTTAGTAGACAAAACTTTTCCTAATTTGAGGGGTAAACTAGCAGAAGCTTGTATTTTTTCACATTAATCATGTCACCATGCAACAGTCTCAGCACGTACAACTCTTGCAGTCTACTTTCATCTCTGAGACTGCATCTATGAAAGAAAATTGCAATAGCAGCAAATTCTTCAAAAACGCCATCTCAAAGTTTGCTATCAATAAAGAATTCTGGCAGAGGAGTGGAAACTATGAAAAAAAATCAGAACATTCATTCATAAATGCTGGCTGTTAGCAGTACATTATGGCTTCACAATCCTAAAAGGCTTCAAGGCAAAATGCAGCCTTTTTTTAAACAGCATCCATATGCTCCATTTTAAAACCTGGCAGCCCACCCAAATTGTTTACTACATTTAGGGAAACATAAGGGTATTTAATCTTGTCTTGTTAAGCAAAGGGATAAATTAGGTACCATAACATTTTCCTATGCAATTGTTTAGCCTATCACTTTCTGGAACAGATTAATAGGCCACCACCTTAGAGACTGCAGAGTTTCCAGCTGACACAAATACACCTCACTTAAATTAGGAAGTTGTTATTCATTATGTGCTACCTTATTTGCCATAAACAACATGGAGCTTGCATATAGGTTGAAAAATACTTTCCTAGTTTGTGTCTTAAAGGCTGGGGAAATATATTCTGGGAAACAGAAGTATGGAAGGCACTTAAAACATGGTCTCAAGGTTGGTCAACAACACTGAAAAATAAAACAGATCTGCCCCCCAGATTGCTGGATAAATCTGACTGTCACAAGATAGCAATTACTGTGGTTTGCATTTGCATAAACATTCTGTCTTTCTCAAAACAACAGACAGTGAAAATAACTGGCACTCCTACCAACAGATATGGATTTGGAGGCGGCATTCAACACACTGCTCTGTTTGTGCAAAGGTGCAATTCAGGAGGCTTCAATCCTAAGCTTTGTTCTCATCAGGGCCAGAGCTCTCTTCCAGGCAAACACAGAACTGTCTCCTGCGGGGCTCGGCAGGGTTGGCCCACGTGCCGGGAAGGCTCAGCCCTATCCCGGCTGTGCGATGAGCTTAACACTGCCAAACATCGAGTTCAGAGAAAGGTCACTTAGCAACTTTTCTTTCAAAATATATTCATCGCTTCCAGACTGCGTAGCCCTCGCTGATTTCCACGACTCAGTACGCTTTACCGGCAGGCCGGCTGTCGCCGCCGGGCTGCGGACACAGCCGCCCCGGTCTCCAGCGGCTCAGGCTCCCGGAGCGAGTCCAGGAGAAGCCGCGGCGGCAGGAGAGCACCGAGGACAGGGACAAAGCGCCCGGCCCCAGAGAGGCATAGGTGCCACCGCAGACGGCCCTCGCGCTCGGAGAAGACCCGGCTGGTCCCCGCGGCCGCTCACGGCGTGACCTTGGGCCCGGGCCCGGCCTCCGCCCCAGCCCCGGCCGGCCCAGCCGGGACCCGCACCCCCCCCGCCAGCGGCCGCGGAGCGCGCATGGGCCGGAGGGCGGGCAACGCTGCCTCCGTGCCGCCCGGCCCCGGTCGCACTCACATGTGTGGGTTCCGCTGGAAGGCGTTGCGGATGTCCTTCACGACCCGCTGCACCAGCACCGCCACCTCCTCCGGCGACTCGGCCATGTTCCCGCAGGCGACGGCGGGAGCGCTTCCGGGGCAGCGCGGCTGCGGCGGGCGCGGGGCGGTGCCGGGGCGCGGCCGGCGATGCCGGGCGGGAGTGGCGGCCGGTGGTGCGCACGGGGTGTTGTCAATCGGTGCATTTGGTGTGTCCGGAGTCGCACTAGGCCGCATAGCTTCAAAAGATAAGCTTTGCCTGTATAGCTCCCCTTGACTCCCAGGAGACATAGGAGATCTTATCTTCAAGGCTGAATGCGAAGAGGTGATTGTAATTCTGGACCGTAACTTACGTAATTTGTCATTAGAAATTAATGTTTTACAAGGCATTAACTATGCGTAATTGATTTGTCTCTAATTTGAAAGCTTACGATGTCATTATCATCTGCTTCATCATTACCTTCCCTTCCACAGGAAGCCTGGTAGACCCTTCCATATATTCACCTTAAAAATAAAAAATAAAAAAAATGGCATATGGGACATTTTGTGGGGCCTTCTTAATAGCCCATATATTAAGTGGGAAAATTCAGACTAAAGAATGCTGACTTCAGGTAATTGTGTTACATGTCTGTGCTGTTTCAGGTTTTCATTTACTTTTTAGAGTGTTTAGACACTTTTTATGATGTGTAATGTCTAAAATTATTGAAGCAAGCTGATACATTCTGGATGTCAAATAAGCAAAAATACAAATATGAGGAAAAGTGTTGCAACGCTTGGTGAGTATTGGGATTTTTTTTTTTTGGCTGAAAAATACAGACTTTTTTCAAAATAGCTTAGATTGCTACATTCAGCATAATCCTGAATTTTTAATTTATGCCAATTTGCCTTGCTGAAAAGGACTGGATCAGTTTTATGTAATGGACAATATATCTTTTCTGGTTCACTGCTTCTCATTTTTTCCTGTGCCATTTGTTTGTGTACAGATTTGAGTTGCATTTGTGAAAAGCAGTAAATTGAAGTTCATTCTGGGAACACAGTGACTGAAATCGTTCTAGCTATGAGGTTGGTTGGGGTGGGGTTTTTCTTGTTGCAATTCTGTTAAGAGGTTTTGGTGAATTAGACCTAAATGAAACGTCTTTAAGATGTCATTAATCATGACAAAAATACTCTATGGATTTAAGGTCTAATTTTTGGGTTTGTGATGGTTTGGGGTTTTGGTGTTTTTTTAGTTGTAGTATTGGGTACAAGTGAAAATCATAACAATGCAAAGTTCTTAAAGTACTGAAAATTGATACAAAAGTACTAATGTACTTAAAAGTTTCAAAAGTAGTTATTTAGAATTGTGCAATCAATCAAAAATATACTGTCTACGACTTCATGCATACCTTTTGAAGAGGACTGAATATTAACTTGCTATTCATATTTAAATATAATTTTGAATTGTACATCTTAGCAATTATATACGTTGTCAAAGCTAGTAAAGTGGGCGCTGGTATTAATATTGCACGTGATACTTTATAGTAGCTTGTGGGAGTGATTATTGAATCATCATCCAAGAATGCTTACTTGCTGTAACTTTAGGGAAATGATAATAATTTCTTTCAGAAAATATTCTTTTGTTGGATTTCACATAAGGCATAAACTGTACAAAATACACTGTAATTAAATAGTCAAGAATTATCTCTCTGTTACATACAGAAAAATTTCCCTGAGTAATACATTCCTATGTCATCTGGGCCAGTCTCAAAAGTATTGGAAACAATTTGCTTTAGGACTTCTCTCATGGGTACAGATTAATATGTCCTTCTAACTATCTAAAATGACACAATAAACTCCTATTGCGTTAAACTTGCCTTAATAAATGCCTAAAAGGTTTAAATCCTGCATTTTAGATCAAATTCAGTGGTGTGAAATGTAATTAATTTCTTCATGGCTGCCTTTGCAAACATGTAGTAGTAATCTTGGCTTGCTTCTGTGCCTCCCAACCATTTTAATTTGTTTAGAGCTTTATGGACAAGTCCAACTGAGTTTAATGCAATGGATTTCATCATTGTATTTTTTGTGAAAACGCCTCAGAATAGGTATTAGTCATCCCCCTTTGTAGGGGTGGAAATAAGTGCATGGGGAAATGGGCACATCAATCTTAGTGATTTCCTATGGCTTAATATTTTTCTAAGCAGATCACATTGCATTGCCAACTTGAGGGAAAGTGCATCACCACTGTCTTGCTTTTCTATTTATTACAAAAATTGTTTGAAAATTTGAGAGCCATGATACAAATGCAGGAGATCACAGCACATTTTTTCATATAATGAAAAGCACGAGTCTTCAGATTTTCCATGATGGTTCTTTAACATCAGAGAGTGTGGTGGGTATGTATATGGTTTTATACTTAGTAGTTGTGCATGTGTTTGCTTTTTGGGTTAGCAAGCAAAGATTGTTGCTCTGTGAGACAGATGCACAGGCGGTGACTGAGTTAGCAGTACTTTGATTCAGGCCACGCTGACAAACAGGCCTGACTGAAATCAACCCTGATGTGCAAACCCTGCAGACTTGTGTAGAGTCACATCTTACTGGGGACTGATGCGCTGAGCCAGAACTGTAGTACCTTGTCTGGTCTGGAACTGGGTGGAATGAAGCATTGCTACACTTTTACACTGCACACACCAAAGGGATATTTGACTACAAGGCTGTCACTTCACACTAAAGTGTCTACAGTCACCAGAGCCCACTGAGCTCTCCTGCACTGAGATCTCTTGGGCAGGGATGCTTCTCAGAGTTACCTCTCAGGTGACAGATTGCCTTACCCAGCATTTGATGTCTGCAATGAGGGATGATCTAAAAAGGTCTAAAACTGTATTGTGGACAAGCCAATTATTTGTCATGCAGTAAGTACCAGGTTGTATGACTGCTGTTCAATCAGTATTTAATACAATATTTGCTTAACCCCACAAAATTGACTCAGAGCTATGGAATCATTGTGGTTAGAAAAGCTGTTCAGGATCACTGAGTCCAGCCTCTGACCGATCACCATGTCAAATAAACCATAACACTAAGTGCCATGTTCTGGAAGAGTCATTTCTTGAGCTCCTCCAGGAGTGGTGACTCCATCACCTCCCTGGGCAGCCCATTCCAATGTCTCAGCATTACTCCTGTGGGACTCTTACTGGTATCCAACCCGACCCTCCCCAGATGCAGCTTTAAGGTGAGTTCTTCTCATCGTGTTGCCTGGGTGAAGACACCAACCCCTACCTTGCTACACTCTCCTTTCAGGCAGTTGTAGAGAGCAAGAAGGTGTCCCCTTGAGCCTCATTTTCTCCAGCCTAAATACCCACAGCTCCCTCAGCTGCTCCTGATAGAAATTGTGCTCCAGACCCTTCCCCAGCTCCATTGCCCTTCTTTGGACACACTCCAGCTGCTCAATGCCCTTCCTGAATTGAGGGGCCCAGAACTGAGCACAGGACTTGAGGTGTGGCCTGACCAGTATAGGGAGAGCTGATTCCTCCAGGAACTCGTCCTGCAACTCTGTTACAGCAGAGTTCAGACAGTGTCAGGTACTTCAGGCTTTGCTCCAAGGAAGCTCCAAGGTTCACGTGGAAAAAATCATTGTATGTTGTTATTGCATCACAATTTAATATTCTAATATAACAGTTTTACTGCAATAAATTATATTTTACGATAAAGGTCACTTACCACTGTGGGGAGTATCGTGTGGCTGTGTTCATTATGTGGTCAATAAACATCAGTGGGCTTGTGGACACAGCATCATTGACAGACAGTGCAAACATGGTCCTCCAAATGATGAAAGATAAAGGAATGGAAACAAACCTCACTCTAAAATATGCTGAAATTTTTTTGGTAAAAAGTTTCTGAGAAGCACTCCAGATGCTTTACACTTCGGGTATAATGCACGTCATTTGGAGATAGAAGTTTATCTGTGTTTCTCCAAATTCTTCACTTCTTATTTAGAAAACAATTCAGTTGAGGTGCCAGGAGGAAATAATCTTACACACACTGAATTCATTATTCTCTTGAATGGAAAATACGTTAAATAAATGAAAAGTTCTACTTTTTTAAGAAATAAGTTTTTAATATTGTGAACATGTTCCTGACATGTTAACTAATGTCAAAATTTTTCTTAAAAACAAACTCTATATTCATTTTCAATAAGACCTGCAGGTCACTGGGAGAAGTTCCAGTGTAATGGAACATACACATTTTTATGTGTAATACCAAATGATTTGAGTATGAAGAGCAAGAAAGGTTTTTTGCCTGAAGAGCAAGATGGGTTTTAAGCAGCAATTGTCAGTCGTATGCACTCAAATCAGCAAATCATGCATAGTCAAATACTGTAAGTCTGAAAACTAAATTTTCTACTTTTTATCCCCTTTACAAAGTACTTTGTTTTAATTTTATTAAAATCTCTCTGAAAGGAAGACTTTCTGATTTTAATGCTAGATGCACACTGCCAGTCCAATGTTAGCTAAGACAACATTGAGATTTCTTTACAATTTCCATATCAGCAAACCCATGTGGAAGCTCTTTTCCTATATAAATGTAGCTTCAGCATAATTTTACTTCAAATAATCAAGGAGTAATTCAGAGAAGTAATAAATATGACTATTTCATTTTCCTTTGTATTGTAGCAGAGTGTGGGATGATTGTTTTTGTAAATAAGCATATTTTGTGTTGTGCTTAGAGTATCTTCATTGTTTGTGCTTACTGCTAAATGCCATCTTGGACTACTTTTGAGAATGCTTTCTCATTTTCCAATGAAGGACAAAGTTCAGTCTCAAGAGTTTTTCCTTACATGTAAGAGAACTGATTTTATATAAAATAGCATTGTTTTTGATTTACAATAATAATAGTAGAGAATGAAATTCTGTGATCACTTAATTTCCATTTGGTGTATATTTACATACTCTAAGTAATTCTTCTTCACAGCAGTCTTGCAATATAAAGGAGTAACAGAATTTCTTTAAGCCCTCCCTCCCTCCCTCTTCCTGGGCTGTGATTGAAACTTTAAAAAAATACATTGACTTGATAAAAGGAAGCAATTGTGTTTCAGGGTAATGCATGCTAACCTCAATTACTTTAGTCAAGCTAGATAATGAAAAAACACTTACAGTCAGCAGAAGGCTACTGAGAGTAACAATTCTGAAGCCTTCAGATCCTGCAGTGCTCAGTCCTGGTACACATAATGCACATATCAACATAGATTGCTGAAGAGAGTCAGGAACTTGTTTGTTCCTCCATTCTGTAAGTGATGAAATCACATTTTTAGTTAAGACAATGGCAAAAGACATGTGGAGGTATAGGCTGATGTCTCATCTTTCTTTCAAAGTCCAGGATGCAAATAGAGGGAATCCCATAATATGTCTGTGGTTTCAGTATCTGCATCTGCTCATACAGTTTTCATCTTGCAGTGAGATTTTTGTGGAGTTGTTGATGACTCACATTCTGAATATATCTTATTAAGATAAAATATCTTGGAGGTGGTTAATAGGAGAGGGCAGTTGTTGGTCTGGAGAAGGTTTAAAGGGCTGCTAGGAAGGAACTCTACTGTATGCCCATTAGTGTAGGTAAATAAGAGTCATGATAGTTCTGAAAATGTGCTACAGCTGCATACATCTCAGGTAGTTTTGTTGCTATTTAGTTTAGTATTAGTGTAGTGATCAGGAAACTTGACCTTTTTTGTTCTTTAATGCACAAAATACTGTGTCAGGAGGAAGGAGTAGGGGAGGCATAGACCTTATTTGCTGTGTCCCAAATGTAATGAGATATAATTGCAAACATTATGTGAATTAAAGGTGGTAGCAGGGAGGTTTGGAAAATAGTATTAAAGGCTAAAAACCAGTATTATTTTAGCCTTTATCCTGAGATTGGAGAATGTCTCACTCTGGCTTTCCAAAAGTATGACTTGTACCTTTTTTAACCTTTCTCCTTGCCATGTCTTGGCACCAAGACACTGATCTCAAAAGACTAGGATATAAATAAGATTCCTTTGAATTTCTTTGATACAAAGAAGTACACAAGAAGAAAGTAACTGTACCACCTCATTTATTATAGCTCAGAAATTGAAGTGCACATATCTGTGAAGTCTGTTTGTAGCTTTAACTTACAAAACATGCACCTTCATGGCCTTTAGGTTTAGTTTATTCAGCAAACATAACATTTAAATGTGCATTTTCCATTGAGAAGATTAAATGGAAAATGACTTTAATTTAAGTAGGTAGCTTTTCCGCTTTGTATAACAGACTAAAGAAACAGTCGCTCTGTGAATAATCTTTTTTTGTGTGTGTGTACAGGAAACAGGGTTTTTCAAATCTAGCAGGCATGGCAATATATTTTCTGGGTCAGAACTGATGGCTCATAGGAATGTCACTAAGGCAGAATAAGGAATAGGTCTGTATCATTCCTTGCTGGCTAACTATACTGCTCTGCTTCTACTTGAGAGAAATTCTATGCAGTTATGCTAAACAAAAGTATTCATATAGAAATCTTTCTCCAAGGAGCTGTAGTCAGCTGGGCTGCAGTTTCCAAGGCAACAACACCCCGAGACTATCTCTGGGTTTTGTTTTTCCTAGTTACTTGGTAGATCTCCTCAGGTCAGTGAATTAAGGTATCAGGTGAAAGATGGTACAGTTCTATTAGACACCTTTCTCATAATGAAACTAAACCCATTCAGCAGCCTAAGTCTAAAGTAAAACATACTTTGATTCATTGTCACCTATGCATTTTACTTTTTTTTTTCTAGAAAACTTTAGATAAACTGTCATTTTTATTCAGTTATATAATGTCCTTATTTTTAGAAGCATTCATATGTCTGAAATACAATAATTCAAAATTTTCAGGCTTCTACAATTTCTGAGGTGTTTTCTGTGAAAAACTAAGATTGAAGAGCATTTTTAGAATAGAATCAAGAAGAGACTACACTTTTATATATCAGGTGTGTATGGGACTTCCTAACCCTTCCCCCAGCTTGTCTTCACCAACCCAGTTCCATTAATACCCACATGAATGCAAATTAAATTAATCTGCTTGTGAGAATATGTCCTAACCCATCTTTTATTTTGAAATCATAACTTACTGAGTTTGGGTTTGTTTATGTTTATCTGAGCGTTAAAGCTGTCACACAGATTAGTAATATAGTAAATATGAAGGATGTTAGTAAACCTGCAGTAGGTGTGAAAGGCTTCTAAAGTGACAGATTCTGTGTTGCACTGAACCTTTCTAATAAATATAAAACACAGCCACTGCTACTTAATATGAAAAGTAGCATTAAAACACATTAAAGAGCAGTGCTGTAAATGTCTGCTTAAAATACTCAACAATACTTAAAACCACTCCTTAGCAACACTGTCATTCTTTACAGAAGACAAGTCTTTAAACCAAAAAATTACAGAATTGTGTTATTCTTATTTAGACTTACTGATCTGACATACTTACTGTCACTTTATTCAATTAATACAGTGGTTCTCCATGGCAAAACTTCTTATGAAACATCTTCCTGTTCCTGAGTGCTAGGAAAATGTGCTAGGAATATGTAAGTGGTGGTAAAGTGTAGTGGGAGAGCTCTTTTATTTTGTTTCATCATTAATTGAGATGATGACTTCACTTTTGACCTCACTTCTGACTTCAGTTCTCAAGTGGGGCTGACAAAGTCCCATTTCAGATTTCATTCACTGACTCTTAGAAAAAGCACTTAATGCTCATTGCAGAATTAGAAGTTTGTCAAAGTTTCTCTTCCAGGACAAATAGAGATAGCACATGGAATTCTGATGTGTAGTATTTCCTGCATTCCTTTTGTGTTAAATCACAGCAATACACTGCCATTTCTAAATGAAAGGAAAAAATGAAAAAAAGAAAAAGAAAAAAAAAAGAAAAGAAAATAGGTAACTGTGTTCTGCTGGAACAGCAGTTCTTACTGCAGTTGTAGAAGACTGATTTATATTGGAACTTAACCTCATTTTTCAAGCCTTTTAGGTCTGGGGCTTAACCGTGTTATGAGGTTTTGGTTCTGGAGTAACTTCTCACTGCTTTGAGCAACAGTCGCTCAAGGCTTCAGTGTGACAGGGACGGTACTAAACGGCATTTTAATGTAGTCTGAAAAAAAAGGGGGGAAGATTAAAAATGAAAAGGCTTTTATGCTAAAAAGCACTTGCACTTCACATACTTTGTTTTAGTGTCCTGAGGTCGGCTGTAGTTGCAGAAAAATGATTGGATGGGAAGGCAGGAAAGACAAACAGGATCAGCCCCGGAGCGGGTCCCGGAGCCTGGCCGGGGACAGCAGGGGGCGCGGTGATACCTTATCCTGGTGCTTTGGGGACGGAACCTTCCTGGGATTGCGGGGATCCATGGATGGATGGATGGATTTTGTTTCTGTGGCTGTGGCAAGAAAATGCTGTGGCTGAAACACACTCATGCTGTCTAGAGTACTGCCTGTGTTTTTTTAAGACGGAATGATGTTTGAATCCTAGTCCTAAAACCGAAACAATATAAAAACATGCAGTAGTTTGCATACTGCCCTGACCCTGTCCTGTATTAAAAAAAGTACTGCACTTTTTCTGCACCAAATAACTTTACTTGTAGACTTGTTTACTAATGGATGAAGCAGTGATGAAGATGATATTTGAAGTCCTAAAGTGTTTAGGAATTGTATGTTTGTAAGGGAATACTTAGTTAACTTAGTGATGAATCCCATAATGAGTCTGAGGACCTGAGTCTGTCCTGTTCCTGATGGTCTTCACTTGAAGTAACAATGGAATTTGGTGTGTCTTACTGTGCTGAGTCTTTAGAAAGGATAAGCACAATGTGTAATAAAAAGCCGCACGTGGTTGTGGAGAGCTGGCCCAGAAACAGTAAAGCTCACAGCAGCCACTCTAGTTTGAGAAGGCAATAAAAATGCAACAAATGGAAAAGAGGCGGGTAATGTATTTTAGGGGTTATTGGGGTACTGCTGCATGGTCTAACAATCTTCCAGTGGAAAATTTATTTTGCAGCACTGCAGGATGTAATGTTACCGTTGCTACTGCTAAAATAAACTCGCCGGGTTTTCTTGAGTACAGAAACTTCTATTTTTGAACTCACAGACTGACAATTGGCTGCTCAATGCTAAAGAATCACAGGTTGGTTGAACTTGGACCTCTGCAGGCCATCTGATCCAACCCACTGCTCCAACAGGGCCACTAAGAGCTGAGTGCCCAGCACCATGGGCAGATGACTTCTGACTATTGACTCCAGAGGCTCCCTGGGCAACCTGTGCCAATGCTTGATCACCCTCACAGTGAAAAATTGGTTCCTGCTTTTTATAAGGAATTGTCTGTGCTTCAGTGTGTGCCCATCACCTCTGGCCCTGTCACTGGGCTTGTCTGGAAAGAGTCTGGCTCTGTCCTCTGTGTGCACTCCCTTCAAGTACTTGCACAGCTTAAATAATATCCCGTCCAAGCCTTCTCAGAGCTGCAGGCTGAACAGCTCTCTTTCAGACTCTTCTCAAAGGAGCAGTACTCCAATCCCTTCATCATCTGTGCAGCCTTTGCTAAACTCTCTCCAGTATGTCCCTGTCTCTTGTGTCTGGGGAGCCCAGAACTCCCAACACCTGTGTGTGGTGTCACCAGAGCTCAGTAAAGGGGCAGGATTGCTTCTGTCTCCCCACCAGCAGCAGTGCTCCTCACACAGCCCAAGATGCCCTTGGTGGTTTTGCTTGCCACATGGGCAGACTGCTGGCCCATGGTTAGCTTAGTGTTTGCAGGGACCCCCCAAGTGCTTTCTGTGAAGCTGCTTCCCAGCTGGGCAGCCTCCAGAAGGTACTGGTCCCAGGCCCTGTTCACTCATGCAGGACTGTGCACTTCTGGTTGAAGTTTATGAGGTTTCAGTGAGCCTATTGCTCTGGCATTCTTTGTGAAGAATGTATAGATTTTTTTCAGAAAAGGTGATAAAATTTAAAAAAATAATTCTAGAGGTATCTGTTACAGCATTTTCCATAAAAATTCCACCAGATTTTGTACAGCTGTGCCAGAATACAACTATGTGTCTTGGTTTGGAAAGACAGGTATCCACCAGGGAAAGCTGGAGTTTCCCTTGGAATGGAGAATGTAAACCCCTCACCCTCTCCAAATTATTATGATTTTGCAATTAAGAGCTTTCAGGCAAAGATTTGGGAACAGTTCTTTACTAGGAATATTAACAATACAAATGTAGTAGTAAAACAAACAAACAAAATACAATCAAGCAAACAAACAGCAATCCTAGAAACCCTGACAGTATCAGAGATACTACCTGACACCCTGTTGGTCAGGGTGTTGGAAACAGTCCAAAAGTAAGTCCTCCTGGAGTGGCAGATGTGGTTCTGTTGGAGTAGAGATGATCCTGAGAGAAAAGGGTCCAGTGATGGTGAGAAGGGTCTGGTCTTCCTCCGGAAATCCGGTGAAACCAGATACCTCATGTTCCTACCTCTAAGTTTTTATCTAGGTAGGCATAGTTGGCTCCCCCACACTGGGTGGAGCATCTCACAATGGGATGATGGAATGTGTCCTGTCACTGCTGAGCCTTAATGCCCCATTAGCAGAAAATATCCCCCGGTGGTGGAAGAGATAAGAAACACTGCCCCACCTGGTTTTAACAGTTGGCCCATTATCAAAAGGCACCTCCCCCCTCCCTCCAGAGTTACAAGAGATAAACATCTCCCCAACTGCTTCCAATAGATGAAATAGAATACACATGTTCGGTTCCATAACCCAAGACACCATGAGAGTTTTCTTCTGCTTGCAGACTTGAATCATCACTTATCCAGCTCACCTTCCTCAGCCTATTATCGTTATGTAATATAAGGAAATTATATTTAAGACTTCTAGAAGTCCACACTAATGGAATGAGGACTTCATCCATTATTTCTGGTAATGAGCATTTATCTCTATGTGTGATACAGAACTCTGAACTGGACCTCTGAAATAACAATTTGTAGCATGATGAACTGGAACAGCTCCTTCAATCTGATGTTTGAAGGACTTAATTTTTAGGATTTTTCCCTGGTCTATCCAGGCCTTTAATCCCTGACCTAAAGCCATGCTGATGGAGAGGGCCTGATAGGGAAGAGAATGCATATGGTCTGAAAGTACATATAACACTATATGATGCAAACATGGTTAAAGTATAATCTGTGTCTTTCAAATAAAAAATCTTTCTCTATATATAGAAAAGCTGAGAGGAGGGACAGTTGAAAAACAACTATTTAAATAGTAAATGAGATAATGCATGCTGAAGATGATACTGCTTAATTTGCTTTGCAAATTAAGATTTTTTATACCATTTTTTGGCTGTGGAAAACAAGAGGAGCAATGTTTTGTGACAGATTTGTATTATTAAGTCTTCAGCAACAGTCTTCCCTGAATGTAGGAAATACTATGAACCTCTAAAAAAATCCTGTAAAACTGTTTGATTCATATATCAGTTTTCTATCATTAATTGTTTACTATTTAAACATTTCTTCATAACAGATGGAAAGCGGTAAGTCCAGATCTCAAACTAATAGTGATTGATTTTCAGGAAACTGACAGAATGTCTTTTACACTGTGTAGCTGTTTTCTCAGGCTGTCATCCAGATCACTTTAAAATATTCATGATTTTACTTTTTATTATTTCAGGTAAAGAACATTACAGATCTGTATGGTGTAATATATTCATAGCAGAGGAAAAAGTTTGGGAAGTAACAAACTTCAACACAGTGTAGTTCAGAATTGCTTTTTATTGTGCTCTTGATTGTCAGTGTGTCAATTTTGCCTTTCAGGAGTGGAAATAAAGCAGTAAAAGGATGTTGACTTCCAAACCGATTCCTGCAGATATTTTATCCTAGAAAAACATATGTGGAATGTAGAAAGGCTATTTAAATGAAAACTCAGATGCTAGAGGACACAGTGTATCTAGCAGAGTGAGGGCCTGTGTATGTATTTTACTTCTTTGTTGGTTTTCTCCTCCTTTGATCTTTAGTTGCAAATATACTGAGGCTAGCCAAACTCCACAACTGGATGTCAGCCATTAGGTGCTCTGGTGCAATTCTTGACAGAGATGACTTAGTAACTCATACTGCATTTTACAAATGAAGTTGTGATTTTTTTTTTTCTTCTTTGTCCTCCTGTTTTATAATTTTTCAGTAGGCAAATGTTGAAGGACAGTCTTCAGTCACCTCTGAAAATGCACTTAAAATACAGGACTTAAAAAAATCTGACAGGGTTGAAAACATGCAGGCTGTTGCATACTCTTGGATAAAGCAGTTCACTCTGGTAAAACAGGTGGTGGTCAATATGTGTTAGTGCCACCTGAAACAAAAAGTTTTACTCTAATTAAGAATAAGAACTTGTCCTCAGTAATATTCCAGAGTCACTCTTTCTCTAACTACACCCATTTCTGTGACCCATATAAGCATTGTAGCTGTCCACATTTTTCAATTTTCAGGCTTTCTTGTAAATCTCTTTCCAGAATTTCAAGGGTAGGAGTTGAACTGAGGAGTTGAATAAGTTCATGTCACAGTTAAACCAAATCAGTTTAAGATTCCTTTGACATTTATATTATACTTAGATCACCAAGTTAAATTTGAGGGATGTATATCTGAGTGTTGACAGCTGTGTCTTGAAACTATTCTGACATACTGACAGAGTGTCTTCAAATGCCTTACAAGTAATTTCACTGAAGCCAACAGAGAGAAAATGGTTCTTTTTAAATGAGAATCTTCAGAAATAGCAGTTGTTCTTAACTGACTGTTGACAAAATTTCATGTTCCTGTTAATTCAAAGGTGGTCAAACTTTAATGTCGTAATCATTAGAAAACTTTAGAAAACTGTAGAAAATACAAAATCTGTCTCTATTACCTAAATGGACCATTCCCTAAATGGATACCTGAGTCTGGTGTATGCATTACCCCATCCAGCTGTAAAGGCCAGCAAGAACATGTCTTGTAATGTTTCTCCAGCTCCAGGCAGCCACAATTCTTGGCATATTAGGAAAGAATTTTCAAAATGCATTTTTCTGAGATTATGTAGTCTTGATTTTTCTTCTTTTATTTTTCCAGTGTTTGGTTTGTTGGTTTGGGTTTTTTTTTTTACCTCAGCTGTAGTCAGTATAACATCATAAAACCAGATGTGTTTCCAAAGCCAGATAATTTTGCCTTTTTTTACCCACTATCTCATCTCAGAAGCAAATGGAGAGTGTTGAGTCAAGGTGATAAACAATAAAATAATTCTCATCTGGTCCCCAGCAAATGGAACTTTCTCAGGACTTTTTTTGGAAGATATTTTCTCAGTATTTTTAGTGATGGCTTAAGCTCAATTCTATAGAACTAAAAGAACTATAACCCCCATCCCTGAAGCTGGCAACTCTGAGTTACAATTTGAAGGTTTTATTTTGGGACACTGACCCAAGCACTGACCACTCTGAGTTACAAATTGTAGGTTTTATTGGGGGATTTCCATATAAAAATTTCTTGTGCTATTCATTATTTGGTTTCTTTCTCTGCAATTGAAACCTCAAAGAAGATAAATTATTCTGTCATTAATAGTAAGGTAGAACCTATTTTTTAATATATGTGAAAGCACTCCAAATGTTCTTTTTTTGTTGTGTTTGTTTGTTTGTTTGTTTGTTTGTTTGTTTGTTTTTAATTGCAGTTCTTTGTATATGAAGCCACTATGTAGCAATGCACTCATATGAAACCTTGAGAGCTTTAAATGTGATTGCATCAAGTCACTGGAGCTTTTCCAGACATGGCTTAAGTTTCCACAAAATACAGTGTAACATTTTAACTAGAACATTTTTAATTGTTCCTCCCCCAAGATATTGTCTGTCCAGCTACTATCAAATACTCCATGTATTAAATATTTGCTTCCATTGCATATGAACCTAGAAAAATCCAGAGTAACATTTAATTGTAAACATCTTATTAGTATTCATTTGGTTGGGATTTCTTATAGTCAAATTAGTCACAGTGGTAGTCATATTTAGTAAGTCTGTGTATGGCATATGTCTTTCACATGGTATTTTCTGTGTTTTAGATCTAGCCCAGTAATTAAAATAATTTGTTACTGGGGAGAAAAACCCAACAGTGCACAAATAATAGATGGAACACCTTTTACTTCATCCTAATTTATTTGCATACTTCTTTTGCAGTTTTTGTGAATGAAGAAAACTGATAGTATATGAACTATCCATTAATTTTCAAAGATCAACAAGAGGTCACAATAAGGTGTATAAATAGCTTCTGTTAACAAATTCATGGAGTCTAAACAAAACATTTACTAAATGTTTGCAACTATTGCTCTATAATATCCAGCTGGAGACAAAAATAAGTCTAGGTAAGCCAACATGAAGAAATATTGAACTGTTGTATACCTCCAGGTGCTTCTTAAGAAGAAATTACCATCTTAGTGAACCAAGGAATGTTAACTGTCATGTATTTGTTAAGGCATACCTGGAAGATAAACTCTTACCTGTAGGTAGGACTTTTATGTTTCTATTTTCCTTTCCTGGATCCATTTGAAGGGGATCCAGGAAGGGGAGGAAATAGGAGAAAACAAAAAAATGTGTTGGACCGAGAAGCAAAGCTACATCTGGATTCAGATTCTGGGCTTTGCAGAGGCTGTTTTTGAGGCTTATGTAATAAGCCTTTCCTATTTTTATAAATGGCTTGTTTTGTTACATTTGCATTAGGCTCGTATAGTGATAAAGACTGTGTTTTCAGGGCTATATCCTGCTTTTCTGATAATTTTGTTATGTTTAAGCTGGTTAAAATGTGTTTTGCAAACACTATAGAACCAGAGAAAGTGCAGTTGTAAAGGTGAGTCTGCATCGTGCCTATTGTGTATGTCAAGTACATGATAAGGCACCTAATCCTGTGGGAGCATCCTAGTAACAAAACTACTATTAATAGTGACAAATTAAACACACCAGGAGAGACAGCTGATATTTTTGTTCCTGTAAACTATTCTCTTACAAAAAGATGAATAAGAGCCAGGTCTTATGTACTGTTTGCTCTGCAGCAACATAGAGCAGCAGGAAAAAAGAGCATAACTAATTGGGTACCCCCAAATCAGGTGCATGGCTAACTCTTAGCCATTTGATTTCAATACGAGTTGGCTCAAAAGGCTAAGGTATCTGAAGGGTATTAGTTCTGGTTCTATTTTTTCCCTTAAAATCAATGGCTGTCCAATAAATCATTAAATCACAGAATATGCTGAGTTGAAAGGGGCCCATCAGGACCACTGTGTCCAACTCCTGGCCCTGCACAGGATACCCCAAGAGTCACACCCAGTGCCTGAGATCATTGTCCAAATGATTTTCAAACTCTCATCGGGCTTGGTGCTGAGATCACTTTCCTGGGGAGCCTCTTCTAGTGCCCAGCCACCCTCCGTTCACCGTAATGTTCAATCTAAACCTCCCCTGACTCAGCTTCAGGACAATTCATTGGGCCCTGTCACTGGTCACCACAGAGAAGAGATCAGTGTCTGCCCCTTCACTTCTCCCCACAAGTTGTCAGTAGAGTGAGGTTTCCCCCTTTTCTCCAGGCTGAGCAAACCAAGTGACTTCAGCCACTCCTGACAAGGCTCCTCCTCGAGGCCTTCACCACCCTTATGGCCCTCCTTTGGACATTTCCTAACAGCTCAATGTCTTTCTGCATTGTGGCACCCAAAACTATCGCCAGTACTGGAGGTGAGGCCACCCCAGAGCAGAGCAGGACAATCCCCTCCCTTGCCCAGCTGGCCATGCTGGGCCTGATGCCCCCCAGGACAGGGTTGGCCCTCCTGGCTGCCAGGGCACTGCTGCCTCATGTTCAACTTGCCACTGATCAGCACACCCACGTCCTTTTTCACAGTGCTGCTTTCCAGTTTCTTGTTTCCAGTCCATACACACAACCAGTATTGCTCCCCCAAAGCTAAACCCTAAGGCTCCTACAGGATCAGTCATAAGTCATCACAAGTGCTTTTGAGCTGTTAATTTCAGCAATTCATAGCTGAAGAGTGTCATAGCTGCAAAATAGCATATTTAAGGAACGGGTTGCTCTTTTAATGATAGTATTGTTTTAGCTCTTGTGATCTAAGGACAGATAGGAGACAAAACATACTAGTTAGACTAGGTAATTTAGCAGAAGAAATACGCAAACAGGCATGTGAGCACTTCCTTGAGATTATTTTACTAACAGAAAATTTAGAAGACTGGAAGCTAACTTGTAGAGAATTACATAATAGATTAGGGTGTCAAAAGAAAGTTTTCGGGCACATGAAATCTCATAAGTAACAACATCCTAGCTATAATTATTTAGGACAGCACTTGGGATCTGCTTTCAGTATCTGATTAGGCTTGTTGATGACTGTACATCTTCTGGGACAGGTATTCCTTCTCTATGTTACTATGGATTTAAATTAGTTTATTTATTTAATTATTAGAAATTAAGTTAGTAATTATATTCATGAACTAGACAGATTTCAGTGAGAAAATTTAAACAAAAAGAAACAGAAGTCAGCAGAGATTTGGGAAAGACTGTAAAATAATATAAAATTCAGTCTTTTTCGCATTGGTGTATTTGGTTTCAGCAGAAGTGTGAATTTTGTTTACAGGTTCATCTTTTCTGTATGTCTTTGTTGAAAATCAAGTTGAGACATAAAGATAGAATGCTACTTTTGAGAAAATAGTGCACAAGATTAGGATATAATTTTCTTAGTCTTCCTCTAGATTGTCAGTGAAGTTCTGTAGTTAAAAATTTCTTATCACTGTTATATCATAGGTTAATTCTTCTTTCATGTAGAACTTAATAATATTGAATATTCTTGCCAGAATGTCAGTTTATTGCTCTTTAAGTTACTGTTTTATTAATGACAATTAAATTACTCATGGTACAAGCTGGTATGATAAATTGGTATGTAATAGGTATAAAAATGAAGCAATGTTAAAGCTGATTAGCTAATTGTTACTATAGTTTAAGAGATTGATTTTAATTTAATTTCTTGAAATACTTCTCATTTTAATCTAGTGAAAATAGTAAACTACTTCATTTCTTAATCCTTTTCTGGTCAACAAGGCTGCTATAAGGATAGTTTACTATTGCCATGAAAATAAATTTGTTCTTATCGTAGAGCATGTTTTTCTAGAGTTTAGCTGTGTACTGACAAATCCTGTCCTCTGTAATTTAACAAGCAAAGCACAAAATTATAATGATGATAGGTCGATTTAAAATGTTTTTTCCAACCTAAACAATTCTATGATTCTAAAATGAAAAGGCAACTGACAGTTGAAGTAGCTTCCTAAAATCATATGTATTGAAATAGAGCAACCTCCCAGTGATGAATGGAGAATGCGAAGCTGGAAACAGGGTACATCACGAGTGAAAAGAGAAACCCACAAATGCATTGTTCAGATCCACGCCTTCTACTCTAATCTACCTGTCCAGAAGTTGAAGTCTGTCACTAACATCAAAAAATGGTGCAAATTTTATAGAATGAGAATTGCTAGAGCTCTGTGTCAGGCAGCAGATGCCATGTGGGTCTAATGGACAAAACCAAGGGCACAGCAGGACGTTCTTACATTATGCATAAAACACAAGAACATTACTTGCTGAAAAGTGTATATACATATTTCTAACAGACAGTACCATTTTTGCAGTTGTTTGTGGCAGTACAACACAAATTTAAGGCTTTTTTAGTGTGCTGCAGTACATCCTGTTCTGTTCTACCTCGGGTATCTAAAAGCACAAGCATCTGGTGATAACTGTGTTAAGCTTCCCACAGTCTAAAAAATCCTAAACAACCAACAAAAAAACTGTATTTCATATTGTGATATTTATCTGGGAGGTCTGCTGTAACAAATAAGTCAATGTTTGCAGGGGTTGTGTGTTATATGCTTTGAAGGTTTCAATCACTCAATATATTTCATGTGACTGGGAGAACATAAAGAGCAAAACAGGCTTATTTTCAAATTACAAAGATAGTTTATTTACACACACCGAAAGGATAAAAATAGGAAGAAAAAAAAGAATAACAAATGAAATCTCTGAAACATCCTTCCCTCCCTCTCCAAGTTTTCACTTTTCTACACTCAACATAAAAAGGCATAACCTGTCACCTCAGTTAGTTTTACCATTTTTAAGATTCTTGGTTCCAATAGAGACCTCGTCTGCAAGGGCTTTAGGAAAAAAGAACATGCAAACCAATGAAATCCCACCCATTTCACAGCTTTCCCAACACTGAAAACATGGGCCATGTACTCAACACACTGCAAATTGGGGTTTTAAAGGTGTCTTTAAAGGTGTCTCACTTCAGGGGCAAAGGATTTTCTCATCTCAAGGAACAGAGCTATCTTTTCACTTCTTCACTACACACAGAAGGTTTTCATCTCTCTGTTCCAGCATCTCATCAAATTAATTTTACTCAGTCCATCACACAATACCTTTGCTCAAAAATCTACACATAACTGAAACAAGCACCTCCCCAAAATGCATATTTTTCCATGGTTTAAAGGAATAGTTTAGTTCAGTCTCCATGTTACCGGAAAAGTCCAGCCAGATTTTTAGCCACTCCTCCTCCTCTGCCTTAAAGTCTTTTTCATTCTCTCTTCACTGACTTTAGTTCCATGCTGTGTCTCCTTATGGTGTAATCACTATATCTGTCCTACTCCAGGGAAAGGCTGGTGCTGAGAAGAGTTCACTTTTGGGTAGCTCAGCCAGAAGAAAAGGGTGAGCACCTCACCCCTTCTCAGCTTATATGTGTATTACCCAAAAGTCATATTCTAATTTTCAGTGGTCAAACCACCTGCCAGTTAAAAAACTGACTCCTGATTGGACTGTCTTTTCTAACAAAGTCTAAACTATGTAAACCCATGACATATGCACAGTGTTAGTATGGTCCTCTCAGACTTTGAGGCATATTGCGCTAGATACATATTATTCTAATTATGCTTACTTCTTTCTCCAAGACATTGCTTTCCAATGCACCTCAGAACAGAATCCCGGTGTTGACTTTAGCTGTTGCTGTGAGAGAATAATAATTATGCCTTGATTTTTCATTTTAGTGATGGAGAAATTAAAAAAAATTTCTAAGTATTATTTGGACACTTAAAAGTAAAAATTCAGTTTACTGTTGTCAGCATTTAAAATTTTTGGGACTTATGCTGATCTCTCCCACTCTTTTTGCTTTCCTTCTTTTTCCCCTGCCCCAAATGCTCAGAGATGCAAAAGGAAAAGCACAAGAGAAGACCTAGATTTGACTGTAAATTTTCAGTGATTTCATAATGAACTCGAAGAATGTTTATGTTTCAGCTGAGAAAAAGTCAAAAGAGCATAGTTATTGAAGAAGTGTTTTAGAAAAGAATTTTTAAGTAAGACCAAGTATGTACAAAAAGGAAGCGGATTGCTAAAATTGTAAGCTTTCTTTAACTAAAATTTAATCTTATCTCTTCCTATATACAAGTAATGACAAAACGATGCAATTATTATTTTATCCAAGCTGTTCGCATGTGGTCAACAAGTTCTACATTTGATTTAAGAATCAGGGACAAATTCTAATTTTAAGCCTATATGTTGTGTATTTTACTGTAATTTTTTTAAGTTAGAAGAGTGGAAAAAAATGTTACAAGCAAATACTCATAGAATCATAGAAGATCCTGATTTGGAAGGGACCCACCAGGATTGTCGAAGTCCAGCTCCTGGCACTGCACAGGACAGCCTCAAGAATCCCACCATGTATCCCATGGATGCCATGTATCTGACTATCCACAATATCCTAGCTGTAGTTTGTAGTTCTCACTGAAGAAAATCTGCTGCGGAAACAAGTGCTCATAATCTCTCTTGACACTTATTTTGGTCTCTTATGCTAATTAAGATGAGCAGATGCAACCATTTCTACAAAACTATGAAGTAGTAATTGCATGTTAGCAAACCTAAACACAGGTAAGATGACACAAAACATGCTTCAAGCTAGAACTGTTCTTGTTTCTCTGTTCTTTACTCTTTGCAACTAGCAGAGAAGGATTTTTATCCCTGGCCATCCCTGAGTCCTGGTTATGCTAACAGACCATGAAGAGATCCAGAAGAGATGTAGGCAGAAGGAAGGTCTCAAAGCCATCTCTGTGTCCATTCTCCCCATTCTGCTCTGTTACACTCAACTCTTCCTCAGCTTTTCATCAATAACTGCAATGAAAATATTTATGGCAATGGCACATAAAACAAAACACCCATGCAGGTGTAGGAGGTGAGTAGGCAGCAAAACACGTTTTCTGCATAAACTGAGTTTTTGCAATCTGGTAAGTTTGGGGATGAAAAATCTTCATCCTGCTGCTAAAGTTTTCTAGAGTTTTTACTCTAGAAAGCTTAAAACCAGAAGTTTTTCTCTTAAAGGGATACACTAGTGTTATTGAGCCACATTGATGTAACACATCAATAGGGAAAGATTTACTCCCCACTTCTTTGTTTCCTCATTTCTTTTCCCCCTAATTCAAGAGGTGTTGAAGGAAAGTGGTTGTTACTTCAGTAACCTCTTTTCAAAACAACTGAAAAATAGGTTTTTATTTGCTAGGGAAACTAGAACAAAGTAGCAAGCCTTAAACATATTTTTTCAGTTTAAAGTGTGATGCATCTCTAAAGGCCTTTTCATTGTTCTGATGGTTTACTGGGTCATGCCTGAGCTTTTAAAGGTCTTGTAGTTATGGTCTGTTAGCTGGAGTTTCAAGTACAATTAGAAACAAACACTTACTAAATGTAGGGATTATCTGCTAATAGGACTCATCTGAAATCCCAGACCACAGAAATGGGAACTCAGACTTTTATATGGGTCACCATAACCTTGGCTGCAGGCATCTCAGATACCACTAACATCTGGGTTAATAATTCTTTTGACATCTAGCAAAAATAACAAATAAATCTTCCAAAATACCGATGATAACTCTGAACAGCTGTGTCAATTGGTACAATAGGATTAGAGTCTCTCTTCTGGTGGCTACTATGAATGCTGGCTCACCTAGATCCTGATGGGTCTGTTGAGATGCTGGCCTGGGAGACACCCTTCCCTGCTGCTCCATGCACAAAGAGCTTTGCAGGCCCTTATGTGGGCACAGGCTGGGGTGCAGTGCAGCAGCACAGGCTGAAGGAGGGCACTCTGCAGTTACACTGAGTGACATGTAAAACAGAGCAGAGCTAATGAGATCTGCTTCTACATGGGAGCAAAAGGAGTGGTGTAGCCAGGCTGCCTTTGTTTTGCTAGAGCCATTATTACTTACAAGGGTGAGGTGGTTCTTATAGCCAAGGTGTTCTTACAACTGTTCAACATGGGGTTTTTTCTGCATGTTGGTAATTCAGGTATTGCTGGGGAAAATCAACAGGAGGAACTTCTCCCTCTGGTGGGTCTTGGGCCCACAGCATTCCCAACTGATGCAGGAGCAGTGTTAACTCCATGCTCTCAGGCACTTGATGGACACGTGGGGCTGTTTCACAGAGAAGGCTTTGTGACTCCAACAAAGCAGTGTTTGATGTGGCTGCATCTTTTAGTTTGCTTCACTGGTTTAGGCTCTAGGAACCTGTGTCTCTATTCACTGCATAGACAAAGTCTCATGAATGAAAAAGATAGGGTTTTCTCCCTCTTTCTTCTTTGGTTCATCTATGTACTTCTTTTGTCTAGTGCTAAGCATCAGCCTCAGATGTTTCATAAGATTTTTCAGTGGCTGCCCTAATATTTTCAGAGGGTTTCTCATGACCTAGTAGTAACTTTCTAATGAAAAATTTTGTCCACGTTGTGACCTGCTGTGTGGGAGAAGAACTATTTCCAATAAATCCTCTGCTAAATCTTCTCATTTATTTTGTAAGAATTCCTCTTCTGGTTGGGGCACTGGAATCAGAATTGTCTCGATCACTGTCTGAAGAGGCAGGGTAAACCATGAGAAGTGGCTGGTTTTTGTTAGAAATAAATACATAATTGATCCTGATTATAGTATACAACTGTGGAAGCCACCCAAGAAGAAAGACAGATGGCTCCCGAGCCTGGAGATAATAGTCTAGTGGCCACAAATTTTAGGTTTTGAGTGGAAACTTGAGCATCAAGAAGAAAAAAGCCTCTTGGGGACCTAGTTAAAGAGTGGACTAATATATGAGAAACGAAAGCACACAGATGGGCTCCCTTGACATAATTTTCTTTCCCAGTGGGGAGGACATGGGAGTGTAAGTAGACAATTTACTGTAATGACTGCTTTGCTGAAGGACCTTTTCCTGTGGTTCATCACTGAGGATGTACTTGTGCTGGTGTGCTCTGAGGTGGAAACTGGGGCAGGTCTGTCTAGGCATTTCAATACACAGATGTTTGCAAACAGACAGCAAAAACACACATTGCACCGTGTGTGGCTTCTCTCACCACATGCAGTCCCAGAGGGTCACTGCATTCTCCATGCTCTATGCTAGGGCAGGCAAAATGTATCAGTAGCATGATGCTTCATTAATACTGTATTTCAGGGTTTTCACTATGCCTTTTGGTTTTGTGCACAATTTGCCACTAAAAAGTCTTCAGAACAGAATGAGATCTCCACCTATCCCCAGTTACCCTGTCTGTATAGGAGATGAAGCTGAAGGTGCTGATGGTCACCTAAGGAATACAAAGAGACTAAGTGTTTGTACAGTTAATTAAAGAAATATTATGAGCTTTCTGATTTTGTTTGTTGATATTGCTGTTAAGGAAAAAGAAAATCACAAATTTGGATGCCCATTCAGTTAATATGAACCATCTGTCTTCTTTGGTCTACTTTTCTGGCAGGACTTTTACTATTGTGGTTCTTTTTCTTCTCTTTCTGATTATGAAACAATTCCCAGTGGTGTGTCAGAAATCACTTTTATAAATGCTGACAGCTGTTCTGGGGTTAGCATTAAAGGCTTTTAAAACCCAAGATATGTCTGAAGTTGTGTATGTAGTCATTGGCTTCAAATGCAAGTTGCCTTCAGTTGTGAACATGCTACAAATTCTTTCAACACATTTGCTTGTCAAATGCAAATCAGAACTTGGTCTTTGGGACACCACTCCTAAGGGGAAGGGAAGTTTGCCAAGGAACTAGTTGAATATAGTTGAATATAGTTGAATATAGTTGAATATAGTTGAATATAGTTGAATATAGTTGAATATAGTTGAATATAGTTGAATATAGTTGAATATAGTTGAATATAGTGGGGTGGCTGGAGGTCCCCAATCCCAGCTGGTGAAGGTGGAGGGAGGCAGAGGTTCTTTGTACCAACAAGTCTTTGCCCTGAAGGCAAGCAGGGAGAGAAATGGTAAATAACTCACAGCTGTGCACAAATTATTTGAAAAGGAAGAAGTGTGCAAGGCTGTTTTGCAGACAGCAGATTAATGCTCCTGCCCAAAAGACTTGGCTTCTTTTGCATGTTATTCTTCCTGCCTTGATTTCGTGGGTGTTTGCTGACTTTTATGCCTGATGGGATGAGACTAGGACTTGACCCATGGCCTCCTATGTGCACCTTTCAGTCGTTGAGAAAAGAGGAGTGTAAAGGCACAGGAAATGGGTTTAAGTTTGTCTCCAATGAACTAGCAGCTGTTTTGCCTACAGCTGAACTGGTATTTAAATAGGAATCTACATACTGCGGCAAGAGAAAGGAGGAGAATGTTTAATCTAGAGTTCTGGGGAGTTTTACAGTATATTTTAAGATTTGAATCTCAAGCATATTTAGAAAAAAATGCATATGGAGGCAAAGAAAATAACCTATTAATACACTGGTTAATTTTAAAAAGTTCTGGTTTGTTTTTGTTCTGAAAGTACAAAACTTTACACTCTACTGTGATGTACTGGATGAGCTGAAGTAAGATGCCTTTCATAACCTTTCATAACCAGAGAAATTAAATAATAAATATCTTTAATACTGTGTTTGGATGTTCTAGCTTTTTGCTAGAACAAAAAGCTGTTGAGACTATCTTTCTATTTCTAGGGCCAAATAACAAAAGTGAAATAAAATGTACTGTTCTCTTTGTCTCCAGCATAGAGTTCAAGAATACACATCTTTTCAGCTTGCAGCCTCTCCAGTTGGAAAATCTTTGCCTATTTCCATTAATACCAAGTGAAAGTCTTTTTCTTCCTTCAGTAGGAGCACAATTGAGTCATTATATAAGGTTTCTTGAAAGCAATGTCTGATACTGTTTTCTTTCCCTTTTTACTTTTTCTTCCACATGTCTATTATGGAAATTAATAAATACCTGTCATGGGTTGTGGAGTCAGGGGTGTGTATTCTATTTCATTTGTTAAAAGCAGCTGGGGAGATGTTTTTCTTTATCTCGTGTAACTCTGGGGGGAGAGCAGCGGATGCCTTCTGATAATGGGCTAACTGTTAAAGCCAGGTGGGGCAGTGTTTCTTATCTCTTTCACTGCCAGTCCTCCCTCCAGGGGGATATTTTTCTGCTAGTTGGCCATTAACAACTCCTCGGACTATACTCTCCACAGAGGTGCATCTGCATTCCATCATCCTATTGTGAGATGCATCACATCCCCCTGGCAGTGGGGTGAGGGGGCGGCCAGGCATTCCCACCTGGATAAAACTAAGACACAGGGACAGGAAAGCTGCTAGCTTCACCCAATTTTCTGGGTGGAAGACTGGACCCCTTCTCACCCACTGGACCCTTCCCACCCACTGGACCTTTCTCACCATCACTGGACCCCTTTTACCACCACTGGACCCTTGTTCTACAGGATCATCTCTACTTCAACAGAACCACATCTGCCACTCCAGGAGGACTCACTTTTGGACTGCTTCCAACACCCTGACAAACAGGGTATCAGGTTGTAGCCCCGATTCTGTCAGGGTTCTCAAAAATTGTTTGTTTGTTTGTTTGTTTGTTTGTTTGCTTGGTTTTGTTTTCTACTACATTTGTATTGTTAATATTCTTAGTAAAGAACTGTTATTCCTATTCCCAAATCTTTGCCTGAAAGCCCTTAATTGCAAATTTATAATTTGGCAGGGGGTGAGGGGTTTACATTCCCCATTCTAAGGGAAACTCCAGCTTTCCCTGGCAGATACCTGTCTTTCCAAATCAAGACAATACCAATATTTTATTATTCTCTAGCCTTTTACTACACTCTTTTTCTATTTTCAAAATTCAGTCTGTCATTCTAGCACACAAACATGGTCAGTGGAAAGACTTAGTTAATAATATTTGGAGAGTATTACAAACAAAACCAGGGAAATACATCACTATGAAACAGGTTGAAGTAAGCTGAGTATTTAATTCTGCCTGTGGTTTTCACTTCTATGTTTATCAAGAGATTCTGAATCTTTATTGAAATCTACAAAGGAAACATGAAGGGTTAATTCTATTTTTAAAAGCAGGAGATTGTGTAGAATGTTGGTATTGAACAGAGTGTTTGACCATAGCAAAGTCAAACATAATTGGACTCTAATGCTTGACATAGTGTAAGAGGTTTTCTGTTATTTATGCTTGACAAAATTTAGCTTCCAACACTAACAAACTGATGTCATTCTAGTTCTGGTTTGAATTAACAAAAATCAGAGCTTTTCTTTCTACTCTCATTTTGTAATAACACTGCCAGTTAAGAAATAAGACACCAGCCATGAACAAAGAAGCAGTTCCTGCTCTAATGAGTTTGTGGTCTGAATTCAACAGGCCTGATGGTCACCAACTGTTTTACAGCATTAAACTTGTATTTCCATCTTAAATTGGATGTCCTCATGAAATGCAGTTCCACTTGCCTGGGAAGCCTTTCTCTTGTTTCTGGGAACATACTGGAGATTAGAATTATGATCTGTATAATTACACAGAAATGTCTGAAGAATCATTTACTATATGTCTGCCTTTCAAACCAGATGTTTTCAGTTCTTCTGCTCCCTGAAGTCTCCACTTCTGGTGGTGTTTGGGAATTTCTTTATTAGAAGAAAACCAACACAGGTGGTTCTTAAGTACAAATGATTTCAATGAAGAATTTTGTAATTTTTTTCTGAATAATATCTTTCGTACAAAAATTTTATTATTTTCTGATAGGTACCACATTTCCTCATAGGTCTGCAGAAAGGAATAGCTGCTGCTTTAACACTCATATATTATGTGAAGCTGTCTGCACCAATTATGAAAAACTCCTGGCAGGACTGAATCAGGGAATTCCAAGTAGGAAGACTTTGTTGATCATGGCATACCTTTTTGGCATAGATTTTCATATGTCTTTTCCATGAAATTTCTCGCTTCTTCAAATTGGAACAGCTCATCTCAGTAAAAATACATTCACTTTGCATACACACTGTAGATTTTAATTACCATTTTTCAATATTGCTACCATATCCATACCAAGTACTAAGCTGGCCATAATCTTTTTAGCTGACCTCAGACTTGTCAGGATCATTGCATGGTGTTATACCTTTAAACATGGATCCCTTTTATTTTAACACACTCCATAATTTCAGATACTCATATTTTCTCTCTATTTCTACTGATTCTATACTTACCATGACCAAAATCTGCAAGTGTTTGCTTGTGCCTACTGCTTGGTGGATAAGTACTACTGTCTTTTCTTTAATATACTATCCATAGCATAATAGGAAATTACAATGCACAGTCAGGCCACGAATAGAACATCTCATTTTAGGGATGGAAAATGTAGAGATTTCTGAGCTTGATATAAAAACAGGCCGTGTGTCATATTTTCAATCCCTGTGTGCTGTATGATTTCCTTGAGGAGAGTCTGAGATAGCTGGAGCTGTTCAGCCTGAAGCTCTGAGAAGGTTTGGAGGGGATCTTATTTAAGCTGTGCAAGTACCTGAAGGGAGTGCACACAGAGGACAGAGACAGACTCTTTCCAGACAAGCCCAGAGACAGGGCCAGAGATGATGGGCACACACTGAAACACAGACAATTCTCTACAAACAGCAGGATACACCTTTTCACTGTGAAGGTGACCAGGCATTGGCACAGGCTGCCCAGGGAGGCTCTGGAGACTCCATCTCTGAAGATATCCAGAAGTCATCTGGACATGGTCCTGGGCACCTGACTCTGGGTGGCCCTGAAGAAGCAGGCAGTTGGACCAGGTGGGCTGCAGAAGTCCCTTTCAGCCTCAGTCAGTCTATGGTTCTGTCCTCCTGCACATGCCTTTTCTAGAGTCTCCAATGAAACTGAGCTCAAATCACTCATGTTTTGTTTTACAGACTGATTTCTACATTATGGAGGTATCCATAACTGCCATTTAAATTTTTGATGTGGTATCATATGAAATAGAAAGGATAAGTTTTCAAGTGAAAAGCATAGAGATTGAATTTAAAATTAACAGTAGCAGCAAAGGAAACAATAGCAAATAAACAGAATTATGAGGTGAGCTGATTGCAAATCTTGTACAGGTTGAACAGCTGTAAACAAGAAGTTACTGAATTACAAAAATAACTAGAGTCTATTGGTTTTTAAAATTGGGCATTGTTAAATGGTTGCTGTGGTCATCTAAGATAGTTTAATCACTGGTGGTTGTATGAAAGAAACTTGCCATTCAGCATCATTCTCCATCTGCTTTTGCTCACAGTTGCTACTGTTGTGACACAAGTTTCTTTTACAAGCTTCAAAATTTCTATTACAACAGAAATATCTTAATTTTTATATTTGTTCAAAAGTCGGTCTGGGGTTTTTTTTGGTTTTTTTTGTTGTTGTTGTGTTGGTTTTTTTGGGGTTGGTTTTTTTTTTTTTTTTTGCAAATATCACAATTTGGCAGCTGATATAACAAGGGATTGTGTACACCTGTGATTATAAGTAATGAAAAATAGCTGCAGTACATGCTTGGATTTTTTTTTCTTGCAGCCAGTCTCATCTTCTTCTGGCTCTGCTGTCCTGTAGAGGTTAGACCTCCCTGCCTATCCTACTACTTTGTATTCCTCCCTTTTTCTAACAGTTTTCCTTCACTCTGCTCTTCCTTGCAATCTCATGAGATCACTGACCAATATATAGTAACAGTGGTGTTCAAAATGTCTGCTGAACAAAGATGTGTACTGTTTCTTCCACCTCCCAAAAGCAACACAGCTCAGCCCTTTGCCTCAACTGATGAACTCTCTAGTCCATGGGATGAACTCTCTAGTCCCATGAGAGTCCTGGAAAGGGTTTGTGACATGATTCAGTGTCATTGTATCTATGTCACCATCCCTTTGGGGAACCTCAGTTTGCAGTACTGCAGTAGGTTCTCAAGGTCCTGAAATTCGTCCTTGGCTTACAACTGTCTCACAAGCAAGCATGGAGTTTCCTTTCTCCCTGCCTTTTTGACTGGCACCAAAACAGAAGTCAGACATATTCTTTTAGGGTTACTTAAAACTGAAACGAAGTGATTTCCACAAAAGGAGTTACTAGGGAAAACTAAAGAAGTAATTTGCTGTAGTACTCAGTTATTCATTCCCTTGCACTCTTTGCTGTTTCCATCTAAAGCCTAGTGCTTCCACAGGTCTTAGGAGTAAGCTGGAGAAGAGATCACAACTTCTTTTTTCTTGGTTACAGTATTTTTATTCCTAAAGGACTGTATACTAGAAATGAAATAGAGGTTAAAACGAGATTTTTTTTTTTCACCCTCTCTTTTAGAATTAATAATTAAAAATGCAAGCACCAACTACCATTAATTATCTATTGCAACTTGGGGAGCAAACAGTGGATATTAGAAATCTATGTGCATTTGCAGGGTTACAGTCTCACTGCAGTCATCTTGGTGTACTGGGATAGCTCACATGGCTGAGTGCTGTGATGGATGGAATCAGATTCATTAGGAAGGACAGGCTGGGAGAGTGAGGAGATGGAGCTGCCCTTCGCACAAAGGAGCAGCAGGAGTGCATAAGCGCTATCTTGGAATGGCAGGTGAACATGAGAATGTTGAGAAAGTTGTCTTCTACAGAAGACATGCTTAGGAAAAGAAGATCTGCTTCAGAGAAGATCTGAAGATCTGAAGATAAGGTCTTCAGATAGCTGGAAGAAACTTCACTTTCACCTGCCCTGGCCCTTGGGGCTCTTCAGTCACCCTGGTATCTCCTGCAGAGTTAATGCAGTGGAACACAAGCAATTCAGTCATTTTCTGAACTCCACTGATGATGATTTCCTGACATTGGTGACTGAAAATCCAAAGAAGTTCTATTGTTGCTGTTAATTTCACAGAAAAATTGTTTAGGAATGTGAATGTTGGGAGGAGCCACGACTGCAGTTACCACAAGACAGTGTAGTTCAGTGTGTACAAATACCCAAGGTGGGGGGAAAAAGAGAAGCTAAAGCCAGACTCTTCTAACGGTGCCTGGTGACAGGACAAGAGGAAAAAAGAAACATGGGAAATTCTACTTAAAGAGAAGAAAAAAAATTTAGTGTTTGGACAATTAAACAGTGCATGAAGTGTCTTAGGCAGGTGTTGGAGTCTCCTTTCTTAGAGATATTAGAAACCCAGTTCAACAACAGTCCTGGTAAACTTGCTGTAGCTGATACTGCTTGAGCAGGAGTTTGGACTAAATGACTTCAAGAGGTACCTGCCAACCTCTGAGATTCTGTGACATGAATCTGTGATAAAAATATATTCCAAAGCACATTTCATGGTGAATTTTAGAAAAGCTAATTCATTAAGAAATTACAGGGAGGAACCCCAGCTGACAAACCAATTTGAAAGCGTTCTTTTTTAAAAAATACAGGAGCATCAGATTTCTTTAGCCTGTTATGCACAATGCCATACTAATAGCAGAACATGCTCTTATTTATTTTCCCATGAGGCTTCTGTGGCCCTTTCAGCCCATGGCTTCACTGCTGTGCAGGTGAGTTAAGTGTCACGGTCAGCTGTCATATAACTGGTACTAATGTGCACCATCAATTAATACTATTATTCACAAGCTGTCAGTTGGGGTGATGACTTTCAGACCACCAGCCAAGCATAAAGGAGATCAATACAAAGTTAATTAGGAGATGATGTGTAGACAATGCCCAGCTCTATCTTCTCGTAATGCTGGGGCTGGACAAAGAAGTGCATAGCCCAATGCTTAGGGGAGGTGGAACAGTGATGAGCAGTGGTTCAGTCATTCTGAGGAAGCTGATGAAGTTGTTGCTATGTCAATGTGACTGTTGTAAGATCTCTGTGGGAGCCCTGTTCTGGAGCTCTGCAGCAGACCAATTCTTGTTGGCCCGCCTGTAACTGAGCATCTCAACCCTTATTCTGGTTTGTTCACTAGATGGCTATAGGTATTGGCACAATATAATCATAAACCTCCCTGTGAGATTTCATCTGGGAAAAACCAGTTTAGGCGCTCCTGCACTTCTCAGAACAAGTAACAATCGGTGTCTAGAAACTGATGGAAACAGGGGATCTGGTAGCTTGCTAGTTATTGAGCCCATCTTGTCACGATGCTAGAAGTAAAAATGGAGTATTCCTAATCAGAAGAGAACATAACTCACAAACATATACATGTATTGTGTAAGTCAGTCATAGGACCCAGTCCATGACAGCAAATTGTTGTGGAAACCTCATATCCAGAGTCAATAATTATTAGTCATTTCCCCCCTTGGACCTTGTCATATACTGTAATCCTCACTCACTGCTTTTGTCTCTACATGAGTTACAAGAAAGCCACAAAATTGTAGCTTTGTTGACAAATAAAATTTCCTTGTTTACCACGATGTGCAGCTTTTGGTGCAAAGACCACTACCTGCTCATCTGACACCAGTTTAACTGGTGTGAGATAGCCAGGGTGCACACACAGATTGTTGGAGACATTGTTCATTTTTGTTGACAGGGCAAAACCACAGCCACAAGAAGGGGTGTAATTTTGGCTTTTCTTTTTTTGTCTAAGTAAAAAAAATTAGAAGATATAGCCTCATCTGTTTGTTAGCTTTAAAAACAGGAAGAAGAACTTCTAAAGTTTCTAAATTTGATTTTTTCCTTTAGAGATGATCAGTGTGAGTCAGACATTCCTTCTGCCAAGCTGGAAGTATTCACAATGTCCAACAGTCCCTAATAATTCCTGGGGAACCAATATTTTAACCTGTGGAAGACATTTTTTCCTTAGAGATTTTCAAAATGTCAAGGCTTTTTGGTTGGAAAGCAAATCAGGAATGACAAAGTGATGCAAATTGGCTTCTAAAGAATAGGATATACTGGGATTTTTCTGTACCTCCCAGGTCTGCATTCTTTATGTCCATTATTTGGATCCTATACTCCCTTAACTTGGGCTACATAATATTTCAGTTTGAAAAGCTGCACTCTTCTCACACCAACCACAGGGCAAACCAGGAAGAAGTAGACTGAAGTGTAAAACTGGGATATGAAATGCCTATCAGTTAAACCTTAACTGTTCAAACAGCACTAAATATACAAACATATAAGTTTATTAGCATGCTGCCTTCTTGCTGAGGAATAAAATGGATGATTCCAAACAATAAACAATCATTTTTTCAAGATTTTCAGCAACTGCTTGAGTGCCATAGCATTTACAGATAAGAACAAATTGGTGTAGCAGGCAAACAAATGGCCAGTTTTGCCCATGAAGCAAGGTGAAAGTCAGATCAATTGGCTATGCAGGAACTGTGGAGCTGCCATTCAGGTTTTTCATCAGGTAGCTAACAAGTTATGACCTGTAATCAAAGTAAGTGATACGTTACAGAGATTTTTCTTTGTTGCATGTAATCTGTTGAAATGCTGGCAATTTAACGTGAGTGGGCTGGGGTACCCTGTGGCAATGCCTGCCTGTACAGCTTTAAATATATATTTATCCTGTGGCTCATATATTTATGCTATATATCAAAGAGAAAAACAATGAGCAGCTGGAGCTGCCTCTTTGGAGGGAAGTGTAAAAGTGAAGCTATACATTTTGTGATACTCAGCATACTCTAGCATTGAGTGGATGTCCTAATTTTCTTTGCAGTTGTTGTAAAAAAAATGTTATGAATTTCTAAAACTGCATAGTTCCTTCAGGGAAAAATGCCATATGTATGTCAGCTCTCTTGTTTTTGTGGTGGTGGGTTGGTTGTTTTTTGGTTGTTTTTCTTTTAAATCTCATACACTTCCTATTTGAGGTTTCAACTGGGACTGCTATTGGTGTGACCATGTCTTTCATTTATGCACATATGTACACATCCTTGCTCTATTCAGTGTGTTTCAACAGAAGAGATGGTTCCAGCACTGGCAAAGAGAAAGGTCTGACACAGGCAGGAGGAGATATCTAAGAGGTGGAGTACTGCATGATTTCAGGCCACACAAAATTTCAGCCCAGCAGCCAGGCGTGTGCAGTAACTTCTAGCTGTAGAACTCCAGACCCTAAGGATACAATGCTGACATGGTGTTTGCCAGTTCTTTGCTGACTCATGAGACAAAAAAGGTCCTGACACAGCTGATCTAGTCCTGTGACAGGAGGTCTCTCTTAAAGAGGGCAACCCTTCTTTGCAGGATTTTGCTACTTTTTTAGGCAGAAATTTTGTCCCTGACAAGGGGGTTCATTACCCTATTTCAGTCTCAAGAAGCCCCTGGAAAGCTACTTTGTAGCAAGATAAGGCACATGCAGGTGCTCTGCGCCGAATTCTAAAACATAGGCACTAATGATTTTCAACAGCACTGAATAAATCTTCCTTTTCTTGTCTCACTTCCTTTTTTCCCTCCCATTTTCCATCTTCGCACATATCGTCATATTTGGCTTTGTCCTCTGTTTTTTACAAAGTTCTGCAAAAGTAATGTCATCTGAGGGAGAAAATGTCTGCAGGGCATTTATTTGTACACAAATAATATTTTACCATGGCAACCCTAATATTTTTCATTGTGCAGTCCTCTGTATCATGAAATAGCTTTTGAACAGCTGGGCATTCCCCTGATTCTTCTGCAGCTGATATCTCAAATCTTAGAAGTATATTTTTGCAGGCACAGAATCAAAAAAGAAAAGGGACACCATCCATAGAAAAGATTTTCTGCTGTTGTTAGTGGCTTTTGTTCATGACAATAAGTAAGAGTTACTTATTTTAAAACAATTGGTGATGTTAGTTTGCTCATGTTTGATATTACAGGCCTAATTATATTTACTTTTACATCTACTGTACAAATTGGTACATCTGGTACAAATTACTGTCCATGGTGTTTTATTTTTGGATTAAAACTTTTTATTTACATTTTTTTCTCTTACCTGATTCATTCTGCAATGTCCAAAGAGGATAATTGCACTTGAATGTTTTTGAGAAAAAAAATACTTGTTTTCGGAGCTAAAATTTGCAGCAGAATACAGGTAGTCTATATTGGAAAGAACAATTTACTTTGGCCAATTGCTCACTGCTCCAATATGGTCCTCTGATAATTAACCCAGACCCTAACTTTAAACTAGCTATCCTTGCAGGGAGTAAGACCATGATTACAGATGTGTACTGAGTTACAGCTTTATGCTTTATCCTGAGCCCAGTTGCCATCCCAGGTCTTTGGGCTGAGCCAATTGTTGCTGGCATTTCAACTCTAAGGTCTTTGATTTCCCTGGCCCTAAACCAAATCCTAGTTCCAGCTTTTTGCAGAGTAAATGACAAACCTCTCCAGTTCAAAAGTATGATGTCCTTCTACTCTACCCTGTACCCATCTGGCTTTTCCTGGAATTTTGTCTTCATGGGAAAACTTTCCAATTTACAAGGTAGAGTTACACTGGTAATCTTTGTATAACTGCCTGCTCTAGTACATCTTGTTTCAGAGTACTGAGAATCCCTTTTAAAATGAAAAAATATACTTGTGTTGGAATTAATATTTAGACTATATTTTTGCAAGTAGTCCCTATTCTATATTTCACAGAATCACAGAATATGGGTGAGTTGGAAGGGACTCACAAGGATCATGGAATACAGGTCCTGATCCTGCACAGGACACCCCAAGAGTCACACCAGATGTCTGTACATATTTAAATTCATCTTTTCATGTAGACCAGCAAAGGCTGTTTTTTCTTCTAGAAATAGTTAGCCTTCAGTAACCGGACACTCACAGGACAGCTTTAATTGAAGCATTTATTTTTGTTCTCACCTGAGTAGCTGAAATACTCACTAAAATGCCTGAATCTTACTGTAGTTCTGTGGGTTTGTCCAGGAACCAAAACCTCCTTCAATACTGATCCTCCAAACCCCAAATATGGAATATTAATATTTCTTCCTTCTTTTTCCTGAGTTCATTTCCTAACTGCTTATCTCTAGCAGAGCATCTGGGGAATTCTATCACAGAAGGGCTCAACTCTGCCTTGAGAGGTCTTCTCTTGTGGTAGTTCCAGTCTCTTGCTAGTGAAGCAAGGCGCTGTAGCTTGGATTTATGCCAAGAAACTCCCTTGCATGCATGCATGTGGAAAGGCTACTTTTTACTGCTACTTTTTTATCTGCAGTTCTCTTGACTAGGAGATTGCCCATCTCACCTTGGCTCTCCTGCTTTGCCAAGGATGGTGCTACTCCAGCTCCTACCTACTGCCTTCCTTTTCTCTGCAAGACTGACCAGCCTGTAGTGTGAGGATGTAGAAGGGACTCTTGTAGAACTGCATTCCCTAGGATAGATCAAGCATCCGAGTTGACGAGGGTATTCTCATGACATTCCTGATCACTTACACCAACTGCAAAAACAGTGACTTGCACACCCTCTGTTGACTGAAAAGGACAGAATTTGTAACTAAAAGCAATATCCAGTGGCCTTCAGGGGCCATTATCTGGCCAGCAGACTCACACTCAGCCTTGTAATCAATGTTTAGATACTGTACAGTCCAGTCACAGAATCACAGAATAATAGAATGATTGGGGTTGGAAAACACCTTTAAAATCATCTGGCCACTAACCTAACACTGCCAGGTCCTTGACTAAACCATGTCTCTAAGAGCTACATCTACATATCTTTTAAATTCCTCCAGGGATGGTGAAACAATGATTTCCAATAATTTGCTAGCTGTCTGGTTTAAAAAAACAAACAAACAAACATAAAACTCAGATGTGAGAGAAGTTGTAAAACAATCATTAGCTGTTAAAAAGAGCATTTTGTGGCTAGCTATTTCTCTGGCACCTGAATGATGTCCTTTTTTTTTTTTTTTTTTTTTTTTTTTAAGAGGAAGTTGCAGTTTGCTGGTACCAGCAGAGATTTTACAACGTGACAGATTTACCTTATCTAGTAATTTCACATGCAGGTGTCATTCTTGATCCTTTACTCTTCTTCATGAAACCATGATGATGTACAGCAAGAGACTGCTTCATTCAAGCAGCTGGCTTTCCTTTACAGGGAATTAAACAAGGTCTGGAAAGTATAATCTTAGTAAAATAATACAATAATTATAAAAAGTAGCCTGATTCTTTTAATGTAAGAAAGTACCTTTAATGTAAGAGAGGGTTGTAGTCTCTTTTTTGCCCCTCACAGAGTCAGCTTTACTGAGTGGTGCCTTCATGCTCAGCTTTAACTTTTTTGAGATTAGCCTTCTGGTCTTTTCCCTACTTTGAGTAGCCTGCATATTGCAGAATGATTGAATTTTTTTTAAGGATTGCTCAGTTCAGCCACTAACTAAACCCTTATCTGTAAGTACAGCATTACTTACAGATATACATGTATCTCATATATAGACATACATACAGCAAATGCTGACTTGACATAGAAAACAGATTAACCCCCTCATGTCTGTTGTCGTGGCTCTGTACCACAACCCTCAGCAGCACCTGATCTTGCCAAGCTCAGCAGGATTCCCTTCACTAAGCCTCAGCAGATGAGCCAGCACTGGACTGATTCCAATTTCCATTAACAAAGTCAGATGCTCCTCAAGATCACTCACCACATCTCAGCAAGCTAGAGGTAGCAGAGATCTCCATGGGTCTCCATGTGTAGTTTTCAGAACATCAATTAGTAGATGTAATTTCTGTGCACGGAAGAGTAAATACACAGAATCAAGACACAGAATGTTGGAACAACATGACAAACACATGCACTTTGTTAAGGAGTAAACCATGTCGGGCTGTGCAGAGCAGGGCACTCCAAAGTGTTATACAGGATCAGTTCAACAGAATGTGAACAAATTTCCTCTCTGAGCGATCCCCAACAGCACACAGATGTAGCTGCTTTGCTGACAGACATGTGGGGCTCATGCCATAGACAGCAGTAGAAGAACTTCCCCCAGTGCTTCAGCTGGCAGCTGCAGTTTGCTGCAAACTGCAACAATGTGATAGCAACCAGAAAAATGAAGTAATATTGCTGAGAGCTTTTCTTGCTCATCCCATGGGTTCATTTCTTCTCTTACCGTACCCTCAAATGGTAAAATGTATGGGAGCAGAAATGTCCAGCATAGCCATTGGCTGCTAGTACCTTCTACCTTACCAGTGGAAGTATTCTTGACATACTTCCAGAAAATGGAGAAGACAGCAGCTGCAGAAACTGGCTCATAGGCAAGATTAGAATTTACTGGAATTGTGAGGCACAGGACCCAATGGGCAAAGGACATAAGAAACATGGATATACCAAAGCGAAGTTAGATTAGATGAGCTTGGCTCAAATTATTTGTATTTTTCTTATTGAAAATAAATATTAAAAAAAAAGGTGCTACGACTTCTGCCTAAGTAGACTTGTAAAGTGCCATGCATGTTTATAGTTCCATTAAAGCATATAAAGCATAAAATAATAATATTAACACATGTATATAGGAAGACTGAAGTTTGAACACTGAAAGACCTAATTTCCTTTTCCAGTCCTGATGTCCTTTTCCAACTGAGAACAGCACCGGTGTCCAATGTCTGAGAACAAGTGGAAAGTTTGGAAGTGCCTAGGCAGGCAAAGAAGTCTTTTTATGAGGTATATTTTCCAGGATTTCAAAGCAAACACTTTGAGGACAGTATCTGTAGCTGTGCAGAAAATCCAGAAAAGCTCAGGCTTTAATTGCTGTTCGTCTGCTTCTCTGGTGTTGCGTTAATCTACAAAAATGAAAGGAGTCAAATCAATAAAAGTCAAATGTCAGCCTGTGGATTAACTTTGTACTTAAAGCAAGCTCACTTAGTAGTAGGAATTGACAGGAGATGTAACTGGCCTTCTGCCTTATCCGAGATCTCTGCATTCCCTGTCTCAAAAGGCAGTAAGGACAAATGTGGCTTACCCAATTCCTGCCTGGTCAGGAACACTGGGCAATTGCTTATAGAATTAAAGTCTGGCATCCATAGAAGCCTCTTGTACCTCTCAAATACTCCTGTATATCAATTATTGATGCTTCTCACATTTGTTTTTCCTTGTGAGATTGCTGGTTAGCATGGCTTTGATTATGTTACTCTCCGATATTAGGAAGACAACCTAATTAAATCAGCAGCAGGAAAGGATGGGGTGAGATTTCAAGAAACATGAGTTAATAAGGAGCAAAATGCTTCTACAAATTCATCATTAAGGAAATCATCTTCTATACATTTCTTGGAAAAGTGTATAGGGGGCCACTTTGAGGTTTTACATCAGTTTAAAGTTGCAGCAAGCTGAAGGTGCCAGTTTGAAAACCAGTTTACACATGGTGCTGTACACCTTGGTAGCTGACATGTGCAGCTAAGCCATCTCTGCAAAGAGGTGGAACATCTTGGATATCAGCAATGAAAAAGCTGAGGGCATTAACCACCACAGCTGTTCTTACTGAGTGTTTATATTGGTGAGTCACCAGTATCAGCTGGCTATTTGCGCCTTCAGCTTTTCAGAAGTGCTGTATTCTGGATAATGCACTATACTCAGTTCTGTGTAAAAATGGGCATGTGGAGAAATTTAGCTAATCAGCTGCCTTAGTACTGAAATTAATTCATGGAGATACTGAAATTGGCTAGAATAAATTTTCTAACACAATTTGAAGCATTAGAAAACAGGGATTCTTTATCTGCACAGGACACAGAGAGGATCAAACTCTCCTTGTTCTGTGTGTGAGTTGAGACTTTACAACAGAGGTTTTATCCATCATAATCATACATATTCATTAAAATGTATTTCTTATCTAATATACAAACATCACTGCCCTAGAAATAATTCGCATGCATCCACCTCCTGCTGGAAGTCCTTTTATGGTCCTGGAGAGTAATAAAAGGGGTCTCTGGTGGTCCTAGTCACTGAATGCTTTGATATTAAAGCATGGTAGTAAAATGAAAGTCTGTATTTTAAATAGTACTGTGTGCTATCAGTCAGATCTGAAAAGTATGCTATGTCTGCATACTTTATGACTAGACAAATAATTCAGAATTTCAGTATTTGCAATGCAACAAATTAAGTGATCTTAATTTCCTTCAGATGCGAGGTGAGAGAAGGCCACTGAGGCAGTGGGCCTGGAGACCCTGTCCTGCAAGAAGAGGCTCCAGAACCAGGTCTGGTTCTGCTGGGAAGAGAGATGACTTTGGCAACACCCAACAGCAGTTCTAGTATGGACAGGAGAGGGTCAGAGGAAATGCAGCGATAGGACTTGTCAGGGTGCTGTAGGGTTGAAGAGTGAGAAGGAATAGAACAGCTGAAACAGTGGAAATTCGGAACATTCACAAGGAAGAAACACCTTCCCCACAAAAACAGCCCCAGACTGGAGCCAGGGCCCAGTAGGCTGTGTTTGGAGGTGTTTGATAACCTCCAGCCTTGGAGTGGACATCTCACACGGTCCAGTGCTGAGTTGTTCTGTAGGCCTACAAACTACAGCACTTGGACCATCTCAGAAGCTGCTGGACCATTCTTAGGTAAAAGTGCCAGGGTACCCTGCCACGGTCCTCTGGAAGGGCAGGTTTAGTGGAAGAGTAGGATGGAAGGGCAAGCTGTGGTACCACAGGAGCTCCGGTTGGGTGGGAGCCCCTTTGTCAGATGTGTTTGAGTGGTCATCTTAGTGTTGTGTACAAAGATCTGACAGGGAGTACATCAGAGAGAGCCAAGCTCCTCGAGTGGTACCCAGTGGTGGTATGCAATGACGGGGGCAACTCCCTGTGTACAAGCTGAATCACGGGAAAAAGAAATACTTAAAGATAAGAAAACACATTTTCACTGTCCGAGGGTGATACTCCTACGCAGACTGCCCCGAGAGGAGGCGGCGCCCCTCACTCTGGAGGGCACTCCAGCCTCAGCCACTCCGGTCGTGGGCCACCGTCCGGGGCCGACCCCGCTCCGCGACAGGAGTGGGACGGGCCGCCCACCCGCGGTGTCCGCGGGCCCTCCCCGTCCCTCCCCCGCCTGCCCGGCCGCTCTGCCCTCCCCGCGCCCCGCCGGGGTCCCGAGAGGCCGCGCTCAGCCCCGCCGCACGCCGCACACCGCGCCCCGGGGCAGCCGCGCTCAGCGCCGCGCTTTCCCCGCCGTCGCCTGACCGGCCCCCGGCGCAGAAGATGCTGCGGCTCTGCCTGCTCGCCGCGCACGGTAAGCGGCGGCGGGGACCCCTCCCGCCCGCCCGCGACGCGCCCGGGCGCTGCCCCGGCGGCGGCGGGCGCCCTCAGCCCGCGGCCCCCGGGCCGGGCGCGCCGTGACCGCGGCTCGTTCTGTCCTCGCAGCTCTGAGGCTTGCCGGGGCGGCCTTGCTCTCGCCCGGGTCGTGCACCTTCGAGGACGGGGCCTGCGGCTACCAGTGGGACTACGCGCATCTGCCCTGGACGCTGCACGGGGAAGGTGAGAGCGCTGCCGCTCCCGGGCGCAGCTCCCCCCGCGCTCACTCTCCGCCCGGCGCTGCCGGACCCCGCGGCGGGGCGGCCGCATCCCGGGGTGCCGCTGCTGCCGGCGGCGCCGCTCCGCTCGGTTTTCCCCGGGGAACAGCCGCCGTCGTGTTCCTCCCGTGTGGGTGACAATCCCCGGACAATTGGTGATGGGCAGTCCCTGCGGGGAGGCGTCTGCACTCCCCCGGCACAGGTATCTCCGCAGGTTTCTGCAGGATGCCTCAGAAATCTCCTTTCTTTCTCTGCCTTTCACTTTTTGTTGGGAAAAGGTGTCTTTTATCAAATCCTCTTTCTAAAAAACCCCACCACATCTGTCACATTCCCATTAAGCTGCATTTTTTTTTCTAAATATATTTTGGGTTCTGCTCCAAAAGTGGATGCATTTCCAGGGCAAGAGACAATCTTTGTCAGGAGTATCTTTACAACATGTTCAATTAAGACTTTTGTCCGTTTTATAGTCCCTCCAGCTCAACAGAAAAAGTCAAGTCTTTCAGTAAATTGTATTAGGCTTTACAAGACTTAATGCTATTGAAAAGAGAACAGAATCCAGTCACTGCACAGAGTTTCCAGGCAACTGTAACTACTTCTTGGTAAGTTTTCAGTATGGGGTCCAATTTTTTGACAGAATCTACATGAACAAAAGTGAGAACAAAAACATACACAGCATGGTTGTAACTGTAATAATTTAATTTTGATTAGGTGTTCACCAAATTGTCATTCATGAAGTGAAAGCTATGCTCACACAGCAAAAGGGACTATGTGTTTTTGAAGTTTTCAAGCCCAAAAACAAGGGCCAAGAATAATGAAGAGGTGATACAGATACAAAGAGACGGACACCCCCTCAGATCCTGTTAATCAATGCTCCATTCAAAACTGGCTGGTCCAGTTTTGTATTCTGCTTGTCTCTCAGTTGAGAAAAACTACTTTCCCTGCCCCCGATTCATACCCAGTTCTCACCTATGCAAAATAAGTCACCTTCATTGTGTCACACTTTTTAAAATTAGTCAGTAGGCTTTGAGAAGGTACAAAAATCCCTAACTCAAAAAAGCCTGCAAGAATGTCATAATTGAAATACTTGTTTTTTCTGTTATTTATTTGATACATGTATCTTATTTATTTATTTATTTATTTAAATGTACATAGATTCTTCCTGTATTTTTAAGGTACTAGTGGAAATTTAGTAACCATCTTTGCTGTCCCAGCTATGCCTTCTAACACCATAACCTCTTAGTCTATCTGTCTGCAAAGCAGCACTTACTCTCCTTGTGCTTTACAGGGAGCCACATGGTAGTGGTATTGATTCAGCTCCAAGGGACTGAGAGCTGCTGGGAACTAAACCTGCAGAAATGGGTGTGTATCATGTTGTGCACATTCACACTACAGTGCTTCCAGATATAAGGACTTTTGACTAGAGGTTTGGATCAGCAGCAACCTGCTTTGTTTGGTGTACAGAACACAATTTTTGTTACTGTACTTTGATCTTTCTGTACAAACAAACATACCAGTGGCTGCACTGGTAAGATTCTGTTATTGCACATCTCATTTTCTGAGATACATGACTGAACTGTTACACTCTGGGAGGATATGTGGTATACCAGCTCTCGTAATAGTTCTGTCAGCATTTCCATTATAAACAGCTTTTCTGAAGTCTGTAATTTGATCATAACAAGACATTCTGTGCAAACATTTGGCACACAAGGTATTATATTAGTCTTCCCAGAAAGACATTCATAGAATCACAACTAAATCTAGCTGAAAATAATTCATTTGAATCTACACAGCAGGTGTACAAAACTAGTCTTCCTTGGACGCTCTTTCATTCTTTTGTCTTACAAAATCATGTCCCTTTTGGCAGCACTGTGTCCTGGTATTTGCTGGTCAGCGTATGTACATGTGGTAATTTACTGGGACAACAGAGGAAGTTAAGGACGGGAGAGACAACTTAGCTTTAAATTATTCCACTTCTCCTTGCATTGCTTCAGAGTTGCTTTATTATTTTAAAATGTTATTTGTGGTATAGAATTACATTCAGCAGGTTTTTCACAGGGATTATCTGACTTGCAGTGCAAGTTCTTGCGTTTTATAAATCTCTCAATAGTGTAGTCCTGTGCCAAACTGTCAAGGTGATGCAAATATAAGTAAAACTGTGCCCAGAAATTTCCACTCCATACTTGAAAGTATTTTGCCCAGTTGCCAAGGAAGCCAGTGTCTTCTGATGGGCTAGGCACACAGAAAGGAAGTGTGAGAATAAGTTTTGCTTTTGTTTACAGCTACACAGTCCCACTTAAATGAATATGTTTCTAAGGTTAATCTGCTATTTTAGAAGTTTTTTGCTTCTCTTTAGTGTTCTGGTAGTTCCAGCATACAAAACTTTTTTTTGTTGTTTAATTTTAGAATTTTCATAATTGAAAATATTTACATTCTTTTAGCTGAAGTTTTGATACCTGTAACTGGGCATTTTAAGGCCCATTTTAATCAAGTGCAAATCAAAAGAAAATACTCAATGCTACAAAGATTAGCTGTTTCACTCCTAAGTGCTTTACTTAAGGCTGGCAAATCAGGCCCTAGTGAAGTGGCTGTTTGTGGGAACAGCTACACAAGAAACAATTCAGTCTGTCCAGTCAACCATAAAGCCTCTGTTTCGGTGAAACCCTCTGTAAGCCTCAAGCTCTCTCACATGACTCTGAAATCAGGAATAGGACCTTCAGACATATCAATATGCTTTTTTTAACTGTCAGCTTTTTCAGTCACTGGCTAGCTCTGAGTTTGCCTTTTAGAACTACAATGATTTTAGCAGACAAATACCATGCAAGGAAAAATGTAACATACAGAAAAAGCTGTGGATACGAATTTCTAGTGAGCCTTGTTATGACTGGGAAGCACACCCAACTGAGGTCATGGCCCAGGCTGGGTAAGTACAGCATCAGGCTTGAGGCAGCATGTTCCCTAACGTGTCAGTTCTGTTTTCAGTGTAGTATGGGAAATTCCATGCAACATGTTGTGCTTCATGTGTTTGTAGGATACCAACTACACAAGAAACAGTAATGCCGTTGCTCAAGAAGAGATCATCAAAATGTAATCCTGGTTCTATGAGCAAGAGATGAATTTGTATGTTACCAGTGATAAGATCTGAAAGCTTTATGTAGTTTCTCCTATACATTAACAGAGAGGACAATGGTTCATATTCATTTCAGTGGTGTAGGCATGCCCCCAGAAATGTTCTTGCATTCATGATGCCTCTTAACAGATAATTTATCTTTGATTTCAGAATATAAGACAAAGATTAACTCCTGGACTCAACCAATGGATGGGAAATTTAGAAATCACATCTGCATTCATTCACTCTAACTACCATAGTAGTTAGAGATAGTTGAGAAGTTTGAATACCATGTTGGTTTTAACAACACCTACAGGTGTAGAGAGCATGAGTTCATGTCCAGTTATTTTGGGGCATAAAGCTTTGCAGATGCATAGTGGCTGATTTCCACAAGAGTTCACTTCTTTGTCAGCAGCCTATGTCTGGGCAATCAGTTAATTCTAATACATTCTGTCAATCTATTGGTAAGGGTAAGATTATTCAAATAATCTTGAGAGTTTCTTTAATGAAATTGCACAGATATTTTAGAGAAGAGACATGCTTTGCAAATGCAAAATGGTCTTTGAAACAAAGAAAGATACTGTGTGTAATAGGCAGTAATCCATAGTAAAGTAATAAATAAAACCATGCAGACCCCCTTAAAACAGCAGTAGGAAACACAGGGTCAATTCTAAATTGGGCATTTTTTTGCATTCCTCTTTGCCATGTCCAGCACAGAGCTGGCCATAACCTGATGGTAAGAACATCCTGCTCACAACATTATTACAGATAAATTTCATTAGACAAAATAATTATGGCATGCATTTTCTGTGACCCTACACAATGTTTACTTTTTGCTTAGAATATCTGTACAGCACTTTGTGTGAACTGTGGGTATGTTTTGTTTTCTATTGCCCTTCACTCTAACAGAGACCAGTTTAATAGTGCTAAAAATAATGTGCATTTTGGCTGTCAGCTTAAATCTGCTCTAATGGAGTTTACTATACTGCATCTGCTTGTCTGGATTTAAGCATTAGATAAGAAATCTGTCTATTATGACAGCAACCTATAGGGAAGAGAGATTGTTTATATTAGCAATGTGCTCCAAAAAGCAAGTGATAATTGTTTAATGTGCCCATGCATTGTGTAATGAGTTTTGTGGCACTGAAACACTAAAGGCATAACTGGTAGTTGATACAGCTGTATGCACCTGGCTCTCATAGGATAATTGACAGCTTCAAATGCATATTTTTGTAAGTGTTGCTTTTCTTCAAAAATTCTGAAAATGTGTATTCTGTCATATCTCATATCACCAAGGATACATTTTGATAGCACTCATTTCAGGGGTTTTAATAACCCCTGAAGTTTTCTCTTTCTGCAGTATTTTGAAGGAAAAGAGATCTATTTCACTTAGAAGAGTGATGTAATAGATTACATAACATACAAATATGGCCTTATTTTCTTATTCTTAAAGCATGTGCCTACTTTTGCTGCATTATTCCAAGACTCTGTTCCTGTGATATACTCCAAACAGGCATCCATCAGGTAACAATTTATTGAAAGCTGGTGAGCAAGCAACATCGTTAACAACAGTTTCAGGAAACTGAAGTTTGTCTTTTGGAACATATTTATCACATAGCTACACATTAAAAATATACGGAAAATTATTTTCAGAGATAGGACAGCTATTGCCGTCAGATAAGTCAGGCATGAGAGCAGCAGCATAAGGAATCTCAAATCTAAACATTGCCTGCATACCATTTAAATAGCTTGTATTTACAGCTGTGCCATATGACTTAAAACTGACCTCCTTTGATCTGAGCTCTCTGATCTTGAATGTCACATCATGTGGTTGTAATATGCAGAGTAATGAGGCAGGTGATAACTGGCAATCCTAGATTCTGTGCCACAGCAAACACAGTTCATGTCTAATGTGTGCTCTGTCGTGCTCCATTACAAACCTACTGGCAAATAAATTAGCACATTTGAGGTCTTAGTTTTATTTCCATCTATCTACAGTACTTACCTGTACAATGGGAAGTACATAATTTGTAAACGTAAAAAAAGTTCACAGAATAACAGAATCACAGAATTTCTAGGTTGGAAGAGACCTTCAAGATCATCAAGTCCAACCCATGCTCTAGCACCTCAACTAGACCATGGCACAAAGTGCCACATCCAGTCTTTTCTTAAACACATCCAGGGATTGTGACTCCACTACTTCCCCGGGCAGGCCATTCCAATACTTTATCACTTGTTCTGTGAAAAACTTTTTCCTAATATCCAACCTATACTTCCCTTGATGCAGCTTAAGACTGTGTCCTCTCGTTCTGTCAGTTGTTGCCTGGAGAAAGAGACCAACCCCCAACTGACTGCAACCACCCTTCAGGAAGTTGTAGAGAGTGATAAGATCACCTCTAAGTCTCCTTTTCTCCAGGCTAAACAACCCTAAGTTGTACCATTGGTGACTTTGTACAATTCTTGAGGTGAGACAAGTGGTCTCACACTTTTGTTGTGAGATCACTGTGTACTTGGGAGTCAGGGAGACTTGCACCATCTTGTACCTAGCTGCAGCACAACCAGGCTGGCATACATAACCCAGTGCTTGTTTGCTGGCAAGTTCTCAGCTGATAAATTCACCCTGCCACGGTGGCTTATTGGTTTGGGATTTCCAAACCCAATGCCATGGCATCTCTGCACCGAGATGGAGGGTAGAAGTCCTTAGTTTGGCACATGGTCTGTTTTCCCTTGACTTGATAACTAAAATGTTGGTGTCCTGGCCAGAGTAATTGAAGTGACAAATTTGGAGTGACAGCTGTCCTTCCTGAGGAGGGGGGAAAGAAAGGCTGACTCACTTCTTTTACACTTATAATCTCATGTTCTTCTTGCTTTCCTTTACTTCTAGTGCCATTTCTCCTGTACACTTAACTTTGACTACTCAGCCACCACTGTTGTGTTAGCAACTGGTTTCTTCATAGTGTTATCCTATTTAGGCTGTCGCTGGCAGCTTGATAGTAGTACCATGTGTGAGGAGCATTCCATCTTGCTCCAGCCTATCCCTTGTCTTGCTGAAATGAAATGAAATCTTACATTTTCCTTGCCCAGGTATAACTTCCATCCTAAGCATCTGAGTAATGGCATTTTTACTGAACTATCCCCACATTACAGTTATGAGCATACTTTTTCCCCATCTTCAGAGCCAGGTCTTGTGCAAAAAAACCAAAATAAAAAAAAAACCACCCCCCCCCCCAAAAAAAAAACCCAACCAAACCAAAACAAACAAAGAAACCCCTGAAAAAACAAAAAACAAACAAACAGAAAAACAACAAAAAACCAACAAAAAAAAACCCCATCAAAAAAAACCCACCCAAAAAATGGCTGAGAGCATTTATGTCCATCAAGAGCTTCAGCAGCAGTTGCCTATGCATGATGATACTTGTGATAAGTCTGGCCTTTCCATTTGCAGCAGGGGAACAAACAAAGCCTAAATTGTTGTCAGTGAGTCACTGCATGAGAGATGGGTTTCAAAGCATTCCTCTTCTTCACAGAATAGTAAGTTCTCCTAAGTGTATTTTCACCTACAGCTGTTACTGATTCAGTGCTTACAGAGTCAACAACTGCTGTAGAGCATTTTACACTGAGCCATAAAGTCTGGCCACAAGAGAGGGAGGATGACTTAGAAAATTCAACTTTACTGAATATACCTTGCACTTCCGACAATAGGCTGGACTTCGCTTTGCATGAAAAAACCTGAAAATAGATAATTTTCCACTTGAATTTGAAAAAAGAAAGAAAGAAAAAAACTATAGGAGGGCAAAAGAGTGTTTGGGAGTTGTGATGGGGGTGAAATCATCTCAGTCAAAAAAATCACTTGCCTGTAACCCCTGACCTTGCAGATGTTGTTGAAGTTTGCTGAAACTCAAGTACACTCATGAAAATCACTTGCTGAAAACTGCTAGAAATATTTTCAGCTTTCTGAAAAAGAATGAAAGATGCAAATGAACTGAAGTTAAGTTTTTTTCAGGAATTTCAAGATGCAACATGGCATTTTTTTATCAGTAATAGTGCTGTCAGGCAGTACTTTGTGGTTGTTACACCTATTACATTACATGTGTAATCATCTTGAAAAATTAAGAGGAAAGCCAATCATTTGCCATTCTATTTTTTGGAGGGAAGGGAAGAAATTTTCACTATAAATTTTGGTCAAGATCCAGCGTGAGTCAATATCTGTAGTGAGGAAAAGTAAGCTTGCACTTGTGCTGAAAGAATGATCACAGACACTCCAGAAGCATTTCTACTAGTAAAGAAGACTTGTTCATCTTGCACATGGTACAGACTGTTCAAAACTTTAATAGAATCAGTCTGAAAATGCCCTAATATTCTTATTAGATAGGATGCTATTGAGTAGAAGTATTTGGAAGCCTATTGAAAAAGTCCAAACCAGTTATGACTAGTTGGTTTTGTTTGCCTTTTTTCGAGTTCTCCCATTACATTACCTTCTGAGGTGCTTCGTCCCCAGCCACTGTGTGCAAGAGCAGTACAAGCAAAGCTATAATTACTTGGCTGATTAAACTTACCAAATAGGGGCAAATCTTCTATGGCTACATCTCAAGAAAAATATACATTAAAAATTAGAGAGATTTTCCTTTAATGTTTGAGTTTTTACTGTCTTGATACTTTTTAGCAGTTATGCTACAGAAGGCCAGATAAAAGGCCACAGTCATCCATGTAATTTTATATAATGCTTTGATTGCTTAGAATGCTTTATATAATTTGAAGAACTTTATTGCTCCCCTTGCAAAGAGTAAGCCTCTTTTTCCCTGTCCTTCACTGTGTCTCTAGGCAGCCAAAGATTAACATGTGCTTATTTTAGTCCTTCTTCACATCATAATCAAGCCAAAGATTCCTACAATTTTACCTTGCAATATAATGGTCTTTGATTAACAGAGTGTCTTCTGTGCAATATGACTGTTCCTTTTCTCCAGTACATTTTCCTTTGCCAAATGTGGCTCAATATCAGTATTTGAGACTACTCTACAAGCATGAGTAATTGTGTTGGTGTACTTTGAATGCTGTTTTAAATAGATACATTCTCTGATAAAGTATGAGCTACATGTTACTAGCACTTCGCTCTGTTCTGAAAACCTTGTGAGTCTAGTATGAAAATAACCATGAATCATGGTAATTAGATCTCCATTTGAAACATTAGCCAAAGTCTTTTAGGAAACAGAGTCTTCACAGTTTTCAATTAGCAAAAGGTTAAAATGTTTAAAGAGGCACTCTTGTGATGTGCCAAGTTTCTTCAAATTTCCTGGCCCACAAGCTTTATTTGGTATTAAAAATACATAAAGAGCTACAGAAATGGATGGGCAGGTTACAGCTTTGTATACAAAACCATAGTGAGATACGAAGCTATTGAAGGAAGTAATTCTCCATCCTTCAGATTCTCTTATTTTTTGGATATTACATCACTAACAATTGGTCAGTGCTGTGAGAGTGTTGCCTTGTCTAGCCCTCATGTTCAAAAAGATTGGAGCAGGCTTCTTCATGACAGTGGAGTCTAGGGAAATGCTAATGCATTTGTGGCAAGATGTTATGCCTGGAGGGCAAGGAGGGCAGACTGTTATAACTGATCTGTGAATAAACAGATTTCTGTGTTTTCTAACAATAACATTAAAGATCATGTTCTAGCGCACTAAACAAAATTTAGATTCACTCTGTAAACACTTCTCTTCAGTAAAATTCTAAGTGTTCCACAAAGCACTTCCAATATCAGTAGAAATCCTCAGTTGATACACAGATGGGGAACCTTAATTATCCAACGCACTTCCTAACTCATTTCTAGATCTGGCAATGAAAATGTGACTCCCTTAACAGGCCTCTTTCACATTTGCTCAACAGTGTTTAGTCCAGCCTGGAACACAGTTTCTTCCTTTTCACAAATTACCATGAACATGATTTGAGGAGGCCCTTGAAAAAGGCTTGAGTCAGCAGGTGGAATGAGTGCTTTCTCTGGGTTAGAGAAAGGTGGAATGCAGCAAATACTACTTTAACATCCATCTGTTCAGGGTTAGATGATGAGGTTGGTGCCTGGCTGTAAGAATTCAACCAGCCTCATATAGTTATAGGTACCTGTAAGACAAAGTCTTTTCTGACTTAAAATCTTGATAGATACTGCAAGACTTGTGAGCACTGGAGGGTCTTTTGGGGGAACATTCCATCTTTTTTTATATTGTGGCCTAGTTAGAAACAGCTAGGCAAAAAAGGCCCTGGGGGTCTTGGTGGATACCAGGCTGGACACAAGCCTGCAATGTGTCCTTGTGGCAAGGGCAGCTAATGGTGCAGTATTGACTCTGAGTTGCTCTCAGCTCATCAGACTAGGTTCAGGCAAGTGATGAAACACATGCAGGTGTCTGTGCTCTCTCCCTTGCATCTGTTTGGGAAATAAAGTCCTTAATTCTTCCAAGCCATGTATCCTCAAGGTGACCTGCAGTTCATTATCAGTATTTCTTGCTGTTGTCTGCTCCTAGCAAATCCCTTCTTTTCTCCTCCCCGTGACTGCCAGGTGCCTGGTGTACAACAAGGTGTATTCCCTGCCCTGGACATGTAAACACTTGTGGCAAACAATCACAATTATTCACAAGCTCTAGGAAGGAGCTGGAACCAGCAGACCAGGTACCTGGCGACACATTACTTTATGCTTCACAAACATCCTGAGATTTTTTTTTAACCCAGGAGACGGCTGATAGTCAATTTTGTTATGTATGATTACAGTAGAACAACAGTGAGAATCCATAGCAGAACTGGAGTAATGCCATTGTTGTTACATTTTGCCTCTGCTCTATAGTAAATAATATTCCATTATGGAGCCTGACAGTTTGGTGTCATCCTTAACTGTTTAGTTCAGAAAATTTGCTCAATACAAACTGCAAGAAAATGAGAAAGTTTTGGTACTCCTCTGGCTTTAAGCTACAGCTTAGTTTACTCCTCTAGTTGTGAACGAATTGGGATATGGTTTTCCATAGTAAACTACTCTTTGAATGTGCAAATTCATGAGTTAAGGAAAGGAAAGTCTGCCTTGAGTGCTAGAGTACACAGAGATAGCCAAATGCAAACTGCAAATGCAGCTATCCTGGTACCTGGATCTTAAAAGTCTAAAAAATATAGCAGCAATATTTTTTTTTAAGAAAAGGGGACATACTAGATCTTTTCTTCCCTTAGAGGTAGGCCTTAGAGACTTGATAATCTCATGCACAAGCAATGATAAAATCTGACACTATACGGAATAAAGTGTGTTTTCTAGTCTGTATCAATATGCAGGTTTGCTTACTGTTTGCATCTGCAGCTTAATATTGAGCTTCATGGTGCTTGTCAGGTATTAACATCTTCACAGACAGCCTTAAAAACTTACATGTAGCTATAGAATGCTTCATTTTAAGATGTTGTTTATAGCATTTCAAGTCAGGTGACCTTTAACATTTTAAATATGCATCCATATAGCTAGGCAGTGCTAATCTAAGCTGTCCTTTATAGAAGCTTAGTTGAAGTTCACTAACAAGCAGGAGGAATTCAAATGATTGACTCTTTTCCAGTTCCTATACAGTCATTGCTTTGCATTTGAATACTTACAAGACCTTCCACAGAGGGAATTCTTTCCTGGCCAAGGATATTCTTGTGTGCTTGAGTGGAAACATGAGAGGCTTTATACCAATACCAGATTGTTCTCTAAATATAGCCACTTCTAGTGGTTATTTTAAACTGAGTGTCAAACTGGAGAGTTATTAGGGCAGTAACTGTAGTTTGTTTGAAAAAGAAGAGAGAATGTTGCACAGTGAAGTTGTCTTATATGGAAATAAGATGAGTGGTATGTGTAGTTTGGACTATCACATGTAGGTAAAAACCAGAGCACTGTAATCAGTGTTTGTTCTTATATAAATCTGGAGCGAATATAAAGTGAATATAAATTCACAGCTGATGGGTGTTGAAGCCAAAAATAGGGTTACATGATCAATCATCCCTTACTAACATAGGAATGAGAATCTTTTCCTGTGCTGAGTCAGCTAGATATTTTTCTGCTAGTTAAAAGGTTCTCTCTTCATGATTGCTTAGACTTTGTGTCTTTTTTTTTTTTTTTTTTGGAGAGAGAGAGAGGGATAGCAAGCGAGCATTTTGTGTTTTCTGTTAGTTATGCATCTAGAAGGGAGTTTCATTTCTATGCTTATGGTTGACCTGCAGGTTAGTCCACTATGAGAGAGAGAAAGTCAAAGCCTAGAGTAGTAAGAAGTCTCAACAGAAGTCTAGAGTCTGAAAATATTTAATCAATTCTGTGAAAAGACAAAAAAACCTACTTTATCTTTGAAACTTGCTGGAAGATGGAATTGTTGCCTGCTGGACATCTGCACTAGCTGAATCTCCTCATAAGATCTTTTCTAATTCAGTGGTTGTACCATCTGATTTTGTACAGCGTGTATGAGCTGCCTAGTACTGCAGTGTACACCCTGGCAGGGAAGGGTGGCAGATGGAATGGGCCTCACATCTAGCCTGATGGAAGAGGGCAGCCTGTAAGGTCTTTTGGGAGAGATGTTTGCAGGCTTTACCCGGCCAAGGGGTCTGTGCATGTATTAAGCACAAGTCACTGAGGAGGTTGCATTGTGCGCCCAGGGAATCTGCTGCAGGGTTTCCATTGATGTTCCTCTGGTCACTCTTGTCCCCTGAGGTGCCTGAAGGTGACAGGAAACAGCCCTGCAAAGACATGGATGAGAGTTAAGGAGTGGTAGATGGTCCAAAGCCATGAATGCATTAGATAGGCAGACCAGAGTAAATCTGTTGAAAAGGGTACTGAAGGAATCCAGGTCAAAGAGGAACTGATGTGCAGCATGGAATTTCAAAATTTAACTAGGAGTCATGGCTCTGCTTTCCAGTCACTTTATTTTTTACAACTTTTTATAGCAGTATATTGCCAAACAATGAATAATTTTTTTTCCAGAAAGCTGAGAGAATTATAAAAATTGTGAAATAGGTGAAGAAATAGGTGAAATTGTGAAAAACTATGAAGAGGTGCAAGACCTCTGTCAGTCCTCTATCAACCACTTCTGCTGCCCATCATCTCTAGCTAATACCAATAATCTGATGTCAGCAACAGTCTGCAAGCATTCACGACCAAAGAGCCATAAACTGTGAGAGAGAATGGACCAGTACTGTGACAACTTCAGTGAGCATCAGAAATGAGCACGAGATGGGTTGTTCTGTTCCAAACTTTTATTCTTCATTAAATTATTCCCTGTTCAGATTAAAATCAAACCAATTATATTGGTAATACTCCAAAATAATTGATTTTGCTCTTTTCTCCAGTTATGACATATTTTGAATTTTCAACTAAAGCAATTAAATCAACTGCTTTTAAAACACCAACTGTAGTGAACTATTCTATACTTACTGTTTAATTCTCCTATCTCACCAGCTTATTGCACAGTTGCATAGTATTTAATAATAATAATGTGGAGATAAGCACAACACAGAACAGTGCAGGCACAGAATTGAGGCCAAGAAGCGGGTATGGACTGTAGGGGGAAATCAAGACAACCATAAACTACCAAAGCCCTCTGAAGTATTTCCATAAAGGTCTAAAAGGATGTACTATGTGTGGTAACTGATTTGCATAGAAGGCAAGAAACGTATGTCCAGCGCAGGGATAACTTACCTGTAGACAGGTAACTGCACAAAGCCAAGGTGCTTGGGCACTTCCAGGACCCTGCACACCCCAGCTGCTTAAATACTAGAGCCAGGACTGGTGACATCTTTTTCTTTCTTCCTTTCTCTTTCTCTCTCCCTCTTTAATTAACATGCCTTTCCCTCTTCTCTTTTACCCTACCCCTTTATCCAAAACCCACTGCTGTTTATATAGGAGGTCGGGGACAAACACACTGATTTCCTTGCCAAGGGTGTAATTTACTAACAAAATTTGGTAAGCTTTTGCAGGCTCTCTGACTTTTGTCATTCCTTTTGACCAGGAGCCTCTACGAGTTTTACAGAATCTTTCAGAAAATTTAGTTACCTATTTGCATGATGTACTTTATTGACCTTCCCCTCCCATTATGTAAATATATTTTTTAGTGGAAAAAGTAAAATATGTATAGCAAAGTTCTTTGCAGCATTCTTGTGTCATTACATTTTCCTGAATTCAGAATGTGAAGATTTTTTGCCTTAAATTATTGTTTCCTACTAGGTCAGCTTGTGTCAGCTTCTTGGTAGTCTGTGAGAGACCAGGCTTTTGAAGACTGGTACGTGGGCTCTTGTGCTTTCTTTCTTTCCTTCCTCAGAGCACTGCAGCTATAGGAATACTGACTCAGTACTTCGGGTTATTTCAGTATGATGCATTGAAAAGTTGTCTTTTTTTTTTTTTAATTTTTTTTAAATTTTTTTTTTTATTTCTGAGTTCCCAATGGTTATAAATATTCTTCTTGTTTTCCAAGATAAAACTTGGCAAGCATCTACTCTTGTGGCCTAGTTTACTCTCAGCTTCTGAGATGTGGAGGAGCAACAGCTCTGGGAGTTTCCCCCTCTGTGTGCTCTGGAAGTGCTTCACAGTAGACAGAGAGGCTGGGGACCATGTCAGAAGGTTGCACTGATACCACGCTTCATGGCAAATGTCTCTCGTATGTGTGTGTTGTGAAGCAGCTGTTGATGTTATTTGAGTCTGTAGCTTGGAGCAGAGGCTGGAAAAGACATTCCCACACCTTTTTACACTTAAGAGTTGAGAAGCCTGTGTCCAGCTCATCTAATCACTCATTAATATTTAATAAGGAATTAATTGTCTCTGTATTCCCAGAGATGCCCATTGATACTTCCTGGATGAGCACAACTGCAGGTTTCTTCAGTAAACAATGAGCTTTCTCTGCAAGCAGCAGAAGTTTCTGCCTCCGCAGGGAGGCAGAACTGGTGGGATCAGCTGCAGGGACAGGCTTGAAAATCTGTTTTGTTGAAAATTGAATTGTTTCACTAGAAACAAAGCAGTGAGTCACTGCCAGTGACCAGCCAGACATGCCAGCACTTCTGTCTGCACTGTGAGCAGTGTATGGGAGCACACGCATGTGCCCAGCACAGGCTCCTGGCTCCCATTTCCCCTCAAGGGACGTGTTTGCAGAAAATACTTTTGCAGCAGAGAATTTGCTCTTCCTGGGGAAGCTGCAGACACAGAGAAAATGTGTTGGGATCGGCACTGTTTGTTGATGCTGTATGAACTTTGGTAACGCCTTCAAGCATTCCAGCACTTTCCTTGTCTCAACTTCTGAGTTATACTTTATGGCAAATATGACACTAAAAGGCATTCTCAGAAAACACAGACTAAGAAATGTTTTTAGAAAGACCACACAAAGCTTGGCAGATAGAGCAAAGTTATTTCTGCAGGGTTTATTTTCTGCATAGTTTGTTTTTAGTCAGAATAAATGTGAGGCACATGCTGTTTAGTTAGGCTTGTGTGTTCATACAGTTGATACCACAACCAGCACAGGCAGCCCTCCCCACTGAAAAATGACTGCAGGAGCTGGGAGGCAACAGGAGAGTAGAGTCATAGTGTTCTTATTCATACCTGAGCATCCATCTGAGACTACTTTTGGGTACTAACAGCCAGCTGGGAGGAGGTGAGGTCAGATCTGCTGGCACATTTTGGGGTTCTTTAATTGCATTGTCAGCAATACTCAAATGTAGGGTGCACATTTGCAAGGGAACCACTCCTTTAGGGTAGTGTTAAATGCCCAGTGAGATTTAGCACAGTAAGCATAATTTAATTTAAATAGTGTTTTACAGATTTACATAAACTTCATTGATGTCTGTTTGATCACCCTAGGATCACAGAATCACAGAATATGCTGAGGGGTCCCATTGAGTCCAATTTGTGGCTCTGCTCAGGACGCCCCAAGAGTCACACCATGTGCCTGAGCGCATTGTCCAAGCTCTTCTGGAACTCTGTCAGGCTTGGTGCTGTGACCACTTCCCTGGGGAGGCTGTTCCAGTGCCCAGCCACCCTCAGAGTGAAGAGCCTTTTGCTGATATCCAACTTAAATTTTCAACTTTTCAAGTCCCCTGACTCAGCTTCATGATGTTTTCTTGAGTCCTCTCACTGGTCTCAAGAGTGCAGAGATCAGTGCCTGCCCTTCTACTTCCCTTCATGAGGATGTTTAAGAGCACAATAAGGCTCCCCTCAGTCCTCTTCTCCCTAGGTTATTTAGGACATAAAATAAGTACAATAAGGCCTATTAGCCTTAGTGATCCCTTGGGGGGGGGGGATAATAACATAATAATAATAATAAATAATAAATAAATAAATAAATAAATAAATAATATCTAATGAGAGGCTTTCAACTCAATTACATTGAAAAGTTTTGACATGATTTTACTTTGACTGTGAAACAGGAGTCAGTGAGGACATCTTCAAGAAAACAGTGCCATGAACTGGCGGGGCCAGATTGATAGATTTTTTTCAATGACTCATTTATATCTCAGGTTTTACTTCAGTCTTGATAAGTGTGTCTTACAGCTAAGTGGGGTATGCTGAATTCCTTTGTGAGCAATTGCCTGAGAATAATACTGGATATTCACTGGAATGATATTGCAGAAAGTGCTAAAATACACCAATGTTCTTGTGAGCTTTTCACTTCAAAAATAACGTAGAAAATAAAAAATGGAAATATATTTGAGGCTTGTGTTACAAATAAAGTCTTAGCATCTGTGATGACAAGTGTCCCAGGGCAGCTGGGGAGCATTTGAGGGAGATGCCTGAAGGAAATATTCTGTTGACTGTTGCTTAGCAAGGGGAAGAAGGAGAGAGGCAAATGTGACAGACGTGTGAAGACTGGACTGGGACAGACAGATGGCAGAGCCCCGTGCCTGGTGACATCCGACAGCCTGAGGAAAATGTGGATGTGTTAAGTGCTTCACTGAGTTGGACAAAGAAGGATTTGACTAGCTATTTTAATTAAAATAAAACCTAGGGAAGCTAAAATATATCAAAACTTAGTTGCTTGCAATCAGCAGTTAGATATGCCATAGAAAGCCAAATACTGCTTCTAGAATCTCCTAAATGACTAAACATTCATATCATTGACTGGCATTTATCTCTTTCTGTTCCTTATATCGGAGTATGCGCAAGGAGTTGTCTTTTGCTTTTGATACTAAGTGATCCTCACTAATTTTGGATAGTTCAATTATCCAAGCTTCTGCTTGGAGCAGAAGCTCCATGACTGAATCTTCTTCCAGGGGTTCTAGGGACTGCAACTACTCAGGGGAGAGAATCCTAGGGCATCAGCCTCTCCCCACAGAGGCCAAGAGCATCCTCTAAAATATTTCGTGAATTCTGTGGATATTAAGACCATCAGTAAATTCACCACTGTGTATGTGAGATATTCTAGAGATTTTAGTTATATATATAGGTACTGTTTTGATAGTCCTTCTCCAATTTTGTGGATTTTGGCTCAGTCTGTCTCTACACCTCAACCATACCCCCAGTTGCTACCACCCCTGCCAAGCAGGAATGATGTACAGGACTGCAAGCCTAGAAGCATTCCTAATAAACTGAATTCAATCTTTGAAATGGTTAACTGATTCAATTGTGCAGAACTCCAGGAAATGTTAGCCATGGGCCTGTTTGTTGTGATGTTCAGCATCAATAGATGTGCTTCTGAAGGTTTTGTGATTGTGCATATTGAATCTTCACCACTGCATGCACTTGGGCCAGGATGAAGCTTGCTGGGGCAGAAGATGGGTAACTGCAGCTGCTTTTTTGCTTAGGGTCAGTTACTCAGTTACTCAAGAATGGCCGTAGAATGAGTAGAGCAGAAGCCAAGGGGCTGCTCAACAGATAAACTCATTACAAGACAGTGATCTCCAGTGGTTTTTGGAAACTTATAGTGTGGCTAGGCCAGTTCCCTCAGGTGACCTGTGACCAGGTTACTGCCAGCACTCATCAGGATCTGATTAGCTCACCTGTAAGTTCTTTCTATAGCAGTTCTTTCAGCTTATGTATATAAATATGTGCCTCACCTGTCTGTAGTTCTGTTTGCATTTTATGATGTAAGGTCATTGATCTGCCCACCATGAGCCTGCCAGTTATCCCAATGGTTCTGGTATAAAAAAGAATGTGAAAACACTAAGCTTATGTAAAGCAGGAAACTGGACTCATGGGAGTTCAATTTCTGATGAATATATATTTCAATATATATTTCAAGTTGGGGTTGTTTTTTTTTTTTTCCCTCATCTGTGTAGGACCTGGAGCCTGGCCGAGTATCAGAATAAATGTAATTTCTATAACCCAAACAGATCTGTAGTTTCCCTTGGAGAGATAAGGCTTGTAGACAAAGGGTACATTTTAGTTGATCTGATGTAGCTGGGAGAGACAAACAAGTGTTCAGGCAGGTGAGCTGTTTTCCAGGGTAATGCAGTAGGCCAAGTGATTTGGCAGATGCCAAGAGAGCAGATCCAGGCAGTACAAAAGTTTAGCTTTTATAATCTTGCATTTAGTGCCTCCACATGGTTTGCAGATGCACTCCAGAAGGCCACCAGTTGAGATTTTTTTTATTTTCCCAAGAGAAAACCTGGTCCAGGACTTCTCAAGCATGCTGTGACCCCCCTACTCTGTCATGCACTAAAGCCAAGTCGTGATGGGCAGACTTCTGTTCCCTGCTTATGTAAGCTCCAAAGCTTACTTGCCCTCTCGCTCCCAGGGCCACTGCTTCCTCTGACCAGAGTCATCCTGCTTCCCTGATTAAGTCCAGGATTGCTTCAGAGCTTGGCTTAGATGGTGAGCACCATGGGCTTTTAGTTTAACCCCTTTGGAGTACACCAAGGACATTAGTCAACCTAGAAATCTTTGCTTTTGATGTACAAAAGCCTGATCTTCCAGGTGATGGAAATCTAGACATGCAGAACCCAAAACATGGTTAATTGGGTTGGGGTATCTCTTTCTTCTCTTTCTTAAACTCTTACTCCCCATGGCTGGTCTTGTCACCTTGATCCAAGGAGAAGTGAGGCCCCATAAATGCTGCTTTTTAAAACACAGCAAGAAGTCCCTTGTTTCATGGTCTAGCTCACCAGATTGCTTATGTTGGCTCCCTGTGGTGTGGTGGGCTACAATTTGATGTGGATTGCAAGTTTGATGGTTTTTTCTTCCAAGATGTGCCACCAAAATTGTGTGGACTACAGTGGCAAGGTTTGCCTTGGCCAGGGTGAGATGTGCTTATATCACAGAGCACATGATGTGCTCATAATACAGAGCAGAGCTCCTAATATGTTGCCTGCATACTCTGCCACATCACACATGATTTATTTGCTTACAACTGTGTAAGCAAGTAAAAGGAGTGATGAGCAAATAGACAACATAATGCAGAGGAATGAATTTTTTTATTTTTCTGCTGAAGGTGGGATGCACTCCACCAGAGCAAGCAGCTGCGCTGGAAGAGATGTCACAGTGCGTTCCCCTGTGTGCTTGATCCTGGTGGAAAAATGATTTAGCAAAGAAATAGAGCTAGTAATGAAAGAGATGAGAATGTGAACAAATAAATGCCTGATGATTTCTACTGTATCTGCTTTTTGTCTGCAATATTCCCTGTGCACTGGGGGCAATGGAAGCTCATCTAGAACACCAAAGAATAAAGAAGAAAAAATTCAGTTATTTCCCAGAAATTCACAGCAGAGAATCTTGCGTATCCAGATATTACCTTCTTTCATATACCAGCTAACAGAAGTCATGGAGATGTCTTTTGGAAAGAGCTGTTTCAAAGAAAATCAGATACCCAACAAAAACTTGGCAGCCTTTGTGTCAGTAGATGAAAATTTGTCTAAATTATGTAACGAGAAGCATGAAAATGAGTACTGAGTGATGTCAACAGCAGTTTACTGAGACTGGTGGGTTGGTTGGAACAACAGAAACAAAATTTGAAAATGTATAAAAATTGTTGAGGTCATTGTGAAAGGAAAAAACACACATGCTTGTGGCTGAGAACAAACAGGAGGTCTGGTGCATGATGTAAGGACCTTGGGACTTGAAGGAGAACAAGGAGAGGAAACATCCCTGGTACAGTGGAGCAACTCTATTAAATCAGAAGCAGAAAACAGCAGCTCAGGCTGGGTCTTTGCCAGACCTTCACAGGCAAGCTGATGGATGGAGGCTGGAAGGCTTTTCCAGGGTGGCAGTAGCTGCAAGCAGTCACAGAGTGTTTCAGGGCTAATCATATTAGTTTTGACAGGCTTGCTAACAGCTGTATTTCTGAACTTCCTGGGGGAGCAAAGGCCGGGGCAGAAGGTGGAGCTGGTAGTTAATTCATAAAGCCATCCTTTGGGAAAGGAGCCTTGGAAGATTTATGCCCCAAGACTGGCAAACAGGAGTTCTCTGGCCTGGTCTGGTGAATATGGCAAGAAAAATATCAAGTCATAAATCTCAGTCCCTGTAGGGAGACTCAGTTCATAAAGGAAATTGAGCAGGAGAGAAAGCTGCTGGAGGATCTCCTGTTGTCAGGTTTGTCCATTTGGCCAAAGGAAGGTGGGTGACTACCTCGGTGAACTGCCTGTGTTTTCATCACACCAGGCTGTGCTTTTCTAAAAAATTTTTTTTTTTTTTAATAAATACTACTCAGCTTTGTGAGAGTTACCTGGAAACCCTGTTGACTCCCTGAAGATGATGACTAGCACAGGGGCAGATCTGGTGGGGTATTCAGGTTCCCTCTCTGCCTGGAAGGGCAGCCAGCAGTGGCCAGGTGGTACTACAGGCTTTTTCTGCAAAACGTGACAGCTTTAGGCTTGAAACTGCTGCTGCCTCTGTAGACAGAGAAGTGAAGGAAAAACCTTGACAATAGCGGTGCATGTCAGTCACTGCAGACAACAAACATGAAACACCCACCTCCTGCTTCTCCATCCCTCAGGTATTTTCACAGAGCTACTTTCAAGAAACCATGGAGGAGACAAGGAGGCTTAAAGAACAGAACTTTTTTTTCACTATTGACAACACTGATTAGTCCCAGGGTATACCATGCAGGTCATCTAGTGGGAATCTAACAGCTTGCCAGAAATAAAATAATTGGTGGCTTGACGGGAATGAAAAAACCAGTTATACCCTGCAGCATCAAGTAGCTTTTATCATGGCACCACTCTGAAAGCTTTGGGACTGAGTCTCTACATTCATTAATGTAGGCCAGGCTTTTCCACTCAACCCTGCATGTGTTGTGAGTGCATCCATCTGTCCAGGGGAGAAACTACTGCTGCAAGTCTCCCAGGGGCCAGGGGGAAGGGATTAAACACCAGCTGTGGCAAAAGTGGATCACTGTTTGTCTTCTTCTAAGACAATTTAATAAACGGACACTCTGACATGAGTTACCTACCCTTATGGTTTTAATCAATCTCTTTCCACCAATGAGGAGAAACAAATACAAGTAGATATATGTGAAGAAAATAACAGTTTACTAACAAAACGAAATAGCAACAGGCAAAAAAACCAACACAAATAGTCACTAGTTGTAAAGGTGCTGAAATCTCACTGACTCCTGGGGAGCAAGGGGAAGCTCAAAATGGGGCAATGACCTCTCCTCCAAGACAGTGCCCCCCGCAGGCATACTGCACTGTCTGGGGGACACAAGGAAGACGGAGACAAACCCTTCCCGGTGCATCCCTCCCTCTGGATCAAAAAACCGGGAAGGCAGGAGCTTACGAGGCAGTTCTGGTGGCAGAATTGCTGGTGTATCTGGGACACTCCAGCCCCACAATGACAGCCTCTGGTTCACTGGGTCTTGGTGCTGTGGTCTCGCTGCCTCCTACTGAACTCCACCGGTGTTGGTGCTGACACAGCTGTTATGTCAGCACCCGAGCCGTGGGTTGATGGGGGGAAGAAACTATCTCCCCAAGCACTGAAAACAGCAACCTCAGCCCCTACAGCTTTAGCCCCACACTGCAAAATTCACTCTGAAACAGGTTTTGATTGTGAAATGGAGCTTCTTGGGCTGCTGCTGTTGTGAGTCCACAAACCTGCCCAAAACAAGCCCCTCTGAAGACAAGAAAGAAACATACCCACAAAGAGGAGTCTCTGGCTTGTGTGACCTTGGCTTTAAAAAGACCCAGCACCCAGTGGTCCCATGTTTCCTGCCGCACTGCTCGGTCTTAGACACAATTTTGGGTGCAGATAGATGTGGAATAAAATAACATTTTGGGTTATCCCCCACATTGTTGCTGTGTTTTTTTTGTCTGAAGGATCCAGCTGGCAAAGAGGACATGGGGCCTCCATGTGCAAAACAAACTTCATTTGCAAAATTTTGTCACTTTGGCTCAATTGTTATTATTTCCAACTAACTTTTTCTGGAGGTGTAAGAAGACTTCGTAGGTCTCAGAAACATGCTGCTTTTCCACCCTTAATATAAAAGAAATCCCAAAACTAAAGCCAAGACCCAAAACTGAGATTCTGAGATTCCATAGAAGGCATCAATAGATCAACATTCATCTTAAGGAACCCTGGTAGCTTTCTTTCCTGTTTCTGTATGGGAAATACAGAGAAAAACAAAACAGGACTCACAAGTGTTAGACATTTCTTGCCATTTTACTGTATAAATGACTACCTAATCAAATGTAAATTCTCAAACTTTTCCTGCTTCATATTTCCTTATTATTGTTTCTCTTGGAGTTTGCTGCTTACATTCAGTTTTTCTTGTAAAGCTGTACTGTGGCTGAACTAAGTGAACAGCTGTGTCAGACATAAACTCCACAAAGAGCCAGAGCAAGTCTGTGGTTACCCTTCCAAATTTTTACAGAGGAAATATATCATTGAAAAACTAACTGGTAATTTTATTTATCACAGTGGTTGTTTGGGGTTTTTTTTCCATTTTTCTAAATGCAATTTATTTTAGTTTATTAGCCAGCATCTGGCTTTTTGTCTTGTTTGTGCTATTTACAGAGAAAGCAATCAGTGCAGTTTCTGTGCTCTTTTTTGGAAAAAGCACTATTTCTGATCTCAGCAGCCCTTATTCCTTAGCCATTCATATAACCACTGCTGACTGATCTACTGATGTCCACCTTTATATATATATTTTTGGGAAACTGGGGTGAATGACTCATGGAGCTAGTACATCACCAACTGTGATTGAGAGAAGCTCTGTACAGAACTGCTTATTAGAGCAGCAAGATGACAGACATTGATACCGCAGGATTTTAAAGATCTCGTTTTGTCAGTCTTGCTGCTGCAGTGCCTAGTTGCATTGAGGAGGGATAGGCTTGTGTCCTGATTCTCCCTGGGTTCAATGTTTTGCTTGGACATGGATGAATGTAAAACTAACACATGCTTGGTCCTGTAAAGTTTGATTCAGCTGTCAATCAGTAGACAGTCAAGTTACATGGCAGGTAAAACATCATCATAGAAGTGTGAGTAAAAGGTGCATTACTCACTAGACTGAGTAGTGAGAGAGTGGTGAGGGATACATATCTCAGTTTCTTCCATCTCTTGTCCTGGCTGTAGGTGTTTGTCTTCACCAGGCATCTGCTGGCTGTTAGCAGTCAAAGGTAGTTAGCAATCCCTGGCTTTTGTCATGTCTGCAGAAGCTTGGCAAGGAGCTAGGAGGGCTCATTGATAGAGCTTTAAACTAGATGTGTCAGGGAAGAGGACGATGTCAGGCTTGCCCTTGATGAGCTGTGGGGTGACATACCAAGGTTAGAGGGACAGGGTGCAGGTGAGGGCCCTCAGCGAGTGGACCTGAGATGTGATGGCCACACTGGAGCACATTTGATGTCTTATGGAAGCAAGCCAGGAGCTCCTGAGGTAACAGAAGCCAAGAACCACCAGTGAACTATCTCAGTGAAATTAGAAGGTATTTCTCCAAGAAGGCAGTGTGAGCTGACAGCTCAGCTGAAGAGTCTTGGTGCCAGTACACACTGTGTGGGCAATGAACAGGAGAAGAAGGAAGCCACTGTGCCTCTGTGAAGTTGTAGAATCATTACCATTACTGAAACTTGGTGGGACAAATCCCATGACTGGATTGCACCTATGGATGCCTACAGGCTGTTCAAGAAAAGTAAGAGTGGAGGGGTTGCCCTCTTTATCAGGGGGTGGATTGAGTGTGAAGTTCTCTCTCTGAAAAATAGGCATGAGCAGGTTGAAGGCCTCTAGGTAAGAATCAAACACTGAGACAACAAAGAGAACCTCATGGCTGCCCAGCCAAGGGGAGCCTGCTGACAAAGCCTCCTTGCTCCAGCTGCAAGAGGCATTGTGCTTGCGGGCTTTTGTCTGGCCAGGGGCCTTCAGCGCTGGACAAGTAACATGGTGAGCCATGGGCAGTCCAAGAGGCTCTGGCAGTGCATGGAGGATAACTTCTGAAGTTATAAACAGCCTGTTTATAACTTTAACACATGCCCTACCAGAGGGCATGCGATACTGGACCCATGGGTTGCCAACAGAAGTTAATTTGGGCCATCAAGACTGAAGGCAGCCTGGGCTGCAATGATCATGCATTGGTGGAGTCCTGAGGTCAGGCAAAGAGTTAAATCAGAATCATGAATTTTAGGAAAGCAAAATTCCAGATCATCAAGGATGTAGTCAATAGGACCTTCTGGGAAACTGCTCTGAGGGACAAGGGAGCAAAAGAAGTCTGGCAGATCTTTAAGGATGCTGTCTGTAGAGCACAAAAACTAGCAAAATGAGGAAAAGTTCAGGCAAGAAAGGCAAAAGACTGGCACGGATTAGTCAGGACCTGCTGGTCAAACTTAAGGGTGAGAAACAAATCCACAGTCAGTGAAAGCAAGTACAGGTATCCAGGGAAGATTATAGGGCCACAGCCCAGTTGTGTAGGAATGGGGTGAGGAAGGCAAAGCTGGAGCTGAACTTCACAAAGGTCATGAAGAACAAAACAAAGAGCTTCTGCAGGTGTGTCAGCCAGAAAAAGGAAGGTCAAGAAAGCATTAACCCCCTTCATAAGCAAGGCTGGAAAACTAGTAACTAGGTTGAGGAGAAGTCTGAGGTGCTGAAAATAATTTTCCCTCAGCCTTCACTGGCAGATTCTTTTCCCCACACCTCTCGAGTGAATGGACTGTAAAACGTGGCTGAGGGAGCCAAGTCCTTCACACAGAATCAGGTTTGTGACCACCTGAGGAACCTGAGCATGCATAAATTAATGGGACCTGATGAGATGCATCCCAGAGTGCTGAGGGAATTGACTATATAGCTGCCAGGCCACTCTCCATGATACTCAAGAAGTCATGTCAGTCAGAAAATGAAAAAGTTTAGCTTTCCTGTACTTGCACAGCCTTTTACACTACTTACGGCTGCATCTACCACATGAGCAAGTAATTGCTGGAAATTGCATGCTTGTGTTTCTGTGTCATCAGGCTTTCCCTACAGTTTTGTGACTACTCTCATCTGCCTTCCTGTGATTTTGAAGAGTAGCCCTCTCTTGGTAACTCCTGAATGACTGCTATAAATTGACTGTCTTGGACATTTGCAGGAGGATTGTGTCATGCTGCAAAATGAAGCTGCATGTTACATTTTTGAGAGGCTACACCACTGTGCATTCATCAAATTCTCCACAGACTGGAAAATAATCTTCTATTACTCCTACAAACAAGTGTGGAAAGTTGTCTGCTTCTTTACTCCAAGGAACGCCCCCCCTGTGCCTTTCTTTGCTATCACAATTGCTCTCTTGTCAGTCCTTGAGGTCTGGATTGTGAGATCTTCCTTTCTGCATCAGTGGCCATTGCTGTTACTGAAGTGCAGTTTAGGGTAAAGGCCATTTAGTCAATGCCACCATTCATTTGGAAGAAATTTAACGTTGGTGTTTTCTGTGCTTGGTACTTCCAAGTACTCCCTGATCCTGATTAGCAAAGCACTGAAACTTATACATGAAGCTCTCTATGCGTGCTCACATTGATTTCAGTGGAGCCAACTACACATTTAAATTTTCAAAAGAAGCTAAAATTATTAGGTTGGGAGTGAGAGCACTCTGTTTCTGGAGAGTTAATGAATACGTAAAATTAATCTTTTCAGAAAAAGCAACCAACCCCACCCCCAGTTAAAAAGGGAGTTCATGATCTTTGTCTGATTCACCACAGGTACGAAAGCAAAGTGGGAGCAAGTGCACAACACACAGACAGCAGAGTCAATTTTACAGTGACATTATCATCCCAACTGGAAATTATAAGAGATTTTCTTTTAAACCACTATTTTTGTAGAAGAAACCTTAGTCTACATATAATTGACTTTTAAAACCTTAAATGGCTGCCAAGCCATTTAAGCCTCATAGCTGGTAATTTGAGGTCTTCATGTGAATGTATTTTCTTATGTCAATGCTAATTTATTCCTGAAAAAAAAAAAAAAAAAAGAAAAAAAAGAAAAAAAAAAGACTATTACTATTATAAGAAGGATCTGTTTTCTGTGGGGTTTCTCTTGAAGTACAGACAAAAGCAGGGCTGAAATCTAAACTGAAATTGCCAGGCATGGATTCTGAATTGTAGGTTTCTTTGTAAGTAAAATGATCCAAATTCAGGCTAGCTTAAAAATGTAGATTCTTCATCTTAATAGGTTATTATCAATTACATAAATTAAAACCAAATGTGCAAGAAGTATATGACTTCTGATGGCATCTTGGTGATTTCCCTCTATCTTCCTGTGAAAAAACATGCGTACCTTGGGCAGGCATATGCCAGCAAATAAATGCTGTCTGTGCTAACTTGTGTGAACTAACTTGATAAATGCATGAAAGCGAATGCTATGGACTCCCATGTTATGTAGTGGCAGATTAAGTATTTGGCATGCACATTAGGTGCCTATTTTTAAATTTTGTTCCTGTGTTTATTTTTCTTTCAAATACTGCTGCAGTAAAAAGTTATTCGTACTTAACCAGTGATTTTGTAATCGCTTTCCCCAGTAGACTAAAACCAGAGAGTAGATAAAGAGAAATTATGGTAAGAGGCAAAAAAAAATTTCCATTCCCTAAAAAGGAAAAGAGAATGCAGCTTTTCTGTATTTGCACAGGCCCTTACACTGCTTAGGGCTGCAGCTATCTCCTAGCAATCTTTTATCTCACATCAGTTAAACAAAATGTGCAGTACAAGTGGGTTGCTGAGCACTGCGTCTGCAGGTGATAAATGCAGCAGATGCAGGGGGATGCTATAACAGCAGTTCCCAAAGAATCAGGTGTTGTCAGAATGACTGTCTGTTTCTGGCATCTTCCTGGGGGTCTATGGGAGAGGACTTTGAGAACCTCACAAAGCAGATCTATTTTACTCTTCTCGTCTTGGTTTTGATATCTTAGTAGAGCCTCTAGGAACATCTTTATGCTTCACTGTAATTTATTTACTGCTGCCTCATCTTTCTACACATTGTTTGCACTTTTTTGCCTCCTTACACACTTTCAGCTTATCTTACACCCTTTCATTTTTATATAGAAGGCTGTTTTAGACCTTGCCCCAGAGAGTAATTTTAAAATAATCTTGGACTGCTGGTGTGTTTAAATGTTGATTTACATTTTGCAATTTTTTGAGTCATCAGACTTGAACATATTAATTTTACTACTCAGAAGTGTCTTTCTAGTTTTTTTCTTTGAAACAAGAAGTGCTTTGGGGGTTTTTAGCTGCAATGTCTCATTTTATGTATTTTTTTTAAACCTACATGAAAAGAAAAAGTTTTAATCTATAAAACAACTAAATATTCCTGCAAAATATTTCTGTATATGCAAATTGTCTTGTCAATCAAATTGTCAATCTACAGTTATCAGTTCCAAAGGGTATTACCTAATGATCTGCTTTACACTGATAAAACATCCTGTCACAAAATTTCCAATAATTTTAAAATTGTGTTTAAAAATAGTGGGAGATACATGAAGTCACATTTGTGTGAGTACAGCAGGATACCAAGAGGTTAAGTGACTTACCAGATGAGTGGCGGTCTCAGCCTCCTGACCTAGTCCCAGAACTACCATTCCTTCCTAAATAAGTAGTTTTTCCAGGGATGCAAAAGCAGAGCCTCTTACATTATTATTCTGGTGTGTGTCTTTTCCCAGGACATTACATTTCTGTGGATACGTCTTATGAGGGTGAGAAAGCAGTGCTGTCCAGCCCTGATCTGTACTCTGAGGAATGGAGCTGTGTCAGACTGATCTATCAGATAGCAACAACTTCAGACACCTCACCTGATCCTGCCAGGCTCAACCTGTACCTGAGGCAGGAAGGGGAAAGTTTTGATCGTTTGCTTTGGTCAGCCAAGGAGCCATCAGACAGCTGGCTCATAGCTAGCTTAGATTTAACAAACAGCACAAAGAAATATAAGGTAAGTTTTAAGTTTTAAAAGATGCCACAAGCTTTCTGGTGCACATGTTGGGCTGCACAAACTTCTTTTTTTAGCATAGGCAAGCTTATTTTGAGCCCTATTCTTGGCACTCATTTCTAAGGCGGCAGCACATGTCAGCTGAGCCCTCTGTCCCTGGCACCCATGAGGAGAGTGGCACCAGGCAGTGCTCCGACCAGCAGCTGCGTGGAGCAGCTCAGGGGGGGACATGGACAGCTGAGCCTCATCCATCCATGAGGATGTTTCATCTGCTGGTATCCCTGCAGAGCTGCTGGTGCCATGTGGCAGATGTGGGAACACCCAGGTTCTGGGACTGCAGCTGCGCTCGCTTATTCCTGCCCTCTGTGCCTTTCTGGAAGGAGTCAAATGCTGACAGAAGAGTATTTCCACCCAGAAACTATTGTGTTGCATTACTCACAATAACATCTTGCATAACCAGAGTTAAGGAATATGGAATTCCATACTCTTAAATAAAGTGTGGGAATTTTTTGCCTTGTCTCATTGTCCTTCAACAACTGAGCCTTTCTATATTGTCTTCTGTGGTTGAAGAAGAGCACTGGCTCCATCTTTAATGCATTCTGCCAAGCTCTTTCACCAAAAGCACACCTATCTGTAAGGATGATTGTTCCCCAAGAAACATTTGATTTGTTCTCCTGTTTACCCCGTTTAAATATTCAAGGTACTAATGAAATTCTAAAATTGACAGTTTGGTTTATATTGTGCAGCTTGTACTGGAAGGTGAAGTGGGACAAGATAAATCCACCAGTATAGCAGTTTTTGAAATCAAAATAACTTCTGGATATTGTATTGGTAAGTGCTCTCTGCTCAGTCCTCATATTCTCTGCATAGAAAAAAAATGCCTTCTTGGCAGTTTTGAAACTGGATGGTAGGTCTGGGTTTAAAAAAAAGACAATGGATTTTTCCTAATTGAAAAGCACTCTGCCATATTCATTGTAGATAATTTTTAAGATAAGTGTGCACAAATTAGTAAGTGGGGTTCACCTATCTCTGTGAGATGTATATATATGTATGTATATATATATACACATATTATTTACAACAATGTAATTCTATATCTGTTTATTGTTCAAGCAGGATCAACTGTTATATTTTTAAAAAACTTTGCACTGCTTCAAATACTAGACATAACAGCTGCAAGATTATTTCTGCTCACTGCCTGCTCATGGCTTCCTTACAGTATCATCTTGAGGCTGTAGACTAAAAACTCTGCTGATAAATATATTTACAATTAGTGCCATTTCCTCATGACATTTGCTGAAAACTGCTGATGAAGTCAAAAAAATCCAGTGTCTAGGAGGCTGGGACATCTTCACGTTTCTTGAGAGCTCTGGTGAAGTCCAACCAAGTTGTCACAATTATTTGGCTCTGTGAAGGAGACAAAGCAATTGCCTTACTGTTATGAAAGACTTACCCTGCTTTGCTTTTGGCCATCCCTGATTTACAACTGAAAGTTCTGCTTTGACTATTTACTACTAGGAGTTGGTATATTTAAATCTGCTTTATTTTGTTCTAAATTACAGCAGTCCTATACTGGCAAATGGTGAAAAGACAGATTGATCCAAAGAGGATGGAAATGAAAATTTTGTCAAAAATTTACCAAAATTTTGGATGGGTTTGCCTCTATTTATTATGACTGATTTATAAATACAGGTGTTATCTGCTCTGCCATATGTGAAGTGAGGCAGTACTTAGCAATTTGCTCTTCCTATTTCTGTAATGAAAATGTGTGCACTCAGCTGGTGGTGTCTGCAATTGCAGAATGTGACTTTGAAGAAAATCATCTTTGTGGCTACGTGAACCGCTGGAATCCTAACGTCAACTGGTTTGTTGGTGGAGGGAACATTCAGAATTCTCAGTCTATCCTGCCCAAAGACCACACACTTAACAGTGCACTGGGTAAGCAACAAATGTAGAGCAGAAATATAGTGGAAAAATCTGAGTCTGTGATTCATGTGTGATTCATACTGTGAGTTATTATTACGTGAGTTCTTTCCATGGTGGGGTTGGGGTAAGAGTGATTTATGGATTAAAAAGAGGTTGGGGCATTTTGCAGAAGTCCACACAACATTGCATGTAAGCTTTATTATAAGGTTGTTACACGCTTTGTTAGGATTCAGAAGTACTTAGAGGTAAGGGTAAAATTTTTGATGTAAGAGCTCGAAATTTTGACTTTCTGTGTATTCTAAATGTATAGGACACTGTTTTAGATTCTTGTACTGCTGCTCTGTACATCTGGCAGGAGTTTTCTTTCCAATGGCTTTTGAGAAAACTGAGTAACTAAGGTATTAAAACATGCTTGGAGAATCTTGGGTTAAAGTGCACAATTTAGAAGTTTTGTTTCTTTCAGTCAAATGCAGTGCTGTTAGTACAGCCCCTCAGAGGAATAATCCTGGGAAGAATTATTGCAGTTTCTGCACTTGCCTTGTATGAAATGCTTGTCCTGAACACCTTGCTCAGAGAAGAGTTTTTTACACAGCTGTGAAGAAGGGGTTTGGGATAACCTCACCTGTGCACAAAGTACCATGGCAGGTGATGGTCAGGACATCTGGTTGCTGCTGCACACTGTGTGTCTTGGACAGCATGATGCTTGTGGCAGTGAAAGGAATCCCATCTCGGGAAAAGCAGAGTTGATCCTTTTTCCTTAACTCATGCCGCTGTGCCTTTTTATTTATTTCACAATTGTGTGAGTTGAGTACAGAGTGTCACTCCATCCCTGCGTCATCCCCTGGCACTGAAATGCTGGTAAAATTTTCATGGAAGTTTGAACTCACCACAACTTCAACAGCAGACAGTGGATCAGCCTATTTGACAATAATTTGATAGAGGAAATAAACTGCTGCGTGAAATATGAGAAAACACATGGTTTATAATCTTGGTCATTTTTTGATTGCTTCAGTCAAAGTTGCACTTAAGAGAGACTAAATAGTATACCAAGCTGTTGGGAGGCAGGGAGTTTACACAGTTGTTACACATTTTTCCATTTATGAATGGCTCCTAAAGCTTAGAGTTTATTATGTTTAAAATATAGATAAATATATTATTTCTAATAATAATAAAGACTTAAGAAAAGAAACTCAAGACTGAGTATTTTGACAGTGGCATGGTAGCCAAACAATTTTGGGTTGCACATAGGAGGAAAAGAGAGAAAAAAACCCCCACCTTTTAAAATTACTAAAATTTTCTGGGAAGCAACCATTATTTGCCAGGTCATAGATATATATGTCTAGTCCCTGTTCATCTGCTCATGCTTCTTGTACGTTGTGTTCTTTAAAGAGTGTCCTTATACAAAGTTTTTTCTGCTTCTAGGTCACTACATGTATGTGGACTCTGTTTATGTCAAACATTTTCAGGAAGTGGCCCAGCTAATCTCACCAAAGACCATGGCCCCGATATCTGGCTGCTTATCTTTTTATTATCAACTTAAGCAGGAAAGCAGCATTGTTTTTACTGTTTACCTAAGAGACATGAGTGGCTTTTATGAGGAGATCTGGAAAACAGACAGTGCACTGAATGCAGATTGGGCACTGGCAGAAGTCGACTTCAATGCACCATATCCCATGGAGGTAAAGCAAACCTTCCTGCACAGTCCAGCTGTGGCTTCCAGGTTGCCTCAGACATGAGTGCCAACTCAGGCTAAGCCAGGAAGATGGCGGGGACCACCCCGTATCTGAAAGATGGCTGTGAAGATGGTGGTGCTCTGTGATTTCGTTCACTCTTTGCATAAAAGTCAAGGAGGGATCACTTTTCACACTCATGCTTGATTTTGAAGCCAGGTGGTATAGTGCTTGATCAGAATACCTTGGGAGGTTGTAGAGTCTGACTGATGGGAAGATTTTTAGTTGCTGAATAATATCAAGGTTCTCTCAGTTCCCCATTTCTGTGACTTTATGATCCATTTTTGAGGATGCCGAGTATTGTAAAATAATGCATAAGAAAAATACTGCAGAAGAAAAATTAAAAAAAAATTTTAGGTTTTTCACCTTGCTTAGATCTTGCAGTTCAGAAGAGAAAGTCTAAACTTGAGTCCTATGTAGTCCTTAATTGTGAAAGGCACCTGTTGATGGTTATTATAATGACTTTTGAGAGCATCAGAAAAAAATAGAATATTTTATTCCCTAGTGTTTTCTAAAAAATACTTAGAAGATAACTATTCTTAAGAAGATAAAATAAACTTAGAAGACTGAAATAAACAGTGTATGTATATTATATACATAGGATATATACTTATGTGTATTTTACGCACATATAAGTACTTTTCATATATATATGTACACATATACTCTCTCTATACATACATACTTTTAATACATGGATTACAAAAAAAAAATCCACTTGCTTTAATTCTACCTAAGTTATTTACTAATTCACCATAAACCTGTAGATTTCCAGAAATTATTAAGGGTAAAGCTAATTTTGATGAGATGTTACACAGCCCTTTTACACTCTATAAAGTCATTTAAATCATCCATTTAAATCATCAGACTTCAAGGGAAAGGAGGGCAGCTGTCATATGGCTTCATAATACAGAATGGTAAGTGAATTACTGATTCTGTAAGTATAAACTAAAAGAGGACGATCAGTCCTAGCACTATCAATGGAAATTAATTAATGATTACTTAGAGCTTGGCAATACTGTCATTGAGTTTGTAAAAATATCCTCTCATTTCCTGGTAGCATTCAAAAATCCATCCAGAATGTTGGAAACTATCCTTACGGGAATAAATAGCAAAACATAGGATGTTGTACCACTGGGTGAATGCACAGGGAAACCTTGTGTTCAGCAGGGTATGCAACTTCAGCTCTCTCAGCTAAAATAAGATTTTAAAAGATTAAAAAATAATTTAAAATATTGTCCAAGAGGGAGATGAAGATAATTAAATTAAATGTATGGAGAAGTTACATTGATGAAATAACTGTTTTCAGCTCTTTTAAAGAAGATGGAAGTAGAATATGGTAGAGGTTCTTAACAGTCATGAAGGACACAGATAAGATTAACTGTTCCCTGTTTCTCAGAATTTACATCGGTATTCCAAATTCTTGGTTACTATTGTAACAGTTTTAAAATAAAATGAACAGAGAGTCTTTTCATATAGGACACAACCATAGAGCTCACCTCCACAATGTACTGTAAATAGTATTATTAAAATTAGTTAGAAAGCTGAATAGAAAAGTTAATGTGAAACAAAGAATCCATCAGGAATGTAATGTGAGGGAAGAATAACTGAAAGCCTGTCATTGTCTTCAGTTCTTCCTGTAGGTGCTCTCTGCTGGAAAACAGACACTGAGCTAGACAGGCCTTTAACCTACTCAAGGAATTTATGTTGTAATCTAGCACAGTGATTATTTCAGAGGCTATTTTATAAAAATAATATTAAACCTTAACACATTAATTCTTGGGTGCTCCAAGAGGGTCTTCCCCTTTGTTTCATCTGGCTAAAGGAGATTGCTCAGGATTCTTTCATAGCTCTCCTAGTTGGCTTCCCATCCTTAGGCAAAACATCACAGGCATTGCTTTCACTGAAAAGAATCTCACTGAAAGCATTTGTCCTTACTTCCTTGTTTTGTCTCTGGGGTTGGCTCAAAGTTTTCCTGTATCTCAGGGCTTTGATACTTAAGAGAAATTTTAAGACACTTCCTTAAAGAGTTATAGATGGTTTTCCACTTACTTGAGGAAATTATGTCCTCTGGGAATGACTAAGTACAAGCATTGTTTGATCTTTGTGGTAAACAAAACACAGCTTTTCTGGTTCTTAAATAAATTCTGTACAGGATATCTTCCCTGACAGTTAATGCCAAGTCACGGGTTTCAGTGTCTGAGGATGTTTACAGAAAAATATAAAATTTAATATTTTAATAGCAGAGTAATGAACAAAGGGGGTTTTTAGCTCTTGATCCAGATAGAGTCTAGAAAAAACTGGAGCTCCAGTCAGTATAGACTGATGATTTTGAGTGGTTTTGTATAATACAATGGTAGAAGCCTTGCTGCATCTTTAATAGTGGTGCTTCATAAAGCAGAAGAGGAGCTTTGTTCAGTTTGGTGTTTCCTTGACATTGAGTGACCAACGATCTAGTGCCAAGGTCAGGCTCTGGTTTTTATCCCTAATAAGTGATATAATTTAATGTGTCCCAACACTTGCAGCATTGTGTGAGATGTGCTGGAGTCTGTCTGGGACATCCAGTCAGAATTCTGTATTTCAAAGATGTGTACCAAATTTTTTGCTGACTATATGACAGATGAATAACAACTGATTATAATTTCTAGGTTATATTTGAAGTTGCTTTCAATAGTGCCAAGGGAGGTTATGTTGCCCTTGATGACATTTCTTTCTCTCCGGTTTACTGCAGCAATCAGACAGGTATGATGAGCTCTTACTGCTATTTACCTCCCTTGTTTTCCCCTTGTGCCTTGCCCCCCAGAACTGTCTGTCAGTATTTCCAATTTTGGTGCTACCTTCTCAACTGACCAGTGCCATTGGGCTCCTCTTCATTCAGAAGACATAGCACCACATAACACCAGTGCCATTCATTTTTTTCAGACGCTAATCCTTAACTCCTCCTTTCCAAAGACCTCGCCCCAGGGTTCTGCAACTGGAATGCTGGACTGCATGCTGTATTTGCATCTCTACGGGTGTTGAGAAATCACCCCTTGCAGGCCTCTTACAGAAAGAGAGGGCAGGTTTTCCCAGGCAAGAAAATAGCCTGGGCTTTTCATTAATGCCAGTGTAGGCATTCTTCATGCCACATGACCTGAGGTGATCTTCAGAGCCAAAACATGAGCCTTGCCTCCCTGTCCTCACTCTGCCAGGAGGCATTACTCATCTCAGGCAGTGGTGTCTGTTGGGTATTTGTTAGGTTTTCACAACAACTGACACCACCTGAATCCCTGTGATCTCTGATGTAGAGGCACTTGGGACAAAGGACTTTGTCATTTGTGAATGCAGCCTCTTAACTAGCTGGTTGCTGGGGTTTTACTGTGGCACTAAACACTAGTCAGAAGTAGATTAATGGTTTCCCACTGATGCCATCTATTCCTTTGGTCATAAGTTTGAATTTTTTGGCTAATTCTTTGAAATGATCAATGAAAAAGAGGTTGTTTCCCATCCCCGCCTTTTTTATCTCAAGAGTCTGCTAGCTCTGCCTCCACTGCTGAAGTATCACTGCTGAAGGAGGTAGATTCCAGATATATTAATCATTAATAATCCACATCTCCTGGATGACTAAATCTATTGTTTCATTATCTCCTCAATACCATTTTGGTATTTGCTTTATTTTGAAACAAAAATCCTAAGTTATGTTTGTAGTTTTCAAGGGGTTGGAGCTGCTTATCTGGTTTTTTCATTTTCATTTTCAGACAGCTTATGGCTGTTGAGAAATGGGATAAAATTTATAGCATTTTCTGTCCCAATGGTTGAAGTTCAGATCTAATCCAAATGGTTCAGAATCTGTTCTGAATGTGATAGATTCATCTAGGGCTCTGTGTTCTAACTTTGATTTTGAAGGCTGGTTTTGTGGTTGTTTTAGGCTTTTTTGTTTGAGAAATGAAAGTAAATTATTTGCTTTATACTTCGTTGAAGTACAACACATACTGTTTGATCCTTCAGACTTATCAATTATTGTCATCTTTCATTCTTCTGAGTAGAGATGTTAAAAAGCAAGAGCTCTCCATTCCCCTTGTATTCAGCCATAGCAGTATATATAACAGCAGTAAGATTTTTTTGTTTTGTTTGTTTGTTTGTTTGTTTGTTTTTCTGGAAGTTTTGTTCAACAAAATCTTGACGTTAGTCAAATAGAGGAAAAGGTACCGGAGTAATAAACTTGCTCAGCAAAGGGTGAATCGGAATATAGGTTTAATACCACATGGTAGTGCTCTACTTGCCTTTTCTTTAACTAGGAAAGCAGAGGTGGGAGGCCATGGCTGCAGGAAGAGTAAGACACATAGGCAGGCCTTAGATTTGGCCTATCTGAGGCTGAAAAGACCTCAGGCATCACTCCAAAGCCATACTTTTTCTTCTACTACAGCTGATTGCCTGTGTACCTGCTCCTGCTAGAAAAGCTGTCTTAGTTTCCATTCAGAAGGGTCAGGTGTGCTGCTGTGGAGTGACATAAACCATGTCCTGTATCTGGGCTCCTGGCAAAGCCAAAATTTGTATGATAACTTTGGGTTGTGCCCCTCTTTCCCCAAGCAACTTCTATGAAAGCCTGGTGAGGCCTTTGAAGAAGAAATGTTTTACGTACTAGCACGTCCCATACTGCAGGGTCACTGTTTTTTCAGACTAAAGCAAGTCCTGACCCATGATTTCCATACTGCAGGTAGAGAGGGAGCCATCAGCAGGGCTGGAGGGTATTAGCTTTGCTTTTAATCAACTTTACTATAAATGATTCAGCTTTCTTCACTGCAGTTGTTAGCACCGTGTTGTAGTCACTACTTGTTGTGTTTGAGTTTTCTGAAGTTCTTTCCCAGGGACCAAAACTGGTAAACAAGGTCATGCTTTTTAAACTATCTTGTTTTTCACATTTCTCTCCTAAGAAGGGACTTGGCTTGTTGATCCTTGGTGTGACCAATGGTTCAAAAGATCCCACCTCTTAGGTGGGCACATTGTAAAAAAGTATAAAAATAGGTTCTGAGAATAAACCAGCCCTTTTTTTAAAGCATCAGCCTTCTGAATCACGAGTCCGTGTCTTTCTTTCTTGTCCAACAGCAACATCTGTGTGAGGCAAGCTCCAGAGGAAAGTAGCCATGAACTAAAAACTTGTGCTTATCTACTTGCAGCATCCATATGCACATTACACATAACTATAAAAAGGATTTTTAAGAAGTGCTCTTTAAAAAAAATACTATATATTGATGTTCAGGGCACACACAGGCACACAGACACACTCATTTTGTCCTAATCGTCTTTTGAATGAAGGAGCAGGTGAAAACAAATGGTCTGAATGTCTTTGTAAAATATGTCCTGAAGGAAGAATCTGGTCTTAATATCTGTAGCTGTTTTGTGTTTTAGGGGGGCTATGAAGCAGGTTTTCTCCTGGCTCCAGCAAAAAGTATAAGAATATAAGACCACCTTGCAATAGAAATTGGATAGTTTTATTTCATCATGGCTGTGCACTAATATATAAGATGTAACATCTTTGCACTTGCTTATCTTCTGTAAAGAAAAGCAAGACAAACCAAAGTATGCTTTGGCATCCTTCTGCATCAAATACCTATGCTTTTCACACTGTACTCATCCTAACAGAACATATGCATCTTTCTTTTAGGAACTCTTTTCAATCCTGCCAATGCAGGCTGCAATTTTGAGGAAGATTTGTGTAATTTTTACCAAGATCACAAAGATGGCCCAGGATGGAACAGAGTGAAAGTGAAACGCAATGTGTATAGAGCAGGAGATCACACTACCGGATTCGGTGAATCAAAACTGCTTTTTTCTACAAGAGTCAAACTATATATAAATGTTATATAAAAGGTTATATGAAGGTTAACCTATTGTATCATTGTTCACTCTATTAAGTAATATCACTGGCACAATGGTTAGCTTGCCTCAGTGCCACTCTCTGCCATTAAAATCAGTTTTCACAGCTTGGTCCTGTCTGGAACTCTGGCTGTGCTTTCCCATGTGTAGAGGAGGAAGGTCACCTATTGAATAGTCAGACAGGACCATAAATCAGAGTAACTTCACTATACTTCTCTGTAGTTGCTGGAGGGATGAATCCACAAAAATATGGAAGTAAATGTAATACCAGGTTAATGCATTGTTTTTAGAGAGGAAAAGTGACCTTTTAGCTCTTCTAGGCTTAGGATAGTTGGCATTTTCAAGGGAAAACAGAAATATTGTATAGTGAAACCACATGGTGAAAGGACTGTTCATAAGTTCTACAATTCAGACATCTCTTTGTGTAGAGTATTCATCGTCATTAATCATATGCACTAAAGTCTCAGCTCTTGATACTTGGTGCAGGGGATAATAGGCCTTGTACCCCACATTCCATTTTTTTGTCTCACAGTGATAACCTTGAAAAGGCCAGTTTTCCAGTGGGACCAGCAGAGCAGGGAATTTTTCAGGATAAATTGGATAAGTGCTTATTTGTGGTAACTTAGCCATGTGCCAGTTTAGCTAGAAGCAGACAGGATGCTTTTGGAAAAAAATGGTTATTTCCTGTCAGAGTGTGATAATCTATTTCTTGCCAGTTGGAACTGTTTTTATAACCCAAGTCTGATGCAATAACAGAAGCTGCTTTACTAGCAAATCAGCTGCACTACTAGCATATTAAATACAATAATTATGCTGTCTTGCAGGTTATTATTTGTTGGCAAACACAAAGTTTACATCACAGCCTGGGTACATTGGACGCCTGTATGGCCCGACCCTGCCAGGAAACTTGCACTTTTGTCTGCGTTTTTATTATGCCTTATATGGGTTTTTCAAGATGAGTGGCACCCTTGCAGTTTATATCTTTGAGGAGAATCATATAGTTCAAGAGAAAATCTGGTCTGTTTTGGACTCTCCAAAGGGAGTTTGGACTCAAGCAGAAATCTCCTTCAAAAAGCCTATGCCTTGCAAGGTAAGAGCCAAGTCTTCAAATTTGCTGAATTCTGAGAGGAGGTTTTCCTTGCCTTCTCAGAGTTCTTTGTTATACAGGTAGTAATCCTAAGTGATCTGTACCTGCGAAGTGTATTAGCTGGAGATTTCACCAGGGAGCTCTAACAAAAGCCAGTTCTGTCTTGGTTTCTCAGCATGCTCCACATCCTCTCATTTTTGTTTGCTTGTTTCCTATGTGAGTCATACGATTGCCATACTCAATTACAGATTTTAATTAATCTAAAACCTACTGGTAAGTTCTGGTCAAAATGGGGAGCTGATCATAGTTTCCTAAACTCAGTTGCTGGCTTACAATATGAAACCAGAAGTCAGTGTAAATGAGAGCAATGGACTGGAAGAATTTGCAGTGTCTCGTTGGAGAGGTCATTACGTTATCTCAGCAAGTTAATAACACATTGGTACTTGACATCAGCTCCTGAGTAAGTCATTAAGCCATTGTAATTCCTCATCTCCACTCTTTTTACAAAGACTGAGTTTTACACCAATTTTTATAAGTGCTGCTTCTGTAGTTATCCTGATTTCTGTAACAGATTTTCACTATCAGTGAGTCATCTAAGGAGAACCAGATGGATCACTACATGTTGACCAGAGTGTGACAACGTGATGAACTTATGAATGGAAGCTTGTCTTGCAACTCCAAGTATTTCTGAATTAAAGACAAACATCTTAAATATTTTGTCCACGACAAATTAGTTTTTGAAATAACAGTACTATTGACCATAAAAAGTCACCAGAAACCAGCTGCCTGTGTTGAGAGGCAAATTTACATTTAAAATTTCAGTCCTAGTTGTTGGCTAGTGTTTTCTGTCAGATACCTGATACCTTAAAATTTCAATGGGTTTTTAATGTACTTTTATCCATAAACCAGAATTTCATATCCATAACAGAATTTATAATTCCCTTTCAACTATTAGGGAATAAAAAAAGAATTTTATTAGTGACCAGCAAGCGCACACTAGAAAAGTTTCTCATAGTATCATCCCAAGATATTTGTAGAGAAATTGAAATGGCAAACTTATGATTTATTTTTGTCATCTCCTATGTTTAGGTATTTCTTTATTACTTCTGGAAAGGTTTAGTAGCTTATATAGCATGATCAGCTGTGTGAGTAGTGATGACATCTGAGCATGACTGTTAGAACTGGGTGACAGCCTTGGAAGTGGCAGGTTTTTTAGCATCAGACATTTACATTGAAAACCTTTTCCAGCATGAATTTGTGAAGAACAATTTTTGTTTTCCTAGAACACAGGATATGTAAAACAGTTGTGAAGAAGCTTGTCTTGCTGCTTCTGAGCCTAAATTTGCATAGGAGGGGGAGAAACACCATGCTCTGCAGCATGGTTTATTGGCCTCTGGCAATTCTCAACAACTTCTCTGGGTACTTCAGGTCTTGTTAAAGTTTTCTTTCCCATGAAAACAAGTGGCAAAATGTTTCTGTTGAAGAGGCATTCCTCAAATATCACAAAATATGAGATTTATTGGGTTTTACAGAAGTCAGCATATGTTCAGCAAACCATAATTCAGGCACTCCTTAGCTAAATAACTATGTATTTGGAATGGAGTTCAGTTTAGAAGTTTTTCCTTAGACAAACAGAAAAAATGGGTGAAGTTCTGAAACATATTAATATGGAAAAGTACATCAAGGTGTTTACAGATGGGAAGGTAGTGTAAAAAAGACAAATATTGCCAAAGTTTAAGCATGTTTGCTTAAGGCAGAGGGTGAAAACCTGGTGTAGTTACAGACTGTCTGCTCGTAATATTCAGAAATAGGCTTAAATGGAGTTGCACAGTGAACTGGAATCTGGCTTTTCTGTGCAGTGTCATGCCCAGCTCTTCAACCTTTGTCTTGGTATCTACCAAGGAAAGCTGGAGTTTCCCTTGGAATGGAGAATGTAAACCCCTCACCCCTCCAAATTATTATAATTTTGCAATTAAGGGCTTTCAGGCAAAGATTATTCTTTACTGTTATTAACAATACAAATGTACTAGTAAAAACAAACAAAAACACAATCAAGCAAACAAAACAAATAACTATCCTAGAACTGTTGGTCAGGGTGTTGGAAGCAGTCCAAAAGTGAGTCCTCCTGGAGTGGCAGATGTGGTTCCGTTGGAGTAGAGATGATCCTGAAAGAAAAGGGTCCATTGGTGGTAAGAAGGGTCCAGTCTTCCTCCAGGAATCCAGTGGAACCAGATACCTTGTGCTCCTGCATCTCAGTCTTTATCCAGGTAGGAATGTTTGGCTCCCCCCACTGGGTGGAGCATCTCACAGTGGGAGGACAGGTGGTGAAAGGGATAAGAAACACTGCCCCACCTGGTTTTAACAGCTGTCCCATTATCAGAAGGCATCTGTCCCCTCCCCGCAAAGTTACAAGAGATAAAGAAAAACATCTCTCCAACTGCTTCCAACAGATGAAATAGAATACACATTTTTGGTTCCATAACCCAAGACACCTTAATACTTTTAAAAGTCTTTTCGTGCTTTATTTTGTTTTCCTTCTTTTCCAAGCCAGCCGAAGGAACTGAAGTATTACTGTGTGGCACTGTGTAAACACTCAGGTTGGTTATCTGTGAAGGTGTGTCTGCCTAGCACATAGTGAAATAGCTGACAAAAACCACTCATTTCAAAGTGAGGCAGCTTGAAGGTGCACTGAAGCATGTTTTGGCTGGTAGAAAGGAGTGGTGGGAACCAGGAAGTAACGGATTACACTTCAGGCTCTGGAGGGAGACAGTGCTGTGAAACATGACAGACATTTGACCTCTATTGTCCTGTCTCCTGCAACCTGTCCTTGTGTCTCATGCACCCTCACTGAGGCATGTTTATTTTATCTAACCTGTCTCATAGGCAACAAACCACCCCTCTGACCCTCACCCCAATCCTCATCTTACTCTCAGCTCTGTACCATCCATTTTTTTTCCCTTTAATATTACTCATGTTCTATCCTGTTTACCCTGCCTGTCCCATTTCTTACAAATTTTAGTTTCTCAAAAACTAATGACTTGACAGAAAAGATAGCACTGGCATAAAGATCAGACTCTTGACACTTTTCTGCTCCTACTCCAAAGCCTAGGAGTGCGTAAGCTTTTCACAGAATTTTTTTGTTTAATACAGGCAAAATAAACACTTTTCCCAGCCTTGTTCTCAGAAATGATGGAACTATTTTGGATTAAATCTTCCAAAACAAGGCTGTAGCAAGGACCTAGCATGGAAAATCCGAGCTGAAATCATTGTGTCTTGGCAATGTTGTAGGCAAGCAAAAAACAGTCTTTTAGTGGAGTGAGGTGGTCTCAAAATAAGATAGGACTGCCACCTTTTCTCTGATACAGATACAATGACTGATGTGCCTATCTCACTGTTTTCTGAGATGTATCATATGTAGACTTGGATGGTAAGAAGTTGTAGGCATGCACAGTAGTTTGGCTGAGCAGCTTCTTGGTTACCGGGAATGATTTCTGGATTGGGTCAGCCCCTGTGGAAACAGTAAGCAGTCTCCTGGCTTTTCTTTAACTGCTGGCCAAGTCAGTGACAATCATGTGTCCTGAAGGTCAAAATGACTTTTCAGATAGAAAATAATTGCTCTAAAATAACTGACTACCCACATCCTTCATCTTTCTTTCTACTATGAATACTACTCCCAAAGCTTTGAAAATTATATAAAAACCATCTAATACATTTTAGTTTTGGTAGCATATTTGTTTGCATCAGGACAATAAAAAAAGCAGATTTTCATTGCTTGGTTTCTGTAATGATTTTTGCAAGTTCTTTTTGAATTAGCTAACTGCAGTCTGGCACAAGTTGATTGCTTGAATTCTGTGGACAGGAAATGTGAAGCTAGCCAACTGACTTTAATATGACACTTTAAAAATAAAATGTTTTAAAGGTTAGGCAGGTATGATCCAGCTAAGCAAGCCTATACCTACATATATACATTATAATAAGCAAGTCTATACCTACATATATACATACATTTATAAGTGTTTGTATGCATATGTATCAATATTTATGTATTTGCGTGTGTGCGCCTGCAATACATATATTATATGTATATAATACAATAATATATAATACAATACAATATGTATATTGCAAATACCTATGCTGATAATGCTAGTGAGAAGGCAGAGAATTTTAAATCCTGATTTCCTAATTTGTACTTGCAGCACTGTCTCTTCTAGTTGGCGTGAGTACCTATGACCCTATATATATACAGTGTACATTGATTAACACAATATCCAGGGAATAAGTGTGAGAAGAAAGAAATGAAAAAAAAATTTCGAATGTTTCTTGAAATCACTTAAATCCTTCATGGTTTATTGTATAAGCCTCTGGAAGGGCAGCATGAAAACCTAAATCTGAAATATATAGATTATAATGAGTTGATTGACTGTGCTGAAATTGGTCTTCCATGCCAATACATGTCAGAAAAATGTTAGAGCTAAATGAAAGAAAATTTCACATATCATCTGCATCTTTGAGAAGTTCTTGTGATGCAAGAATCTACATTTTAATACTCTGTGTGTGTGTGTACATGTGCATGTGGGTAAACACCAGCATGGAAAAATATTTCTTTTATGCAACTTTCCAGTGAAGTCCAAATACCTAGATTAAAGTAAAGGTTTGAGTTCAGTTGGGTCTGCTTTTATCAGTTCTGGTAGTTCCTGCTAGATTTGAGTTACCATTCTGAAGCTCAGGTTTTTGAAAGCAAACATCTTGTGCTCTTTATCCACCATGTAAACTTTTGCAATGTTACCTGATGATGTAGTGCTTGGACCTCCCAAAGAGTTCAAAATCCAATCCTCAGAAAGGTAATTCACATAACAGTCTATCCTACTTTCATCGGAGTAACTGTGGCTACATTTTTGAGTTTTCATTCCTTAAGTATTCTTTTATTCCTCTTTGATGTTTTTTCCCTCACTCTCTCTACTTGACTTCATCTGTTTGCTTTCATTCATCCTACATAACTAATTTTATTTGCAATTGTGAGAAGGAAAATCAAGTGACTCAGTGTTGTAATTGAATATTTACATGTTTTAAAACAAAGAAAAGAGAGGACTTTCTCAGAACAGCACTGCGAAACTTTGCTGCAAGATGCTGTGGAGGCCAATACTATACATACATTTTTAAAAGGATTAAAAAAATTCATGGAAAATAGACCTCACAATGACTGTAAACACAGTGGTTTAGTTGTGACCTCCACTTCAGCAAGTTCTTCAGCGTTTTTTGGGGTTGGACATAACATAAAAGCTTTAGTGCTGGTTTGTTTCTTGTACTGTTTTCCCTAAGTATCTATTATCACTTTGCTGCCTTCCTAGTACTTGATCTGAATGTCTTTGGACCCTTCTTCTCACATAATCACCGTGGTGATGCTTAATGTTAAATTATTCTAGCATTTATTTCTCTTTGCTGGCAAGAAATCTGTTTCCTGCTTGTCCACCAAAGTCATAGGTAAATGACTAAATTAATCTCGGATAAACATTTAAGTCCTAGATCCTTATGATCAAGTCACTAGTATGAAAAACACAGTTCTCCAGTCAGGTGCCAGCTGGAGGAAGGCAGACATCCTCATCCTCACCTCCTCCTCCTCCTTTGAAAAACTCACACTTGTGTCAAATAAAAGAACTTTTTGGTACTGTTCCAGCCTAAGTCTTCCCACAGTAAGGTATGCACCCTAAAGGGGCTGGAATGAGATGCAGTTTTATAAGAGGGTCCTGTCATTTCTTCCCTTACCTTTTAAAATAAGAAACTTCTTGAAGAACAGTCACCAGAAATGCTTGTCTAAAATAAGAATGGTAGACTTTGGAAACAGTGGGATAGTGCTGCAAAATGTGAGCCCCAGTTCCTGTGGTGCTTGATACATGGTTATGGAAACAGAATACTGGAAACTGAAAAAGTTACTCAGGTTAGGAAGCACTGCCTAAGTGGCTTCCATCTTCACAGTAGCTAAGCAAGGTAGTATGTTGCATGAAATACTACATATCTCCTTTCGGTATCTCTGATCCTTAATGGACAGGAACCTGACTGGAATGAGGATAGAGCCCTTACAGTAGATTTGTGGAAATCTGAGAGGGTGGCGGGGGACAGATAAGAATATCAGTGTCCTGTAGATATTTGTGTGCAGGCAGTGTTCTCTACTAGCCTGTTCGATCCACCAAGAAGAGATGTAGAATAAACAGCTTGTGGCATTATGTTATTCTGTTAGCTTTATGTTTCTCTTTCATTGTTTGTTTCTGCCCTTGGACAGGAAAAGTATTCAAAAATACTTGTTCAACTGTCACAAGCTTATTACCAATGTTATCCATTTATTTATGTAGAAGCTTCCATATTACATTCTTTTTCCCACAGAAGCTCATTGTATTTGCATGGCAATAAATTGAACTTGCCTGGCAAGTGCCATTTTAAGTCATTTTTTTTTAAATGACAGAAGCTTGCAGATATGCTAATTCTGGCTTAATAGCTTATTTGAATTCTTGATAAATGAGTTTCTGACAGTTTAATCCAAAGAAATACAATCCACTTAAAATCTAGTTTTATTTAGCTACCTATAAGTAATTTGGTCTGCATTTAAAACACCTGTGTTGAACAGCCCTGAGACAGTCAGAATGGTTTTCTCATCCTGTGTGGTCAGTCCCTGGCTTACGTGTTTATAGGGCTGTTTATTTGCACAAGTAACTGAAAAGTCAGGCTCCCTGTCTTGTGAAGACATCTTGAGTGCTTCTTCATGTCAGGTCACACTTTTGTTTCTAGTGTTCAAACTATATTTTTTTTAATTTCATAATACTGACTTTTGTCTCACTGTGAGGAAGTTACAACAGTAGCTTCTCACAAAAAAACCCACCTCAGACTCCACTATAACTGTCCTTCTTCTTTAGGAAATTGAACTTTAAATGTGTCTAGGTGACAAACTGAGTTTTGTGTCTACACCGATTTACAGTGTGTCATTGTCCTGGTTTAGGGTAAATTTGGGAGGAAGCTTTTGAATGGGGTCCCTCTAGGAAGCAGATTCAAGCAGCCCCTCCCCCTACTGGGTCAGGAAAAGATTTACTTGGAGAAAAGTGGAAAAACCCTGTGTATTGAACAAGCAAAGTTCACAAGCATAAGAAATGAATACTATTAAACAATAAAACCTCTGGCTGTTCTTAAGAGATGGCACATTCAGAAAGCCCTTGTCCTGGGTGTAACTTGGCTTGCTCAGTCCCTCATCAGTCCCTGCTGCGCTGGAAAATGCCGTCCCAGGCCCCAGTGGGAACTCCCAGTGTTCTTCTGCGTTTCCAGTCCAGAGCAGGCTGGTCAGTTCCAAGAAACAGAAAAGCCACAGTGGAGGGAACTTCTCTGCCTCAGCTAGCTAAAAACTAACTAAAAGCAAAGGAGAGCTCTCTCGCACTATCCGTGCTGCAGACAACACAGTCTGTGAGAGGGAATGCAGAGGAGTGAGTGCAGTTTCTGAAAACAAACTGTGCACTTCTTCTCTCCCCTCCTTTGCTCTCGGAACCAGTCTTAAGTGCAGAACTTAATATCCAGTGTAAGTAGAACAGACAATGGGGGATACAAGCCTCATAAAGTCACCCCAGGACAGTCATTTAAACCTAGGAATATTCATTAGAATGGAATAAGACAAATTACCTTGCTGCACCTGTATAGCTTGCTTTTAAGTCACTAGACTGAGCCATTTTCATGTTTTTCTTCCGTTTGGCTGATCTGGCTCTTTAATTGAGCAAGATGTATACATTCGAAACATGGATAAACAAGGAGAAAATACCCAGAACATATAGGGATCCATGGGAATCTTCTCTCCTTTTCTCCTGTTCTCAGACCAGCTTTCTCCAAACCTCCTATAGCAAGCTTCCCCATTAGTCCTTCCTTACACTGAAAGTACCTTACTATATGTCCTCCTATTTCTTCCCCTCTAAAAGCAGATTAACTTCATATGCATGTGAGTTTTTACTCACATGCCACTTGCAGAGTCCCTGAGTGTTAAGGATGAGAAGCTGAGGTAATAATGAGGTAAATGATTCTACCTCACCCAGTATCTGCAGCACAATCCAACATGGTGTCTTGGCAGAAGCTTACTCAACCAGCTGTTCTCATCTGGCATTGCTCATACCTCATATTGTCCAGGATAAGTGCTAAGAAAGGATTATTGACACTTTGAGACTGAAGGCCAGGACCATTGATTAAGCACTGCAAGATAAAGAAACCAGCTTCCATAAGCTGAGGCAGTGGTTTGGAAGGAAACTGATGCCCTAGCTGCGTCCTGTTATTGGAACAAAAAGAGACATGAGAGATACGTTTTATTTTTCAGTAACACAGACAACAAGGGCCTGCACTGAATATTGTTTTTAGTTTAGTCTCCAAAATAGCATGAATCCAGGAATATCTGTTACCTAGCTTAAAACAATCAGTATGTTGTTCATCTGCCATGCTTTATGATGAAAAAACTAAGCACAAAGAATCCCCTGTTCTCTTCTCCAAGGCATGAGATAAAGTAATAAAATTTTATTTTGGAAAAATTGACCTAGCAAATATTTTAATTCAAAACAAGAACAAATGCAAAGTATCTTGAGATTAGTTCAATTGAGACTGTAGGAAGAATTCAGAGATCTGACTCACTGTGAAAGTGAGTAGTTGAGTAAATCCAAGTTGATACAATTTTGGCAGGTAAAGTTCAAATGCTCAAATTTTTGCTTTATGACAGAAAAGGACATTTAAAACAGAAGAATTAATAAATTTGACCTGTGAATAAAAATGTGCTAGTCCATTGCCTGAAACTAAATCAAGAATGTATCAACAAAATAAATTGAGGGGACTGTAACAATTTCAGTACATTTGCTACAGCTAATATTGAAAACTCTACACTCCCAAGTAGAAGACTTTGTAATTTAATCCCTGGGAAATTAATAAATCTTCTCATGGCAATGTGTCCCTCACAAAAATCAAATGGAAAAATGGTGAAGCTTAAGCTACAGATGGAAAAGCTGAACAAATTTACAGCTGTCGCTGAATCAGAGCAATCCTTTGGTTGTACAAGGATTACTTATTCAGTGGCTTTTGAGAGACCACAATTACTGATGTAATGCTTTTGAAATGGAGGGCTTTCTGCAGGATCAAATGGGGAGTTAGATACCTTGTAATGGAACAAATTACTGCAATCTAAGAATAAAGAACTTAATCCTGGCCTATGATGTCCATACTAAAGCATCACTTAAAAGGTGACTCCACAGTGCGGAAATGCTGTTTCACAAATGAGGACTGACTTTACCCTTATATGTGTGGTTTCCTAATTATTCATGGAATTAGGGCTACAATATGTCTTCAGTTCATTACAAATGTTCACCAGAATGCATTTATAAAATTTCTGGCAAATTAGTTCACCAAGGTATGTATTCTATCCCCATGAACTGTTGGAGCCAAGGTGGGGCAGTGTTTTCCTTATCTTCTGTTAACGAGCCTAACAATGCCTTGCCACATGACTCATAGATAACTTCCTCCGGGAGTTATCTCTGTTTAACGGGCCATCAAGGACCCACTGCATGACTCACAGAATGAGATCATCCCATTGTGAGATGCTCTGCCCAGGGGGAGAAGCCAAGCATTCTCACCTGGATATAATCCAGGGTTTGAGACATCACAAACAGCTTTTATCCACTGGACTCCCAGAGGAGACAAGAGCTACCAGACGGAATCACTGCTTTGACAAGAACATCTCATCTGGTTCCTCTGGATTCCTGGAGGAAGACTGGACCCTTCTCACCATCACTGGACCCTTCTCTCTCAGGATCATCTCTACTCCAACAGAACCACATCTGCCACTCCAGGAGGACTTACTTTTGGACTGCTTCAAACACCCTGACCAACAGGGTGTCAGGTTGTATTGTTCCATTTATTTTATTTTACCTTTTTTTTCCTTTCTTCTCCTGTTAAATTGTATCTCTGACTGCGAGTCTCACTGGTTTTGCTTTCAAACCAGCACAACATGAAACTTGTCAGTCAACATTTAACCTCAAATATGTAACTGAGGTGTTGTCCAGAAGATTAAATGCTTAGAAGTGACACTAATCCATCTGCAGTCACTAGCATAGACCTCAAAACAAAGGAATTGTTTTGAAAAACTTCTCCCAAGTTATGGTCATAACCCCAATGCTTAGACAGGTGGTTTGGAGTAGTTAGGCTAAGAGAATGGCCAGCAATATTTTCAGAAAATAAATCCTAATGTGTCTTCTGTAATTCAAACATGCGTCAGCCTTGGCAGAAGGGCAACAGAGAGTCTTCCAGTTTCTTTACGGTTTTTTTTATTATCTCATGATTGACTTGTATTTTCCATGGCAGAATTAATATTTACTCAAATCAATGATCTTAAATGTTTTTATTAATCTTCACAAACTCAGATGAACACTGTGAATTATGCATAACATTTCAAGTCTCCTGCTCTACGATATCATGCCACTGAGTCATTTTGGAATAATCCCATTTTGTGCAGTCTTTGCTTTTTGCCACAGCCACTCTTGCCCATCACTCCACATTACTCTTTCAAATTTATTTTTCCATGGATAAAACCTCCTGGTTTTCAGGATAAGATAGCTAAGGATGTTTGAGCTGTTCATACTGGGTGTTGGGCAAGAAAAAAAACACAACCTCAGTGAGTCATGTTTTCTCACAGACAAAAAATACTCTAGTAAAATGGGAATTACGTACAGATATACATAATTTGCCTACAAAAGTAAGAAAATACTTTCTGTTGATTGAAAACATACATTTAGTCCCCACTGGAATAGATGTTTCAGTCATTGGCAGAATGTGCCAAGACAAAGTGGATCCATTATTCCTGTTCTGTAGATTTCAAAATTATTTGTGCATTTAGAAAAACACTAATATTTCAGACTCTTAACAGAGCCAGATTTTGCACCTGAAACTTACTTCCTGAATCGCAGGTTGTCTTTGTCAGCTGGTGTAAAAGCTTCTGGGACTGTGGACTTGTGGCACTGGATGATGTATCCTTAAGCCTGGGAAGCTGCCAGGCTGCTGGTAAGACCATGTGTATTTGTCATCCAATAGTTGCTATCATTTTGAGTAAGAGTTCATCATACACCTTCATTTTCCAAGCCTATCCTACCACTGCCTTCATCCTGTTGTGGTTTCTTGTCTTCTCTTTTTTCCAATAAGTATTGCATAAATCCTATTTTTGTGAAGTAGCAAACCAGCAAGGACCAGTTTGTGCTCACAAGGGTATCAGCTAACTCCTAATAAATTTCAGTGACTCCAGAGGAGTTGTATATAGGTGAAATAGGACATATAATGGGACATAAAAGAAACCCCACAGTTCAACTGAGTGAAAAGTAGTTTTCAAATAGTTTTTAAGAAGCCAGGAATGGACCCCAAAGCAGTATTTTTCAAAACACAGCATTATTTTTTTTCAGGTGAGTAGTACAGTTGTGCAAGGCCAAGACACAGCCCTACCTGAGCTGCAGTTCTTTGATGAAGACAGAGAAGAGCAGACCAAGATTCCCTCTTGTAGTGGGAGGAACTGAATTGTTCAGTAAAACCTTACCCTCTGATATGCACAGGCTAACCTCTCTGAACTCCCCAAACTCCCTCTTCTGTGGCTTTGTGAGGTTTGACAATACAACGACTGTATCCTAATTTAAAAAAACATTCTCATGAGGCAGGCACAATCTACAATCCTATTCTCTGGAATAAAGCCATGCCTTTGCAATGGTCCTAATAGCTTCTTAATGATCTCTTTTGATTGGATTTCACGCCTTCAGGCTTATAAAACAGAGACAAGTCATATGTACAAAACAAGATACCATTTTTCTAAACTATTTCCAGCAGTTGTCTGTTTTGCCTCACTATAATTTGTAAGTAATTGGAAAAAGAACCAAAGGTGCAGAACTGGTATGTGGGTGTTTAGTCATATCATGGCTTGTCTCTGATGGCATCAAAACAAATGCCTGAAAAATGCCCCAGAAATATCAAGGCTTCCTCCTCTTCAAAAGGCTGAGGCAGCTCAGAATGTCTGTTTCTGAATGACAAATTCAGATTATCTGACAAAAGCTTCCTGGCATGCACCTGAATTGTATCACCTTTTGTATGATCTAAGAGAATTGAAATAATGGAAATACTCTAGTAATTGCAGCTCTGTGGTCTGTTGTAGGCTGCAGTAGAATCTGGTGCCAAAGGAACAGTGGAGAGCTAAACATGGCATTGATTTCAGTTCACAGAAATTTCAGTGTTTGACAAGGTTCATTTATTATGCACGTTATACATGCTAGAACTTATTAACCTGCTTGGGATGCCAAAACAGTGAATAAAATTATGCTATTCTATAACAGAGGCTGTTACAGAATCACTGAATTGCTAAGGTTAGAAAAGACCTATAAGATCATGGAATCCAATCATTAAAAACAGAAGACCTCGTAAGATCATCTAGTCCAAAGCACTGTTGTGAAGACTAATAAACTATTTTAAAGAATCCTAGAACTAGTGAATCCTAGTCATTGAGCACAGATTTTCCCAAAGATGCGAAGGAAATTAAATTAAATTTTATCCAACAGTTTAGAGGTAGCTTGTATAAGCTTGTGACTGTTGTATTCATTGCCAGGTAGATGTAATTGATGTCAGCAGGTGAGGAAGTGCAATACATTACTTGTGTAATCTCTCCATATATCAGCCTATGCATTTGAAGTTTTAAACTATGTCCTCCCCTTACAGACTTGCTGCTGCCCAGTCCTGGGGAATGCACTTTTGAAAAAGATGAGTGTGTGTTTACCCAGAAGAAGAGAGGTCGTGGGAGCTGGCACAGGAAGAGGGGTCCAACTCCCACTTCTTACACTGGACCGAAAGGAGACCACACTACTGGGGTAGGTAAGTTAAGTTCCACATTGAACTTTCAGAACAGAGATTGATAAAAAATATTAAATAAATCTTTTAAATGATAATCCAGAAGACAAAGTTTTTACTCTTCTATTCAGAAAAGTTAGCAATCAAATGAAGTAAGCACATTATGCAGAGACTCATGAGTGGTTTTGGGAATATGACATTTAATCTGAATTACCTGATGGCCATGTGGATAATTTGGTTGTCATGTCCCAAAGCAGCCTTTTCCTTGGGAGATTAAAGAAGAGGATGACTGTCCACACCCCACAGAAAAAGCTCCTTCCAAACTCCCAGTTTATGTGAATATTCCCTGAAACTGACTTCAGACCTATTTTCAGTTTATGTGGATCATTAAGTAGTTTGAGAAGTGAGGCTGATAGCTTGACTTTAGAACTGAGAGCCTTTTAAGCCTGGTCTGTATCAATTACTATTTCTTAGTTCATCTTTTAGCAGCAAGCTCTGCAAGTGATTGAACCTCACCTTTGGGTTCAAACTTAAAAGAAAACAGGAAGAACAAAAGAGATCTCACAAGCCCTTCATCTTGAAAATGTGCTCCACAAGCTCACTAGTGCAAGTTCAAGTATGTAGGCAGGTGGGACCCCCATTAGCATGAGTGCACAGAAAACTGCATCACCACCAACCACATCCTAAAGTGTACCCTCAGACAGGCAGCTGTCTCTGAGTTCCAATGAATCAATCTCTGTCAGAGTGCAATTCCTGGTGTAAGAGCAGCTATAGTATATTCTTCCTTTGTATTCTTTTTTTGTGGCTATGTATTTCAACAGATATAACCAAGTTTTAAGGGTTTAGGCCATTAATTGGTGGAAGGCATATTCATGCCCCTCATTCCATCATTTAGTTATCACCAGCTGAAGCAAACTGAGGTGTGTCAGAAGACTGAGGAGCATCTCCACATCCTATCTGCTGGATAAAGCAACAGTTCTGTTTTGAGATACATGCTCTGCCAGCAGACAGTGAACTCATAATGCAGGAACTCTTCATGCAGTCCCAATGCTCCCTTTTGGTGGTGTTACCTGCCTGTCTGTCACCACAAGTCCTGGGGGTGATAATACCTTCAGAGGGAGAGGGAATTCCCAAGGATCCATCCCAAGGTGGAATGTTGAGAGCAGCAATGGCAGCCAGTGGATGCTTGAGAGTCTCTTGTGATACTCAAGAGTCCTATTTTCTGCACAAACTCCTAGTGAAGACATCCCCTCTAAGCCAGGTTGTAGTTTGGTGGCAAGCAGCAGTCAAGAGAGAGGGTAAAAAGAAGATTATCTACAGCTGTAGGTCCATAATTCATTCAGTGTGTTGGAGAATTCCCAAGTTGGTTTGTACCAAACCTAGTGCAATCCATTTCAAAGACTTTGTTGTTCACTATGCATATAAGTTCCTTCAGTTAAGTCAGAACCTAGAGTTCATATTACAGCATAATAAAATAACTTGCCTTTTTGTCTAAAGACTGAATCATACTATAAACTTGCTAGAAAGACTAGACCATCTCTTGGCTTTATGAATTCAAACCCATCATTATTACAGTATGCAATTACTGCAGTATCTCAAATATTACAATTTACAAATGCAGAAATCTATCAATCCTTATCAAAATAGTTTCAGTCATGGGGTTTTTTAAATATAATGAGCATGTTAAGCATAATGAACATTTCAACACAATGTATCCTACTTTGCTAATACTTACTTGTATATCTTCTTAAGGATATTACATGTATATAGAGGCATCTAATATGGTCTATGGACAGAGAGCATACCTAGTTTCAAGATCACTAAGAGGAACATCTGGAAAACAGTGCCTGACATTTTTCTATCACATGTATGGAGCTGGAACTGGATTATTAAGTGTTTATCTAAAAAAGGAAGGGGATGATGAAGAGATACCTTTGTGGAGGAGGACAGGGGAACAAAGCATCTCATGGCTAAGGGGACTGATAGAATATGAAAGTGATACAAACTACCAGGTAAGAAAAACAAGCAAGAAGCAGTCAAACTGGAATACTGAAGTGAACTGTGTACTAGAATCCAAGTTTTGTATTGTTTAAAAAATAATAAACTAAAATATTACAACATAGATGGCATTGAATGGACAACTGAAGAACACGAAATAATGTGATTTTTTACAAATGAAGCTAGGGAGGGAATTATTAAAGATATGAATAGGTTGCAAGTAGAAAAATAGTTATGAATTCACATTTTTTTTCAGTATTTAAATGCTATTTTAATTTATTTTTTATATGTATTCAAATTTAAATGCCGTCATTTTTGTCAGTAGTAGTAGGACCTTCTCCAGATCACTTGTGCAATTTCTTTTCCTTCAGCTGTCTGTAGCCCAGTCCAGATTTGACACAGCCACTGAGCTGTGATGAAATGGAAGCTTCTTGTAGAGTGTCTTTCTAAGGGGCCACTAAGGAGAAGGGATGATGCAAAGCCAGAGGTCTGTCTAAGGAAAGGGGGAAATGACAGGGAGAGGAAAAGAGAGGGGAAGGGAGGGCAGGGGAGGGGGTAAAGGGTATCCCTTGAATAGGTTGCACAGCTATTATTTTGTTCAGTCCTTCCACCATTTGGATTAATGAAAATTTTTGTCTTACTTTACAGATTATTTTTGAGGCAATCCGCGGTGTGTCAATAAGAAGTGACACTGCTATTGATGATATTCTGTTCCAGGCAGGACCTTGTTTGGGTAAGTTTCAACACACTTTTTAAGACACCTGAAATTTACAGTGCTTGTTTGTGGGTGAGTGATACTTCCCTTGTGTCCCCATTTGAATTTAATATCAGGATGCTGGATTAGTGCAGAACTTTTACTCTCTAACAGGATGTGAGATCATCCTCAGAATCTCAACTAGTAAAGTGACTGTACACTTTTTAAAAACCACATGACAATCTCATTTAAATCCAGTATGCTAATTAAATTCTGCTCTAAGTATTCTTATGTATCACAAAAATAAAAATAATTACAGTATTTCTTCATTCTTTGTATTTCAGAAGTGGAAGAAATTCAATTCTCATCAGGCTATCCTGACAGCTTAAATGAAATTGAATATTAAATACAGTCTGCTGAAAGGAAGTAAGCACAGTGAAGACATGTATGTGAGAAACTGCATGAACTGCCTATTTTAAAATATGTTTTAAGTAAATACTGGACTGGTTTGAATACACACCAATACATAGGAAGAACTTGGAGCACCCATGTTCCTTGCCTTTTAAATGAAATTATTGACTCAGGGCTTCTTAGACCGAAATATTTTTGATATTATTTCCTCTTTTGCATGAGGTATCAGTTATTACATAAAGGCTTCCCATTTTGCACAGATAATTCATTTTAAATTTTTTTTAATGTTTCTGGTATGTAAGTAAAAAGAGGAAATTCAAGTTGCACAATTGAAGTCCAATATTGTGTTATCTTAAATCTGCATTCAGTGAATGTTTTGTGTTGGGGATAGAATAGATTTTTGTTAAGAAAATTATAAATGTTTTGAAATAACGAAGAAAATAGTGTTAGCTACTAGTATTATCCAACAGGTTAAGTGCAATTATTCACAATGACAAATCTCTCTGGGAAACTTAATACTATGCTGGCAATTTTTTTGTGATAGTGTATTATTTTAATATAACAAATATATTTGTCAATAACAAACTCACTTCTAGTGAATTATACTGAATTTCAGTATAATTCAGCATAAGATGCTGGCCTGTGCAATTATATGAAATGAAACACTTTAAAGGTATATGTTTTCTGGGATGAGAGTATAGTTTGTTTTTTTTATTGAACAAGTTTGTACACTCACAGAGAATGCACTTACACTTTGCCCAACCACAGATGTCTTGCATTTATATTAATAGGAAACTGAATTCACACATCTTGCTATTTTTTAAGATTTTATGTATTTGTGTGTAAGGGTTTTTTTTTAATTACTATAACTTCCTAATAAAATGTAACTTTCAGTATCATCTTATTACTCTGCTCTAGATTTCTATCTTGGTTTGAAAGATGTTTGCTAAGGAAATCAGGAGCCTTCCTTGGAATGGAAAATGTAGATCCCTTCCCTCCCAATTATTCTAATTTTGAAATTAAGGGGACTCTAAGGCAAAAGATATGAGAACAAGAATAACAGTTCTTTAGTGGTGTGTGTAACAAGACAAACAAACAACAACAACTATGGCATTAATAACAAAAAGAACCACAAACCCAGTGACTGCTTCTCGACCGCGGGCACTTTTCCCTTCGCTGCAGTTCCAGTCACGGCCGGCAGGGGCGCTGGTGGCTCCCGGCAGGCAGGGCAGGTGCGGTGATTCCCCCGCGGTTGCAGGGGGCGCTGTGGCGCTGGCTCGGGGAGCGCGCGGTAATGGCGGGCAGGCCGAGACAGGAAAGGACGGAGGAGAGGATTTGCTACCTCTGCCCCTTGGAGAGAAACTCTCAGAAAAAAGAAGTGCAACTGGATGCCTTCCTCCCCTGAGCCTGGCCGCCTCTTTTGTTTTTCTTAAGTTTTGTAGCAACTTAAGGGAAAAAATTCTATAAGCAAAAAGGAACTAAAGGAAAGAAACCTAACCGCCAACAATTTCATACTAATCAGTGTAAGGGAAAGAACTGAACCTTTGAATGAAGTAGCCTGAATTCATTATTTTGAATATAAAGAGAATAAAATATGTGGGTCACATCACCTGAGAAAGCTAATAACAAGTAATCTGAACTGCTGCAAGAAGCTGTGTACTGAGTGGCTATTCTTACAGCCACCATATCCTGCTCTGTTCAGAACTAGAAATATGCTTTTACTAAAAGCCTACAAGCATCAACAACACCTGGGATGATTTAGGCCCTTGCATCTTTCGTAAATTTTCGTTTTGGAGAGATTGTTCAATTTTCAATTGAAGAGATTGTTCAATGCAACACATTCAATACTCATGTATTTAACCACACAGATTGAAGCCAGTTTTGGTTTCCTAGAGATTGAGGAGGAGTCAAAAGGAATTGATATTTTGTCTGCTGTCTTGGGTTATGGAACCCAAATGTGTATTCTATTTCATCTGTTAAAAGCAGTTGGGGAGATGTTTTTCTTTATCTCTTGTAACTCTGGGGGGAGGGGGGCAGATGCCCTCTGATAATAGGCCAGCTGTTAAACCCAGGTGGGGCAGTGTTTCTTATCCCTTTCACCACCCATCCTCTCTCCAGGGGGATATTTTCTGCTAATGGGCCATTAAGGCTCACTAAGGGCATGACATATTCCATTGTGAGATGCTCCACCCAGTGGGGGGAGCCAAACATTTCCTACCTGGATAAAGACTGAGATGCAGGAGCACAAGATATCTGGTTCCACTGGATTCCTGGAGGAAGACTGGACCCTTCTCACCACCAATGGACCCTTTTCTTTCAGGATCATCTCTACTCCAACGGAACCACATCTGCCACTCCAGGAGGACTCACTTTTGGACTGCTTCCAACACCCTGACCAACAGGGTGTTAGGTTGTATTGTTCCATTTATTTTATTTTACCTTTTTTTTCTTCTCTTCTATTAAATTGTATCTCTGACTAGGAGTCTCACTGGTTTTGCTTTCAAACCAGCACATCTGCCCACCACAGATACCTACAGTCTCCCTAGTCAGCTGCTTATGAACACATCACTGTTGCTATTACTCAAAAATGAAAGCAAAGATAAATAATCATATGTTTCCTATCAATCAATACAAATTTACAGTTGTTCTGTAAAGTGCATGCTTTGGTATCAATATTCAGCTCAAATTATCCAAGCAGAAAACAAGTAAAGATTAAGAGTTTAAAACAATCAGGCTTGGTGGTTCTCTGTATGTAAATGAAATGAAGCATGAAGTACAACTGTTAGGCCCCTATCTCTAAGGATTTATGTAACTCTGCCTCACTCCATCAAATTAATCAGATTTAGGCTGATAGAATAAAAACCTAAGTGAAGAACTATAACTTGTTCTCCACTGAGTGATTTCTAGAGACCTCACTGCTACAATGATTTTATCGGCATCACTGAAGGAAGTATTTATCCACAATTGCCCCGACTGGGGGGAGGGGAAGGAGGAAAGAAAAAAAGGGGGAAAAAAAGACCCACCAAAAAAACCAAACCAAAAAACAACCTAAGTTCTTCCTTAAGTAGGGAACATAATTTTTCCAATAATTTTTGCTGCAGGAATTGAAGTACAGAAGGAAAATTTGAAAGGTGGTTTTCATTTACCTCAGTGTCTGATGAATATCAGTTTATAGAACAGGAAATTCAGAGACTAGTGAAAGAGTCGCTACAAAACATTTGAAAACTGGTATGGTGCATTAAGATTTCTCCACTGGCAAACTTCAGTTTATGGTGAGATAAAAAAATATTCTATTCGCTGTGTCCAAAAGGGAAACTCTTCATGCAATTAATTTCTGTCCTGGATCCTTATTTATTTACTACTTCTTTTCTTTCTTCACTACTGCACTAGCTGTACCAGTGTTACAATGTTGCAAGTTTAATGACGAGGCCGTAAATCCAAAGGTGGTAAAAAGGAAAGGCCAATCGTTTATTGTTATAAAAATGGCTACTGGAACAGAAGGCTGAGCTAGTCCCAGCCCCTCATGGCAAGTCAGAGAAACTAAAAACGTGCACACGGACCACTCCTCAGGACAGTTCAGTTCCTGAGAGGGAAGCCCCCACTTAGGGTGGTCAGTCCCTTTTAAAGTCTCAGTCCCCTCTGGGATTGGTCCATTTTGGATCCTTTCTATGATTGGTGCATTCTTTGGGCTCTCATTGGCTCTTAGCGGGGTGCTTTCCACACCAATCATTTTTTCCCGCCATGTTTTGATTGGGTGGTCATGTTCTCCAATAAAGTGCTGCGTTGGTGGTCTCAGTTTTTGAGTTGTTTGGGGAAGGACAGAAGATCCCCCTTTTCTTTGGTGTTGTCCCTTTAACTGCATTCAGGGAGGCAGCCGCACAGAACTCTTACAAACATTTGTAAACACTGCAACAATCTCTAACAACTACTCCAACAACATTACAACAGTAAGTATTTGTAACAACTCAGAACTAGTTGGAAAATAAACGCAGTTACAAACAGAAATCGAAACACACACAGCTAATATACAGACACAAGTATTAAAAATACTTGTATCTATAACACCAGAACCAGTGGAGTAAAGAACATCTCTGAGACTTGCCATATCAGGCCTGTTTAATGTCTGAAAAATTCTTTAAAAACTCGTGAAGAACTTACAAATAATTACTTTGATCCCAGTTGTGTCACAATCTGTGAAATTGAAATGAAAATATATATACTTTCAAACTATAATGTGCCAAGCAATAATGGGCTTATATTGTAGCTTTGTGCTGGACTGGAACTCACCTTGTTCTGAGATCAGTGGAAAGCTCTTTTATTGTCTTCCTATTTAATACTGTCCTCATGTTTAATATTATTTTTATTCTGTAAACACGGTTTCATTAGTTTTCATTTTATCATTATTTTTATTAATTTCCAAAAAGAGGGGCAAATTCAGATCTCCTTTACACAAACAGAAATCCAGAATAAAAACTAGAATAGAAATCCAGAATGACAGCAGTTACGTCATTGTTATTCTGTCTTTATAAAGTTAATTAAGTATTATTCTATGGTGTCACACCAAAATAAACCTAATATAGACATAACTTTACAATCATGAAGATTGATGACAAAGACAGCTCAAGCCAAACACTAAAAGACCTAGCATTTTATCCACCTGGATGTGAGCAGAGCTTGCCAGTGTGACTGCCGTCACTCAAGGAGACCACTGCTCTAAAGAAATGGCAGTGTAAGGACAAAGGCTGGAAAGAACACACTTCTCCTGCGATGTGACAGACACACTGAGTGCTGTTCTACCTCTCACATTTTGAAAAAGACAAAATCTGACTCTCATCCCACCTCAAAGAAAAGACTAGCTGTCTGCTGTGGTACATTCCCCTGCTGTACTCCTCAGTCTGGGCCACTCAGAAATTCCCCTTAGGCCTCAGCCTTAATTCCTGGCTCCTGGGCTCACCCTTGAGCTTACCAGAAACACCTGGGAACTTGCTGCCAAACCAGCTCCTATTGCCTGACAGGCACTCATGGAGTGTTATTTACCTGAACAATTAGCTTGAACCATGGAATCACAGAATTGTAAGGGCTGGAAGGGAGCTCTGGAGATGATCTATTCCAACCCGCTCTGCCAAGGCAGGGTCACCTACACCAAGTGACACAGGAATGTGTCTAGGCAGGGTTAGAATGCCTCCAGATAGGGAGGCTGCACAACCTCCAGGGAAAGCTGTTGCAGTGCTCTGCCACTGTCTGTAAAGTAGCTCTTCTCATGGAGAAGAATCTCCTGAGTTTTAGTTTATGGCCCTTGCTCCTCGTTCTGTCGGAAGGCACCACTGAAAACAGTCTTACACCGTTCTCTTGGCAACCGCCTTTGAGATAATTGTATGCATTAATGAGATTTCCTCTCAGTTTTCTCCAAGCTAAACACGCCTAACTGCTCATAACGTCGTAGACGTACGCAGGAACTGTAGCGGTAAATGGAACGCACGGGCAGCGGAACGCAGAGCTCGGCACCACCCCAACGCAACCCCATACAAGGCGTCGGCGCCGCGGCCGCCTCAGCAACAACAGCCGCAACGCCCCGCCCCGCCTCGCCCGACAGCCAATAGAAGCGGGCGTCGCGCGCTCCGCGCCAATGAGAAGCTTCAGAGCGGCTCAGTCCCGCCCCCTCGGGCAACGAGCGCGCGACGCGGTGCCTGTCCCAAGGGGGAGGGAGGGGTGAGGGGGGGAGGAACATGGCGGCGGCGCGGGAAAAGGGGAAGGTTGTCGGGAAGGCTGTGAAGCATGGTGAGTCCAAGTCCCCCTTCGTTGTGGGCTCCATCGTCAGGATCTTCATGGAGAACTTTCTGTGAGTAAGCAGGGAGCGTGTTTCTTCCCTTGGACGGCCGCGACCTGCCCCTTCCGCCCCGCCGTAGAGTGGCCGAAGCAGCGGAGCGTGGTCGCGCGGGTCCCGCGGGTTGCGGGGGCTAGAGGAGGGAGTGAGGGAAGAGATTTTCCCTTGTAAGGTGGTATTCTTGCTCGGAGTGGGGAACTGGGAGACACTGGTTTGTGGGTTACGAGTCCCAGGGATTGGCAGAGCCGTGTCGTTTCTCTGGGGGCGCGTTCCCTGATGGCGGCCAGCCTTCCCCCAGGTGATGGCTCCTGTCGGCCGTGCAGCCACTGCGTGCTCTTTGTCTCTCAGGCAGTTGGCTGCCAAGCAGCGGAGCACGGGAGACTGCAGAAGATGCTGGTAGGGTAGTGGGGATAGGCCTTGAGATCCATTAGGATGAAGTGTTTTAAAATTCAAAAACTTGCTTTGTTTTCCAGAACATACACTGTCTGTGAAGTACATCCAGGGCCCAACCTGAACGTGGTTCTAGGTGCTAATGGCACAGGCAAGTCAAGCGTTGTGTGCGCCATCTGCCTGGGACTGGCTGGAAAACCTTCTTTCCTAGGGCGAGCTGATAAGGTAATTATGAACTTTTGTGATTTTCAGAATTATTCTGAATTCCATTCAGAGCGCTGTCCAGCAGGGGATAGGGGGAAAGACTGTTTTCTGTAATTTGCTTTACTTTTATAAAAAGTAGGGCATCTGAATTGAAGAGTAACTTGGTCCAGAAACAAAGGGGGGTTGTCTTAATTAACTATTTGCTGTCTTGTATAAATTATGAAATGGAAGTACCTAAATTGTTGTGCAACCTGAGTGGACTAGAGGTTTTATTTGCAGATGGCTAAGCATCCACAGTGGGGTAGAAAAAGGCCACTTAATGGCCTAAGCATTTAATAAGAAGTATTAACTAAAGGAGAAATAGACAAAGTCTAAAATAAATTCCAAAATACATAGTTCCTGTAGAAATAATGTACTCCTTATGTTCTTTAAAATTCAGCTAAAAGCATGGAGGCATTGATATTTGATTTAAATGGAACTTGGATTGCTGTACTCTATTTTCACTTTTTACTGTCAAGATGTAATGCATTAATGCTGTAGTAGGAAGTTTATATTTTGAAATTTTCAAATTTTTACGCTTACTTTCTTGGATATTCTCATTGCATGCAATTTCTCTGAATAGGTTTGGAGCAATGAGTCTGGGTGCCTAAATGATTGCACATATTCTCTTGTAGCTGCTCAGTCATAAGCAAATGTGAATATAGGAATTGACTAGGTGTCAGTACTGTGTGTTGGTATTTCTGTTTACTTTTCATGATTATTTTCATACTATTAGAATTGGCAGTTCTAGTATAGCTATTCAGCAGTGTCTTTTCACTTGTCTTTGTTCCCCGAATTCATGAGAACTTCTTCCTGTCTGTGGATCTGCTGATTATAATTTGTTCAGTTTTGGAGGCTGAAGTTGATCAGAATTTGTTAACCTTTGGAAGAGGTTCTAATGCTGCTGGTGGAGGATAGTAGTGTCTTCCTTTATTTTTAGGTAGTCCTTAATTTTGCTTATAATTGTAAGTTTTCAATAAAATACACTGTTACAGCAGCCCCTTTATACAAATGTGTGTTCTCATAAGATAATACATTTTATTTTGCAGTAACAACTTGTAAATTAATTTTGTAGATCGGTCTCTTTGTGAAGCAAGGGTGCGCGAAAGGCATAGTGGAAATTGAACTGTAAGTAGTAAAACTATTTTGTCATGCACTTTTAATTGAATCATTTTCCCACGCAGTCATTCACAAAGTTGTAAGAAAAAATGTTAGTGTTCAGAATTCTGTCTTTAAGCTGGTGCTTTAATTTGTCTGTTTTTAATTCCCCAGGTTTCAGAACATAAAGTTTATATAATTATCGTGCAACAAATAAGCAGTGATAGCTACTCTTGATCTCTCTTTCTGAAGCATTTCACCTTGTGTTGATGTACAAAGAATGCATGGATAAAGAGTTCTATGTGGTGTGTTTAGCTTTTGATTATATTTAAGGTTCAGATGATTTACATTTTGTCAGTACTGCCATCACTACGTGGTAGTTGGAATTCTTCCTATTGAAAAAAAAGACAAAAGTCTAAGTTTTAAGGCAGGTTGATCTGTCTTCACTTTCTTATACTGACACTGCCCATAGGAGGGGCTTGCCTACATTCTCACTGAATTCTTACTGATAGAAAAGTAAAAAAACCCCAATGTGACCAATCCCATGTAATGCGGTCTTGTAGGTAAGCTGTTGCAAAACAGAGCAACTAGAAATCATTTGGACTGTAAAGTTCCATTAGTAGCTTCTGCATAGGGTGATACTACATGCTTCTTTTTTGTGGATGCTATGACACAGGTGATTTTAATAACCCTTAGCTTGTTCTGTTTGCCTGAATGACACAGAAAATAGAGGTAGCCAACTGATTCATAACCTGTGTTAATTTGTAAAACAATTGGCCACCCTGATAAGAGTCTCTCAAAAGAAAATTGTATTGAGGAAAAAAATATCACAGGAGGCCTTGGAAAAAACTCATGTTCATTTTGGTTACTGTGGGAGTGATCGAGTGAGGCCTTCTTTAGAGATTGGTCAGGCAATATGTTCAGGAGATAGGATGTATGGTGAGGTTGTTTTAACATAAATATATTCCGATGTTACTTGAAAGTGCAAAGAATCTTGCAGTGTGTGCAGACTTAGCATTTCATGGCTCATTAGACCTAGGATGTCATGGCTGCAGTGTAGTTGAATTCTTTGTCTGATTGGTAGAAGATATTTAAATACAACATCTAGGATGGGAGACCAGTGATGCAAAAGATTGCTTTTTTTGACAAGAAGTAAAAATTGAAGTTCTGTAGGCATGTATTGCCTTTGTTGAATTTGGCCCTTGAAATCTAGCTAAACCCAAGTTATGACAGTAAAAGGATGCTAATTTAAGGAAAGAAGGGAGCATGGCTTTGTAGTCTTTTGAAGGAAGTCTCATAAATTAAAATGAGGTGATGCAGCAGGTAATAATTCAGTAATCAAAAAATAGGATCATACCCCTATGACGCTTAGTCCAAACACCTGCAGCAGATGTGTACTCACTTCTGCATTGGCCTCTATTCTTAAATGTCCTGAGGTACATGGCCACTCTACAAGCCTGTATTTTCCATCCTTAACAGTTACCCTATCAGCCCATCTCTAGTGTTTGTGTTTTGCTAACTGCATTAGACATCTTCCATCATGTACATCCAGCATGCCTACTGCATGCTTAACAGACACTAGACAATTTCTAAATTAAAGTGGTAAACCAAAATTCCAGGAGTCTGACTTAGTTGTTACTGCTGCATCTTAACCAGCCTAAATTTTTGAAAATAAATATTGAGCTAGAAAGCAAATGTATCTTAAGTGATTTTTAAAAGCAAAAAACGAAAATAAATTAGTATTTTTGTGTTGTATGATATTTTTTTTCTCAAATGGAACATATATACACAGCTTACTGATGCATTTTTTTACACTAATACTTGAAAATGTACTGCACCTCCTTCACACCAATTTTAAAACTTACTAAATCTCAGACAAATTACGGTTTTATAGAAAACTGTTCACATTTATAATTTGTATTTCGTACATTCAGCATGAGCATCTCATTTACATAAGTAACTTCTGAGTTAAGATTTACAGATATTCTTGATGTTTCCCATGTGAGTTTAATTCATCACCGAAGTACTGTATGTTTTCTGAATCATGAAAATGAGAATCCGATGCTATTGTTTAGTTAATTTAAATTAAATATTTAGCTACCTATAAATTCTAACAATACTTTTACACTTGGTAACCTTTGAAAGCGTAACACTTTTCAGGTGTTCTGTAAACACTTCTTTCTATTAATCAGGTTTAATTCACCAGAAAATATTACCATCACACGTGAGATTTATGTGGTGAGCAATGCATCAGTGTGGTTTATTAACAGAAAACCAGCAACCCTGAAAACAGTAGAAGAACAGATTGCAGCCTTGAACATCCAGGTGGACAATTTGTGCCAGTTTCTTCCTCAGGTATGAATTTATTTTGAAAGACAGTGGGTGCAAATGGAGTACTGTGCTTTGAGAGGATTTTGTTGCTGGTTAGCTTTAGCAGCACTTCAGCTAGTTCAGTGGGACAGCACAAAGAACAAGAGGGATGAGGCAGCCATGCTGGTGTGATGGTGAAAGAAAAGAGGAGCTAGGTGACCTTTAATGCTCAATAATCGGATGATTTTATACCTGTTGGCTCTGAAAGGAAAGATGCTAGTGTTCTCTGTCTTGGTGTTCAAATAGCAGCACTTGCTAATAGAGCCTTTCTGGTAATGTCAGCAGTTTGTTGAGCATAGGGCTTAAAGATGTATAGGACTGAATTATGTAAGAGTAAAATCATCCTAATGGAAAGTAAGTCTTAAAGGAGAGAGAAGATAAAAGTACTACTGGCACGTTCCGTATTTGAATGCGTGTTCGAGCAGGTCTGGATTCCTGTGCAGGTAGCTAAGTTGCCTCATTTTGCCCTTAAAGTTGTGACGGGTTCTTTCAGTGACAGTTCATTTGGATCATCAGGAATAGTAGTAAAAGGAAACCTTATCAGAGCCTAGCCATGGGGTTATTGTTGAATTCAAGAAGAATTGCAGAAGAGCATTAAAATTTAGAAAGCTAATAGTGCAGAAACAAAAATATGCCAGGTGTTTGAGAGTTCATTTTCACTTACGTACAGTATTTGTTCAGAACTTCCAGCATGCTTTGGTAACATAATTTTGTGTTTAAAAGAACTTCTTCTCTTTAGTCCATAAATGTCAGTTCAGTATTACAGTGTTGATACTTCTGCTTTATTTGTTCTCTCCCAGTGTGTCAATAGCAAGCACTCCTCTTGTGTCAGTCTCGGTTTTGAGCTCTTCTTCTGCCTTCAGCAGCAATACTTCCTGATAGCCTTGGCTGCCAGCTTTAATAATAACTTCTATATGGCTTAACTTTCGAGTTAGTCATAGTATTTACATAGTATTACTGCAAAAGATTTGTACTGCAAGCTTGCTTCAGCAGCCTGAGAACAAATGTTCTCGTATGTTTGGTTGTTACTCCATGAGATGGTTATTAACTATGACAGAGGTATTTAGCATAGGACTGTAAGTCAGGTGTGATGTTCTTGAGAAGTATGTTTCAGTGTATAAATCCAGTACTACTGTGTTGCACTGTTCCATTATTCCTATGTTTTTTATAACTTTTTAAAATTTTGTAGGACAAAGTTGGAGAATTTACAAAACTGAGTAAAATTGAATTGCTTGAAGCCACTGAAAAATCCATTGGTTCTCCAGAAATGTACCAGTTTCATTGTGAACTGAAAAATTTCAGAGAAAAGGAAAGAGAACTGGAGGTAAATACTTTTTAGAGAGCAGTGAATGTAGGAGAAGTGTAATAAATTTTACCCTGACACATAACAGAATTAGAAAGTATTTATTTATTTACAAAGTCTATTTTAAGTTGATTTTACAAAATAATGCTCATCTTCTCTCAGAGCTCATTCACTCTGACACTCACATGCTTGTAAGCACGAAGACGTGTGCAAATGGCCCAGACCCCAAAGAGGAGGGATGCCTGTTGTCAAGTACTCCTTGCTTCTCTGGGATAGTTTTAGCAACAACTTTCCTAGACAGATCTTTTATAAATCATTGGCTTATGACCAGGCATGGTCCTTTGCTTTAGTGTTGCTCACTTTCTTGGAAATGAAGAGACAGACAAAAAGGAAAGGGACCAGTGTTCTGGGAACAATGTCTGTCCTTAGCCATACAGGCCATTCTTTTAATGCTTTGTTCTCCTCTTCCTATCTTTTTGGACGGTTCCCCTCTAGTTACTGCTGTACTAAAATGTCTCCTCTAGTGTTAAATTTCTGCTTTATTGTACAGGTGAGATGTAGGTTTGCTTTCTGAGAACTGTTTAGATACTGTAAAACATGAAAATATATATTACAGAACTTGTGCAGAGAAAAAACCACCTCATTGGAGAAAATGAAACAGAGAGTTGAACGGTACAAGCAAGATGTTGAAAGATACCATGAATGCAAGCGCCACGTAGACTTAATAGAGATGCTTGAGAGGAAAAGGCCATGGGTGGTAAGTTTCATTTACAGTGTTTTTCTCACCTAACCCATTTTCAGTAAGACTCTGAAATTAGAAATAGGCCAAAATTTGCTTTATAAGAACTGTGACCGGAGTAATTTGAATATCATTACAGTTGCTCAGAGCAAACAGGCCAGGTCTTGAAATTCTTTTTTCGGTCTAACTGTGATGTTTGCTTATGTACCTAGCTTAATAAGTTGTTTCAGTAGTAGTTCAGGCAGTTACTGCACACTTAGGAAATCCAGCAGTACAGGCCAAGAGCAGTACTCCTTTTATTCTGTGCAGAAGCAACTGGTTTAAGCTCTAGACAACTCTTCTTGCTTCTTCAGCTGTAACTTTTTTATGGTTTTTTTGTTAATCTTTTTTCAGAGGTTGTGTTCCTCTTAATTTATTAGTTGAGATTTAGTGTACATGACAGGCATGTCAGTTAATTTAAGTTGCCAATCTCAAAAATACTAGTATTTGGACAGAAAAATTTTAAAATACATTTGAAAAATCTATAGTAAGGAGCAGATCATTTACACAAATCAAAGTAAGGCTTTCTGAGGAGCACTTTAATTCTGGCTTAGTTTAGTGTTGAATGATTGGTCAGATCAAATTATTCTAAACAGTTAAAACTGATGGATATTTCAGTTTACTGAAACAATATGTTGTTTGCCTTGTTTGCAAGCTTAGAGTTAATTATATTATATATATATTATAATTATAGAATTAATGAAATACAGATATAGAACTTCCAGAATACTTGATTTACTACTTTTGAAGAATGCAAAAAACTTTTGCAGTTTTGCGTATAACAAAGCCTCACATGTCTGTGTAAAGAACATTATGGCCATTGGATCTTAAACAACTGAAAATCCCATCACTACCTTCAAATTTTCTTGCTAACAGCAGAGGAGATTAGGAGTAGCAATTGAAATGAATGGTGGTAGGTGTTAAGGAATTAGGGTATACCTTCTGTCAGTACTTGCTGAATGGTGGGACTTTTTCATACTACATACTACTAATTTGCCTCATTGCGTAATTAATGTAGACTGATGCTAATTGTTCTCTGCTGTAAGATCCTTGCTTATACAAAAATCTAAAGGCTTGCTGGACACTGGCAGAGGAAAACTAAGCTAATGATTTTACCTGCTACCAATTAGGTTACCTTCTGTAAATTAGGGAACATGGCTGTTAGTTACTTGTTACTTAAGCAAGTTTAGTCAGACTTTGTCATACCTTACTTCCTCTACTGGCTTCTAAACAGTTTATATTGCTCAGTATGCTAAAGGCTTTTAGTGGGTGCATTCAGTTGAATGTAACGTTCTGGCCACTGAATCCATAGAAACAACAGTGTGCTTTGATACCTTGATGGAGTTCTGATTGACAGTCCAGAATTTGTAGTTTATATTAGATTCAGGGAAAAAAGAAGAGAACTAGAGGTAAATATGCACTTTAGAGATGCTGAGAGCAGTTACTGTAGGGAAATTTTAATAAATTTTAACATGAGATCTTCCATGTACTTAATTTACATTTGAAATCAAAGGGCATTAAGCTAATTGTTTTACTAGCTAGAGGATATCTGAACTATGGGCTGTAATAAAATTCCACATTCTCTTGCTGTTTTGTGATTTGTCAAACTGTGACAACTTTTGTTATTCTCTTACGTTGCCAAATATCAAGCTCTTTCTCAAAGAAGAATTGTGTTGTTCTATCAAGAGCATGGGATTTTTTTGTTGTTGTTTTGGCCTGGCACTGTTTAGTCCTAAGAATAAATGAGTGGTTTGTGTTTTAAAATGGGATTTATCAAAGTTGTGAATACTATGGGAGTTTATTCTTCCATCTGTGATTGTTTCATCTGCTGCATTCTCCTGAAAATGCAGATTTCAACTTGAAGACTAAATGCACCTACCCGTTCAATTTACTTTTGTAACAAAGCAGAGTAGCTGCAGCTGAGCTTTCAAGTCAGCTGGAAGGCAGATGTATAAACACTGCATGATGTAGTGAAATAGAGAAAAGGTCAGCCTGGAAATATCATAACTCAAATATGACATTAGACTGTTCCTTAATCATAGAGGAAAACAGGAAGTCTAGTGAGGAGCTTGTTCATGTTCTGATCACTGTTGAAGTGCATTTTAATTCTGAAAACTACTGCCGTTCATCTGAGGACCATCTTTTTGTCAAGCATTTTTTCTAAACAGTGACAACTGCTTCTATATGTGGACTATGCACCATTTTCACTAATGTCTGTGTGTAGTAAATTCTTGAACATATACTTTAGGTTCCATAGAATTCCATAGGTCCCAGAATCACGTAGTTTTGAAAATGTGTTTTGGTCAAGCCATGTCCATTCTTCTTTTCCTCCTCTGACATTTACAATTAAGAAAAACATTGTGTTAAGATGCAAATATGTTCTTAGGAAAGCTGAAATGCTTTGGAAGTTCTGCAGGTCTTTAGTGGAGTGAGTAATTACAAGCATCAAAGTTACTTGTGTACAGATAAACAAGATCTCTCTATTTTGGTTAAGTCAGATTTTCTTGAAGTATTAAAAGGATCTCCTGTGTAAAAATCATGTCATGATGGTTCTGTGGAACTTGCCTGTACTTTGTATCTGAGGAATCTGAAGTGTAATTGTATATATGTGCATTTGTTTTAATCTTGAAGCAAAATTACTTAGAGCAGAGCTAAATTTTAATCTTAATCTTTCAGCTAAGTGAAAATAACTTTACCTCTGTAACTTTGTGACAGTGGCTACCTAATACTTCACCGGATTAGAGCAGCTTTCTTTGAGCACTTTTTGACTTTATGAAAAGGATACTGTGAAGAAAGACCTTGAATTTTGTAGACTAGGTTGATTTATCTGTGATTCATCAGGTTAGTTAAAAAACTATGAAGAAGTGGTAACAAATAAAGCCAAGTCACCTGTTACAAGTAATGTCCTGGTGGTCTTTATGTAACATTATTATTGCTACTAGCATTGCTATTATTATTGCTATTGTTATTACTCTTAGTATTACTATTGTTGTAATAATAAGCTCCAAGGCTTGGAATAAGCTAGGCATATGTTCTGAACTGGGGGCTTTCTTAAGCGCATACAAAGTCAAACAGCCTTCCCTTCCTCTGTTCCCCTGCACACATGAATCCTCTCCTCTCTCTGGTCCTCTGAACATCTTATTTTTTTTTTTTCTCATGAGCTGAGAGGGTGGCTGTGACACATGTCTTAGGTTCCCTGATATTCAGGGCAAATGCAGTGCTGAAAAAGGAGCAGGTTCAATGGTGTGTCTGAAGAAGAAAATTTACTTTAATAGCAAAATTCACTTTAATAGGAAAATAAAATAGGGGCAGTGCCCAGAAACGGCATGCTGTTAGGACGAAACACCAAAGACCAGAAATGAGGAGAGAGTAGCAATATATGGGCTTGGGGGTAGAGGGTTCTAGAAACATGACCACGTATGCACCAGGGGTAACCAGCAGGGGCGCAGAAGTTGGGTTCGTTAACATAATAATGGCAAAGTCACCTGGGAGATCTCTGTCTCAGCTTAAGTTAAACAAATGCCTCCTAGGGCTTGAAGCCGAGGTCTGGCTTGCCAGGGTGAGATCTGGCTGGCCCTGTGCCTCTGTCAGGCTGATGCCAACAGTGAACCCTTCACAGTCATGGAATGTATTGTTCTCTTATGTTTCTTTGTTTGGGGGCACTGGGAAGAGGTTCCCCTTATTTTTGTTCCTTCCTTTTTTAATGTTTTTTTTTTCTGTCCTGAGACTGTAACACACACAAAAAAATCCCTAATAATGACTCCTTTGGTTTAAACTACTATTTCTACAAAATTCCACTTTCTGGAAGTGGAGCTACTTGGTCACCATACTGGTTACCCTCTCTTTGCTCTCATGAATGTATCTTCACTTAAACTTCCTATATAACAATGGCTTTGGTGTTCCTGGTGTCTGGTGAAGTTTTTGCTTCCCAAAAGTGTGTTTCACTCTGTGCCGTTGGTTTACTTCAACAGTGATTGTGTCTGTTAGTTGCTCTGACAATCTGTCCAGCTCCTTTCCTTTTCCTTCTCCCGAAATTGTCTCTGGTTATTTGCTCCTTAGCTTTTAGACTGCTGCCTAAGTAGTCTCAAACTATGAACAGAGAGGGACTAAGGAGATCTTTCCACGATCCCAGATGGACATAAAGACAAGGTGATTGCAGACAAATGGATTGTTTCTTCTACTACTTGAATTGCATATTATTTAAGAGGTATTAATAATGCTTCCTTGTTCATTTGGGGCTGAATGATGACTACAGCTCCTTGTCCTTGGAACAAGTAACAGTGTTACTTATATAGTTGCTTTAATACTAGTTTCTGAAAGATTTTTTTTCTAGAACTCATGAGCAGTTAAATAAAGTGTTTGGCCAGTATAAAACACTGGAATAGAATACAGCAGTATTTTACTGTTTTACTTTCAACTCCCCCAAGGAATATGAAAATGTTCGTGAACAGCATGAAGAAGTGAAACAAAACCGAAACCATGTTAAGAAAGAACTGAAGTCTCTGAAAGAAATGCAGGCCCCTTGGACAAAAAAAATCCAAGAAGCTGAAGAAAATTTAAGGAATCTGGATATGAAAGCCAGAGATAATGTAGGTATTGAAGTTCTTGTTTAACATGGATAATATTTTAGGTGTTCGTGTTCAGCAAGTAATACTTTCTTTTTTTCTAGTGTGTCATAATGATGTTTCAGTAGAAATTTTACTGAAGCATCTGTGCCCTTGGTTTTCAGAGCCTTCTCCATGTCTGTTCAAAAAATACATTCCTTAGTATCAATTTTTCAGTCTGCTTTTGGTTTCATAAAAAGAAATCTTAAAATTTCTTTTCACTGTACATTAAAAATCTTCTGAGGTGTAATGTTAGTAGTGTCCCCAATTTAGGTACTTCCATTGAATTAGATGTCTTTTCTCATCTGGTCTGTACTTTGGGTTTGTGGATGCTCACTCCTCTTATCTTCTTAAAATATGGTTTATTTAAGGTTAGTTACAACTTTACTGGCCTAAAAGCATTCCTCTAATATTGAACATAATTCTGTAAGTAGAACTTGATTTTTTAATTAGACGGTAATCTTCCATCTGTTGTGAATATTTTTATGCATAAGGGAATTTAATGGTAAGCCTACCTATATGTTACAATTTACAAAAGTTTTTTGAACAGGGTTTATGGAAATAAGCTCTTCCTGGGTTTATGGAAAAATATTATTTCCATATGAAAAATAAGAGTACTGTAATTCCCTGTAGGACTTTAACTATTGTTTACCATTCAGACTGCAGAAGTCATTGTGTGTGTAAGCTGCACAAATTTGTAGTGGATAATCAAAGTTAAATAATGACATGAAAATGTTTGTTTGCTGCAGTGAGTTGTGTTTGAAGGTAAGTGACCTGCTCAGAGGAGTTGATGTGGATACATGTGTCCTGTAGAGGACTGCTGCCTTGAAGCATCTTGTAGAATGAGGGTCTGAAACTTCAGTGGCATTTAATGCACTGTGAGCTAATAAACTAGTCACGTGCTTTTTTCTAAAAAAAAACCCAAGCCAAAACACACACCTTTGCCCCAAACAAAAAAGAAACCCAAAACCAAACCAAAAAGACCAGACAAAAAACTCCTACAGATTGTTGTTCACAACATTGTTGTTTTTGTTGTGATAAACACTACGCCAACAATGTGAAGTTCTCAGGTACCTCATAATTATAAGAAAGTTCTTTGGTAAGAGTATTTAGGTTTTGTGTCCCACAATATTGCGAGAGTTTATTATGCTGTGAGGCAAAATACCTAAATGTTCCAAAATGTTGCAGTCTTACTGAAGTCACCTTTTTTGCTGTAGTTGGGCTTTTTGTTTTGAAGGGTTTTGTTGTTTAGGGTAAGTGTCCTTTCTTAGAGGAACGTTAATGGCTGGAAGCTTGAAATTAATATTTATAATGCAATAATACATTCATGCTTGTCAATTTCTAAGCTTTGTTTTCACTGCTTAGTCACATCCTGTTAGGTTTTACTCATGTATCAAGCTACTGTGTTTTTTTCAAACAGGGAAGAGTTCTACTTAACCATTAATACCACTGTTCTTGGAAGTATTGGGCTGTATTCATATAAAAGTAATTTTTTTTTCTTAAGGATTGTGCTTCATTTCTGTCAGAAACCAAGGAGAGTGATGATTTTAGTTTTAACTTGCAGGGAGCTTGCTCAGCGTAGGCACTTCCTACAAAACAGTGGAAGAGAGAATGTACAAGATGGTTCATTTATACTCTTGAATCAGCATATTTTTCTTTTCAATCTAAATTTGTTGAGTAAAGCTTTTTTATACTGTATATTCAAAAGGTTAGCCATATGCTGAAGTGTTGCTTAGTTTATGTCTGGAAATTGGATTAGGTAATTTGTTCTACAGTATCCCGGTAGCCAAAAATACAGGAAGAAATAAAGAGGATAAATTTGAAATAAGTAATTTATAGGAGACTTACTGAGGTACTCTAATATGGCTTTGCAGTGATGAATTGCAGTTTTGCATCTTATTTATAGCTGATACTATTTGGGACATAGAAGACACTTCCAAACCTGTTTTTTCTGATGTTAAATGATATGTCCAAGTCTAGTTTGAATTATTATTTTGTCTTGAACTCAGAGTCCAGAATTGTAGGAAAAGACATAAGGGAATATATTATATATGTGGTTATGGCATGAACTATTTGTAAGATACCAGGCAAGTTAAGAAGATCTGAGCGGTGTAGTGTTGCTTTTTGAACTTTTGTGACAGTAATTTTTTTCAGGTATTGAAATCGATTTCCCTCACACATACGTTCAGAGTTGGGATGTTCAGATGTCCTTGGAAAGGAGAACCAGTGCTGGTTGCACTGTCAGGAGATAATTTTGACATAATGTGAAAGTCCAAGGCTTAAGTAGCTTAAAATGGCTTAAGCTGCTTTGTCTTCATTAGTTTCTCACTTTTTCATAGACTGCTTGAATTTTTTGTAACTTGCAATTTTATCTTTGTACAAATGCAGGCATTTGGTGAGAATTTCACAGATAATTATTCTGTGAACCAGAAGGAGTTGATTAGTTTCAATTTGGTATTAAGGGAAAGCAGGTCAGTAAGTCTGCTCTGTTCTGGATACACAGACCTGTAGGGAGTATAATTCTCTTCAGACCCTTTGCTCTAAGCTTATATCTATTATCAAAAGACTTTAATTCTGACTGCTTCTTGACATCTTTCTCTTGACATGAGGATATATGTGTGAGAGCAGAAATAACCACCTCTTCATTTTATCTTTCTTGAACTTTGTTGGCAAAAAAGGTCTAGTAGGGAATTGTAGGTTTGTCTGTAAGGAGCTGAACAACAAGGAAAGGTGGAGTAAATCTAGGAATTATATTAATTAGTATATCCAGAAGTTGCATGACATTTTCTCTTGTCTCTTTGTGTTAAAATTTCTGGATTAGATTAAAATTTTTTAGTAACACTTGATGGTTTGAGTGGTATCAATGTAGAATGTGGAAAAAAAATTGACCCATTTTGTAGGAAAAGTCTAATGAAGTGTATTTTCAGAACAGTTTCTTCAGGCTCTTTAAAGTCATTTGAACAAGTTAACTATGCAATGCAATTTTTAGCAATATTTATTAGTGTAAAGCAGTCTTTTGTGCTTGTGCAATGAAAATCATAAAGATGATTCTAGTTGTTCATCTGTTCTGTAGGTAGGTCTATATATAAACATATTACTGAAAATACAATGATAAAAGAAAAACAGAATTCCATTCCTTATTGTTTTGTGAACATTGTGCATCACTTTCCTGGGAGAGAGCTTTCTCTTCAGACTGCCTCTCTGAGCTCTTTGGAAAGAGCATCACAGAATCAGTACTTCATAGCAGTCACCTGCAAGACCCAGATGTATTTCTTCTGTCTTGGCTTTGCAAACCTCCTGCACAAGTCTTAAATATGTTGTGCTTTTTTAAGGTTATGGTAGGAAAAAATTCTGCATAGTTTTATTTTCTCCATTTTTGATGCATCTTAATGTTTTCAGTATAAGTCTTTGTAGGAAGACCTTTCTTCTGGTGGGAGTGCTGTGTTTGTTTCCGTGTCTGCAGTGGAATTTACTTGGAAGTCCTTCCATCCTTCTGCAGTGTTCCTGTATTCTCTTTGCAGTGCTTCAGCCTTGAAGGTTTAGGGAGGGAGGAATTCAGTTTTCAGAGAAAGGATTGTGTACTTCCCCTGTGTTCAGAACTCGGCTGTGTGAGTGCCTGGGCAACTTGACCTAATAAAATATGCTCTGAGAAGGGATGGGACTGAAGAAATTCCTTCCAACCTATATTATTCTTCCACTTTATAGAAGCTGAGGATAGAGAAGGAACAGAGACATGGATGTCTACACATGAGCCAGCAAGTTGTCAAGCTCAGTTGTGTAGGATCTAGCTCAAGCACAATGCATTTCAGAGGTAGGATGACTTGGGCAAAACCTGCTTTGGCCATCCTGTGCCTAGGAGCTTAAACCTTGCTCCCTCTTTAGTATCATCTTTTCTTGCAAAGATGGTTTAGAGAAAGAGGCAAGAACATTTTATAATTGTAGGCATCTGAATGTAACATTTGTATCGAAATCAAGGATGAAGTTATTTTAATTTGAGATTAGTAACTTCCTCTATATATCATGACTGAATTTGCAGGCATATAGGTGAATGGTTGTGAACAGTACAGTACGTATGCCATTATACAAGTCTTCACAAATTACTGAAATTATACATGCTACAGATACAGTTAAGACTAAGAAGTGGGTGAGTATGACTTTGTCAGGAGTAAAATGCAGATTAAATATGCATATACAAGATGTTGTTCAAAATCTGACTACTTTTTACAAATATAACTGGATTTATGACTGTAAATTTAAATATCTCGCTGTATGCAGACTGCTGAAATCAGAAATATTTCCCAGAAATGTAAAGAGAAACAAGATGCTTTGGAGATGAAAGATAAACAGGTAAGAATCTTGCTGACTTTTCGTCGTGTTTCTTTTTGGGTTTTTTGTCTACTCTTCTGTTAGCAGAGTGGCAAATTTGTATGAGGATGCTGCAAGTGCTTTTTACTCTCTCCAGTACACAATGTGTCTTTAGAACTCTATCAGTCAAACAGGGATTAGTTAAGAGAGGGGTTTATGCTCATAATATCAGTTGCCTGATAAAATAGTGTGTGTGTATGTATCAATAGAGCATGCCCTTTACATGAGAGGTGAGGGTTATTGCTTCTAAGGATATACGTCCTGCATCTTATAAAAGAAACATCCTTGCAAGGATATGAGACACTCTCATCTCATTTGGTCAAGAGGTGTATAAATGAAATGTATAAGGATGCAGAGTCAGAACTTCAAAGTTGTGTTTGGGCTATAGATTTTACTTAATTATAGACTAAATTTCAGATGTATTAAGCAACTGTTAAGCAATTTATTAACATTTAAGATTCTGCTTTTATGAAAATGAAAGAACTTAAAAAATTTATTTATGGGCTTGGTTGTACTTTTGCTTATGTTCTTCTACTGCCATAGTGCTATTGAAACTGTGTCATAGTTCTGTTGGAACTGTAACAGGCTATTGGGGTTTGGGTGCATGGTTATGTCAGCATTTAATAGCAGTTGCACAGGTATCCTAGGTATTTGTTGTAGGTTCTATATACCAAACTCTTTCTTGTTGGAAATACTCAAAATTTTTAGATTGAAGAAATTAATCAAGCATTCAGAATGAAAAAAGATGAAGAAACAAACAGGGAGAAGAAAATATACCAAACTCAAAAAATAATAGAGGAGTGGCAGAATGAGCTGGATACAATGTCAGTCTGTGAGAATCTTCAGCCACAAATTGATGCTGTTAATACTGAGCTGAAAAAACTACAAGAAGAAAAGGCAAATATTGATAATGATGTCAGTGATCTAAGAGCAGAAAAAAACAACCATGAGCGGGAAGAGAAAAGTAAGTTACGTATTAAGGGGTTTTTTTGTCAATTTATTTTGCTATTTTAATGAATCTACTTGTCCTGCTGTTGTGAAATAATTCAAAGTATTTACTTTAAGCCTCATAGTTGGCTTACATGTCTAGCAGTCCTCTTTCTGGTTACCAGTTTTATTAAAAGTAACAACCACTTTTGAAATCAAACGGGAAGATTGAAAAGTAACAATTGACCTTAAAACTATCCTTTAAAGAATAGTATTGCTAACCTCTGGGTAGGGAGACTCCTTTGGCAGTTTGGAAGTTTGGGGGGTATTTTTGTTATAAAGGAAGGTGTGTAGTTAGCAGGTTGTGAAAAACAATCCCAAACCTGATGAAGAAAGCAGTTTACTTTGAAAAGGCAGTATTTTAGCTACTTCATGCATTATTTTATGCAGTATATTAACTGCTGATGTTTCATTTGTCCTTCTTGGATGAACTTCAGCTAACCTTAATTCCAGAGTTTCTTTACATTAGTCTTGGATTTGCAATTAGGTCTTTCTAAGAAATAAAATGAAATTAAAAAATTGAAGCTTGACAAGTGGTGAGGGTGTTGTATACGTATTCTTCAGTGAATGTTGCTCATTTGCACGTACCTGTCTGACACTTAAATTGCCATTGAATCCAAGAAGAAACTGAGGTAAGAGTCCAAGTGACCTGGGGACGAGGATACTGTATGTTTTATCCTGAACAGAATAAATTTCTCAGGTTTTCATCTCTGTCTCTTCTGAAGAGTAGATGCTTTCATGCACAGTCTGTTGTCAGCATTTTGGGTTTTGCCAGCATAAAGTAACACAGATATTTCACATTACTAGTCTTTACTGTCTCTTTCCTCTGGGGATGTTTTTATTTTTAAATGCAAAGGTAGAAGAAGTCTCGACAAAACATACTTTTAGGGCAAAATTCCTGTATTTTTACTGTGCCTACCATATTTTGTTATTCTTTGGGTAAGTTTTTAATTCTGTTTTATATTTTAAGCTTTAATAGTTCTTAAAATTTCTTCAGAAGTAGCAGCATCTCAATTTTGGAAAGAGAAACTTAGTTCTTATCGTTTACTAATAAACCTTAGTTTTGGAGGAATGTAGTCAGTAGATACCAGAAGATGGGGGTTATGATGTGTGTTTGCTGTGGACTCTGTTCAAGAAACTACCTTAAATTACAGGAATCATTGGTCGCCTTGGACAACTTAATAATATAATGCATATGAAGGAAGAGAACCTTAAAATGAGATTCCGAGACACACATTCTGCTCTTATGTGGCTAAGAAACAACAAAGACAAGTTTAAAAAAAACCCTTGTGAGCCCATGATGCTTGAAGTAAGATTTACTTGCATACCACTCTTTTAATGGTTAGATTTTTTTATGTTTTTCTAGGCTTCGAGAATGACTGGAAGGCTTTTAAGACACATCTTGTAATGTCCTGCCAAGTACATGCTGTATATTCATAATTAGAATTCCATAGACAATGTTGTAACTGAATAAGGTGGGATGGCTCCCTTGCTCCACAAGAAGATGCCTGTTGCAGGTTTCCGCTAAGATGCAACCAGTTATTACCCAATCTTACTTCTTAAGACTTAAGTAGTTAGTTGCTGCTTAAAAAAGCAGTGTAGTTGCCAATTGAGTATCTCCCTTTGCAGCACAACCTGCTCAGCTGTGGTTACTTCTCTCTGTGATCTCTGAGTGGTTTGTTTTGGTTTGCCTCTACCCAGCTATCTAGAGACGCAGAAGTCTCTTGCCAGTTTTGCACTGTGTTTTGTTTTGGTTTGATAGCTGCTGTACTATCTAGAAATAGCAGGACTAAATTTTCAAAGAGATTATTACTATTTTTAGTGAATTCCTCCTCTTGCAATATATGTTCCATGGAATGTGAACAGCATGAGGATCTCCAGTTGCATTTCTTTTCAGAATTGCAAACTTACTTAATAAAGTATTGCTACAATTTAAATTAGTATATTAGAATATTTATATATGAATTCTTAGACTGGTAATGTACTAGGACTGCTCAAAATTACTTTCGTTCAGAATAGAATCCCAAGTATTTCTTGTTATTACCAGAACTTTGAATTCCTCTTGAAAGACCACATCAAGATAATTTTATAAATGCTTCAATAAGGATATCTTTACTTCAGGCCTTATTAACCTCTGTAGTATCAGTTGATGTGTAGATTTGTTTTCCCTGTGTTGAGGTAACTCCAGCCATCAGTCAAGTCCCAGGTAGCCAGTCACCCACCGTTCTATTACAGAGTTGGGTAGAGAATCAGAAGAGTAAAACTCATGGAGTGAGATAAAGATAATTTAATAGGGAAAGAAAAAGCCATGCACATGAGGAAAGCAAAACAATGAATTAAGTGACTGTTTCCCAAGGGCAGACAGGTATTCATTCAGTCATCTCTGGGAGAGCAGGGCACTGTCATGCACACAGTGACTTGGTGTCCTGGTTGGCCAAGGACAGGGTTAAACTTTTGTAATGCTTGAGAGGATGTGTGGCTGATGGGGCCTAATTTGTTCCATATCACCTCACCTCCTTGCTAGGAGTGGGGGAAAGGGGTTCTTGCTTTTGAGAATGGCATCCCTTTCAAGTTGGAAGAAATGGTAGGGAAGAGGCAGTCAATCTTTGTTGGGGGCTTTCAGTGTAAATTGTTAGTCTTACACCTTTTATTATTAAAATCGTTGCAGTTGCTGATTGCTTTCTCATCTTATTGCTGTTTCCAGTAAATTACTCTTACGTCAAGCCATAATTTTCACCTTTTTTGCCTCTAGTTCTTATCTCCATCCTACAGGAACAGGAACTAGGGACCCCTCCCTGAGGAGGGAGGAGTGGCAAGGTTTCAGTGGGCCTTCTAAGCTGAAGAATACCATTCCTAAACTGACATTTGGGAAGCCATAACTCCAAATGTCCCCCCTTCCTTCTCCTTCCCCTCACGTTATATACTGAGCATGAGGATCTGGAACATCTCTTGGTCAGTTTGTGTCACCTGTTCTGGCTCTGTTTACTCCCAGTCTCCCATGCACCCATACCTTACCACTGTGGCAGCACCAAGAGTAGAAAAGCCTTGGCTCTGTGTAACCTCCACTCAGAAATAACAATCATCTTGGTATTATGAACCTTCTGTTCAGCACAAATCCAAAATACAGCCCCATACTAGCCACTGTGGAGAAAACTAACTCTACCTCAGCCAAAACCAGTATACTTTGGTATCATGTAAATTAGTCCCATGTACTTAAAATTTCCAGCTTTCAAATTGTTGTTAACTGTACCCAGCCTTTGGCCATTTTGAAATTATTAAATTGTGTAGTTCTGTGTAATTTTGCTTTTGTGTGTCATGTATAGTGACATAATGTCTAATAACTAGTGGAAGTTAACTGAAAAACATGAACATTAACATTTCATTCAGATTTGACATGCTTCATTTTAAGTATGTGGGGGTTTTTCTTAGGAATTCAAAGCTTGAGGAGTGTTGTGTTTTCTGTTGTTAATTGAAAAACCCTTACTAGTGCTAGAGCAGAGCCATTAGACATAAGAAGGGGATTGTTGCACTTGAAGGTCAGGATGGAGCAGAAGAGAGAATATGTGTGGTGAGAGATGGTGATAACTTTGGGAGTGCTGAAAAAGGATACAGATGACTGAAAAGTAAGCACAGTGATCTGTGGCTTACCACAGGTTTCCTCAACCAAGAGAGCTGGTTGCAAAAAAGGCAGGAAATACATTTTTAAAGACATTGTTCTTGTTTTCATTAAATGTAGGTGTGGATATCATCTTGACTGTTTAAAATGTTTTTTGGGGTGGTATGTCAAATTGTATTAAATGACTTGCTCATTAACTTTCTTTATTAGATCAATGTGAAAGACAGTAGACATGCAAAATACATTGAAAATCACATTTCAGCCAATGACATGAAGGCTTTCGTTTTTGAGTGTCAAGAAGACATGGAAACATTTCTAGTGGAGGCAAGTTTGGCACCAATTTTAAAACTTTAATTAAGTACTAAAGTAGGAGCCTTGAACTTGGAAGTCTGCCAAGTAAATCTGTATGACAGTGATAGGTATCTATACCATAACAAGTAGATAATGCAAAGTATTCAGATATTTTCTTTAGAATTAAGGTTTTCTTAAAGCTTAGACTAATTGGAAGGACGCACATTAAGAAAATGAGTTTTTTTAGATTGTCTTCCTTGGAAAGGCAATAATCACTTAAGTAGAAAATACTGTGTACAAGAAAATGGTTAGAGTTGAAATCTACAAATCTAGCACCAAAATTTTCTATTGCCCTTTGACTAAAGAGGCAGGAAGCATCTTTTGTGCAGGTCCAAGCAGCAAATCAGCCTTGCACTTTCATAATACTGCTGTCTCCTGAATCAGTGAGAAGAATTTTTCCCTTTGAAAGTTAGACAGATGATGCAGGAGAAAAAAAAACAGAAGATAGGGTATTAAACTGTCATAACATTTCCTAACTACAGTCAACACAGCAGTGTATTTAGTTACAAATTGTCCTGCAATTGACAATTGAAGGCTCGTCCACTTTTTTATACTTGAACAGTAGTGTTGGTATATCCAGTTCTGGGGGCTTATCTTGCTTGTGTGACTGTGAAACTGAGTTCAAGGCTGCTTTAATGAGCTCATTCCTTATATGATTAGCTCTTTAGACTGAACACTTGGCCCTGGATTTCTTTGACTGCTTTTGTTTTCTCACATAGTATTTTCAGAGATGTTAATAGAGCTTGATTTTAGAGAACTTGGTTATTTCTGAGCTAGAGGGAATTTGTGAGTTCTTCCAGAGGTCATCAGTTGGAAATAATTCTGTCTCTGTGAATCAATAATTAATATTTTAGTTGCATGTAGTTGAATTTTTCTGGTCTTTACCTAATAATCTAGTATAATCTAAATATAGGTGCGTGATCATCAGAAGCTAAGAGTGAATGCTGTATGTGCACCTCCTGAATCATGTGCTGAAAAATTACCTTCAAGACCTATTGAAGAATTACAGTATGTATCTGATTGTATTGGGGAAATGGTTTTAAATGCAGTGGGTTTGTTTTGTTGCTATATATTAGAATTTTTTATGCGTATCACGTTGTCGCCAGTTCAGTTCTGGGTTAATGAGACTTCTTTCTGACCCTTCAATAAATTCAGCCTGCTTACCTGGTGAATTTGATTTGTGGTGCTTGCTTTTTTTATCTTTTCTTCAGCCAATATGGATTTTTTTCGTATTTACGAGAGTTATTTGATGCTCCTCCTCCTGTGATGAGTTACCTTTGTTACCAGTACCGTGTTCATGATGTTCCTGTGGGAACACAGAAGACCAGAGACATGATTGAAAGGGTAAGGTATCTGAGGAAGCACAAATGCACCTCTGGTATGGAGTTTTATTTTGGAAATTGGTGAGTAAATGCGGAAAATGCAAAAAATTGCTTTAGCAATTTTATTTATCCTTTTTATTTGCCCTGTAGAAGTGGGAACAGTTCATTATGGGCTAACATATTCCAAGACTTATTAATAAATTCAATCAACCTAATAATTTACTAAACCTAATTGACAAATATAGCTGATGCTGCATATATAAACAGAAAAACATTTTTAGTGAAATGTACCTTGCTCTATGATGCCTTGGGAAGGCTGACAAGAAGCTGAGACTGGGCAGCGCTAGAGAATAAAGTAGGTATCTATTGAAAGGCATCACCTATGGAGGCTCTTTGCTGTTTCTGGTTTACTGGACATTTTTTCTCTTTATGTATCTTGAGTTACAGTAAATCTTTGGTTATTTATAGTATCCTTTTTGACATGAGTAATTTAAAACTAGCAGCTTCTTTTTTCCTACAAATGGATTTGCTTGACTAATACATTACAGCTCACTTTGTGATTTCATTCATTAATTCTTGAATACTTTGTGTCTTTGTTACACATGATACTTGTGTAACATGTTACATATTCGAAACAAATACAATCCATGTTCACTATGCAGTACAAATGCTAACAGTTTTTTAGTGGTGTCTGTAATACCTTAACAATCAGACCTGTTTAATTACTTATGGTAATATACTCTGACAGTAACTCAACAGTTCTTTCCTGACCAGTCTGAATTACAAGTATAATGCTGCATTAAACTTAGCATCTTTTTGTAATGGTTGTTAATAAGTAGGTCTTGTACAAGCTGAAGGGTTTTTTTTACTGTGTTTATCAATCACATTTATTCCTTGTTCTGAAGTGTATTGCCTTAAGTAATGCTTTTGTTCTTAGGTCATACAGGAAACCAATCTGAGGCAAATGTATACAGCAGAAGAAAGATACGTTATTAAAGTATCTTCTTACACAAAACAAAACCTCTCTAGTAACACTTGCTTGAGAGAGGCACAGTATCTCACTAGTTCAGTGGATATGGATGAAAGAGGACAGCTGGAAAACCAACGACAGGTAGAAACATATTTCTGTAACTTGTCTATGTTGGGAACTACTACCCATTTTATCATGCATTAAGCAGAACCTACTTGCATATGTTAGTATGATGTGCAGTATGAATGCTAGTGGTGCATGTTCTTTTATTTCAGGCTATCAGTAATACATTGAAGTCACTGGATGCACGTTTGACTGCACTGTTCAACAGACAGAAAATTCTGGAACACCAGGACAATAAGCTCAGGCAAGAGAAGAAGGAGCTTTTAGAGAGAGGAAACCGGAGGAGGCAGTTGGAATCAAAAATTAGTGTCAAGTATGATAGGTAGGAAACAAGCTATGTTATCTATGAAAAAATGTATGATATCTATGTTATCATTTTAGAAGCAAATATATTTTTGATTTCTCTTACTGCAGTGTGCTTTTACCCTTAAAAAGTAACCAGTAGTTGAACATCAGATACAGGTAATAATCAAGACAAGGAAGGTGTTTAGAAATTACAACACTATCTGAAACAATATGTAGCAGTGTTCCAGATGATTTTCTGTAATAAAATCATAGGATTACGGTTACCTATCACTGCATGTATTTACTTAATGTCTAGTGTGCCTTGGTCTTTATTAAGGATCAAAGATCCTCCACACTTGTACCATGATTACATCGTCCCACTCCAATGGCTGTCACTTAGGTACACTCACTCTGGTCTCTTCAGCCAGGTGCAGCCATCACAGACAAGCAGCCCCCCCACCCCCGAGTTATGATTTGAGTAAAATTATTGCTTGCACTTAGACTTCCAAACACATGAGTGCTGAGTGGAGTCCATTGTTCAAAGTCCCTTTTCCTATACATGTTATTTTTCAAGTTACCTAGTTTTCCCTTTCCTCACATTTGTTTGCACCCTTGAATACGTAATAGTAAGAGTCCTGTGCTTTTCTGCTGCATCTCATAATGTCTATTCGATAATACAATGTCCAGCACTTCGCTCTTCCACAGGAGATGCAAAGGCTGGACAGCCTGGGAGCAGTCTCAGTAATGGCAGATAATAGTGGCTTTTTGACTGCAGAGGTTAAAGAACTTTGTTCAGTCAGGGACAGCAATGTTGCCCAGTACAGACTGAAGTTTCTTTTGACACTGAGTTGATGAGTAGTGAAGCTGTTTTTGGCCTTTAGGAATAGAGATTCAGGGCAGTCTCCACTGGGATAATAGGAAAATTGTCAGAAATAAGACCACTTGTTATGTTATATAATTACCTTTTTATTTAGGTATCTTCTGTATCATAAGTAGGAACAGTGTTGTGTCTCCTCTGTAATTTTTACACTCTGCTGCTTCAAAAATATATTATGTTCATGAGCTACAGTGAGCAATTGGTAACCCTGGTGAACGTTCACAGGACTTGCCCAGCAGTGGGGCACACTGAGAAATTTGGGTCACACAAAGCATCCCACAGATACACTGCAGCATGTTTGGTGCATTTACACTACTGCTAATGCAGATAGAAATGCTCATTAAATATGAAAGAGTCACAAAACCACAGGGTTTCCAGGTAAACTGAAGTCAGTGGAGAATAACTGGTTTGTTACAGAGGAAGGAAGGTGGAAAGGTGGTGTGACTTTTCCCTTTGCCAGGAGAACTGTCACTAAAGGCTGTGTTACCCGTTAAATTAGAGTAGGGGACTGCTGTTTAGTCTTCCAGATGGAGTTTCAGACTCAGATGTTCACTTATGTCCCTGAAGACCACTGTGGTACCCCTGTAGACTTACTCGACAATAGTATTTTCAGATAATACTTTTGCATTTCAGAGCCTGAAATTACGTGAGAGCTGTATCATTGCCTGGAGGAGAGGCTTTTTGTTTTACTTCAGTTACTTTTTTGGTTTGTAACATGACTTGCAGGTATGGCTTTTAGGGACATAGTTTAGTGAGGCGTCTGGCAGTGCTAGGTTAGAGGTTGGACTCAACGATCTTAAGCTCTTTTCCAACCTAACCGATTCTGTGATTCAATTGTAGTGCAAGAAAGCAATGCCCTTCAATGCAAGGGGTGCCTTGATATTGACTACACTGTTGGGTTTCACACGTGGACAGTGGTGCTGAGCCTTTCTGGGACAGGGGCTCCCTTTCTCTGGGTCCTGAATTTGTGTTCCCATCTGCTCTTATGGCCCTGTGCTCCTCTGGGCTTGTGGAGGTGGGCATTTCATGGATTGATAGCTCCTGTGGTGGGCCTGGACATAGCCAAGATTCAGGGTATATTATTTGGTCTTCTGCCAGCTGCTGTTGTCTCTTTTCTATATGTGTGCAGGTGTGCTTTTATCAAGTACCCTAACAGAAAGCTAAAATTGACATAAGTCACAACTACTTCATTGTTTTACAGTTGGGTTCACGAGGTATGGCATGCCCTTTGTATGTGCTTGATTAGTCTCCATGATCACCTTCTCCACTGTGCCCCTAGAATTGCTTCCTGAAGGGACTTGGCATACAATTTTCCCTGAGATGAAAGTGAGAATGACCAGTTTGTAGTTTCCTGTATCATTCTCTTGGCCTGTTTAGCAGTTTTGGAAGGTCTCCAAATGCTTAGCAGCTCACTAAATATCATGGTTCCTCTTCCATGTTCTGAGGGTCTAAAACAAGAGAAAATTCTATTTTTCTGCACTAAGATGAGGATATAATTTTTTTTTTTGACTAGAATATGTAACAAGAACGAAGCAAACTTCCTGAACTTGCCTGTGTTGTATTGTTGTAAAGAACTATCAGAGGAACAAAAGTATCATTCCTTACACTGATTTTTTTTTCTTTTCTCATATTTGAAATTTACAGAAGTAAGGGACTATGCTTGCTGAATGGTGCTGTTAATAGCCAAAAGCAGAGTTTCTTTAGCTGTTATTTTTTTGTCTGTTGTGTTTTTTTGGTTTAAAGTGCATAAGCTGGGAATGCCTCCAATGTGCTTGGAATGTTTAGGATTACAATTTCCTATTATTGCTAACTGTTGGTTTGTGATCAAGTTTAAGATTTTTTTGTATTTTTAGTACAATTTATTTTTAATCACGATTAATCAAATATTGATTCCTTCCATAGTTTAAGACAGCTGGAACAAGATGCTATTGACTTACAGAAGGAATTTCAGCTGGCAAATGTAAAAATCAAAGAAATAAATAAACAGAAGGCGGAACTTGTTACTGAATTGATGCATCTCATCAAGGTATGTATTTTTAACTTGGTATGTGTTCCACTTTTTATGAAAAGTCCAATTCTTATAATTTAAGTAGGAGACATGCAACATTTGTTACTGTCAATGTGTTTAAGCTAGCTTTCTTAACTTTTTCCATTTTTCATCTCCTTTTCAGTTTTTAGTTTGTATTTCTGATAATTATTTTAAAATTGCTTAAGAGAAATAGAAACAAACCTTTTCCTGTGCCCAACTTCATATTGTAGAAACTTTGCGTTGGCATGACAAATAGTGAAGATCTCAGACCCTGGCTCAGCATTGTGGTCAGGTGCTAGCACTCTCAAAATTTTATCTTGTAGATCCCCTAGGTCTACAGTTGAAGCTTTCATTAAGGGAGAGGATTCATTTGTACTTATATACTGATCATAAAAAGCATAGTAAACAGTTGCTTTCAATGGCCCGTAATTGTAGCTACCCTTTAGACAGTAAACAATCTGTTTATGGTTTTGAAGCCTCTGAACTGTTCCTGAGGCTGAGTAGTTTGAAAAAAACCCAAACATTTTAATGTCAGTGTTGCCAAACTAGGTTCTGGTGATCGCTAAAGCCTGTTATGTAACTTGCCAAAAACAGCCTTGTTTAGTTGTCATGTGCTGTTCCAGTTATGACATTAGATATAAGAGTTGCTGTATATCTTGTCAGTCAACTTCGTTGTCATTACAGCATGCATGTCTTTTGTGTTTATTTTTTGACTTTTTGTCATCTCTATATGTGACATATGACATCCACCAAAATCCACCTGTTGGATTCTTCTCTGAGTAATGACTGAGATAGCCTTAGCTTTTCTTACATTTCACATGTTGGTATATAGTAAAGAGAAAGAGAATGGGAGGAGGGAGGGTTAATGTAAAATTGTGGGTTGAAAATGTGTGTGTATATGCATCTACATATGTGTATTTATATATATTTGGTTGAAGTTACAGAAATTATATATAGATGCACATTTAAAAGTACATGAGGACTATAAATCCTGAAGAACTTGGGTCACTACTTTTCATTGTATTTGTCAGCAGTATTGATGAGCTGAACATGGTGTGAGATTGTACTCACAGATTGTTACGTGTAAAAGGATGAGTAGTTTCTAAAGTAGTGATTATATCAGTTTTGAGTCTGGTGAAAAAAGCCCTGCTCTATTTTCCTCTGTGTAGAGGATCATACCACTGAACATGGTCAAAGTAGCTTTGGCTCTTCAGATGACCAGAGTGACTACTGAGAAGAGCAGACTACAATCAGAGTACAACGCAGGAACTGTAAAGCTAAGAGCTGCGCAGGTAACAATATTTACGAATACTGGAGTATCTACTATGAAAACATCTCACTGGGAAACCTATATAGTGTTGAAAAGTATGCTTCCGTGTCTTTGTTTAGAAGTGGGTGTTAGTTTGACTTCAGGCACTTTATATAAAGGAGAATAGTAGCTTTCCCTTCCTCAGTTAAGACAGCTAAGCTGGTGTGAAATGTGCTGCTCAGACCTCTTATCCTGGATCTTTTTATTGCAATAAAAAGCGTGTAAAAAGGCCAGATGTTACTCGAAGGATTACTTTCTTCTGACTCTGTCCATAAACAAGGAGTTCCATGCCACTTGGGAAATACAAGCTCAAGATGAACCAGAAAGTGCAGCAGCTGTTTTGCCTTTCTTTCATAGCTCATTTTTCATACTGTAATTAAATGCCTTTCTTGGAGGACAGAAAAGAGACTAAATGGTCCTTTTCTTGGTAGATTGCATTAGGAAGCTATGCTCTCTTCAGGTAAGAAGTCTGAGGAGTTAGTTGCACAGCAAGTACAAATTTCCAAGAGCAGAGGATGCTGTCACTGCTTGTGGATTGCTGCAAAGCAATACAAATTTTCGTATTTGTGTAGTAGTACAATCTTTCAATGCACTGGGGAATAAACTGTCAAGGTAAAGGGTGGTGAGTTGCGTTTTGGTTTTTTTTTTGTCTTGCAAGAGTTCAGCCAACTATAACCTAGTAATTCAATTTGATCATAAAGATAAAAGTGAAAATTGAAAAGCAGCTTGAAGGGTAGGAAATAGTTATTTTACATGGATGGGTGCTTCCAAAAAGAGTGGTCTTAGCATGTAGTTCGAAGACCACTTGTTATAGTTACCATCACTTGCAGGAAAATTAGATAGAGGAGAACTTTTTAAGAGGAGCAGAAAGTAACTTGAACACAGAGACAAGTCCAGCATGTTACTTAGAAAACCACTGTTGCATAAGTTCTTCCACGTGATGTGTCTTTTATTCAGTTTATCAAAGTTCAGTGAAAATCACTGAATTGCTGGAGCTCAGTAAGGAGTAAGAATGGCTACAAAGCTATGTTGGTAATGTATATTGTCACTGGGAAATTCATTTAATGTTTCTAGTTGTCTGCCCACATCTTCATCATTTAGGGAGCAGCTTGGGCTGGCACATATGTCTGCTCAGATCAGTAGACAGGATTTCTGATAACGTTCTGATAATTCTTAAATATTTTCTCCTTCCTAGTAAAAGGTGTGTATTAGTCAAGTGTAGCCCTATTGAGGCCCCCTCAGGAAACCAACAAGAACATTAACATTGCCATGTTATTTTTAATGTATAGAAGAAATAAGGAATCAAAACTTGTCTATTTATATTTGTCTAAATGTTATTTTGTATGTTGGAATTGACAGTCAACTGGCAAAGTTGAGTGGATATTGAAACTTAGCTTGTTGAACTGTCAGTGCGTTTATTCTAGTACACACTTCATAGTAACATCAAATGTCTATTGCTTTCTAGTTTTTCTGTTGCATACTGAAGTTTCTCCTGTCAGATACGTATTTTCATCTTCACTGAAGAATTTTACTTACCTTAGCTTGGATCAGGCATATTTGATATTGAATCTGTTTGAGATTTTAAGTGCCTACAGATCCCTTCAAGTGGGAGCTTTATATACAATTGAGAAATGAGAAATTCCCCTATTCAGAAGATTCAGAATTGATTTGGGCTGTGGAAATGATCAAACACGTAAAATTTATGCTTCTTGTAGAAAAAAAAGTATGGGTGCCTCTCATGGGATCCTTTGCCCTCATCATCATGTCAAAATATTTCAGATGAAGCCAGTTGACTTTTAAATTTGTGGAATCCAAAATATTATTACAGGGCATATGCAGATATCCAGTGGAACATAACCATTGTGCTGTACAGTTCTATTTATGCTAATTCAGTATGGCTTGAGATCTTGGCTGTAAATAAAAGGAGGGACATCCTCCCTTTACTGTTTTATCTGTATGGTTCTAATGCCAGTCCTTGCAACCCATGTGACATTTCCCTCCTCTGCAATAGACTTCATGAAGTAGAAAGGATGGTCTAAAAAAGGCCTTCTCTAAAAATTTTCCAACCTTTCTGAAAACACCAACGCAGTATAGAAAAATATTTTTACAGTGTGTTTGTGGAGATTGTGAAATGCTTATCTGTAATGCAAAGATCTATTTCATAGTGCTTGGTGGAGAGGGGGGGGAAGAGCAGAGTTTTTTGAGTTGATACCTGCTGAGAACAGCAGCCCTGACTCTTGTGAGTGTGAGATGATCACTAATGATCATACCCATTACTACCACTTCTGTTGTATTTAATAAATAAAGATCAAATTCAGAAAATAGTGAGAGTGACTATCAGTGTCTGTGTCCTGTATTTTAAAATTGTGGAACAAGCATTTCTATAACTGTATGATTTCCAAATTAAAACTGGTTTTTTTTTCACCACTGGAGGGCTCCTATAATTAGCTGAACTACACAACAGTAAAACTTTGGAAGATAACTCTTGAATCTACGTGCATACTTGTTAAGATGATAGAAAATAAATTTAGCTGTTTCCGAAGAACTTGCTTTTGATCAGTTTACCTTGACACCTGTTGACTTGATGACCAGAGAGGTATAATGGGTTCTGTTAGTTGAGGCAAATTTTTCTTGTGTTTTAATAGTCTAATGTCACCTCATTTTTCTGCTTCAGATGTGGTTTATTGCTAGTGTTGCCTCTGGAAATTTCACAATAATATATATATAAAAAAAAGATGGTGATATTTTAAATTATCTTTTAATATTTCTAACAGCAACGTTTTCATGAACTGGATAATAGGAAGCACTTTCTTTATGAGAAGTGCATTGGATTGATAAAACAAGCTCGTCACATCTGCAGATTGGGTCCGGATCAAGATTTTCCAGAAGAATTTCAAGTTGTATGTACAAAAAGAAATTGTCACATATCTCTTGAATTTCTGACTTCTCCTGCAAAGGATATTGTATATTTTTTATTAGAAGGCTCCCAGTAAAAGATCACATGTACTTGTGTTACTGTCATTAGTCTTTTAAACCACCTTTAAAATAGTGCTGAGATACCCTTTGACTACCATTTTGTTTTGTGCACAGGGGAGAGAAAATTAGATCTTTAATTCCAGTTGAAATCCACAGTCTCGTGTTCACAGAAATAAATAGAGGCCGTATTTTTCTACCTTTCTGCTCTAATGAAGCAACACAAAAGAACTGAGGTCTGGACTCAGCCTCTTAGAAGTATTCATTTGCATGGCTTATCTAGCATAGTCCATGTTTTATACCAAATCTCTGAGTATCTGTGCCTGCCCGAGACAGGCAACTAAGGAGCAACTAATTATATATGGCAATTATGTAACAGCACTTCCAACCTTCTTCTTTCTCTGTCTAAAATAGTTAGTGAGGGAATCTTGCCATGTTAAATTTTGAGTATGTGACACCCTGATTAAAAGTAACAAAATAGTTTATGGTTCATTCAGTTTGGGTTTTTTTTTTTAAGAAAACTGGAGTCCTTCATTAGTATTGCTTTGTAACGTGTATAATCCTTTGTCTTTAGGCTTTTCAGACTCTTCCAGACACATTGGAGGAAATTGATGCTTTTCTGAATGAAGAGAAAACCAGGGCTTCCTGTTTCACAGGCCTCAGTGCTTTGGTATGTTCATTGTTTTCCTTCCCTCTCTATCCACATTGTACTTGTTTCTAGCACTCTGTGCTAGATCTCTTGGTATAATAAGCTAGACAGTAGGAACAGTGTGCTGTAAGTGCTAGATTTTGCAACTACTCAGATTCCAAGTAGGTTCTTTAAAAAACATGCCTTTAAAAAAGAGTTGCAATAATCTGAGAGAAACAAAGCTTTATAGTTTCCTTGCTTTGAAGCTAAAAATGTGTCTTGTTTAGTGTGCAGTGCCATAGTCTGTGTAATTGTGTTTGAATAGCATCAATATAGTGTGGTATTTTTACAATCAGGGTTAGAATTAGCAAATATTTTGCTGACTGCTTGTTTTTTATTCTGGCAGGTTGTTGAAGAATACAATAAGCAAACACAGGAAATACAGCAGTTGACAGAATATCTAGAGGAAAAGAAAAATGAGTTAAATAACTACAAGCAAAACATTTCACAGGTAATAGCTCAAGCTATTACTTCTATATCATTATTATAATTCTACATCATTGTAGGAGTATATGTACAGAAACAAAGGGTAACATATCAGATTGTTTTGAGTGTGAAGTGAAATGTTAACTTCGGTAATTATGATGTTTTCTCAATGTAAATGCTATCTCCAAGGGAAAATACAGTTCTTAAATTGATTTTATGTGAATATATCTATTTTTAGGTCAAGGAAAAGTGGCTAAACCTCTTGAAAGTAATGATTGAACAAATTAATGGAAAATTCAGTAGGTTTTTTAGTTCTATGCAGTGTGCTGGTGAAGTTGATCTTCATATGGAAAATGAGGTATGATTGATTTTTTTTTTTTTTTTTTAATAACATTCATATTTTCTTGCATAATGTTTTGGTCTTATATTGCTAGAGAAAAATAAGTTTTTCTTAAAAAATGCTGAACTTCTACTTAACACTTCCGGTATACTAGAACATACTTTCCAGTCTGATTGAAGGCAAGTGAGTCTTTATCCCGAGGACTAGGACTTCACCTCCTGACTTTTGGAATAGGCTTGCAATTTACAGATTTTGGCTAGAAACACTGTATTTACTTAGTTGTTACTCAGATTTGTGAAGCTTATGATTTAATTTTGCATTTTCAGCTAACTTTTATCCACTGTTACCATCTAAATCTTTTATTATTAGGTGTAGATTCGGTTCTACATGTAGTTTCTACTGGAGTCTGGGGGCATTTTTTCTGTTCTGAAGGCAGCCGTCATTTGGCCCATCCTGTTACCATCTCAGTAACCTTTATTGGTAGGATCTGCCTCTGGTGAAGAGTTTAAAGCATCAATAGAACTTGGGGAGAAATATTCACTGCAATTAACAGAAGAGGGAAATTTGGTGGTTTTTTTTTTGATATAATCATTTCAGTGATCAATTTAAAACTTTCATATGTTAACCCATAGACTACACAATAGTGAAAGTTACCACAATAATTCTTTTCTGGCTTTTTTTACTGTTGTAAATTATTCAAGCAGCTTTTCTTAAAATAGCAGTGGCAGTTATTACTCAGGGCAGAAGAGTAACTGGTAAGACTCTTTATGTGAACTGCATAAAAATGTTTACCTGGAGACTAGTAATATGAAACAGTAGAACATTAAAATGTAGACTTTTCAGGTCTTTTGATAATTACTTCGACAGATGTCTATTACACAAAAACTGTCTTTTAAGATAAGAGTATGTTGGGAGTGACAACACAGAAGGAACAGTAAAGCAGTTTAAAAGCAAAACATGTGCAGAGTGCCTTTCTGAATGTCTTCTTTGGAAGGTCTTGCTTGTCTCTAGCAAAGATGTCACAAACAGTTTTAAGAGATTAGCTAGCAGTTCTGTGCCATTGAGTAAAACTTCTTTCCTTGACGGATCAATGGTTACAACCCTTCTGGGTGGATAATCTGTTCTTGAGTTTGTATTCCTTACCATTCTCTTCAGGAGAATCTTTTGTCTCACCTGTAGGTACGAAGAGAGACTCTTGAGATAGAATTACTTTTTATTAGAAATATTTCTGTGACACTGAAATTCAAGCCTTATAGGGGTCTTGAGATCTGTGGATGTCCTTGGTGACACTATCTGCTGTCACCATTGGATAATAGGAGGAACTGGATATTAGGAGGAACTTCTTTACAGAAGGGGTGAGTAAACATGTAATGGACTGAGGAGGGAGGTGGTGGAGTTACCATCCCTGGAGGTGCTGAAGGGATTACTGGACAGAGCACTTAGTGCCGTGGTCTGTTTGCCAGGTTAGTGTTTGGTCATAGGCTGGGCTCTGATCTCAGAGGCCTTTTCCAACCTAAGTGATTCTGTGATACAGTGTGAAACACTTCACTGGGTTCTTCCTTAACATCCTAGCAGAAGCCTCTGTGACAGTCTGACTTTCCTTGGTAACACTTAGTAGCCAGAATTTGTACTGCTAGCCGTGATAACCCTCACATTCCTTGATTCACCGCAAGGAGTTTTGAGCATTGTTTTTGTAGGGTTATGGAACATCTGTCACTTATACAAACTGGCATTCAAAATAGTATGGCAGTAGTCAAGGTCTGAGTCATGCCATCATGGCTGCTTCATGTGAATCTTTTTTATTTGGGTTTGCTAGCCTGTATGTTGTTCACTTTTTCCAACCTAGTTCTAGTCTTTGCCAATGCATCTGAAATTACCTAGATTCTGGGTTTTATTTATACATGAAGTTGTAATCAGAACAACTCACAGAATCACAGATAAGTTGGAAAGATTGACAAGGATCATCAAGTCCAGGGGTTAAGTAATTGGCCCATACAGGAATTGAACCCACAGCATTGTGTTCTGACCAACCAAGTGAATGAGCTGCCAGCTTCAGGAATAATAGAGAGTACTCTGAAGATTTCTTTCTCATCTTAAGCGTGAATGCATTTTGTTGCATGGTCCTTCTTTTGAACCACATCTTTTATCCTGATACCTTGCATCATTGGCTAAGGCTGCTGACAAGTTTCACTTTCCTGATAAAGAAAAGTCAGGGTTGAAATACTTGTGTGTGGTTTTCCCATTGAAGTATGAAAAGGAAATGGCTGTCCTGATGGATTTTGTGCTGTTAGCACTTGAAGAGGTTCAGATTGGTACTCAACCTACACACAGCCCATTACTCCACTGTTCAAATTGATAGTTTCTTAGTACCTATTGTACCTATTCTAGTATCTTTTTTTTTTTTTTTCTGATGAATGGCATTTATAGGGATGTTGCTCTCTAGCCAAGATTTTTATTTTCCTGTTGATGTTCTTACTATGTATGAAGCCTTTCTTAACAAGAATTAACAAATCATAGTCATGGAAAGGGAATGGTGTTGGAAATTCTCTAGCAAAAGTAGACAGGAGTTAAGGAAAACAGATGAAACAATTAATATAGATGAACCAGAATTAATATATTGATTTTAAGTTGAACTCAAGCAGTTGGTAGACCCATGTACGTTTTATAAATGTCCTTTTGTTTGCATGTCATCATATAATAAGTTGTAATACAAAGAAAATGAGTTTTAAAGGAACTGGCTTTCACAGGAGGAGTATGAGAAGTATGGAATTCGCATTAGAGTCAAATTTCACAGTAGCAGTGAGCTTCATGAGTTGTCTCCGTATCATCACAGTGGAGGTGAGAAAACGGTTTCCACTATGTTATACCTGATGGCTCTGCAAGAACTCAACAGATGTCCTTTCAGGGTTGTTGATGAAATAAATCAGGTGAGAATCAATAGTGTGGTATTGCTCTTTCTATATACAGATGCTTATGACATAGTGGAGAGAACAGCTTTTTTTTTTTTTTTTTTTTTTTTTTTTTTTTTTTTTTTTTTTCTTTTCTTTTCTTTTCTTTTCAGGGCATGGATCCAATCAATGAGAGAAGAGTTTTTGAAATGGTTGTGGAAACTGCTTGTAAAAAAAGGACATCTCAGTACTTCTTGATTACACCAAAGGTGTGTGGCAGAAAATGAAATAGGAAGTTTAAAGTGTAGGAAAATAGGATTTTATGTGACAATACACTAATAAACACTGTATAACTTACCTCTGTTTTACCTAAGAACTTTGGATTAAAGAGAGGATTTGTCCATTTTAAGGACAGTCAGGCAAGAATTCAGACAATTTAGACCAAGGCTCATCTCCTCAGAAACCCACTCTGGAGTTGTGGCCTCACTGGAAATATCATGTGTCCACCAGTGGACAGGGTTACTGTGGAAAAAGCTGTAAAAGGTAATGCCTCTAGCTAACACAGAATTCAGACAGTAGCAGACACCAACTTTCAAACAAGTCAGATGATGATATTGGAGGAGGAGCAGGCGAGTGCTGCTGACATCAGAAGAACTAGAAGAGTCCCACATGATTACTTGAATAGTTTTCCTATATTAATCTGAGACTTAGAGGCTCAGAAAAGGTGATACCTGTGCTCTGAGAGGGACCAGTTTAATAGTACTTTTCTGTCAAAATTTAAAAAAAAAAGGAGTTGACTTACTTGTCATGCAGCAATGCGGTGCCAAGGCTTGAAAGGTGTAAATAGGGTGGCTGCTCACCGGCACTATGAACAGAGACTAATGTGTTCAGCTTGATCCAAGACAAATTGAAACAGTAAAGATAACTTGTACAGGGAGACAAGAGTCAGTAGTGTGCTGGTTTTTATTAAGATATCACTTCTGTATCCCATTATACACTGTATTTTAGAAAGTCTGGCTGGTATGTCGTGTTCTTTCAGTAAATAGCAATTGAAGAGTCTGAGTAAAGCCACCTCATGGCATTTATCTTACTGGTAGGAGATGGAAGGTAATGCTTGTTCCTTCTGATCTTGCAGTAGGCTTACCTCCATGCAGTTTGGTCATTTCCTGACCATGTTACTACTTTTTTGTTCTGTGTTGCAGCAGCCCCCTTGTTAGAGGGTAGAAATGAGCCAAGACACAGACTTTTTTTTATCACAGCATGAAGAGAGTCCTGGTTTATTCCTCTTCACAGCTTAGCCATCCTGTCTCCAACCATTCACTGACTCTGGCTGCAGAAAGCTCCTACTGTAGGTTTCCCTTGCAGCCTCTGACTGCTGGGTATTTCCTGCTAAACTATGACTGCATATATTAGTTTGCAGGCTCTGAATGCAGGCTTTTATCTAGCTAGACTATGACTGCAGGTTCCAACGACAGGCTCTAACTGCAGACCCAGACTGACCTCACAGCAGTGATTTCCTCTCCCCAGGATCCTTCTTCCTCATCATCCTCGCATTCATGATCTTCCATGATCCCCTCACTAGCTAACCCACTCACTTGTATCACACTTATCTTTATTGGATGTATCTGTGACTCAGCAGGGGCAAGGCTATACTGGGAAGTTAACACAGCTGTTGCTTATCAGGGGCAAGGTCTCCTGTATTCCCTTCTACAGTTCTGTGTTACCTATTCCCTTTTGTCTTCTGTGATTCCTCTCCTTATTGAATCAGCTTTTCCATCCACTCCTACTTAGAGAAAGAGCAGTATGGTTTGGATGTTGAAAGATAGATAGCTCTACTAACTCTAATGCTTCCCAAGTTTAAGGAGTTGTAGAAAATTGCTGTCAGGGGTCCAGAGTGTGTTGTAAAAGTTGAGTCTGTTTTCAAATTACTAAGAACAGACAGTGAAAATTTGAGTTTTTTCAGAGCTAACCAGAAAGATCAAAATAAAAATAAAAATGCAGAATTTAAAAAATCTCAGAACTTTAAAAAAGCAAAGAAGTCAAATAATGGTAAGAGGAAACTCAAGGACTATGTTGCAGCATTATTCAGCAGCAAGGGAGTGCTGTGAAGAGGTTGCTGAAGATACTCTTTATGCCTCCTTCACTCTTACCCCCATAAGCAGGTGACATGGCAAGTTATAATGGCCTGTTGCAAAAAACTTAGTGAGAGAACACATCGTGTAAAGGTTTAGTTGATTGAGAGTGTTTGTGTGGGCTGCATTAGAGGATGATTAAAAGGCTGCAAAGGGCAGGCTGAGAAGGCCAGACTGCTGCTCATGGCTTGCCTGCAGTTCCTCAGCTTATGCTATGTGTCACCACTTAGAAGAAAGCAAGTGGGTAATCACCTACTAGAAAGTGTGACAATTTGTCATACAAAGCCAAGTTCCATGTGTGTACCCAGTGGATACAGGAAGAACTGTGACCCTGGTTTTCAGCATGTTGACACCCTTTTTGTTTTTTGGTTTTTTTTTTAAGCAAGCTGCAGAGGGGAGTGATATAAATTAATATGTGGTAAAGTTGATTAGGAGTATTGTATTTTGAATAGTTGTGATTCGCTGTCATAATAGATGAACTGAACATGTTCTTAGAAGTAGGTTTGAAAATAAGTGTTTTTAATACAAATCTGTGGTGAAACAGATTATGTTTATTAAGCATACAGATAAACACCATGGTGGGAGCTAATCCTTTTTTTGCTGTAAAGCAAGATTAGAATTCTAAATAATCTTAGGTTAAATAATTTTATTGAAAACAAGATTCATTTCAGTACAGACAAACATAAAATTTGGTATTTAAGTGGGAAAAACAACAGCATCTGGTGTAAGGCATAAATAACTAAATGACTGGGGAGGGGGAAGTGACAAGCTGAGCATCAGTTGCAGGTAAATTGTTGAATGTCATCCTGAGCACTGCTTGTGATCTGCAGTTTGCATGACATCTTTGTGTGCTGGGCTTGTGTTTAGCAAGGTTTGGATTATCCTAAGTATCCAGCTTTGGCTGTTACACTTCAAAAAAGTACAGTACAGGGGCTGGAATTACTCCAGAAGGTAGCAGTGCAACTTCTAAGTAATTTTGATTGTTCTGAATTTCCACTAATGGGAATTGCTTAGCTCAAAGAAGCACAAGCCTTAAGAGAGACATAGATTTACTTGGGTACAATTACTATCTCCTGTCCTTCCCTGGGGAAAAAAGGGAAAAAACATTATTCTGTGCCCACAGAGGAGTGGAGTTATTCTCTGGATACAGCAAAAAAAGCAATGAAATTGATGGCAGCAAGATGGTACAGATTAGATACGACGATTTTCTTCTAATAAGAATAGCAATGCATGAAAGTTGGCTGAAGAATGAGTCCCTTTGAGGGGGTTTCTAGGAACAAATACACTTAATTTGTCAGGCTGTAATCCTAGTATAGTGATGTTTTTGAGATCTAAGATTTTTCGTAGATCTTATTCAGCTTTTTTAAATAATACGGTACATCTAGCTATTTTTACTTTGGTTTCTGTGTTTTTCACCAGCTCCTGCAGAATCTCACTTACCATGAGAAGGTGACTGTGCTGCTTGTCTACAATGGAACTTTTATGCTGCAGACACACAAATGGAACTTAAAGCGCATGAAGAGACGGCATCGGCGGCTTTCAAGGATGAATGAATAGTGGTACATGGCTATAGATACATAGTTCTACAGAAATATTTTATACATCTTTCTTGAAACATCTGGCTTTCAAGAATTCAGTAATTGTCAAAGAGGAAAACCCTCAAAGAACTGATAATTGAGAACTTACACAAATGTTTGACAGATTTGAAATGCATGATTTTTTGACATTTGAAAAAATTATTTCTTTTTCAAGTCTTTCATAGCAGTCACTTTCTCCAAATAACCTACTTTTCTCAACAGTAGGTTTAAATAAAAAATTTCTCTTTTTTTCTGTTCTATCAGTTAATGCAGCATCAGAAGTGCAGGTGTTTTTTCCATATTATCCTGGACTTATTCTGGGACTGTTGTTTCTTAGAGTTTGCATTTTTTTTTCCAAAAATTGGAATTTGCTTTTGATAAATAATTTTACTTCACCACAGATATGGATATTATCCCATTTATTAATAAATTAATGTAGTAACATTTCATTTTGTAGTGCTCGAAGAACAAGGTTTTTCTAGCAAGTCTATTAGCAAGGAGACTAACAGAATTCCAGGTCTTCCTGAAACAGTGAGCTAGTGAGCTTGCAGAAGTAAAACTAAGCAATATATAACTTCTTGTGTGTTTATTTTTCTCAGTAAAACTTGATACAATTTTGGTGATGGAGAGAATAGTGCTGCAGATTTGACAGGAGGATTTTACAAGGAGTCAGCTGCATTGGAGTATAGGATTGTATAGTCAATTGCTTTTTGACAGACAACCATAAAATTTTTAATAGAATGTTGGCCATAACTGTTAAGCATTTGGAAATGCAGGTTACAACAGAATGCTGAACACCTGAAGTAACATCCTGATTTTTAAGTTAACTATTAAATAAGTAAAATTCAACAATTCAATGTCTGCTTTGAGTGGGTGTTTTTTCTTAACAGCATCCTGGCATTGAACTTTGCTAGTGAAACTGGTATGTCAGGCTTTGATATTCATGTATTTGAAATAAAATAACCCTCTACAAAATAAGAGCTGGAATCTGGAAGGTTTTAGGTATTAAAGGGTAAGTATTGTAATTGTTCTTTTGAATAGATAGATGAGCCTTCAGTGCAGTAGAGAACCACGCATTCTTGTTACTGCAGGCCAGTGTTGGTCATGGAATTGTCTGACTGTGAAATGAGTTCCTGGAGTCATTTCTGTGATGATTAGAGTCCCAACACAACTACTGAATGGAAGATATGAAAGTGTGGAAACTCAGGTTATGATCCAGAGTTAATTAGTGGTCAGCAGAGTATCTTTGACATAATTGAGACTACAAGCCTATCTGTCTGTCCACTGTATTGAAAGATCTTGGTTTTAAAAGTATGCTTGAAAATTGTCTATTATCAGGGAGTTTCTCCATGTGAGTGGTTTCCTTTCCTTTACCCTCTGTCGCTACTATTGTTGCTGATACTGTTGGCTTTCATATCTCATTGCTGTTTGCAATAAATATTCTTATCTCTCAGCCTTTGTCTTTTGTGCCTCCAGTTCTCCTCTCCTGCACACTGCAGGGGAGAGGAAAATGAAGCAAGACTTCGAAGTGGTATCTGGTTTGGAGAGTCTTGTGAGGGTAAGAACTGGGGAGTACCATTCCCTAAACCAGGACAGATTGGCACAGTGTCTGATGGGAGGTGTCTGACAGAAGAGCTACATCATGGAAAACAGGGGAGGGGGAACCTTGGCACTCTAGCTTCTCTGTAAATAACTGAGCCAGAATTACTTTCCTCACTTCTAACTCACTAAAAGACAGTGTCCAAAATTACTTTTCCTAGAACTTTTTGTTCTGGAAGCATTTTTTCCTCCATGCCTTGCTAATTAGGAATAAAACCACGATTCAGTACGCTATAATTTGTGAGAAGGTATGTGGAAGGGAGTTAAATCCTCCTCTGCTCCAAGATCTTTGCCTGTTCTTGCCTAAACATCTGAAAATCACATGACTGTTTCTATGCTATTGCACCCAGACTAGGTTTGCCAAAAGCCATCCTTCTATGAGGCTCATTGATCCAGTGTCCTTTGCATATTCCAGTAGCTTGGATGAAGGGCAACATTTTGTAGCAGGGGCTGATCTTGTAGTTGCTATAACCTCATTTTACTTTGGTGCTAACTTCAGCCATTGACAAGACTGAACTAGTAGGGAGAGGGGAAGTAAGTGGAGAAACCAGACATTTTTAGCCACTGAAAGCTTTTCAGGCTTGACTTTAGCGGTGTGGAAAGCTAGCAGGGGAAGCATGGAAAAGTAAGGATCAGTAGCAACACTGGAGGCAGAAATAACAGAAGTGATAAGCAGCATTACAGCAGCCTACCTACCAACCTCTCATGTGGCTCAGCTCTTTCTGAGTGGTGTAGTCCTCTGATACCAATTCCCATCTGTGCTTTCCACCACTAATCTGCTCCCCAGTTACTCTTGGAAGTAATTCCACATTGTCCAGTCTTTCTTCTATTGATTTGTTACCCCCACTAGGCCAGTGGGGGGTTTTTGACAATTGTACTGGATTTGGCTGGGATAATTTTCTTCATAGAAATTTGTATGGGGTTATGTTTTGGTTTTATGACCAGAACACTGTTGGTTACGTAGGGATATTTTTGCTACTGCTGGGCAGTGCTTTGCATTGCACTGATGCCTTTTCTGTTTTTAACACTGGCCCACTAGCACAAGAAGTCTGTAAGAATCTGGGAGGGGGCACATGTGGGACAACTGGCCAAAAGGCTGTGTCACACTGTATGACATTGTCCTCAGCAGTAAAAGCTAGGGGAAGAAAGAGGGATTTTTGGAGTTATGTTTTCTGAAGTAACAGCTGTGTCTGGTATAGCTTTTCTGGAGGTATAGCCGAATACCTGCCTGTTGATGGAAAATAATGGGTGACTTCCTTGTTTTGCCTTGCTTGTGCACACAGCTTTTGCTTTCCAAATTAAGCTTTTTATCTCAACCCAGAAGTTTTCTCACTTTTACCATTCTGATTCTGTGATCTATCCCACGGGGAGAGGGTGGCTGTGTGGCCCTGAGCTGCTGCCCGATTAACCCCCAACAACATGAATGTTGTCTCAAATCATAATGTTACACTTGCCATTTTTGCACCCAGAGCTCAACAAGATCTGGGAAAATATCTTGGCTTGTTGTGTATTCATAGAAGAGCAAGTCACCTGACCTCTTTAGAAAGCATGGTGATGAGAACATGGCAATGACTTCACTTTGGGGATGCATAGTAGAGGACAAAGCTGATTTTGCAAGAAGCAAGACAGAGGAACGGGGTGATAATTCAGAAGATGGTGGCAGAAGATATCAAGGAGCCAGGGAAAAGAACAGAGAGCAGAAAAGTGCACAGGTAACATGTAACATCAACAGTTCAAAGTGAATCTGGATCACATAATTTAAAGGGGAAAGATGTTGAATTCACCCTTCCCAATTTATAACCAAAGCTGTAGACTGAACATTAAGCAGCTTGACCTTAACTGCAATCCATTAACAGTTTGGTTTTCCTCAGTTTGGGTAATGTAATAGGTTTTGCATGGACAATAAAGGTTTTTTGGATGGTTGAGGTTTGTGGGGTTTTTGTTGGTTGGTTTGGTGGTTTGGGATTTTTTGCAGGTTTTTTACTTGTTTTGTTGGTTTTGTTGTTCATTTCCTGAGGAATTACAAACACAGTGTAAATCCAAAGCAGATGATCAGTACAAGGATGGCAAAGGTATTTCTCAGATACCACCAAGAGTACCAGCCTCACTTTGTCATCCTGCAGTGATGCTTAACCAACTGTTCAGATGAAAAGCCACTGATTTTACAGTTTTCTGTGGGCCCCAGTAGCTGAGGAGTGTGATTCTGCTTTAGGTTTGCTTCTGAACTGAACTATACCATCCACAAAAAACTTTCCTGGTCAGAATTTTTGTAGTTAAAATACACTTTGCTGTATAAAATACTGGCTTTATGCTAATATATTTAAAGTCTTACAGTTCCAGGGTGCATTCAATTCCCTGAGCATCAGTATGTCAAAAATCAGTTATGTTAATGAAAAATCATTGCAGTAGCTTATATTGGGGAGAATTCTCTATTTCAGTTCAAATAAATTTACAGTAAGGATGTCCCCCTTGAAGGGTTTGTTTAAAAATAATACCCCTAAGAAACATGGCTTATTAAATGTAACAGTTGAATGTAGTTTAGCTTCTAGATAAGGCCTGGCTTATTTCATGCAATGCAGGAAAGCAGAGGCAGTAATTTGCCACCAGCATTGATTGCACAGGCTAGTAATACAACTGGTATTTTTTGACAGCTCAGTTATGCATGGCGTTTCATAGGCCCTCAAAATGTTCTTTCTGCTTGGGAACACTGTTCAAGGCCAACAAAGCAGTCATTAACAGCAGAAGAGCCCACACTGCTGTATGTGGAAACCTCTAGTATACCTTATATCTGTACCTTCTGAAACTTTCGTTGCTGTCTTTGTGGCCCCTGTCCGTTAGTCAGAAGAGAAGGAAAAAGCCATTGAGAAAGTCCAAGACTTTTCTGTGCACCTTTTTAGCACAGTGTTGGAAGGGCTCTGATATTGTCTGTGTTTTTTGGTTTCTTTCTCCATGTGTTCTGAATTCCAAGATAGCATTTTTGGATCTTGTAATGGTGAACTGTCCTTATGTACTCAGTGATTCTCTTTGTGCTGTGGTTTACACATTCCATTTCCTTTGTACCTTGTTTTTCACTGTGCAGACATACAGGCATTATGTGGCCTAAGAGGCAGTAGATGGTATTAAACAGAGACTGATGGGTTTTGATATGTAAAGTGATAGAATGTTTATCAATTACCAATTGAGGGTCACAAGCCAGTAAAAATACAGCAACAGTTGTAGCAATTTCAAAAATAGAAGCTGAAAGTAATAGGAGCTTTAGTTCACCCCAAAAGCCATGGATGAACCAGAAAAATACTGTGCGTGAAATAATTGTTAAGGATTAGAACTGATAGCAGTCTTTTTGAAATGGGAAGATTTCTACAATACCTGTGGAAGTGTTTGAGGAGGTGTTTTAAAGGTCAGAGAGTTTCTCAGCTGAGGAGAGCATGGCAGTGAAAGCATGGTAGCTGAAAAATTCTTGCCATTGGGAAAGCTTCATCTGCTTTAAGGGGGTCCCATAAAGAGTGTTCTGACAATTGGGCATTTGCATTAAGTTACTGCTGAAGAATTTTTTCCAATGTGACTGAGCAGTGTCAGGCCTGAAAGAGGCTTTTTATCCAAAGCAAAAAAAGTAGTGGTTGTTACAGAGCTCTGATGCATAAATGAAACCTCACAGACTTTTTAGCCCTGGAAGAGTGAGTGCTGAACAACATTGTTATAGACTCTTACAGAGATCAAAATTATCCAGGTCACCCAGCAGGCAAATTCAGAAAGCCAACATTCCTTGTATGCGGCTTTCTACATCACTCTGCAGGCATTTAACTAGACTTTTAGGACGTTTTGTGGTATGTTTCCTTTCTTTTTTCCTTGGCAGAAAGTAAAAATGGAAGTACAGGAAACACAACCTTGTTGAAATTGTGCTCTCAGAATCAGCAGGTCTGCGTTCAGGGTCACACTTTGCCATATCACTAGTGCCAGCACCTCTGTGGTGCACCCAAGTCTTTGCATGACGTGCCCATTCTTAGTCAAAATTTATACCACTCCTGGTGAGACCCCTCTGTACAATGTACTACATATCAGTGGCTGGAAACATCCTTCTAAGGCCTCCCCTACATTAGGCAGATTTTGGTAGCTGTTCAAATTACAGCACTAAAACCTTAAAAGGTTTAAGATTAATAGTAAATTTGTGGAAAGTCTTTTATGATGGAATTGCAAGGGACTGAGGCCAGTGCCACAGTCCTGTGTCCCTTACTCATCAATGACAAGCTGAAAAAATAAAACATACTGAGGATTTATTTTATTTGTTCTTCAGCCATCTAACACAAGAAGAAAACTCCCAACTCCGCATCAAGTCAAATCTAGAAGCTACTCACAAGTTTTGTTCCAGCTGCAGATGGCAATCAAGCTATTTGTCCTTGCCTGCACTGCTGGAAGGTTACATGTTTCCTTGGGTCCAGGGCTCATCTTGCAGTCATGTCCTAGCACCAAGCCCATGTACCAGGTTAAGTTAGTTCCTGTAAGTGGTTGCTCTCAGTAACTGTGATGTCAGTGACCGTGCATGTCAGGGAGGTTTTTGGCACAGAGTACCTTGCCTTTCCCTCTTTCAGAGGCCAAGCAGATGCTTTTTATCTCCATACACCAGTGAACCCCCCAAAAGCTGTGGAAAGCTCAAGGCAGCAGTGTGGTTGCACAGGCTGAAGCATCATTTGCTCACTGAGTAGCTGCATGGTGTGATGGAGAGCCCCACTCTGAGCTCAAAAGCGATGGAGCACTGGGAGACAGACCTCTTGGGAGCTTGAGCATGCAGGTGATGGGATACTTTTTCCTGAGTACAAGTTGTGTCTTAGTCTCCCTGCTGTATCGGTAGAAGAAATGCCTGGGAAAACATCCTGGAAAAGACGAGAAGAACAACCCAACCTAAATGATGACTAGCAACACTAAGATCTTTGAAGCTGTTTCACACACTGCTCAAACCATGGATTTCATAAAGAACAGTATTTTTTTTTTAGTCATTCAGGCTGATTTACATGACCATGGCAAGACTTCAGTCACTCAATACAACTTTAGGGTTTCTTTATTCCGTTTTTCTTTATTTGGACAATATATATACACATATGTACAAAAACATCTATGCCTACTTTTTTTTCGTTTCCTTTTTTTACAATTTCATGTGATTTACAAAACAGGACAGCAAAATAACTTATAAAGAATACGAATACTGTACAAAAATAAAACTGATTAAACTGTTGGGAGTTGGTATTTTACAGTGTTACAGATCACTGATTTGTAGAACAGCCTTTTGAAGTATGTGTCCAGTCTGGTGTATGCTGGCCTAAGTCCATCTGCAAGTTGAAAGCAGATCTGTAATGTCGGTCATGAAAACAGTTCAAGAAGAAGTATGTTATATAGCTAGATCTTTAAATTCATGACTTCTCTATACTAATGGACTTTCTTAATCAAGGAGAGGAGCTGTCCTAACTTCAGTGCTATTAAGTACTTCCAAAATAGTACAAGTACATACAGTATTAGAGAACCTGATTTTCCTTTTCTTTTCCAACACTTACAACACTATTCAAAACTTAACTTCAAGATGCAAGGCTCTAACCTGCAGTTTGTTTTAGGTGTTAAAGCCATTGTTTGCTTTTACTGAAAGAAAAAAAAAACCAAACCAAATTAACAAAACAGTACAATGATATCCCCAAGCCTGGTAATTCCCAATGCATTCTGTTAGTGATTAATGAATCACATTAATCCTGTCTGTCCAATGCTGAAATACAGCATACATTATCATTTAGGAAGGGTTTTTTTCAGAAACAGAATCCTGTCACTGGCAGTGGTGACACATGCCTTGCATGTCCCAGTGTCCTATGGACTGAAGTACCTCCCACCTATTTCAGACTTTGCAGGAACGTTTCTCGAAGTGTGCCTTCTACCCCATTACACAACATGGAAACCATAAAGCTGGCCATTTACTTCCATATATCAGTTAATCCTGGTAGCTAAGTCATCAAAACGTTTACATACTGATTTAGGAGCTGCTTATCAGCTGCGGCTTCTAGTTGTGGTTGACTGGATGTGAGGATCTCTTGTATTTCACAGGATCGAGGCTTTAATCTTTCAAGGGCTGCTTTTGTCCCACAAAATGGCAACAATCCAGACTGCAGGATGGAGACTTGAAATCTAGCTTGATCTTCAGAGAGAAGAATAAAGATGAACATAGATGCACCTTTGAATCTCATTGGGCTGCTCATGGGCCTGACCCTACTCCTCAAGGCAGCATTAATAGTACTGGTAAGCAGAACACTTTCTGTATTTCTTGATCAGTAGAAACACCAACCCTACCAGTTCATTACAAAGAACCTATGTCCCTCTGACTCAATCTGAATACAAGAAATTAAAGTTTGGTTTCTAACATAAATGTTTCAAAAAGCTGAAACGGAGGTAGAAAGTGTGCTTGGTTTCCTGATGTTTTCACTGAAGAAAACACATCCCTTTTTATTCCACAGACTGTTCAATATCCCCAATGCTTTAAAAGAAGTTCTCTTTACATAGACAAAATCTATCATGAACTACACATGTAAAAACACAGTATGCAAACTGATTTCTAATGCTGAAAGCCATATACAACTGTAGAGGAAAACACTCTATTCTCCGAGTTAATTTTTTATGTTTGTTTCTAGGAAGCAAGCTTTTTACCAGATAAAACAATAAGATACTGTAATTGCAGATGTGCTAACAAGATATTTTATGTACAGAATTTTACAAGATGACCTAAATTCATTTGCAGTGGAAACACTTTGGGTTTCAGTGTAAATACTCATAAAATGAATTTGGCCCCATGTTTGTAGTAGGGCTGCACCTCCCCTTCCTCTTCTGGAGGAAGGGGTTAAAACCAAACAGAAGACCATTTCTGGAAAAAAAAACCTGTAAACAGAATTCTCCCCCTTTATGCAACTGGGGAGGGGAAAAATATGTCACTGATAACCTCTTAAATTTCATGGTTTTAATATTAAAAAATTGAAATATTCACTAATGAGCACATCTGAAAGTTTTCATTCAGTGATCTTTCTGCTCAAAAGATCAAAAAATAGTTTTAAAATAAAAGTTAACATTGCTTTTATCAGCATTTGATGTGCAGTGCGTGACACAGGTACAAGCTTATATCATAAAGGAATGTTGCAAGACACCTTCAGTATTTCAAATTAGCTTGTGGTATTCCCCCATACTCCAGAGAAAGAGCAATCAAGAGATAAAGGAGCCCTTCCAAAGTGCTCCTTACAGTAATTTTAGGTGTTTCCTTTAGAAGAGTGCTCTTAAGAAAAGGTCTACTCTCTCCATAAACACACACAACTCCCTGGGACTCTAGGCGAGTGAGGCCATGGTATGAAGAGAATAAATCTTTAAGGCAAGTGTAGGAAGAGAAAAAGCCTTTTAAAAAGCAGCAGTTTGTAAAGATGGTAGCTGCTTTTGCACCCACTCAAACAAACCACAGCAGAATAAAGCACTGTTAGTGGCATTTCTTTAGTACAGTACTGTATTACTGACAAGTAAAGTATAGGATCATATGAGAGACATATGCTACAGCTCCCACATGCCAACCACATTATCTAGGCTGAGTTGTATTTTTCCAGGTAAGTGAATAACACAGCTAAATACACACACAGTCAGAAAATTACTGAGCTCTTTATGGGGACTTTTTTTGCTTTAAGTATCTTCTTGAATCATACATGTTTTTTACTGGAAAAGTCCAGCTGATATTCAAAACTATAGTTAATACAAAGAAAAATTAAAAATACCTATTTACTTTAATGGGCCTTATAGAGTATAAATTCATCTTATCTCAGTATATCAATCAAACACTATTGCTAACATATGTAATATTTCTCTTAATAGTCTCTTTAAGTGCAGGATCGCAGAAGATACACAGAAGTAAACCCACTTCTACAATGTGCTATGGAGCTTTTATCTGAGTTATTTATGTGACTCGGAAAGTGTTTTTACTCAACAGACTCTAAATACAAGCAGCATTACACTGTTCAACAAAACATGTTCATGACACAGCAATCACAAAGACTTTGGGGTCATGCTACTGTGGTGGCACAGGCCAGACCGCCCAGTCATATGTATGTACACCAGTACCAACGCATTTCGTTGGGAGAGGTGGTTGCCTCCTTGCTGGCTGCCCCTTCCCTCCTCTCACCCCACACTCCACTTGTTGCAGACTGTTCTCAGGGCAGAGCCATGAGGTGGAAGATGGGGAGGGAGATTCTGAGTACTTTTGTGGTTTTTTTAATGCCAGCTACATGTGCTTTTGGACAGCAAGGGTGACCGGTAACAGAGGGCACTGCAGTGAATGCTCGTGCTCTGGCACCACGGCCTGCATCCTTGCCACAGCCTGCCTCTTGCCCACTCCTCCCCCAGGGCCAGCCCTGCCTTCACAAGGAGCTGCTGGAGCTGGACTTTTTAGATCGCTTGATCATGCTGGGGTGGAATTCGGTGTGGCGGCGGGCGTGCTTGGTCAGGTGGTCGCTGCGCATGAAGCGCTTCTCGCAGAGCGGGCACCGGAACTGTTTCTCACCAGTGTGGGTTCGGTAGTGCCGCGTGAGCTCGTCAGAACGGGAGAACTTCTTAAGGCAGTCCGGCCACGTGCAGGGGAATGGTCGCTCACCTGTAGGGAAGAAAGGATAACGAGAGATTTAGGGGGGCAGGGGTAATGCAGATTGGCACATGCCAGCTTTGCTGAGGAGCCAGAGAACATGCTGCTGAGGGAAAAAAGCTGCTTTTGTTTCCTGCCGTGGTGTCGACGTCTGCGGAGTTGTTGATAACTCACTTCATCAGGTTTCAGTCTCACCTCCAGCAGAAGCCAAAAACCCCTCCAAACACATGAAACTCACATTCTAGTGGAGAACCTTACATGACCTGAAGACTGTCAAAACAACAGATGAGCTCTGCCTGTGCCTGTATGTTTTTCATGTTGGTCTCACTACAGTAGCTTGGAAAGGTATGCCAGAATTATTCCTGACACTTCCATTCTACTGAATTATTTGTAGATTATGAGAAATGATGCAAAATGATGCAAAATGATGCAAAAAAAAAAAAAAAATCCAAAACCCTTAATCTAGGACAAGTCATTCCAGCCCAGGAGGAACTGAGTTGGGAGGCAGTGGGGAAGACAGTGAAGCCTCAGGGCTGCAAACATATTAGGCAAAACTGCTGCACCTACAGAGGGAAATCCCATGCTCCCCTTTCAGCCCTTCCTCTGGAAATCCAAGGTGTTCCAGCAAGTATCAATCTCTTAGATAGCTGATTTGAAGATAGGAAAAACACCTCATTATTAATACTTTATTGGAATAAATATTTGCTATAATGATGAAAAACAAACTCAAACACCTTAACTTAAACAACACCACAACTTTGTTTTTACAAAACAAGGGTGCAAAGATTGAAGAGCGCTCCACATCTCTACAGTTCACCTCTGTGGGTTGCATAGGCTTTGCCTTCAGGCACAAACACAGTGCCTCCAGAGCAGTAAGGCTGACCCTAATACACAGCACAGATGGAAACTGAAGGTGTAAATTTCACACAAAAGCTTTCCACCATGCACTGCTACAGGTTTGATGCTTTAATTTACTTTCTTCAGAGCTTCCTGAAGGGAATATAAATGGCAGCTCTGAGATAGCTATTTATAGTCAACCATGAAATATAAAAACATACCAGGAGTTTTCTGGCTTGGAAGAGTTGGAAAGAAACTCAGGAACTCCAGTATTTCTTGGTACTGTGAGGTTTGGCACAACAGGTGAGTTCATTTTACATTCACAGATCAACAAAAAAGGAGTGATTTACAAAGTGGGTCCTGGAGTTCTCAGACACAACAGCAGAGAGAGAAAGCTACAGACTTGAATGAACAGCCCTGAAGCCAAGAGGACAACAATCAGGAGAATGGTAGAGTCGCAGGGAGGGACTCACTGATGGCATCTAAAAGGCCAAAGAAGGATAAGGACAGGCCAGTTAAGCTGAGGTATAGTTATACCAGGGGCCCTGAAAGCCCTAGTAAGCTTTCCCTTCACTGTTTGGGCTCCTAATTATTTCTGCTCCTCAACAGGCCTGCTGCCCTATTCCAGACCAACCAGTGTGCCATAGAGCTGAGCTGGATGAATGGGACTGTGTAGGTCACAGCACAGCCCTGTGGATGCTGCCGCTGTGCATGCCTCCTTTGCCTCACGGCCGTGCTGGTTCTTAGGGGAGAAGGATGGAGCAGAGGGAGTCAAGCCAGCTGCCTGAGCCTGGTGTAGGCAGAGTTGCCAACCACCATGAGACAGGGCTATTTTGTTTGTTATAAATCCATTTCTTAGCTCCCTGATGTATGCTTTTAGACACAGTTGGAAGACCTTCTGAACAATCACCACCTGTATAAAACAAATCAACTAAAACAGTATGTAGGGTCACATCTGCATGAAGGTCACAGCTACACAGTGGAGCAGCACCGGGAGCTGTACAGAGGCCTCACAAAATCACCCTTGCCCAGTGCCAGCCCTTGGCATCTGAGGCAAGTGTTTCACTTGTGCTGCTCTTTTGCAATCTATCTCATAGTTTCTGTCAGCTCCTGGAGGCAGGTGGCAGTGGGAGGTGCAGAACAGCTTTCTTGCTCCCCTTGGGAGTGTGGGAGGAGTGCTATAGATCTTGCACGTGTGGGGCCATCTAGTATACGCCTCTGTGTCAGGCACTTACACCCCAGAGCAGTGGAAGCAACTGAGGCATCCTGCCTCATCCCTGGAAACCACATTTCCAACATGTACCTCAGGACAGCTCTTCAGTCTGTCTGCAGAAGTGCCCAACTGTAAACAGGAAGATTAGGTGCCTAGGCTGGGTAGCAAGCACTAGTCTTTGGGGAGCAGTACCTACATTTTAGGCATGGTAGTATCCAACCTGAGTGTCTAAAAGTAGTGTTTAAAACCTAACCTCAAGCAGCCCTTAAGAAACCACACTCCTCCTCCACGCCCTCCTGGAATTTCATGTGGGAAGATAAAAGGAAGCCCTGCTTCTGGAATTCCCTCTGACATATGACAGGAGCAGCATGACCTCCACCGTGCTACCCCAAACACCTATTGCACATGCCAGGGGAAAGCACTCTAAGGTTATACAGTCTAACCACAAAGCTTTGGGGAAAGGTAGGGCTCGCTCAGGATCACTGGAGGATCACCTCACCTGCTGTACCTTTGGTATTATACTCTGCAGGGAATCAACCCTGGGCTCAGCTGGGGGAGGACACAAAGGCTGTGGGAGCCTGGCATGGTGCAGAAACGCCTTGCTACCAACAGGAAAGCTGCTGCGCACGAGGACAGGGACACAGCAGGGATCACAGGCAGAGATGGGTGGCCACGCTCCCTTGGATGCACTTGGACACCACCAGCACTGCCCCCCATCCACTGCCAAGCTCCCGAGTACAGCAGTAAAGAATGGCTTCACCACATCAGCAATACAAACCTGCAGAAGCTGTCACCGCTACTTTGGAAGTGCCTATAAGAAAGTAGACACAATCCCTGACACCTGGATGCAATAAACTCCATGCTTCTCAGGGCAGAGACAAGGGGGAGGGAGGTTTTTCCAGGCCCTCAGGGGTCATCTCCAAGCCTGAGAATTCCCTGCTCCCTTGGTCACAAAGCTGTAAGGGATGACACCCACCCAAGGAGATGGTACCTCGGTGACAGTCTCAACAGATGCAAGGGAGGTGTGGACTGTGTCTCCAGGAAGCACTTAAAGCAAGGCTAATGGCATGTGATAACCATCCACTCAACAAAGCTGGTGGTTGTATCTGCTGTTTTTGACATGCTTTCTTTTTGCAGCAGCAGAGATGTCTGTGGAAGAGCTCTCTGAGAAAACCATCCTTGCAGCTCATATGCTTGCTGGGCAGAGAGTGGCAAGAGAGCAGTGCAAACCAGTGCTGCCTCCATCTGGAGATATAAATGTCTGTGTCGGCTTAGGCATGGTGTATCTTTTCCTTATGACTTTTCTCCCTTAGCTTTGGGGGTAGTAATGCTAAAGCTTGGAACAGCAGAATAAAACATCAACACACAGTGTTGTTATACACTGTTCCCCTTAGTGCATGTATGCTGCTGACTTTTTAAGTTATGCCTCCAATGGGATCTTCTATCGAGAGAGATTAAGGAAAAGTCAAGGGTACATCATGATAATTAGAAACAATGTGTGATTGGATCCTAACACAACAGACACAAGAGATAAACGATCTTCTTTAAAAAAAATAGATGAGTATGTATATACGTATATATCCAGGGCAGCTTACAAAAGTATAAAATGAATGAAAAACAGATTTATAGGTAATAGGAACAGGTGCATCTGCAGACTCCCATTCTTTGTGCAGTGTGGCACCAGAAACGTAGTGAGAGACAGTTTATATTCAGCCCAAGTTAATAGTGGTGCTTCACAGGTCTTCTCTACAGTCTAAAGAACTCCTCTTCCTATAACCCTGGCTTACTTTAAATCTCATATGGATGTAAAGGTCTTTGCAGATCCTTTTAATCTTAGCCCTCTTGCTACACCTGCCATTTTTTACTTGCTCCTTCTCCCTTCCCTCTATGAAAAATATTTAGTTTGTTCTTTCTGTGCAACTTTAAACTCTATATCCAAGCCACCTTGTATGACCTGAGGCAGGTCCACTTTATTTTATTCCTAACAGACAAAACAAAACAAACAAACAAACAACCCCCCCCAAAATTTCTTCCTACCCTGGGACATTTCAGATTTTCCCACACTGCATTAGCAGATTCATTAACATAAGTACAGGTAGCAGTGGTATCCTTCATCTTCCTTCTCACCACAAAATACTGCTTTATGTGTGGATGACTGAGGTTAGGAGCTAGTTCATGGTGGCTTTAATACACAGAATATCTGCTGTCTCAGGTCTCTCCCACTTTTCTCCCCAGTTATTTGCCCCACACATTCTGAATGAGCAATTTCCTGTGGGATACTGGACTTTGAGTGTCCACATGCAAGATATTCTGGCAAAGATAGATCTTCAGGGCAAACAGATTGGAGCCTTTCAAGCAAGCTTCTTCCTCTTCTGAGATATTCCAAGATCAGATTATTAAAACACATGCCAACCAGGTACAGATACTGGTGCAGAAAGAGATCAGCAGTGAGGATGTTAGGGATCATACACCTAAACGAACAATTTCTGGAACACCTAAATTATGGTCATCCAGCCACACAACAGATCAAACAAATGGGATAGGTGACAGATGGATAGGTTCCAGCAAGAGATTTATTCTGCAGGATTTAGGATTAAACACAGCAGGTTGGTTCAAGTATTAAAGTGATGCTTTCAGCTAGTACTTAGGATGTTCTGACATTCTTAAAACTACCACTCAGCAGCTGCTTGGACATACAGGTGTTTTGAGTTTCTTTCAGAAGTCCAGATGCAAAACCACCTGCTACAACCTGCTGCTGCTGAGCATAAATTCCAGGAAAATTGTCTTGCTGTTATCCCACTGTGACACACTATCAGATGCAAGGGATGCCTTTTCAGCTTCTCTGTCAGAGCACAAATCTCCTTGACTGTTACAAAAGGCTTTCTCTGAGGGACTGTGCCTCCACAGACACAGAGAGAGAGAGAGAGATGAGTCAGGTAAACTAGTTGGGAGAGGAAGGATCTTTCCAAACCTCACCAGAGAGTTAAATCTATGCTTTTAGAGATGAGAGCCCTCGTCTGTTCTTGGATATGTGAGAAAGTTCCTAGCTCTTCTCCTTTCCTTATCTTCATGTGAACTTCCTCCATTTTGCAGTAATACTTGAAAATTAACTAAACAATGGAGAGAGACCAACTCCTAGCCTGGTGCTTAGGGCACTTACCTGGGATGAAAGGTTTAAGTTCCTGTTCTGAAGAGTAATCAAATTTCCTTGCCAAGACGAAACAGCTTTGACGGGGAAAGGAGGAATCCAATTTTACATGCGTTCAGAAAGATAACGTAACTTTTGATATTCCACTCTAAATTTATTACCCAGTGTTTCAACAGACTTTTCCCTCAAGTTTAAGATATTTATAGAGTGCTCTCAGGCTATGCACATTCATCATAATCTGAATACACATGGTGAAATGCACTACCACAAGTGAACAGTATCTGAAGTATTCTTTGCCATCACTCCCTCAGACCCTCTTTCTTTAATCTCAAATTGGTCCTTTCCTGCTCTTCCAGCTTGGAAGCTGTTCAAGGCCAGAAGCACAGGAGCAGCAGCTTGGTGCACAACAACCCAATAGCCAACGAAGAGGAACAAAGGAATTCCTGCAGCAATCCTAACAGCTGGTGCTACTAGAAACACAGGCTAGCAAGAGCAGTGACACTCACCACATGCCACAGTGCCACAGCACAGCGTGCAGAACTCTGTAAAGCTCCAATTTCAATACAGGCATCCGGAAGCAGGAATTGTGCTCTTACGCATAATACCTACTCACTGCTTCTTGTCCTACATGTGAACTTTGTCATGCTGACTCAATTGATAAACTTTTCTGGAGCACTTTCCCACAAGTGACAGATACACCTTCTTAAAATCTTTACCAGAAGACAAGACAACTGGGAATTGGGCAACTTCGAATCTAATCTTGAGGATTTCTGCCTACCCTACTCAGCCGGCAAGGCTCACAGTCAGGAGGATGACGATCCACAAGCAATCTCAGTCAGAAGGCCTGGGCAGGGAATGCAGGGCAAAGGGCAGGGAGAGAAACTGGCAGGAAAAACAAGCTGTACAAAATTCATGTTTGCTATGGTGTGAATATAGTCCAGTTTAAGGGCACATGACCACTGAGACCAGATCTTCTCTGTCCCTCCTTCCTGACCAGGAAGGGACCATAAAAGTAGCTTGTGAGATGCTTCCTCCTACCAGACTTGTAGGTGTTTACTCCTACTGTTACTTGTAGCTGTAACCCTCAGCCTGGGGAGGCTGAGGATTGATGGGAATTTCATATACACGTGAGATGCCCTTAATTAAGAGGTTAGATGCTCAAAACCCAGATGTGGGAAAAGTTCTCCCTCTTCAGCTAGGCTTTTCAGCCAACTGTATCATCATGTAAAGTGGATCCAGACAATGCCAAGAATTTTGTTACACCGCGCAGCTGATGCACTCCTAAGTGCTCTCAGCATTTGGCTCTCACCAGTGCTTGGAAGCAGGTGACTCCAAGACTTGGAAACATGCCCATTAGAACTCCAGCAATTTGGCATTTTCATTCACCATGGTATTGCATATGGTAATTTGAATTTAACAAAAAACATGTTGTTGGCTCCACTTTTTGCTCTTGGGTCGTGTTCTAAAGGACCTGGCTAAGTAACATGGCATGAGCTGGATAGGAGGGTCTTAAAATGCTAAATTTCAGATTATGCTCAAACAAAATTATCAAGAAAGATCTTGGTGGGCAAAGGACTGTCACCATACCAGCATCTGTACAGTCTGTTGAGTGAGATAATCTAGAATACAAATCACAAAGCAGTGCAGTCGAACCAAACCAATACAGAGGCTGGTCCAACACTATGATATCTGGATTCCAGCAACAGGCAGCTGCAGTGCCTGTTCTTACTCTCTACTAGAAATGCTCCTCCACTTCGTTGTGCAGACTGTCAACCTTTAGGTTCACACCTCTCCCAAGCCCTGCTTCTGAGCACTGGTGAGGGCCAAATGCTGAGAGCACTTAGGAGTGCATCAGCTGCGCGGTGTAACAAAATTCTTGGCATTGTCTGGATCCACTTTACATGATGATACAGTTGGCTGAAAAGCCTAGCTGAAGAGGGAGAACTTTTCCCACATCTGGGTTTTGAGCATCTAACCTCTTAATTAAGGGCATCTCACGTGTATATGAAATTCCCATCAATCCTCAGCCTCCCCAGGCTGAGGGTTACAGCTACAAGTAACAGTAGGAGTAAACACCTACAAGTCTGGTAGGAGGAAGCATCTCACAAGCTACTTTTATGGTCCCTTCCTGGTCAGGAAGGAGGGACAGAGAAGATCTGGTCTCAGTGGTCATGTGCCCTTAAACTGGACTATATTCACACCATCATAGCAAACATGAATTTTGTACAGCTTGTTTTTCCTGCCAGTTTCTCTCCCTGCCCTTTGCCCTGCATTCCCTGCCCAGGCCTTCTGACTGAGATTGCTTGTTTGTTCTTGCATACCTTCATTTTCCCTGGAAATCCTCTGGCCTGCACATCTGTCTCTATTAAGCTGTTCCCCCTGCTCCATCTTTGACGCTAATAACAGCCCTACACAACATCTTTCATAACCAGACCTCTAAACCTACCTATTTAGAGAATTCCTTGTATTTTGAAGGTAACTCTGCATATCTGCTGTTGCTGGTCTTTTTTTGGTCAGATGGGTCCTTCACCTTTTCCTGACCTCTGCACCACTTCCAGGGCTTGGGTCTCACCTAGGCCTAGCAAGGGGGCTGCTTGCACAAGTGGGATGTGCAGTGCCATCTGCTGATCTTTTTCTGTAAAGATCAACTCAAAAGAGAATTCCTGATGGATTGCTAATTTGGGCCTTCTGGAAATTGAACTAGCATTATCATCAAAGGCCCAAACTTTAAACAAACCACTATACAGACATTTTCAGTATCTGAAATATGGAAGCTTTAAACCAACAAGTTCAAAGAATGCTTAATAAGATACAGACCTCTAGCCTCTGAGCATCAAGTTTTTGCCTTCTATCCTTATACCTTGATTTGGTATTTTGTTTCTTATTTTGCATTAGGCTACCAAAGATGAGCTTGTGAGTTTTTAGATTCCCAACCACTACACAGAAAGAGAAGGATCCAGAGCTTCCCAGCTTGCTTTGCCAGGATTTGTGAATAAAGAGAACTGTGAGTATGCACAAGTCCATAGGTGTGAACAGAAAACCTTAAACCATTTTTAGATATGGTTTATAGAAAGATAGAAATACTGGGATTAAATATTAAAAATTTAAGATCAGGAAGCTTCCACTGGTGGTTGTGCACCTACTGCCACTAAAGGCTATACTGCAGTAAGAAACCTAGTTGGTGGCCTGGTGAAAAATGGCAGACAGATGAGACATTATTTGAAAAAAAAGGAAATAAAATGGTACTAAGGAGGGCCCATTAATGTTCTGCAATATACAGTTATCAATAACTCTAGAGGTCCCACAGAATCCCACTGTTGCTAAGGAATAGTTGTCATCTATAAAAATAATTAACATTATCAGTATCATTTAGCATTTCAGTTAGCTACAATTAACTTCACATTAGGAAGCTCTGAAAGGTCATTACTCCTGGAAGTCTGCAGTGATTTTAATCACACAGAACTACCATGACAGTACATCAGTGTGTCTGAGTCAAACGCCTCATGCTTGGAGCTAAGGCCACCCACTTGTGAGCAGCACATGCTAAACGTCATACCACTTCAGCAGTACTTATTATAACACTACTTGCTTACAGCAAGCTATGTGGGTTGTACAGTACATTAATTTACATGTCATCACACAGAATGCTATCTCAGCCAACATCTATTCTGGTTCTCTTATTGTGGTGGATATTTGAGCATGGGTTAGTAAATGAAAATTATATTAATGTTTTCTTTGTCACTTATAAGACATAATATTTTGGAGAGCACCAGTTACACTCAGCCTCCAAAAGAGCATCTGAGCTGCCGTCTCTGAGCTGGTAACACAACAGCCCTTGGCACTGGTCACGAAGCCAGCATAGGGTCACCACCAACCATCCCCTTTCCCAGCTCAAAGAAAAGTCCAACCTCAGAGCTCATTGCTGAGCCATATCCAGTAATCCTATCCCTTCTCTTCAGCCTCTTGAGCTAAGCACCCAGCAGATTTGCCAGCAGGGCACCGGCAGGCAACCAGCACCAACTCTCTGTCTCTGCAGTGCAAGCACACCTAGGCACACCAGCGAACTGGAGCAACAGAAGCTGAGCTGGAGCTCAGATGGTCATATACTACCCAACCCATATTAGATTCTATAGCAATGTCTGACAGTACATTCCTTGGATGATCAGCTTTTTTTTCACATTATACTGCTAACCATCACTACCAACAGAAAAAACCCAAAAGACATCATCATTGATAGAACTGATGTGAAGCACGTGAAATGTCTTGGCAGTGTATGCCTATTTTGATTCATTCCTTTCTGTTCCTGCACACAACCCTTTAATTCAGAACATTTTTAAAGCAGCCTTCTGTACTCCACTATGATTCCAAGAGCAATTCAGACCTATAAAGGTTTTTATTCAATCACTCGCACTGAAGGTCTAAAAACAAACAAATAAACAAAACAAACAAACAAACAAATCACACACACACAAAAAAACCCCAAAACACCCCACCAAAATGAAAACTAAGAAACGAACAGAGAAGTCCGCAGCTGCTGTCCCCTTGGGGCCAGGCCACCGCAGATACGTTTTATCTCCACGTTTCCATGTTGCCACACCCTCCGAGGCGCTCGGGCGAGGGCCGGGAATGGGCGCACACAGCTTAATGAAGGAAGCTCTTGTGGAACGCGTCAAAGCCGGATCGCGATAACCGATACGGCGAAGCGCTGCTGCCGCCGGGAAGAGCGGGGTCGGCCCTCCCTGCACGGCTGCTCAATCCCCCGGCCAAGGTGCTGGGGCAGCGCCGGGGCGGTTCGGGGAGCAGCCGGCGGTGGTCCGCTCCACCGGTGTTCGAGCGCCTGGCACTAGCTTTAGGTAACGCGCTTCGCCCCTCCACCCCGCCGAAGGGGGATGTGTCCGCAAGCCCCAGAGATGCAGCCAGTTCACCGATGTTCAGGGAGACACCGCCGCCGTCCCCTCCCGAGCCGAGCCGGCAGCCCCTGCTCCGGCCACGGCTCCGCGGCGTCCAGCGCTCACCGCCAACTCCATGGCCCAGGCCGGGGGTTCCGACGGCGGGAGCAGCGAGAGGGGCGCGGGCAGGGACTGTGCTGCCCTCGCCTCCCTTGCGGAAATAGGTGCCGAGTTCTGACCCGGTGCAGGCGCTCGTCCGCCTACAGCAGCATGAAACCCGAATCCCGCCGCCCCTGCGCTTCCCTCGCCGACGCCCCGAGCGAACCCGGCGGCCCCCAAGGCCATCCTCCCGGCCGCGCCCGACACGCGAAGTTCGCTCCCCTCCCCAGCATCTGTCGCCCGGCCCGCATTGCCCGCCGGGGCTCGGGCCGGTCCCCGGCCGGCGCAGGTGGGCGGCGGGCAGGGAGCGGCGGGAGGCGATGCCGCAGCCCCGCCCAGGGCGACCGCCAGCTCCCGCCGGACAAGGGGCGCCGATGAGAGCTGGGGTGGAGGAGAGCGGGGGAAAGAAAGGGGGGCGTGAAGGAGAGAGAGACAGGAACCAGCGCGAAGCCAGAGCGGCGCGGCAGGGCGGCGGGGGCGCGCGGGGATGCCGGGCGCGCCGCTGGCCGGGTTCATCCGAGGACAAGCGCTCGCTCCCGCCCCCTTCCCTCCGCCACCGCTGACCTGTGTGCACTCGGTAGTGCGCCTTGAGGTGGGAAGACTTGCCGTAGACCTTGCCGCAGCCGGTGTAGGGACACTTGTGCCGCTTCTCGGCCGCCAGCTTACCCTTAGGGGCGGCCCCGGCGGCGCGCAGGCGGGGGGGCGGCCCCGGCGGGGGGCTGCGGGGTGGGCTGGAGCCCTGCTCGGTGGCCTCGTCGCTGTCGGAGCCCACGTCCTCGTCGGGGCTCTCCACGCTGTCACTGCAGACGGAGGGGGCGGGCAGCGGCCGGTACTTGTTCAGCTCCAGCAGGCTCTTGGCGATGGCCAGCAGGGCGCAGTAGTCCTTCCAGGCGTCGCGGGGGTCGCGCAGCTCCCAGGCCGCCTCCCCCTCGCCCGGCACCTTCAGCCGCGCCGCCTCGGGCACGGCGGAGCGGTTGGAGATGGAGACCAGGCACTGCGCCGCTACGAAGTCTACGTACGCGACGGCCGACATGGTGCGGCCGCGCCCCGACGACAAGGGGGCTCCGTCCGCCCTCAGTGCTTGTCCACCAGGCCGACCCTGCCGCCGCCAGCCATGGCCCGCCCGCGGCGCGGGAAAGAACGGGGCGGAGGAGGAAGGGGGCGTGGGGGCGAATAAATAGCGGGGCGCCGGGCAGGTCCTTCACCGCCGCCCCCCGGGGGCGGCGCGCAGACGGCGAGGGGGGAGCGCCGCCCGCGCGGCCGGCCCGGGTCCGGCGCAGGGGCCGGGGGAGAGGATACCGCCCGCCCCGCTCCACGCGTGGTCCTGCCCGGGGGCGGCCGCGCCGGGGCCCATCACGTCAGGCACGGAGCCCCTCCCGCCCCGGCCGGTCCGCGGGCAGAGCTGGCCGCCTGTGTTTACTTTCTCCCCCCGCCACTCACGGCGCCCCTTTTCTAGGGGGGGCGTGTCCGCCGGGCGGCCTCCCCGCCAATCACCGCGTTCCCTCCCCAGGCCGCGTGCTACTCCGGGCGCCCCGCCGCGACCGCTTAAAACAGCGATGCCGAGGCTCCGCCGGGGGCGGGACGGCGGGGGCGCCGCGGCTCCGCTCCCTGCTGGGAGGTCGAGCCGCCGGCCCGGCTGCGGCCCGGAGGAGCCGGCGGCAGCGTCAGGCGGAGGCCTTCGGCGGGGGCCTGCGGCGGGGGCGGCGCGGGGCGGCGGTGCCGAGCGGGTTAAGTGGCTCCCTGGAAGTCCTACGGTCCCAGCAACGGGCCGGCCAATGGGAAGTGAGCCGGCTGATGTCACTGGCAGCGCCCCGCCAATCAGCGCCCGGTCCCGAAAGGTGCGCAACGCTTGGAGGCGCGGGGAGCGGGGGGCGCGCGCTCCGGCCGCGGCCCCCCCGCGCCGCTGCCAGGGAAGGGCGGGAGGGGCGCCGGGGATGCCCCGCCCGGACGGGGTGTCCGTGACCCCGGCGCGAACCCGAGCTGCCTTCCCCTTCCCTGCCCGCGACACCGGGACCCGCGAGATGGGGCTCCCCGTACTGCCCCGGGACGGGGCCAGCGGTCTAGGCGGGCAGGAGACAGGAGGACGGACGCTGTGCAGGAAGCGGGACCCCGCGAAGCCCCCCGGAGATAGCCGGTGGCGGTGTTACGCGCTCCATCGCCGCAGCGTCATCGTTGAGATAGGCGGCTCCGTAAGGCGGGGCAGAGGGGAACCCTCCGTGCCCCCAGGATGAGCGAGGCAGGTACCTCGGCAGGGGTCACCGGGGAAGAGTTTTAGAGCCACATGATAGTGCCTGCCGTTTTGTCACTGTTGGCAAAAATAAAGGTCAGGTTGACACTTATCCTGCTGCCGAGTAAGTGCCATCCAGCCTAAACGAATCCCCAAAACCTGTCGTCTCTACCCAAATAACGCACCCCCATCTCTGCCCCATCGACAGCACAAAGCTCGTAGAATATTGTGAAAACTAACTGACCTGTGCTCAGCCAGAGAAGAGTGCAAAATCGGCTTCTGGATCAAGCACTATTTAAAAGAGGTTACCATCATCCCTAAGCTAGCAGTACTGAGGTGTGAAGTATGTCAGTGTGTTTTGCAATCATCAGAAGAGAGCGTAACAGAAAAACTTTGCCTTTGAAATAATGCTCGTGAGTCTCTCTACAGCATTAGCCAAAGTAACACAGGTACCTCTGAAATCATCGCCTAGATGGAGAGGCACCCCTGTCAGATAGAGGATCTTTTTCCTGCTTTTGTGAACTGCCTCCCAAGGAAACTGACTCCTGGCAGGCCAGGGTCCCTAACTAAATCTTGCTGTCCTCAACTGTAGGCCACCCTCCCTTGCAAAGACAGACAGGGCCTGAATGGTGAAGAGTTTTATGGATTAATCTCATTAACTGAATGTGGAAATGATGAGGAAATGGCTACCAAAATGAGGCAGTGTTGTTCTTTTCCTGCAGGAGATAAAAATTAGTGATGTCAGCCATTTTGTATGCTAGCACATTAGATCACTCTGTGTAACCTCAAGCAATAATAATCCTTTGCCATGGATAATTGGCATCAGCCTGAAATAATTTTATGTGCCGTAACTCAGAAAAAAACCTCAAAAAACAAAACCAACCCCAAACCAAAACACACAAACAGAACAAAAGAACTAGAGGCTAGGTATGTAAGTGAATCATTTGTAGGTTGATGAAGATCAAAGAGAGAACATGAATAGAGCAATGTACCTAACAAAGTGGTCTTCAAGTCTCAGTCATCAGTCAGCAAGTCACTCTTACCCCATTCTCACAGTATTTTTCCTGGCTAATCCAGCATCCTTTGGCCTCCAGTGCTTCAGAGACACCAGGCAGAATAAGAGGTATGATCTCCAGGTCTGATAGGAAGGAGGAACAGAAGGTATTGTTTCTTTACCACTAAAGCTGTTGATATACGTCTGGTTTCTGCATAGTGCTGGTGCCTACAGCCTTCTGTTTCCTTCAGAGGAGCAACAGCATTTTACACAGAAAGCTGCATCCCTGGTTTGTTAATCTGGATATCCAGGATGTAACTCCATAAGTTGCATGTTTGACATCTTTTTTCTTTCAGAGCTTCTTTGGCTGACAGTGTCCAAAGTTCCTGCTAGGAGATGTCCTTATCCACATTTCAGTGACATGCAAGTTGCTTTCCAGAAGGTGACTTGCTTATTTCATATCAGATTCTTACATTAGTAAATACCTCTTAAATTAATTTGTACAGTTTAGAGAGGAAAATGTTAATAACAGAATAAAAGAGACATACCTTTTTTGTTTGCAAACTTGTTTTGTTTTAAGGCAACTCTTGGCTAGTTTAAAGATTAGAACATAATCTGTGCCCAGTTCCACAATGAGGAAGCATACCAAGCTTTTAAAATAATCCAAATATGCCTCCAAGAATATACTGCCTATTAAGGCAATAGGCAGTATATTCTTGGAAACATAGATGCCTTTTTTTGTGTGTGTGTATCTAGGAGTCCAAACCCCCAAGATTCCAAGTGAATTAGGTCCAAATAATGCTTAAAAAGCAATGCCAACATAATTTTATACTAAGAGAGAGTACCAAAATGACCATGTCTGCTTTCTGAACAGCAACACACACGTGCCTCAAAACAGGATTGTGCTCAGAAACCTCTTTATCTCCAGATGATAGGGGCCGTCACTCAGATTTGATTGTGCTGATGACAATACTTGAATATGGTTTCAGAGCATGCATTTAATCCATAGCTCAGTTTATAATTCACACAGCTAATTTTTTGCAATAACTAGTCTAAACAAGGATATTCTCTTAGATTGTATAGATGAGATGTTAAACTTGGCAGAGGGGTAGGAACTAGGTGATCTTTAAGGTCACTCTCAACCCAAAACCACTTTCTGATTCTAAACCCATGACAGCACTTAGATATATCCCTAACACCTTTTGTCACTCAAGGGCACTCACTTGTGAAAACCGGAAGTCCAAATTCAACCCACAGTTTACAGCTCCAAAACAGCTTCTGGTGGGCCCCTGTCTGCCCTCTGTGAAGTGCCTGGGTAGAGGAATGTAGGCACATCTGGGCGAAGAAGTTAGGGTGGAAGTTGTCAGTAGCTGCTTTTAACGCAGTGGTGTGTTTTCTGGTCCAGAGGGACAGTGCATGGACAGGAACTGTCATGGGGAGTTGTGAGCAATGAAGACTGTGACTGTCACCTGTGAAGGTGAGTGGGAAAGGCACAAATGGGGGCTCAGGTAACAGCCAGGGGCTCATGCTTGAGGGGAGCGCAGGGAGATGTTGCAGGGGAAGTAGCAAAGAAGTGAATGAGATGTGAGGTTCAAGGGCCTGCAAAGAAGGTGAGCAAGAACAAGTCTGTGTGTTTGTGCAGGAGAAGGACTCTTCTCACCAGAGGGATGGGCACAGGTTCTGTGAGAGATGTAAGGATGCAAAGGAAGAAGAGCTATTTATTATTTCTGAGGCTTTCAAAAATGTCTTCTGTTTTCAAAACCAGAACTTTTCAGAATAAAAGCCATTCCAACTATCCTTTACTCCATGCTCCCCAAGTCTTATGCACCCTGACCCCGTGCCTAAAACTTTGCACCCTCTTTCTGGAGGATGAGGATGACACACACCCAGCAGGCACTCTTGGAGAGACTCAGACTGTGGGAACCCTCAAGTTTTTGCTCCAAAAGCCTATTTATGTAATGACCTTTAGTAGTACTGTGGCCAAAAAAGCTTTCTTTTGAGGAGCAAATGGTCTCTTAAAGACAATCTGAATCTGGTGTTCTGCTTCAAACCTTGTTCTATTGCTTCTTGTGGGCTGTTCTATGGAGCACAGAGATTTCTTCTCTGATGGTATTGTTCTGCCAAGACAAAATGAAGAAATCCATCTTTCTTCTGTATTAATATTTCCTAGTATTTTGAAGATCACAGGCTCCAAACATAATTCCACATTCTGCTTTGACTGTTTTTCATTCTCCAAGGCTCATGGCATATGCTCCAAATGATTTGACAAGATGCTGAGGGATTGATCAATTGTTAGTAATGGCTGAAATTATATATCAAGATAAATGGTGTGTTTGCTGACATGTGTTCTTAAAGCCTGTGACTATGCTGAAAATTCGTGACTGGTGGTCTGGCAGTGTGACAGAATAGTAATTCAGCAGTCATATAAACATGGAGACGTATTTTACATGTGTCTTTCATACCAGTGCATGGCCCAGATTGTCTGCATGTATTATCAGGGAAATACAGCAACTTCTTCCACCAGACAACTGCCACAACTCCCATTGTGAAGTCTGGCGTGGTAGGAAGGACGTGCTTTAACCTTTAACTGCTCAGTCACTGAACACACAGAGCAGACAGAAAGTTGCTTTATGTGATGCAGCAGAAACCTTCAAAATCAATTTTTGTAGATCAGAAAGATTCAGTGAAGTTGCCTGCTATATAAAGGCTTGCAAGACGCAGTAAGTATCCGCTAGCAAACTGTCCTTCCATTTTAAAAGCAGCTATACTGTGGAAGGCTGCTGACAGAAGACACTTCTGGCCTGAAAATTCAGGATTATCAGTCTCAAATTCAACTTCCTTTAGAAAGAAGTATTGTGGATAGAGAACTGTGCTCCTTTCCTGTTTACTCTCCTGTTACTGCTTGGAGACTATGTTTCTCTGTTTTTACCTTTAACTTCTGGTCTAATTCTGCCCTTATTCTAAATCGCGGGATAGATTTTGATCTTGAAGTCCTTGTAATACCTCTTGAATTGCAGCTTAACTGCGAGCAATTCAGCTGATCATGAACCTCTGTTCATGATCAGGATGATAAGGATGGCTCCTCCCTCCTGGATCTTATCTCTGCAGGTGGTAAGTATGCTGGGGATGTTGTGCCTCAGTGACGTTACAGCCCACTTGGGCACAGGGATCTGCATTTCAGCTTGGTTTGGGTGCCAGTAATGGTGTAGCCATGGCAGCATTGAACTTGGCATGGGCCAGCTGCTTGAGTACCCAGGATCCCAGATGGGTTTTACAGCCTGCATCAGACACCATCCTTCAGTGTGTTGGGTGTGTGAGTCTCAAGTTCAAAAGCAGAAAGCTAGACTAGAGTTAATTTGGGAAGTCTACCTTTGACTGTAGCGAAGACATCCAGTAAAAAATGAGCTGGCAGCAGAACAGGCATAACATATGTGGGGAATGTGGACTAGAGGTCAGCCTCAATTGGCAGCACTTGATCAAAGCTCATCAGGTCAGTTTGTTGAGTGCTGTTGAATGCAAGGCTTTCAAAACTTCCTAATTAACGTTGGTGCAAGAGTTGGTGGCAGCTCTACTGTTTCACCGTGGAAGGCTGTCACAGGCAAGGGATACTACAATACAGGTGATACATAAGCACCGTCGGGCAGCTCGTTCCCTGGATGAGGTGTTGCAAAAGAAAAGAAAAAAGAAAGAAGATGGAGAGGGGTGGGAAAGCAGTGAGCTGAAGTGGAGTCCATGTGCTTCGAGGATAGCGCGAGGTTCTCGAGGCTGGAGAGACGTTCAGTGCAGGCAGGCGCTCGTAACAGGCGCCGTCGCAGCCCCTCGGGCTCCGGGCAGCGCTGCCCGCAGCCCCGCTCCGCACTGCGGGCTGCAGGCGTACGTGCGGCGCCGGCGCGGTGGGGCCCGCCGCGGCCATCGCCGCTTTAAGGCGCCGCGTCTGTGCGAGGGCCGCGGCGCCGGGTTCAGCTGAGGACACAGCCCCAGTTCTCAGAAATCCCCGCGCTGCGGGAACATCGCGCTCCGGTACGGAACGCGCTGCCCTAGATCGCGGGTGCCGGGCCCGCCCCCCGCCCGCCGCCCGCCCACGTGAGAGCCCCCCCACGCACACCCCACCCGCGGCCCCCGCCACACCGGGGCTCTGCGGCTGTTTTCCTCGCCGAGATCTATCGCTGCTATTTCATCTTATTGTTTTGTTTGTTCATTGGGTTTGTTGCTTTTTCTTTTTCTTTTTCTTTTTCTTTTTCTTTTTCTTTTTCTTTTTCTTTTTCTTTTTCGTTTTCGTTTTCGTTTTCGTTTTTCTTTTTTTCCTTTTTCGCTAATCAGAATTATTTATTTATTTATTTTTATGTCACCGCGGGGAGGCCGCTGCAAGCAAACGGCGTCATCTTTTTCAGCCCTCTGCCTCTAAAAAAAACCACCCCAACCCAACCCCCAAAAAATCCTCACGTTATTTTATACATAGGTATACTTTAGATTACGTGTAGAAAATAAAAATATATAGTATATAGAATATAACATGTTATATTTGATCCACAATACAAAAATACACACCTATGGTTTTGTTTTATATTTCATATCTAATAAATGTATACCTATTGTATATATTAGTACATATACGCATGCATGCCTACTTCATATTCATATACAATAAATATAATACGTGCGTATTTAAATAATAAACATGCAAGATGTATGTTACATTTAATTTTTTACTGTTTTCGTTTGTTTGTTTGTCTGGTCTTTGTGGGGAGGTGTCCGAGCGAATCATCGCTCGGCAGGCGGGCTGAGCAGTCGGGGAGTGGGGAGCCGGCGGCGGACCAGGAGCGCCAGGGCCGGCAGTCCGCGGGAGCACACTTTTCCTGGGAGCTGGGGGGGCGGAATTACAGCCACCCGCCGTTTATTAATAGCGCCGCGCCCGCGCCAGTACGTGTGTGGCAGAGATACCCCTGTCCCAGCACCTACCCCCACCTCTAGCCACAGCCCATCCTCCTCCTTCTCCCTGGGAAGAGGACGGGCGTCCCCGGCACTGGCTCCGCCTCGCCTCACCTCGGATGCCCTCCGCCGCCTCCATCTTCCTCCCTCTTGCTCCCGCCTCCTCCATGCGCGCCTCCCGCACCCTGCCCCGACGGGTGGGAGCGGCGCCGACCCGGCTCCCGCTGCCCGCCCGCCAGTGTCCCCCGCCGTCCCTCAGGGTCCCATTTTATCCACTTCCAAAGTCTCCCGGACTTCCATGCGCTTGTGGCTTCCTTTGCTGCATGCTGTGGATTTATTTTTGAGAAAGGTGGCATTTCTCGGCGGGGGCGCCTGAATGGGTTAAATCGCGCCGAGTTAACCCATCACTGAAGGGCCTTCAAACTGAGACGGTTTCACATGAACTCCTCAACCACCCATTGCCAAAACTGAGATGTCACATTAACCCAGAAAAAAAAAATAAAATAGAGAACGTGCCACATTAACCCACAGCCAAGACTTGAGATGCTGCCAAGAGATGAGGCGTCACCTTCCTGCTGCAGTAAAGCTGCAGCGCCCTTCTACCACAACACTCTTTGTGTTACTGTGTCCCCGGCCTCTGTGCATGCATAGTTCCTGAAACTGCTAATTTTTTGCAAAGCCAAGATAGCAGGTTATTCTCCTTTAAATTAATCATCCAAAATTTTCTGAACAACGGTTCTTGACAAAAAGGTTTTAGGGAGGGTGAGAGGCAGGGGAACAACTCCGAGAATGCTTGTCTGGTATATCCTGAAAATTATACTTCTTTTTTTAAAAATGTTTTCCAGTGCAGTGTTTCATTTATTTATCTAATTTTCTTCCCATTTATTGCAGCAGAATATTCCCATTTGTTTCACCAGAAACAAAACAAAACAAAAAGGTACAGGGAGAGGGTGCAGGGTGGGGGAGGGAGGGAGAGAATTGGGGATAAGGAGAGGGAGAGTTGGTGGGTGCTTTCTGACTTTACATTAGATTTTCCTGAAGTATGAGCTGAAATTGAAGATGCCTGTACTTTTTCTCCCTGGATGCTTCTCCTGTGGAAGTGAGGATCTTTTGCAATCAGTCTCTCACCACTGTGTTGCTATTAGTGCAAATTCTCCAGCACTGGGAATCCTGAAGCACAGACTAGCTTTGGAGCTTTCTCAGCTGTGGCACATGGTAGGCATGCTGGATTGCTATAACAGTAGTGGCAATTAAATTTATAATACCGTGCCAATTGCCACTTCTGTTGGTGTTAAACAGTTCACTTGTGAGAGTTTTCCTTTGGAGGTTTGATTCTTCATCAGAAGAAATACTTTCCAGACAAAGTGTCTGGGAAGCAGCTTTGCAGTAAGAGACCGGGTGTCCTAGTGGGCACCACTTGGAACAGACATCGGCAGTTTGCTTTCGTAAAAAAGAAGGTAATTGATGTCTTGAGCTGCATTAGGAGCAGTGCTGCCGGCAGGTGGAGGGAGGGGGATTCTGCCCCTCCCGTCAGCATTGATGATGTCACGCCTGGAATGCCGAGTCCTGTTGCAGACTCCCAAGTACAAAAGAGACATGGCTACACTGCAGCAAGTCCAGAAAAAAACATGCAGATATATTTAGGGGACTTTTCTTGTGAGAAAGGGCAGAGAATTATGGCTTCAGCCTGGAGAAGAGAAGGCTTGGGGAGGAGCAGGGGGGAAATCTTAAAAGTGTATGCAAATATCTGAAGGGAGCTCACACAGACAGAGCAACTGGTGGTGGGCACGAACTAAAGCACAGGTGGTTCCCTCTGAACATCAGAAGACACTTTTCACAAGTAAGGGTGACTGAGCAATGGCTCTGGTTGTACAGGGAAGCTCTGGAGACTCCATTCATCAAAAGCAGGTGGAACATGGCCCTGGACAACAGGCTGTAGGAGGCTCTGCGGGACCAGGGGGTTGGACTACATGACCTCCACTCCAAATGTCCTTTCCAACTGCAACCAGTCTGTGGTTCTGTGATTTGATAGCTGGACAGGTCCGGTCAATGCAGTTCAGAGTCAATGTTTGGGAATATGTGACAGAAAAAGCAAACCTGTGCCCCAGGTAACCCAAAATGTTATTGTATTCCATATCTCTCTGTGCCCAAAATTGATACTGACCCTTTCAGACCCTGCAGCCACAAAACGGAAGAGCGGGGCAGGGGCTGGGGGTGTGGCGGTCCCTTTAGAAATTGAGGCGCTGAGGCTGAGGCACAGCTTCTCTCATGCTTCTCTCATGCCTTGGCTTTTTCCTGCCTCTACTCGCAGCAGTACCAACTCTAGAAACTGCAGTTCACAATCAAAACTTGTTTCAAGTGGGTATTTTGCCACACCTGACTGCAGCAGCAGCACCATGCTGGAACAACCAGAGCAGGGATCTTGTGAATTCTACAGCTCATGTCCCTAGTGCTATTTTCGCTTTTAGGATTTGCTTACTACACAGCCTTTGTACATGTAGTACAACATGAATGGAATGGTTCTTGAGTATGCCTGTGCTTGCATATTTGCACCATATTATCATAATTCATCTCTAGAGACAATAGCAAGACTAGAAAGATGTGTCTGGCCTTAACCCATTTTCCTAGTCCCATTATATTTTGTAAAATAAGATATCCCTGTTAAAGTTTTATCTTGGAAAGCTGTACTTTTATAGGTCCTACTTTTGTAGGTCCTAATTTTATGACAGTAGGTCCTTTTTTGAGGTTTTTCTGTACCAGCACAAGTTTTGTTTAAGAATCAGTTAAGAATGTTAACTTGCTCATTAACATTAACTTAACTGTTACATTCTCCCCAGTATATGAAAAATGCTGTTATAACCCTAGACTGAAGAAAACAATGAATAGTCTTTTCATTTCTAATTGGTTTCGGGGTGGGGTGTGGGTGGGTGGGTGTCAATCTCCTCAGGAAATAGGAAATTATGGTCTTCTCTAAGGACTTATCTTTTAGGAAGAGCCATATCTACAGAATTCATGAGGGCTGTGGTTGAGGGAGCAGACTGGGAGCTGGGAGATGCCTTTCACTGACTTGACTGAGTAAGACTTCTAATATCCAGAGAGGAGTGTGGCTAAAGGTAATTTTGTAATCCTTTTTTTTTTTTTTTTTTTTTGGCTTCTTAAATGTTGTGTTACTTGGTGTGCTTTCTCTGAAATCCTTTCCAAGGCTGCTGTTGTAGGGCAGACAGAAACAAGCTCTGCTTTGGCTTCCAAGTTAGTCAGTTAGAAGTGAGCTCCAGTGTGGGTAGTTAACACAGTGCTAAGTTAAAGCCAACCAGTGCTGGTGTGAAGAGGATATTAGGTTGTGCTGACTTGCTTGCATAACCTCTAGTTTGGAGCACAGTCCGTGCTGGAGCACAGCTGTGCAACACAGCCTGAGTTACCAAGCCCTTCTCTCCACTAAGTATGGAACCTTCAGTACAGCTTAGAGTTCTGCCCTGCCACAGGTCCTTGAGAAGAACATAAATATTATTGCACACATAGTGTGAAATGCCTTGCTGTTGCCTCAGTAACTGGCAGAACATTTTCCTGTCAATGCAAAAGAATCAAGACACTTGTCACTGCAGTTGCATCTCTGTTTGTACCAGACTTCCCTTTCCCCTTTCCTCTTTGTACCAGACTTCCCTTTCCCCTTTCCCCTTTCCCCTTTTCCCTTTTCCCTTTCCCCTTTCCCCTTTCCCCTTTCCCCTTTCCCCTTTCGCCTTTCTTACAGCCACCAAATAATTTACATCTATTCTTCCCAGATACTAGTACCTGTAGCAGTGGAGGATCTCTGCCATCATAAATGCAATGCAGGCTTTGGGTTCAAATGTTTGTTTTGTGTGCATATGACTTCCCCGTGGTGGATCGCCATGCACGTAGGCATTGCAGACTTGTCTGGTTCTGTAAGCAGAGGAAAAGAAATGTGCAGAATATGACAAAAATGTTAACCAAGATGTCAGTTAGCTGAATTTAATTACGTGTTCAAGGACTTGGGCAACAGATGGCATAAAAGACACTTGATTTCCACGGCATAAAATCTGAAAGGACATGATTCCCTTATGAATGTGTATTCCTTCTTCCTAATGCATCTATTTACATATCTGTGCAAATATTTATATACATTTAACTTGTATGAAACCTAGGAAGAGCAGTAATTTGTACTCTCAGCATTTAGTTGAGTGCTAACTATTTTTGTGTTACAAGTTCAACACTGAATCAGAAAAATGGCACATCTTGCTCTGGGTTCAGAGCTCTGTGACAAGGTCAGAATGTCAGACTTGAAGATTAGCAATGTGCTATTCAGCATTTCAGGTAAACCTTATTGTTCAGATGAGTAGCCAGGCCTTGGGTGGGTAGGTCTAGCTGACCATAAGCCAATTTGTTTACTTTAAGATACACAGAGAATAAATCTTTTAAAGACAGAATCAGTGAAAACATTGAATTCATGGTGGTCTTATACTGTACAAATAATGGTGCTGACATTCAAAACCAAATAATTTAGCTCTGTGTAACAGCTGTAGAGGTTTAGTTTTTGAGTGAAGCAACAAGACAGCTACAACAGAACTTTGCAGGATAAATCAAGCAGTCCTTCTAGTACCATGTCTAACTTTGTCTTCTACAGCAAGTTTCTCCCTGAAAAAGACAGTTTTGTCTCACTAATACTGTTGAAAGAGCAAGTAATGCTGTTAGAAGTACAAAACTAGTATGAAATATTCATTATTATTCTTTGAAGAAGTTGGAAAGAGAGACAAAATAAGTCTATTGTTTAGTCTTTCTTAATTTTGTCTACTGCCATGAAGCTCCCTTCACTTAATGTGGCAGAACCTGGAAAATTCTCCTTGTATGTTCCAGGTTTACTCTGGCTGAGAACCTCTCCTCACAAATGCATGTGTATCAGAAATCCAGTTATGTGTAGCATATTTTTGGTCAAGTCATACCAGCCAGAAACAGAACTGAAAATATAAAATGTTGTCTAAGGGCCTGTAATACAAACGTATATTTTGCCTGTTTAGTTTGGATTTAACATAGTAAAGTCCAAAAACATTTAAGTATGCTTCTATTGGTTGCAATAAAATTAGCACTTGCTTGCTGCCAGTGTTGCACTTTAAGTCCATTATAAATATTCATTTAAATTACCTAACTTGCTAGTTAAGTAATTATCTGTATGCAGCAAGTAGTACTTCATGGTGTGCAGTGGTTGTTTAGCCCCAACTAGTATTTACACCTGCAAGAGGCTTATTGCCCATGATGCTGAATCTGCCAAGAACTGTTCAGATACATAATTTGTCCTGCTTAGAACTCTGTATAAGATCAAATAATAAAGGTCCATTTCAGCAAACATCTGCCCATAGAGAAAACATTAAAAGACTGTGCTGTCCCTCTTAATATCCACAATGCTGTATTTTGTGTAAGATTGTGAATGGAAATTCAATTTACCTGTTGATGTTTACACTAGCAGATGTGTTGCGGATTTCATTCATTTCATAAAGTAAGTAAATATTCATTATTCTATTTTTCCTAAAGCGGCATTGGCTGATACTGAATGATAGCAAAAGAAGTTATAGTATTTCTGCAGAAATTAATACATATTCCCTCCCAGGAAGTCTCCCCTTACTATGAAAGGTAGGAAAAATGTTTAAATATGCATTTTGATATATTTACATGTACATATGACTTTGAGAAGCCTATTGCAACATCAACACAAATAGTATTCTTTCTATTTTACATATAAGCATTTGCTGACTTTAAGTCTGCTGTACCTGAGGAGGTCCACAGAGAACAGCACTACTCAGCAGGTGCCAACAGGGACACAATCTGTGAGCTGCTTCACAATCTGATTTTACCTGCTTCTCGGGTTGCTGAAGGGACGAGTAGGACTTTACCTAATTATCTTCTTCCCCTCTTAGCATATAAAATAAATGTGCTTCACGGAATAAGTATTGATACTGAAGTGGATTCAGAAAAAGTTTGTTCTTTGCAACAGATGCAAATTTCATTTTATTTTGATTAGTTTTTAGAGACCTTGCAAATGGTCGCAGGTGCCATTGGGAAGTTTGTGTATAGAAGATCATGTAGTATCTTCACCTTCTTACTCTGTTGAGATACGAACTTTGGGCTTTTTGAGATTGCAATCCACTGTTCTCATAAAATTGGTCTAAAATCCCAACTTTTTGTTGTAATTTTAACCTTTGTTCATTGTCAAACAGCTTCAAAGTGATTGCCACCTTTCTTAGATAATATTATCTCACTGTGGAGTAGTCTGCCTCCAAGAATGTAAAAGATCTGGAAGCACTCTGATAGAGCATCATACTAGTTCAAGACAATTCTTCTCTTCAAATTAGATTAATATAGTGGAACATTCACAAACACTACCTGCCTTATGTGGATCATGGAGCTCTAAATTACACATACAGTGCTCTCCAGCTTCTCCTGGCATGCAGGAATGCACAGCTTAAGCAGTGGTTAATGTCCCCCTTTGGGAACAGCTCACTCAAGAATTCTCTTAAAAGCTGGCATATCACATCCCTGAGCAGCTTTTCTGTAGTCACAATGTCTGTTGATTACTTGATATCTTTCCATGAATTTTAGTTGTTATTTCTATTAAGTACTATGCATTGCTGACTGTCACTGCGTTGTCACTGATGTTCAGAATGATCTGCACAAACACAGTACTATGCTTAGAGTAAGCAGCATTTTAATTTTTTCAGTGTTGCACAACAAGTATGGAATACAATTTATTTTAGGTGATACAAACAATAAACATTGTTCTTGAGTTTGCTGTTGTTGTTTTTCACAAACAGCATTTAGTGAAAAGGTCTTCCAGGAGAAATATAAAACAGGGTCTGATTATCTAAATTAATCTCTTGAGGTATTCAGTTGCTCACTAGGGTCTAATGATTGCTATCAATAAGAGAGATGAAACTTTATGCTTTTTGAAAGAGGTTGGATAGATACATAATAACCATAAATCAATGTATTTTTAAACAACATTTTGTTTCAGTGAATATTTCTGACCTATCAAAATAAGCAATTAATGGAACCTTAAAAATTAATATGACAATTTATTATGAGCTATCCTTTTTTTCCTTTTTGAAAAGATGCAGTATCTCACAATGTTACCAGTCAGTGATGTTCTTCAGTTTCTAAAGCATTACTTATTCTAGAAATAAACTTGCTCTTTGAAAGTGAAGTAAACCTCTAGATGGACTCTGTTTCTTCCACAATATTGTTTCTGGTAAGTGGATTATTTCTGGAATTATTGACTTCTGCATGCTGTTTCATGCATTTTTTTTAAACAAAATGCAATAAAGGAAAGAACTATGAGATATCATGAAGAATAGGGCATGAGTATGCACTGCCCATTTATGTGCAATTGTGTATTGTATCTGTGACCCAAAAGTATTTGTGTTTGGAAAATAAGGATCCTTACAGACAAGCAACCCTTGGGTCTCTGAGAGGCAGTCCAGGTAAATTGAGAGTTAGGAGAGATCATGATATTCCTTCTGTATTGTGCCTTCCTGAGGAATCTCCAAGTACTTGAAGAGAAGGTATGGAAATAGTTGTTTCATCCTATGCTGAAAGGCACTACTTACTCACAGGAGTGAAGTAAATTCTCAAACAGCATAAAATTGTAGAGAAAGAACTGAGGAATGTTTTTAATTCAGCTGCAGAAATATATCTAAAGTGTAAGTATTTATTTTGGAATTTGATCAGGAGGTTTCAACTTTCATGCTGAGAAGTACAATGGCAGCTTCTGAGCTAACTCGTATGGCCATGGGCTTCTCTGCACTGACAGCTGAAGAGCATTTCACAGCTCTGTGATTCTAATTCCCTGTAATTTCTGATTCTAATCTCATTCTGATCAATGTGGAACAATTCTAGCTTTTGAATTGCTGATTTTTTTTTAAACTATCTCCTTATTCTCTAGGATTTTTGGTCCAGAGTCATCATCTCAGCTGATGAGATCTTGTCAAACAAGCATTGTTAGACAGTGCTTTTTATTAAAAACACCCATGTTCTTTTGATGCTCAAGTAATTAGAAGACTTCTCTTTCCTGATTTGCGTGTAGAGATGGTTCTGCAATACTGCAGGGCTGCCTTTGGGTAGTTTCAACTCCCAAATTTTTTATGCTCCCCTCCACTACATTTTCTGTGCCTGTTGTGTACATCCATCCCTCTTCATTGCACCATCCACTCCATTCTAAGCCAGTAAGCTACTAATAAAATTCTTGATGAGACTCTGAAACTAATACCAGCAACATGTGTTCCTTCCTGCTGGAGAAGACTGGGGTGTTTGATAAGCATGAAGCTTTTTATGCAGGCAGCTACAATTATAAATTGCTGTTGGTTACTGTGGAACAAATAAGTGTTGCAACTGTTTAAATGTGTTACTCCTCTATAGAAAAGGATTTATATTTCAAAAAGAAGTAAAAACCTAGTAATTACTTTGTTTCACCCACACTTATGTGTGGATGCTGGCTGATGAACAAATAGGCATGATTATAATATAAATAAATGAGATAAAATGATTGTGACCTGAGACCTAGCTCACTAAATGTTTGGGCTGTTCTATATGAATACTGTATCTGTAAAATACATAAACTCCTCACATCAATATATGTTTGTAGAGTTTGCTATTAATATGTAACAGAATCCTTAAAAATCTCTCATACTCTTAACCAGTTTTGCTTACAGCTATGCAGGGAGTGCTGTGTCTGACATACATGCTGTGGGAACGTAAAAGATGAAAAAAAAAAACCAACCAAACAAACAGAAAAACCCCAAACTGAACTAACCAACCAAGAGCAACAAAAGAACCCACCCCAAACTTAGATGCAAAATACTCCGTAGCAAAGATAGTTTGTCGTTGCTGTGGCAGTGTTCATGTGCTCATCTTTATTCCTGTGGCTAAGAATGAATATTCATGCTAAGTATGAATCTCCCTGAAACAGAAGAAAAGAAATGGAAACTTTTAGCATTTGGCTAAATAAACTCCTACAGTTTTTAATGATCAAGGCAATTGCTGAGCAATAGTATTTACTAGACCAGGGTACCTCACTGTGCACAAAAATAAATAAACATAGAGAAGGGAAATGAAATGTGTCTCTGAGCATGCATTATGATCTGTCATGTTCTTTTGGGATAACTGGTCTGTTTGTGATTTCTTACTGAGTTATAAGAAGTGCAAGTTGCAGCGAATATAATTTTGTGTGGGTGGCTAAACTATGCTCTATGTATGAATTGATACTAAGATGGACCTTTTATTTCCCCATGTTTCCCTATTAGGTGTTTTAATTCATGATTCTGGGAGAATAAAGCCTGCTAACCCCATTCTGATTTTGAACAAAAATATGGATCAGTTGAGACTGTTCAACCATTCACAGAAAAATCCAGACAACTCAATACCATCAAGAGCTGCAGCTTTGCTGAGAGGTAGTAGTCTCACCCTCGTAATAGGTTGTTGCCCTTGACAGTGTCAGAACAGATTTGTATTTGGATATGCTTACAGACATTTGTATTTGGATATGCTTACAGACACTAGTGTGGGAGGCTTGTAAGATATTTGTTTCCTGTCTGCAGCACAAACATTAAAGTAAAAAAAAAAAATTACAGTTCTACTAACTTACATAAACTTCCTCAGCATTTGTATACCAAGCAGAAGAAGAGTGTCCTCAGAGTGTGAAAACCAGAGGCAGAGGGGTTGTTGTCCTGAGAGAGCATTAGTTAGTAACAGGGAAAACACTGAATAGTGGATGAGATCAGATTTACTGATGGGGCTACAGGATCACAGACAACTGCTTGTTAAGACCTTAATAGTTCAGCACAGATGTCATGAGATAAATAATCAGACAAGCTAAGGTTTTAAGGGGATGGTAAACGTAACTTTACCCCCCTTATTAGCACTGAGTAGTATAGTGCACATTCTTGTGCTACCAGGCAGTACTTGTGCATCTCTACAGTCCTTCCCACCATTTAGATCGACTGATATCCACCTTAAATGGCTGTACCATTGCACAGCCTCCCACTTCACCACTGTGGCTGCATTTGTCTCATTTCCAGTCCCATGGGAAAATGCAGATTGATAAAAGATGTTCTTGTTTTGGAGTACCTGCTATAACCATGTATATGTATCTCTGCTCGGAAGAGAAACAGCTCTGTCTTTCTTTGTTCTGCTGTTGCCGCCAGGTGCTCCCTAGCACTGGGACATGAGAGATGTATATATTTCTTACTTTGTCTCTGTAGTAACAGACTGCCAAAAGAAGTCTGTGATCTCAGCCATGGGCATAGGAAAAGTGAAGGAGTATACCTGACCATCAGGAAAGCAAACTCTTTAGATAAAATTGTTATGAATGGAGGACTGGAAATGGCACATGTAAGTTTTGACAATTTTAAAAGATATTCTTCCCATTCTATTTTATTTCATGAAAGGCAATTGAAATGTTTGGCCTCACATTTTAGAGGACAGAAATGGGCACTCCAGTCTCAACATTTGCTTTCATTGTTTCATTTCAATGCTTTACCACAACTTGTAGTATTGTTTTGTGGGTGACCACCGTATGATTTTTCCATTTCTTCACCCCTCATCTCCATCCCCAATCTACTCAATGCATAGTAGTGCAATCACACTTCTGAAGAATTCAGTTAATTCCTCAAATTTCTCAACCAGTTTGCTGATTTAAGCCACAGAAGTTCAAACACCATTGCTTTACTTTTTAGCATTGTCTGTGATCCAGTCTCTTACATTCACTTTCATTTACTATGTGATGATCTCATCACCTCCCCACAGATCATCAGATCCAGCTTTAATCCAGCATCACCATGTTCACCACTAAATCTTGTCCCCATCTGCTGCATCCACACATCTTCTAAATACCCTCAAGAATAGTCACTCAACCACTTCTCTGGGAAGCCTGTTACAATACCTGACCATCCTCTCAGTGAAAAAATATTTCCTAATGTCCAATCCAAACGTCACCTGACACAATTTGAAGCCTTTTCCTCCTGTCCTGTCACTTTTTAACTGGGAGAAAAGACTGACCGTCCACCTAGCTACATACAGTCTGTTCTCAGGCAGCTGTAGAAAGCTGAGCTTCCCTTTCTCCAGGCTGAACACCTCCAGCACTCTCAACTGCTCCTACAGGATTTGTGCTCCAGACCCTTCACCAGCTCCATTGCCATTCTCTGGACATGCTCCAACCCCTCAATGTCTTTCTTGTCATGGAGGGCCTGTACTGAAGACAGGACACGAGCACCCAGTACAGGGGAACTCTGCTTTGAATTAGCACTGTTTAGCTACACACACGTTACCACCTTGTGGTTTCTGGGCTTCAGCTGCATTTCAGAGACAGTCAAATATGCTACAGCTCTGTCTTGCCTTCAAAGTTCAGCATTAGGATTTAAAGAAACAACAGCAGAATATGTAGCATATCAAATGTTTCGGTAGCCATTGAAACTAAAGCAAGAGTTAGGAAATTAAAGTGATGAAATGCAAAAAATCCAAAGACTCACAAAATCCTCTCTGAGATTTAAAAGCTGCTTCCACTTGAGTTTTAGATAGTTATATGTTTTCCTGAAAAATGGATGTGAATAGTGAGACCTTGTTTATCTTCCATAGGCCATAAATGTCTTTCCTGTTAGTAGCACTGCAGAAGCTATTCCAGCCACTGTGCAGGTTTGTGGAAAGTGTACACGTGAGCTGTGTGTGCACACATGCATGATGATGTATGTTTGCTACAGTATAGTAAGTACTGATCTTTGAATTTATGTTATGGAAGGCAACAATTGTTTTTTGTGTTCACTGCAATTTTTTTTTGCCAATATATAAAAATTTAGAAACCGCTTGCATTTTACCACTGTCTGTAGAATTGGGGCAGCATGTTAGCTATGAAAAATAAAAGACACAGAAAAAAATTCTCATGAAATCATTCCTTTGAAGCTGAAATAAAAACATTGTTATGCCCAGAGATAAATTATGAATAATCGGATTCTGAATTTAATCTGTTCAGTTAAGGAGGAAGCATAGATGATTTAAGCAGGAATATTTTTCCATCTTAAAATGATCAAAGTATTTTTGTATATTTGCAGAAATTGGTGGAGACATGACAGTCAGAGATGGGGGGAAAGGGTACCAGTTCAGAATAAATAATGGCATCAGATGAAACATGGAACAAATAGGGGAAGAAATGGAAGGAACTTGTACCAGAAGTTATGCAAACTCCTGCATGGTTTTGTAGAAAATACTAAACTCTCAGTTTCCCCATAATGACCCAGCTAAGTCTGTAGGAAGCCAGTTGTTTTAAATTTTCATCTCTGCAGGTACAAAACTATCACAATGTAAAAATAATACATGTACAAAAAGGGCTGTTTTCTCAATGTGAAAGCCAATGCTATGCAGTTAGACTTTGTATATTTTCTTTCGGTTGTAGATTTCATTATTAATTTCAAAGTTTCTCTCCATCCTTTTTGAAACTTGTGCACCAATGAACCAGAATTTCAGTCCTGGAGGAGAGGAATGAAGAAACAATTTGTTCAGGCCAGAGATATATTTTTGTTAGAGAAGGCAATACTGGGAATGAGTAATGTTTGTTGGTTTTTTTAACATGCTGATGGATCCAGTAAGTTAAAGGCAAAGCTAGAGATAACTTTGTCTCCAGCATGCTCCATTTGCTAGCCAACAAGGAAACTGCTTACATGCTGGCATTTTAAGGTTGAAAAGACAGCAGGTACCACAAACTTCTCAACACACACTTTGAAAAGGGTATAGAGCTATCATCCTGCAGCTCAGAACCAGAACCTAAGCCTGTTCCTTGTAGTAATCCACATGGCACATTGGCTTGAGCTACATCTCTTCACAGCCTTGTGATTCCTGCCTTCCCTATCAGGCACCTTTAGCCTGCAATTATTGCCTACCCTGTTAAGGACAAGTATCATTCCTTCTTCAAGGCTTTTTTTACCTCTCAACCTTCACTGTGGTGACCTCTAGTTTCATTTTTTTGGCATAACCTTACACTAGGAACAAACTGTCAGAAGAGTGTAGATCAGTTTTAGAATCAGTTTGGCTTTTTGTGTTTTTAAGAATTCATACTGTTTTCATACCCAGATTTCAATTAGAGGTTGTCATGCAACAACAAGCCTCGGTACTCTTATGTATATGGAATGCTTGTGGCTTTGTCAGTTCTCTGCATTTCTTCAGATACAGGAAAAAACAGCCAGATTAAATGATGAGAGTGCAGTACAAGTCTCATTTTCCTACATTTAAAATGTAACAAGACCCAGTGACTGCTGAAGCAATGAATCACCACAATTTACATATACAGGTCAGCAGGGAACATTCTCTCACAGTTGAGAGCATTTCTGCTGTAAACACTTTGCTACTCCCATTGCAGCTGCCTCTTGGCAAATCCGGCCTAACACATATGCATGCCTGTCAGTGTTCCCTTAACCAGCACGCAGGCAGTGTGATGAGGAGGCCACAGTTTTCATTGCTGGGAGGAGACCTGACCCACGCAGGGACCTCTCAAGAGATGCACCAAGGCTTGGCTGGCTGCAAGCCCTCATGGTGTTCCCCTCTCATGGTGTCACTTCTCTCAGAGGCCAGTCAGAAGTGAGTGGTGGACCGAAGGTGTGGTCTTGCAGTTCAGGTGCTGGTGACAAGCAAGAACACCTTATCTAGTCCTTGTACCAGCTGTGTTTGCACAAAGCAGGAGGTGTTGCCACCATCCATCCCAAGGTCACGAACCTTTCTGCGGTCGTGCTTTCACCCTAACTGAAATCAGTGGAGGATGAATTGGGAAGGAAAGGATCTTCTGCACCCATCTTCTGCACGTGTGGGAAAAGGGCGGTGGAGCCGGCGGAGCTGCCGGGCTGGCTGCGGGCGGGCGGGGGAGCCCGGGGTCCTGCTGCCGAGGGTGTATCGCAGCCGCTCGAGTGCCGTGCCGAGTACACAGTGTTCCCTTCCCGCCCCTGAACTGGGATTGAACTTCCCCAGCCCGCTGTGCACCGGCGACAGCGCCGATACCCTCCGGGGGGAGGAGAGAGAGGCAGGGAAGAAGGAAAGCAAGAGGGGTGGAGGAAAAGAAGTCCAAAAGGATTTATTTCATCGCAAGTCCTTAAGGTGGGGTGTTGCTTGGCTTTGCTTTTTTGTTGTTGTTTTTGTTTGTTTTGTTGTGGGTTTTTTTTGTGTGTGTGTTGTTTTTTTTCCTTTTTCTTTCCCCCCCCCGCCGTGTGTGTTTTCTTTTTAAGTTAAAAAAAGGAAAAAAAAAAAAAAAGCAAGGCAATCAGCATCCCTAAGCAAACATACTTTCAGAAAAGGTGTAGAAAAATAAAAAGACATTGCTTTTATAGAAATAGATTTATGGCACTTCTGGGTTTTTTTGCCTTCCTGCCATTGTTAAATAAGTACTTTTCCTTTGCTCTTCTCCCTGCCCCAAGCATTATAATTATGTTTCCTTCCTAAAGGAACTGAAGGTGCTGTGATCTCACATCAGGATAGAAAAGACCTACAAGTTGTTTTCCTTTTATATGGAGGCCTTTACAGCAGGCGTCTCAAAGATTTTGTGCCATTGTGGTGCAGGTCTCAGGCAAGGCCCTGTGCCCATGAGAGATGCAGAAGAGCAAATCAAGAAGTTTCAGCCAGCAGTAGGTCAATGTGTCAGCAGGCTCAGAATCGTGGACATGTTCCTTGGGACTGCATTACTAGGTTTGTCTCTGTGAAAGCTTTGTGAAAAAGCATTAGCAGCACACTTGGGTGTTTTCTCATTTAGTAAAATCAGGTCTGTGCCAATCTTGGATTAAAATGAATAATACACCTTGAGAGATTTTGGTAGCTATTTTGTGTAAGTGCCTATATTTCATGCCAGTATCACAGCATTTGGAACTCTTTTTGCCTTTCTCTAATTTGGTTTCATTATGCAGAAGATAGAGGTAACCCACTCTACAATTGTTGTGTGGTATTCTTCACAGTAGCTAAAGTCACCACCTAGTCCAGTTTAATTCACTTTCAATTTATTACTCAGAGCTGTCAGGACACCATCTGCATATTATGGGTTTGTCAATTTGGGGTTTGATTTTTTTTTTTCTTTTTGTAGTAGATTTGTATTCATATTACTGATATGTTATATCCTTAGCGTGTTCCAGTCCATTAACCATCTCGCAAAATCCTTTACAAATATTGGTTTTGGCCTGTTCAATAGCTAAATGATGCAGCCTCTTGCAGCCTGCAGTTCAACCTGAGCTTCAGGTTGAGAAGAGCCCTTTTTCTCTTGTTTTACTACTGTGCTGCCCTGAATATAAGATAAGCCTCTTGCATATCAAATGCAAAAACATGCAAACCCCCTGCACTTTGGAATTCTTTGGAATCTTTCCTCTGACTCTGGAATTTTTTCCCTGTGTAGTATGAGATGGGTTGTGCCATGTCCCCTTTAAACTCTGTGCAGGTTGCATCCTGGCAGATGCCTTCAGCAAATGCCAGGGCAACATTTCAGGCACCACTTGCTTGAGGTCTTGGTCCAACAGGGGGTGGGCACACAGCAGCACCTTTTGGGCCTGATTTGCACCCTTTGAGAGCTGATGCCCAACAGTGCACTGGAGCTGAAGCAACCAATGCAGCCTTGTTACAGACTGCAAGGCTGTGCACCTGTGTGTTGGCCCTGCCTGACACATTCCTTGCCTGCCACAGAAGGACACTCCCACTCTGGTCCTTGCTGGAACACATCTGTCCTCCTCATTCTGATTCCAATACAAGAAATCCTTGCCCTTGTCCTTGTTCCACAGATATTCTTCTCCCTCTGCTTTTCATTCTTTGTCTTCCAGCTGCAGTGCCTTTTGGCTTTTCTCAGATGCTAGTGCCTAGCACTATACTGGCAGCCATTTCTTATCAATACAGGTGTCTGTTTCATCAATCTTGTAATTTTATATTATACACAGCCATTTCATCCTAAAGCTACTTTAGACCTCTTCCTCAGGTTTGCAAAACTGCTGTGCCATAACTAGGCCAGAAGTACTAAAGGGCTGCTTCCTTTCTACGAAACAGTCGTGTTTCACGGGCTGTAGCCCAGGATTTATGACCAGAAATTACTATTGCCCAGGATGGGGAGACAAATAGACCCCACAGAACTGAAGTGTTGCAGTGACTGGCGATAAACTCTTCAACAGGGAAATAGACCGGGAAGGAAACGTGTTGGGGCTGCGCTCCTTGCTCGGCGCTCTGCCACAGCCCGAGCCGCTCCCGCGCTGCTCGGCGCACTCCGGGCCGCCGGCTCTCCCGGGCACATCCTCACACGTCTCTGCTGACACAGTTTTGCCATTTTTAGCAAAGTCAGTGGCCGCTGGATGTCACTGTTTGATCTCCGAGAGACAGACACACGGACGTTTTCCTCTGTCTCGAAATAGAGCAACTGGCGTCCTTAAGGACAAAACCACAGAAGCAAACCGAATAAATGCAGCCAGAAAGACAGCGCTTAGCGGCGCTCCCCGGGACTGCTCTTGGTGGCATTCCGTCCTGCAAGAGCAGGCGATCCAGGAGCACCGGGGGACAAGCAGGGCCCCTGCCATAGGAGAGGTGACGCTGCGAGGCTGGGATTGCTGGCTGAACCACGGGGAACCTCGGCTGAGGGACTCGATCAGTGTCAGGTCTGTGAACTTTGTACACTTGGCACACTCCGAGAAGTGATGAGGACTTCTTTACATGTGCAGCACTGGGAGATGGGAGATCATTTTGGCACTGGCCATGCGAGGTAGAAACACAACACTGCTCCCTCCAATCCTTTCTCAGGTTGTCTCCTCTAACAGAAATCTTGGTGGCAGATGCTCCGATTTCCACTTGGTTGTTTTCCCTTCTTGAAAGCTGCACTTGCAGAGCACTCAAAGTTTGGAGGCCCTGCGCTGGATTGAAGCAGGTCATGCAACCTGGATTTGTTGCTCTGGCCTTTGAGGTGTAAAAATTTCACACAGCCCTGCACTACTCAGGCCACCACACCTTGCCCTGCAAAGGCCCTGGCTTTAAACGGGGCCCGAGCACAGAAAGGTTGAACAGTGAAAGCTTGTCAGTATGAAAATATTTTTGACCTCAGGGGACTTCTGGACATCTGTTGAGACAGGGAGGAACAGAAAAGGCTATCCTGACCATGTGCTGAGCACCTGGCATCTGTCTTGCACTGAGGAGTGCTGCAGAGCCCTGTCCTTGGGGCTGGTTGTTCAGAAGACAACGTCCTTGAAGGACGAGGGGATATGATAACAGTGTCCTTCCCATTCTCTGAATTTCTGGCTCTGTTGTGTTGTGTGCCATAAGGCTGAGCACTCACCATGTATGGAAGTCAGTGGGAGCTGCTTTCTGAGCCCCTCAGCACGACTACAAGGATGAGCTTATGCAAGGAGAACATTAGAAGGAACAAATCCCAAGTAGAACTGGATGCTGAGGAAAAAGCGGGGACAAAGGATGAGAAAAAGGCTGTGCTACTTAATCCCTTCTTTGCCTCAGTCTTGAAACACCACCAAGGTGTTCTGTGGGTACCCAGGACCCGGAGCTGGAAGACAGGGACAAGGAGCAGAACAAAGCTCCCAGACTCCAAGGGGAGATGATTAGAGTCACGCCACTCAGACACACCCAGGTCTGTGGGGGCACAGGGAATTCACACAAAGCCACTGCGGGAAATGGCACGAGTGTTCGCCGAGCCGCTTGCCATCCTTACCGGCAGTCCTGGCTAACTGCAGAGGTCCCGGGGCAGTGGGAGTGAGCAAATGCAGGGCCCATCCACAAGCTTGACTTGGGCACTGGGGAGGTCAGGGAGCAGATCCTTTTCAGAGCCATCACACAGAACGTGCAGAACAAGCAGGGGCTCAGGGCCAGCTGGCACGGCTCCCTGAAATGCAGGTGCTGCTTGACCAGCCTGATCTCCTGTGAGGAGATCCTCCTCCCGTGGATGAGGAGCAGACTGTGGGTGTTGACTGCCTGGATTTGAGTAAAATCTGTGTTTCCTAAATCACTGTTTCCTACAGACTTGTCTGGGAGAAGGTGGCTGGTGTGGCTTGGAGGGGTGCCCTGCTCACCGAGTCCAAAACTGACTGGTTGGCCAAGACTTGCATCCAGCTGGCAGCCAGTCTCTGGCGGTGTTCCCCAGGGCTCAGACCTGGGGCCAGTCCTGCCTAACACCTGCGTCGAGGGTCAGGAATAGGGGATGGAGTCCCCAAAACCAGGGAGTTGGCAGTGACACCAAGTTGGGCGGGAGTGCTGATCTGCTGGATGGCAAGAAGGATCTACAGAGGGCCCTGGACAAGCTGGATTGATGGGAGGAGGTGGGTGGTAGGAGGCTCAACAAGGCCAGGTGCTGGGTCCTGCCCTCGGGTCACAACAGCCCCCTGCAGCATTAGGTGGGCTGGGGCAGAGTGGCTGGGAAGGTGCCCAGCAGAAAAAAGGGGTCTGGGGATGTTGGCCCACAAGTGACTGGACACGAGCCAGAGTGTGCCCAGGTGGGCAAAAAGACCACTGGCATCCTGTCTTGGGTCAGCAACAGTGTGGCCAGCAAGTCCAGGGCAGTGATTTGTCCCCCCGTAGCCAGCACTGGTGAGGCAGTGCCAGGAACACAGCCTTCAGGTTTGGGGCTGTCAGCACAAGATGTTGAGGGGCTGGAGCAAGTGCAGAGAGAGGCCACAGAGCTGGGGAAGGCTCTGGAACACCAGGCTTATGAGGAATGGCTGTGGGTGTTCAGCCTGGAGCAAAGGAGGCTCAGAGGGGAGCCTTTCTACATCACTCTCTAGAACTGCCTTAGGGGAGCTTGTAGTGGGGTGGGGGCTGGTCTCTTCCTCCAGGGAAGAGGTGACAGGACAAGAGCAAATGGCCTCAGGTTGTGCTGGGGGAGGTTCATTTTGGCTGTGAAGAATAGGTTTTCACTGAATGGTTTGTCAAGCTTTGGGACAGGCTGTGTGTGCAAACTTTGGAATCACCATGCCTGGAGGTACAGTACATGAAAGCTGCTTGGATGTGGCATTTAGGGTGTGTTGGTTTAGAATAAATTAGGGGAGAACCTCTAAAAAGGAGTCCCCTAAACAAACCTCCACCACCTCTCCCCCCCAGCCCTGGGTTTGGGACGGAAATTCTTTGGAGGAGAAAAGTGGAAAAAAACGGTTTTATTGACAATGGAAAAGACTCTCCCCACCACGAGGAAAAGGAAAAAGCTCGTTACTGTGAGGGGGAGGGTGCAAAGCTTCTTCCGCGGGCCCGGGAGACTCTCAGACTTCTCAGGTCAGGTCAGGTCCGGAGCCGGTCCAAATCTTCGGCGGGGGGCGGGTGGTGGGGGGGGAAAGGAAGGGAAAAGAGGAAAGAAAAAAAAAACGAAAACAGCAAAAAACAGGCAGCAGAGAGAAAAAGCGGCAAAGAGGCAGTAAAGCAAAGCAGCTGCAGCAGCAGCAGCAGCCCAAACAGCCAAGCCCCCCCAGCCAGCGAAGCAGCAGCTGCTAGACATAACAATACACGTCCACGATATGGGATACGAGGCACCGTCAACCCAGAACATTCCACCCCTTATCCCATATAGTGGACACACAATAAAAAACTTTCACTTACTCAGACCTTCGACACACATTTCCGTCCGTCTTACTTGCTCAGACCTCTGACACTTACACGTTTCCTTCTGTTTCATGTCTAACTGATCTAACGCACCAACAGTGGTAGTAACATTCAGCACATATGAGTCTTACCCCACATTCAGATCTCCCTGAGGTACACATCGTGTTGTTCCATCTTCCTGCATTATCCACCATGAATAACCCGGTCCTTGAGCAGAGACAATTCCACAGCTGGGTTTGCCTGTACTCGAGGTAGGGTTGATCCATACTGTCTTTCCCAACAGACCTCTGACATGGGCCACTGGGGTTTTATCTCTATCTACTACATTAAGGAGCTGGGACTGAGCAGGACCCGCTTGGTTGGTAGAACCTCGGGTGTTAACTAACCAGGTGGCCTTTGCTAAATGCTGCTCCCAGTTTTTTAAGGACCCCCCACCCAATGCTTTCAGGGTGGTTTTTAACAACCCATTGTACCTCCCCACTTTACCTGCAGCTGGTGCATGGTAGGGGATATGGTACACCCACTCAATGCCATGTTCCCTAGCCCAGGTTTTAATGAGATTATTTTTAAAATGAGTCCCATTGTCTGACTCAATTCTCTGGGCGCACCGTGTCTCCAAAGGACCTGCTTTTCAAGGCCCGGGATGGTGTTGCGGGCTGTAGCATGAGACACAGGGTAGGTTTCCAACCATCCCGTGGTGGCTTCTACCATGGTCAGCACATGGCGTTTACCTTGGCGGGTTTGAGGCAGTGTGATGTAATCAATCTGCCAGGCCTCCCCATACTTGTACTTAGACCACCGCCCTCCAAGCCAGAGGGGCTTCATCCACTTGGCTTGCTTAATGGCAGCGCACGTCTCACAGTCACGGATAACTTGAGAAATGCTGTCCATGCTTAGATCCACCCCTTGGTCTTGTGCCCACTTATAGGTGGCATCTCTACCTTGGTGACCTGAGGTATCATGGGCCCACCATGCTAGGAACAACTCTCCCTTGTGCTCCCAGTCAAGATCTATCTTCAACTCCCCTATCTTTGCAGCTTGATCTACCTGCTGATTGTTTTGCTGCAACCTCATTAGCTCTACTTCTGGGGACATGGGCATCTACATGGCGAATCTTCACAGGTAGGTTCTCTAACCGGGCAGCAATTTCTTTCCACGCTTCAACCCAATTCAGCCCAAACTGGTTTTCCTCTATACTGCCAGTTCGCTTCTTTACATTTCTTCAGCCATCCCCACAGAGCGTTGGCTACCATCCAAGAATCAGTATACAGATAGAGCCTTGGCCACTTCTCTCTCTCTGCAATATCTAGGGCCAGTTGAATGGCTTTGAGTTCAGCAAATTGACTGGATCCACCCTCTCCTTCAGTAGCCTCTGCGACCTGTCGTGTGGGGCTCCATACGGCTGCTTTCCACCTCCGACTCATCCCTATGACACGGCAGGAACCGTCGGTGAATAAAGCGTAACGTGCTTCCTCTGCCGTCAGCTGGTTGTATGGCGGAGCTTCTTCAACCCGGGTCACTGGTTCTTGTTCTTCATCTGCAACACTGAAATTTTCACCTTCGGGCCAGTTTGTAATTACTTCTAAAATTCCAGGGCGATTCAGTTTCCCAACTCGGGCGCGTTGTGTAATGAGGGCAATCCACTTGCTCCAGGTAGCACTGGTGGCATGGTGGGTGGAGGGAACCTTTCCTCTAAACATCCACCCCAGCACTGGTAGTCGGGGTGCCAGGAGGAGTTGTGCTTCTGTACCAATCACCTCCGAAGCAGATTGGATTCCCTCGTAAGCGGCCAAGATTTCCTTTTCCGTTGGGGTGTAGTTATCTTCAGACCCCCTGTAGCTCTGACTCCAGAATCCCAATGGTCGGCCTCAGGTCTCACCAGGTATCTTTTGCCATAAGCTCCAGGACAGACCATGACTCCCAGCTGCAGAGTAGAGCACGCTCTTCACATCTGGTCCCGTCCTGACTGGGCCGAGGGCTACAGCATGAGCGATCCCCTGCTTGATCTGGGTGAAAGCTTGTTGCTGCTCAGGGCCCCAGTAGAATTCATTCTTCTTGCGGGTAACCAGATAAAGGGGGCTCACAATCTGACTGTACTCCAGGATGTGCACCCTCCAGAAACCTATGGCACCTAGAAAAGCTTGTGTTTCCTTTTGGAAAACACAAAAAAAAAACGTTGGGTGGGACATAGCTGTGATTTTGTTAATGACATCAGTAGGAATCTGATGCCGTCCATCTTGCCACTTCACTCCTATGAACTGGATCTCCCGAGCGGGTTCCTTAACTTTTCTTAACAGCAAAGCCGGCATCCAGAAGAATTTGGATGATTTTCTCTCCTTTCTCAAACACTTCTGCTGCTGTGTTTCCCCACACAATGATATCATCAATATATTGTAAATGTTCTGGAGCCTTATCCTTTTCATGGCTTGAATCAGTCCATGACATAGGGCAGGACTGTGTTTCCACCCCCGGGGTAGTCGGTTCCAGGTGTACTACACTCCCCTCCATGTAAAGGCAAACTGAGGCCGGCATTCTGCTGCCAGAGGAACAGAGAAAAATATGTTGGCTATGTCAATAGTGGCATACCACTTTGCTGCCTTGGACTCCAGCTCATACTGCAGTTCCAGCGTGTCTGGTATGGCCGCACTCAGAGGTGGAGTCACTTCATTGAAGGCACGATAATCCACAGTCAACCTCCATTCTCCATCAGATTTTCGCACCAGCCAGATGGGGCTGCTGAAGGGTGAGTGGGTTTTGCCAACCACCCCTTGGCTCTCCAGCTCTCGAATCATCTTGTGCATGGGGATCACGGCATCTCGAGTGGTTCTATATTGTCGACGATGCACAATTGGAGTGGCAATTGGTACCATTTGTTCTTCTAGCTTCAAAAGTCCTACTGTGATTGGGTTCTCGGACAGTCCAGGCAAGGTGTTCAATTGTCGAATGCTTTCTGCCATCACAGTTGCTATTCCAAAGGCCCACCTGAACCCTTTTGGGTCTTTAAAATACCCACTCCGAAGGTAATCTATGCCCAAAATGCATGGGGCCTCTGGGCCAGTCACAATAGGGTGTTTCTTCCACTCATTCCTAGTCAGGCTCATATCTGCCTCCACCAACGTATAGTCTTGTGATCCCCCAGTCACACCAGTGATAGAAACCGATTCTGCCCCTACATATCTCGATGGGACCAATGTACACTGCAAGCCAGTGTCAACCAAAGCCTTATAGTCTTGTGGCTTCAATGTGCCAGGCCAACGAACCCACACCGTCCAAAAAACACGATTTTCCCTAACCTCTACCTGGCTAGAGGCAGGGCCCCTCTAAGCCTGATTATCCTTCTTTCCTTGGGTATATGTCTTAGAGGTTCCCTCAAGGGGATCGGACATGTCATCATCGACATCATACTTGACATCCTGGCTGCGAACAACTGGAGCTGCTCTCTGTTTGATGAGACTTCCTCTTTGAATCCTACCTTCCTTCAAATTGCGCACCCGTTGTGCCAGAGCAGCAGTAGGTTTTCCATCCCATCTCCTCATGTTTTCTCCAGATTCACACAGGAAGAACCACAACTCAGCTCGTGGGGTGTACTTTCTCTCCCCATCAAAAGGGCGCCTACATTGGATACCGGGGCCTCTAATTTGCACAGCAGAGATTTGGAGGAAGTCCTCCTTAATCTCTTCCCTGAGTTTCTTATGATTCTCCTCTATTTTGTCTTCTAATTTCCGCAGTCGTGTTTCCACAGCTGCAATTCTGGCATGAGTTGGGCCATGTACAGCATCAGCATATGCTCAAAGCTTTTTCGCCATATCGAGCACAGTCTCATATGTCTCCTCTCGCTTCATTATTGCCAGAGCAGAAGCATATTCAGGTGGCACAAGTTTCCTCCACATTACAGGTGTACATGGTACCGGGCCTGGATTCCTAGTTGTTATATCATCTGAAAAAATGAGCTCTGCTACTGCCATCTCTCTCAGACGTTGAATCCCCTGTTCTATGGCCTTCCACTGTGTCTGCTGCAAATAGAGGTCATCTGCACACAGATATCTTTGTGCTACACCGTCCAGAATCCGTTCCCAGAGGCTGTGAGGACCAGCCTCCTTCATTCATGCCCTGGTCGATAACAGGATCAAGTGACAGAGATTCCCAAATGCCTCGCTTCAGTACCATCCAGAACTGTAGCCTCCCCTGCAGCATCCCAGAGGCGGACTAACCAACTAATTATAGATTCATCAGGTTGTTGCCTGTAATCCTTTCTTAAGCCTTGAAGGTCCTTTAAGGAAAAGGAATCAATATTGGCTCCAGAATCTACACCCCTCGATGTGGTTTCTGATTTTGGTGAAGGTCCCTCTCCTGGATTATCATCATCATCATCATCCTCCACCTTGCGATCGGTCCTCCTTGCACACTTTCCACCTCTTGTATTAGCAGCAACAGTCCTTGGTTGAGGCCTACTGTCTGACTCAACTACTGGCCTGGAGCCTGGAATATTAGCTGCAGCCCGAGTGACTGGGATGGTAACTAGTTTATCTCCCTGTTCCCTGTCTTCTATCTGCTGCCCTTCAGTATCTAGCAGAGTACGATAAACATATGCCAAGGCCCAGCTCACTGCAATAATCCTTTTCTCCTTAGTATCACTTCTCTTTCAAGTACTTTGCCACCTCAGCTGGGTTCTGAATTTGTTCAGATGGGAAGTCCCAGATTATAGGATCAGAGAATTCCTTTAAAATTTTGCCCATATCTTGCCATTTCCCATTCCACTCAAGATTTCTCCTACTTGGCTTTGCCCCTAAATCAGAAGTCTCATTAGCCCCTTTGGAAATCTCAGCTTTCATTTTATATAAACTGCAGACAGTATAGAGGAAACTTACTAAATTAAGTGCCAGAAATGGTCTCTTTAACACTCAGAGGAAACTGAACATTTTCTAATAGAGATATAAACAATTCAAAGGAGAAGAGGGAAAACAGAGGCTGAAAAAACTCTTCCTCTGCTTCTCCCCTAACAAACTGAGTGCCCAACCATAACAACGAACCATCAAGCATATTTACAGCCTTCCTGTAAATCATCACAAACAAGCCCAGCCCAATGAATATTCTGATTAGTGCCCCACGGCTACACGAACTACGAACTATGTATTAGGAGCAATACCAGAGCTATTTCCAGGTAAGGAAATAGCCCTAGGTACCACAAAGATAGTAAAACCTCAAAAAACCCTAGGGACCAGAAATATTGTCAGGCTTTCATCCTGAATGACATTATGAGTCCAGAAAAAACCATCCCAATACACCCACAAAACAATTAGAACCACCAATATTATTGAGGTTTTTTCCACTTTCTTTGGTTCCTTTCCCGGCCAATGCACCAAAAAGTGTGTTGGTTAATGAGAAATTAGGGGAGAACCTCTAAAAAGGAGTCCCCTAAACAAACCTCCACCACCTCTCCCCCCCAGCCCTGGGTTTGGGAAGGAAATTCTTTGGAGGAGAAAAGTGGAAAAAAACGGTTTTATTGACAATGGAAAAGACTCTCCCCACCACGAGGAAAAGGAAAAAGCTCGTTACTGTGAGGGGGAGGGTGCAAAGCTTCTTCCGCGGGCCCGGGAGACTCTCAGACTTCTCAGGTCAGGTCAGGTCCGGAGCCGGTCCAAATCTTCGGCGGGGGCGGGGAAAGGAAGGGAAAAGAGGAAGGGAAAAAAAAAAAAAAAACAAACAAAACAAACAAACAAACAAACAAAAAAACCACCAAAAAAAACCACCAAACCACGGAAACAGGGGTGTAGAAAACAGGCAACAGAGAGAAGAAGCGGCAAAGCAGCAGTAAAGCAAAGCAGCAGCAGCAGCAGCCCAAGCAGCCAAGCTCCCCCAGCCAGCGAAGCAGCAGCTGCTAGACATAACAATACACATCCACGATATGGGATACGAGGCACCGTCAACCCAGAACAAGGGACATGGTTTACAGGTGCACTTGGCAGAGCTAGGTTCATGCTTGGACTCGAGGATCTTTGTGGTTATTTCCAACCAAAATTATTCCATGATTCTATTATTCCAAAGGACATTACTCCAGGAAGTTATTTGGGCTTTTGTGCCTGTTAGCCCTTGAACCTGGGCAGCATCCTGGACATTCTGGAAAAACAAGCGCTTTGTCCTCCATCCTCTGAACCTGCAGCCAGTTCTGATCAAGCTTCTGTGCAGCTGATGTGGATGAGGGAGTTGATCTTCCAGAAAAAATGGTCTTTTCTTGGGTTGTTGTCCTACTGGATGGGGCAGTGATGTGACTGAGCTCAGAGACCACAGTGTGTGGGATAGAGAGGAACAGGATGTTAGGTGGTTTGGAATTAATTTGTGGGCTGGATAATGGTCTCTGTTTAGGCACATTGGTCTCCAGGACATGGATTTGGGTTTCTAGTGCCAGGCAATATTGAACTTAAGCTCTGGATGAAAAGTCAGGGTTTATGGCACAGCTGTCTTTCTGGTATATAATATATACATAACTGTATTTTTATGTCTTTATGGATTTATATATTTTGTATTCTTTCTGCCAGTTTGTAAGAACAGGGTTATGCCGTCATGGAAATCTTGTTTTGTTATGATTTGTTGTTATGTGGTATTCCTGATAATTGCAACAGGTGCATTTTCTGATGGTTAGTTGTTTTTTCATCAAATAGATTATTTTTGCATCTGCAGGAGGAGTTGGCAAGTTTCGTTGCAACTCTGCTTTGCCTTCATATTCTTCTCTGCACATATTCTTGTCTGGGCTCAGTTTCCCAACAATTAATAATGTCTTGCCCTTACATTTCCAATTTCCACAAATCCTGCAAAGATCTTGTATTCTTCAGATGAGTGAGGCTATTTGTCATAATAATTTTGCTTAGTCCTGAGTACTGTTTATGATACAAACTAATTTAATCCCTAATTACTCCACTTGATAACTTTAAATTCAGACGGCTTTGTCTTATTCATTAGGGTGTTGTGGTACCTGAATCTTATAAGGGAAATGTTTCTTCTCCAAGTGAATTCTTTCAAAAGGGCAGCAAGTTTCAAATTTTGCACCCATGGAAGTAGACTGTAAGTCTCCAACAGCTCAGGGCTTGCTGTATGCTGCACTGTGGAAGATATCATTATTAATTATTTTCCTTCAGTTTCACTTTATTTGGAATAATGGGAAGGGTTGCAAGCATTCCTGACAATCTTGTCAAGTTTCCTTCCAGTCAGGAAAATATATTTTCTCCATTTTCAGTTGTCTTTGCATTATTAATTTGGCTCAAAACCAGAATGGTCCTACTGTCTAACATGGAGTAAGACTGTTCAAGGTAGAGGGAGTTATCAGCTCAGTTGATTGCTCACATCAAGCTGTTATTTTTCGCAATGTCAGGGCCTCCAGCTGAGTGGGCCAACCACCTCCTTTGTGCTTTGTTGCTCTCTGCCTTGTTGGAGGTAGAGCTAGCACTGTAGACAGCCACTTGGAGTTAGTAATCTCTGTTCTGATGACAACTGATGCTCTCCACATTGATACAAGAGAGAGAGAGAGAGAGAGAGAGAGGGCAAGTGTGCCCTCCATGTATTACAGCATCGGTAAAAAAAAAAAAAACCAAAAAAACCAACAACAACAACAACAAAATAAAACCAGACAGAAGTGAGGATTGCAGAAAGGGATAGATGCCAATTCCTGCTCTTGCCCCATGTTTCTATCTGAAGGTCCACATATGTAAATGAATGTAAAAGTCATAATTATTTTATTTTTTGGAAGTGAGGCCATTATCTGTGTCTGTAAAGGAAGCAGCTGTATGCTATCAGCATGAGGCATTATGGTCAGGATGAACTCAGATGTGCATAACCCTGGGTAGTACACAGTGCAATCTCTTTTGATGCCACTTGAGTATGTGAGTACTGTGTCCTTCCCCTCACAGAACAGCTCTGCTCTGTCATCTGGCTCCCTTCTGGTAAGGGTCCAGTGCTTCCATTATTAGTAGTGCTCTCCACCCTTTTCTTTGGCTTTTTCCACTGCTGAATCCTTGTCTCCTGTAGGGCCAATGAGGTACTGACGGCTATCTACAGCTCTTTTCCCTCCACCCTCTATTTTGTTTGAAGGAACAAAATGAACAATTTCCCTAAGACCTGACAGTAAGATATTTCATTTCTGTAATAGGGATTGTTTGTATTGGCACACCAAAAATGTAATTTAGACATTAAACATATATGCATATGCATGCTAAATATATGTGTGCACATACAAATATGTGTGCATACATATTTCATATATGGCTATAGTAGAGCTTTATCTTTCTCTCTACGTGCTTTTTGAAAGACAATAGTAGATAACTTTATGAAAGTTTCTGATAGAATTAGCCCATCAGAATGGCTCACTAATCCTCATTTCTATTGCTTATTCAGAACTATTCCAGTTCTTGCATTCCCTACAGTCATCTCTAGGCCTTAGCTTTAGCATGAGATCTTTAGTCTTAATGACAGCATACAGGTCTGGCTGAATTCTTCTTCTCCTTCCAGAAGACACACAAACTTCTTTTGTGATCAGTAATTGGAAACTCATGCAAATTTGCGTCAGAAGGCTGAAGAGTGTTAAAGCATGTCACTTCTTATTTTTTTTAACTCCTGAATATGGCTATAGGGATGCTTTTAATCTCTGCCAGGTTTTTTGAATATATAATATATATTCTGTGGAATCTATGTGAAACCAGACTTAACAGGTCTGGCAAGGCAGAATTTTCTTGTGAAGTGTTCTTCATCCTGGGAAGAAGCTGCAAAAGAATCAGTAGGAATTGCTCATGATAGTGCAGCAAGTGTTGAAAATCAGGGAACTTACTCAAATGTCTGAATGTGAGTACAGATGCCTAGTTTTTAAATCTTTGGCCAAGATAAAGTACACTTAGGAATTTTTACAAGCAGTGCTCTGTATCTGTATCATGATGTGAACTTTGAATTAAACATATTTGACTATGGTGATTATAATCTTTGACTTGCTTAGCAAAACCATAACTGTAAAAAAATCATGTTCCAGTTGGAGCATGGAATGACCTTTTCCCCTCTGCAAATAAATAATCCTTCAGCTACAGATAACACCAAAGAAATTTTAATATTTTTTTTAGAATTAGTTTGGCCAAGCAGAAGTTAAAGTCTTAATAGTTTAATCTAGCTATGAGATTTGTATCACACCTTTACAGCGACAGGTGTGATACAAATCTAGGTAGGTGGAAGGTGTCTTCTACCTTCTCTACTCTTCTTAGAGTCATTGTAAATGACATTTTTTGAGAACATTTTTATAGCATTTTTATATCCACATGGAAGCTGTGGATAAAAGGCGAAAGAGTAACTCTGGCCATTTGCCTTCTTTCTCCTGCTATGTAGTACAGCCCAATAACTTAAATAGTTTGCAGCTGCAGATAAAAGGCTGATTTTTCCTGAAAATGAAACTAATTTTGTATCTTTTTTTTCAAGAACAAAAAGAAGTCATTAGGACCACTGTAAGTGTTGTGCTCTACAATAGACAAAGCTCTTTTATGGATCAGATACAGCCTGTGTATAGAGCAGGTGTGCTCACAAAATGTGCTTGAAAGAGAAAAGGATGCTTAATGGATTTATGCCTAGGTTTGTTACATTTGGATATTCTTTCTTTGTGTTGCCACCAAAGATGCTATTTTAGGCTCCCAGTTTTCTCCAGTACTCCTTGAACCGAACAACGTGCTCAAACCCCTCTAAGGGGTGACAAACAGAAGAATAGAACTCCCTATCTGTTTCAAATACTGCACAGACAAGAGCAAGATACCAGGTCATTTACCCAAACCATGGCTTATATCCACTGCCTCAGCTTGCACTTCTTGCCGGGTCCTTTCAGGGAGAGACACAGCTGCATCCCAGGCTGCTCACAGTCACGTCTCTGGGTGAGGCAGAGCTGCTGTTCTTGCTCTGTGCTTGTGTTATCACAGAGGTGAGGAGCCCAGGGTGAGGAGCAGGACCTATCTGGGCAGCACCTGTGCAGGTATCAGCTAAACAAACAGACATGGATGTAACAAGCCAATGTGATAAGGGAGTGTAAGGAGCAGACAAGTAGAAGGAAGTAATTTGACAGCACCACACCACTCCATCAACAACATGACTAGATGAATTTTCTGTAGGCATTGAGCCTTGCATATAACCTCAAAGACCTTCTGACAGAGTAATGAGATCCCTCAGAAGTTCTTCCCAGGTATGGAAAGCAGCCTATGAGGGAGGCTGGCATCATGACTGACTGGAGAAACAGAACAGGCAGGGGCATGAAACTGGAAACAAACACCAGATCTAGAGGTGAGAATGGCAGTCATGTTTGTGCAGTCATATCCACAACATACATTCCTCTCCTCTGATTGTTGGTCACTACTGAGAGTCTGCAATGGCAGTGAGGCAAATGTGGCTCAGACCAGCAGCTAATTGTCTACTGCAGAAGTTTGGGTTTTAGAATTTATGAGGTTATGGTTTCATTAAGAAGTTTGGAGTAAAACTTTCTCTCTCTAGCCACTCTGAGGTTTCCTGTTGTAGTTTATAATTTTGAACAGCAGTAAACAGAGGAGAAGGCTGCCCCCAGTTCTGCTGATGTCAAGATTAGATACTTGCAGAATGGGCTACAATATTAAAACTAGGTCATAAATTAAAGAGGTCACAATCAACTTGAAATTCCTGTTTTCTTTCTGGCAAAATTTTCCCTATTGTTGCTGATGAAAGAAAGACAAGATTATTTCAGTTGCAGCATCATCTGTACTGTTTAGTTAACATTTCTGTGTTAGGTGTAACTTCTAGATTAATTTACCTTTTATTTTTTCTCAGGATATTGTGTTGGCTTTTATATAGGCCTTTCACAACAGTGCAGGAGTTAAGGACACTCAGAATCTTGTGGAAGTCTTTAGAACTAAATTCAGTTATTTAAAAAGTAAATTTTGAGTTGTCTATTTCCTTTTAGAGTCTGTGTATCACACAAATTCAAACACTGACCTCATTTTTTTCTCTTTTTTTTTTTTTTTTCTCTCGGTAAGCAAGGATTAGCAGTGCTGAAGAGGAATGAAATATAATTGATGTGAACTAAAAGGTAAGAAGGAATCCTTTCAGGCATATTCCCTCAGATTTTTGACAACACAGAAAACCTTCACTTTCTAGCAACTCAATTTCTTGCAATTGAAGTAATTTGCTTGAGACTCAGAAACAGAACTATTGCTCACAGAACCATTTTTCATCTTCTCAGCCTGCTTTGATATCTGAGAGGGATGAGGATGAGTGGATGGAGGAGAGGTGTGGCTGGGAGCTGGGCAGAGGCAGCCATGGGGGAGCTGGTGGTGGGGAGCTGTTGGGCTGCAAGTGTTAATTGTGAAAGGAGAAGTCCTGGCACTCTGCCCTGACTGCTGACCCTGAGGGTGACGGCAGCTTCTTTCTACCAGTCACTCCATTAGCTCAAGCATAAAGCTCTAATAGTGCAAGCTCCATCTATGCTGTAATTCTATATCCTGCATATGAATGGGCTACACTTTGAGGTGCCCATATAGCCACAGTTACACCCCTGAGGTCTGTGTCTTCAGCAGATTTAATTATATGATTATATACCATTTTGTCCACAGGATTTTGCCTCGGACTGTACGCAAGATGGAATTGCTCTGGGGATGAATAAGAGGTGTGCAGCAAAGGAACCATTTGTCTGCAGGAGTCAGATTTCATTTCTTTCTGGAGTCTGAATAAAGCTGATTAGTATCTAATAGCACTTCACATGAGGGAAAATGCATTTGGGTTTTGAGGTGCATGTTGAACAAACGCAGGTAAGGAGCCCATAGAAATGCATGAGCGTGTCTATGGTTTTAGAGGAAGGGGAGAAGTCTGAACTGAGCACTCTGGAGAATGCTTCCATAACATGAAAATGAAAAGAAGGTATGATCCTTTCAGCTGTTCAGAAACAGCTACAAAACTCAAGAAACACATATGGCCACACCCCTACTGGAAACCAGTGCAGTTGGCAACTACTATAACATTGTTAGTGGTCTATAAATACTCGACAAAATCATGCTCCTTCTGTGCATCAAAATCCAAGTAGATCTGTGCTGAGAAAGGTTATCAACAATCCACTTACTGAGCATGTGGCTGTGCAAAGAAATGTTTTTTAAGTTTTAGTTATGAATGTAGTATAGTTTTTTTTATTGTAAGTTTTAGTATAGTAGATACCTTAAAAGAGACCCTTTGTTTCAAAGTAGCTGATAAAGTTTCTAAGACAACCAGAGTCTCTGCACAGAGTCTCTTCCCTATTGGTTCCCTTTTTGTTATATCCCTGTTTCACGTATGATTCTTTTTCTTGTCCATCACAAAATTCTTATCTTCAAGGTCTAGGAGCTCGGCCCCTGGTTGGCAAAACCCCGAAAGACCACCCCCAGACCTATTTAGGATTTGTTAGTGTTTATGTAATCTAGCTGGCATGTATCGTTTTAATTGTTTTATTGGTTTAAACACGTTGCACCCACCCCTTGGAATGTTTGTACAAAAACGCCCTGCAGCCCAGGTCCAGTGTCTTTTGGAGGCACTTGCCTGAGGCTGGGGGACCCCTGACCCCCCCACCAAATAAAGCCTCTTTTTTCAAAGCCTCTAAAAGTCCCCTCTTTTGCCACCGCCATGTCAGCGTGAGCTGAGCTGCCTGCAAGCCAAAAACCCCACCAACGAACTTTGCTGAAGCGTATCCAAAAAGCAGCCGGGGGCCCAGCCTGAATACCGAGCTGGGCCAAAACCAGATACGCACCGTCGCAGCACCCAGCGCCCTGGGGTTGAGATGCAACATGAGCACCTGTGGTGGGCCACATGTGATGGTTCATGGTGGCAGCAGTGGAGCAAATGAATACACCTGAGGCCAACAGCATGGTAAGGAATTATCTGTAAAGATCACTTGTGACCCAAAGACTGGCAATGCAAGCAATGAGACTCTAACCACAGTTTAACCCTCTAACCTCAGTCTGTACCTATGAGCTACAAGCTCATTACAGCACCCTCCTTAATTAGTGTCCAACACTTCTGTTACAGCTGTTGGTTTTTACCTCTGGGCCTTTGGTTTAGCAGCTGCTCTTTTTTCCCTTGGAGACACTTCCTCACTGAAAGGTACTGGTGGTTTATCTCATGGCCCCATTTAGGACAGTGAGACTTACAGCAAACAACCTGTGCACTCTCCAGAGCCACACCTGTTGAAGCCCCTCAGTTAATTACACATGTTATGAACAAAAGACAGTGCAGATTCCTCAGGGGTGAGGCAGAGCACTCAGCAAATGAAAACTCTGGCTTCATGGGAGCCTAGCATTACCCCCATGGAGCACTGGGACATTGGTGCTGATCCAATGGGGACCTGGCACCACAGAGCCTTGCTTGGAGTGGGGCTCAAGAGACGGCAGTGCAGGGATGGGTGATGAGATTGCTGCTGCTGAACGAACCTTGTGCATGCAGTGTTCTGCTCTGCTCTTTGGTGTGCCTGCTGATGGAATCTGGTGCTGTGCTCTGAACTCTGAGCCCTGCAGCTGGCCAGCGCGTGGGGGAATGTGCAGATGGAGCAGATGGGAAATGGGAAGTGAGGTATCCCAGGCTACCATAACAAGCAGACAGCAGTGCTTGGGACTATGCATACTCAGGAAGCCAAGAGTCCCAGGGGATTGTGACCAAATCTTCTGGTCTCTGTAGCACCTTAAAGTCCCATGCACTGCTCCAATTACTTTGTGATGACCTAATTTTTTCTTGCAGGGAAGAGGATGGCTGGGGTATGTTGTACAGTGCTTTGTTACAGGTGTTAAATGCTGCCTAATCAGACACTCTCTGCCCACCCCCATCTCCAGTGTCAACTAATTTTGCCAGGAGGACAGCTGGCTAGCAGAGCTCACCCTGCACATCTATGTTGGCCTCATGAGTTGCAGTTTGGCTCAATACCATCTGTGTATGTGTGTCAATAGGTAAATGCTCTATTCCTTTTACTTCCAAGATTGTGCTCAGGAAGTTGCTCGAAAACGCTGACTTAAAGGAAATGCAAAAGAGATGTTTACCCTTACCTTTTCATTGATTACAGCCCTGGCTAATCATCTGCTATGAAATAAAATAATTTGTGGACACAAGTAGGTTCTAGGAGTCTGATTAAATTTAGAAATGTGGCCATCAATAATGGCAGTAATAAAAGTATATGGCTGCAGTTTGGTGCTATGCCTGGAGGAGAAGATAATTATCACTCCTTTCAGCCCTGATTACTCCAACTCTTGTGCTGGCAGTTGGAGCAATGTTTTGCCTTGATATTCTTAACAATAGCTTTCACAGAGCCGATCAAGGATACTAAGTTTGGTTGTCTATAAGAAGGAGATGAAACCTATTAAACCTTGCATGTAGCTACTATGTAAATTCTGATGAATCATTGCAGCTCACGTGGTTTATGCATCACTAGTTTCACTATTTTATGTCAGAAGCGGGCTGTAGTGTTTTTTGGTGGGGTTTTTTTGTGTATTTTATTTTATTTTATTTTATTTTATTTTATTTTATTTTATTTTATTTTATATTTTATTTTATTTATTTCCCAGTAGAAAGCTGTAAGAAAAGCAGGTTGATACATCCTTTTAAGAGAAATCAGGGGTAGCTCTTAGCCATGTAAGTTTTGATGGTTGTCTCTTTGGAACAAATAGCCAATGTCACTGATCCCACTGCATTGCTGTTTAGGTTGATTTAATTTTTGTGCCAAGTTTTGCTGTTAGTTATTTAAGTGCCCAATTTAAGTAACTTTATTCTCCAGCGGAGCAACAGTTGAGCAATTTGAGCTTAAACAAGGTGAGATTTTTGTCTTCATATTACACTTCTCCTTCTATTTGCATTTTTAAAACACTGTTCAGAAGCCACAGCTATTACTGTTTCTTTTTCTAGGGGAAGACAGTTTTTAGTGTAGAGTTTATTTTTGGAAGTTTTTTTTTTTTTATTTAGATAGTAAAATCTCTGTTCCTGTCAGATGTTCTTTCATCAAGATTTACTTGTAATTTGTGTATCCATACTGCTAAGTGACTCCTAGCCTGGCCATGTACTTTTGGATCCTATTTCAATTAATCTGTGTCTGTTCTAGTGGTCACAGTGGGAACACAAACTGGCACGCAGTTGTTAATAACTGCAGGTGTTGCTAACAATGTTTCTGAATGTTCATTTAGTACTATTTTGATATTTTGATTGCAAAAGGAGGAAGACATGAGGTGTGAAGAGTACTGAGTGAAAGAGTTCTGTCATTTGGTTTCCTGCTTTAACTAATTTATATTTGAGGAAAGTGGTACTTATAACTTTGAGACTACCCAACTACCTGTTATAAAATTAGGTGAACTTTGTTTTGACTTGAGTATTGGGTTTTCAGGAGGATTGACTAGCAACCAGGGATTCTCAGTATTCCTTTGCAATCCTGGAAAGTCTTCCTTTTTATTATTATTTTTACTTATTATTTATATACAGAAATAGATGTATTACACGTGGTCCTATGTGGCTCAGAGAGAGAAATAAACCTGTGAGTCTTGTCATTGCTCAGCTGCTTGGGTGGACGCAATAGTCAAGTTTCCTTGTAGTTAGGCTTTTGTTCTGCATTAAATAGCTACTAGCAATACCCCGCCAAATTCCAGACTGTTAGATTGGTTGAAGATGTGCTTTGGTAGGGTATTAAAATCTTTGATACTAGCTTTGACCATCATCAGTCCTTTTTCTTTTACAATGGTTCTAGTGGCAAACATGAAACTGAAGGAGAGCGTGGACTTAGTTCTGGACCTCCAAAACAACTTATCATAATGGATACTTAAAACAGCTATGTTACAAAAGTTAGTTGGTAAATCTGCCTAGATTGAAAATCTAGTTATGAACTTAGTGCACTGATGCACTAAGTTCATAACTGCCTGTGTATTCCCAAAATCTTTTGGGGAAGACATACCCGTTACCTTTGAGACATGATTTTCTCAGGCAACCAGGAGCTTGGCTAATATATGGAGTCCATTAAGGAATCATTAAACAGTTTTTTCCCCCTCTAGTTTTTTCTTTTTATTTCCAAGATGAGGAGGCTAAAAATAGGCCAACTCAAAAAAAAGTGTGATAAAATGGAGCAGGAAAAGCAACTGATTATATCATTGGTGTCCCTTTTTTATGTATCATATAAAAAGCAGTCTGAACTTTGAAAGATTTCCAAAATTTTGCGATATTGACTCTGCCTGAGACTCTTCAAATTGCACTATAGGAATGCTTTAAAGTAACTTTAGATCCTCTGGCTCAAGGAATAGCTTCTAACAGTTTCCTGAGAGTGCTTTGCCTGAGAACACTCACAGATGGAAAACTGAAGAGATGCTTTCTGAGGAGATGTGAGAGAGGGATGTTCTTAGACAAAGCTGATGCAGAGAGGAGATTGTACTCCATTTCTCTAGGAACTGGATGAGTGTTGTGAAAAGAAGGTTCTTACCTCTTGTATATTGGAGCAAAAGGACAGTTGAAAAAATGCTTTGTTGGGAGATTTAGGTCCTGATCAGGGAGAAACTTTCTAAGGAGTTTTATTTAGCATTATACAGAAGTGCAAAGAGAGTCATATCATTGCTGAAGTTGTAAAAGATATTTGAAATCCTTAAGTTGAACTATAAATCTGCCAATTCCATCACTAAATCCTGTTCCTAAGAATCACAGCATCACATCTTCTGAATATCTCAAGTGGTACTTATTTTAAGCTTACCTACTTACATGGGCAGCCTCTTCCAAGATGAAATGACTGAAAAAGATAGTAAACAAAAGTTTTATTATCAAATGTCTACTCACTTAACATCCTGTTCCTCTCTATCCCACACACTGTGGTCTCTGAGCTCAGTCACATCACTGCCCCATCCAGTAGGACAACAACCCAAGAAAAGACCATTTTTTCTGGAAGATCAACTCCCTCATCCACATCAGCTGCACAGAAGCTTGATCAGAACTGGCTGCAGGTTCAGAGGATGGAGGACAAAGCGCTTGTTTTTCCAGAATGTCCAGGATGCTGCCCAGGTTCAAGGGCTAACAGGCACAAAAGCCCAAATAACTTCCTGGAGTAATGTCCTTTGGAATAATAGAATCATGGAATAATTTTGGTTGGAAATAACCACAAAGATCCTCGAGTCCAAGCATGAACCTAGCTCTGCCAAGTGCACCTGTAAACCATGTCCCTTGTTCTGGGTTGACGGTGCCTCGTATCCCATATCGTGGATGTGTATTGTTATGTCTAGCAGCTGCTGCTTCGCTGGCTGGGGGAGCTTGGCTGCTTGGGCTGCTGCTGCTGCTGCTGCTGCTTTGCTTTACTGCTGCTTTGCCGCTTCTTCTCTCTGTTGCCTGTTTTCTACACCCCTGTTTCCGTGGTTTGGTGGTTTTTTTTGGTGGTTTTTTTTTTTTTTGTTTGTTTGTTTTGTTTGTTTTTTTTTTTTTTTTCCCTTCCTCTTTTCCCTTCCTTTCCCCGCCCCCGCCGAAGATTTGGACCGGCTCCGGACCTGACCTGACCTGAGAAGTCTGAGAGTCTCCCGGGCCCGCGGAAGAAGCTTTGCACCCTCCCCCTCACAGTAACGAGCTTTTTCCTTTTCCTCGTGGTGGGGAGAGTCTTTTCCATTGTCAATAAAACCGTTTTTTTCCACTTTTCTCCTCCAAAGAATTTCCTTCCCAAACCCAGGGCTGGGGGGGAGAGGTGGTGGAGGTTTGTTTAGGGGACTCCTTTTTAGAGGTTCTCCCCTAATTTCTCATTAACCAACACACTTTTTGGTGCATTGGCCGGGAAAGGAACCAAAGAAAGTGGAAAAAACCTCAATAATATTGGTGGTTCTAATTGTTTTGTGGGTGTATTGGGATGGTTTTTTCTGGACTCATAATGTCATTCAGGATGAAAGCCTGACAATATTTCTGGTCCCTAGGGTTTTTTGAGGTTTTACTATCTTTGTGGTACCTAGGGCTATTTCCTTACCTGGAAATAGCTCTGGTATTGCTCCTAATACATAGTTCGTAGTTCGTGTAGCCGTGGGGCACTAATCAGAATATTCATTGGGCTGGGCTTGTTTGTGATGATTTACAGGAAGGCTGTAAATATGCTTGATGGTTCGTTGTTATGGTTGGGCACTCAGTTTGTTAGGGGAGAAGCAGAGGAAGAGTTTTTTCAGCCTCTGTTTTCCCTCTTCTCCTTTGAATTGTTTATATCTCTATTAGAAAATGTTCAGTTTCCTCTGAGTGTTAAAGAGACCATTTCTGGCACTTAATTTAGTAAGTTTCCTCTATACTGTCTGCAGTTTATATAAAATGAAAGCTGAGATTTCCAAAGGGGCTAATGAGACTTCTGATTTAGGGGCAAAGCCAAGTAGGAGAAATCTTGAGTGGAATGGGAAATGGCAAGATATGGGCAAAATTTTAAAGGAATTCTCTGATCCTATAATCTGGGACTTCCCATCTGAACAAATTCAGAACCCAGCTGAGGTGGCAAAGTACTTGAAAGAGAAGTGATACTAAGGAGAAAAGGATTATTGCAGTGAGCTGGGCCTTGGCATATGTTTATCGTACTCTGCTAGATACTGAAGGGCAGCAGATAGAAGACAGGGAACAGGGAGATAAACTAGTTACCATCCCAGTCACTCGGGCTGCAGCTAATATTCCAGGCTCCAGGCCAGTAGTTGAGTCAGACAGTAGGCCTCAACCAAGGACTGTTGCTGCTAATACAAGAGGTGGAAAGTGTGCAAGGAGGACCGATCGCAAGGTGGAGGATGATGATGATGATGATAATCCAGGAGAGGGACCTTCACCAAAATCAGAAACCACATCGAGGGGTGTAGATTCTGGAGCCAATATTGATTCCTTTTCCTTAAAGGACCTTCAAGGCTTAAGAAAGGATTACAGGCAACAACCTGATGAATCTATAATTAGTTGGTTAGTCCGCCTCTGGGATGCTGCAGGGGAGGCTACAGTTCTGGATGGTACTGAAGCGAGGCATTTGGGAATCTCTGTCACTTGATCCTGTTATCGACCAGGGCATGAATGAAGGAGGCTGGTCCTCACAGCCTCTGGGAACGGATTCTGGACGGTGTAGCACAAAGATATCTGTGTGCAGATGACCTCTATTTGCAGCAGACACAGTGGAAGGCCATAGAACAGGGGATTCAACGTCTGAGAGAGATGGCAGTAGCAGAGCTCATTTTTTCAGATGATATAACAACTAGGAATCCAGGCCCGGTACCATGTACACCTGTAATGTGGAGGAAACTTGTGCCACCTGAATATGCTTCTGCTCTGGCAATAATGAAGCGAGAGGAGACATATGAGACTGTGCTCGATATGGCGAAAAAGCTTTGAGCATATGCTGATGCTGTACATGGCCCAACTCATGCCAGAATTGCAGCTGTGGAAACACGACTGCGGAAATTAGAAGACAAAATAGAGGAGAATCATAAGAAACTCAGGGAAGAGATTAAGGAGGACTTCCTCCAAATCTCTGCTGTGCAAATTAGAGGCCCCGGTATCCAATGTAGGCGCCCTTTTGATGGGGAGAGAAAGTACACCCCACGAGCTGAGTTGTGGTTCTTCCTGTGTGAATCTGGAGAAAACATGAGGAGATGGGATGGAAAACCTACTGCTGCTCTGGCACAACGGGTGCGCAATTTGAAGGAAGGTAGGATTCAAAGAGGAAGTCTCATCAAACAGAGAGCAGCTCCAGTTGTTCGCAGCCAGGATGTCAAGTATGATGTCGATGATGACATGTCCGATCCCCTTGAGGGAACCTCTAAGACATATACCCAAGGAAAGAAGGATAATCAGGCTTAGAGGGGCCCTGCCTCTAGCCAGGTAGAGGTTAGGGAAAATCGTGTTTTTTGGACGGTGTGGGTTCGTTGGCCTGGCACATTGAAGCCACAAGACTATAAGGCTTTGGTTGACACTGGCTTGCAGTGTACATTGGTCCCATCGAGATATGTAGGGGCAGAATCGGTTTCTATCACTGGTGTGACTGGGGGATCACAAGACTATACGTTGGTGGAGGCAGATATGAGCCTGACTAGGAATGAGTGGAAGAAACACCCTATTGTGACTGGCCCAGAGGCCCCATGCATTTTGGGCATAGATTACCTTCGGAGTGGGTATTTTAAAGACCCAAAAGGGTTCAGGTGGGCCTTTGGAATAGCAACTGTGATGGCAGAAAGCATTCGACAATTGAACACCTTGCCTGGACTGTCCGAGAACCCAATCACAGTAGGACTTTTGAAGCTAGAAGAACAAATGGTACCAATTGCCACTCCAATTGTGCATCGTCGACAATATAGAACCACTCGAGATGCCGTGATCCCCATGCACAAGATGATTCGAGAGCTGGAGAGCCAAGGGGTGGTTGGCAAAACCCACTCACCCTTCAGCAGCCCCATCTGGCTGGTGCGAAAATCTGATGGAGAATGGAGGTTGACTGTGGATTATCGTGCCTTCAATGAAGTGACTCCACCTCTGAGTGCGGCCATACCAGACACGCTGGAACTGCAGTATGAGCTGGAGTCCAAGGCAGCAAAGTGGTATGCCACTATTGACATAGCCAACATATTTTTCTCTGTTCCTCTGGCAGCAGAATGCCGGCCTCAGTTTGCCTTTACATGGAGGGGAGTGCAGTACACCTGGAACCGACTACCCCGGGGGTGGAAACACAGTCCTGCCCTATGTCATGGACTGATTCAAGCCATGAAAAGGATAAGGCTCCAGAACATTTACAATATATTGATGATATCATTGTGTGGGGAAACACAGCAGCAGAAGTGTTTGAGAAAGGAGAGAAAATCATCCAAATTCTTCTGGATGCCGGCTTTGCTGTTAAGAAAAGTTAAGGAACCCGCTCGGGAGATCCAGTTCATAGGAGTGAAGTGGCAAGATGGACGGCATCAGATTCCTACTGATGTCATTAACAAAATCACAGCTATGTCCCACCCAACGTTTTTTTTTTTGTGTTTTCCAAAAGGAAACACAAGCTTTTCTAGGTGCCATAGGTTTCTGGAGGGTGCACATCCTGGAGTACAGTCAGATTGTGAGCCCCCTTTATCTGGTTACCCGCAAGAAGAATGAATTCTACTGGGGCCCTGAGCAGCAACAAGCTTTCACCCAGATCAAGCAGGGGATCGCTCATGCTGTAGCCCTCGGCCCAGTCAGGACGGGACCAGATGTGAAGAGCGTGCTCTACTCTGCAGCTGGGAGTCATGGTCTGTCCTGGAGCTTATGGCAAAAGATACCTGGTGAGACCTGAGGCCGACCATTGGGATTCTGGAGTCAGAGCTACAGGGGGTCTGAAGATAACTACACCCCAACGGAAAAGGAAATCTTGGCCGCTTACGAGGGAATCCAATCTGCTTCGGAGGTGATTGGTACAGAAGCACAACTCCTCCTGGCACCCCGACTACCAGTGCTGGGGTGGATGTTTAGAGGAAAGGTTCCCTCCACCCACCATGCCACCAGTGCTACCTGGAGCAAGTGGATTGCCCTCATTACACAACGCGCCCGAGTTGGGAAACTGAATCGCCCTGGAATTTTAGAAGTAATTACAAACTGGCCCGAAGGTGAAAATTTCAGTGTTGCAGATGAAGAACAAGAACCAGTGACCCGGGTTGAAGAAGCTCCGCCATACAACCAGCTGACGGCAGAGGAAGCACGTTACGCTTTATTCACCGACGGTTCCTGCCGTGTCATAGGGATGAGTCGGAGGTGGAAAGCAGCCGTATGGAGCCCCACACGACAGGTCGCAGAGGCTACTGAAGGAGAGGGTGGATCCAGTCAATTTGCTGAACTCAAAGCCATTCAACTGGCCCTAGATATTGCAGAGAGAGAGAAGTGGCCAAGGCTCTATCTGTATACTGATTCTTGGATGGTAGCCAACGCTCTGTGGGGATGGCTGAAGAAATGTAAAGAAGCGAACTGGCAGTATAGAGGAAAACCAGTTTGGGCTGAATTGGGTTGAAGCGTGGAAAGAAATTGCTGCCCGGTTAGAGAACCTACCTGTGAAGATTCGCCATGTAGATGCCCATGTCCCCAGAAGTAGAGCTAATGAGGTTGCAGCAAAACAATCAGCAGGTAGATCAAGCTGCAAAGATAGGGGAGTTGAAGATAGATCTTGACTGGGAGCACAAGGGAGAGTTGTTCCTAGCATGGTGGGCCCATGATACCTCAGGTCACCAAGGTAGAGATGCCACCTATAAGTGGGCACAAGACCAAGGGGTGGATCTAAGCATGGACAGCATTTCTCAAGTTATCCGTGACTGTGAGACGTGCGCTGCCATTAAGCAAGCCAAGTGGATGAAGCCCCTCTGGCTTGGAGGGCGGTGGTCTAAGTACAAGTATGGGGAGGCCTGGCAGATTGATTACATCACACTGCCTCAAACCCGCCAAGGTAAACGCCATGTGCTGACCATGGTAGAAGCCACCACGGGATGGTTGGAAACCTACCCTGTGTCTCATGCTACAGCCCGCAACACCATCCCGGGCCTTGAAAAGCAGGTCCTTTGGAGACACGGTGCGCCCAGAGAATTGAGTCAGACAATGGGACTCATTTTAAAAATAATCTCATTAAAACCTGGGCTAGGGAACATGGCATTGAGTGGGTGTACCATATCCCCTACCATGCACCAGCTGCAGGTAAAGTGGGGAGGTACAATGGGTTGTTAAAAACCACCCTGAAAGCATTGGGTGGGGGGTCCTTAAAAAACTGGGAGCAGCATTTAGCAAAGGCCACCTGGTTAGTTAACACCCGAGGTTCTACCAACCAAGCGGGTCCTGCTCAGTCCCAGCTCCTTAATGTAGTAGATAGAGATAAAACCCCAGTGGCCCATGTCAGAGGTCTGTTGGGAAAGACAGTATGGATCAACCCTACCTCGAGTACAGGCAAACCCAGCTGTGGAATTGTCTCTGCTCAAGGACCGGGTTATTCATGGTGGATAATGCAGGAAGATGGAACAACACGATGTGTACCTCAGGGAGATCTGAATGTGGGGTAAGACTCATATGTGCTGAATGTTACTACCACTGTTGGTGCGTTAGATCAGTTAGACATGAAACAGAAGGAAACGTGTAAGTGTCAGAGGTCTGAGCAAGTAAGACGGACGGAAATGTGTGTCGAAGGTCTGAGTAAGTGAAAGTTTTTTATTGTGTGTCCACTATATGGGATAAGGGGTGGAATGTTCTGGGTTGACGGTGCCTCGTATCCCATATCGTGGACGTGTATTGTTATGTCTAGCAGCTGCTGCTTCGCTGGCTGGGGGGGCTTGGCTGTTTGGGCTGCTGCTGCTGCTGCAGCTGCTTTGCTTTACTGCCTCTTTGCCGCTTTTTCTCTCTGCTGCCTGTTTTTTGCTGTTTTCGTTTTTTTTTTCTTTCCTCTTTTCCCTTCCTTTCCCCCCCCACCACCCGCCCCCCGCCGAAGATTTGGACCGGCTCCGGACCTGACCTGACCTGAGAAGTCTGAGAGTCTCCCGGGCCCGCGGAAGAAGCTTTGCACCCTCCCCCTCACAGTAACGAGCTTTTTCCTTTTCCTCGTGGTGGGGAGAGTCTTTTCCATTGTCAATAAAACCGTTTTTTTCCACTTTTCTCCTCCAAAGAATTTCCGTCCCAAACCCAGGGCTGGGGGGGAGAGGTGGTGGAGGTTTGTTTAGGGGACTCCTTTTTAGAGGTTCTCCCCTAATTTATTCTAAACCAACACACCCTAAATGCCACATCCAAGCAGCTTTCATGTACTGTACCTCCAGGCATGGTGATTCCAAAGTTTGCACACACAGCCTGTCCCAAAGCTTGACAAACCATTCAGTGAAAACCTATTCTTCACAGCCAAAATGAACCTCCCCCAGCACAACCTGAGGCCATTTGCTCTTGTCCTGTCACCTCTTCCCTGGAGGAAGAGACCAGCCCCCACCCCACTACAAGCTCCCCTAAGGCAGTTCTAGAGAGTGATGTAGAAAGGCTCCCCTCTGAGCCTCCTTTGCTCCAGGCTGAACACCCACAGCCATTCCTCATAAGCCTGGTGTTCCAGAGCCTTCCCCAGCTCTGTGGCCTCTCTCTGCACTTGCTCCAGCCCCTCAACATCTTGTGCTGACAGCCCCAAACCTGAAGGCTGTGTTCCTGGCACTGCCTCACCAGTGCTGGCTACGGGGGGACAAATCACTGCCCTGGACTTGCTGGCCACACTGTTGCTGACCCAAGACAGGATGCCAGTGGTCTTTTTGCCCACCTGGGCACACTCTGGCTCGTGTCCAGTCACTTGTGGGCCAACATCCCCAGACCCCTTTTTTCTGCTGGGCACCTTCCCAGCCACTCTGCCCCAGCCCACCTAATGCTGCAGGGGGCTGTTGTGACCCGAGGGCAGGACCCAGCACCTGGCCTTGTTGAGCCTCCTACCACCCACCTCCTCCCATCAATCCAGCTTGTCCAGGGCCCTCTGTAGATCCTTCTTGCCATCCAGCAGATCAGCACTCCCGCCCAACTTGGTGTCACTGCCAACTCCCTGGTTTTGGGGACTCCATCCCCTATTCCTGACCCTCGACGCAGGTGTTAGGCAGGACTGGCCCCAGGTCTGAGCCCTGGGGAACACCGCCAGAGACTGGCTGCCAGCTGGATGCAAGTCTTGGCCAACCAGTCAGTTTTGGACTCGGTGAGCAGGGCACCCCTCCAAGCCACACCAGCCACCTTCTCCCAGACAAGTCTGTAGGAAACAGTGATTTAGGAAACACAGATTTTACTCAAATCCAGGCAGTCAACACCCACAGTCTGCTCCTCATCCACGGGAGGAGGATCTCCTCACAGGAGATCAGGCTGGTCAAGCAGCACCTGCATTTCAGGGAGCCGTGCCAGCTGGCCCTGAGCCCCTGCTTGTTCTGCACGTTCTGTGTGATGGCTCTGAAAAGGATCTGCTCCCTGACCTCCCCAGTGCCCAAGTCAAGCTTGTGGATGGGCCCTGCATTTGCTCACTCCCACTGCCCCGGGACCTCTGCAGTTAGCCAGGACTGCCGGTAAGGATGGCAAGCGGCTCGGCGAACACTCGTGCCATTTCCCGCAGTGGCTTTGTGTGAATTCCCTGTGCCCCCACAGACCTGGGTGTGTCTGAGTGGCGTGACTCTAATCATCTCCCCTTGGAGTCTGGGAGCTTTGTTCTGCTCCTTGTCCCTGTCTTCCAGCTCCGGGTCCTGGGTACCCACAGAACACCTTGGTGGTGTTTCAAGACTGAGGCAAAGAAGGGATTAAGTAGCACAGCCTTTTTCTCATCCTTTGTCCCCGCTTTTTCCTCAGCATCCAGTTCTACTTGGGATTTGTTCCTTCTAATGTTCTCCTTGCATAAGCTCATCCTTGTAGTCGTGCTGAGGGGCTCAGAAAGCAGCTCCCACTGACTTCCATACATGGTGAGTGCTCAGCCTTATGGCACACAACACAACAGAGCCAGAAATTCAGAGAATGGGAAGGACACTGTTATCATATCCCCTCGTCCTTCAAGGACGTTGTCTTCTGAACAACCAGCCCCAAGGACAGGGCTCTGCAGCACTCCTCAGTGCAAGACAGATGCCAGGTGCTCAGCACATGGTCAGGATAGCCTTTTCTGTTCCTCCCTGTCTCAACAGATGTCCAGAAGTCCCCTGAGGTCAAAAATATTTTCATACTGACAAGCTTTCACTGTTCAACCTTTCTGTGCTCGGGCCCCGTTTAAAGCCAGGGCCTTTGCAGGGCAAGGTGTGGTGGCCTGAGTAGTGCAGGGCTGTGTGAAATTTTTACACCTCAAAGGCCAGAGCAACAAATCCAGGTTGCATGACCTGCTTCAATCCAGCGCAGGGCCTCCAAACTTTGAGTGCTCTGCAAGTGCAGCTTTCAAGAAGGGAAAACAACCAAGTGGAAATCGGAGCATCTGCCACCAAGATTTCTGTTAGAGGAGACAACCTGAGAAAGGATTGGAGGGAGCAGTGTTGTGTTTCTACCTCGCATGGCCAGTGCCAAAATGATCTCCCATCTCCCAGTGCTGCACATGTAAAGAAGTCCTCATCACTTCTCGGAGTGTGCCAAGTGTACAAAGTTCACAGACCTGACACTGATCGAGTCCCTCAGCCGAGGTTCCCCGTGGTTCAGCCAGCAATCCCAGCCTCGCAGCGTCACCTCTCCTATGGCAGGGGCCCTGCTTGTCCCCCGGTGCTCCTGGATCGCCTGCTCTTGCAGGACGGAATGCCACCAAGAGCAGTCCCGGGGAGCGCCGCTAAGCGCTGTCTTTCTGGCTGCATTTATTCGGTTTGCTTCTGTGGTTTTGTCCTTAAGGACGCCAGTTGCTCTATTTCGAGACAGAGGAAAACGTCCGTGTGTCTGTCTCTCGGAGATCAAACAGTGACATCCAGCGGCCACTGACTTTGCTAAAAATGGCAAAACTGTGTCAGCAGAGACGTGTGAGGATGTGCCCGGGAGAGCCGGCGGCCCGGAGTGCGCCGAGCAGCGCGGGAGCGGCTCGGGCTGTGGCAGAGCGCCGAGCAAGGAGCGCAGCCCCAACACTGCTACCTGAGGGGCTGAGCCTCAGCCGTGCCTCTGGAGAGGGAGAGCAGATAACAAAGGAAAAGCGCTTGAAATTGTTTTTTTTCCTTACCTTGTGTACCATACGTTTTCCAGTATTCCTCCAAGCAGCTTTCAACAGGCTCTGTTTTTCTGCTTAAATATCTTCAGGTTTGGGTGCAGCTCCCTGACACACCTCTGCCATATCTGGCAGTTACTGAAATTCACGGATGGCAGTACTTAATGTGCCACGATACCAAAATGTATCTGGGACCCTATGGTCTAGTCAATATGATAGAGACATTCTGGTTCCCGTGCACTATCCTGTCAGGTCGTCCTGTCCTTAAAGGAACGTTTGGAGGCTCAGCCATCAGCTCTGAACGCATCTTTAAGGGAGGGGAGTTCCATAGACATAGAGGTGTGGGAACAGAGCGTAAGTGGCACTGCATTTCACCAGTCTTCCCCGGATCCAAAGTGTTGCTACTTCCTGTTCTGAGCATCCGGGTTGAAGAATGAGTGGTTTCTCCCAATCACCTCAGATCATAACTTCTATTAAAACATGTAAGCATTTTAGAATTATTTCTTCTGTTAAAACATAAAAATATTTTGATTCCACCAGAACAGAACAGAGCAGTTATAAATGTTTCACTCTTAGTAGAGGCAAGATGAAATTCTTTGCTGTTTCTTGTACATTTTCAGAGCAATTTTAACAAATAATGCATACTGAGCATTATTTTGTACTACATTTTAGTATACAATTTTAAAAATGCTAAATTCCAATGTTAAGCTTCCACAGAACAGCAGCTTGTGTCAGTACTCATCCTTTCCTCATTAACCTATTTTAATATATATTTATTTTGTGCAACTTCTTCCAAAGCTAAAAAATTTCTTGATGTTCTGTGGCATTTTTTTCCTGCCAACACAATGCTGAAGATAATAGATCCAGTGGATCCATTCATCCACCCCCCAGCCAAGGGGGTGGCTTGCACCAATCTATGATACTGGTGCAGGGAAACGGAAGCATTCACTATATAGTTGCATAAGACAGCTTAATTTATCCTATGTCTAGGACTGCACTCTGAGACTTTGGAGTTGCTCTGAGGTGAGTAGGATCAGCTACTGTTAAGGGAACTTGTTTTGCTCTAAATGCCCATGGTGCTGTTTTGTCTGAAAATTCTCAGACATTTTAGAAGAGATGGACTATGATCCACCTATCCTAAGGTAGGCCTAATTTATTTTCTAGGCTTATTAAGAATCTAAATAAGTACCCAAAATTTCAGATAAATATTTAAATTACTGCAGTAGTAATGTAGTCCCTAGCTGTGCACAATGAGGAAAGATAATATCCCTGCATTGCTGTGTACTTCCCACTGTGCCTGCTGTTCCTCTCTGACTTAGCTGAACTGTGGTGGGAATGCAGCAATCTGCTCTGTTTAGAAACCCAAAATATTTTGGGAGAATGGGAGAAAATGATCCATGGGGAACTGAAGATCCAGATATGTTTTCTGAAACTTTGGCCCCTTCTTGTAACAGGGCAGCAACCACCCCTCAGATAGGACTGGAGCAAAGACACAGAATGTCCTTTTAGACACTCACCAAAAGTCACTCAAACTTCAGAGCTCCCAGTCTTCATTGAATGGCAGTCCTGAGAATGGATGAAATAAAATCTGATTAAAAAGTTTAGCATTTCCTTCTTAGACACCTGAAATAAAGAACAGCTCTCTAAACCATTCCTCTCCTGAAGTATGACTGATGTGTGCAGAATTGTTTGGAGTATCTGATATCTTTCTGATTCAGTTGGATGTTTGTTTTCCCATGCTTCTTTTTCATTTGGCTAAAACATGTTACTATCTCAGTGAAGGTTTATTTCTGGAGACAGATGATTCTGACCTTGGCAGATGTTGTGTCAGTAGTGTTTTTTCAGCATTTTTGTGAGGAAGTATCAGAGCTAGCTGTAGCTGCATGAAGAGCGAGACAATGATTTCTTTTGTGAGTAAGGTGAGATGCCAGTTCGGAGTTGGCCATAGGTACTAGAGCATCACTTGATGTCCTTTGTTTCTCATGAATCTTCTCTAGCTACAAGAGCAAGCAGTACCACCCAGTTGCCATACAAAGGAGCACACTTCTTCCAGGCCGTGTGGATGTGATTTGGAGAGGCTCTGCAATTGATACTTTTGCTCCCCCTTTGCTGGAATGGTAGCGACAAAGCAAAGAAATTACCCCCTCCTTTTAAATTAAACCCATTGAGAAGTACTTCAGTCATGGTTCCAATATTGGCCAGAATAAGGGACATCGAATGAAACCTGATCTCAGAGCCAGAAATAAATTGCAACATTCAAAAGGCCTGTGTGCAACACAGTAAATGTTCTGGTCTTCTTTAAATCTGTAAAGTTAGAACAGTGAGAGATCTTAGAGAAAAGCAACTGCCATTGCATCACTGCTTTACTGCCTTGAAAGCAAATGACTATAAATAAATGCTCCAGCAAAAACAGATGTTTTGATCTACATCTCTTTTTTTATTGCAAAACAATTGTTACAGAAATTTCAGAAAGTTCTACTTGTAATAATTGCCAACTTCTGCTTTTTATTACGCATCTAAACACAGTCTAAAAGTGCATTGTGAATCCAGTAGACCTTTGGAAAGGACCATTTTCCCTAGTAATGTATATTTAGACAAATGATACTTGAAAAGCTTTGTATTAGTAGGAATTTGTTTAAAATAACATTTTAGTAATTTTTATCCCATTATAAATGATTGTTATACACTTACAAATGATAGCCCAAATAATAAATGACTAAATAGCTATTAGTATAGAATATTGCAAACACTGTTCCAGACAGCAGTAGCAGCAAATAGACTCTCATCCTGTACAACAACTGCAGTGGTGGAAAAAAGATATAACTTTAATACAATTTACTCCTGTGCTGACATAAAACTGTATTTCACATCCAATTCCCTCTTCTGTCCCTTCCCTCTCCCTCCCAGATACTAAAATAAACAAGGGTTATCACTTCCCTGCAGCAGAGACAGCAGCAATTTAATAATCAAGTGTTTCTACCTAACAGCCTTTTGAAATTAGTATTGTGTGACTCTACGAATGATCTGAAAGCATACAGCAAAAATTAAAAGGTCAGAGACTGGCTCAATGGCTCCATCATTAGACTTCCAAGTTGAAGATGATATAGTGTAATTCATGCCATGACTCAAAGTAATATTGTTAGAAATGCAGGATAAATCCATCTCCTGACAGAAGTGAGAGTATGCCACTGAAATCAGTGGATTTTCTGCAGATTTGCACCATCATCAGTAAGACCGTAATTGTAGTCAATCATGGAGAGGAGAAGCCTGTGTGACCTGAAGTGTTCACTGTATGACTGCCTACAAAGCAGGGTGCAGAAACAAAGTCCTTCTGCATCCAATAGTATTGCTCCTATGCCAATGTGTGGCAAGGACAGTTAATGGGAAGGGTTTCACTAGGTAAGCAGTCACCCCCAATGTGTCACTTCTCTTCCCAGTTTGGACTGTGATTTTATCTAAGGGGGTTGAAGGGAAAATTCATGCTAGGAATCTTACCCTTTTTTTTTTTTTTTTTTTTTTTTAAGAAGATGATACATACCTGGTACCTCTCAACGGAACTGAAAGTGTGGCCTTTGTTGAACCAATTATGCGTATTTGTGCAAAAATGCAAATATATCATCATTTTAAAGCAGGGAAAGTTGTAATGTAGACATTATAACTACCTAAGCATTCTGAGGGAAATCCAGGAAAAAACAGCTCACATTTTCCCTTCAGGCGATTATCAGATCCTCTTCAGTATTTAACCTGAGCAACATAACAAGACATGTATGCTGGCGTGGAAAACCTGCACCATAAGTTTACAGAGAATTTTGTTTCATTGGCTCACTCTAATACCTTGGATTCCTTGTGCTCTCAGGACAGATACTGGTTGCATCCACTGCAGTCATTGGACTAAGGCTGTGTGCTGCTACCAGCACTTTTTTTTTTTTTTGAGCTGTTATTCATGTAGTTGCATTTTCCATGCACTGACAGTTTCTAAGAAACAAATAATTTTCTTTTCATACAAAAAATATACCTAACTAAGATATTTATCCCCTGACAAAAGGCTATCCTTTCCGCAAAAGGTACAAATCAGTTTCATTGGTTATTTTTTTTTACCAAAAATCTATAAATAGAAAATTTAAAAAAAAAAAAAAAAAAAAAAAAAAAAGAAAAAAAGAAAAAAAAAAAAAAAAAGTAATCTATGTCTGGAACCCAGAGGGATTTCTGTATGCAGATGAATGGATGTTTTGGTTTTTCATTATATTTCAAATTATCCCCTCACTGCCATTTTTTAACTGGCACTTGTGCTAAGAAAATAGTATAGCACCTGATCTCTTCCAAAAAAAAGAGAGAGCCAAATGTCTGAGCACTGCTGTAGGTTTGCATTTTGTGTTGAGTATTCAAATTTCATAAAATACAATTGTCTTTTAAAAATAATAAAAAAATCACTTACTTTGCTAAAGATCAAAAATAATGGAAATAATGTAAACATCCAAAAGTTTGAATTCATTCCTAACTGGATTCATCTTTACAGGCAGGCAATAGCAAAATGTTAAGTCTCCTAGCAGTCCAAAGAAACTCATGGAACAATGCATGCATTTTCTTTGACACAAAAAATGACTGGACTGTAAGGAAGAGAAACTACTTCAGTCATATCACACTGTTATTGTGAAAGAATAATGTGCTATAATACAACACCTAGGACAAGTGTATACCCCAACTGTAGAATAGAATCACTTAAACTGGAAACAACAAAATGGATTACTATAGGAAAATATTTATAAAATACTGCACGCTGCTTCCTCAGTCAACCAGCATATGTAAACAAACAGCTAAGCTCAGTTGAGTTTTAAAATATTATTAAAGTTCATTTATCTTATAATCTTTTGCATAACATGCCAGTTGGTCTTTCACACCACCACAACTCATCTGTTAGAGCCCACAGTGGCTCATTAGATGTTTATACATCAGCTCATACATACGCTTAAGTGGAGCTATACAAATGTGTGAAACATACTAAACTTGCACACTGTGACCAGAAATGCATATTCCATATGTAAGATAATAATTGGATAGTGGAACTTAATGTTTGATGCAACATGTGCTATTTTATTGAATGTTACAGATTTACAAACAAGACCATGTAATGAGATATTAAAACTGTCCTGTAACGTTCACTAATATTACCACATGTCACAACTATATATGTGTCTACTTCATAAGCTATCCTTTGATACAGAATACATCATATGGCACATGCTATAGCTACATGATGATGGATGATGAGACTTCTATCTCACTAAATGGTCAGAATAATCGAGAACGGGAAGTCTGGTCCCATTGCAAGAAATGGGTGTTTTATCATCAAATTCAAAAAGAAGAAGTTTGATGCAATGTGTAAAAACCAGGTGAAAATAAAATAATCCAACATCCATCATAATATATTCTATAGATACCACATTGTAGAATAAATGGGAAACATTCAGGAAAAGTAGTGTTTTGACATCTTGCAATCACACTTTTAACATCTGAATTTACATTTTATATATAATGGCAAATTTTAAGAGGTAAATAAAGTGTTCTGTTTCATTTTACCTGGAATGTGTGCTCCAGATCAATAAGGTGCTGTATCCTAAATATTTATACAGCTTCTGGGCCTGACATATTTCTTTACCCTGACAAACAAACCAACGGAATCTACTCCAGAGGAGAGCCCTATGCCTTGGACTAATTCACTAAGCACTGTTGAGGAATTTCTAATGAATCTGAAATTCCTCTCGAGTAGACCAGTAATATGATGAAGATGAAAGAGTCCACAACAGTTTTAGCAGACATTCATAAAAGTAACAAAGAAAACGAAGTAAGAATATCCCCCTCTACTCTCCATAGATAGATAGATTTGGAGAAGCCTTAGGAAAAGGCTGCTAACAGAAGGTTGGCACATTTGAAGCATATTGTTAAACACAAGTTCCTTTGCCCTTGGGCATTTTGCTATTGTTCAACAATCAGCCTGCCACAAGCATGCTTCATAATGCACAGAAAGGTTTCTGACCTTTCTTGGTATCGCCATGTGACTGTAATGCTGCACATGGCCTGCAAGGCAATTGCATAAACATGATGTCTTGGTGGAGTTTGGTTCACTGAAAGCCTGATCAAACAGAAGAAAGCAAGGAACACATTGGTGCAGGAAGTGTGAAACACATTGTTCTTAACATCCCCTTGCTGCATTTCCTTGTTTCCTGAACTTTCCAATGCAGTGACTTGTTAACTAAACGTTTTCACCTTCTTTGCCTCTTTTCTTGAGGCTGATGATTATTTTTCTGTCTGGATTAATTGCCTTTTGGACTTTACTCTCATATGGTGCTCAGAGTCTCCCAGGGTGAGGACTCAGTGAGAAAACATCAGCTTGTATTCTCAAAGCTGCCTTTGAAAGATAATTCACATTGAAATAATGCAAAATATGTACCCTACTCATTTTTAATAACAAAAATGAGCTGTTTCTACACAGATATTGATAACTCTTGAGATATTTTAACTTTTAATAGCACTACTGTCAACCTTCTAAAAGCTTAAACATTGTGCCGTCATAAAGGAATTGTTTTTCCAGTTGCAGTTTATGCTTCTCCACCCTTTTCCAGTCTTCTGTATACCCTTCCACCTGTAACCACTGGACACCGCCTCGTGAGAAGTTTGAAACTGGTCGACAATGTGGACCTTTGGAATGTGGGTGTTGTCAGTGGAGTTACAACTGCCTTCAACCAAAACCTGTAACTGCACTTCTGTTCAGACAAACCTTCTCCTGCTAAAAGTGCTCATTGTGTGATACGCTGACGAACGGCAGATGCCTACTCACAACTGATGGCTTTTGCTGCTTACAGACACTTGCAGTTTCACTTTGGTTCTTTTACCTACCTCAGAAGCATATAGAAATTCTAGTGTTTTCCAGTCCTCTGCCAAAAATATTTTCCTTTAAGCAGCTTCAGTCTAATTACATGAATCTGGATTCAGACTTCCTGATAAATCCTGCATAATTTAAAAAGTCCAAATACAGCTATACTCACATTAAAAAAAAAAGAAAGAAAGAAGTTGTGTATTTTTAGATGGGGGATTGATGTGAAGAATTGGCAGCTCAAATGAAACAGCAAGAAGAACCTGATAGCAGCATGGTGGATGGATCTCCAATTTATATATATAAAACTAAACTGAGCAGTGAGAACTGGACACTGTCACTGTGCTCTGCTCTGATCATCCAATTCTAATGGTTTCATCACATCCTTTGATTTAGTGAGACAACATATTGATGACAAATGTGGTAAAAAAATAAATATATACTATTCCACTTAATTACATTCATCCTGAGCTTGCTCACCTGTGCTAGAATCTGGAATGCCTGTTTTATACAGGAAATCACCTGACATTTTAACATAAATTCTTCTATTTAAGTTGCAGTAAAAAAGGCATTTCATTTCCCTTTCTGCTCTTGAAAATATAAACTTTCTGTGGCACTAGAAGTTGATACAAAAGGAGAAAAGTGAACATTTATAGTTGCTATTGTGTTCATCTTTCTTCATTTCCACAAGTGTGGGATGCAAGGGACTTGGGAGACTTTAGGTTTGTTTGCTGCCAGTTCCTACAGAAATAACAAATGCTTTTCACCAGTCATCACAATGATGACATAGATGAAAAAGAAGTTGTGGTTGAAGACTGGAAAATCTAATTTGTGCATCTCTTTTTTGCCAGTTAATTCCTGCATCTTGAAAACTTGAATAATGATAAAAGGTCTTAGTATCCCTCTAATGAAAGGCAGATCTCTGGACCTATTAATTTTTTTCTTCTGACTTCATTAAGGGGGCTTGTTATTCCTCTTGTTTACTGAAGGTTTTGTAAAGCTTTCATCCCTCCCTTTTTTCTTAAGTGCAAATGTCAACTGGGTCAAGCTGGAGTACCTCAGTGGTGACGCTGAGATTCAAAATGTACTCCCTTGACAATGGAGTACAATGTCAATTGGACTTGACACAGGGTGATGTGAGGTTTTTTTTAAATTCTGCTAAGAAAAACAGACTGAAGAGCAGATGCTCTTCTTAGACTGCTGGTGAGCTTTGTATAAGCCTAGCTGTGTTTGCTTTCAAAGCTGCAGAAGGCTCCCGTTCTTGACAGTCTCCTTGTGGGCAAGTTGTCCCCACTGCTCTCTGGCCTTGAGGACTTACTCCTCTCCAAAGGGTTCCGCGGGCCTGCTGTCTGTCGCTGTCTGTCAAGTTTGTCACTGATGGAATAGCTCTTTCGTGTGTGCTGTGCATATAATATGTTGGACTCCTCTGCAGAGTAGCTGTTGGCTCGCTCTATTTTTGGGAGTGGGATGCTGTTGGGCAGAGTTGCTGTAGCAGTGCTGTCTTGAGGAGATAAGGGGATTCCCTTCTTGTCTTTGACCTCAATATCCTCATGATCAGAGCTTGGGTGGGTTAGTTCAGCTTCTCTCTCTGGGTGGCAGCATCCCAAGTCTTCCACTTTGCCCCTGAGACTTCCAGGGAAACTGGCCCTCTCTGCAATGGCCTGGGGAGCGCTCACACACCTGGTGTCTATGCAATCTGTAATACTTGTGTACTCTGCTGTTTTGACTGGGATGCCAAGGCTGCTGAAATAGCTTCGAGAAGGAGAGAACATGAAGCTGTGAGATTTCACAATTGGTGTTTCCTCCAGAATAAATGGAGTTGTAGCCAGGTAACGACTGCTTTTAGATCGCTCTAAAGTATGATACAAGGGAGGGTCGGAATCCCACGGGATTTGGCAGTCTGTGATTTGTGAATAGTCTGAAGAAAATGCTCTTGTTTCTATCCCAGAGGTTTCCTCATAATCAAGATTTCTGCCGGAGATCTTTTCACCAGCTGCACTGCTGATGTATGCACTATTTGTTAAAAGGGAAGAGGCTATGTGAGCTGGCAGAGCTGCATCTTCGGGACCAAGAATATTTATGGAGCTCTCAAGAGGTTCTGTGTCAGAATGTATTTCATCCATGGCAGACACATAGATGTCTATACAAGATGAAGGTCTTCTGGAGTCTGGGGCGATTGACAAAGTGCTGGTAGGGGGTAAAGGAGCCTTTCCTTCTTTTGCTATTGAGTGGGAACTGATTGCCCGATATAGGCTTGGAGATCTTTCCTTAAAAATGCTTTCCAGCTTTTCCAACCCACACTTGTCCTTCATATTTGTTGCATAGAAGGAGTGGCTTCGCATGCGGGGTGTGATTGTAGGTGACGTTGGGGACATGGACTCCTCTCCTGTGGGATCAATGCTCTCTTGAAGCTTGTAGGCATTTCCTTCCTGACTGTTAAAGCTACTCTGCCTCACAATGTAGGCTGCATCAGTACAGTCGGATGAGGTCCTGGATCGTATCTTAGTCGTCTCGCCTCTCTCAATGCCAGTCATTTTTTCTAAGGCAGTCACCATTCGTCCCATCATGTCTTCCAGCTGAGCCAGCCTGATGTCAACGGTCTGCAGAGAGGCCTTCATGCAGTGCTCTCTCTCATTTACTTCTTCCAGTCGCATGGCCATGTTCTCCACCCTTTAGAAAGAGAGGGATTAAACAGGTAAATTTCTACAAGGCAGTGATGTTCAGCTAAGACGTCACCAAACCAATTGGAAACAAACATATCTCAAACCCCAAAGGCAATGTACACCACCTCAGCTGCTTCAAAATCCTGCTAAAAGAGGTTTTGCAAAAAACAAACAAACAAAAAACAAAAAAAAAAAAACCAACCAACCAACCAACCAACCAAACCCTAAAAAACCCAACACACTCAGGGAACTACTCCAGTGGGTTAAACCCACATTAGCTGTGTAATGCAGAGGGGGTTTTGAGTGTATGTCATTCCAGGGACAGAAGACTTATTACATAAATGTTACTATGAATTACTCCCTCTTTGCTTTCAAAGCTTCTAATTAGGTTATTATGAATGAATAATACTTATAAGCAGATACCACATGATGTTGTCCCCAGTTGTGCCACAGGCAGGATCATCACAGCTAAATGCAGAGCTGAGTGAAGTAAAGAAAGCAGGCAATGTGCCACAGAAGAAAGGCATTTTTACATTTGTTTTCCTGGTGTTTGCCCCAGATTTGTGCTACCTAGTCCTATGTGGATCTAAGGAGATAGTTTCTTTGTTCTCTGATTGATTTTTAGCTCAGATTTGTAGAAAAATATGTATCAATTATTTTGTTGAATATATATAATACTGAGCTAAATATGCATGAAAACTGCAAGGAGGAGAAACACTGATCAAACCACAGTCTGCAACATGGTACACACACTAAGATTGCTCCATTACTGTGACTGTGCTTTGGGTAGTCTGAGTTCATAGTTTAAGGATTGAAATAATGGATTTTAAAGTTAGTTTTCAGCTGCTATCTTAATATATAAATAAAAAATTAATTAAAATATCAATAGGCAATAATTGAATATAAGATTTGGTATTTTTAATCTAATTTAATTTAAACTTTAGTATGTCTTCTCTAGATGATTGATCTGCCACGTTTTAAATAGATTTATGCCAGTAGCTCCTAACCACTTAAATTTTCTGACTTCTAAAATGTGTCTTCCAAAGGATTTATAGAGTCTGAAAACTTTACATTATGAAATTGCCTGTATAGAAGAAGAAACATATATATATATGTAAGAAAACTTCTATAATTATTTTCTCTATAATTCCCATAATAGGCTGGGACTTCCACTTTCCATTGAAAAAGTCCTAAAAGCAACAAGCTTATGTAGTTATCTCTGTCTGATAGATTATAATTCTTGTTTTCCTCATTGCTGTAGACATTGAAAAATGATCAGAGAGGCAAAAGATAGCAAATGGTGCAATTTCCACACGCCTCTTAGTCACAGGTCTCTTACTCTCTTCCAGTGAGTGCAATTCATGCTCAAATATTACTACACACACTGCCATAGTTAATAGGCACACAAACCATTGCTAGGGCTTTTGATGAGGTAAATATTGTCTTCTACCACTGCTAGTTATCTTTTCAACAGGACGAGTGATTTGTATCTGACAACACCATAACCACTCTTATTTGAACAGAAGGGAAGCTTTTAGCAAAGAATAGAATATTGGACAGCATTAATGTCTTGTTACCTAATGATGGGAACTTTTGCTGGTATAACACTGAAGTCTGACTACCTTGTGGTGATGAGCGGCAGAGTGTGCCAACAGAGGGAAGGGGAGGGGAGGGGAGGGGAGGAGAGTGACAGCTCCCTACAGCAAGTCCCACATTCCTGGGAAATACAGGCTTTTCCTGTGAAGTCTGTGAGTTTTGAAGGCACAAGCACAACAAATAAAATGTGCAGCAGCAACTGTACTGCTAGCATCAGCCTTCAATAGACAAATGAAGAAATGAACTGGTAAGAAATGAACTGGTAGATTCAAGGAATCTCATTCTCTACACATTATCATTTAGACACCAGTCTGTTTCTAGTTCTACCAGCTTCTCCAACAAAGCAGATTTAGCAAATACAGGATGTAATTCCACAATGAGAGCAGTTTACATGGAAAGCAGTTGAATTTTCACTGCTTTAGAAGTTCATATAAGTAATGTTATTACTTATATGAACTGCTATTTTATAAAAGCAATGATAGTTTTGAAATACTTATTAGCCAATAATTGAGTCCTTCACCCCACATTCACATTCCGTAGCTGCTCCAAGATGATGAACAGATAAAACATTGCAATTTTGGGGCTGTCAGATACAAGGAAAAATTTTACTAGATTTTTCTGGACAATTACAGCCATTACAGATTACATCCCACTAAACCCTTTCACTGTAGGAGCAGTTACCAAGAATTGGAGTCAGTTTATAACATTCTTTACATCTAACTGGGTAATCCAGTTGTGATCTTGCTGTTTTTGATGTTGCTTTTGCCATTGTTTTAGTTCACTTTGTTCTTTCTTTCCTGCTTTGAGAGCCGTACAGAAGTGAAATAATTTTTAATACAAACATAACCAGTTGGTCTGTGAGTGGAACTGTCCATAGTGAGGTAAGTTTTGCATCTTGCATTCACATGAGGGCTATGCAATGCTACTGAACACAACTAATGCTTCCCAAGGAGAACCTAGAATAATACCTTTTTGGTAGGTGTTCATGTATTAGTTCTGCCTTCCCTGAATGTGATCTAGCAGCTGTCAGTGGCACAGAGCATCAGACAAGGCGGAGAGAGACTTTTGAGTTACGTGGTCTGTTGGCTGCTATGGAACTGATGACAAATCTGATTGCATTGAAAGTAGTGGAAAATATATAGAGAAATGTAACAAGATAAGCACAGAGAAGTCTGGGTTTGGAAACCAGGGATAACCAGAGATAGGCAATTGCAAAATACACACGTGTTTACACTTCATGAGCCCCAACTATAGAATTTTATTCACAAAAGGAAAGCTTGGAAGATGATGGTCTCCTCCAACCCCAATGACACTAGCTTAGTCATCCTTAATTATATATATTGCATATAGTTACTCCAGAATGTTTAACAAATATTTACTCTAGTAGTGATATTCTCTTGTATTAATTTGACGTTCATTCTGTAATCATTCATCATACAGAACATCACCATGTTCTGGGAGTGAACCTATTAGAAACATGATAAAATCACATCAGCCAGACACTGTGGACATAGGAGGATATTGTCTGGAGAAATACAGCCATAGTCTTGTCCTTAAAATGTTTCAATAAGTCAATTTTTCTATTTTCCCATATTCTTGGGAAAATTTTCTTGCACTCAGTGAATAGACAACCTGATCTGTACTTCCTTTAGGAATAGTTTTGAATTAAAACACAATTTCAAAATAAGAATGCCCAAGTTTTGCTTTGGATTTTTTTTCTCCATGCATACTCAGGAGCAAGAATAAACCTTTTAGCAGCTCTCACAATATCCATCTATGATGCCTCCTTTGCATCTGTGCTTTTCCTTGCAGCAAGACTTATTCAACATATTAGAAAGTGCCAAGCCATGCTAATAGCATGAGAAGAGAAAAAGAGGTTACATGTAAAATGTGCATCAAGGTGTGCTGCTGAAACTCAAATTTCTTATAGTGAAACAAGTGTGGACTTTACCAGGACAATATTCAGTAATGAGGTCAGAACTCAGAACCTGGTGAAGATTTTATATTACTTGCAATAAGACTTTTTAATTATGGTTTGGGAGATGATGACTTTTGCTGGCATTCATTTTGGTTTATTTAGTTTTAACCTTTGCACATTAGTTCATCAATAATTTATTTAAGATAATTCTTTAACGGGAGTAAGGCACTCTTTTCAGAAGCAGACCTCTTAATTGAGTGCTAAAATTAGGTTCAGAAGTCTCTTTGTTGACGTAGGTCCATTTCTAAGACATCATTCATACTTCAAAATCTTTTTCAATAGCCATAAAGACCATTGACATGAAAGCCACTTACAGAGATACCACTGAGCTTGTGATAGGTGATTGTGGAATGGTTTTATTTAAATAAAACATAGACAGCAGTTCCCAAGCCTGTAACAGGGTACTTTGCCTCTCTTCGTAAAGCAGTGCTGATGCAAGCAGCCAGCCAGTTTTCCCAGGTGCAGTGGTTTTTCTTGGCTAAGTAAGTTGGGTTGTCATGGTTGCATTCCCACTGGAGCCTAAGACCACTTAACTCTTTATGACCACAGACAGATGCCACCAGAGTCACAGACCTTTCCTGCTGTCTATTTCATATGTGGGTGAGCCTGGTAGGGTCAGTCCCTTTTTACCAATACAAAGCTATTTCTGTGCACTTCAGCCTACCAGCTCTGAAATCAAGATAATAGCTATGCCATCACCCACACGGATGCTGTACGTGTAATTGCAGTGCAGATTATAAAGTGCTGTACTAATGGATACCACAGAGTACCAAAGATGATGTAATAATATCTGCTCTAACCAGCTTATCTGCTTTTCAATTACTGTTATAATGTGACCCTACTCCTTTTGAAATCAGCATGAGGTTTTGCTGGTATGAAACAGCTGAAACCTGTTCACATGGAACAAATGCTTACTAAAATGATTGTTCCAGTTGATTCATGCCAGACAGATCAAGAAAAATAGTGTAGTCTTTTTTTATCACATTACACATGTCTTTGCACTGGTCAAGATGCAATACAGTGATTAGAAAGGAAGTTTCACCACAAAAGGTCATGATTCTTCCACTGCAATGAAGTTGTCCAATTTAGCTTTCCTCACAGGTCTCCAGGAGATTCACCATGCATGGTTTGATAAATGCATTCAAGGGAAACACTTTGCAGCCTTGTACTGCTTTATATTTTCTACTTAGTCCATAACTTCATCTGATATATATCAGTAACTGGATGCTACTTTCACATGCTTGTGTGAGATCCCAGCTAGTGGGCTACTGCAGCAGAGCATCTCACCCCCCACAAGAGCTTATCTGTTGTTTGTTAGCCAATCAGACAACTCAAACAGGACAAGCTGTCTTGTATTTCATGGGGGATAATCTTGTATAATCACTGAGTGATTTTGGTGCCATGGTCACTGGTCTGGCATCTTCCAACTGCCAACAAAAATCTTCCTGTTGAAGTGAAATTTGGCAAGATAGGCTGGATTTCTGACCGACAGCCACTCACTTTACAACTGTAAAAGCCACACAAAACCCTCACAAAGTAGAAGTCTTGTATACATTTTCCTGGAAATGTATGGAGTTTCTCCTGTTAATAGGAACCTACTTTGTGGTTATTCTCCAGGGGTTAAGTGAAGGTATTTTGTGTCCATTATCATCATTTTGGTGGTAAGTTACATTTGACTCCTAATCAATACTGTTTCTTCTGCTAGCTTTAATATAGGTACCTTGATATAGTGCACTGTTTCATGCTGTAATCCACCAGCAGTTATTTTAGTTATATACTGTGGAGTAACTAATTCTGATTAAGATTTTTCATCTGTTAAAACATCTTTTGTCTGTTTAATAAATAATTCATTTTTATATAAATATATAAATATATCTGATTTGCCATCACTAGAACTTGCCAGACAAAATGGTTCCTTAAATTTAAACTGTTGCCAAAATCTGAGGCTAAGGACGGACTGACCTTTGTTTACACCCCTTCCTGTGAAGGAGTTTAAATACACAGTGGAGTTCTTTCTTCCCATCAGAGTTAAAAGTCAGAAGAAGCAGTTTCTTTAGTAAACTTTGTAGTTCCCACTCTCCCAGCAAGAGCTACTCTGAGTCGCTTAGTACTTGAAGTCAAGGAAAGACAAACATCAGGTGTTCTATGGTTTTAATTCCTGAATATGAAGTGATCAGGTAAAGGAGGGATTCTGTCCCATCAAATATGGGAACATCTGTGGTGTCCCTAGTTACAAGAGAAGTAAGGAGATTTCTGAACTGAGGCAGGCCCACAGGACACCAGGGTGGACTATTCCAAGGTGAGAGTATTCACTGAAGCTTGTGGCAGGTGAGCCAGACAAGATACTGTGGTCCTGCCCCAGCACAGCCACTGACTGGATAGCTGAAATAATTCATTGACACCCAGGTCAATGCATAAATAAACAGGATCTCTTCTTGTTTTGATTTCCTGAGCCCCTAACCTGCCTCTGTGACCCACTGAGGCTTGAAGCAAGACACTGTTCCGATCTTACATTTCCCTTCCAGTCTACTCCCCTCTACTCCTGCTTCCAGGTACACTGGCCTTTGCATGCAGGGTGTGCAGCTGTTCCTCCTCTTAGCAGGACCTGGGGCACTTTGATGAACCCAGCTGCAAGAAGGAGCTGCTCAAGCAGAGGGGAGCATTATCACATATGCACAGAGCGGAGGGAAGGCAGTAACTGGTCCAGGCCCAGTTATGTCACACAGGGCTTGTCCCAACACGTTCTTGACCCTAACAGCATGGTTAGCTTGTTGCAAATGGAAGGTCTTTAGGAAGAACTTCACTCAAAGTGAAGTTCCGTCATTTGCAGGATTTTTTGGTTCGGTTTTACACCACATAAAGCCAACTTAGCTGGACACATGACTAAACTGGTATCTCATGGCTTTAACTTGGGTATTATATTTGGTCTACTACCACAGGCTAATGATTGGGCGTTGGAAAATGTTATAAGTGTGTCCCAATAATTGACTGGACACAAGCCTAATTAAAATAATATTGGAATTTATTAAGCAAGCAACAGTAAGCAAAACAGCACTGGGCGGCCGGGGGATCTCCTGTCCCACCACAGCTCGCACCATACTACCAAAAGTCTCTGCTCTTTATACTTTGCAGCTTCCTGTGACATGTTTCTGTTTCTTTTGTGTTTGTGAAGTGTTGCGGGGGGGTCTTCCCAGTGGTTGTAAGAATGAGGTCCCATCCCTGCAAAAACTGGTTGGTCAGCTTCTGCTTATCTTTTGTTTACTTTGCTGGATGTCTGAAGGAATAGTCTTGATGAGATAACTCTGTAGCATGGTTTAGTGAACAATTACTGATGGTAATTTATTACAGAAAAGAAACTGTAGTCTTGCCATCTTCTCTGCTTTCTTTGCTCTGCATCTTGTTACTTGTGTAATGATAACTCCATAAAGAAACTCTAAAGTGCAAATCTGGGTTTTATATATTTGAATGTTCCACAGGTTACAAAAAATAATTTTAGTGTTGTCATGGCTTAGGAAAGGTATTCTCCAATTTAGAAACCATGCAGCCACTTTCCCTCCTGGGGTCCAATTGGAGGCACAAAAGGCGAAGTTTGAGATAAGAACAACTTACTGGAAATAGCAATGAAATAATAAAATAAACAGTAATAGCAACAAAATTACAACAAAAGGTGTAAGGAGAGGAAGACAAAGACAAAGACAAAGACGAAGACGAAGACGAAGACGAAGAAGAAGAAGAAGAAGAAGAGGAAGAAGAAGAAGAAGAGGAAGAAGAAGAAGAAGAAGAAGAAGAAGAAATTATCTATCAGTGAAAAGGCCCTGACAATAAAAAATACCAGACTGTTCCATCTATCATGTTTTCTCAACCAGAAGGAATTCCTCCCCCTCAGAAGGAAGAATCCCTTTGCCCTGCCCCTGGCAATGACATAAGGTGATATCAAACAGCCACAGGGTCCTCCCATCCCCTCCCAGCTACTGCAAAAATTAACTCCATCCTGGCTGGAACCAAGACAAGTATTCTAGATTTAAGAGGACTTGGCCATCACTGCAGGCAAAGTAAAAAACCCAGCATTCTGTTTCTAAAATGTGTTATGTATGATACTCAGATAGCCCTGATTCCTCAAGTATCTTTTAAATATTCCTCCAACCTATTATGAAATAAGAACTGCATTCAGCTGGGATGTCATTGCTCAAAGACATATTAGTGTGCTTGGGCCTGGGAGTGACCTCTGTACCCCACAGGGTCACTGCCTGGATCTCTTCTAGAGCTGGGGGACACTAGTCTCCACATTAAACTATTGGCTAAGATAAATGGATATTTAAAGAGCTATTTCTCTGTGAGGCTCAGGTGTTTGTTCTTATTTAGGATTCATATTAATTAACTTCATTCTGGAACAAGGTGTTTTAATTAAATTAGAGATAAGGGCTCTTTTCCTATAAAATAGGGCAAGCACAGAATGAAAAGGCAGACTGTTATGTTTTCATTTTCAAGGACCTACAGCACTTGCATGATGTAGGGGAGGACCTAGCTAGATTACTTCTTATTTACAGGTCTTCAAATATACCTCTTCCTTCCTTGGCCACCAAAAGAAAAGCTATACTTCGAGGTTTGAATCTGCACCTATGATTTTTCAGTTCAGTTCTGTGGCCACTGGACTACCAGAACACAAGAAAAAAGGGTACTCAGTTGGACCACAAACCAATTTATCTACTATCTTTGAAATATAGGTGACTCTCTCTCCGGTATATTCTCCAGTCTTTATTTGTCAGGAACTTTATGTGCTCAACATGATCTCCAAGTATTTAGCAGTCCTTACTGGATTTCTCTTTCATAAGCTTGTCTACTCTTGTTTAAATGCATGTAGCCTTTTAGCTGACATCATCAGCTTCTTTTAGACCTCACCACCTTTCAAAAACTTGTTCTGTTACACTACTTACTGCATAAAAAAAAGGATCACCTATTTTCTGTGTATTTTGAACCTGGGATCCTGCTAAATTATTGTTACTCCCCTATACCTTGTTCTGAGTGTGACAGCAAACAATTGATTTCTGCTCACCCTTTCCTTACTCGCAGTTACATAGACCTCTATAATTTCATCCCTCATTTGTCTCTTCCAGACCCAGTAATGCTGGATTACTTGGCTGCGTGGATTACTCCCTTTACAGGGCAGCCACTTCATGCCTTACCAACTTCCCTTCTAGTATCATTTTCTAAAATGTATGTTTTAGGAGTGCTTTCATTTTCAGTAACGCAGATGATTAAATGATATTATATCTTCTATTCCTGCTCTGGGATAGATTTATTTCAAAACTAAATTAGCAGCATGTTTCCTTGCCTACAGAAAACATATAGCTGAATTGGAGGCAGTGCTGGAAGATTTCATAGAAGGAGAAGAGTGTTACATCTGTGTAACTGACAAAAATGACAACTCACCTGTCCTCTGTTATTCAAATTAAAATGGATTTTTCCAGGAGTGGAGTGGTTCAGTGGTTCGTTAATTTTATAAATATTTAACAGGATATTACCCTAAATATTTATTGTCAAAAGTGCTATGAATCAAACACAAATTCTTGTCCTCTAAAGCTGAGCTCAGCAGTGTTCCATGAAAGCATATGTGCACCATAGCAGTTCAAGAGACCTAGAAATTTTTAGGACTGGTGGATTTGGAGACTAGCAACTTCCACTAAATTACTGTACTGCTTTTTTCCTCTGTGCATTGCTGTAGGTGAAATGCCTTGTTCCATTTAAAATTCATGTTGCTATTGATCCCAATGAAATTGCTTTACCTAGCCAGGCTATCCTGAAACAAGGCTTGTTTCTTATCTTCATGGCTCATAGATAAACCCCAAAGTCATGGTTTTCATTGAGGAACTGTAATTTACTCTCCCATTTTGTTCTGACTACTTGTGCCCTGAAATTCTGCTTTAAAAACTGAAATGCAAGCATAATTAAATCAGTTACACTTCAATACAACTGGATAAAAGATCCCTTTTACAAAACTTATCACACAATGCTGTGGGTTGGAAAGGACCTTAAAGATCCTTCAGTTACAATCCTCCTGCCATGGGCAGGGACACCTTCCCCTAGACCAGGTTCCTCAGAGTCCCATCCAGCCTGATCTCATCACATTTTATCACTTTACTTTTCAATTAAGACTTACCAAAACAATTTCATTTCCTCTTTCAAGAAAAAAAGAAAGAATGAGACTGGTGATAGAAACACATTTCCAGATCAACTTATGAGAACAAAAAAGGGCACCTTTCTGAAGTGACACGGATTCTTTCATCATTGGAGGAGTTGAATCTATCATCCTTTTCTCTGAAATACTCTTCTATGCACTGCTCTTCAAAGTCATGGACCTTTTTCAATTCATCCTCAGTTATGAAAAGTTCTGTGGAAAAAAAATTGAGAAATATGTATTTGGCAAATATTAACATGTGAAACTAACTACATTCTTATTTGACACTCATGGACTAAACTTTCATAAGCAATTATGTGGCATTTTGATATGAAAGCAGATAGATGCCGTTAATTACTGAATTAGTGGCTTTAGTTTTATGTGATTCTGGAGACAAAAGTACTTAAGCAGGCAAATGCTGAGCAAATGTGAATATATTTTGATTACATGAGACACAGCTGCTGGTCAGGTCCTGAACAGATGGTGAAAGCCAAAGCCCACGTGTAACCTAACACATATAATGAGAGTAGCAGACTACTAAGAAAGAGTCTGAGAGTACAGGGGTCTGTCCGACATGTCAAGAACAGACATCTGCAGGCAGCAGTGTGATGGGAGTCAGAGGAGAGCCATCCGGTTGCATCTCCAGTGCCCCACGTGACTCCTGCTCCCTCCTCACAGAGAAGTGGGCTGTGGCACGGGCTAATGCTGGAAAGAGATACTCATCCCTTAGCTCCCTGCCTCTGGCATGTACATTGGGCAAGGTGGAGATATTCTGCCTTGAAGAATTAGATAGAGAGGAGGAAAGCTTTATCAAAATAATCTGAGAGGTTCTCCCTCATGGTTATGAACTTCATTTAAAGCTAACTCCTCCAGTCTAGTTAGAGTCAAGGAGAGAGAGACTGTGTGCACCAAATTGGGTTTTACCATCTCTAAGCCTATCTAGACAAAAACTGTGCTCAGGGGAAGGTAAGTGCTGTTTGCTCTGTATTTTCAAAAATAAAGCTGGAAGTGTGATGGAGTGAGAAGAATTCCAGCAATAATAGACCTCTAGTAACACCAAAATAAACCTCTTTGCTTTGAAGGATCACAACCCCCTTTGAAGGGCAACAACCCCAAAAAAGTTCCAGAAAAACAAAGCCTCCTTAACATTGCAAGGAGAATGAAGAGTTGGGCAAATCAGGTAAAACTAACTTATTCAGGTAAGGTTTTTGCAAGTAAAAGCTGTTACTTTGCTGGGAAGGCTATCAAGGTGCTGGACCTTGACTTCATGCATGTCAAACACTAGACATTATAAAAGGCATTGGAAAGTCCCCTCTGTGCATTATCTGATTCTTACTCAATCCATAGTCTCTCTCATCTGGGTCACTTTCGTGCTTCCTCCATCTGCAGCAGAGGTGTTGAAATATCATTGTCATGTGGCTAAAAATGATCAGAGGCGGTGGGAGAACAGGTCTTTCATGGAATGTCATGATGAGCTGGTACCTTTGAAACTTCCAAACTTGGTTCGATATAGATTTGACTTCGAAAAACGTGTTGCTAGAAGGCAAGAAGAGGAAAACAACACCAGACTGAAAAAGGCTTTGGGTGTTTTGCCAAAGATGATATGACTATCTAGCATCATAACTAGATACATTTCAATAACACTCGCCAATGTTTCCTTGTCACAAAAACAGGACGCAGAACAAAAGAGTAAGTTTGTGTCTGGGCAAAGCACAGTGGTGATCAGCCTTTTTGAAATACCTTATGATGGTAAATGTCTGCGCTGCACAACCCCTGAGATGGGGTTACAACAACCCATTGAGATGGGGATGTATTTTTACTCTTGTTTTCCCTATTGTGAATGAATGATGCCTTAATGGAACCTTACTTGGCTTCTTTGCCCTGGCTCCCATTAGGTGCCTGTCCTTGGAAATGAGCACAATGTGAAAAACTTGGCATTTCCCTTGTTTCCTGGAGACAAGCTTCTTTCCCTCTCCCCCTTATATCATTGGAAAATGTCTCTCAGCCAAAGCTCAGCAGTCTTCGTAGGCTGTGAACAACATGCATCCTCCCCAAGTCCATACTTTGCAATGTGTCACTCACTTGAAAACCGCAATGAGAAGATTCACCAAAAGGATGTTTGCTACCAAGAGGTAGCAGGCCATGATGGCAGGAACGATCCATGCTCCTGTCTTGCAGGGAGGTAGCTGGATTATTTTGCCGTCTTCCCTGGTTTCATTTTGGCCACAAGGTGCTGGGAACAAAATTTAAAAACAAAAAATTGCAAAATGGGAATGAATCTTATTTTTTCAGTACTTTTTGCAGAAATATCTAAATATTAATAATGGTCTGCCTGCCAAGGCAACATCTTCCAAATAACAATGGCATTGACATTCTCCCCTCAGAAGTTTATGCTTGGCATCAATGATTTCACAGCCTGCAGTTCTTGTTATTGTGTGTTATGTGCCATGGGTATCAAGATATTTCTTTCAGGTCACAAGCCTGGTGTGAGTAAGCTGCCTGTTTGCATACATAATATGGTAGTCTTGTGGCTGTGAAAATGAAATTATCGAACTGTTTAATCCTACAAAAAAAGCCTGCACATTATTTCTTTAATGGTGAAAAACCTGTCTTTTTTTTATTGATTGGGAGGGATATGATAAATAAAGAAAAGTCCATGAAAGTAAATTAAAGAGCAGACATTTACTGCTGTGCACTGCACTGTCTCAAGCCCCTCTAGGACATACTCATAATGACTTTCTGCTACTAAGGGATCTTGACTGCATGCCTAGAAACAGTGGGGGAGATTATCAAGTCTTTACTGTACTAGGTACAGGGACATGTATGCAGCAGAGATGCCACCTGTTTCTTCCACAAATACACTGAAATCAAAATGTTCTTGGTATTAATGTTGTAGAACTGAAGCAAGGGGAGAGAAAACATGATGAAATAGTTTTCCCTGCTTGTATTTTAATATGCCTTCATGTGCAGTGATGCCTTTGCAAGCATGAGTTCAGTTTATGTCTCTCTAGCTTCAGTCCTTGTGGTTCTATGTATCTCCATAATCAGCTCTTCAAGAAAATAATGGAAGCAGCAGCTTACATGCACAAACCATCTTAGTAAATTTTGCACAGCACTACAGCCAGCTTCCCCTCATCTCCACCAAAAGGTTTAAGTGAGGAATTTCCAAACTGCTCAGCATTTGCTCAGTTCCTAGTGATATCAATGGGGGTTTTGTACTGACTTAATGGAAAATGAAGCTTGCTGACACCATATGTAAAATTTCATTGTATGGCAATAAATCCATATTTCGAGTACCAACCATTACATCTTCTCAAAAAAGTTCTCCAGAAAATGGTTCACTGAGTTTCATGGCAATCATCACATTATATGTGATTTTGGTACTTGTTTTGGGCAGTACACATAGATCCTAGCCTATCACACAGAGAAATATTGTAGCCGTATGGGATACAAGACTATATGACATCTCCAAAAACATTCAACTCACTGAAAAAGAAATTACAAAATCAAATACAAGCAACACTGCTTTTTACCAGTAGCTCTATTATGTTTGGACACATGGTGTTATCAGTACTTCCTATTTATAAAAATACATTTCATTACTGGAGCAGGCTGAGACTATGCAATTCTTCATTTCTCAGTAAGCATCACTTTGCAGACCATTTTAAGGCAGTGTTATTTCCACACTGCTCCAAGCAGTGGTTGCATTTAGAGATTCCAGATACCATCAAGGTGGTGCTGTGAGTGCTCTCTGCTCTTAGCCTTCACCCAGCAGAAACCCATTCAGCACCTCTTGCTATCAGCACTCAATGTGAAACTTACGTCTCTGTGGAAACATTAACTTGCTCAGATATTGAGTCAGATGTACAAAGTCCCATTCAACAAAGTACCAAAACCCATTCACCAGTGATGGAACAATCACAATATTAGGTGATGAAACCTGTTGTCATTTTTTGTGCTGAAAACAGAACAAACAATATCTTTTCAAGTAATGAGAAAAATTTTGAAAAGCATTTTTCAAACCTTAGATAAATGAGATCAAAAATTCAGCTCCAACCCAGGTTCCAACTCTATTATCTCATTTTTTTTGAGATACCCCTAGAATTTAATCTGGCAAAAAAAATCAGTTAAGAAGACAAAAAATATTTCTTCAGGTCTACTTGCTTACAACTGGGTAATCTCTGCTGGTTTATGTCACTTAGTGATGGCCAAATTAGATTTCCTACGCAGACATGTTCCCACAGTCTATTCTATACACCTGTTGTGGTTCAGCTTGCCCTGAAGCTTTGCTGAGGTTTTTCTCTTTTGCATGTTCTGTTGTAGGTATAGTTTTTAAATAACATGGGAATACTCATTTCTTGCCTTACTTTTTGAGAGCTAAGCCACCACTTAATTGTTACATCTTCAGCTGCACAAGAAAACGTATGACGTGTGTCCAAAAATACAGAAGTCTGTGTTCCATGGCACATCATTGAACATCTTCTTTCATCTTTAAACTATGACATTTATTTTCAAAGATTTTTCCCTCACTATTAAATAAAAGTGTGTGCTCTGCCTCATCTCTGAGGAATCTGCACTAGCCTTCATGTGTAACATCATTAGAATGTTTTTAATTATTTTTGGAGAAATGAAGTAATTTTTGTAATATGTGCAGTTATATATTTTAAGACATTTCAAAGCACAATATTAAATGTATGCAAACTTGACTCATCTGTTTTACATTGTAACACAATCCACAGAATACTTAATTCTAGCAAAATGCTTTACTGAAGCAAATTCTGTTAGCACAACAATATGCCAATCTCAGGTAACTAGAAAAGCCAGCAACTCTGATACCTACAGGCCATTGGATACAGTTCAGACATTATGTCCAGGACTTGGGCTTTAGAAAAGAGTAAACCGTTGGAGTTTTAATTTCAATTATACGAGTTGGTTGGACTCGATGATCTTGAAGGTCCCTTCCAAACTAGAAATTCTGTGAATTAACTCCACTCAGCTTTCAAACATTGCATCCTGACACCTGTAGATGTACATACGTTTTGCATCCCTTGTTTCCTTTTTCATGATCTCTTTACATGCTTTTTTTTCCTTCCTGAGTCCCACTTACAGTTTCCCACTTAGCTTTCCTGCTACATACCTAGCCCTTCCTCTTTCCTATCCAGGAAATAGCTGTAAAAAAACTAACAGTAGTTCAAGACCCCGTGGGTTCCAGGCCTAATGTGGAAGCAGAGTTCAGGAAGAATTAGTTTCCCTGCTGTAATTACTGTCATGACATAGGCACTGCACACTTTTACTGTGTGTTGGGTGGAGGGCTTGGCAAAGGATGCTTGTGAATTTTTGCACCATGATTGTTCCCCTAGCTGCAACCTTCCAAAACAGGTCTGGGAAATAATGAAGAGACAGAAGTTCTTAATTGGACTGCTCTGCCACTGAATAGCTTTTTGCCTTTAATGAAAACTTCTCCTCTAAAAATGGATACAGCTTGTACAATACAAGCTGATTTGTTTAAAATCACAAGAAACTGAGGAGTACTTTCCTTTGTTCACAGTTCTAAATAAAGTGGAAGCAAGTAAGTGCAACCAAATAACAAAAAAAACCTTTTTTTTTTTTAATTCAAGACAGCATATTTTTAATGCACTTTCATTGTCCTATTTATGAGTACATAGGCACCTTCCAATTTTGACTCACAATGAACCTAAAGGATGTTTTATAATTTCTGAATCAAATGTCTAAGCAACCTTACCAGCTTACCAGGCTGGTAAATATTGAAAACCTTCTGCTAAACCCCAAAAATATTAAGTGGCCTTCCTAAACTTGTTCTCTTCTTCACTGGTGAAAAAAATACTAAAATCTGTGAACCTGGAATTTCACAGAATTACACTCTTCAATCAGTAGAAACATCCAGGGAGTTGAACTACATCTCATTACTTCAATACAGTTTCCTTAACTACAGCGTCCTGACCTTCCATGTTGCTTCTTGCCCCAGGGAATACTAAATGTGGCTTGAAGGGTCTCTTCTATCTGCTGGTATTTTAATAATAATTTATAGTAAATCCCTGCAATTTTCTTGTTCACTCTAGTGCTTTCTTCCTCCTCCTTCCCCCATCAAAAATAGCCAACCAAACAAAGATAATCCAAATTACAATACCAGGAATGCTAGATACGGGAATACTGCTGCAATCCAGCCCAGAGAGACTTTCAAAATTGTTTGTAGTCTGCACAAAAATCTTATCCACTACCTTTGTCTAACAATGTTAAAAGTATTGCCACAGGTATGATTTATTCTGTTTTGTACAGAGCTGCTTTTTTTTGTTCTAATTCCAGAATGGTCCATGCAAATGACAGGCCTTGTAGAAAGCTCCAATTGAGTCATGAAAAGCATGCAACCTGTAAGGTCATAAAGAGTTTAGTATATAAATTTCATTTATACTAAGAAAATTTCAAGAATTATAAAACTTAAACAAATCCAACAGATTGAGAAATTTAAAGGATTTTAAAAAAAGTTTTTTATAGTAATTATAATTTCCTCTGAAGTTCACTGAATAGTCAAAACCTGTGTATAATGGCCTCTCATCTTCTGAAATAATTGCATTCTGGTTACTTGATATTCTTCCAAAGAGAAGGAGGCCCCATCTTTTTCTCTTAAACTAGGTAGGTTTTTCCAAAACAGAAATAGGCACAAGAAGCAAACACAACTCAGACTGATCTTCAGATTCCAGATGGCATGTGAAGTACTGTCAGCTGGTAAGAAAATCCTGACGGAAATCCGACCTGTGAGATACCAGGAAAATCTGAAAAACTTCCCAAAAAGCCATGTTGACTAACAGCAGGTTCAGTTGCTTAAGCCTTCTGAATACAGGAAAATGTGAGCTCTGATGTTCATTTTCTACAGATGTCTGCTATTTCCCAGGCTGACATTTATTTCCTCTATTTATATGTTTTTTACCAACAAACTCACCTTTCCTCTTCAGTATTTCTCATATCCTTCTGTATCCATAGTATTCTGGAGGGGCAGATAGTTTTGTAAGGTGAAAACAAGGTTCTTCATAGGTGAGACTTGTATTACGAATTTTCCTGGCTAAAACTGCCAGCACCAGTGCCAATGTGTGGTGAATTGAGGGAGAGATTTTTGCAATGTTTGTGGGAAATCCACTTCTGGACAGGCATTCACTAAAGCAGTTACATGGATCCCACTGGGCAGCACAAGGCTCAGATAGATTAGGGAAGACAGCCTTAAAGGGAGACAGTTGCATATGCCACCAACTCCATGATTCAGATTCTCCTTCCTCCCCCAGCTATCAGTGGATAATAATATATCTCTACTTAACTACATAATTGATATCAGGCCAATTCTTTTTTCAATTTATCAAGCTCTTATTATTATTCCTTTCCTAAAATATATTAATTTTTCATTTCCTGACCTTTAAATAATTCAAAAATTTGATTAGCTTACTGCCTGCTTTCAATTCTCTGGTCTAAGACTTTTTCTGAATCCCAATAGTTGCTAACTGGGGTTTTCTAGACCCAAGTCAAAACCCAATAGCTCAAGGTGGTTTTAGTCATTATTGATGCTTCACTTGGACTGATATTTCGGCTGGTTGGACTTTTCCATGAAACAGCTTGACTATTCCTTGATCTTTACATACTTCCAAAGACTGTTTCATGTAATTGCTAAAAATTCCTGAGTAGACAACATGGTACGTGTAATCTTCTGTCCATGCCATTCTAAAAAGAATTAGCTGAACAAGTGGATATAGTTGTGGGAACAATATGGTTTACTTAATTGTAATTGCACCTCCTTTGTTTACAGATCATATTCCACTCATTTCCTGCTCAAAGATCTGGAGGAAGACCATTATGAGTGCATTGTGATAGCAAAGTCTGTTTTTTTTCTAGTTCCCCATTCCCCAAGCCCATATGGGCTGTGGATGTGGCTGGGACTGAAAGAGCACCAGGAGCTCAGGATGTCTCCATTGCTAGCAGTGGTCACTCTTCCATGGGTTGCTGCCTGTGGTTCCTTCCCCTGCATGTTTTAGGCATATTCAGTGACTCTCACTTCTCAAACTCTCTTCCTCATCCAAGAATTACTGAAGCTGGCCATTCTAGTTCTACATTTTTCTATACGAAGTACCTACTTATTACGACAAGGCTTTTAGACTTTTTTTGTGGTCATATTATGATGAACCATCACTCTGGAGGAACTACTTGAGAGTGGTTTTGCTGACTTTACCTGAAAATTTGAACACAGAGCTAAAGATTTACTCCCTTCCCCCCACTTTACAATTAGTTCTTAGTCAGAAATCTGTATATATGTAGTAGTTATGGACATCACTGATAATAAACAATACCACTGAACAACATATTCATAATCCCAGAAGTGAGGATATAATCTGTCCTCACTTTTGAGTTGAATATGAGATCACACACCAACAACACACTAACACATACTCTAGCTAGCAAGTTTTTCCCTAAAAAATGATATGAATACAGAAATTATGGGTAAAAATGTAAATATGCACTGTTTTTGAACAAGGCAATTAGCAGTGTGTTGAAACAAAAATCAGAGCAGACCCTGGATGAAAAGGCTGCCAGCTGATGAGGTGGATCCAGATATTGTATCTGGTCAGCCTGAATGGCATGCTTCATTAATAAAATAAAAATAATTAATTAAATAGATAAAAATACTTTTTCTTAAAAAGAAGGAAATCAACATTTGAGCCATGATCAGCACATTGGCTGGAACTTGAGCTTGCTAATAATGTAGAAATATTAAAAAACAAAATAGAAACAAAATCACAAAGCAACCTTTTGTTCTTCATTAAAATAATACTGATTAAAGAAGTATGCTCTAAGCCATAAAGTTAAATTGCAGTTTGGATGTAGCATAACAATGTTAGAACATGCTTATCTTATTTGAGAAAATACAGATGCCGTAGCACTTTAACATGAGTACAGTGGCTGATTTAGCTCAGAACAATGTGAAAAATATAAGTAACAGCAAATGTTTAAATAGTGAAAAAATCTGAGCATATTAGTAAAACCTTCAGGGTGTCCATCAGCTCATTGCAATTGTGTAACATCATCACCAACCACTGTTTGTGCTCCCAGTCTATTCCACAGATAGCATTTTTGAGACAACTGAGCATCAGAAAGACATGACATACAGTACATATTTTGTGCTGGAAGAGTGGCAGATTCTAACTCCCTGCATCACCTGCCCCTCAGGAAGGAGGAAGTAGGTGCTGCTTTTCATTTTGACATGTTCATTTTTTTCTGCAAATCCAAGTTTTCTTGACACAGGCAGAAAAACAATATATCTATATTTAAAGCTGGAGCTTAAGTTGCCAGGAATTTTGTTTTCCCTAAGCTTCAGAAATAATTACTCTGCATCTTTTTGCATGATTTAAATATTGTGATTCTAAATAACACAAATCCTCATGCAAGGGTGTGCAGCCTGCTACCCTATTTTCATACTTGAACACCCTTCAGTTTCTTAGGTTCATGGATTCTAAACTGTAATCAGACCTTTTTGTTTTAAAGAAAGCAAAAAACCACTTTATTCAGCCAATTGCCATATTTGTTGCACTATGGTTGTTAGTTAGTACAAAATCAATAAATGGCCACTTGTAGAGGGACAAACATAATTCTGCTTGTAGAAGGAAGTTAAAGTTTAATGGTACAAACCTTTAGGCATCTAAAATATACTTTCAGAGCAAGGTAAGTTTTTTATCCCCAACTTTTACACCTTTGGAATTGATGTATTTTTAAAAATAAAAGAAATTGGAAAGGATAAAAATGAGGGAATTGAGTAAAAAGTGAAACATAGTGAGAAATTTTGTGATTATAGGTATTTGCTTACTTCCTTGCATGCCATGCTGCCTCTGAAAACCAAGTAGGGAAGCAGAGATAAAAAGGAGGTTTCATCTGTATCCACAATAATGATTCTGTGCTAGCCAGGAAGAAGAAATTAACATGAAACTGCTGAAATATCTGCCATGGGATATGTATACATCCATCCATCTGAAACTATATTCAAATGGGGGTATTATTTGTGATATAGATATATATACTTCTTTCAATCAGCTCAGGAAAAATATACTTTTTTTTTAAATTCAAACTTTGTCAATACTGAACAAACGGCAAATAGATTTTGAACGTACTGCCCTTTCCTAAGATGGTTCATAGAATAAAATATCCTAAGCAGAACTTCAATAGAAACCATTTGCCATTGGAAAAGGTACTGACTTCCAAATGCTGCCAAGGCTTACACCAGTTAAGTAGGAATGATGAACATCAGTTACATGACAGTAACTGTTAGTACTAGTCAGTTTCAACTGACTAGCTGCAAAATGTGACATTGTGATTCTTAGTTTGGCCATCTACTGCATTGTTTCCATGATGAGCTCTCTCATTTGGTGATAATGCAACAAAATTAATCAAACCATGGCACCACAAGATTCAATTTAAACAAAAACCCAGCATTTTTCTGATCACCTACCCAATGAATCTTGAGGAGATAATATATTTCATACTGGCTCTTTTCCTGTTTGCAATGGTGTGAGCACAGTCTTGCCTTCTAAAAATAAATGTAGCAATATTCTAAAAATGTATCTAATTATTAGACCCAAAGAATTGCATCACAGCCTTTAGCTTAAATATGGCACTGAGAAGGTAACAGAGAAAACTCATCAGATTAGATCCCCATGAAGTAAAGGAGCTGAAAGGTCTAACCCTCAATTATTAGACATAATGCTCAATATGAAGTTAGAAAATAAATCAAGGGATGAGAAAAAAAGAAGTGACTTTTTGTGTCCCAGGTATACCCCCAAATACGTGTTGGATACCTGGAAGGGGATTCTTGCCACCAATCTGGTAAAAACGACATATTTATAACCTTCCCTATACGCATGATAATTTAGCATTACAGATTTCCAGTTAAATGATGGCAAAGTGATGCCAGAAACATATTCTGAAACTGGAACCCCAATATTAGCTGAAAAAATACTTTTGCAACCATTCTCTGTGTTGAAGAAGTTCCTCTATCCAGAGCCATTTATTGAGCAAACACACATGATCTAATAGGATACCATCCGATCAAAGTTGGATACCTGACTTTGGAGTATGAGAATCATAAACTTGCTTACGGTCTATCTGGTCTGCAAACACTTCCCCATAGATCATCCAGTAAGGCATGTAAAAAATGTTTTTCGCCAGCTTCCACGAAGGCTCCTCATTGGGGAAGAGAATTGCCTGTCTTGCCACACCAAAGCTCATCAGAACCACCAACATGATGATGACAAAGTACATCATGTCTATCATCTGAATGTAATGACAGAAAAAAGGAGAGAAAGAGAGAGAGAAAGGGCAAGAATTAGAGGAGTTTGTCCATATTCCTATTATTATGTGCTGCAAAAAAAGAAAAAAATCTGTGAATCTTAGGAACAGAATTTTCAAGAACAAATTTTGAAAAGCCGTTCTCATTTACACATAAAAAATTATTTTTCAAATAAGTGAAGTGGTATTATTGTGTCCTTGGTTTTACCCAGTGTCACTTTTAAGAACAATTCAAATGTTATGAATAGGCTTGAAAATACAAAGTACCACCTGGTCATATCAGTTGCTTCAACAAGAATACATAGGTTCACTTTAATCAGCAGCCTGGTCAGGGCAAGGGTCGTGAGATGATGTATTGTTTATAGGCTCCAAGTGGCAACCGTACATAAGCAAAAGGACTGACATGGATAATTTTATTCAATGGTAGTCATTGTCTTGGAGCAAAGGGAGCTGCAACTAACATACGGAGGAATTTGTGGCAGAACAGCCTGTTACTGCAACATAAGGGACACCATGGTGGTAATCAGTGAGAAAGGAAAGCTGTGATACTGGCTGGGCTAAAAACCCGCTTGGTGGGGGAGTCTGACAAATGCCGTACTAAAAAAAAAGCCAATCGGAGAACAGTGAACTCTGTTCCTCTCCACTGCTGAGGGCCTCATTAGCATACATCCAAGATTAATGAGTGCTTGCAAACAGTACCCAGACATTTAAAATGTTTCTGAAAAACGCGGGACAGCAGTCCTATAAGACACTGAATAGATCTGAAGATTAGAAGCAGCACTGTTCTAGAAAAGGCCCTCGAAGGAGCAGAACAATAGGCATCAGGTAGGTACAGCAGAGATAAGCCAAAGTGAATGTGAAAAAAATTTGGAGTCTTGTAAAACCCCTGGTAAGATCCCTTTAAAACTTACAGACTTGCCAGGTCTTTAGAATTGTTAGAGCTCAGCTGTTTTTCACAGTTCTGGACATAACTTTTGTCCCTAGCCAAAAATCAAGTTAAGAGTCCTCCAAACCTTATGAATTTTGTTGCCTCCAGTCTGTGCATTTTCTGGCTCAGCTGAATTCAGCCTTCCTTGCAAGAGAGCCGTGAAACCAACCTGCACCTGAGCTGGTGGCTTTACGGCTCCACGGGTACCTGCTGCAGGCCAAGGGCTGCTCATGACAGGAGCTGCTGGAAGATGTATCTGGCACTGCTGCAGGGGTTCTTCAATATTAAAGCAACCTGAGGTCAAAGTAACATTGGGAAAGTATGCACCAGAGAAAAGTGTTACAGGGTAGCAAAGAGAAAGAGGTATACTCATGTTTACTGAGAGAAGCTGTAGGAGAAAGGCACCAGCTGAGCAAGGGTCAGATGAGAGCGGACCATGAAGATGGAAAGAAGGAACCAAGCACAAGTGAAAAAAAAGCAGGGAAAACCAAAAGTCTTGAGTTTCATAAAAAAAGCATGAAAGAAAGAAAAAAACCTTGGAGACAGGAGAGAAGAAAAGAAATGCTTTAAATAATTAAAACTCAGTGAAGTCAATCATCATCATTCCTATTTAATTCAGGGCATTAATCTCTCAAAAAAACATTCCCTCAAGAAGAGGAACTCCAGATCATTCTACTTCAGAAAGCATCCTGAAATGGAAAAGCTCAATAATAATGTTCAGCTTCTCACTGCTTTCAGGGAACAAATTTAGAGGTGTAACCTCATTCCTCCTTTTTTGTCTGATCAAATTTTGTTCCAGATGTCAATATATAACTTGATATGATGTAATGTAATAACTATTTTAAAATGTCATGCAAACAAATAAACAAAATGAGTATTTTGAGGCAATTTAAGAAATGTCTTAAATGTTTCAAGTGTTTTTGATCAGGAATCACATAGGTGTGACTTCATGTTGCAAGAAATAAATTTTTTAGTGCTGTTCTCTATTCAAGATGCACATTAGTTTTCTCCTCCTTCAGCTGGTATCTTCTAAACTCTCAGTAACTTGCCTGAAATACAATAAAATATATGGACAAGTTTCCACTGACTTTAACGAGCATTGTATCAGGTCCTTTGGCCTGTGATGTCAAATTACAATTGTTGCTTTAGCAATGCAATGGCTATTTCAATCATTCTGAAGAACTCATCAGTCACCTTAAAAAAGTGATAAACCACAATTTTTTGGGCGTACAATTTCATGAAGAAGTTGGCTGTATTTTGACTCCTGTACTTGCAGAAAAGCTAAGAAAATGCAGATATTTCCACACATTAAAGAACCTGATATACCTCTGACTCTCTTGACATTCCACAGTCATTTAATTTCATTCCCAAAATTTCCTAAAGGAAATGAAATCTATCACTGTGCATCAGAAAAGCACAAGCATATTGTGTTACTGAAATCAGTATATAATAACGAGCTTGGCCATTCAGTTTCCTCCTTGTATCTTCACCTTGGCTTAACCTACTGCATTTAAACCACTCAAGACCATTCCTGCTCCTTGCTTAATTTCACTTGCATATTTTTTCAGAGGGACCAGAGGTAAAACTTACAGCTGTTTTGTTGACTGCAGTGTAGAGGCAGGTGATGAGAAAGCTCCTCAACACTGGAAAGATAGAAAAAGACATCCTTTTCCTCCTGAGTCTAAAACTTACAGTAGAAGCCCAAGAAAAAGGTCCCAGGCATTAAATATGGTCTGTTGAGGACCTCTGTAGTTGTGATGTACTTACTATGTGGAAATATGTATAACCAACTTGATGTCCTTCATAGTGCTGAACTGAACTTTCAACACCATTTGGAAGACAGAATGCAAGCAGATAGAGAGACACGTGATTTAAACAAGAGAGCCTGTGGAGCAGCCTGGAATCATCAGGTGCAACTCGCAGGGAGTGCATGAGCTGGTCATGAGATGCACAAGAGAGTAAGCTGGGCAGAAAATAGATGTGAGAGGCTGATCTCTGTAACTCAAACTGGTTGTGCACTGCATGTGTGCGCAAAGGGGATGCGCCAGAGTGGCTGAAAGTGCAAGGAAAGTTGGACAAATTATGAAAACCAAGCAACAGGAAGGCACAAAACAAAATTTGCCTCCTTTAACAGCTTCCCAGAGCTTCAGAACAATTCGGCAGCTAAATTCAACATCTTGTAATGCAGGTACTGAGCCCACAGAAGCTAGTGATTTTCCTGTATTTGTTCTTCACAGAAAGTAGAGTGAGGTTTGATTTGTTGTACACAGATAAAAGTGACAAATGAAAATGTTATTAATTTCAATCACTTCCTTTCTGTGTGACCTAGAAGAAAAATAAACCACTCTTTATAATGCTAGTGGAGTAGGGTTCCTGTAAGCCACCTGTAACACTGATCACTAGAAGTTTGTTATACATGTCTCCTCTATTACTGAACTGCTGCTCACATGGCCTGTGTTAGCACTACAGTTCTGGTACTTTTAGTGCATGTAGCTGTGAAAAATAAAGTGGAGTAGAAGGTAGTTGTTTTTCAGAAGCTTTATACATTGTGTATTGTGTAAGCCCCAGTGACGACCGGATCCACTGGCAGAAAGAGAGTCCAAATGCGGCAGGGGAAAAAACCTGCTAAGGTAGTGTTTTCCCTTTATCTGTATTTGTTTCTCTGGTCCTGCTGTCTTTTTACAATAACTTCCAACAAGAACTGTGGAGTATTTTCACTCTGGAGCTCTGCAAAACCTCATATCTACCTCCTATAGGCTTTCCTGAAAATCCCCTTCTTTCAAAATCCCCTTTTCAGGACGTAACAACTCAACTATCATTTTCATGTTTTCCCTCAGTCTCTCTCCCTCACTTTTTCTCCACTGAGCTCTCTTCCACTTTTCTCTCTTTGTCAAAGCCAACCACTGTGGGCTTGCAGTAGAAAGCTGGCAAACTGAGGAGATAAGACAATGGTTCCCTGTTGGGCAACTGGATGCATATTTTGCATTTCAGTTTTACCTGCTCACTGAGCCTGTTGTGACTAACGTAATATCAAAGAGATATTGTAGTCCATGCACTCATAGATGTCTCTTTTTCTTATGATGGAGAGGATGGATGAAGCTTTTGTTTAAGGACCATAGATAAATACAACAGACAGCCTGTTTGGACTTGCTTACTATTGTCACATAGCAAACAGACAGCAGTGGTATTTCATCTACAGGAGTTAATATTCAGTTTACTTTTTTTTGCTTAAAGCCGGCCTCAAAAGGCTTTAATCTATTTAGAAACCCCCAAATCTTAAACCCCAAAATGCACGAAAGAGACATGATTTACACAAAAAAAAGCTGGGTACTGCATGTAAACATGAACACATGTATTAGCTACATGTGCAGGTATCAGGGATGTGTGCACATGCATCAGTAAATCCAGCCATTTTCTTTAACTGAAACAAGAAAATTGCTCCTTAATTGAAACATGAAAATTAAAAATTGAAAGGTCAAAAGTCAAGCATGTGGAAGCAAATGACTCTTGATTTCCTTGTGCATGTATATACTATTATACAAAGTGTTAATATTTTTGCTATGATCTGTAAAATTGATGTACCCAGCCCACAGGGGTTGCACTTAGCAAATGGATTTCTCATCTCACAGGGACACCCCTGAACTTAAATGATGGAAGATCATGTGGATGTGGATCTTCCTACTATGGAAGCGTCAGTCTTAACCATAACCATTATACTCTTGAACATACCATGACTATTACAACACATTGAGAATCCCAGGGTACTACACACCTGAAAAAGTATTTTTTACCTTAAGAAACCACCTTCCTTTATAATCACCAAATCTCCTTTGCGCTTTCTGCAAATGAGGCACAGAGGGGTGTAGGAGTGGCTCTGCTGTTGAAGACTGATCTCAGAGAAATACAAATGATACATCATCTAACAGAACAAGAAAAATCTAACCCTCAGTTCTGGAGGTTTTGATTCAGTAAAGCACTGATTTCTAGCATACATGAAAACACGAACGTATGAAAAAAACTCAGGTAAATCTGCAGTGATGTCACTGGCTAAGGACACTGAGCCAAGAACACGCTGCCAAACAGAAGAGGTTTCCCAGCTCCCCTCACCATTTTCCCGATCATCATGACATAGGGCCCCAGGTACTTGTTGACGCCGAAGATGTCCAGCAACCGGATGTACCAGTAAATGATGTTGACGCAGTAGATGACGCGCCCGTCGCTCCGGAGAGGCAGGTCTTGCAGACGGAGAACCATCCCAACAGAGAAAAGGAGGATAGCTATGAGGTCGGTAACATTCCAGTACTCCTGGAGCCAAACTTTGACTTTTTGCAGCAGTTTCCCAGGCTCTGACATGAGGATCTGAAGGACAGAGGAAAAGAAGAGGAAATGAGCAGTCTTAAAGCTGAAGGAATCTACAGTGAGCAGATGGATATACGCCACACAGTCTAAAAGCAAAGCTGATAGATGCTTATCATCCAAATATCTTAGGTACTCTCAATTTTTTTCCCCAAAATCTTCAATTTCAATAATTCTTAAAATGTGTCTATGTGCAAGATTCTTTAAAGGAAAAAGTGATCACTCAGTTTAAAGTCCTCAGGAAATCAAAAGAAATACGTGTATGTATTTCTGTTTTTCAAATGTATTAACCCTACTTAGAATCTTGGAACAGAGGGCAAAATACAGAAAGATTTTTTTAATCAGAAAATTCACATATAAAGAAGCTGTAGATTTAAAGAAAGTTATATTAAAATGTGTATCAAATGACTGAGAAATAATTAATAATCATAAAGCTCTGCCTCAGAAATTTAATACAGAGAGATACTAGATATTATTTGGGCCTGTTTTTGGAAATTAAGTTCCACAGCCAAGAATAAAAGTCACAAAAATAAATAATCTTACCTTATGAATTTATTGTCATTCTCCTTGCAAGATCATTTGGGAAACTTGATTTTTTTTCCCAAACTACTCTCAAAACTACTTTTCAAGTGATTTCTGTGAGTAAATCCTACTTTTTAGTGAGTTAACAAGCTGTTGGTTTTAATTTTCTATATTTAGCCCAAGAATATTTGAGCAAACTCATACAGTTTCTCAAAAAAGATGAATGTCATTCTTATAATTTGTTTTTAGAATGAATTTTACGCTCATCTGTGAACAATCCCAACACCTGCTTAGAAATTAATTGTAACAGAAGTTCTTAGTAAACTTTTGTGGAAAGGACAGTTTGAGGTGAATGATTAGACAAAAACCAGCTCACACAACTCCTGTCTGGAGCCTCCCACCTGCTGCGCTAGCAGTGCATTGCCTCCATCAGTGTTGTACAGTCATCATGTGGCTACTGCCACTGCTTTCCTTTCTCTTCTACTTAATGACATATACTCATGGGCCACTCAAGTAGTGTCTTTTCCTCTTTTTTTTTCTTTTTCTTTAGATTTTTTTAAATTTATAACGTAGCATTTACCATACAGTGTCAGAAACCTGTCTTTGAAACCTGAGTGTTACAAGTCCATTTTTAGTCTAGTCCTCCAGAGCACTGGCTTCAGAATGTACAAACATAACTGGTAACAGATTCAGCCCAGGTGTACAAATGTGCTATTTCAGCTGAGGTCAACGGGACTTGCATTCACTCACATTAGGACTGAATTGGGCCTCTGGTGTCACTGTGGAATAAATGCAGCTTTGGCTAATTGAAAGAGGACAGTATTAGGTGGGAGAGATCATGAGGGGCAGTGTTAAGAAAGCCACTTCAGTCACTTTATAGACTGAGTGCTACCTTAAATGCTCTGTCTCTGCTCTATGTGCCCGCTTTGCACACTATTGCCTGACAAACCAACAAAAATTTTTGAGAGTCACATTTAAAGTAATTTAGCTGACCTTTAAGACTTGTCAGAAGATCACCATGTACTTGTGAATGCTAATAAATGAGCATCACACTGAAATTCGAAGATTTCAGTGATTTTGTGAGAGAAGAAGGAAAGAAGGAAAGAAGAAAGAAAAAAAGGACAGAAAGAAAGAAGGAAAGAAGTAAAGAGAGAAAGAGAAAAAGAAATAGAGAGGGAAAGAAAGAAAGAGAAGAAGAAAAAGCAACTGCTAATTTTAAAATTAAAGAAGATAGGTATGCTTTCCCACTTTTTTGTAACAATAGATATGCCATTCTGAAAAAAGAGACAATTCTATGGTAAGCCCTTTCATTAAAACATACCCTGAGAAAAATAATAAAAACAGATATTAAAGTAAAAAAAAATAAATCTCAAAACCCATCTCAAAACCCATCTTTTTTTATTCTTTCTTGGCTGGGGAGAATTTACCTCTCTCATCTTCTCTATTCCCAGAGTGAAAATGTATGAGATGACAATCCACTCCTGAATAGATGGCCAGCGATCCATCTTCACCAACACAATGTAGTTGAACAGCATCAAGTAGCCTATGTAGGCCAGCTGTAAAGAAAATAATGAGTATCAATTGTCACTATCTATACAACTGAGCTAGTCTCTTGGATATGATTTGATATTTCTGATTCTACTAGGTTTTCACAGACAAAGGAACAATAAAACTGTCCTGGGTTGTCTGAGAAAGTTCATGTTAAGTCACATACTCTATGGAATCTGCAAAATACATGCACATATGTCCAGCTATATCTATCTCCTCAAAAACCTTTATTAATGCAGTTCCCTTGCATCAACCCACAGTGATGGCAATTCTAATACCACTGTGTCGACTACCCAATTAAGTAAGCTATGTGAAGACTTCTTCCTCATCTGCTTCTAAAAGCATTTAGTCCTCTAACACCCCTCCTTTGTGTCCCCCCTCTCCCCTCCATTCACCCAATATGGGCTGAGTCTGGCATTTTGAGTCCAGATTTTAGGCCTTAATAGAGGTCTGCTAACCTATAGCATGTTTCCTCCCCAGAACTCTGCTACTCTTACTCACACTGCTGCAGCAAGGAACCGGGCATAGCCATCCATTCATTTGCCTTATATTTTTTGCAGATTTTAAATGTGCATGTTTTTCTTTCCCTTCCTAATATATTTGCCTTTCAGGTTAATTTTTAATCCAGAGGAAGTGTGAATTTGGTTTTTAGTTTCTTTATCTTTCTTTTTCTGCATGCTAAATGTAATTAAATGATATGTCAAAGAAAGCCAGGTCAGTCAAATTGCATCATCAAGTTCATAAAGTTCAGAGAAATCCCAGTGTCACTCTGGAGCATGAGCTGCAGCAAGGATTCCACCCTGGTTCATGGAGGCCAGAATCCAACTGCCTGTCTACTTTGCCTTTCAAACAGGTACCCTATAAGAAAATGCATCTTAAAGCTAAATATAAGTTAGAGAAAAGATGACTCAGTTCTGTGCACAAACATTTAGTCATTGTGAGGGAAAGATATAATACACACATCCATATTTGAATTAAGTTTTTATCTCTCAACTGTCTGTTATTCACTGTTGCATACATGGGATGTAAGCTGACATAACCACAGAGGGCCTTTTGGATCGGTTTATTTCTATGTTCTGCACATCATAGTATAGGTTTATAATCCTATTGTATTTGTTAGAGAATGTCACTTCCACTCTTTGTAAAAGCCATAGGATTCTGGATTTTTTTTCCCAGTTGCTGGCTGAGGACACTGAGAATTTGTTCTACTGGCCATAACTATCAGTATAGAGGAACCAGACAGTTGACACACTGCTTCTTGCCTGCATAAAAGAGAGGAGGAAATGATCTCATTTGTCTTTCAGTTTGTGAGGGGTGATGGATTGCAGTGCACAGGTCTGGCGGCTGCTCTTCCCTTGCCACTCCTAAGGGAAATGGAGAGCAATGTTGATGCAGACCAATACTTAGGGTAACACTGGAGTCAGGAGAACCTCTGTCTGGGCAGGCAGAACTGAAACACCCTCCCTAGTGGAAATAGCACCTTCTAATATAGAGCAAAAAGCCAGGTGATACTGTTACTTAACACTCCTCTCAGACCTTATTGATTAGTAATTATCTGGATATCTGCTTTGATCTGCTTCAGGAGCCTTTGGTGAGCACTTGCAGTCAGTAGGGCGAAAGAATAAGGACACTTATTCTCTTACAAAAGTGACAGAAACTACAAGAATCTAACTGTAACTAGGACATTTCAATTCTTCCTGGCTTTCTTTTGAAATGCTGATTTTTTTTTTTATTTTGGTGGGTTTCTTTATGTCAATTCAAACTTACTCAAAATTGCAAAATTATTTTGCCTGACAAAAGAATATTGATTTGTGAGTAAAACTATATGAAATGTCTCCATTTTAACCCAAGAAATAAGCCCTTCAGATAGTGAATGACATCCTCCTTCTCCCTCCCTGCACTTCTAACTTGCTCTCACATTCCAGGAGGCTACACTGATCCAACACTGTGGCCAAACTTCAGTTTAGTTGTTCATTTAGCTGTTACTCAAGATCCTTTAAAAGTGCTACTACAAAGTAGCTGAACCCAGTTTTTCCTTTCTTTTACCTGGCTTGACAAAGATCTAGGACCTGCCATTGTCACCTTTGAGGGCAGTATCAGAAGAAAATAAGTAAAGAAGTGCCTACTAAAAAGTTTCAAGGGTGGATTGCACCTGGCCCTGCTATGGATGCAGTCCCATTCTACAGAAAATACTGGAATACTCACTGTAGTAGAGGACAAACCTAGAAATTGTACCATCAGGTTAATGCCTCAAGGAGATCACCCTCCTCTTTTCTGATTGATTGCAATAATTAAACGATCATAAACTGAAGTGGTCCCAATACGTAAAACTTAGAGCAAAGCTCTTTTGATGTTTAGAAGGTGACTTTTACTCACAGCTCAATTCCTCTGCATCTTTCCTCTTCAGAAGAGGTGGAAACACGGCCTCTTACTTCCTGCTAATATCTCAATTAATGATCGTTGTAGTGATGCCTAAAGGTTTTGCTTTTTATGTATTTTTCATATATTTGTATCTTTTTAGACTACTATCAAATAGTTATATAGTTCCTAGTATTTTTGCTACCCTTTCTCTTAGATTTTAGAATAGTCAGTTAACCTTCTAACACATTTCTGAAATACTGTTTTGTCTTATTCTTCAGAAGAAGAAGCCAGACAAGGAGCAGGCTTCTGCTTTCCAATCAGAATCTGAGGAGGCACAATATGAAATGGGGCAAAGAAGTTCTAGACCAACTCCAGTGGGACAGTACCCAGAGAAAATAACCCAACAAACTGCTCTTCTAATTGGACAATATTTGTTATTATGCTAATTTTTTAAACTTATAAAAAATTTTAGAAAATCCAATGCCATGTGAGCACATCACCACCAGGATAACTGGAAGCTTCCAATAAAGTCTACTTTTTATTTTACTATCTTAACACTGTTGCAAGAGTTTTCCTCTTTTGATATCAGGACAATGGGAATAGGCAACAGTAAGAGATCATCCTCTTCTGCTCAAGCAATCTGTGGGATGAAACATTTGCATCATTGCTTCCAATGTAAAGAAACAGAACAGAGTAGTTAACTTTTGAAATTGCTGTGTATCTACAGAAAAAGGCTGAAGTTGGTGAGGAGTTGTTGGTTTAAAGTATTTGTTTGTTTGTTTGTTTGTTTGTTTGTTTTTAAGAAAAAGTTGTCTAGTGTCTGCTGAGCCAAATGTTACTTACCCAAAGATCTCATTTAACTCACTCTTGTGTATTTGAAGAATGAAGGTGAATACAGCTATATAGTAATAGAGATAGGTAAGTGCAGAATATTCTATTTGATTTAAGTGGTATACAATAGCCATAGAACCTTTTACACACATTTCCATGAAATGGGCTGTGGAACGTAAAGTTTCAATGATTTCTTTTGAAATCCATGAATAATATTTGTGCCTGTGTATTTGCAAAATTGTGATAGGCTGTGCAATCTTAACCCTTCTCTGAAACTTGGTTTGCTTTAAGTCTCCAGGAGTTGTCAATATACACAACAGGTCAAATATGGCAGCCAGAATTCACCTTAACTGCTCTCTAGGTTCAGTGTATCCAAGATCCAGTTTTAAAAAATGACCTTGATTGAGACCTGCCTCAGGACATAAAACTGTAGGAACAAGTGTAAATGGAAATGCAATATTGATTTCTCTCTCCCATTTAAAAATTGAACTAACAGGGAAAGCCAGGATGCTTCTTTTGATTTGCAGTATAAAGACTTTTCTGTTTGTGCATAATACACACTTCAATTGATAATGAGACTAGGCTGCTGATGAGTGGTTTCTGGACTTACGGGCTTGATTAATGTTCAGTGGCCACCAAGTTGAGCAATAAGTTACTCCAAGATATTAAGCTACCTGCTAGTCTAGAGCATCCGCCACAGTTAAGACTTGATGGATGTCAGTTGTTCTCAACGTCTGCAAGGCAATTTTTCTTATAAGAAGTAATTTGCAGAAGAATCCATTCTTTGTGATTTGCTGTGCTTTCAGCAGAATGATGATTTCCCAGAAAAATCTGACTGGGAAAAACCACCTGAAACCATCCAGCCAGTTTCACTGGGCTGAGGCAGGATTAATTCCAGTGTGCCATAATGGATGTATGTCTTGATAAGGTAGTTTAGAAATTACTAATAATGGAAAATGTAGCATGTCCTCACACACTTCATAACAATACTTCTTGGAGCAGTTACAAACTCTTTCCTAACTTCTTACCTAGAACTGTCTGGTGCTATTTTTTTTTTCCTATTCAGCAAGGATTTGGAGGTACTTTACACATATTTGAAAATTGTTACATTCTTTCTGCATACCTTTTTTTTTTTTTTTTTAGAGAGAAGAAAATTATTACTTCCTTAATCTCTCCCCTTAAGTCAAGCTCTACAAACCTCTAGAAATATTCTTCTTTATTGGGGTCTTTCAAAGCAGTCCACACTTGTCACATGATGCAGAAGCTGAACTGGGATGGAAGATTCCAGACAAGAAGACTGAAAGGGTTACTTTCTGTGATCTTTTTAGTCTTATCCTTCTACATTCTAGTGCAATTTGCAAAATAACTAGTAATAAATAAATAACAACTAAAATAATAACTAATCGCTACTCCATCATCCAAGTTTTGAATAAAAATATCAGATATCACCTAATACAAAAAAGAACTTAATGGCATTCTTTCTAATTCCTGCTTCCAGCTTGATAATGAATAATTAATATCTATCCTGGAGGACTCATTGTCAAAAAGCTTTTTATTCACATAGCAACTTTAATATAGCAGTTATTAATTTAGCTGTGAGAAAACCCTGGAAAGTTTTTGGTACTGTTTTACTATAGTTGAAAAAATGGCATTATTTTTTTCTGCTCCTTTTGGAAGGTCTATTCCTTTCTAACATAGGGGAATATATTCATTTAACCTAATTTAATCCTGAAAAATGTACATTGGCTGTCAGTCATGTCTTTGATATCATGTGGGTACTTACATGAACTTTTTCTCTGAGAAGACACTCCACAGACTAGTCAAAACAGAAAAAAATAAAAATGTTCCAAGGAAAGAAGTTCGCTGTCTCTTTTTTTTTAATCAATTATTAGATAATTCATATTTTGCCTCAGACCAGCCTTCTGCTGGGCTTACAATTGGAAGCGATCCTATTTTAAATTCTCCTATAGGGAATTCCTTGGGAGCACTAAAGCAAACAGCCCCTTACCATTTTATTTAAAGAAAAACATGCACCATCATTCAAATTTTAGCCATTAACTTCCCAAATGAAATAGTAATCTTTAAAAGTCATTGAAAGGTTTGCAATGCTAGAAGACTTCCACCAAATATTTTTATTAAACAATTTATGTGTAAGCCCTCCAATACATAAAAATGTAGACATCAATGAAACACAAAAGATGACCTTAGTCCAATTTCAATATTTATGCAAACATCATTAATATGACAGGAAAGATTTCTTACAGTGTAAAACCAAAACTTCACGATGGGAGCATTGTAGAACTCGTAAATCTTTCTTCCAATGGGGATCATTCTGTGCCTGCTCTGAACTTCCTCATCCTCCTTCTTTCTTGAGGATTCTCCATTCCCCCGTCCCAGCATTGCCTACAAGAAATTATATATTTGTGCTTCTTTCTTTGTGAAAGAAAAATTAAACTATTTTTTGAAATGTCAGTAGGAAACTGATCTTGATCTCTAGATAAAACCAGGTGATCATAGCTAGGCATAAAATGCTTTGCTTTCAAATTATCTTTTTTTGCAGGAAGGCTTCCATTTGATACTTGGAAAATGGAAAACAATAGCTTTAGCCTCAACCCTCAACTTGAGAGTGGAATTCCTGACTAGTGAACAAAAAATAAGATGTGGAGAATATTTCTCCTTTTTGCTGTATGGACAAAACACTTTTTACTTGACAGCTTTTTGTGGTGTACTTCTGTACAATAAACAGATGCAGAGAGAAAACAGGCAAATTTTCGTTTTAAACAAGGAGAAGTTCATAAGGCTGAGATTGAGAGGGAACAACAGGGGAAAAGATGGGGTGGTAGTCACTGAAACAGAAGCAAAGTAGACAGTGGCACTTCTTAAGTTAATCACTGGACCTGTCCCAGGCCACGATCCCACAGTGAAGCTTACATGGATGTAAGAGGACTTACTAGTAAAGCTCACTGCAGCAGAAAGACCTTGAATTGAAATATCCATGTACATGATTTTGGTTCTTCTATAGTGAAGTTCCAGACTGCTCATGCATTGCCTTTCCTAGGCTTGATCTCATGGTTACCATTGCAATTCAGACCCACTGAGAAGCTACACCAAGCTCAAGAAACATAAAAACTCCTCAGCTATGACTGCAAACCTAAGTCAAAAGAAGGTAGTATTTTGTTTGTTTTCCTTTATTTTCATTATAATCTGCAAAGAAGTGGAAGGACTAAACTGCAATCACTGAACTTAGTGCTTAAAAGGAGTTCTTTTGAAGTGTAATGTGAGTTATTAAATGCTCATTCTGAAGCAATTATTTAGGGAACAATAGACTAAGACTAGATTTTAGCTTACTGTGCCCTTTGCAAGTTCTTACTATTTAGTTCATGGATGCACCTCTGGAATGCAGCACCCTGCACATGAAATATTTGCAAGAATTGAGACAAATTTAAGTACACAGGGACTGCATGACAATGCATTTGTTTCAATTCTTCTATAATGTTTTTCTAAAAGTGGATGAAGGCACCCTTGTGCTTTTATGTTAACTGAAGCAAACTTTCACCAACTGTGAAGACAGTATTGTCCTCATCTGTGACTTAAATAGTGGAAAACTAAGGGAACAATTAGATGTCAGACATATGGTCATTCTATAAAAAGGTTCTTCTTGTCTCTGTAACTGTGCTCTCCGATTCAACAGGATGTACAGCACATACTTAACTAATTGGTTTTAGGTGAGCTATCTGATCAGGTTCTAGAGCCCTGCAGGAACTGGTGATGCACTTCTCACATATTTAAAAGTAAGACTCACAATCTAACCTTTTCTTCCTTTTTTCCCAGCCTCATGTGGAGCTATTCATAAGTCTTTTTCCTGTGAAATAGTAATTTGTAATGATAAATTTTTTTCAGTCAGTGTAGATATTTGTAACATTATTAGCACTGTGCTTGGTCCCATATGGCTCCTTCTCTCTAATTTCATTTATGCAGTTAGCTTTTCCTCTAGTATTATTACTTTCCTTGTAGACCCTTACATTCTTGAATCTGACAACATTTTCAATAAAAATTTTCAATTTCAATTTTCACATTTTCAATAAAATACAACAAAGATTCATGACGGAAGGATACTGCACTGAAACTAACCTGCTGGGACTGTCTCAAAAACTAAAGCCTGATTTGATCAAGTTAACCTATTTCCTTTAGCTTTAATGGCTGAAGATTTTTAATTTAATTTCCATAAATATAGATAAACCATTCCCTATTGAAAATTTAAATGTACCTCCTATTGGCTCTCACAGAGCACATGAAACACCTTGGAAGTCCATCAAGAGTTTTATAAAAAAGAAAAAAGACAAAGTGGCTATTAAGCAAAGGAGAAAGGTTTTTATGGTTATGAGACTTTCTGAATATAACTACAGTAGCAGCAGTTACACAACCTCCACAGAGCTCCACAAAATCAAAGCGAGTCTTTGATTCATATCATTGATTGGGGTTTTTTTGGGGAAAAAAATTGAATATGATGTAAATACTTTGGGAACACTATAGCCCAAGAAGGTGTTAATTTGTTTGCTTCTCTCGACTCACTGATGCTTTTCGGGGAAAAGTGCCATCTGGAGCTACAGAGTTTTCTGTAGCTTTTCCTGAGGCTTTGTCTCTGCTGTCCTCTGGTGCTCAGGAATTTTGCAGCAGAGTGAAAATGAAGCCTGCTTTAACAAATGAGCAATGCCATGCTTTAGTGAAAGGGATTATTTTACAGAGTTCAAATCCTTCACAATTTTAGAAATTTACAAATTCTGAGACAGACTTAATTCTCAATGAAATCAGTGACTTGTGGATGCTTTTATGACAATGCTCTTTCAATATCTGGATTTATGCTTCAGCTTATGAATTCTGATTTCCTGTTTGCTACTGCTTTCTTCTTGGTAACAATGCCATAATTTTATCTTGTTATAATTATTTTTGAATTCTATCATATAATACTACCTTCTTCCCTCCCCCATACTACAGATGGGGAATTTCTCTGAGATGGCTAGGGATTAGATTTGACCGCATGTTCCTGACTGTTAATTCTACCTCAGTACTAACAAACTGAAAAGCCTCCCCTTTAGAAACATTCAGAAATAATCTAAGTAACTGTATTAATAGAATACAGTGCTGAATGTGAGCAAATGTTTTCCTTGGAGTGGGATGCAGTAGGTTGGGAACAACTGAACACACTGCTCTGTGTGGGCGGCATCTCTTTCTCTAATACGTGATTTTGTCCATGATTCACCATGAGTCATGCAAGGTAAGCTCGACAGCAGCTCAACCTCATTGTGAAGTACAGTACAACTGCATAATTTTAGCCTGAAGGGATTGATGTTTGCTAGCTTTTACAGGGAGATGTTATTAATCTGGGGTGGGTTTTTTTGTTATTACTGTTTTTGGGCCAGATTTTGTTTTATGTAATTGAGGACTGTTTGCTGATAATGAAGTATCAGGAAAGAGTTTTGGGTTGTACATTTTTGTGTTATATATTTTCTGTTTGTACAGTGTCCTAATCAAGGCCTTAATTGCTGAAATTCAAGTCAGTCAGAAACCCCAGAAGTCTACCTTCCTCCCAGAATAACCCTTTCAGATTTTAATACCCTTCTACTCCTCTGTGTTTAACATTCAGGATTAATGACTGTCTGCTCCATACATAAATTGTGATAAATTTCTTGGTGCTGAGGAGCAATGATGAGAGCAGTATTCCAATGTGTTTTTGTGTGTAGCTGCTATAAGCCTGTTTCTTAGCATCTAGGTGTTAAAGAAATGTTGGCCTATCACTCTCATGTATCTGTTATAAAGATAAAAGCAGGTGTGGATAACAAGTAGTTTACAGTGAATAAACACATCTTCATAGTATATCCATATGTTCAGCTACCCACCAGACCCTTTAAGAGGTGCAAAATGCAAATACATACTTGCACACAGATGCACCCAGGTGGAGACTTAACTTCACTGTTGCTGTAGCTTGCTGAACACATTTTTCAGTGCAAATGAGGTGTAAAATTGGGAAAAGATCACTGTTGCCCTGTAGCTCACGCACTCTGCATAAGTGCAGTACAGAAGAAGAAACTGACTCCTTGGCTTGTCTTTAGTCACCTGGGTTAGCAGTGCCAGACATACAGGAAATCAATGAACAGACCTTGCCCAGACGAGACCTCTTTGTCTTCATTTTAGCAGAGAGAATATGGGTGTAACATGATGAATACAGAGACTTGAGAAGTATTTACTTGGAGTGATTAGAGGGAGAATCAGGATGATTATTTCAATTATGTATTATTTGCCAGAAAAGGAACTTCGAGATAAAAATGATTATTTTAACATCACTTTTGTTTGTTAATCTTTATGCTGAACAAACCTCAGGTTAGGTGAGTGACTGATCTATTGATTCAAAGTCCAGCAGATTAAACTTTCATGATATCCCAGCAAAATAAATTATTAATCTTATTGAAGTATTTATAAGGTATCCTTATCCTTAATACATTAGTATTAAAGGATACCCTGGCTAAGGGGAAACTTCAAAAAGGCACTTCCCAAAACATCTTTTAGGCATCATCTGATCAGTGGAAAAGAAACCTGACCTTTATGCCAGACCATTTGACTAAGGCTGGAACAACATGAAACTTCAGTCTAAGTATTTTCTTGTATTTAAAATATGTCAGGTGACTAAATATCACTGCTTGTGGCCTCTAACCATAGACATGCAAAGATCTCCCTGCTACCAATTTGCCTCTCCTCACCACTGAGGGGCACCTGAGTGAAACAGCTGTGTTGGAAAGTCTACAGTATGGGATAGGTTATATGCAGAAATACTAAGTGAGTAGTGCTGTACCAAAGATATTGTTCCTAAACTTGTTGGATTCCACAGGAAGAAATATTATTTTACAGAAAAGGTTTCAAGTGCCTGAAACTTCACTAGAGAGATACACTGAATTTGAAGGAATTAAGGGAAGAGTTGGAACAATAGCAATAGGACTGTCAGCACATAGAAGGGAGAAGAGGGGAAACGTCTAGGAAGTTCATCTGGTATTGCAGATCCACTGCATACATCACTCACAGCAGGAGTCAGAAGGGAAAAAGGAAACAGTATTGTAGACAAGAAACCAGGAGCTGGGATAACTACAGTGAGATGGAAAACACTTCTTCCCCAAATTTCTCCCCATCACCAGGTAAAAGGCAGCTTGCAAAGGGCTTTGATTTGAATAGGCACTTCAGAAAGGGATCAGAAGCCAAGGGTTAGTAAATTGCAATCAATAGCTAATGAGCAGAGAATGCCCCATTGCTGCTATTCTGGCTTCTGGTCCTTCCCAACAGCCAGGTTCTTGCCTGCAAACGGGTCCTGTAGGTGGGTCTTGTGGGCTGCTCCTTCGGCTTGCCTGCATATTGGGTCCTGTAGGCAGGTCCTTCTGCCTGCCTGCAGTCGGGGTCTTGTGGGCAGCTCCTGCTGTTTGCCTGTGGGAAACAGTCTGGGTTTTTTTGTTTTTGGTTTTGATTTTTAACTTAACCAGGCAAATCCCTTTTACATCTATGCCTCTATCCTGACCAACTGGAGCTGGGTTTTAAGTCTTTCAAAGACACAATCAAACCTGAACAATCCAAACCAAACTAGACTAAGGCAGATGTAATAGCCTGTATGATAATTGCCCAAACTAAAAAGTGTGAGAACAAGAGACAGAAGGTAGATGACTTGTGTAGTTTTCAGAGCTTCAGCTGTCTGATTCTTTGTGGTGTATATTATTCCTCAAAGGCTATGTTACTGACAAGTCCCTCCTCACAAATTTCTGTTGATTTGTAGAGGAGGATCTGTCTAACTGCTTGCTAATGTCTTCAGTGGATTAAAAACTGGATGCGTGTTTGTGTGAAAGGCAATGACCACAAATACAAAAATTATTTTAGAGTAAGTTTTCATATTTCTGGCCTGTTTGGACACTTGCTTACTCTCTAGTAAGCTTCTAGTTGACTTCCCTAGTGAAGTCAACTAAAAGAAAAAAAATCTTTGGCTTCCATGAATCTTTGGGCATTTACAACCAAAGATGAGCCCTTTTCTGCCAGAGAGGTCATCTTTCATGACTGAGTGCTTCTAGCATCTAATTCACTTAGTTCAAACAACGTGGCATAAAATTGTGTCAAAATATGAGAATATTACAGCCCAACATCACCATGCACTGCTGTAGCATGGAGACAAAATAACAGCAAATTGTATGGCTTGAATCCCATGGAGAAGAGGGGAGTGTGCAGAGTGATATCCTATCATGTGCTATATTTAGCCATCAGATGGTCTGCAATGCCTACAGAAGTAGGAATAACAAATTGACAGCACTGAGGCTGATGATGTATTGTGAGCACTTACAGTGAGTTCCATGTCTTCCTCATCTTTTTCTTTCACTGGCTTCTCTGGTTCCTCTGGATCCTTTTCTTGAAGATGGATCTCGTTGGCCTGGGTCATGTAGGGCATATCATCCTTGTTCTTGAACTCCAAGCTGAGGATTGAAGGAGGAAGTAGAATTCCTAGAATCACCTAAAGCAATAATAATGATAACAATAATCATCACAGAAAACAAATTATGGTCATAATGGTTACTTAGCATCAAATGGAACAACTCCCTCAGGAGATTTAGGAAAAAAAGATACACGTGCGTGTGAGTTTCTATGACAATAAAGTATATATCATTGGGGGTAATGTTACCAGAGTACTGAATCAAAGCATGCGACTTCTACTAGTGTTGCTGTGAATGCTCTTGAAAGTTTTATCTGCTTGCACATCATGGGATGCGTAGTGCTGCATACTAGAATATATTTACAAAATATTATATAAGGTCAAGAGTAGGTGGGACCACGTGAGTGTACAAACCTGCAAATATCTGCATTTTACATAATACAAAGTATCAGTATAAATGAAACACAGAGAGTATTTATTTCTACAGACTGGTTTAATAGCTCTTTGTGTCCATGCTTAATGCACACTGGTAGTCAAAGAAGTGTATGTGTAGATCTGAGGAGATAAGGCAAAGCCAGCAAAGCAAATGCTGATGTGCATAGATACGCAGTTTTCTTAGATTTTGTTTCAGTAACCAGGCAGCTGTATAATGGTCATGTTAATGTCAGTTCTTTCTTTTCTTCCTTCCCTCCCTCAGATGCAGGAGTGTAGAAACCACTCAAATTACCTTGTTGGGATATATAAGTAATGAATTGGGTTAATTCATTAGTACAACTGAATGCTTGGGTTAAAGCATTAGTACAACTGAATAGATATCAAAGTATTACAAAGCAAAGTCTGTATTCACAAGCACAATAACTTTCCTGGTTATGCTGTGATTTGAAGAAGAATGATTTTCTTATAAATCTCTCGCTGAACGAGAGTGAAACCAGACAGCTAACTGCTTGGCAGGGTGCTTGTGCCCATCATATCAGCAGACAGCCTGTGTGCTGTTGAAACCAAAGTACACAATGAGGAGTAGTAAGTGTAAGCAAGTGCTGTATCCAGCTTTGAAACAGCTTTCTGCACTGCTCCTGCGCTCACAAAATGATGGGTCTGGGGAGAGCGGGTTACAGGCAGACCTGGCTTCACAGAAAGGCTCTTTTTAAGAACAGGCAGGATTAACAGCTGCCCCTAACCCTTCCATTGGTGCCATACATCCCCAGCAAGAACCTAAAGAATTATTTTCAATCTTCCTACCATTTGTCAGTTTCAAAGAGACAAAATTGTTCCTGGGAAATAAACCATTGCTCATGCTTGCAAATTTATTTCTTTGTCATGCTGCCTCATGCGGCTTGTAGCTTGCTTTTGCTTTAAACAAGTTCTGCTAATGAGCTTCAATGAAATAAAATACGGACTAGAAGCTGAGTAAAGAATCTTTGTGAAGCCCTTGTGTTAGAAGAAGCTGAAAGATAACAGAGCGTGTTACCTTCAGTTATGCGTTATGAAATACAGGTCTATTTTAGGGCTTAGGAAATGTGTGCTGAAAAGTGGAATACATGTAGTAGAAAATCAGTTGCTGCACTGCCCTCCATGTATCTAGGTTGAATATCTGCAAAGCCAAACAGACTGAACAAAGCACCTGTCCCTCTGAAGGATAATAGGCCTGTGAGCTCAGGAAATAGGTAGTAGGAATATTTCCAAATGTGAGAATGTTTTCTATCTGTAGCAGAACAACATGTATACACAGGTCCTGCATAGGAATGTTATCATCCACTTGTTCCCATTCATCACTGTCACTGGATTAAGAGCCAGTCTGGAAGCAATGCATGTACTCCCAAGCATTCTTGCCATTACTGAACATCTTTGCACATGGCAACACAGCTGAATAATTACCAATTTTCACACAGGCAATTAGAGCAGAAGAGAGAATCCCTTCACTGAAATATTTCTTGGTGATCTGGGAGGAAAAGGCATCCTGGGTATGTCCTAGCTGGTGACTGCTTTGGTGAAACATGCCATGGACTCAAATTCATCTCAGAATTCACTGTGCACTATTAGTTTTGTCAACTGTAGAAGTAAAGCTTTAACAGCTTTGAAAACTGAATTATCCTTTGGACCTTCTAAAGGAGTCCCTTCAGATGGCATCAGGAAGATCTGCAAGGGTTTGCAAGGAAATTTGTGCTGCCTACTTTGTTCTGGGGAAGGTTGTCAGATCAGCACCTTTCACTAACACTTAATACATGTATACTTCCTTTTCCTTTAATTATCTTTAAAACTCTTGACCAACTCCTCAAGTATGCAGGCAGCGTGACACACTAACCTCCTAGCTCAATTCTTATTCTGATAAAGAGAGGACTTAAAGAAAGGCAATGAAAAAATCTAAGCTGTGTGCTTTGAATTTAGGCTTATGATAAGCCCAAGCTGAACACAGGAAGAATACACCCTGCAAATATACATCTGAAATACAGTTACTTTAGACAGTTATTACTGATTTGTTGTGAACACTGTCACCATCTATCAGAATTCTCTGAATGTTAATTTTATTTCAAAATAGGAATGACCTTTAGGCCAGAGTTTTTTCGCATGCGGAGACGACCCATCCACATGTCTGTGAGCAGCATCTGGCTGCAAGTGTGAGCGATGAAGTCCCTGTGCTTGGCTGCCACTGCAAGCTGCAGGCACGTGGCGTTGCTCCAGTTCTTCAGCTCATAGGTCAGCAGTTTCATTGCCAGTTGCTCATCCTGTTTGTATGACTGGTCCAACAGCTCGACTGCCAACTGGCCAAAGTCCCTGCAACAGAGGGACATCCGTTCAGCACACACAGTCTTGTGCTCAAAACACCTCTCCGCAACTGCCAGCCTCTGCAAGAGGCACATCACCTTCCACCATGCAAATCGTGATGATGACTCTATATGGAAACCCACATTTTCAAATGTGAGTGGCTAATGTTAGGCATATAAATAAGTGCCCCAACTTAGCAGCGATGAGCACCCACACCTACCAGCTGTCTGCTCCCACCTCCCTGCCCACCTCCCTGAAATTTTCCAACTGAAATCCTCTGGTTATCTGCAGCTTAAGGGATTGCTTCTCTGCTGCTTGCCCATGGCTTCATGGTCAAGCCTCCTGGAAGAAGGAGTGTCCAATATCCTTTCTAAAATCCTAAATTTCTAAAATTCTAACTTCAGGGAAGATTCTTATGGAATCTAGTATCTTGCCTTGCTCATCTAAGCATGACCTCTTGGTTAATTAACACTTCTGCCTGAATACTATGCTCATAAGGATTTCAATAACTGTTCTGCTAGGTATGTACTGAGTATCCTGACAAAGCAGAGAAATGTTGCAGTTTGACTCTTGAAGCCTCAGGAATAACAAATAAACAATAGAGATATTTCACTGTCTTCTCGACATCTTCGCATTTCAGAAGTTATATTGCTAACAACTTTGCTTCTCTAGCAGACAGATTGTTTATAAGCCATTCAGATACTCTAGAGGGAATGCACCTCTCCTACAAGTTAGAATTGAAAGCAAGGTACAGAATAGAAAATTTTAGGCAGGTTCAGAAATCTCTCTTCACTCTTTTTTCTTTTTCTTTCTTTCTTTTTTTTCTCCCTTCTTTTTTTTTCCTCCCCCCCTGCCCCCCGGCTCGGGAAAGTGTACATGAAAGGAAATTCACCTGGAATTGTGGTTCAGCTCTTGGGATATGTCATCCACCATGTCATTTTCTGACGCCTCGTGGGCCATGGCTTTGCAGAGTTTGCAGGCCACCAGTGCTTTAGCCATAGCCTCTTCCCCATGTTGCCAAAAGAAGAGGGCCATCTTCTGACGTTTCATCAGCACAGCCCACACCATCAGCTCGTGGAATGGGAAGGGAAAGTGATTGATCTCAGGGTCATCCATATCAATATCAACTTCTTCTTCTTTTTTCTTTGTTGGTTTTCTCCCTCGACGCAAAGGGACATCATCCTGTGGGAATTGTAGAGGCATTTTTTTCATCAGTGAAGGAACTGAATCAATTCACACAATTCATTAAAATCAATACCTAAGATGTCAAACACATTTTCTCCATGCTAGCCCATTAATCATTTTTTGGACAGAATATTTAACATAGGTAAACAATAAAAAAGGTATTGGTGCATGCACTGTAATTAAGAAGACAGTAAACAGAGAAACAGAGCCTTGGACTGTCACTCTGAATTCCTCTTTCTCCCTAATAACAGAGAGTACAATCACACTTTATCCAGAACAATTTTGGAAAAGCCACTGTTAAAATAAAGCTAAGATCTCACTGCAAATGTAACATCTGCTCCAATGCATCTGCCTCTTTCCTCCTCCAGAAAGCACATATCCAGGGAATTTTCTGATCTGCTGAAGACTCCTTTTATGCTTATTCTTTTTTTCTCCCTTTATCTCCTTACAAAGGTAGCAATCTCCCTTCTTTACTCCTACTCTGTGTGTTTATTCCCTCCTTCTCCATCACTTTGTTGTTTTTTTGTTGCCTTTAGTTTCTTTTCCATTTTAGCCTTTTGCTTTTATCAGATGAGCTGACCTATTCTGTCCTGTGTCTGTGGATGGAAAAATGAAAGTGGTTGTATAAAATAAACAAACATGAAAATACTACTATCCCCTTGAAGCATCGAGGTAGCCAAAACTGCCAATAAAATTGAGATTACTTTGGCCTGTATAAAGATTTCTGCATCATTCTCTGCAAGTGTTTCATTTCTCTGAACATGTTTTTAAGTTAGATGCTATCTGACTGAAATTCTGCTTGCCCTGCCAGACTGAAACATTTCATTTCATTCTTATTAAACAAAAACCAACAAGGATCCATAGTTAGGTCAGAACCCTCTTTTTCCTTAGCTATCTCCTGGACTTCTATTAAGAATGTCTCTTAATTTGCACCCTGTGTAAACAAGTTATCTGGATGAAAAATACTATTCATGGCTTCATTACAGTGAATTTAAACATTATCTAGATATAGTGTATATTTGCCAAAGAAGTAAAAGACATTAAGATTTGCCTACCTCCATTCCCAACAGCTTCAGGGCTTTCGGCTGTACAAAAAAAAAGTTAGAAAAATGTTATTTCTCACAGAAGAGTGACAAAAACCTACAGCTATTTGTGTATACATATATATATACATGTACATGTGCATGTAGCATGATGTAGACTATACAATAAAATATAGATAATATATATGTAATGTAATATAATGTAGCATAATGTAATAACATATATACACATATATACACCAATCAAATAATTACATATATGTAGTTATTTCAAGCTTGAGTTTGACACTATCTCACCAAAACCATAAGAGAAGACATATATTTGGATTCAGGTACGAATTACAACTGGTTAGGGCTCTTCTAGCAAGAAAGTGATAGAGATCACAGATAAAGCAAGATTGGATTTCTCTGGAATACCTCAGTGTTTTGGCCACTGCCCTGGAACACTTCTACTGATTGTTGTGGAGCTGCTCTGTGTGTTGGTTCAGTATCAGTGAAATAACTGCTCAAATCCTTTTCTCAGTGGAGTGACTATGGGAAGGAAGTCTCTCCCACCAGCCACAATCACCATCTTTCCTTTCAAATGTGAAGAATCATAAGGAAAAGCATAAGGAAACAAACCTATCTTTGGTAGTTGTCTGCAAGCATTTCACAGAGCCATTGCTCTTGACAGCCACTTATTAATACTTTCAGTGCTGTGTATTGCTAAAATCTGAAATGTGAGGCAAAACTGGACAAAGAAGGAACTACAAATCTTACTGGGAACAGCTGAACAGACTGCTGTTCATGTTGGATTGGGTCAATGGCAATACGGATGACAATAAACAGCTTTTGTGTTTTAGGAAGATCTTACTTTGTATTCACGGTGGCATAACTTATCAAACATGGAACCCACAAAAATAGTTAACAGTGGTGTTGCCATGAACCCAATGGCTGCTGCAGCTACATCCAAAAAATAAGTTTTGAGTTAAGAGGTTCTTTGCCCTGAAACCTTCAGATCACAATCAGGAGATGAGCTATGAGACAGGAAATGCATCTAACAATGTAGAAGTTTCAAATCTAACTCAGGAGTTAGAATTATAGTATTATTGGTGCAGGTCAAACGACTTGTCTTTTAACAGCTATGAGTACTCATAATTAGAGGTTTTAGAGTCAGAGTAGACTGTTTTGTGTGCTGGCTTCAGTAGGGCAGCAGAACACAATAAATTTTTCATTAAATCAATAAAAACCATAGCTTGTGTCAGTGTCTGGCTTGTGATGCATTACGGTGAGATAACTGCAATGCACAAATGCAACGCATAATGGAAATGAATCTGTAGAATGTACAGTGTGTGCACTGGACCCCACCAGCCTGGAACCATGTAAGAAGCTATGGTAATCCCTGCCAGTTGGTACAGTCATGAGGATGGCAAACAACTGGTTTCTTACCCTCTTGGGCCCGAACAAATTGTGGTACAGCGTTCTGAACCGCTTTCGGGTGTAATTGCAGCGATACGCGCCTCCCATCAGATACTCTATCACCAAGCCAATATCAATCAAACTTATCCGATAATCAGGTGGTAAATTTCCCTGCAATGAAAATAAGGGTGGTGGGAGAAGAAATGCTTATTACTGACATTGTTAAATGTATTTTAAAATGATATTAGAATGAAACAAATTAAATAGATAAAAGCAGGAATATATTGTTATGCTGGTTAATTAATTCACCTTAAAATAGATCCAACCGAAACCTGGATATTCTCGCTTGGAAAGAAGACATAAGTTAAATAAGAAGGTGAAGAACTTGTTGGAAGTAACAGAAGATAATGTCAGTACACAGTACTCATATTCTTCAGCTGGGGAAACAAGGAACATGACTGCAGAAACAAAAGCATGAGGATTGATACACTTGAAAAATCAGGCACAGTTTCTGGACTCTAGTTCTGAAAGATAGCACTTTTCCTGCATCAGCTCTCACCCACAACTCATCCTGGCATCTCATCTCTGCTGGCATCTCACATCTCTGCTGGCATCTCACATCTCTCTCGGGATTACCTCATCTGAACTGTCAAGACATGGTGAAGTGACATCACACAAAATATTTTGTTCACATGGGACCTGCTCCTTCCCATCCTGCAGTATTTCCTTCCCATATTCCAGGATAGGAAGGGCAGGAAGTCAGATTGGTGTTACAATTCTAGAGGACTTACACAGTACATGAGCTATCATTATCACTAGGTGCTAGGGGCAAGGAGAGTCTATCAGAATTTAGTCTTGGAGTTATTTTCAAAGAATACACACCCTTGCTTAAGTTTCACACCAAAAATGAGGAAAGCATCTGTATGTATGAAAGCTGTAATAAACAAATATCTGTGGATAATTATTTTGGGGTTTGTTTATGAAGAAAACTACAGGCCTAGCAATTTTTCTACATATTCCCTGCCTGAGCTCCTTACATGTTTTACTAAAAGCCCCTTTAAACACATTGTCTAGTTATGCAATTTCCAGCAGAGCCATGGGGATTGTCTCAAAAGAAATTAACTGAGTTTGTAGCAAAGGTCATTAGCAGGGTCCCGGAAAAGATGCCTACATACTTCTTCCATTTATTTTCCTTTCTTACCCTCTGTTAGATATTTTTATTTATCTGTATCTAAATAGATATGCATATGTATGTGTATATGTATATGTCTTCAGCATGTTCCTTTTAACTTGAAAGGAAAAAGAATGACAAATATGTCCACATCTTACTCTCCTTTTTATGGGAACTCCCTTGCACACATCTTCCTTCTCTTCACTTTCAAATCTGAAAATGGCATCACTAAGGTTATGAGTTCTCCAGTACTTCTGGGTTGCAAAACTATGAAAAAAATATTTCAGTAACAGATTGTTTCTCACTGCATATGAATTTCCTCTTAATGGGGCATTTCTACTCTCCAGTTGCAGTAAACCCAATGGGACATCTTGTGTACTAAATTCTTTCAGGCTGGGCTGCACTCACAGATGTGCCAGTCAAGTCTCTCGGGGGTCTCTGGCAATGGAGGAACAAAACCCCAGTGTGGGCACACCTGCTCTTCTGTTCCCTCCAGTGGAACTACATCAGGTAAATTCTGATCCCTTTACAGAAGGAAAGGACTAATGAGAAGGCAATGAACCCAAATGAAAGTTTGTTTCCTTCTCTAACCCACTGCTTCTGAATTGACTGGATGACAGTTTGTGTTTCAGTAAGCTTTCCTGACTAGAAAAGACGGCACGATTCAGCAAACTGCGAATGGATCACCTGGCTCTAGAGACCTCACTAAGAAACCCTTCAGATTTACAGAACCCTCTCTGTTCTTTACTCTGTTCTTTATGTCACTGTGCAAAAGATACAACTAAAAAAAAAAAAAAAAGAAGTGCAGAGTGCAGAGATAAATTATTCTTCTGTGTACTGTGAATAATAGCCTTGAAAAAAGGAATATTACTCTAATAAAAAATTATCTCATATATTCAATATTGCAGAAGGGTCAGAAATTGTAACTCCTAGCTTCAAAAATTTTCAGTGCACTGTAATAAATCTAATGTTCTATAATGATATACATTACAGATTACAGTGAGCCTGTAGTTCTTTTTATGTGTTCATTAGAAGAAGGTTAGTAATTCACACAGAGCAATTTTATGACTGTCATGTCTTGCTGGAAATATCTGCATGTCTGGAGATATCTGTCTGGCTTCTCTGGTCATGTGCTTATTATATTAGAGCAGAGAAACACTAACAGAGAGCAGATGGCAACTGGTTCTGCAGAAGAGGAAAAAATGGATGCAAAGGTCCTCCTTCCTTTTCTACTTCAGCCATGAAGAGCTTATTTCCTGTCCTGCTATCATTTTACCAGCAGCATGTTGCAAAGGCTGAGGAGGGAGAGAGGGAGGTTGTGTTCTCATAGTGTACCATGCCCACCAATCAGCTGGCATCCAAAGGGACAGAAAATCAAGCAAATTTAATGGAAAAAAATTGAGCTGCCAACCATTTTTAAGAGATGTCCTCTAGTATACCCTTTTGCAACCTTCCTAATCTTGTCTAACTTGATGGGTGGGGGAATTAAAAGGGTTTGCCGGAATGTGTATTAGCTTAGATAATTTGGACATGGTAACATTTATACTGAACAGTTTAAAGAAAAATAACATCTAAAAATTAGATTAAAAATAACCTAAAATTAAATTAAAGAATTGAATTCTGCTAGGTTTGTTTGGTTCGTTTTTTCTCCCCAAACGTTCTTCTCTCTCCAGAATGTGTAAAATGATAATTCTACTAGAACAAGCGTGAAAGCATTAGCAGGAATGGGAGTTGCAGCTCCAAGGCAGGATTGTAGTTAAACAGACTCCTTCTGTCTTAGGGTCTTCACTCAAACTGAATGCTTTAACATTACTAAGTGGCAAAAAACATCTGAGCAGTTAAGAAAGAGCAATAGGTATCAGGATGCTACACGTGTTACAAAATGTGAGTTTCTTGATACAGTTCTGATTTCTAAATTTTCATAAAAGATTTAGATAAAAAATTTCCAGTAAAATAACTTTGCATCTAAACCTCCCAGATAATAATGAAACACTTCAGTAAAGAAAACTCCCAAATCCACTGCAAAACCACACATTTTGTAAACATTACTCTTCCAAAGTGAGAAGCTGTAGTAAAGAAAACTGGACCGTCCTTGTGAGAAGAGTCATATTATGACATAATTTGTCTTGTTAATACATGCAAAATTTATGCACATTTTGATTACTGTAAATTCTTTATGACTGTGTTTCCAAGCCTTACAATATGCTGCCTAGGCTATCAGTCTGCACAGCAGTATTTGGAAATCCAAAGGGAAAATACAATGTTGTATTCTATGTTTGTGTGCATGCATGTATGTGCATGTGTGTCTATAGGCTGCCACAAATGAAATCTGATAATGTGACTTCTGTTCTAATTATTTGCTTTATTAAGCAGGCAAGATTGTCTTTCAAACAAAACAAAACTCTCCTACTGATGTATACAGCTATATAGTACAATAGTAGTAGATTACTGCTTCCATGATTTTTAAACCTCCATTTTCTATCTGAGAATCCACAACAATCAAGATCCAAATAAATTTTTTTAGCATACACCCTTTTAAATAGTTCAGGTTTTAAAACTGAGATGTATTGTATTGTTTCAAGGCAGTGTATTACATACTTTTGTATTTATAGTCTGTGATGCTGTAATTAAATCCAAGAGATTAGATGTCTGGCATCAAAATATACAGGAACTCAAAAACTAGCATCAGCAGTGTGGCCTGTCTTTCATGCATGATGGGCCATCTAACTCAAACAGTGATGTGTCCATTAAGGAGGTATTTTCATTTAAACTGCTGTCAGATCTGGTGACTGATTTATAGCTTGGTTGACTGGCAAGGGATCTGCTCAGTTGGCAGGGCTGTGGTGAGCTGTCACTTCTCCTTGTGAACTCTGGCTGTTCCTCATCACTGACAAAATGAGAAATAGGTCCCCAGAGGTCCAGTTTTTTCAGGAAGGTGCTAAAGAGCGGCACCAGGCTGTCTATTTTCAAAGACCTCACCTATGCTCATACGACTGATTCAGTGTAGTTGGAATCCCTGAAGATTTCAGATATCGACAGAGGAAAGAAAGAGAAATTTATGGAAAGATAACCATCACCGAATAGTTAGAAGTCACAGCAGAACAAATAATACCATCAAATACAGTGTAAGTTTATTTAATGCCTATCCATATACATCCATGAGTATAGATCATCTTTGACTACTTTGATGTCTTTTCTTCCAAGAGTTTCTTTAAAAATAGATATTTAATTAGAGGCTCAGAAAAAAGAGATTAATATTACTTAGTTACTCAAATACAATTTGCTATGCCTTTGAAGATGGACTTGGAAAGGTGGTTCTGGGGGAGAAAAGGCATTTGGAAAGGTATGTACCTTAAAGCACAAGACAGATTATGCATTCAAATTCTTACAGGCACATAAATAACTGCAAATTGATTAAAAAAAATATTCTGGAAACTTGGGTTTCAAGAGCAGTATCCATTCTAAATAGATTCTACCTTCACTCTGTTCAATCCAAGGGGATTTGTGCATAGTTTTTTTGTACGCATTCCACACTTTTCAGTGGTCACTTAATACGCTAAACATAATTGGACAATGATGATGATGATGCCATTTAATATACTAACCAAAGAAAACCACCAGAACTTTCCTAAACATGCTACTGATTATTCTGTGAAATTACTTAATAAAAAGCTGATCTATGACACATTACTATTCTTCTCCCTTAGGTGACTTCAATGCTGTTTAGCTGTCACTGACAAAAGAAACCACTAAAATCTGTGCTCTTAGAAAAAATGTCCTCTACTTTTTCAATTTTCTATCTAGTCCCATGTACAGAAATATCCTTTCTCAAGTACGCTACCCTTGAGGTCTGACTTACATAATGTGCAAGGTTGTAATCTGCACATGCTTTGGGAGAATATTCAAGCTGATGAGGTCATTTGCAGACTCAATCTCCTTATTTGATCCATATATTTAAAGGATAGGGGATTTTTATTCATTGCAGCTGCTGTAACTCTTTTAATCCTGAGCACATTGATAAAGGTATTTGATATGTCCTTCCTGCCACTATACTTTTCAGTATTTCTGTCCAACTCTTCTAATAGATTTTTATAATTCAAGATTCTTGAAATTAACAAGATAAGGGTTTGGAAAGTTGCACCACTACTTTTTTATATTTCTGCTGAGGAAGATGGCTACAATGTACCACACAATACAGAATGAGGAACTGTTTGAACAAGCCAGGATACAGCACAAGGGTAACAGCTATTTTACAGGCTTGGAAGTAAACCAGCAACACAGAAAGTAGCTTTGACAACAGTTGCAGGTATAGAAAAATATAAGTAACAGCATAAATCCACACAGTATGTAAGAGCCTACAATTATGGCAGCAGACAGACAATTACTCAAGCATCTAAAACCACAGAGAAAGCAAGCCAAATAACTTGCTAATTGTGCTTTGTATGCAAAACGTTCATATTTGGAGCACACAAACAGGACATTCTGTACTGGCAGGAAGAAGAAGGCTCTGACTGAAAGCTCATGCAAAACAGAGATTGTATCTAGCTACAAAAAACCAATAGCTTTGTTTTCAACCTACCGTCTATTGGACTCTTACCTTTTTCACATCCCTGACTAGATGATGTAGAGTGTTGGATGGTCCGTGTCTCTGCAAAGGACAAATGAAGAAGAACAAAATAGTTTGCACAAAATATAAATGTTGAGATAACTTTCTCACCTTGGTAGTTTAGAAATCAGGCAGCCGAGAGCACTTAAATTGTACAGTGTTACCAATAAAAAAATCCCTAAAGTAATTTCAAGAGCATTATTTCACCTCTTTTGCAAGAGCATTATTTTTCCTCTTTTGTAGAAAACTGTTCCTGAAGAAAACCCTATGAATTTCCACATTGGACGAAAACTGAAGTCCTGTGTATGAGGTTAGGCTCCTGGTTTGGAAAAACCAGCACAGCATGCACAACATCTAGGGAAGACTGGAAGCAAACCAGCTGCTTTAGTCTCAGCCTTCCTGTACTCAGGACTTCCACTGCTGGTGGCTCAGAGACACTCTGAGCCTGGCATTACATCGAGGCTGTCTCATCTGAAAGCCACAGCCTGTGAATGCATATGCATATGAATGCAGAAATGCAGAATCTGTGAATTTGTCCAACCTTCTTTTGACTCCAGCTGTCATTGCAAAAATATTCTGCAGAGGAGTCCTGCAAATTTGATTATACTACTACTACTACTACTACTACTACTACTACTACTACTACTACTACTATTATATCTTTATTTTCTGCTTTAATTTTTGACTGTTGCTGGTATTTTAAGAGACTTCTATGAGAGGTCTTCTTGGTTGTAGCTGATGATGGATGAGACAACTACACATGTAGAGTTGATGTTTCCATATAAGCATTGCTCTGCAGTTCCCGATGCTTAATTTTATGTAACCCCATCTCTGAGCATGATGAGACTTACCTGTGACTCTTCATATGCTACTTCAGATTTTCTAAATTACCTGCAAATATTATTGTCTCTTCTGTAGATACTGTTTTCCAGATCTTACATAAACAAGCTGAACAGCTGTGGTCCCAGGACAGGGTCTTCCATAACCCTGGTCATAACGTCCTTTTGTGGTAAAAACAGACCATATATTCCTTCTTCCTGTTTTCTAACATTCAACTAGTTTTTAAACCAAAAGTGTCCTCGCCATGGCAGCTACACGCTACATTTCTTTATTAACATTCAAAGTTTTAAAATGCTGTCAAAGAGTTTTGCAAAAAAAAAAAAAAAAAGAAAAAAAAAAGAAAAAAAAAAAAGAAAAGAAAAGAAAAAAAAAAAGGACTAAATGCAACATTCTTATTCTCCTGCACAGTGTTTGCAGAAATGGTAATAGATTTCTAAGACTTAACATTTTCCTACAGAATCTGTGCAAGCTCTTTGTTAACATAAAATTGATTCCCTTGTCTATATTTCCATACTTTATTCTATTTTTACAAATTTGTCATGGCAGAGGTAAGGTTCACTGGTTTGTAGCTTCACGGGTCACTCCTAGGTCTCATGTTGAAATATGGTATTTTTTAACTGGTCTTGTGATTTTTTTGGTGCTAAGGCTACTATGGATACATTTGGTCATACAGTATAATTGGTAGTTTAGGCATTTCAGAGCCTGGGCCTTCTGGAATTTGTGCATGAAAAAAAAATGTGTGCTGATTTCTGTAGCAATAAATATCTTCAAAAAGCCCTTTTAGCTGTAGAACTGAAGACTTCTGTCAAACTTATTCCCTGTAAAATCTGGCCTTGGTACAAGAACTACAGTGATTATTCCTATTACAAGAAAGCTCATAGGCATTCTTTTCTTAATACATAGAACCTAGCCAATGGGCAAAGTGTAAGCTGCCAAAGATCAGACAGGAGTTTGTCTCTAGGGTGGCATATATGTACCCTATATATACCACACACACACACATATATATACCTGTTCTTCTATATTTTGCCCAAAATTAATAAATCCTTTTCATATCTGATATTTTGTAAGACTGACTTCTGGTCACCATCAGTGTGAAACACCTCCAGATAACAGCCCAGTGTGCTAGCTTATGACAGCAAAGGCTTTGAAAAGTGCAGATAGAAAAAAACCTTTTGAAAAGAAAAGCCCTATCACAGCCCTTCTGCAACACACAAAGCTGGAATTCTAAGAACTAGACAGAGCTTTAAGATTTTTTTCATAACACATAAGAAGTATGAACTTTCTGAACAACTACTTAAGTCGGTAATAATACTGTGAATGTTGGAATGTGTTTTGCATTTGAGAATTCAGAAGCAGACTTGTGCAGTTTTGTGTTCATTTTAATGGCAAGGATTAAAAACTTGCAAATAGGTTTTTAAAAATAAAAGGTCTAATTTTTGGAACTTAGTGGGGACATGGGGAAGTCCCCCATTGTAACAGAGACTAAGAGTTGGAAGATTTTTCTGAAACCATTTTGTCAGGAGTCATATAACACCACTGTATGGGTCCTAACTTGCCAGTTACTGTCTTCCAGCCAGTGCCACCTGCCTAAATCTTAGGTTTGTCATATTAGAATTACAATGGCAAGAAACTAGCTGGCACTGTGTGAGGCTTATTTCATGTCTTACAAATTCTATACAGCAGATTATGTGGGCAAGGCACAGCATGTTACATTATATGAGAGACAAATAAGAGAGACAATATGGACTAACAAAAAATTTCTGCAGCAGGTGTTGACTGCCTGGTGCATCATCATCATCATGTCATTACAATACAAGTGGGAGCCAGAACAGTGAATATAGAGACAGAAAATTTGCCTTAGGCTGGCCCTACCGTATTGTACAATTCCTCTAGCCGGGAGATGGTGAGAAAACGATGCATGCTTACTCCATTTTCTATGAGTAATTTCACAAAATCCACTCTGTCCAACACCAGTGCATCCAGCATTGCTTGCTCAAGGGAGCCCACCTGCAAAGCAAGTGATTAATTGAAGCTGTTCCTGGGCATGGCAGGCTACATGCAGCTGGTTCAGTCACTAGCACAAGTAGGGAACTCTGAAAAAATTCTGAGGGTTGCTGTTCTATGCTTGAAATGGGATAATCATGGTTTTAATGTGTAACAATTTTACTGATTCAGGGCTGCATTTCAAAAATTATTATCAGAGTGCTAGTTAAAATACTGTAGGAAAAACAGATTAGGACAAAGGAACTGGAACCCAGTAAACTGGTGATCACATCTCTACCTTATTCACCATGTCATTATTATCATAATTTCTTTTTCTGTCAAACATCTTATTTGTATTGGATATATTTGTTATGTGCACACAAAATCACTTTAATTCTTCCTTTTCTATAATTTTTTTCTGTTTGTGGTGCGGAGCCTCAGGGAAATTTGAACACTCAGGAAACAGAAATAGCTTCACAATTTGCATTTCTTTGAAGGCCCAAATGCAAGAGTCTTCTTACACAAAACCTCTCCATCTTATCTCTTGTAGGTCAGGCAGAGTTAGAAGGATGAGACATTTCTTCCAGCTTTTAGTTTCCAAAACAATTGCAGTTTGCAAAATTTATGCTAATTTTTGATATGATGCGGTGATGAAGAGATAACAAAGAGGACAGTTCAGTGCCATTAAAATCCCTCTGATATCTTGACACATGCCCAATATCAAAGACAAAATAAATAGTCCTGTTCACCCCATGACAGAAAAGGCAAGGATTTTTGTACTAGCTTTTAGGGGTAGCAAGCTGCAGAATGCTACATTTAAAGCAAGGATATTTAAACAGAAGCTTTCCCATTGTTATCATTTTTTCATGGGGAATTGTAAATGCTCATGTAATGATAGCATGTGAAATTCTAATGATGATGATGAAACAAGTGTCACAAATAGTGTAGTGACTATTGTGATCCACTGAAACTTGAGTGAACAAGTTCAGATTTAAGGAGATACAGGTAGATCAAGACTTGTTTGTTTGTTTGTTTTGGTTTTGTTTTTGTTCTGTGCAACTTCTGCCCCTGTAAAAGCTGCAGCAAAATCTGGGAGTTGACTCTTCCTCCTCTTCTGCCTGATACGGCATTCAATAACGCCTCTATTTACAGCCCTACCACTGCCCCTGGTGCTCCCTGGGAATGCTATAAGCCAGGGAGCAACTGGAGCACAGGATGGTGCAGATGTAGAGCAGGCAGGTTGATGCAGAGCAGCAGTGGGCAGAGAATTTACACTATCTGAGGTCTGGACCACAGCCCATCTGTGGTGACACTGCTGATCAGCTCCTGCAGTCTACCTGACCTCCAACATTTGTATGGTGTATTTTTTATGTCAATTCAACTCTTTAAATTCAGTTTTTGCATACAGAAGTGCGCTGCTTGAAGAGAAAAAAGTTTTGACTTTGCTTGAAGTCAAAGCTTTGCTTTATAGCCTAGTACTAAGACATGGCTGTACACCTGTTTTCCTCGGCTTGCAGAATAATGCTTGGTAGCATAAATTGGGTACTTCCCCTTTTTTCAGGGAAATGGTTTCCTGCTCTTAAAGCGTCGCTAGATGTCACCATTGCCTTGGACAACAGAACACGTTAACCTGCCTGCAACGTGCCTGCCTTTAGCAGCTGTGATTGGGAATTGTGTGCTCGGCAGGACCCAGTATATTTTAAACCACTGTAAAACCATCATCACAAACAGAATGGATTTAATACTCCGTGGGGTTCAAAGTATTTCCAATAAAAGATATTGTGTAAATATACACATATATATATAGAGACTGTACCGGCCACTGTTGCCCATAAATAAAGATCTGACTGCGGGCGATGTCTACTCTGTTCCAGGCTAGTGCCAGGCTCAGCTGGTCGGGAGCAGATGCGTTAGCTCCTGTATGCACACGAACAGGGGTGAAGGGAGGAGAGCAGGAGGAAAAAGAAACAAGACATTAGGCTCATTATGCCCTGGTAACTCCTCTTTGTGAAAAGTCTCACAGATGTCCATGTCATTTCTGCAGCTGATGTCATATTAAAACAATACCAAAACTTCCATTACACCTGTAAAAACAAACAAACAACCAAACCAAAACAAACACCGCACACATCAAAAAACCCACAAAACAACAACTTAAATCCGGATCTGTGGTTCTCAGATTGTCTTATAAATATTAATTATTTCTTCATATTCCCTTCAAAATACAGCAGATGCAGGTGATATCAAAAGAGGCAATTTGTGGTTGGCTGGTTTCCCACTTATTGGATGGGAAGCAAGAGGACAAACCAAGATACAGATGGAGCTGCAGGAATACACACACACCCACACGTATCACATGAGATACACACACATGTTCCTCTAGCAATAACATGTAGATTCAACTCATACAGACACCACTGATTTCAGCAGTTGTGCATTTTTTTGGCATCTTACACCTTCCAGCTTGACAAGAAGCATTAGGAATTTCTCCCCTCACCTGTACTGAGGTGGTGGGACAAGTTTCCTTTCACACATTAAATACCCCTGTAGGAATGCATTCTATAAAGCTTGTGTCAAGGTATAATATATCCAAATTAAATGAGAAACTATGCAGATAATAAGATGGATTTGGAGCTGTTTGTTTTTGGAAGGGAGGGTATGTTTTTCCCTGCAGTTTTAATGGACACCATGGGACATTCCTGTCCTGCTGTGCTTTTTTAATATTTCACGGTTCTCAGCTGATTTGTAATAATAAAACAGCATTTATGTTTCAATATCAAAGGGAGAACTGGCCTGAATGGACTGATCAACCAAATAAATAAAGGGTCCTTTGACTTATAACTACGTATCTTCTTGCAGTGGTTAGGTGATCGTATAAAGCCTTATTTTTAAAGACCTCATACCTCTACTCTTACTTTGTCTTTATTAATACTTATACTGAACTCATGGAGTGAGGATAAATAATAGCTTTTCATTACTTCAAAGCATTTCTGTCCCCATTTCAGTACTATTCAAACCCACACACTGTTCCAGTTGAAAGAGGACTCTGAAATTGGAAGCCAGGAAAACATAAAGCCGGCTTCTAAAATTCTCTGTGAAGACCTCAATAAAAACCCGCATGAAGCTTAGCCTACAGTTTAACTTCATAACTCTCAACTTTGAAGTCAGCTTACTGCAGCCATTGCCAAATACTTATCAATACCTACAGTAACTGTTTAGGAGATGGTGGATTGTGAATCATCCAAATCACATTCATACAGAAGTGAGCTCTGATAAAAAGGTGGACAATGCAGGAACAGAACAGAATTAAAACAAATGAAGAAGGAAAAAAAATTACTTCTGTGACTTCTGTGGCTAAGAAGTATCAGGAATGCCTCTTTGCCTAAGACAACTTCTCATTGCTATGTACTACAACATAGACAAAAGCTCTCACAAGAGACCTCAGGGGGCATGCCAACAACATCTGAAACTTTCGGAGTTTCTTACACAAGCAAAATGTAGCATTCAAGAACAGAAAATATTTACCTTTGGGAAAGGCAAAAATGTATCTACATTTCAACATCCCAAGATTTATTTGTAAAAACAGAAAAAAAAAAAAAACCTGCAGTGAGTATGATAGTGTAAGTTAAACACAGAGAGCAAATAATGTTCTCCCCCCTCCTGAAGCAAACAAGAGATGCTCTCATCACATCTTCTCCTTCGTAATCATATGCCTGTAGGAGAAGTGACAGCTTTAGTAAGGGCTCAGGCAAGGTTTTTGGTGAGCCATGGAGGAGGCACATGGGTGAACTCTAAAACCTGGAGGCTGTGATGGTGATCCCACAGCCTGACAACAGGCACGTGTGATGAGAGAGCTCCAAATCTTGATTTTCCTACTGCAGCCTACAGTATGGGTAGCCACGGATGCCATCTAGTTAGAAATCATTTCGGATCAAGAGTGAACCAGATGGACTTGAGAAGGGAACTGGGCTATTCACACTGCCCCCACCTCAGGCAGAAGTCAAGCTAAATCATCAAGGCTCCAGCTGAATAACTTCTAACTTCCTAGCAGGGAGTGTTCTCTACTTTGTGTCAACTGATCCTAGCAGTCCTGGACCTTTTCATGCTTTAGAAAAGATTCAGCTGGCAGATAATAGAGGGTGTTCTGGTGCATTTGACTATGGAAAAGAACAGCTAGCATGGGGCATGAGGTGGTGCCTGCTCATTCTTTCACCAAAATTGTTTTCTTTGAGCATGCTCACTGCTCAAAATACTGAGCAGAGGGGAAAGCAAGCCATGGTCCCTCCCCTCTCCCTTCCTTGTACTTAAGGCTGCCAGCAGTGGCCAAGTTTTCCTGTTGGTACATGTGCAGTACCAGAGTTGATGCTCTTCTCAGTGCTTGTTACCATAATGTTTCATTGTCTCACAGAACACTGCAGATATCTGGCAGTTTAAGGAAATGTGTGGTTTCTCAAGGGGATGCTGTATTCCAGGTCTGAAGCTGTCTGTCAGTTAAGATGTAGGCTGGGCAGTACGGGTGTGCATGCTGGGGCTCTGGTGCATTTGATTGGATGGGTGCTTCCACAGTACAGTTTCTTGCTGGAAAGCCATTGCTTCCTTCTCCTCTTTCCTATCTTCCCTGAGGGGTTTTCAGGTGAATGTGGGTAACACTAATGTTACTTCAGAAGAGAAGGCAAATCAAAGCTATAAATGTTTGTACAGAGCAGCACATGGACTGAGGATGCCTTTTAATTGATTTTATTTCTGTGACAGAAGTGACGGCCTTTGCCTCACATGAAAAAGGAGGTATTCAGGCTATTTTAGGTGGGATTCTACCCACTATCAAGAAGTATGAATGATTCCACTCATATAAGAAAAACTCCCCAGAAAAAAAACATGAGATATGAGATGGCCTTCTTAAGATACTGTCTCCTTTCAATCATTTCCTTGACTGCATTCAGTGCCATAGAGCATGCACTTGAGTCAGTATGAAGAATCCAAAAATGATCTTTCTGGGGATGCCTGTCACTCATGAGTGTCACTCATGAGAGTAACATGCTCAAATCAAAGCCAAAGTATATTTGGGAAATAAACAAGGTAGAGTTAATAACCTATTGCATTGTATTATTTTAGTTACCATTGTATTATTTTAGTTTAGTTTACTTATTGCATTAAATAATGCTTTAGGTAATATGACTAATGTCTCTGTAATATTTACTGAGTATTCTGGTGTCTGGCTGGTTGTAAGATATGCTCCTTAAAAGAATGTTTTCAGACTATGACAGCATCTGTAGTGTGACCCTTCCTTTCATCTGCTCCTAAAAGAAAAGTTGCAGTTGGGATGCAATACATTGTTCTGGCAGTACTTTATCTTGGTACAGATGCCACTGGATATAGATAGACTGCTGGGACAATTGTTAGTTCCAGCAGATGTTAATTTTATATTCTTAGGCTGCCATCCAGGAGTGCTTGCATAGACTCTTGCATATCTTGCTAGACTCTTCTGGTAAAAAGTCACATTGTCTTCTCAATATTTTGGATTGAAAATGTAATACTCCTAAATGATAAAGCCTGGAACTATAAACTCAATGCTGTCTCCTCAGTAAGCCAGGGTACATGTCAGACAATGAACGTTGTGCACTTGCAGGATTACTGAAGAGCTTTTATATACTTATTACTACAGGATTTTATATACTGGCTAAAGCTTACCATGACCAGTGTAAACCCCTAAAGGATTCTCCTGGAACAGCCTATGATCTTGGTGCCCAGTTATCAGGAAAGATGAAATGACATGAAACATCTACTTAGACAGAAATGGTTGTGGGATACCCATTTCCACAGTGCACCTAAACACGTCAGTTTCCTCTTTGAATCAACATCTAAAGAAAAGAGCTAGATTAGGGAAAATAGCAAACCAAATTAACTTTTTGCTTTGTGTCTCTGCAGGTAAATGCTGTCTCCTGTTTCTTTGGTGCAAGGGCTGTGTTTCCACAGAGTTTGCTACAGAATCATCCTGGCAATTAGGAAACCAATTGACAATATAAAAGCAGATAGCAAAAGCAGCTGCAAATGCAGTAAACAGCTGACCTAACACTGAAACCTTTCTATGTCTGTGATTTCATGGCTGGCAGACTATCCTTGACCACCTGATACTACGTGATGGTTATTCAGTGAGCATGAATCATTACTTACTCACAGGCTGGAAAGTATGCAGAGACTTCAGCTCTGCTTTAGCCTAACATGGCTTATCTCAGAGGGTACATGGCAGTAATATTGCTGTATGCCCATACCACACAGCACCTCTTCCAGTGCTGACAATTGCACTGGGGAGGCTTCTGGAGCACCATCTGAAATATGGCTGGTGCTAGTCTGCTCCAGACATTGCAACAGCTTCGTGAACTAGGATCTTTGAAGCCACTTCAAAGCAAGTATTTTTTTAGAACCTCTCCATATGCTGTCTTTAAATTCCCTGTCGTATGCCTTCTGCTTTGCTAGCAGCTGCAAAAGGACAAAATCCATTATGGTGTGAGTTCCAACTGTTCAAGTTAAGAGCGCACAAACAGTTAAACTGTATTGATAAACTTGCCTGCTATAGATTCATGCCTTTGGAAACTTACTTCCCACATTTGTGCCTCTCAACATTAAAAAAAAAAAAGAATTTTCAAACCATATGCTGTTGTGACATCCATGCAATGTAAATTGATAACCAGTTTGGATGCCATTCTGCAGTTTATTGAAGATAATTTCCAAGAAAGATAGATCTTGTTGACAAGATTAAACAAGTGACTTGTGAAAACAAACAAAGAAATAATATGTAGTGCTGGGTTTGGGGCTTGTGGAATATGCTGCCCAGGAGATCTCCTGAATTGGCAGTGTGTCTGAACCACAGAATCACAGAATCACAGAATCACTAGGCTGGAAGAGACCTCCAAGATCATCAAGTCCAACCCAGCCCTAATACCTCAACTAGATCATCAAGTCTTTCTGCAAACACATCCAGGGATGGTGACTCCTCCATCTCCCCAGGCAGACCATTCCAATACTTTATCACCTATTCTTGTAAAAAGCTTTTTCCTAATATCCAGCCCATATTTCCCTGGCACAGTTTGAGACTGTGTCTTCTTGTTCTGTCGGTAGCTACCTGGAGAAAGAGACCAACCCCCACCAACTACAGCCACCCTTCAGGGAGTTGTAGAGAGTGATAAGGTCCTCTCTGAGTCTCCTTTTCTCCAGGCTAAACAACCCCAGCTCCCTCAGCTGTTCCTCACAGGGTTTGTGTTCCAAGCCCCTCACCAGCCTCGTTGCCTCCTCTGGACGCGCTCAAGCGTCTCAATGTCCTTCCTGAGCTGAGGGGCCAGAGCTGGACACTGCACTCAATGTCCTTGCTGAGCTGAGGGGCCAGAGCTGGACACTGCACTCAATGTCCTTCCTGAGCTGAGGGCCCAGAGCTGGACACTGCACTCCAGGTGTGGCCTCAGTGCCCAGTACAGGGGAAGAATGACCTCCCTGCTCCTGCTGGCCACACCATTCCTGATCCAGGCCAGGATGCCATTGGCCTTCTTGGCCACCAGGGTACACTGCTGGCTCATGTTCAGCTGCTGTCACCAGAACCCCAGGTCCCTTTCTGCCTGGGCTCTGTCCAGCCACACCGTCCCCAGCCTACAATGCTGCAGGGGGTTATTGTGGCCAAAGTGCAGGACTTGGCACTTGGACTGATTAAATCTCATCCTATTGGATTCTGCCTATCCATCCAACTGTTCCAGTTCTCTCTGCAGAGCCCTCCTACCTTCCAACATGCTCCCAGCTTCATGTCACCTGCAAATCTACTAATGAAAGACTCGGTCCCCTCATCCATGTCATCAATAAAAATGTTGAACAGAACTGGCCCCAGCACAGACCCCTGAGGATACCATTGTTGACTGGCCCCCAGCTGGATGCAGCACTGCTCACCACCACTCTCTGGGCCCGGCCACGCAGCCAAGGTCTTAACCCCAAATTCTTAAGTCTGGTGTGGGTTTAAAAAGAGATTAGTTAATCACAAATTTAACACAGCAAATAGGAAGTGATACTTTGTGTTTCCAAACCCTTGTCCCCTCTTCCCTGACCAAATCACTCACACAAAGGCGAGATGGGTCATGATATACTCCTCTTGCACCATCAAAAGCTGCAAATTCCTCATCAGGAAGACTAAGAAAAAGTACTGCTAATCACTCACCAGTTTCATACACTGCTCTGCCCCTTTTTTTCACACAGTACTGGAGAGTAGGAAGAGATGAACTCTTAAAATTAAATGTATGAATTTCAAGATGACTCAGTCCAGTCTTCAAATCTCCTTATTTATTTTACTTATTACTATTATATTTTTTCTTTAATTTAAGAGAAAAGCAGTGATGGGAAGCAAGTTTCCAATGCTGTGAAAATGCCAATGCCATGAAAATTCAAATTCCATGAAAATTCCAACACTAATTTTGATTTATTTTACCTATTACCAATAAATTACTTATTATAAATCAATAGACAAGTGGTTCAGTGTTGTTACCTCAGACTTTGATGAAAAATTCAAGTATCCATCCAGCTAGTGAGGTATATTTACAGAAAGTCAGTATTTCTTTCAAGGTGGGCCGGAACACTTGTACAAAGACATGATGTGAATAAGGACAACTGACTTGGCTGAGACAACAGATCTCATCTTTGCACATATTAATTAAACACCTTATGATCAGGAGGCTTATATGAACCAGAGACACCTGATGAATCTGATCTTCACTGAATACCTTCATGATCAGAAAGTCCTGAGGAACAGGGAACATGAGGTTTATGTCTTAGCTCCTCGGGCTCTTTTTTTGAACAAGAAACAAGTGTTCCTGCAATCAGCAGATTTTCAAATCAAGACTCTCAGACAAGCATGAAAGGAGATGTCAAAAGTACTAACACAGATCCAGGCACCTCCTGAGCTAACAAAAGTTTCTTATGATGACTAGCACGCTTAACATGAAGAGGAAAGGAAATTTTATTGTACTAAGGGGCCAACAGCACCAATTAGGTACTGCAAAATGGATATTACAGATCAGGAAAGACTGCTCATATACTGAGATTACAACCACTAAAATAGTTGCTCATGTAAATGCTGCAAAAGAACATTTCAAATAGAAAACAATCCCTCACAGGCCTGTGATTTGTTTTATTCAGCTTCCAAGAGTCAGTTTTCAGAAGACTCCAGGGATCTATGTTGGGATCCAGACCTTGAAAACACATCTAGAAAAAGTGGAATCACAACTCTAAGACATTCGTTGCCTTATTAACAGAAAACACAGCAGTACTTTCAGGGATTGTCTTAAGAACAAATGTAAAGAGAATACCTTCACACTGAGGATAATGAAGGATTCAGTTACATTGAAGATAAAAATGAAACCTGCAATTACATTATTTCCAAGGGACAAAAAGGAGAAATTTGGTGACGGATGAAATTCTTGATCCTTGCTTTGAAATAATTTATTAATTAATATAGACCAGGGTCTATAATGAACTGTAGCAAAAGCAAATGTATTTTAAGCCAATGTTTTAAGAGCAGAACTGTAACATATAATGGCTTAGAAAGATGCAACAACCAGCCAAGTTTAAGTTTAAAAATCCAACCATCCCAATAGCTACATTCTTAACCCATCATGTGGAGGCTGAAAGGAACCTCATACTACTTCCAGAATTTCTTAGGAATGACTACAGACAGCATCTTTGACAATAGAGCCAGCTTTATCTGAATGGATGTTGTAACTACCAAGGTAACCCAAGTCTGAGTTTTTTGACAGTCTTCTTGTGACTACTAAACTTCTCAAGTAACCATTATGCAGGTTACCACTGATATTTCTTGTGACACATCAGTGATTGTGTAGAACAAAAATTCAGAAAGGAAAACAGTAGCTGTTTAAACATTAAAGAAAGAGCTGGATTAGATTAAAGAAGTTAGAGCAAGAAGCATACTTCAGTTACACATTATAGATTTATCATCTTGATAGATATGTCAATAAATGCAGGTTTCAGCACATTAGAGAGACAAACTGGATTGATATAGACTCACTGTGGAGTTTAACTCTGTTACCTTTTAGCAGTGCTGTCAGGATAGCTAAATCAATATCCTGGTGTCCTTCTGATCCCATTCGAAAAACTGTGATCTGCAATGTTAACAGACAATATCATTATTGAAACCAAGGTAATTAAAAAAAACCTAAACCACTAAAATCAGGGCACTGTGACTTGAATCTTAAAATGTCCTGATGCCTATGAGATAATCTTACTGTATTTGCTTTATAAGAAGCTTATTAAATAGGAGTAACAGATAGTATATTTTGTGACATAAAATTTGATAAGATAGAAATTGTATTAATCTTCATATGGAAAAAAGGTGCTCAATGACACTAGCAGGGTGAAATTAGAGATGAAGGAATGTTCCTGTGTTAGAGTGACATTAGACTCAGTGTTCCCAACAGATTACGAGGAAGATTTAGGTGGACCTAATTGATGACATATGGCATAGAATAAATATTTTCAAGTTTTATTAGAAACCTATTCAACCTTGTGATTCTATATAGGAGAGAGTTTGAGAAATAATCTAAGAATTATGCTTCTAACAGGTTCAGGAATGTCTTCAGCCATGTATGGTCAATAAGTTATGTGGACCACACATAATCTTAAACTTCCAATTTCTTTTTGAACTCTCTGCATGCATCAGAAAAATAAACTTATCAGAAGAACATGTTTCTGTATTAAAAATAAAATGGAATTATATAAATTAGTGATGTTAGAATAAAAAGGCTGTCCTTCCACATCAACTACTGCTTTAGTATTATTTTTAAAAGGCCTAGCACAATTCAAGTACTATAAGAAAGAAGACAAATAATTGGGGAAAAAGATGGAAATTAAAAGACTTCTCAGACTCACAATAGAATTATAATTTTGGGGTCATGTGACCCCAAATTGAACTAGAATTTCAGACAGAACCAAGAAAAAATATGATACTTCATACAATCTCATAATCATAGGATTTTTTTTAATTTGGAAAATACCTCTAAGATCCTCCAGGTAACTATTAACACAGTACTGCCAAGTCCACCACCAAACTATGTGCCATATCAACTCATCTTTTAAATATCTCCAGTAATAGTGACTCAACAACTTCCTTGGACAGCCTGGTCCAGTGCTTGACAAGCCTTTCAGTGAAGGCTATTGTTTCCTAATATCCAATCCAACCCTGCATCTGGTGCAGCCTCAGGCTGTTTTCCTCCTGTCCTGTAACCTCCTACCTGGGAGAAAAAACTGATCTCTGTCTCAACCCAATCTTCTTTCAGGCAGTTCTAAAGAGTGTAGGGTCTCTCCCCTGAGGCTCCTTTGCTCCAGGCTAAACACTTTCAGGTCCCCCAGCTGATCTTCATCAGATTTGTGCTCCAGACCCTTCCCCAGCTCTGTCACCCTTGCACATCACATTATCACAGTATCCCAGAATATCCCGAGTTGGAAGGGACCCACAAGGATCATTGAGTGCAACTCCTGGCCTTGCACAGGACACTAACCCAAGAGTCACACCATGTGAACGTATTGTCCAAATGCTCCTTGAACTGTCAGGCTTGGTGTTGTGACCACTTCCCTGGCGAGCCTGTTCCAGTGTCCAAACACTCTCTCAGTGAAGAACCCTCTTCTAATATCCAACCTGAACCTCCCCTGACACAACTTCTGGCCCACAACAGAGCACAGGACTCAGGGTAAGACCTCAGGGAGTAACCCTCACCTAAGGGTGAGCACAGGGGGATGGTGGCTGCCCTGGTCCTTCTGGCCACACTGTTGCTGATCACGATGCCATTGGCCTAATTGCCTGCCTGGGCAAACTGCTGGCTCATGTTCAGCTGTTTCTCAACCAAACGCTAACTTAATTTCAAAATGCTCTGAGTTTAGGACCTCAAAGACTCAGCTGGCACTGTGGAATTCTGTCTTTTCTGAATGCACAGAGTCAGTAAACAAATATGTCCAGCCTCTTCTTATGGCTTACTGTCACTGTCCATAGCTGCTTGCTCTCTGTGGCAGAGGCACTCTTCCTGTTTGATGTAACTGAACTTTTGTCCAGGCAGATACTCAGCAAGTAGGAGTAACTGAGGTTAATCCTATTGTGTGAGGCTATCAGTGACAACACAGAACCAACACCAAATACACAGTCTGGCTGGAGCCTGGGCTGAAAAGCAGAACACAGCAGAAAATCTGAGTATGTACCAACCACTTTACATTATAAATATCTGCAGACACAGCCATTTGAGCTATCCATCCATAGCAACTGGCTGGGTGGCAACCACCTCTCCTTCAACATAGATACCTCTCACTGTTATTCCTTGACACTGAGACATTTTTTACCTGGCACCACATATTAATGGGTTGATAAAATACATTTTCCTGGAAGCATGCAAGGTTTAAAATACTTACAGCAACCTTTAGTTTCTGTAGTTGGAGACAAGAGGAAATGCAGATGTCCTAAAGTATTTATGCAGAAATTACACTTAGAAATATCCTTAGGTCTTAAAAAAAAACCTGTCTGTTTTGCTAGAGACCTCTTCTTCTGGTATTTTCTTTCCCCTGAGTTAACAGGTAAGAATTTTATGTTTCCAATCTCATCTAACTCCAAGATCCATTAATGTATCTCACAACCTGCCAATGCTATTTACAAGTACATTGATGGGTGAATCTCTGCAGAGAACTGATAAGCAACACACTGAGAATGTTGGCTGGAGCATACAGAAGCTACTGCACTAAAAAACATGCTGTGCTAAAGGAAAATATCTGAGACAGTAAGCTCTATTCCCAGCTACCTCTTTCTAGATAAGCGCCTTCCATCTCGGTAGATGCAAAAATAACAGAAAATTAAAGACTTAGAAACCCATTTAATAACTCATTGGAAAAAGGAAACAGCCTCTCTTCTTTCAGTGAAGAGAAAGTGCCAAAGAACTTTTCATCTATCTACTGTAGACCCTGTTGAGTTGTACCTCTGGACAATTTTAACAGAAAAAAAAAAATACAGAAGGAAAAACAACCTAGTAAGATGTGCATATGGAATCCAGGACATTTCATTAGAAAATAATAAATCCCAAGAAGCTTGTGTTAAAAAGTAATATACGTTAAGGACTTGCTTATATACGAAAAGGAAACAAGGGAGTATGAGCTGCAGTTTTAGTCAAACTACCATCAGACATTCTTCTGCATTGCTGTGAAAGAGGGAAGATTAGGTTAAAAATGAAATTTTCTCAGTGCTGCTCTGTTTCACAATGTAGCTATGAAAATGTTTCCTATTTTTCAGAGGAGCATATGAAACTGTTAGAGAGTAAAGCTACCATTTACCAATGTCAGCTATTTCTTTTGAACCAAAAACCAATTTACATCCAAAAAAGAAAAAAAAAAAAACCAACAAAAATCAATTACTGTTTTTTCTGTAGGCATTTCAGACCACATTATTACCTCTGTGTAGCTGGTATTTTCAACTGTTGGTGTTAACCTCAATTATTATAATTTTTTTTTTCTGTTCCACTGCTACGCCATTGGGTATTTTGGGGATGGTCTTTTTCTGATTTCCTCCTTTCCTCGGTGTTCACCTTATTTATAGGCTTGAAATGACTTTTTCAGGTAGTTTTCTGAGCCATCTCAGTGAGGAACTGTGATTCCAACAGAAAGCATTTTTTAAAAAAAGTGTTTTTCTTTTCCTCTTTGCAAACATAATAGAAGCTGGGGTTACAGTTCCTTACAAACACGAAATTGTATTGCACTGCACTGAAGAGATAGATCTTCAAAAAGACATACCTGAAACAGGCAAATGATTCATCAGTAGAGGTTGCCCAACAGGCTGCAAAGCAGTTGATAAGCAACTAGATTCTTGCAAATGGCTTCTTGCTAAATGTCTTGATTCCTTTGGTGTGCCCATGATCTCCTTGCAAAGTACAGTGGCAGATGCTCTCAAAGCTGGGAGCAGCTGGACTCCTTTCAGGTGGAGGTGCTTGGAACCTGACAGTCAAACTTTTGCTATAACAAACCACCTCTCACTTCCCTCCGCAAAACCTGCCTAAGTAAAATGCATGAGATTTGCCCTTAAAAGAAGGAAGAGACACATGCTCCCCTGCCCCTCACTAAACCTCCTCCTACAAACAACAAACCACAAACCAACAAACCATAAACAAACAAACAAATCCAGCAACAAAAAGCTGGGAAGGTCTGCCTTCTACCTCATTGCAGATTTTACTGAAGTATCTTAATGTGAACAGGATTAACTTCTAGCAAAATAAACTAGCTGCATCCTCATTCTGCCCAGGAGAATGTGATAGGAAATTGCTGAGCCGAAAAGGACCTTCTTTGCAAGCAGGATTACAGCACACTGTGATAACTGCCAGCAATAATTACAGTCCAGCAGGGCAGAAACCTAATTTTCAGGAAGGGCAGGTAGAAAGCAAGTAAAAACCAAGAAGACTGAGTAAAGAAAAGCGTCAGGATAGAAAGCAAGGTGGGAGGAGGCTGAAAAGGTGCTGGGGGAAAGCAGAAGTAAAGTATTATCTCACCTCGGATACTACCAAAAGCACCTATTTTAAAACTGCTTTGCTCTCTGTTTATAATCTGTTCCATCCTTGTTTGACAGATTACTTTTTCTTTCCTTTTCTTCTACAGAGTTTCTGGCTCAGCAGGGTCAGTTTAGTCTTATGTTTTTCAATCATTCTTTTATTTTTTTGCATCTAAAGACAAAGTCAGTAACAGTATTTTGCCTGACAGCTGTGAATACCAAACACTTTCAGAAATTATTCACACACTGAAGAGAGAATAGAGAGAAGAGACAGAGACACACTGAAGAGAGACAGAGACACTGCCATGTGATATTTCCCAATTTCTCTATGCATGTACATGCAGGGTCACGTTAGATGTATAAATTATAGCTGTCCATATGTAGTCCATAGTGGCACCTACCAATCAAAAGACTAGCTAAGACAGGGATACCTCCCAAAAATGCTGAGGAGGGAAGATGTTGTGAAATAAATGGAAAATATCATTTGCATAGGTCATAGGTGAGATAATCCCTGAAATGGCAGGAGCACTGAGACACTTTAGAGGACAAGGAACTGGCTGTAGTAGGTTGTCATAGGTCCTAAACAAAAAATTCCTGAATTCTTCAAGCTTTCTCTCAGTAATATGTTCACACTCTGTCCTGTACTCATCTGGGTGAAGTAGATCTATCATGTGCGAAGAGGACAGGACTTGTGCAGAAGAATGTTGCCATGCTCGTGCCTGCATGTTTTGGTTTTGGGAATTCCATTCCCAGGCACGGTCTTGATACACAAGGACATGCAATGTAAACTATTGTGTGTTTTCCACATCTGTTCCCAGAGGAGGGACTTTTGTGGTGGTCTCTGGAACGGACCAATGGTTCCCAAGGGTCCCACCTCTGAGGTGGGCACATCTGAGAAAGTATAATAGGAATTAGAAAAATAAACCGGGGTCTCTCTCTTGCTTGGAGAGATCACGCAGCCTTCAGAATGCACTCTCTGCCTCGTTCCTGTGTGTCCCACAGCGACAGAAGAAGACAGACAGAGGCAGTGCCAGTGCCTAGATTAGCAAGTTGTAAGACACTTAAGTTTGTTTAGCTTTATAGAATGCTTCCTAAGCCATTATAACTGTGTCACAGCTTCCCATATTCAGGCCCAGCTGGATATATAAATTATTAACTTCCATCAATATGAGCTGCTATGCATTGGACAGTATGTACAAGTTTGTACTCCACATGGGCAAAGTTGATTTTGTCCCTAGAATGAGAAGCAAGAACAACAGAAAATAATCAACTGCAAATTTCCCAGGCCATAGGACAGTAATGAATCCAAAAACTCCTTTGAAATAGTCTAAAGCAGTGTTTGGTAGAACAAATGATAGATCATAAATATTCTTTCCTACTACCAGCATATTCAGTTCCTCTTTTCATGCCTTTACTAGCCAAAAAGTGAGTCTTTCCCTCCTAATACAGCACTTTTTTCCCCCTTGAATTTATTCTGAAAACTCCACAGAGATGGAAGAGCTTATTATGTTTGAGGTATTTGTAAGGTGTCAGGATTAAATTTGAATAGATACGCAGCACAAGTCTGTACTTGGTATATATTCTATAACATGAACTTTTTTTTTTACATTTACCATTTTATGGTTAACCTCAACTACTTCAGAGTATAAAGAGAGCTGAATACGCTCAGATTTTTAGCATGTATTTGTTTGGAGAGGAAACATCACCAAAACCAGAGGGAGACTGACATGCACAACTGCACAGAAAGATGTTTTGCCCTGTGTCATGAGAGAGACAAGAGATGAAGAAGAAAAATAATTCTTTAAACTTCAAATTGATTGTGCCTGCTGACTAGACAATGGATAGCTGAAGATGAAGGAAAAAACCAGGACAGCAGTAATGAGAGCAAAGAAAGCATCAAGTGTGCATGTTTTACAAACTTAGCATTCTAAGAATGCTGCAAATTATTCATGGTTTTAGAAATGTAATTGTTTCTGATCATAATTTCATTATGACACCAGGAGAAATTATGTAGTGCTTTCAAATATATTTGAAGTAATTTTTTTAGCTAACTCCAGAAAATTTTTCAGTGTTTTTAAATTTCACCTCTGACATATAAACTTTTCTTATGCATCTCAGTTATGTAAGTCAGAATAAAACCTCTCCCTTTTCTACACAAACACAGACACAGTAGTGAGTGTGACCTAAAATTCTCCTGTTTTAAAACACAGTTTGGTTCAGCAAAATAGGAAATTGCTTCAAGTGTACATGTTGACACTTATAACTTAGCTAGGCCTACCTAAATATATCAGATGAAAATTACCCTGAAAATAAAAAAGAGAGTTTGATAAAACATTAAAGGAGGCTATTTAAAAGCATTTCCCTTTTTCTTGGAAGGAATAATACTCTTTAACACAGGGGAACAACTCTTTGATGTGGAGGGAAAACAAAGATCAAAGTGAGCAGGTGAGTCAGTGGGTCATACTGCAGAAGAAGGGGGATAGCCAAATAAGAGGAAATTCAGGAATAGGAAGATTAGAAAGGATTGTGTTTAGGGAAAAACTAAATGAAGTAGTTCGCTATTTTAAGGAGTACAGAAAAGAATTCCAAATGAGGAAATATGATGCAGATACAAGGGGAGAAGTTTGAATGTTGGCTGCAAAACTTTGAAATTTTGTAAAATTTAATTTTGCCAGTACCGCAACACTTCATGTTTTAATTTTATTTTTCATACATTCAATGTCTAGTAAAAGACATTGAATGTATGAAAAATGCGAAACAATCAGTGCTTATAAGAAAGGCAGCAATTCTGCAACTGAGCCATCAATTGACATAAGTTACTGTAAATGTTTGGCTTTCCCTGGACTTGGTACATTTTTTTCCTGGACTGGACATCTGAGACATCCTTAATGACTGAGAGAACAGGTTATAGACATCTCACAGCTCTGTCTCATTTGAAAAATTTTTACATTTTATGATGTGCACATACAGTTTAAATCTTACAGTACTATCAACATTTTGGAATAGAATATGCATATTTTCCAGTGGAATAAATGACCCAAAATGTTTTGGTAGTAAACCCACTTCTTTTCCCCTAAACCACAGGTTTCATACTGGTATATTAGGACATTTCACTGCCTGAATTAATAGTCTCTGTGATTAAAGCCATCGATATATATGAGTAAATATAAATTGAAGGTCACAAAGCATATAAGCAGGATAATACAAGTCAGACATTGTCCCTTAAATCACTGGGATGTGAACATCACAGAATGTAAAGGAAAGCAGAGATGTGATTTTGTGTTGACTTGCAGTGTAGAAACTTGTTAAGATCACCCAAAAAGAGAGTAACAATTTCAACTGCTGAGACAGACATTTTCATTCACACATTGGTATAATCCAAGGTCTTCCATTACCCTGATTCAGACAAGAAATGTGGAGGAAGTGTAACATAGTTCACTTCCTTCAACTCTTCTAGTATAGAGAGAGTTTTTGGAGGCATTAGGAAGATACTGACATTATAGATATTCTTCTGAAATACAGAAGTGACAAATTAAGAATAAAGTTCATCACTGAGATGGTTATTCTATTAGTCTAAGAAAACAAGAATTAATTTTGGTCATCTCCATTGCTGTATGTCCTGAAAATTGCATCATGCAAGTCATATTGTCTGCCAGACTTACATGCACACATACATCTTCTAATCTGAACTGAAAATGCTGACCTTAGAAGGAAGTATTGTGAGTTGGTTGGGTGGCAACAGTATTGATGCTCGGGACTGTTACTCCATGTCAAACCTCAATTTCTAGTCTTCCTTTGCAACAGCTTTCAAATAGTCCTGTGGGACATAGATGCCCAGATTGCTTTGCTAGATAATGCAGAAAAAAAGGCTATTCTATATTGAGGTTGACAGTGTCATGACAGCACGCATACCAAGCAACAAAAATAGCCACAAATCATTGTTTTCTTAGCTGGTTTGCTGGTGAGACTAAATAGGCAATACTTGGAAAAGGCAGTTTACTTAGTGTGAGAAATTCCTGTAGGATGGTAAATCTGCAGTTCATGCTTTATCTACAGAAACTCTGCAATTCATACAGCGAGCTCCTCATCTCTGACTGAGATATTACAGCAGTAATGAATGGGTCTCTGTGTCCCATGTGAAGCCACAGAAAGGATAATTTTATTTTCTCAGAAAAATAAAAGAAATTATGACTTCACAGACACAACAGAGCCTGGCAGTAAGAAAGGTTTCTGAACACTGTCATGGAATATATACATTGCTTTGAATCCTTCCAATTCCCTGATTGCAAAAATTGGTTTATATTATCTAATGTGGAATTTTGCTGTGCCACCAAGTATTGCTTTGCCTTCAATTTCCTTATCCAGAATATTTACAGAGCTGTATAAAAATTCAGTGTGCATTTCCCAGTATACCTGTTAATAGTGTAATGGATATCGTGTAGTGTAAAATAGTGTAAATGGGGTAATGGATATTTTCACAAGCCTATACTTTTAGAGGGAAAAGAAACACTCTAAATGTTATTTCTGTAGCTGCAATTTTAACAAAATATGAAGGAAGATAGGAAGAAAAAAGATTGGTAGTAAGTTGCATTAGTACCTACCAGATGACTTCACTATATGCACCAAATGAAACCGAAAATGTTTGCTTACTGAATGTAAAAAGGATTGTTTGTCTTTGCAGACATGTTCCAGATGGAAGATGGTACGGCAGATGTTAAGGATGGACCCATTGCACACTTCTGCTTCTGATCAAAAGCTTTTCCAGGGTTCAGTGTAATACAACAGTTATCTTCGGGGTTTTTTGTTTGTTTGTTTGGGTTTTGTTTTGGGGGGGGATGGTTGAGGGTTGTTCTTGTTCGTTTTAAATTTCTTTTTATTTTTATTATATTTTTATTTTTTACTTTTTTTGTATTTAGCTCTTTTTCTAGTGAAAGTCATTCTCTGAATTACTGAAATGAAAAAAACCCTACTCCTAGGATTAGATTTTTGTTCTCAGTGGAGTCAATCACTAACTTCAGCTAACTTCATCTGCCTTTTTGCCAGCTGAAAACACAAAATATGGTCTTAGCTCTTTACAAAAAACAAATCAGGTGGGGTTTGCAGAATTTTAAACTAGTCATTATCTTAACACTTACAGAGGTAGAACATAAGTACTAGATTAATCCTATTGATTTCTATGGGCTGGATAGGAAGTTTAACCTTCTCCAAAATTAGTAGAGCTGCACAGGCAATCCTACACATCAATTTGGACACAGAGGACAAATTGTCTGTAGTACATTTTATGCTGGAAATCTCACAGACTGTTTCCATGGGAGAAACTAGAGCTGTTTTAGAAACCAGGCAGCCAGCAGTTACATTATACTTTCCTACTCCAAATTCCTGCTGCCAAGTGATATGCTGTTCACAGCAACTATGCTGCAAAAACTAGAGTTGACTTTCACTGTTTCAGAAGACACCAAGCCCTCTTTCAGCCTCCTCTGTAAGAGAAAAAATTACACCAGCATTAAAAAAATGAGTTGAAGTTGTTTTATTGATGAAAAATTTCTTGAAAAAAACAGACCTAAATGAACTTCTAACCTGTGGGAAGGGCCAAAGAAATCAAGTGACAATATACTAGTAGATTCTTAAAAATCCATCTGATTTAGTTAATATTTAATTCAGATCAAAGTGTATGGTAATAAGATGCAACCAGCATACGAATTCACTGAGCTTCCACATCCAGCTGAAAAGCACAATGTTTTTTGCAGCCAGTGTATGATCAAGTCACACTCTTCCCCATATAAAGTCTTCCAGAAACATGGGCAGTTTTGTTACAGTAGCCTTTTTGGTCACACAGATCTGAAGCCATCAAAGAAAGATCAATAAGCCTTATTTGTAGTCCATATAGAAAAGAAACTGCTAAATCACTGTGAGATACTGGAATGTTAATGGCTGGTGATTCAAACCATTGACCATTTGCACAAGCAGAGGATGATTTGCTGATGATGGTCCAGGTAACCACCCAGGTGCAGAGGGGGTGCACACTCATCTCTGGACACTGCAGCTGGGTGTTGAACAAGATAAGGGAAGAGGCTGAAAGGAGGCAAATCCTGAGAGATGGGATAGTGCTTTTTATCATGCCAATGTCCTTACACAAGTGGCTCAGCTTCGCATGTAGCCTGAAGGTGTTTATTCTTTCTGATCATCGACTCAACTACACTGAACTAAAAGGCAGCTCTAACTTGTCTCCCATGATCCACAGTACTACATCATCTGTGTAAAACTCCCTGCTCCAGTGGAGATACCTGGGCATTCCCACTGAGCTTGAGAAGCATTAACCCACACGTCTCTGTGCTTCATGGGCTTCCCCCAGCCCCAACAGATCAGGACTCCAATCATTGCTTCAACCAACAGATTGGAAAATTGCAACAATCAAGTCACATCTCTGGATCCACAGCTGGTGAATATACACCTTTCTAATCTTATCCTCTCTTTATTTCTTTTCCCTTATATATTTTCTGAAGCGTTAATTTTTATGCTTTTATATTGTTGAATTTCTAACCAAAATCGCTACATTTTAAAATTTGCCAAGTATCTCATTCTACCTTAATGTTCTGAAGTTTGCAAATAAGATTTTGATATTGAACCTCCCAGGAATATATATATATATATATATATATATATATATATATATATATGTATGTATGTATGTATATATATATAATTTTTTTTCCCCATGCACTGCTCAGAGTAAATCAAACAACCTTTTCCAAGTACATAACAATGTACATAACAATGACCGAACATCTTCCCAGTACTTTGGGTAAATAACCATTAAGAAGAGTCAAAGCCCTACATTAGTGTCGCAATATCAGGATTTGAATACTAGCCTTGCAAGTCATCCTTGTCATGCACTGTGTATTTTGGGAAAACTGGGATCCACCACCTCTGTTTGAAATAAAAGCACAATAAATGGCAAGCAGCTGCATGATGCAGGCTGTCTTAATCTCAGCTTAGTGCACTCAGTTACTACAGCATGACACCTCCCTTGCTTCAATCTGACAGCACCAGAGCTATGAGTTACACCTTAGGTCATGTAGAACTACCTACTGCCATACACATCAGCAGCACAAAGCTGAAGTAAGGTTTACACTGTCCCTGAGCAGCCATCGTGACTGCCACAGCAATCATACACTGTGGTACAGGAACAACAGGGAACAGTAGAGGCAAGAAGCAAATATCTATTACTTGCTGCCATGATCTAGAGATGGAATTTTATTTTTTTCTTTTAGCAGGAGACAAATCAAATTGTATCTCTTGCCTTTTTGTAGAAATATGTTCCATGAACGAATGGATGCACACAAGATTAAGCTCACTGATCACACTCTCTTTGCTCTGCAATTCCTTCTTGTAATGGAGTAGCAGGCAATGACACTATCAGTTTGCTTAATGTAATCATTGAAACTTCAAATATTCAAGGAAACAAATTAAGTGGAAAATGGCCATGGTAGTAATAAGGAAACAACTTAACCACCATGTGGTACACACTTCACTGCTGGAGTTAATGTGCCATTTTTTATTACAAAGGTGCTTAGATTGAACCTATCCTGATTCACAACAATTTCCATTCTCTATTCAATGGATAAAAGATTGGATGTACTCACTCTCAAAACAATATTTTGGAATAACTTCCATAATAATTTTGGTTTTATGATAAACATCTCTCACTGACACAGGTGTGGTTGTTTTCAAGGACACAGACCTTTCTGGCTTGCCAAAGTGGCCTTTCCCAATGAAGCTCCACAGACAGACCCATGCAGCTTGTTGGAAAACACATTCTGGCTTCTGAGAAATTCACATAGTGATTTGTGAAAATAGCACTCCAGCAACATGCCAGTCCAAGCTGCAAAATGAAGTGCTCCCAAAGGAGTAGAGCAGCCTGTATTAGTCAGAAAACACAGACACCGGATTTAATGTCTTTAAGGGGAAATACTAATTTGTTTATTGAGACAGAAGTAAATTCTCCTTTGAAAGCTGAAAACAGACTTCTGAGCTATTACCCAAAGCAATGTGTTTTTCAGGGATGGCCTGAAAGCAAAGTCTCCTGGCCTGCTTCCTGACTACTTAGCTTTGGTGAGCCCTCATGCTCTTGGAATAAACTTTTTTAAAGAATTCTATGTAAATGAAACAATAGAGAATGTCCATAAATAATTTACAAAATATTATCTTACCCTTGTAATCTACAGCCATATGTACACACATATGTGTAGTCTACTTCATTTTATAGATTTTTATACCATAGCTGTCATTAAGCACCTTGGTCCAAATACATTTGTGAATAAAACTGATGCTTGTAATGTCAACTCAGATAAGTATGTAATTTCATTAAAAATATTCATTGAATTGAGAAGCGAAAATTGCTCTGTCTTGCAAATCTAACACACCTAGATCACTCCTCTAGGGCCGCACCTACTCATTTTATCTTGTGTACTTCAGATTTTATTCAACAAAAACTTCAAACTTAATCAAGTAAACCGAACATTACACATAATAATAACAACAACAACAACAACAACAATAATAATAATAATAATAATGCTTCCTGAGCATACAATTCTGAGACTATTATTTAAGAGTGAGATCCAGAATGCCAGAATTTGGAAACTTCATGCTCTGAGACAATGGGTAATTTTTGCTATGATTATGCTTTTTCCTTGGCTACAATACTTGCATCAGATTTATATAACTGATGCCAGTCTTTTCACACATTTTAAGCAGGTAGAGAAGGAACAATTATTTCCAAGAAAGCTTTTTGTTCCCTGCATTTGTTACTTGCATTTTATTTTCATTCTCCTCATCTGTGATTCAGCTGTATTGATGTACTTCATGAGCATCCTTCTGCCTGTATCCTGTTTGCACTCAATTATTTAGTGGCACACACAAATAAGACAGGTTTCTCCTGCACTGTCTACTTTGTTATCTATCAGTCCAGCAGTTGCAAAATCAGGCAGGCAGGCACACTAACCACACACAGAGAAAATAGCCATGATCAATTTAGCTGCTGAGCTCTCTGAGACAATCTTTTGCATCTTCCTTCTATTTTTTGATGGGTTGATCAGACAAATGATGGCCAGTTCATCAAGCAGTGTTTTGCTTTAAGTACAATCAAATCAAAGGGTCAAGCTTGATGAAGGACAAAAGCTTGGGACAGGTGTGGCAATGCACAACGTCTGGCTTTATAGGAACGGTGAAGTCATCATTCACCCTGGGACTACCTCATAACCCCAAGGTCATCCATTTCCTCTGGGTATGCTGCCTTCAGCACCATGAGCACCACCTTTCTTTTACATAGGTATAGGAGGTTGTGAGTTTTACAGGACACCATTAGCCTAGCAACCACACCTCAGACAGAAAATCTTTCTAGCATACCAATATTAGAATTAGGTAAAACATATTTGGTACTAGACAGAAAAAATACTGTTTTAATGTAATTTCTTTATATATGTTTAGGCTATTGTTACAAATTCAAATTCAGAATACTGAATTTTGGGCACACCATCTCCTGACTAATAGCTCTTCACAAGGTTAGTAGGTAGAGATTGTCAGTGGCAACCGATGTTGCATATCTGCAAAGAAACTTCTGACAAGTGCACAACATTGCTTGGAATAAAAATCTTAATGTGAATATTGCAGACAAAATCTTCACAGTAATTTTTCAGTAGCAGGGTTTGCTCAAAGCCTGACAACTTGTTCTGGATTTAGATGTCTGGAACAATCAAGAATTGCATTTTTCTAGTATAGATAATTCAATGTTTGCCTCTGCTTTCTACATGTCATTCCTGCTTCTTTCCTGCCATTGTGCTCCTCTCTCCCTTCCTTCCTCTCTTCCTCATTCTTTTCTTTTATCTTCTATCTATAAGTATGGCTTTTATGTCTATATGCAGAACAGTGTGTACAAATAGGTGCTATCAATATTATTATTACTACTATTATGATTACTATTATTATTATTGTTACTACTACTACTACTATTGTAATGGCCACAAAATAATTAATGCTAATTAATAATTAACCCTAAAAAAGTCACTCTGCTAATCACTGATCAGAAATGTTACAGCAAATTCATTTTAGGGCACTGTCATCAACCTGGAGTTTGAAGAAGCTGTGATGTGAACCAAAGCCAAATCTTAAAAGAAAGGTTAAGTTATAAACTTGAAACATGTCTGTCCAGTCAGTTTGTGACAAATAAAAGCCTCCAGAAATGAACTGCAAATTTTTACAATGTGCTTTTTCTTCAAAGATATTTCTGGAAAAGCAGCCTCATCAATCCCCAAGAAACTGTTGAGAAATCTTGTGCTCTTCAAGAGAATACAAGCATGTGTTCAACGGATAGCCTTGTCACTGCAGAACATGAGCCTCAGAGACAAGCTGCTCTCCTTTCATGTCCCGTACCTGCACAGAAAGGTAATAGCCCTCACGATACTTCTGCAACTCTACAGCATCTTTAAAATTCAATCCCAGGGACAGATGCATAATAATGCTGCCTTCTACTCTGTAGTTGCATGAGGTAGAATTTTAGTCAGGATATGCCTGAGGAGGACTGCAAAATAGTAATATCCATACCCTACTAGTTGGATTCTATGCTATCAAAGGAAATGTAGAGGAATTTACAAAAGGGAACAGATCTGTTAAATTAATCACTTTAAATGCAAAAATATTGAGTAAAGCAAACAAAAACACAACATGATATCACTTTAGAGTCTGGATAACAGAGATCAGATTTGTGATACCTTCCAACAGGCACATAAAAGACTTGATCAAAACAATGCATTGAACTGAACATACCAGCTCTTTCTTCTTCATGCACTCCATGAGGATAATGAAGAGATGCTGTGCCTGGGTTCGGGTGTATGTGAAAGTCTTCTGGATGGTAACTAGCAACTGGTCCCTCAAAGACTCGTTAATAAGTCTGAAATTCAAAAAGAAAAGATTACGTAAAAAACCCCAAAAAAACAACACAACAGACATCAGGGAACATTTTAACTTCATTTCAACTCTTTGCAGGGACAAAGGCCAAAAAAATAAAAGTCAACAGATGACTGAAGGTTGTTTTGGGCAGGTTTCAAGATTGGGAATTGCTGAAACCATAAGAGATAAATTGGACAACACTGATCTAGGAAAACATGTTGATTGTGCTGAGGTCTCTCATCTACAAAGTTTTCATATCAGTTCCCACATACTGCATGACGGAAGGTCGTTCAAACTATCAGCTCTGTGGGATTTCCTAACAAAAACAACTACCATACTGACAGTCTGAATTTGAGGGAGACCAACACTTTTAAGTTAACTGAAGACTCCTTAATATCAGTGAGTTAGAAAAATCCAACCTGTAGTTAATTTAATGAAACTGGGAGCATTTATGTCGTCAGTGGTTTTGATTTTAGTTTGAATATGTCAACTCACCCTACTGATCCTACACAGGACCTCATAAGCAAACAAACAAATTTCTCTGTTCTCCACTCTACTCAAAAAAAAAACATTTTGATTTTGGGAATGTTGACCTTCTAAACAACAAATGGGAGCTCAAGAGTACCCATTTTGTATTTCTCCTCAGTGCTAAGGTCAGTACTTGCAAAAAGAGGCCCAACTACAGAAATAAATAGTAATAGTACTTGAAAATGAAATATAAGTACTTGAACCCTACCTCTTCCTAACAAAAAGCCTATTCCTCAGGACTTCTATGGGTGAAACATTTCTGTTCTCAATGTCAAAATTACAAAATAGTGGGCTTTAATTTAGAACATGTATCCTTTAATGCTTCTACACTACAGCAGTTTTCTCACTTAAAATTTTTAACTCAGCATTTCAAATTAGCTAAATTGGAATATTTTATGGGATAAGTCATCCTGTGGAGTGAAAAATTGGATAATCTTCATGTCTCATATTTTAGGCCAGAAGATAAAAAAATATGCAGCAACTGCAGAGAATTATTAGAAACAGCAGGTATCTGAAAGCCATTGCTGCTTTGGGAGAACAATGACCGAATCCCTCATTTTTGCATACTATTGGCTAAAGGTGTCTGTACTTCTCTGCAGTGAGAATGCACAAATGAGACTGCGGGATATTCATTACACCACTGAATTTCGAATCTGATTTCATTATCTAGTCCTGCAGCAAATGTTGTTAGAAAAGGCAACAAGAGGGAATGGGAAAGAAGTGCATGGAAGTATATAGAAGACCTGGCATACAGAATTGCATATGTTCTCTACCATGTGAGTTTGATTTTGGCAGTAAATATTCCTGTTGAATAGAACTTTGACTTCAAAAAGAAGCCTGGAAGGCATATGTCTATGTGTTTGGATAAAAATGAATTTACATGAGGTTTTAGACCATGCTGTGTTTAGACTGCTCTTCCTAGGCCTGGCTTCTGCTGTTGTCTTCTACTTGATCACAGTCTCCCTTTGGGTGATGAGTCTACCTCGTCTCTTCCTGTTTTCATCTAGGAGCAGTCTGGTCCTAGGTGTGCTATTTCCTGGGATACTGGAGAGGCAGCAACAATGCATCTACTGCTCATACATGAGGTGAGCAGTCCTTCCCTGCAGCATGACCTGTCTCCCTCACAAAAACGCAACACACGATGAACTAAAACTTCCAGCCCTCTTGGTGGACAACTCTGGAGCTGGCAGTAGAGGACTTGCTGTGTGGGAATTATAAGAAAGATAACCTAACCTCTGTACAGGAGCAAGGATGTTGGAAGCACATGGGGACATGAAACAAGATGTAGTAATGTAGGACTCTGTGCTAAAGAGAATCAGCTTGGAAAGACACTCAGACAAGCACTAACACTTTGAGCTGCAGATTGGTAGGTCATATATGATATAAATACTGACTTTAGGCTCTTGAAAAAAAGGTGTTGGAAATCTGGTTTAATCAAATTTAAACAAAATGGTGCTATCACGGTCAGAACTATGCAATTTTCCATCCTTCAAATGAAGAAAGACAAAAGTTATTCACAATGAACAAGTTTCCTAAAAACATCAACCGGTGAAGCTAAAGAAATTCATGTAAGTATCTAATTTCCCTTGGAAACTATATATGAAAGTGAAATACATGAAAATTATATGAAAAAACACATACAAGTTTCTCAAATTAAAAATTTCAGAAAACATTTCCAAAGTTTCTGCAATGGGAACCATCCCACTTTCTTAAAATAATCTAATTTTCCTTAAAAAATGTGTAGAATCCAAACCTGAAATTTCATTTCAGAAATTGTCTCTTTCAGGCTAACACATACAGAAAGCAAGAGAAAGCTGCATTGAGTAAAAACAGAATTTTGTCCTGAGCAACCATCCCTTTTCTTTCTTGAATTAAAGCTCCCAGAAACTGTGTAATAGCATTAGTTTAAGCAGCATGTAAAGCAAACTTCATGTGAAAAATATGGAATTTAAAAAACCCCAAAAAATGAAGAAGTGCTTTCCTAACTACAGGGTAAAACATCTGTTGAAGTACTGCTGCTCAGAAATTTCCTGTAGTCATAATTTGATTTATGCAGATTTCTACCCTGAATAAATGTTTTTCTTTAATGTCTCCTTGGTCTGCAAATGTACATCAACCTTATTCAACGTCTTTGTGAGATCAAAAACTTGAAGTGATTAATCAGAAACATAAACTATAATAGCAATCTTTCCAGTAAAGTAATCATAGCTTTGTGTGCACTGAAATAAGTTAAATCAAGAATGTACCACTTTTATTCCTTAGGAATCCATAAATGTTAGAAGGTGTCAAAAAAAAATTCCCAATTGTGTAACCAAGCTGGGACAGACACAAACTGTTCCATGCTATTAAAGGCTAAATCTATGATGTAGACACCAAATCCAATTTGTATTAAACAAGTAATTTCACAGAGTACTGTGAGCAAAACAACTGAGACTTGCAGGTTGGAGGATGATTTACCCCTTTGCAAACACCACACATTTCTTACATGTTAAATAGATGCTTTTCAAAATCACAGGTTCCTAGTTTTAGATTCAGGGAAAAAGAGATGGACCTACTTTATCAGACTGAAACACTACAATTACGACTTCTATTAAAGTCAGCATAGACTGAATAGTGTCAGAAGAAGACAGTATTTTTATCATCTTTCTAGTAGGCTTCAGTTCTAAAAATATTTTGCAACATGCCAATAAAATCCTTTTTGGGAATTTTGATGGCATGATTCTCTGAATTACACTTACTTGACATGGAAAAAATACTGCTTCTGCCTAAACAAAATGTACTACAAAACACGTGTGTAAGCTGTTCTTTTTTTCCCTTCCTCATAATAGTTTGAAACTGTTCTTTCATTCCCTTAATACATAAGACATGCCCATTATCCCACTAGTACAGCTGAATTCAGCTTTTTTCCCTTTCTCATAGGTTCTGGATTGCTGATGGAATTTAGGTACCTAATGTCAAAAATCTGTTATCTAACGTAGAGCTACATACATTTACATTTATTTTCAGAAAAAAAGATTTACTCATAACTGTTGCCTAAGAGTGTATGGGTATGTTTTGTTTGCTTGTTTGTTTGCTTTCAGAAGATGCCAACCTTAGTTTTGACACATCAAATTATCAGAACTGAACTGTATGGCTTTCCAGAAAAGTCAGGATCTTGAATTTTAAGAAATAAATCCCTTGCATGTGCTCAAGGAGCTAGTCAATAGGATCCCCTGGGAAACTGCTCTCTGGGCAGCAGAACTGCCCTGGGAAATTGTGCTCAAGGAGCAGAACGTTTGGGGTCAGGTCAAAGAAGGCTCTGAACAACCTGATCTACTTGAAGATGAACTTGCCCAGGGCAGGGGAGTCAGATTAGATGACTTCTAAAAATGCCTTCCAATCAAGACTATTCTATGTTCCATTGATTCAATGCTTAGGATCAATCAGGAGAGGCCACTTCAAAAACCTGAACTGACAAAGTAAAAAAGGAAATACTCTGTTTCTGTTCAAGATATATTGCATGATTAAACAGTGAAGCAAAACTTTCTTCATTGCTTTGGCTGATGCAGAAAACAGATGACAACATCTTGGCCTACTTCCTCCTCAGAAAGAATTTTTTTCTTAAGCTATGCCTAATATTTGAGGAGATAAGAGACATTTCATTTAATCTTTCAAACTCATGTCATATGATTTTGTAGTGATCATTGAAGAAAAATCTGGCCTGTAGTCCACCACCTAACTTGTTTAACTTTCTTTTTCTTCAAAGATTTTTAGTACTGGAATCATATGATATATTAGAGAGTTACAAAGATTATGCTCTAGCCCACTTTCAAAATGTATCATAGATTTTTAAAAATGTATTGTTCTCAAAATGCTTTGAAATATCTTTAAATAATACACTCCACTCAATGAATTACACATAATTTGTTTCTAACTTTGCAGTTTTAAGTTTTTTTTTTTCCCTAGGAAAAGGTAAATACATCCATAAAATATCAGTGGGATATGAAAACTATTCCCTTCTCTTCCTTATAGGAAGCTTAGGTGATTTTTTAATTATGATTTACACTCTAGACAATCACACCATATGTAAGAAACATAACCAGAGGCTCTGCTCATATTTTCTTCCACTGGAATGACAATAAGATACAATTGTGCAAATTTGTGGGATTGGCTGAATTTCTTACACATTTTCAAATCCACACATTTTGCATATCATGTGTTATGAGAAAAGACAGCAACTAAATGTAATTATTCCTTCATTGTATTGAAACAGGGGTGACTTCCATGTGCTTTTATGAGGAATCAGCCTCACTGCAACTTTCACTGGTTGTTCAATGTTGTTCTATGTAATTTTTTCTTGCCTACACTTTATGGAATGGTTGTTTCTTCACCAAAAGAGAGATGAATATATTAAGCCTCCCAAGATCAACAAGTTGACCTTCTTTTGTCCAGGTGTTGATTTGCAAAGCACTTTACTACAAGAGGAAAGTAATGTTATAAAAATATGCAATATGAAAATAATTTTACAAATTAATTCAGACATGACTTGGATCCATGATTCCCTATGATGTGGTAGACACCATAGGGAATAGTGAAGAACCATATCATACCTTATGATCCCTTTTGCTCAAAGTGAAAATTTCCTGTATTTTGCCTATTAGCAAAAAGGGATTTAAATAACATTCTTCATATTTGAAGCTTAAAAATTATGCTACAGTGGATCCAGAGAAAGATCAGTCCAAAGGCAATCTTTAATGATTCTCATATGAGGATGCTTATTTAAAGCACAGAGAATATTTGATATTTCCTTGTGAATATTAGGCAAGTAGTACATTTTTATGGCATGAAATTGAACTCTTAAGGGCCTCATGCTTGCAGGAGTAGAAACGATAGAGTAGTTAATGAGCTATAAATTCAGCTTGGAGACTGCATTCAAATATTGCAAGTAATTTCTCATTCTGTAAGAAAATATTTTTCTAAGAAGTGACATAGTTTTAACCTAGTGTTTTATTTCTCTGATTTTAAGTATTTAACAAAGAAAAAAGAATATGTCTGAGAATTAAAAGCTTCAAAATACTCATTTAAAGTTGCACTTTACATTTGTTTAGCTTTTAGCTTTTGTTTTTATGCAAGTAAATGAAATGAAAAGGCACCCATCCTTGATTATACAATCCAAAATACTCCAGCTTTATGTGGAAGAGAGTTACTACCAAAGAAGATATTTACTTAGGGCTTAGTAGGGACTAACTTACATGTTTATGATTGATCTTATGTTCTCACCCCTTAATGCTGTTCATCATATTTTCAAGTGAAAGAAAAAATAAGTGCTTCAGAGCCTGGAAAACCTGATCTTTAAATCAAGACCAACAGTGAAAAGAAGCCAATAATTCTTCCAATTTACTACATGAGGAATGTTGCATTTAAGATGCCTTCTTATTTAAGTTATACTGTGGACATAGCTTGTTTGTCATTAAAGTGTAAAAGGTACCAGGCATTCACACAGCTCTACTAAATTACTTCTGAGAATTTAATTCACTTGTATTAAAATGTAGCCACCTATTGGATTCTTTAAACTCTGTTTCAGACTTTTGCAGACCAAGGCAAAATTTAGTCTCTGATATAGACTTAAACCCTCCCCCACTGTTCTGCCTATCTGACACTCATAATGCTGAAACCTCAGCTCAGTGGACGACTGCACACATGTCTTACCTCCCCCTGAAACTTAAGTGAGAGAGATGAGACAATGAGACCTCAAAACTGATTTTCCCCCAAAGATATCTTTTCCTTCAAGGTGTGCTTCACCATTCCTTCTGCTGTGCTCATGGTGCCTCGCAGAGTGGCAGGCAGCACCTCCCGTGAAGCAGTGAGGGCACATCTCTGGGTTGTGCTGGCAGCCTCCTCCACGGAGATTGCATTTGTCTTGTCACAAGGAAAGCCTAAGTTAGGCATTAAAAAGGCAAATTGAAGCTTGTCTCCTGTCTTTCTAAAGATGCACGGGCATTGGCATTGTAAAGGAGAACCGCACCTTGTATTTGTTCTCCTTCATCTGAAGACATAGTTATTCTCCCCATGGAAACGAACATTCAAATTAACTTTAAAGTTCATAGAACTCACAGCAGTGCTTAGGAGACATATGCACACATTCTTATGTATAGAAAATTAATCCTTGTTGGGCTGCCATGAGTTAGAATTGAAGATTGTCCAAACCAGCATAATAATATAAACAAGCAAGTGAGTTTGTTTCTGCCATTAATGATGTAAATTTTGAATTACTTAAATCAGGTACTCAGTCCATAGCAACTGGAAGATATGCTGTGTCTCAGAGAACACCTTGCTTCTGACAGGCAGCCAGAATTAAAATAGGTTTTTGACTTAATAGTCTGATTGCACAGTGGACTGCAGAATGAAACTTAGCATGCAATTTCGATGTATTACCTTGATTTAGAGTTTAGTAAGCACAGTTTTTTATAACCTTAGATTATATTCAAAAGAAAAAGCTACTAGTTAACATGGCAATTATTTGTTATTTTCCTCATAGTGCTAAGCACTATTCAAACATAGGTTAGAGAGGGGAAAAAGGATCCAATTTGTAACTGAAGTCTAATGTATTTGGATAAAATATTTTTATGAATGTAATGATATTTAGTTCTACTAATATTAAAAATATCACCGCATGCCAGACTGATGCTTTCTGAACTAGGATGAACACATAAATTTCCATTAGCTAGTTTAGCAAACTTCATAGTTTGTGCATTTTATTTAGTGCAAAGTGAGGCGAATTTTGTGGGTTGATAATGTTGCAGGAAACAATCTGGAATGGGACCCCCACAATAAGGAGACCCATGGTAAGACAGAATAATACCTTCCACAAAGCCACGTATGAGTCTCAGGTAAGGAACTGCTGGTCCTGCCTCTATTGATACTATAACTTGCCTTCTCTACAGGCAGGAGTTTGTGATGATGAAATAGAACCACAGAATCATAAAATCACAGAATCATAGAATGGTCTGGGTTAGAAGGGATCTTTAAAGATCATCCAATTTCAATGTCCCTCCCATGGGCAGGGACACATTTCACTGAACCAAGTTGCTCAGAGCTTCATCCAATGTGGCCAGCAACAATTCCCGGGATGGGGCATCCACAGCTTCTCTGGGCAGCCTGTGCAAGTGCCTCAACACACTCACAATAAGGAATATCTGACTTATGTCCAATCTAAAGCTACCCTCTTTCAGTTTAAAATCATTGCCTCTTGTCCTGTCACTAGAGGTCTTTGTAAAAAAATTTTCATATAAGCCCCATTTATATATTGAAATAAATTCATTCTCCTCCTGTATTTTCTTTTTTTTAATGATGATACCAGAATACAGGAAAGGTAGATGTACATAGCAAACAAATGGATAAAGCACATTTGAGTAAGGTTATGTAAAGCATTATCAGTGAGGTCACTGAAAACAGAGAAATAACCTCAAAGATTCAGTGAAACCTGAAACATTCATATGTATCACAGATGCAGTGCTGGACTAAGCATGAACCTAAATATAAAATGGATTTAAGTATCTGTGGAAAACTGTCTTTTTCCCAGTAGGAGTTTTAGGTTGAGTGACTTCACGATCACATTTATTTCTAAAACATATAATATTGCTTGGTCTAGAGCTCAATGTTTATAGCTTTATATTTTATTATTTGCTTACTAAATATGTATGAACACGGATACCCCCACACATTCTAACACACACAAAAATGAGTCCCAGGGAATCCTGACTGTAAGATTACTGCAGCTACTTTGACAAAAAGCATGAAACAGCCCTTAGACTGAAGAATCTGCAGGATTTTTGCTTCCACTTTTATGTTTTGTTCTAAAATTGTTAAATTTCCTCTTTCTATTTGTTATTTTCTACTCTGGGCATCAGACTGAGTTCTGCTTTGGGAAATTATGAGAGGAAAAACTCCATGATCATTGACAAACACCTGGAAACCCTCTGAGGGCACTTGTGGCTGTCAGGTAAGGAACAGATCAGGGCAGCCACAAAGCTGTGGACCAAGAAAGCTTCAGCATTTGCTAAAGGACCTGCTGCTGCTCTTGATCTAGGATGCCTGTAACCTTATTTGCAACTGATCCCTTATGACGCAGGGCCAAGCCCTTTTTAACTGATACTTGGGAAAGGCCTATCCAAGAACCAGGCCAAGAGTACAGCCAGGTTTGTAAAGCAGCTTCTGCAAAATGATGCAAAGAAGGGGTCCTCAGATTAATTTGTTCCATCATAAATAGTCTCAGGTGACACACTACAGAGTAATTTTGTCCAAGTCTGGAGTAGCTGCCCCTGTCAGAGCACAGGCTTTGATGTGGATGGAGTTTTCAACAGTGGATGCAGCACTTCAAGTCCCAGGCTTCAGTGCTCATTCTTGATCACAGGAGAAAAGGCCTTTTTTTCCTCTAGGAATGTAGTCTTGGAGGAGTTGCACCATCAAGCATAGGATTATGTACTTAGTGAAAACAACAGTGTTGCTGGAAATAGCCCAACAAGATGAGCACTATCCTTAAGTCGTCTCCAGATTAGGGCAATTTTGTGGTAAATTCCACAAAAACATGGATGGATGAGTCAGACATATGTGCACAGGCCCTTATCCTTATAGAGAATTTTAATCACTGTTACCCACTGGAGGGACAACACAGTAGAGCATAAGCAATCTTGGAAGATCCTGAATCCACTTGGAAGAAGTGCATTCACAAGAACTTCCAGGCTCAAGTAACAGAGCCGACAATGAGGAGAGATGCTATGCTGGACCTCATACCAGCAAAGAGGGACTCAGTCTATTGGGATGTGAAAGTCAAAGGCAACCTTGGCTGCAGTGACCATGAACTCCTGGAGCTCTAGATTCTGAGAGGAGGGAGAGGGCAAAAAACAAATCCTAAGATCCTGGCCTTGAAATGAACAGAATCTTTCAAAGGGTCTCACAGTAGGATTAGAGGGAAGAGTGGTGCAAGAAAGCTGGTTAATATTCAGGAATTGGCTCCTCCAAGCTCAGTGAATGGGGCAGGGGACCTGGTGACACAGGAAATGGAAAAAGCTCAAGTTCCAAGAGTCTTCTTCAGTCTCAGGCTCCAGACACCAGGAGGAAAGTCTGGAGGAAGGAAGTGGAAGATGATAAGGTCACCAGTTCATGGATCCTGACAGTGTACTCACAAATGCGGGGGGAGCTGACTGATGTCATGGCAAAATCATAATATTTGAACAATCAGAGAAGGATTATCTGTGGACTGTTTTACAGCAGAGCAAGAAGGAGATTCCAGGGAACTACAGGCTCATCAGCTTCCCATTAATCTGTGGGGCTGTGATGGACCATTTATTCCAGTCACATGAAGGAGATGAAGATGATCAGGGGGTAGCCATGCTTGACCTGATAACCTTCTTTGAAGAAATGACAGGACTGGTACATGACAGGCAAGCAGTGGACATTCCCCATGCAGACCTCTCTAAGGCCTTTGACGTTGTCTTCCATAAGATCCTCTTAGACAAGCTGATGAAGTATGAGGTGGAGGAGGAGACAAGGAGGTGACTTGAAACTGGGTGAAAGGCTGGGACCAGAGGTGTGTGATCACTTGAAGGTCAACAGCTTGTGGCACCTTTCAGAGCCCAGTCCTGTGTTTAATCCTGCTCAACATCCCCACTGATGATCTGTGATCTGAAGATGGGACTGCGTGTAGGCTCAGCAGGTGATCCTTCCTCTCTCCTTACCACTTTTGAGGACACATCTGGAGTCATGTACCTGAATCTGCCTTCCCCAGTACAAGAGAGGGTACTGGAGAGTGTCCAGCAAAGAACCACTAAGATGATGAAGGGACTGGATCACCTCATATATGAGGAAAGGCTGAGGGAGCTGGGACTCTCCAGCCTAGAGCAGTGAAGGCTCAGAGATGAGGCTTGTTTTAAGGCTTGTTTTGTTTTGTTCTGAACACCTTCAACATTTCACCCATACCAACAACAGAAACAGTCATGTGAGGTAAGTGTTGCTTTTGTACAGTATTATTAATAATTTCCTGTGCTCTACTTTACCACTGAATTGATAGAGAAAGAACATAGGCTATGAAATTATTTACCCTCCTTCTTCAGAATATTTGTGACCAAAGGCAAGGATGTCAGATGCTCGGCCACTGCCGTCACATATCACAACAGGAACAGGAGGAGTGTCTCGCAGGTACTCCAGAACAATGGAGATGACATTGGGACCTCCTTCCACAATAAGGGCCACCACTGGAACCCCTTGGCCAATTCCTGGAGCAAAAAAAAGAAAGAAACAAACCAAAACAACACAAAACAAAACAGCCAACCAACCAACCAAATAAAAAAACACAAACACAAAATAAACAAAAAAATAAATAAATGCAACAATAAGGAAACAAAAAAAAAACCCACAAAGCCAGCAAGGCAAACAAAACATAACAGAAGACAGAAGAAAAAAAATTAGACTGAAATAACTGCATTATGACTGTACAGTGTTATGTTAGAGAAAATGCATTCAGTAAATTAGGTACTTTAAGGACAGATTAGACAAGTGTAGCCATCTCATCAGTTCCAGTGCAAAACCCAGTATTTTCTAGAATTATCTTCTGTTTCAAATACCATAGTTATGTTTAAATAGACCATGATTTCTTTTTTTTAAAGATCAAATCTTGTTTTGAAATCTTAAAGAAGCTACTGCATTTCTTCCTCACATGTTCATAATCAAGGCTGGAATCTTGCTTGTAGTCTAGCTTTTGCATGATGTCAGCTTGAATCGATGTCATTGAGTGCTCCAATAGTTTTCCTTGTGGTTTCAAAATTATCTTTATGATATTTTTCCTACTGGAAAATCCTGTATGGGATCCACTTTGAGGTTGCAGCTGGGCAGCCCTTTAACCTCCTCTTCAAGAAACTAAACACATTGTCTTGGAAGTCAGTGCTATACTTGCTTTTCAATTCTAATTGGTCTTATGTTTTTCCCTGAATTCTCTCTAATTTGCAGCATATTCCTTGATTTGCAAACCCCACACCAGGGACATTGCTCCAAAGAGAGCTGAACAAGAGCTTAACTAAAGGAGAAGCATCTTCATTTTATGCACCATTGGTGTAATTACATGGGAGCCCTCTACAAAAGTTTTAACACTGACTGCCAGGAAAGTTGTGTGGATTTAGAGAAAGGCAATCTGAGGCCAGGCTGGTATTAACATAGCTGAAAGAGCTTTTATGTTAGTCACTTAACCAGTTGAGGCTGGGAACATTCAAAAGGATTCAGGCAATAGAAGAAGTTGAGTATTTTCTATTAGCATTTTTTTTCTTGACAGAAGCTTTTCTTCCTTTTAAAGTAGCTTTATCTAAGAAAACCTATATGCATTCTGCACAAAATTCTGATATTTTACTGGGGAACAAAAATAAAGAGTGTCCTTCACTGTTAATATGTGGGTTGAAAAAAGTAACAACTGTTAATATGTCTGATGAAGTTTTCGCTTAGAGACAGTTCAATTATCAGAAGCAAAGGTGAGCCTGGAACATTAAATCTGGTTAGACCCTCTAGAAAACTCACAGACCAAATGATTTTCAGTAATTTTAAGGACTTGAATTACTATCAAAAATGACATGAACTATTCTTTAAGAAAGAAAGAAAAAACCCCTCTAGTTTGTATACATAACAGGAAAATATTCTAGGCATTTCCTGAACCATTTTGAAGTAAACATCATGTTTCCTGAAGTGATTCTCAGCATGCATTGTTTTGCCTCTGTCTACTGTTACTCTGTGTCTTTTTTGTCATAGAGCTTAACTAAAATGTGGGGTATTTATTTATGTTAAGAAAACTACAGGTAGAATTATAAAATGTAGGCTAATGAAAGAGCATAAGAGGGGTGGTGTTTAGCAAGGTGATTAACAGAATGATTTGCACAGAGATCAAGGGTTAATTTTTTCTAATAATAAGGACTTCCCTTAATTGCTGTTCTACCTAATCTAGACACCTGCTAGTAAAATAATATTCTTAGTAATGTGTCAGATTGGGTCTGGATGACATTGAGGATTAATAAAAATTGGGAAACTTCACAATTTGAGATGCAAAACCATTTATGTGGTGTTTAATAAATCTTTCTGCAAACTGGGAACTCATTAGGAGGAAATACTAGAAACGCTGATTACAATGGCACTGTCTTTGGTATAGCAAGACTACAAGGAAAAGTTATAATCCTGAAATATACACAGCAAAACCTATTCAGGAGGAAACAGGAGCAATTCAGTGCCATTGTGCAAGCCATTCAGGAAATTCCATGCAAAATACTATCTGTACCTGTGCTCAGGCTTGCTCAGAAAGAGCTAACTGGAATGAATGGAGGAAAAAGTCAAAAGGAATGTGGAATAAAGATGTCATCTTATGAGACAAGAGCCAATAAGTTTGACTTATTTTCCTGAGCAAATTAAGTGGGGAATGACACCATGACTGAATACTCTCATGACATACAGCACATTAGAAATGAACAGTTTTAGATGGAGTTCAGAAGATTCCTGGTCATCAGATGAGTGAAGACTTCACAGCCTTCTTGTAAGACTAAAAGGGAAAACTTTTCATATTGAAATGATGCTCTAATGCTCACTAATCATAATAATTGCAATTGCCTTGTGTAGTGTTTCAAACTGTCCTTGAAGCAGGTTCTGTCCTGCTGGAAGTCTGTTCATTCCCAGTGTTTTCTACTGGATAAATAATTCTCGTAATATAAATAGTTATGATTAGTCTAAATAATGGAAATATTTTTGCCTTTGTGGGCCATTTGAAAACATGTCTAAAATTCCTCTTGAAACCTTTGATTTTTTAAAAAATCTTTACTTTTTTTTAACATAAATAATTATTTTAAATTTGGGCCTTTATAGGAAACAAGAGTTTCCTGGCATACAAAAGTTCTCTGCAAATTTCAGTTGTGTTTCACTGTGGTTAATCAGATGGCAAGTTTTTTGTTCTCTGGTTCTTTAGAAATACATTCAGCATGAAAACAATCCTCTAATTTGAGGCTAGTAAAATAAAAGAACTTTTCTCCAATTCAGACTTTAATGAAACTTTGTAGCTTTAAGTTAAAAAAAACCCCAAACTCACGTGAACCTTGTTTTATCATATACAATTAAGTTCCAGATTGAACTGCATCTCTTTTATCATTCTGGCACATTTCTTTGTGAGACAAAAAAAAAGTTAATTTAAACACAAACTTGATCTCTATATCTTGTTTTCCTTTGGGAAACTCTCTCTGAGTTTCAGCAAATTTTTTATTTTAAATTTAATTCCTCCCCATAAATAATTTTTGTTTAGAAAAAAAATCTACTGTTTCCTTAGTTTGGTGGACAAATTATTCCATTTAATTTCTGGAATTAAAAATAATATTTAAAATTAGTTACTAATACTTTGTCTATATTTCTTCAAAGTATAACCCCTTCCAGCTTTCAGAAAAGTTCTAGGTCTGAACCCTAATGCTACAAACTTCCACAGACCTATGATAATTAGTTTCTGATCAGTAATGGTATCCACAGTATGAAAGAAAGTCAGTAGACATGGTGAAATAACAAAAGGTCATGCCTGCTTGAGTATGTCAGAATTTTTTAAAAAAAAGTGTAAGTGGGAATTATCACATCCTCAGCTTTCTATTATGTTCCCAATCATATTTAAATTAATTTTGACATGATACTCATTTCAGAACAAAAACATAGCTACTTATACTGAGATGTCTGCAGCTCAATAACTCTCACCCAAAACGCTGAGGAGATTCAAATTTAACTTTTTTGATACATTGATGCTAAATGGATCGATGTATCGATCCATTTAAGTGGGGTTTGCAAATGCATCCCGGATGCTTCCCTGCTGCTAAATCTTAGGAATCTGGAAACAAATGCAGAGGGTCTGCAGAAAAATTTCAGTGTGTTTGAAGGCACTGACTGACTATACTAATATTGCATTTATAACTATGTTGATAGGAAATTGAGAACTGACTGTGCTTTGTCTTAATGTAAAACTGGGACAATTTGCAGTGTTGTTATCTCACACCAGCAAGAATCTCTGACCCTGAGATAAAGGAAGCTGATAGACCTCTCTTTAATTGCTAATCAAAATCTGTCTCCTTCTGAATCTCCTCAGAAATAAAAGAATGAGAAATTCTTTATAAGATGTGCATGCACAGTAGTCTGCAAATAAGGGGCTGGCTGTGGCTGATAGATCCACAGGGAGCCATTGGTTTCAGACACTTCATTTGGAAGGACAATGGCAGGCTGTGAGATGAGATCCTATATGTGGAGGTAATACATTCCTTACAATGTCAAGGACATCATTACAAAAAGAGTTTCTTGCTCAAGCTGAGATTGTCAGAAAGGAGGCAGTGCCAAAATGAAACCTTGTTGACATAAAACTGGACTACAGTACTGTAGTCCTAGCACACATCCAGAAGGTGGGAACTTTATACCAAGCACTATAATGGACAGTACAATAGATTGACAAGGAAATTTTTTCCTTCATGTGTTTTTGTATGCTACCTGACGTGCTACCTTCAGCAAGATGCTAAAGTTGCTTTCACTAAGTAAGAACTCTAAAGATATACAACCTTAAAAATTTTGTGTTTCACGTTTTATTAACTTGAAAGAGAGTAGCATGCCCAATCTGAAACCACAGAGAACCTTCTTTGGTTCAGGGCAATGCATCACTATCAGGAAAGACTACCTATCACTTGGTGTTGTCTTCCAAACACGGAAGAAAGTACAATTAATTTTCACATATCTGTGTACTTTTTTTCTGTTTTCTAGAAGATACTAAATGACACCTTAATCAGCTTTTTATTTAATATCCTTTGCAGAAAAAACCTTTTAATTCAGGTGAATTATCTTTAAGTATTTGAAAAATTATGGACATCTGATAACTACATGGAAGATTTATTTTTAAATTTATTTAGTTCACTTTTTAAAGCATTTCTAGGATGAGCTTTGGTTTCAACAAATCTTTTTTCTTTCTTTTGGAAGTGGAGGAAACTTCTTTTCTAGCAGTATATCTGCAGACTTAAATGGCTGTGAATGCTGACTAATGTATTACCACTCTGCTGTTTATAACTTAGTTAACTAATAGTTCAAGATAAATATCTGATTGCAAAATCAAGGGTTCTCCATCTTACGAGTGGTCTCTGTATTTTTATTCTGTGTTATTAAAAATAGTTTGTTACACCGACAGGACACTTTTTAATCTCAGATTTTCAAAAGAAAAACTAAGTTTGTATCCAAGAGCAGGTATGTGTGAAACATCTCATTCCAACTACTATTTAATAAGCTCTTCAATTCACACACTAAATTCTTAATATTTCTGCTATAAATCCAAAAATACAGGTAGCCTCTCATAACTTAATTAATAGAATACAGAAAAATAAGTCACAATTTCCACTCAGTATAATGATTCATGCAAAAAAGAAGAAAGTACCAAAGACCTGACTCCCATCACTATACTGATTTGTAAAACATTAACTTGTATTTTGAGTATCCCAGTAAGTATGGATTTTTGTAGGGTTGATTAGACTTCTTAGTGTTTCACAGTGTCAGGTATTGTGCATGCTGGTGGTGAAATTAGACTGCAATATTGTGCAAAAGATTCATGTAGTCAACTTAAAGCTTCATTACTGTGTAATTGCCTTTGTGGTCAGCAGCAGAGCTCTGAGACTTTCTGACAATTGTGATTCCAGGAACGTATGTACACATCAAAACATTTTTCCCAATGTGCACCAAATAGCACTTGTATGCTTTCCTGTTAATATACAAGAAACCCCATCATTTTCCCCTTGACACAGCTGTAATGCATAAGTATGTAAATTAAAATAATAAACTAGAAGAAATGAATGAATTTAGAAAAGGAAGGAAGGAAAAGTTGAATAATGTTTGTGTTGTGTGAAAAGGGACTAAAAAATATCTACCATGCTTTGCGGAAGCCTATTTTGTTTTCCCAGTTCTTGGAAAAATATGAATATTTTATACCGTGAGTATATTTATAAATAATGTATAACTGTCTTATAAATTATTACTATTCTTTTAGGGAAGAGCTAAGCATGAGTTACCGACATTTTTATAGTCCAACAAGTGAATAAAATGCCTCATTTACTACAAAATGAATTTACTACTCATGTTTTTAAGCATGGTTTTAAGAGTAACTGGGACGTATCACTATGCTGTATACTATCTGTAAGTTCAGCCTTGAGTTCTGGCAAATAAAACAGACATTCTAGTTGACTAACCTGACAGAAATGTGTATCTAAATATTTCAGTATCATAACTTGGTGGTGGTAGGCACATCTGAGTTCATTTCCTGCTGGCCACCTTTGCTTTTTAATCAGGTCATTTTGGTGTGAGTTGTCCTATGTTCATTTCTTTTCCTACCTGGAAATTTTGACTGGAGAATTCGGTAATTATTTGGATTTGTTTGTGATGTTGGGGCCTCTCTGTGATGTGCTTGTCCTGCTGGAGGAGTTACTGCACAGCAGCTAGCACAGGAGTGGCATATAGCTGGAAACGTGTGTCACATCTCATGCAGAAGGTGCAGCTGGACAGCAAGATTTCCAGAGGCTGGATACAATGGAGGAACATCAGGCTTAAGGTTATACATAAGAGAGTCACTGTGGACATACTGAGAGAGCCCAAACTGTCCCAGAGGATGGGCAGAGTAAGCCTGCACAAATCTTCACAAGGTGTATGAGCAGTCAACCTGACAGCTCAATGTCTTTTCCTAACGCGGCACACACTGCTCATCTGTGCAATGTAGAAACAGGACTCTCAGCCTTCCTAGAAAACCTAAGCCTATCCTAGGCATGTACAGGAATGTGTGAGGCATCACTGAACTGGAAGGGCTTGTCAGGTCTTCAGGAAAGCGGGTGTATTTGCATAATCAAGGAGCTTCTACGTTTTTGCACAGGCCTACCCTCCAGATCCACAGATGGCTAAATCTCCCTGGACCCAGATGTACTGCAGATGGTGGGCTACATAAATTAGCAGGTTTCTCCACTGGTCATCATACCCCAGGTTTGCATGTGCCTATCTCAGATAATGAGACAATAGACTCTTAGCAGTAGAAAATTCCTTATGACAGGCTTTAGATTTTTTTCACACCACTACCTTGTGTACATCCTGCAAAAGGTCTGATGCTTGTGGGCAAGAGCTACCCTTCTAACTGCAAAATTCTCCTAGGATAATGACTTCTCTTAGTGGTAAACTCAATGCTCTCTTACTGAATGACAAACAAACAAATCCAAAAATACAAATCAACAGATATATCCATGTTAGAATTCCTAGAAGTGTTTGCTAATGCACAGTGCATGGAAAGGGACATAGATAGATCATTTGCACAAATGCTCCATAATGTAAAAAACTTTATCAAACAGATAACATGTTCCCAGGCTATTAATTCAACAGAGGAGGTTATACTCCAGGGCTTTTTAATGCAAGGATTGTTAATTTGAGGTATTTAGTAGAAAATCTCATTTAATTGTCAGTGGACAATTGATAAAACTGTTGTGAAGTTCACTAACAATACTGATGCGGTTACAAGAGCTTTGACAGCTTTTAACTACATTTTGATCAAATCTGATCTTAGTTTTTAACCTCAATATATATGATGAACTATGATTTTGGAGGGGAAATTGACTATTAAGCCATATTCATTCATATTTGAAACTGCAAAACAGCACCTCTTTACGATTTTTTGGAGAGGCTTAAGGATGTCCTCAAACTCATATTAAAACTTAGTGGTTCTGGTAAGTTAGAGAAAAATAAAGGAAATCCTTAGCTCAAGAAGTCTGTCTTAGAAGTCCAGTTTCTAGGCTATTGTTATTCCTCATGGGACAAGCAGAGTATGCAGCAATGTGATGTATTAACAATGGCTGAAAGAAACACCACATAAAACCTGTGGCTTCCAGAAACATTTCAGTCCAAGTATTTACATAGTACTTGGGTATTCTAGTGCAAGCTACCTACACAGGATAAACATGGATAAACAACTACACATGACACGGAATTTTAATTAGCAGAAGTCTTGGTGTAATACTGTAAGATTAAGATAAATAATTTTAATTTTCTCAACTGATATTTGCCTTTAAGTAATACAGAGTCAACAAATATTGCTCTTCAGCTTTTAATACAGTATGTCTAACCATAAGGTAAGTGATGCTTAAATAGATTTAAAATGATATTAGATTTACAACAGTTATTAAAAGGTTTGACCACACGAATGTATCTGCCTCACCTCTGGACATCTATGTGGCATTCCCTGTGGTCCCAGCTAGTTCAGAAAGACTAAGCGATAACAGAGAACATCCTAAAATAATTCAGACTCTTCATATTAAGTTACACTGAAATAATATTACAATGTGGATCTTCTTGTAGGCAGTGGTTTTTAGCCTTTTTGGAAACACCTTCTGATGTGTATGACACCTTTTTGGCTAAAATATCAATAGCAAAAGGCAAAGAGATAAGATCACCTGCACATACAATATAACTGCATGCTCCAGCTCTCCAAATCACAGCTGCAATAGGTTTACCACGAGAACAATCACATAATTGGAAAGAAGGGAATAGATCTTGTCTTCACAGGATAATGGAAAAGAATGCTGGGTTTTATTACGCGGAAGTACACGAACATCTCCCAAATGTCACATCTAGTTCAAACCTAACTTTCACATAGCTGCACTTTTTACTGTCAGCTTTCCCTTTTCCTCATCCCTTGTCTCGAGCATCTTCACTAGAGCAGAACCTCCTATTACAGGTATGGCAAAAATAAGATGGGTATTTCTTTTAATCCTTCAAGAACTGTTCAGTAACAAAAGGAGAGAAACTTACAGATTAAAAACCAAACCAAAACAGAACCAAAAACAAACAAACAAAAACAGAAATAGAAAAGAAAAAAAAGTCAAACTTATTCTACTCTTTTCTGAACACCTTTAATAGCTTTTTTTCCAGAAATTAAGGGGGATTTCCATATGTTTGGAGACTCATTACCAGCCCTATGCCTAGAGAAACCAAACTGATCTGGTAAGCCAATACAAGCAAGTCTAAGAATATTTGCTGTGTTCCTGAAATTCATAAAATTATAGGATTATGATTATGGAATGACACACAACCACTACTAATAAAGGAAACCTTGCAACAAATTGACTTATTTTTTTTTCAATTTATTTTTTGACTTCTCTACTACTTGTTGAATATAATTTGCTATACTTTCCTTTTTATTTTCCCAAACACAATTTAAAATCACTTCTATGAATTTTGTTAGCCTTTTTTTTTTCCATTGTAATTTTTATTCATTCTCCTTGTTCCCTTTGTTATGCTCACTTCCATTCTGTGTTCTTATCTTTATAATTTCCCTTTTGGTAGCCCAATCACATCTTCACTTCCTCTGTCTCCTTCTGCTTAATCCATAATCTTTTCTTATCTCCTCTATTTTTAATTCTCCTCTTTCCTAGGAGTATGATCGTATTACATTTGTCCCAGTCTGTTCTCCTTTCTCTTCTGCTCTACCTTGATACTTTCATTCTCATTTTTGTTTCTTTGGTGCTCCCTCCTCACCTCTCTAAATCTACCTACTGATGTATCTGCCATTCTGCCAGACCTGACATTGAGAGGAAATCTGTGGACCCAACACCTGGAACCATATCTTCTTTTAATAGTGGACTGATCCTAAAAACTTCTCAAGAGAAAATCCAGCATGGTAACAAGAAAAGATTTGTGGTATCTTTTTTGATCTTTGATCTTTTTTGGTTTTGTCGTTGCAGATGGATAAAGAGAGTCCTCGGAAGAAACATGACATGGGAAGAGCCTGTGTAAGACTAAACCACGGGATTTGTGAGCCTCATAGGCAACAACATAACCACTCGCTTACCTTCTGTACAAGGGCAATACATAGTTCAAAGCTGGCACTTCAAGTTCAAAGACACATGCACACACGCACACACACAAAAGAGCCTTTGTGAATTTCAGTCAAAACTTACCCTATCTGTCCTTGAAGTCAACTGCTTATTAGGGCAGTACCAGAAGACCTAACTGGTTTAACTCTTCTTGGGACCCATCACCACGTAGGCAATGGCCTAAGACACACAGAAGCAACTACAGTTTCAGAAATTCTCACATTCTGTCTGATCTTCCTGAGACATAGACTTTAAAGAATTTTAGGGAAATTAGGATTTTAGTTAGAAATAAGCGTTATGGTTGTTGAAGTGAATTAAAAGCTTTGTAGTTAGCTAAGGAAGACTGGGCTTGAGTTAACTTTTTCCAAATAACTTTATGTTTGTCAACTTTATGTTTGCTTAGCTGTGCTTGCAACAGTAAACAGGGAACCTGATAAATAGGTTTAGGGACACAGGACAATTGCAGAGACTTCCCAATCCTGAAACTTATTGGAAGTCACTGTACCTAACGAAATGGGAATTCTACCAACACCCATTTGTCACCATCTGCATTGAAAAGGCAGAAAGTTCAAGGCAATGAAAAGTCATTTTACTTCCTCATTTTAAACCCACTCCTCTTGAATGAGACCACCGACCCATTTCAAAGGACAAAGCATGCTTAATTGCTTTTTGCTAATTACCATACAAAGCGGGGAATGGGATGTACCAAGGTTATGAATATGCATTTGTATTTTGGATATTCAACAATTTTGTAAATAAAATGGCTTTGTGATTTTTTTGGAAGGTGCAGTATGTTTTCGGGGAGCTATCCCACATGCTGCCCAGCGCTGCTTTCTAACTTTAAACTGTTAGAGAGTTTTTGTCCATCTCAGTTGGATATCGGTATTAGGTCGATATTCATATTTTTAATAAAACATTCCCTGGTGCTTTCCCTGGCTCCCTGTGGATGTGAGCACTACCACATACTGTATGCAGAACTTTAGAAAGCTATCGCATTGTAACATAACCAAATTCTACACTACTTCATATTACATATTGAGGTGTTTTTCCTTGACATATTTTGCTTATTTTCCAACATATTTGACTCTGTGTAATCTCATAAAATTATCCCTTATTCTCACCTGTTTTAGAAAACTACAACAGGTGATATATAAAACAGCAGAAATTTGGCTGAAGTGGATTAATCCTAAAATAATGTTTCTCAGTTTTGCAGCTTTAGAAATTCAATAAAGCTAAAATGTCCAAAAATTAGGGAGCTGAAATGACCTGTACTCTTTTTCTTCTATATGAAACATATGAAAACATGTGTTTTAAACAAACTCATCTGTTTAAAGTCAAGTTTGTGAAAGGAATTTATAGATCCACTTACATGGATCTATTGTGCGCTTCAAGAATGATTTTTAACCTTTTGCTTTCTCAGCCCTTTCTGAGGTATGTTTGTCTCCAACACCAGAGCAACAAACATCATGATGCTTTTCATTAAAAAACCCCAAGTCTCCAATCTCTAACAAAATCTGAAATGACGCAAAACTTCAAATAGTTCTGGGTTTTACTGAAACTTCAAGGGAGTCAGATTTTCAATCTTGCAGCAGATTTCCTCTCCTAGAAAGCAGCCTGTACATAGATCTTCCCAGCTATGTAGTTATGAAAATACATCTAGGACTGCACAGAACATGAAGGAAAAATCTGAATCAAATGAGAATTCTAATGTATTTGATGATGATGTAATGGTCAGAGAAGGTGCCAATGATGACAGTTGAACGTCCCTTTGCCTTCCCAGCCCCCTTCATATATTCTCAGGCATAGGATGACAAAGGGAAGTCCACGGGTCACATGAACAGATATTGTTGACATACTATACTGTCTAAACTGCCTTCTCAACCTAATCAAATCACCCAACTTTATCCATCAGTTCCTTACTCAGAGGTTATTTTTTCTCACAGGCCTACTAAAACTCAACTATATTAACCAGCTCTACAAAGAAGAAAGAGTAAATACAAGGTCACAGGTTCCAATGCTTATGGTCTGTCAAACAGCATATAGTGGAGGTAGAGCAAACCTTCAGCACCAAATAGAACATTTAAAATTAGAATAACTGCAGCATGATAATGAACAGTAAAATTCTGCATTAAGTCCTCTGTGGTCTGGGAGACAATTCTTCCAGAAATGCACTGCTTAGAAGAAGAGTATTAGTTTCACAAGGTGGGTCTACACAGACTAAGGATTTGGTGTGGTCATCTTTCTCAGAAGTATCAATATGCTTCAGGGTGTAGGAACGGACTGAGAATTGGAAAGTGGTTCTTGTAAGCTTCAAAATAGCTACAGAGTATAAGGCTTAAAAGATTTATAATAGGTTGAAAAGTTTATAAAATGTACAAAATAAAGCAAACTACTTTAACCATGCTGGTTTTTTTGAAGGGGTCGATTTCCAATTAAACACACACTGCCTTTACATCCCCTGGCTCAGCATTCTGGTTTCAAATATGTTTTTGGTTACATATCCATATTTTTAAATTATTTCTGGTTCTCCTGGAAATGGAATTGTTAAAAATCCAAGAAAAGGGGCTTTTTTCTTTGCTTTTTTTTTTGTTCTCCACATAACTGTTTCTGAAGAAGAGGGTGGTAGCTAATTTTATGGAGAATAAGGAATTTTGCTTTGCTTTTTTCAATAGCAGAAATAAGTCTTCCCTCCTTATCAGCACAGGTTAGACTCCTGTTGGCTAGGTGACATTATATATGCTTGTTATTCTCATTCCTCATGTTAGTGAGGTCTTTTTACCTCATTTAATTCTTTTCACCTGCCTCTTTCTTTCTCTGAGGTGTGTCTAATACTATAAAATGTCAGAAATCTAACAAGTAAGGGATCATCTTTTAAATCATTCAAGGAAACATCAGATCTTTTTACATTTTAATCTATTATGGTAGCTGTTAACTCTAATTTGAACATCACTGCCTCACTGACTGGACTCCATCTATTTCCAAATCAAATTTTAAGAATGTAAAACCTCTTTCAGATAGTTACAGAGAACAGAAAATTCTGGCAGTCTTCTGACCAAGATTTTAGTATTTTGATGTATGAAGCCTTCAATATAAGTAAAACACCTGGATTTAAAAATAAACTCTCATTAGCATGTGGTCAGTAGGTTTTCAAGGCCATTTGTCATGCAAATATCACTTATTTATTCTGCTCTTTGAACCACTGTATTATCATTTTCTGGCACATTCCTTCTTAACACATGCTGAACACAAATTTTATTACTGACACATAGGTGGTGTAAGACATGAAATGTACATGAAAGACAGAAAATGACTGCATGTTTCACCAAATGGTTATGCTTACACAAGAACATGCTGTGAGTGCATGCTACACTGTGCTGTGGTGTGTTATGCTATGCTATGTGTCACATCCAGATTCTGATTCTGCTGACAAATTTACACATGTTCTTTTAAAGAAAAACGTACAGCATTCTTATTAATTCACCTTTCACTCAAATTAAAAGACTTCATATTTGCAATGTGCAATGATTCTTAGATTAAAAAATAATCTGTGTTCTTGCTCCTCTGCTCCAATAAGAGCATTCATATGAAGGAAAGTAAGCATTTGGATGGAAGTGCTTGGCAACCATGCAGTGAGCTCTTTAAGGACTTGAGAATATTTCGGTCAGCAATAAAAAATCAGTTAACAGCAACAACTATATCATGCGAAAGGAAGGCTTTAGTGCGAACAGAAGGAATGAACTGCGTATTATAAAAATGCAAAGTTCATTATTATAAAAATGCATGAATGCAGAGCCAAAAGGTAGAAGTTTTAGGTAGGATTTTTGAAGATTCTGCAAGTGCTGGTAGATGCCCTTTTAATGTAATATGAAGTAATTCTAGACAACACTTGTTAATGAGAAAGCATTATTCTGTCTAACCAATAAATGAGTGAAACCCATGGCCTGTCAACCTATTGCAGTGACTTTGTCTGAAAATGATTAACAGTTCTCAGACTAAATGTATTAGCTGAGTTGCTACATTGGCAATTACTCTAATCTAGCCATCTGTGGAGAAGCAGGAATGAATATTTTATGACTTGTAACTTCCAACACACATTTCTTTTATATTTCTGATTCAAGGCACAACTGATGTGCCTTTGTGCTACTCAGCAATGTTCTGCAGAAATGGTAATGATGTACATTTTAGCAAATGACCAGGCCATTCTACAGCACTTTGGAAAAACAGTTTGCTAGTGTCCACAAATTTTATAATTGGAGAATTTGCAATAGGCAATCTCTAGTAATTAGATGTTTAATTTATTTCCTTTCTCTGTTTATAGATCATCTGTTTGGTGACACATTAATTTCTTGTTCTGCACTAGTATTTTGACAGGAAGGGGAAAAAATAGACTAGCTGCACTTTTTCATCCTGAGTGATTATAAGATATCCATTGATTTTGAAACCAGTGACAACACTGGTGAAAATTGTTCTGTGGTTTGTTTGTTTGTTTTTCCCCAAACAGCTTCTTTGGAAACATTTCTTCACACCATTCTGACCCATTGGAAAGAAGGTCTAAGTACACAATACTTTGGAAAAAGCAGTTGTAAAGGGTACAAAAAATTTCCCAGGCATCAAGGAAAGGAGAAAAAGAAAAGAAAGAAGTCTATCTACTCCTTCTGAATAAAATTTAGCATTGAAACATAACACTTCAGAATGACTTAAACCAAGGATACCGTAGATGAGACGAGATTGAGGGATGCACAAGAACTCTAGAAAAAGAATAATTAAATGCTAGGGCTACAGTATCATGGCAGACCATCTCCTGAGGATGGATGCCTAATGACTTTTGGTTATTGTTATAATCAATTAGACTACATTATTTTAAACTTATTCTAGATCTCAAAGACAGTAAGGACTTGTATGATATTTAGAAAAATCAAGTCCAAACTTGAAAAATCCCACATAAATTGCAATTTTTCTTACTAATTTTTAAAAAAGAATTCCAAGGTAAATTATGGCTGTTGAGACTAAAACTTACATCTTTTTTTTTCTAATCAGATAACCCTATCCTTAAGTAATGGACTCAGGATTTCAGTGGGTGCCCACATGAATGAGAGACACCAGAATGCTCTTGGTGCACATGAAGCACACTGGGTACTCGGGCTACATCAGAGCAGTGTGTCAAGTGTGGGGTTTTGCCCCACACTCTTTCTGCTCATCACTAGTGGGGCAGTAGCTGAAGCACTGGATTCAGGTTTGGGCAGTCCACAAAGGATGAGGAGAAACTGGCAAGCATCCAGAGGAAAGATGCTAAGGTCTGTAGTGGCCTAAGGAGGAGAGTTTGAGACAGCAGTACTTGTTTAACCTTTTGAAAAGGAGTCTAAGGAGTTATCCTATACCTGTCCTATAACCATCTGCAGGGATGCTAAAAAGGTATCAGAGACATTTTTTCTTCACAGGGTGAGGTCCTCTGAAGGGAAAATGTCCAGTAATAGCAGTTTGTGGGCTTCAGATAACAGACTGGTGATGGGGTTGGAGAAAGTTTCTAAACTTTTTGCTGGAGTCCTTATTGAATATTAATTATTGGAGGTTATTGGCTAAATGAGGCTACAGACAAACTTAGCACTGGAAATTCTCCTCTTTGAGAAGAGACTCAGACTTGGGACCTTCAGAGGTCTGTTCCAGTTTATGTGCAATCTGTCATTCTACAGACTCTGTCTTGTGTTCAAGGCAATGAGACAGAGTTTAGTCTCTTGAGCACCAGAAGCAGTGAATCAGAAATCAGTAAACTGACAGTGGTGACTTACATCATGCCACAGATCCCTTCCTGCCATGGAACAGTGTAAGCAAAGCATCAGAGATGGAAACACAACTGCCCTCCAAGTACTGCATCTCCCTTCTGAACTGGGGCATTTTATTATGCTAAAACTCTCTATACTCTTACCCTGAGAATCTGCTGCTCATTAATGCAATATTTTTGGAATAGGATGGAATCCATGTTTCAATGTAAAAACTTCTACATGAATTATTGAATTAACCATGTAATGCTATACAAATAAACTCTATGGCAGAGATAGTTACAAAGATATCTTTCCTTCCTTCCAGTGTATATTTTCAAATGATCTCTGTGCCTTGAAAATTCCACAAAAAGTCCAGGACCCAAAAATTTGTGTGAATTGGAAACCAGAAACATTTCTGATCAGATCACTTTGAATATTTCCTTTTGATCTTGAAACATTTTCAGGAAAGTTCTTCTTACTTTCAACATTTCATGCTAAAAATGATGCACCTTGAAACTCCAGGGCTTTGAGACAACTTGAGGCTCACTTCAAGAGGTGGTTGCTGGGCTGTGTTAAAATAGTATTCCTTTGTGAAAATAAGAAAAACCTGCGAGGAGCATTAAAGCATCAAATTGACCTCTAGGCAATTGCACAACGGAGTGACTCTGTGCTGAACCTGCAGGCTCAGGGCCACAAACGTTACCCTCTGCCTGTCTGAAAAGCATTTTTTAGTTCCTGAGTATTTGCTGAGTATTTGCTGAGCAATACAAGTGGTAAAACATAAAAAGTAGTGGAAAACAGAATACTCAACAAAATATTTTTCTGGTGTTTGTAAGGGGCATAATTGGAGATTCTTATTCTTCTTCTTCCTATTATTGCTCCTGTTCTTATTCCTATTTTATAGTGCACTTATTCAGGAAATTAGATACTCCTGAATGACTGAGAATGATGGCATATTAGGAACAAAACCACCTGAGACTTTTGGAATTATCTGACATATTTAATGACCTCATTTAGTCTCAAATTTTATAGAAGAGACTGCCACCGTTATAGTTTATTTGAAGGGAATGCCATTTTCTGTGTCTTTAATATGTGAGAACGAGTTTAAAGCTTCCCTTTGTGAACAGTATGTGTCCCCAAATATCTGGAAGACCTATCAATGCATTGGAGAAAGACATAGTTAAAGCAAAGCAAAATAAATAAGAGGAAATGACAAGCCTAGCATGTAAAACCAGGCAGGTTTAAAAATAAGAATAAAATCTACTTTCAGCACTATTGTTGAAGGGCAGGCTGTGACATAAAAAGTTATCAATTGTTTACGAGTTCCTAAATCTGTTCTGTTTTCCAGAGCAGATTCTTTTTTTTTTTTTGTGATTAACTAAAAATTGCACCTTCTGACTCTCCCACAAGGAAAATTCAAAATTGTGATGTTGTCAATGTTTTCCCCCACTCCTCATGCTTGCTACTGGAATATGGTAACTAAAGTCATATATGCATGACTGCACAGACTCCCATTTGGATAAAAATCCCTTGGCAGCAATGCCCTGTCATGCACAGGATGGAGGATCTACATTGCTCTGCTCTAAATAAGGGTAAAGAAAAGCAGAAGAAACTGGCCATCTGTTTGGCTGACCCAACAAGGCAGGTGGTCTTTCTCATCCATCTGGTCAACTTCCTAATAACTAGAGGGTAGGCAGGACTCAGTCAACCTCTTTTAAAGCAAGGAAAAACGAAACATTGCAGAAACATTCTGGATGTCACTGAACCAAGATGGACAAATCTTATTGGCAGCCTTCTTTTTGAACAATTTTTTCACATTTCTATTTTGAGGAAGTGCTGTGAGATCCAACAATTTTTGTGTTTATAAGAGAGAGAGGGAGGGAGTGGTTAAATGGTCAGAGTCTCTGTCACAGAGGAAAGTGAAAAGGAGGATTCTTACTTCTGTGTGTGGGGCACACTGCAGAAAGAAACCAGACAAGAGAAATTCTTCATTTTCTGTAGATGTCTGAAGAAGTCAGGCATGCATTTGACTTGAACCACCAAAGACTATAGTTTCATCCATCAGTCACTTTTTAAAAGATAAGCCTCTTGACCAAATCCAAATTAAGTTAAATCTCTCAAAAGAGATTTATTTTTAAGATAAGATTTTGCCACCAAAATGTTGTGCTGTAAACTGCAAAAGCTCACACTTTTCTTTCAAATGCCCTCAAAACAACTTCTACTTACGCCACAATTTTATGTATTTTCATGATATGACATTTTCAAGCATGCCTTTTTGTTGCTGGTCAAGCTAGAATTAGATTATACTATCTTCACCTGCTATGGAAGCTCCCAGACATGCAGCCACTGCTTATGATACACACATTTTGTGCATATCTACATAGTGTTCCCTGAGAAAAAACAATATAACTGTGATATTCTAAAAACAATAGGCCTGTAGTGAGTGGAATTCATGCAGTGGTATTGAAGGCTGAAAGTGGCAGATAATTTTAATTTAAGCACCAATTGTATTCATCATACAGAAAACATTATCAAGCATGAATAACATTCTAGGTTATGTTCACCCAACTGGGCCTGCCTGTAATTCCTTGTCATCTGATGTCTGAGAGCTAAATTCTTGCCCTAGTCTCATTCCAGTTTCACATGTCTACGTTACAAGAAGTTTCACCATTCCTCAAAATTGCATGTTTAAAGAGAGTAATTAACAGAAAGGCTGCATATGATCACTTTTGAAAAACTAGATCTGATTGCATTCCTGAATAAATCTTATGGTGGTACAACACTGATATTTGTTTGAGAGACCAAAAATGGAATTGAAATTAAGTCTCCATCTCTAAGCATGTGTATACTACATCAAGCATCAAGTGTGGTTACGCTACAGAAATAATACTAGTATTGAGATATCATATTTTATTTTATCCATGAAGAAATGCTTACTTAGGTGGCTATTTTGTCTTTTAGGTAGGAAAGTGGTACGTGAAAAGAAAAAAATATAACTCTGAGAAAAAAACTTGGAATTCAGTCTGGTCATGACATGATATCATCAGTGTTGCAAAAGATGAAGTGGAAGGAACACCTAACTGCTTAACTCAGCTTCTTGCTTTGGCTAATGACAGCTGCCTAGGAGAAACTAATAAACACAGTGCAAAGATATAGTAGCACTTCTGTGGAACACTCCCACTGCCTGTAAATATCAGTGTCTCTTCAACTGGCAAAACATTTATAATAAAATGCTCTCCCTTATGTTTTGTCACCCTTTTCTTTTAACTTTACTAGTTTCACCGTATTCTTTACTGAATGAAGGAGAACTTAACTGTACACAGTTCTAAAGAAGAGAGGCTACCATAGGCCTAAGTAGAATCTGAACCTCAGCAAATACTGCTTGAAACTTAGCAGAAACAAATCCAGCTATTTGTGCTGTGCCTTTACCTACTGCACCCTATAACAAAATTCCATTATCTTTGTTCATCATTATTTGCTTTCCTTGGCTCATGGTCACCATAGACAGTAGAAAATCTCCCCCAGATATGTAGAATTATTGCTTCTTTATACTGAGTGGTTTTTGCAATTATAAAACAACACAAGCAACATGTTACTCACTTGTATTTATCTTCTGAAGTGAAATGTGCTTTTCCAGGTGTCTACGAAGCTTCACCTCTGCTCCATATTTACCAGTAGTACCATTGTCAGCCAGAATAAAATGAGAATGCATGCTGTTCAGCACTGTCAGCTTGCTCATGGGATTGGACATCGTCTGGTATGGTCGGACCACCTGCATTTTAGAGACAGAGCAAAAAGAAGGCACACTAAAGACAAAAGAGCCTCTGAATTAAATCAGTTACAAGATACGAGCTGACAAGATGAAACAAGAAAAAAATCAAAATTAAGGTACTGAACTTGAGTATTACTGTCTTTTATTTTAAAGTAGAAAATGACCTTAACACTGCCCTTTCAGACGCAGACATGGCTTAAAGGGTTTTCCATGGCAATCCATTTCAATAGTATCAATGTCTACTGCTTCCTTCAAAATCCAGTGCTCCAAAGGCCCAGGCGACTATACTCACACACTGTATACACCGTCTGCTGCTGACTGTCTAGAGCACTGCTGTTAAATCTCACCTTGCCCTGACCAAATTTTTTGATTCTTCCTTCACAGAGCCCACCCAGCATCATGCTTCCAGTGTTGGCTCATCCAGAACCACCAGCACAGGAGACACACAAATACAGGGGAGTTCCACATCTTGTACACATGGTATTACACCACATTTTCAATTTTCTTGGAAAAACTATTGGCCCACTCATAGCATCAGTAAAAGGGCAGTTGTTTCTGTTCATAACAGCTTTAGAAAGTTTCTGTTCAATGGGGAGTTTGCTTCACTTCCTTCGATTGGATTTGATCAGGAGAAACTGTGCAGCAGACTGAGTAAATTGCCCCAGAGTTACCCCACTCATATCCACCAGACAGACTAAATAATAGCATGGGGCCACATTTGGCTTTGGTGAGTGCCTATTGACACAAGGAATACTGCACTAACATGGCAAAAGAATTGGTGCTCTGTCAAGGCATCCTGACTGATACTTCAAAGGTTTTTTAGCAATGCTATTCCCTGCTTTTTTTTACATATGTCTTGTCTTTTTGGAGAGACAAAACTGAAAATCTGTAAAATGAAGCCCTAGAAATGCTGTAATGAGTTGTTAGAAAACTCAGCTGGGCTATCATTCATTTGCAAGGAATATCCTTCAGAGTTCTGGCATGGTTCGTTTTTCAGGTCTTGTGCTTTTAATGCACAAATATGTATGCTCAAAATTTGACATAAATGCTTGCAGACAGAAATATAATAAGTTATTGATTTATTCATAAGCTTTTCTCTCTCTGTAATTCTAAAGAGATCTCTAACTGAGACACAATTCTTTAAAAATAGTGTGTTAGCAATTCTTTAGCTGGAGATCTCTCTGTATACATTATTTTCCCTTGTGAATGTCTGCCTAACTTTGATCAACCTTTAGCCAACACAAAGAAATACACAAACTTCTTTTGCTGTTATAAATTGTCATGCAAAGGGTACTCTGTAAGCTCTTCATCCTGCAGAAGGGAAGGAATAGGTCTGAGAAAACCTAGAGGGCAGCTGGCCAACAGCAGGGCAGTACACTACACTCTGTGAGAACAGGTGATATCTCTGGTTTATTTTTTTTTATGCTGTTTCTTTGGTGCCTTAGTCATAACAATTTATTCTACAACTGCATATGACTTAACAAATACCAGTACACTGCTGGAATATGTTTAATAGCTAGCTTCTACAGATAGAGAAAGCAAGTACCCCATGCTACTGTCAGAAAGGAAAGGCACGTTCTTTCTCACATCCCTAAGAATCAAAAAAAATCAAATTACAACAGTGCAGATCTTTTAAACTGATACCCACCCCATCTCTCAATAAATGGACACCAGCAAGGCCTTAGAGTAGAGGAATGCCTTGAGTTGCCCATTCATTGTATGAGTACAGGCCCCTGCGCAGACAATTCTACTGACAGCTTGTGGTTTGTTCCTGAGACCCACAGCTCAAAACCTCCTAACTGTGACAGCTTGATCTGCAGTTCTGATGAATTGCAGTACTGAAGCCTTCATATATTAACTCAGTAATGGTGCTGCAGAACAGATTAGAAGGCTAAGATTTTATTCTGCATTTAGCTGCAAGGTGAGTTACATTGTTAATAAATTCTATGGATGTGAAAATGAGACTACAATTATTTTCAATTGAATTGTTCACAGCATGCAGAATTCAACATCTGAATTATTTTTTTTAACAAAAAAATTTCTTAAACCACACTGTTAGACTCTTCCTGAGAAAAGGAGAAACAAAATCTTCAGGAAGGTAAGAACATTATAGGCTTTTTGGCTACTTCCTTGAGGTTGCTTGCCCTTCCACAGCACTCAGCAGATTTTTGATTTTTGACTCTTGCCATTTCCAGTCCTCTGTTCTTTTCAACTCCTTGCATTTTACAGGCAAGTTAAATAGCTGGAAAAACTTTGAGTTTATGTTGAGTGTCTTCTCATCCTCTTTTTACAGCCATAGAATCATATGACAGTATGGGCTGGAAGTGACCTTAAAGATCACCCAGTCGACCTTAAAGACCCCCCACCATGGGCAGGGACACCCACCACTAGACCAGGTTGCTTGAAGGCCCATCCAACCTTGCTCTGAGAACACAGAGAGTAGGGAATAATGTGCCTTAATGGCTTCCTCGGCAGAGCTGAAAGGAGTAATTTCTGCTCGACAGTCCCTCCAAATACAGTTTAATGAATGTGACAGCAGCCATGCTGTGAAGAAGTACTCATGCTGCATGGGTTGAGGGAATTCTGTCAATAGGTGAGTGGCTGGGCAGACCTCAGCCCTTGCAGGTGGCAGCAAGCTTGAATCAAAAGCATTGTAGTTCTCCCTAGATTCCCTGTAGGCACATGACACTCAGCATAGAGACAGCACTTGCAAATTCTCTCAGGGTAACTCACCATGACAACAAGCCTGCAAGTGCCATGTGAACCAGTGCATGAATCTGAGCAGTCTACGTGGAGGTAAAGAATTTGAGACAAACAGTGAGGTTAAAGCAGTGATAGAAAGAGGTGCATGCTTTGTTTCTCAAGAACTAGGAGCTGCTGTTCAAATCAAGCCATTTCTGCAACCCTGTTGCTCTGCAGCATACCAGGGAAGACAGTAGTTCCTGATTTAATTCAGAGGCTCCTGGAAGTATTGTGGTTCAAATTCTCCCCATATGCTACAAATATGCCAGTCCTTATCTTTGCCTCTGGTGCCCTACTGAAGTGACTTGGAATTAAACCCAAATGAGGATGGAACAGACCCTGAAAATAAAGATGTGTGCTACAATGACTTACAAAGTGTACTGTTTGGGCAGGGAGAATGGCTCTGTGTGTAGGAAGAAATTTGTTTATAATCACAGTTTTCTACAAGACTGAGCAAGCCACTTTACCTTCTCAGTTCTATCAGAAAATATGGGGAAACTAATTCTTTTGTGACCTTTGTTTTTAAATTAGAATCTGAGAGTGTTGAGAGTTGCACTGTTTTCTGCTACATTACTTTTATAGCACTGGATATATGCGTCTTTACATATGCGTCTTTAGGGATCTTTAGTCATCACAATATAAGAAATAGCAAACAGCTTTAACTTTGTCAGTTTTCTTTATGGCTCTGAGGAAGTCCTCCCAGGATTCCTGAAAGCTGACTGACTTGGAAGGGCTGGTAAATATAATTAAACCCCTCAGCTATGGCTTCTGCATCTGTAAGGCCGGGCATGGGCTGAAGCATAGGCAGAGGACACCTCTGCTGAGCATGCCTCACTTGCCATGAGGCACAGGGAGGCCACATACACTGGGGCAGCTCCCCCTCTGCACCCCATGTCCCTCCAAATCCTGTGACTACGACGGTCTTCTGCCTCTATCTGATGCTGGAAGTCTATGTTTTTGTAACTCTTCATTTCTGATTATAATTTAACTAGACATAGTGCATATAGGCATAAATCCACATTGATGCCAGAATTCACTGTCTTTTACTACCAGTTGACTTTTTCCCCCCCTTTGTATAATCCTTTGTGGCCTTTGTTTCTTGCTTAAAGATGATTCATTTTACATGCTTATGTTACTATTTACATTTCCCCTTCTCGGTTCATTTCACAGCATTCACCCCTAATGAGCCAGTCAATATAGCACACTTTGATTTTTAAAAAGCTTCCAAAACAGCTTCCTCACCAAATGCTTCTAAAGAAACTGCATGCATTAAATAAGAGAGAAAGTCCTTTGAGGCATAAGTAACTGAGGAAAGCTGGGGGGAAGGGTGGGAAAACAGCGAGAAGGAAAAGGTAATTTTTGTGAAGACTCTTACTAAGAAGATTTAGTGACACAAATGGCTACCTCAAGGTGTGTTATATTCTGTTCAACATAGGTGTAAGGGATTTGTGATTAATTAAAGGGTAAAAAGCTTACAAATATTTCATGAAGACTAAAGTCTTCATAAAGCAGCTTGATGAGGCAATAAAGTGGAAGATGAAATTCATTACCAGTAAGCGTAAAGCAGTATCATTTACATTTACATTAGAGATGGATAAAGCCAGAAGTGCTTCAGCATTATATTATGCCATTGATCAATAATTTTATAAAACTATTAAACAGGGGCCAGGAGGTTAAGAGGATAAATTTTGTCTATCAAGGGCACATTTTGAAATAATTTTGTCCTTATTGATGACCCTGTAATTGCATCAGTAATCCTACTGATATACTTGTGTCTGTATTAATAGAAGACCCAAATTAGTTGTAATTTTACAGTAAACTTTTTTCATTTTCTATCTGATGATCAGAGTAAGTATTAATTCTTTTATGATTTCATCAGAAATGTTTTTTTTAAAAGTTGTTTACTTTCAAAATAAAATTACAGTACAACTTCTTGGTTTCCTGTTAAATGGGAAGAATATTTAGAGGAAAGTTTTGCTTAAGGAAATCAGAAGTCAGGGCAGCTGCTCCACTTGGCTTGGACACCTGGGAAATCAATTTTTTTTAACCTTTTTCTGCAAAAGGCTCCAGATACCCTTAAATAGGCAGTGACTACCTGAGAACTGAGATAGCTTTGCAACAGGAGGAAAAAAGTAATAAAGGAATATCAATGTTCCAAAATTAATGGCTAACTTTATGTTTTTCTTAACTTCTTCCTACTGTGTTTCCAGAACCCCATACCTAATCACTAAAGACTATTTATTTCAAAATGATGTGTACATTACACTTCTTTAAGAAGATACAACACATCATTGTGCTTAGCTTTTTCTGCTAATTATCTTCTGCACTGCACCTCAGAAGAGTTCATCTGTGATTCAGAATTACTGTGGCAAAGTCCAATCCTGCTTCTTTGTGTGGTATTAGAGTAAAAATCTCCATGCTAATATAGTTCCCCCTAACAGCTATACTTTCATAGTGAATTGCAATAAACTCCAGTTGGATAATTTTCTTTAAAATCATTGTAACTCTTCTGACTTAACAGATACTTCCGCCTTCTTCTCCTTCCCAACTTGGTCATGGACACAGAATAGAGAGAAGAATGAGTTAGACTAATGAAGACAAGACAGAAGTTCTTTATGCAGATTGAAAAGAGTATCTCTTCCCCTCATAGTTAGTCACTGGTTCTCAGACAGATTTCTTCGGCATGAAAGAAAAGTGAGAAATAAAACAGGTTCAGAAAAGCTTCAGGTAACAAATAACCAGCACAGACAAACTATTCATGTATTTCCTGTATTAAAGTAGAGTTTTAAAAGAGAAGAGTGGTGTGAAAGAAAAAGAGAAACTGTGCAGCCCTGTCCTTCAGAAAGTGGCTGAAGATAAATTATTTGAGGTCGCTCTTATCTACAAAACCCAGTAACACCTTTCAAAATTGCATCAGTATGTAAAAATGTATGGGAGAGAATATATTCTAAGGAGGATAGCCTGCAACTTTGAATTTAACCAATGCATTATAGTATTGTTTAAAAATAAACTAGATTTGAAGCTTTGCAATCAGTGTTTTCTTAAGCACTTTTCTGGGTTCATAGAGTTCTAAGGATGAAGCTTTGATATATTTTCAAGGATAGCTTCTAATGAATTGCCCTTATAACTTATTTTTAAAGAACACACAGTGCAGGAATTTTTATTGCTGTCATGTCAAAACTCGCCATCAACCCTAATGGAAAACTTGTGTATATATTGACTTTTTGCTGCAGACAGTAATTCTAAGAGGAATTGCTAAGTGAGGGATGGAGAGGAGAGGAAAAAATAACTGGAAGATTTATAGATACTGGAGGTCATCTATGGCTATATAGGTCTTACATCTTTGCCAATCAGATCCTCTTGATTTTCCACAATGCCCCAGGGAGCAATCCCAATGGTGCAGATCTTCCCTCGAGATTTTGAGGCGTGATCTTTCAGGGCATCTCCAACATGCCGAATGACCCCTGGCAAAGAAACAGCATAACACACAAATCCATAATTATGTCTTTTTTGTTCAGTTTCATATGGATTAAGTATAGGCTTGTTTTTTTAGGGAATACCTGCGCCTATCCTTACAATTAAGTAAAGCTATGAATACATTCCTATTTCTTATTATTAATTTCTGTGAATCTATTTTATTGAATCCAAAAATTGCTAAATGAAGTAATAAGAAAAAAATACACAGCTTTAGAAAAAAGAGTGGAAATGTTGACAGTTGACTGAAACTTATTTACCTGCACTTGTGCTCACATGTGCATGCAAGCATTTGTGTATTTCCAAGCACAGAAGGAAGCATAGGAATTAATTGTGCTCCCCAACCCCCCCAACTCCCTCAGAAGTGCAGCTTGTACACAAATGCTCCAATCAAGGATGGAAATGTGAAAACATCATTATGCTACTCTGTGATGACACTGTTTTTCCACCCTTTTCAAACAAACTCAGTCGCCTGAGATAGCTTCCAGCAGAGTATTAGAACCCACCCTGGGAATCAGTGAGAAAACAGAAATTAGTACAGAGACAATGGCTGCTCTACAGCACTCTTCCAAGTGCTGCTTGCTTACTCTAGACTAGCTTTGGCATTGTTTCAGTGGTATCTCAGTACAAAGGACAGGTGTCATTCCTCCTTCCTTTTAATAAAACAATCTTTTAAAATCTGTCTGTTAACAACTATTTTTAGGATATGGCTGCACTGAAGCAGACCTGTGGGTTTGCTGCAGATGTTACCTGATTCTCAGTTCCAGAGGTTCCATATTGTTCAAATTTCACAATTTCAAGATGACTGAATAAAAATTACAGTCACACAATTGTTAGGATTTTGGTTGTGTTTTGTGAACTGTAAATGATCCAGGGTAAGAAAACTCCCCACGGCGTAACAGATCCTGTATGTCCTCAACTCTAGTATTCTTCCTGTGGTGGAAAGTTAAAGAAACTCCAACCCTGTACCTGCTATCAGCTATAAATTAAGCTATGATCCAACAGCCTAAAGGATTTAAAGCAGAAAATCTGTCCAGACTGCAAATATTTTTGCTGTTTAGAATAATCAACTTTCAGCATGACATGAATATTCAGAACAACAGTCATGTTTATAGCCAGGTATACTCTGTCTCTCCCACATCCCGGATTCTCAGTCCAACTTCAGTATTTCAGGACTTTTCGGTTATAATATTTCTTATAATTTCAATTATAATTTTCTTATAATATAAGAGAAACCAAATTTTAAAATTCATCTTCAACAAAAGAGACTGTACCAAGAAATTCTAAACTTTTATGATTTCACAAATAATTTTCAGATATGCAGTTTGAAAACTTAGTCCCAGAGCAAGCAGCTGCTTTACTCCCGAAATTAAAGACAATGAGAGATTACTGATATTGCCAAACTGCTTCTGGAATTGCATGTTTTTAAAACAGCAGAAAGCCACTTGAACTACATTGTTTTGTCTAGGTAGTTTCTGATTAGAGGAAAAACAGTCCTTTTCAACAATATTTATGATGACTTTCCTGGTTCATTTGTATTGTTTTGGCATTTGCAACTATGAGAACTATTTGAAAAATGGCAGGAAGCAGTTGTGCATTTGCCAAGTGCAAGTGTTACTGTCTGTCCTTTAAAAAAAAAAAAAAGAAATCTGTAGTTTGATTTCTATAGTTGCTGCGGTAAGCCACTGCATTAAGTGTACAACATGTACATTTTTCTGACATAATTTTTACGTAAAATTTACATCTGCCTTTGCCATCATCATGACAAGAGTATCTGACAACTAATATTATTACCACCACAGTGCACAGATAACATTAACTTGACTTTATTCCTTATTATGAAGAGATGTGGGGCATTTGTGTCTATTTATCTAACACTCTAAGCTATTCCTTCTTGCTCTCTTCAGGCACCAAACCTGCCAGAGTTTGAGAAGTGTTTGGACAACACTCACAGACACATGGTGTGATTCCTGGGGCTGTCCTGTGCAGGGCCAGAAGCTGGACTCTTTGATCCTTATGGATTGCTTCCAACTCAGCATATTCTATGATTTTGTGCTACTTGTATTGCTGCTGTGATAAAACTGAATTCTTTTTTAAATTTGATGTATTCTGGAAACCAAGTCCAAGACTCTTATTAAGCTTTTATATTCAAACATGTAGGAGTTGATCCACCATGCACTAAAATTAACACACGATAGAATGATTACATGGCTTTCCAGAGACAGTAAGAAGATACACTCTTACTAAAGTACAAAATTATAGCTTTGTTACTGCAGCAAATGAGACTGACATAAGAATTTACAAGTTCATGTCCTACCTCAAAACTTTCTGCAATTCTCCCTAGAGAATTTCTCTAGAGAGAGAGTTCTCTCTAGAACTTTTTTGACTTTCCCCTGAATCTCTCCCCCTTTCTGCCTCCTTCAGGGAGGGTAACTGAGATGTCAATGCTGTAATTTTTGTCTAGGGACGTATGTTTTGCAGCTTATTCCCAAAGTGTGCATGCTGCCTACTAGCAGAGCTGGGCCAGCTGCTATCTTGGATCCCTAGGACACCTGTTAGGTGTATCACAAATGCTCTTTGACTAGAAATGGCAGATATCGCTCTTGATGAAAATGTAACAGCAAAAATTTAGGCTGAGCTCTCTGCAAGTAAGGAAGAACTTTCCCACCACATCCAAAACCCAGATTTTTTTCTCATTTAATACTTTAGGTCACCTAATTAAATAAAATAAAGGTCCTTTCTGGATAAAAATGTTTTCAGTTTTGCGTAATAAGAGTTGGACTTCTTTGATTAGACCCCACAGCTTACGGTTGATCTTATAAAGTCTTCCTTGGTGATATACTAATACAATTGCCATTCAAGAGGCTTTATTTTCAGTTCCAAAGTGTGTTTTTCACAGTTTAGCAACCTTTTATTTTGTTTTATACCAGCTTCCAGGTTGGTATGAACTTGGCATTTTCTTGTTTTCACATAGTACAGAAATGACTAACAAAATAAAACACAGAATGACTTTCTAATCTCATCATTCCTATTTTCTTTTTCCTTTTTTTGTGATGAAGTCTCCTAGATGCCACTGTACTTCTACTTCAATGTTGCTCTTACCTGTGTTTACCCCTCCAGTGAATATCCATGCTCCAGTTGTCATTGCAGCCTTAATAAGTCCTTTTCCAAAGACTTGTTTGAGTTTTGGCTGAAGTTCAAAATTCTGAAGGCCCCCATGCACAGAGATGAGAAGTTTGGGGAGCTCAAGTTGCCACTCTTTGGTCATCAGATGCAGAAGAAGGTCAGGCTTTGTGTCAAAAGACACACGTACATACTGCAGAAACAAGGGCAATAGTAGCGAGTAGAGAAAAAAAGATTGCTTATACCCACTGGTTTTTAATGCACATTATCTGTGCCCAATAGATCAGGTTTTTTACAACAAAACCAGTAGCCATTTGCTAACCTGATGATTAGTTTCCTAGTTAAGAAACAAGGAACAACAGAATACTTGCAATTCACAGGCTGGATCATTTTCTCTACTTAGGAAATTAAGACATTAATTGGTTCAAAATCCTAGTAATCCTTGAAATATAAATGCCTGCAATTTATAAAGTCAAAAACTGGACCAAAAAATGAAAGGGGTGACCTAGGTAGTCAGGGTCACAACTGTGTATTTACTTGTACCTCATTTTCAAATTAACGAAGTCAAACCCTCAAAAGGTATGAAATAACAGATAAAAACTCAGTTCTTCAAGCATACAACTTTAAACTGAGCAAGACTACCAAAATTCCAGATGAAAGAATGTTAACTATGTATGATTTGTAAAGGTTCATGATCTTGCCTTAGAAGACTAGATCCTAAAAGGGCTGTGAAATAAATTCATGCATTTCCTGTTGATGGCTGTTCTGTGCTACACATGCAGCAATTTGTGCCAGGGGAGATCATGCCCATCTGTGTGTGCTCAAAGATAACTACCTTCAAAAATTCTACAGCACTACCATGTCACACAAATACCTGTCTCTCTCTGCCACAAACCTTTCTCCTGCTCTTTCTGTTGCTGTTTCACAAAACCTGTGACAGGGCAGGTGATACTTTTTCATTTCTAGTTACATAGCAGAAACAGCAAAAAAAATCTTTTTATAGCTGCTAAGATGTGGAAGGATCCTCTTAATAAAATAAAATAGGTTGCAGAGAGCATTCATCTGTCAATCTTCTGATTGAATCAATGCCTGTAGAGCAACTACAGCAGTCTTTCCCTTGATGGATTGTCAGCACAGACATCACCTCTATACCTTTGTCTTCAGCCTGAGGAATACCTAGTCCTAAGGTATTTGTTTATTGTAGCATGCCAGGTGATATAAAATCCATACATATTATGTAATCAATGTGTCCCTTTTTGACACCTTTAACCAGTATTTCTTGCCAAAAGTTTGTTCTTTTTTGGAAATACCATATGATAATAAAGTGGATTCCTTCCTAGTTGAATAGGAAATAAGGACTTGACGTTTTCCAGAGAAAACTGCTAATAGACAGATGTTTTCAAGTATGGCTTGTTGCACAGTAAACATCTACTGTTAACATTTCTGGAAGTAGAAGACTGTTTGCACAATTAGTTGCGGGGGCACAGCCAAACTGAAAACTAAGCAAGAACTTGGGAATGCACATTCACCTCAGTGCATCAGTAATGTTCTCTGCAGCATCCAGGCAAATTCACAACAGCCACTGGACACAAAAAACCCACAGTATTCATGTCTGTCAAGCTCATTAATACAGATGAAGCCACTGCCTCCTCAGTAGCTACTCAGTCAATTTCCAGCATCTTGTATGGCACCTGATCCCACTGACTAGATTGAGACATTAATAGTTTTGAAATTGGGATTTGAGGGTTTTCAAAGTTTTAACACACCAGAGGAGGTATAAGATGAATGATCCTTATTCCCATTTTTATGTCTTAAGGGAGATCTGGGGCTGCAAAGGGCAACTGGAGGCATTCATAGACAACATCCTTCATAGGGCCAACATGAAAACTGTTGGTCAAACTATAGGGTCTTTGGTTTAGAATCACTGGTACCTCACAGAGTACCTTACTCTGCTTTTTGGTGAAGACAGACTGCAAGTCTTAACAAGATAATTAAGGTGAATTCATACTGCCAATGACCATAAAAATATGTTGAAAACATGACATTGCATCATCTGAGATGATATTAAGATGAAAGCAGAAATAGCATCAGATGCGTATTATCTCACCTGGACAGTGACTACATTTTTCTTGGATATTTTTTTGATTGTTTAGTTTTTTTTAAAAAATACCTCAGAATGCGTGATTTCACTATTCCTACCTTCTTAAGTCTATGTCTCTTATACATGAAGAAGACCTCTGGATTCCAATAAATATAAATCTATAAAGTGAATATTCTTGCATTTATTTGAAATGTAGACAACTTGTATGGGAAGCAACTGCTTGCTTTTTATAGTGCAGGCAAACCCCCTATATACATAGGATAAATTTACTTTACAAAGTGGAAATTTAAGGAAAATAATTATCTAAGCTTTTTTCATGTAAGTTAAAATTTAAATAAAGTGAGATAGGATTTACTGGTTTAGAAATTTTTGGCAATGATGCCAAACATGTTTTTTCTTTTGTGCATAACATTCAATTTCTATGATTATTTGAATAATTTTTGGTCTTACAGAGACAATTTTTAGTTTGGCATGCTTGAATTCACTCTTTTGCCATTACTTAATATGTTAGCTAGTAACTAAAAGAGAATTTTGTCCTATTTTTAAAAGTTTACATTCAATTATAATTCACACCTTTAAGGCCACTTCTGCCTGTAACAAAAATTCATGTCTTCCAATCTTGTAATAGAATATTTAGCCCTAACAGTTTTTGCTTAGAATGTTGCTAAATGCTAATGAGTATTTCTGCTGTTCCTGAATTGTCGTGCTATAGCCTCTAGAGGCAGATACAAAGTTTGAATCTAAGCCAAACCACTATGCTGCTGTGCTATGAAATTCCATGCCTAGTGTATCTGTCAGCTGTAGAAACTACCAGTTCTAATGGGAAATGATTTCGCCCTTTCTTTATGGGAGAAGTATATGGAAGGATGCAAGAATTGAGTTTTTACATGTCAGTAAAGCAGGGCAAGTTAGGAAGCAAAAGTACAGTTCTGAATCACAAAATCTACAGGCTGACTTGACCCCAGCATCAACACAGAACATGAAAGGACAAAGCATCAAGCTCCAGCTGTAATGCTCATTGCATCCCTAGGCTAGCACAGTGGCAGTCAGCAGGAGTGTGTTTGTTGCCAATTGTTGTTTCACGTTTTTTGTCAAGTGTTCTCTAAATCAAACCTATGTCCACCATCAGTCAAACAGACAGACACTTCCAAGTTTGACTCCAGTGCCCTAGGGCAAAAGTCAAAGTTCCTGAGAAGTGGAATTGCTACTATTTACTTAAGCTCAGCTGTCTCATTAAAGTACTTGGTGAATGATTGCAGATGAGAGTGTCAGTGAATAAATTAAAGAGACTCAGAATTTTGTTGTATTTCTGAAAGTAAATATATTCAGACAACATTTTGTGATCTGCATTTTAACATTGCTCCTGTGTTTCTTTTCGGTAACTTTATTTTTTGGTGAATCTTTTAAATTTCTATCACTACAGATATGTCTTCAAATTAAAGACTGGTTGCCTCAGAATGTGATCCTCACAAATTAGATGTAATTCTCATTGAATTCAACAAAAAGCCTCCTACTTCAACTGAAACCAGATTGGTTCTGAATAAGTTATTTCTTCTTAACACCTTAAGGCCTAATCCAAGTTCCACTAAACAACCACTGAAATAACCCTCATTGATTTAAAAGGGCTTCAGATAAAGGCTTTTATTCCAAAAAAAAAAAAATCCTATCTCTTCTTTTTCTCCATGTAGAGCATCATCTTTCAAATTCTGTAAATATTTTTTAAGAGTTTACTATAACAGAAACAATGTTTGCTGCCTTTTCATGGTTTATGCAAGTTACAGGATTACCTTTTTTTTTTTTTCCTCTCAAAAGCCCTGATGACTTTTTGGCATTCTTTTAATACAGTTTTTATAAAACTCAATGCATTTTAAACCAAGAAAAATACCTTTTTCTGTGAATGACTTCCAAATATCCTTAATAAAGTTTTAAGGCTCTAAATATTAGCAACTTGGTCTAAGTAACTGTTAATGTTCATTGGAATTCCACTGATGTTCTTTCATGTTACTGTGCACCGTAAGAAAAGCAGATAACACTGAAGTAAACTTCCTTTCTTTTGCAGCTGCAAACATATTTTAGGATTTTACTCTGCATATGAAATGTATGATTGAAATGCATTCAATAAGGGGGAATCTGTTTAACTCACGAAAGGCTTTTCAAACAGCCATCTTTCATTTAACCCTGAAAACCCATGATGAAAGAAACTTTAGTTCAGCAAAGAGCAATCCTTTAAAGTTGTTTATGGACAATCCAAGCCCACCAATTAATGAGAGGGGTGTGTATGTGTGTGTGTGTAGGTGTGTGTGTGTGTGCAAAAGCAGATAGTGTATTACAAATGGGTTTAGTTTGCTCACAAGTGCAGTGCAAAATGCATCACAGAAAGATTGTAATTGTACACTGATGAACAGAATATATTTACAAATTATTCAGAATATTGCTCTTAATTGGAATGGAATCATTCACATTAGTTTGATAATTACTTTCTGACTTAATAAAATGCTAGTGTAAAGTTAGATACGCATGTTACTTCCTAAACTGCAAAAGCCAGCTAGTGTAAGCAGATCGTCTTTTATTAATTTTCCTGTATTTTTGTCAATTTTATTTGCAAAACCTATTAACGAAATTGACGTACATCCATTTAGTAAATTTTTACAGTTACTAAATTTGAAAATCTACTATAAAAACAAAATAAATGCAGACAGGCAAGACTGTTAATTGCATTTCTTACATATTAATGGGATGAGTCACTTGCAAAGAAAATATAAGATTGACAGAGATCTAAACACCATAGTCTTGTTCAGGACCATCTGTGGTTGCATGAAATTGACGGAAAGACCTTTTTAGTAGCTGATCTTGTTACCCAGTGTTACCTAATCTCAGGTGTTTCTGTCTAAATTCCTCCACAAATTATTGAGCTATTCACATTATTGATTTAAGGATGATAGTGCAGCTGCACAGAAGATATTTTAACAACTCCATGGCATTAGCAAAAGTCATGCTGTTTGGGAATTTTTGTTACATGTGGCTGTGAAAATGAAATTAATGGCCCAGTCAGTTCTATTGACAATATGTAGGCCATCTTTGCTGTTTTTTTTTTCCAAATCCATGTGCTCTGTTATAATTTCAGTATAATTTTCATTTCCACAGCTAAAGATCTGTTTGTTGTTGTCTGGTGGCAACTGATATAATATTGTATCATGAAAAGTATAATTATACTTACTTATATATATTGCATTAAAACCTAATTCTGTTACTTCAAGTGGAGAAATAATTGTCAGTTTTACATGCACTAATCTGTTCCATTAATTGACTCCTGGTTTCCCAATTATAAATCTAAGGTTATGGTTCCTATTAAAAAATCCCACCTAATTCTTTGTAGCCCAATTCTGAGAAATTTAAAAAATTTATTGTTAGCACAGACCAACAAAATACTACTCAGTTTAATGTTTCCCTTGCTTAGTAATTTTCATGTGCGGGCATCCATTTCAGGAAATAAAATAGGGAATAGGTGGAGAATGTAATGCCATTTCTTTTCCTTGAGGTTTTCCTTGATTTGGTCAGCTTGCCAAAAATTGCTGCTTTGTAAGGTTATTTTATTAGCCAATAGGCACAATATAAACCTACTATGATTGCCAGCAAAAAACAGCTTGCATGCTATAAGCATTATTTGGTAAACGGTACCTAGAAAATGACTAACACATTTTTAGAAAAGAATTTTAGAAAGGAATACAACTATCATGTTTTCTTCCCTTTATCTTTCTTCCCTTATCAACACTGATCAGCTTCTCTGCATTAGGGTTTGAGAACGTAGAGTTGAACAAGAATATTTCCCAGAGCTACTATGTACTTGCTCCTTTTTATTCAAGCCTTATTTTATCAATATAATGTTTCCTTTTCCCCTTTTCTTCTGAAAAAGTTGGTGGGTTCCTTTGATTGAGCAAATTACTGCCTTCCACAGAACGCTTTGAATTTGTTAAGTTTCATTTATTATGGGAAAATCCTAGTACGCAGTAAATGCAAAGGTAGGAGATTAATTTTCTATTAATAAAATTGCAACAACTAGTTAGGCAACTTTTGACTATAGCCTACCCTAAAATAATGTTTGGGTCTGGAAATATGAATACAAGGACATCTTCATGCTGCTTTCTGTGGCAAACACTTTATACAAAAATTCTTTAATTGGTTTCCATTTAAATGGTTATGCAAGCCTCCTCATTATTTGTATTTTGGTCTTATGAAAGGTACTTTTCTCACCAGTGAGAAAGCACAAAACCCATTCAAGAGATATTTACTGAATTGTTTAATTTGAAGCACTTTCCCCACTAGTGGAATAATCAAATTTCTGGAGATTTTATAGATTTTTTAATGAATGAAGAATTTGTTTTATTCCCATATTTTTGGTAGGGTTTAACGATTACAAATAGATGGCATGTACAATTTGCTGATTCTAGTGTGAAAAAATAAATCTGGAGAGTTTCCAGCAATAAATTCATTGCCTTTATTTACCCCTAAGTTTTAACTAGTTATTTCATTTTCTGAGAGTTTAAGTCCCTTTTTCCATTCTCTTTTTTCAAATTTTTCTAAATAGTTGATGGTTTCACTCCTGACTACACTCTGTGACAAGGTTTTTCTGTCCTTTATGTGCTGACTACCAGTTTTATCTCCACAGTTTCACTTCAATTGTACTTCTTTGAGCAGCATAAATCTTGGAGCATGTCTTGTCTCTTCTGACAGTATGCCAGGACATCAGAATCTTAGCAAAGATGAGAAATCTTCTAGGAGAATTGGTGTCAACAACTTCCCTAAACCTTCATCATTTCTTGGCTCTCTGAGACCACTTTTGTCTAGGCAGGGATTTTTATTTCTTTATAGAAATCTTCAAGGACATCACTGAAAAAGATGTAGTGATTATCCCTTCTCATAAAACGGATTCAAGGAAAAGAATCCATACATGGCTAATAACATTCATTACTAGATCTTTGGACCTCTGGCCTTGCAGATTTTTAGGCGAATGGTTATCAATTGAACATATGATGTCTGTGATACTCTCAGAGAAACTACCTGATTTTCTGTTTCTTGGTGCAGCAGTGGTTTCTAGTTTCTATCAAAAGAAACCATCCTTCTGCACAAACAGAACCATCCACTTGAGTAGTCACTCCAACTCCAGCACCTCTGTATACATCTGAGGAAAGTATTTCATCCTGGCTAGCATAGTACCTGAGATTTTCACTGTCTCTAATCTCTGTTCGTTATGACAGATCTGAGACACCTGTTGGGAAGAATTCATGCACAGAAAACAGTACTGGATTGCTGAGCAGGTTATTCTGCAGGGTCCAGGAGTTCAGCTTCTGCCCTCACTGCCAAAGCAGTGTCTTGGCCATGAAGTTCTAGGTACATACTCCTCTGTTATTCCCAAAGATACAGGTTCTGCAGGTTAGATAGAGTCAGAGAGATTGTTCCTTTCATATAATATTAAATAGGAGAAACACACACAATGGGTTAGTGTGTTTGCTGGAAATGTTTTTCCAAGTTAGTGGAGCAAAGCCTTTGGATGAATACACCTTGGTATCACCCTACAGGGAAGGAGTAATTTCTTGCTCAAGGGATTTCCTAGTTCCTAGATTAGATACTTCCTGCAGCCTCTAATTTCACTGAAATATGAGCTATAAGTCTAACTGGTCTATCTCCCAATACCTGTCCTGAGGACCACTAGAAGGTATTTGGTATGTCTAAAATTTGCAGACACAGCCAGCAATGGGAAATCACAGCTGAATTCTAAAATTATTCAGAAGAAGAGGGATGAGTAGCCATTAGAATAAAATAAAGACAGTAGCACATTAATGTGTCTTCAGCCTTCATAAAGGTAGCTCCTCTCACACTGCACTCCAGTTTTTACAGTTAATTTTTGTTCACCCATTCTTTGGCACATGATACATAAAAACATACATTCCAGTCCTAGACTCGATAATACTTTAGCATGAAGTTAAGAAAGAATGTTGTTCATTCTTTATGAATGCTTACTTTTAGCTAGCAGCATTATTTATCTAAGAGAAAAACAGGGTTACCATGGCTTTATTGGAGTGGCCTCCTCCTTGGAACTCAATGGTTCCAAAAGCGTCCGTCGGGCTGAGCTGCGTGTGCTTGCTGATGGACCACTTCTCTGACTGGATGTCATTGCGAGTAATCCTGGTCTCATTTTTCTCATTCTGAGCTACGGAGGTGCTTGGAGGCTGTCCAATGTGTTGACCTGTTAGACGCCCACAGCAACACCTATGGCATTAAACAAACAGAAAACTCGGGTCACGTGCGAGTATAAACTGAACGGGGGAACAAACTACAAGGAGAACCCAACCCTTTTTCAACCCTGCTGATTCCTCTCCTGAAGCATTTATGTATGGAAGCAACACAGTACATGTATTACCTTTTTGTTCCTTTGTCTACTTTGGTCTTTCCTGTATTTCAAAAAAAAAAAAAAAATCATGCTTTGCTCTAAATATGTGCCAAATGAAATTAAAGAACATCTTCTCTTTTCTTCAAGTAACATCAGGACAAGTAATTGGCTTTTGCATGCATTAGCACAAATTTTAAATTGCTAGTTTAATGCAGCTATTTGCTTTTGTCAGTGTTGTGTATCTTGTGTCCAATTCAGGTAAATATTCAGGGCGTGAATATTGAGCTAAGAAAATAAGGAAATTAAACACAGATGCTAACTCACCCTTGATTTATCTTTTTTCTTACTAAGTAAGTTTTGAAATACAAACAAATAGTTCCCAAAGGAATCCATCACTCCACATGTAATTCAACCACCTTCTGAACAAATAAGTTTACAAAATATTTTCATCTGAATCCATTGTATGCATATATATATAGAGAGAGACCTCTTTTTTAACCAACTTTAATCTTTTATACAAGTAACATGCAATTACCTATGGGGGTCTTTGGTGCTGGGTATGATATGAACACATTCTCTCTTGTAAAATGCTCTTTCTATCCATGATTTCTGTGCCTAAAAAAGAAAAAGGAAACACCTTGAGCTCTGTTTGCTTATTATATACAACTCATAGTACAACCGTAGAAAAGCTTCAAACAGAAGAGAAAATTTCACTGACTCTTCAGATAAGCAGTGCATATTTTCCAGAGGACAAACATTCCCTTAGAACTATGGTTCTCTTCTAAAGCAAAGCACCACACAAGCTTTTAATATCCCTTTCTTATTCACTAGTCACAGAACTTTGATGCTGTTACCTATATTCTCATAGCAGAGGAAGAAATCTCTGGAGAAGAATTAATTCAAACTCTAAACCTTTCTGCATGGCAGAAGAAACGCTACACCTATTCATTAAAAACCGCTCAGTTTCCGTGTCAATGATATAACCAAGCCAGCTCTGATTAAAAAAACAGCTACAACCTAACCAGCCAAATTACCCAGAACATTTTTACACAAGCACAGAGCGCTGTTCAACACAGACAGAAACTACAGTTTCTATGTGGACACCTTAATTAAAGGAAAAAATAAAAGGAAAAAATAAAAGAAAAAAAAAAGAGAATGATCTGTTTCTGAAACAAGACATAAAAAATTTTAATACATTGAGTCAAATAATTGGCAGGTAACCCCTAAAATAGTTCAGTGAAGCTATGGTTGTTCATAACACTCAAGATCTTCCACCACATATTCACAGAAAAGCAGGAAATTTCCTGCAGCATAATCTTAATTGTCAGATACACAAGAAGTCTTTTTAAACAGAGAGATCGGTAGGAAAGAAAAAGGGAAAAGAGAAGAACAAACAGAAAACAAGAAAGGAGAGAATTTCAGAGTTCTGAAATATTTTTAATTATCTTGGAAATCCTCACTCCATATGAGTTCTGGAAAACTCCATAAAACATTCACACACAGAGAATTCTATTATTTCATTTAATAAGGAGATGAGCTGAAGCTTTCCCTTGAAAATTCATTTAAAACAGGTTAACTTAATATATTTAAATAATAAAATTATCCACTTAACTGCTTAGCATAAACAGAACTATGAGCTATGAGCTATGACAAAATTATCTGAGAAGTAAGTAATGTGAAAGAAACTTTCAACAATTTAAAGGAAATATGAGTATTTTGCCTCTATGAAAAGAGAATTTTTGAAATTGCCTATGTAACATTACCTACTAACCGATATTACCTTTTACTATGCACGGATATATATAAGTAATACCTGTGTATTACTTTTATTAACTAATGTTACATCACTATCTAATGTTACCTTCTTGTGAATTCAATCTGCATTCTGTTTTCCATGTTTAAAACGAGAACCCTCTGCTTCTGAAACATGTCACTGTGAACTAAAATCACTGTGAACTAAAGAAATTTATTGGAGTCGGTGAATGTCACCAGCACAAACTATTAAATAACATAACAAGAATTTCTAGCTATATCTGCTGCTTACCAGTTACAGTACATAGAATATATTCTTCTGCATTTTACAGAAAAAAAATTCTTGCTGGATCTAGTGGTTACTGGTGCTATTTGGCAATATTTTATCTTTGATCTCCTCCCATTTTTATTTGAAATGTTTATTTGCTAGTCTTCATATTTTGTAGGAATAGCAGATACCTAGCATCACTTTTAGTCAGGAAAAAAAGAAAAGGTCTATTAAAACCATTAAATAAAACTATATTTGACTGGTTTTTCTCAGAGTAGCAAACAGAAGATTAATGTATTATAGAAGGTTGGGCAAGATTTTTTTTGTTTAAACAAAGTATAGTTAAATAGAAATTCTGAAAGCTAAAAAGTCTCTCACCTAAGAGAGACAACCTTGAGATTTAATTTATTATAACTTCTAAATATCTTTTATTAAACATATTAATATTTCCATACTTTTCTGCAAACAGTTTACCGTGGTGAATTTCCTGGCTGCATACAACTTTAATGTGTCTTTTCTAAGTACAGTCACTAGTTAAATTTATCTCAAGTTCCAGTATGAAAAGGTGCTGTAACAGGTACTTCAGTGAAGCTTTTTCTTTAGATATAAAAGCAAGCCTTCAAAACCCAAGAAACTGCCACTTAAAATTTGTTTTCCTGTTCTTCCTCATACTGTCTTTGAAAGTGGAAAAGAAACACAGCTACATTAAAAAAATTAATAGCAAAAATAATTTGTATTTGAATTTTTATAACTTTTCTTCACAGGTAATATTGCAAAAATAATAGTCTGGTTCAAATTCTCCTTTATTCACATCAGGAAAAGATATTTCCTAGCTTTTAGATCTCAAAAAATATACTATCCTACCTGGCAGAGTTGCGATGACAAAATAAGTATTTGCTAATCTCATAATTCCAAATTTAAAAGAAGTCATTTGGTTGCACTGCCCCATGACAGTTATCTTTTTGCAACAGATATAATTTGCAATGAACAATAAAGTTCAGAAATATAATAAATTATGCTACTTGCTGTAGATTCTTCATAACAGAATAATTTCAGGAAATCAACATATTCCTAACTAAGCTGTCTGCATTAAATTCTTACTCATAATGAAAATTAATAAAGTAATAAAATGTTTAGACGACTATAGCAAAGTGTTTTCAAGACTAGTAGAGCAAGAAGCTTATGTTCTCTTTCTCTTGTTTCATAAATACTCCTTCAGTAATGGTTAATGAGACTATTAAAGTTCGGTTAAAGTTCACAGTGAATTAACAAAGGAGATGCCATACCTGAATTTGGTTTATTCACAGCTTAACTCTCTGGGTAAGTCTCTTTATTAACCTCTCTGCAAAATCCCACCACGAACATTTTCTTTCTCCCTTTTCTTTACCTGAGTATCAAATTCGGTGTTTCAGGCTGTCCTGCAGCAAAGCCCGCTGCCCACGTTTCCCCACAGCCGGTCACCGCTAACAGCCCAGGCGCTCGCTCTGCCCGCGGCGCAGCGATGTGAGAGCCAGCAAAGCCCTTGCACCCATTAGCTGCTTGGAATGTGCTGCTGTGGGATTAGCCTTGTTGAGGGTTCAGTGGGCACTCACCCATGGCCCCACAGCAATGCTTGGTTTGAACATCTAATCTGATGCCAAAAGAAAAACAAATCCCTTGAGACCTTGGATTTAACTGGCACAAGCCTTGATGGGCTTTTTGTCTCTGCTCGTCTTTGCCCCTGAGAAAGCGAGCTGGTCAAAGTGTGATAAGATGCTCTGAGTTCTTAAGTTTGACTCAGGAAAACCAATCCATCAAAAGAAACACTGTACTAAGTTGGAAAGAGCTTGAGGACACAGTGGAAACTGTTAAGCTCCAAAGAATGAAAGCAGTGTGTTTACTGGGCAACTGTGAGAAATCTATACACAGTTGAAACATATTGCAAATAATCATCAAAGGCATTTTTCCAAAGTAAGTGGAGATTTGTCACTGTTTCCCACCACAATTGCTGTACCGTAGTGCACATAACTTTTCATAAACACAAACCTTTGTCTTTCAGAGAAAAGCAGCTACATTGTTTTCATTGTAATTAAAAGTTGTTAACTTTAACCAAAACTTGAATATTTATAAAATTTGGGGACTACTTCTTTACTGTGCCCTCTTGACATTAACACTGATAAATGACCTTCGCATATGAACAACACCTTAATTTTTATTTTAGTAACTACTAATAACATAGGTTTAGTTACTTACTTCAAGAGTTTCCAACACATAAAGTATTTTGACTCTTAACCTCCACCACTACGTTTGCATCAGCATCTCTCTACTCCTACATATGCCTGCATCCCTTCCTTTCCTTATCATTCAGGGTGCATCTAATGCATGAAAAATATTCTGTCCACCCTTGATACTGATGAATACAAGCACTAAACTGTTCTGCACGTACATTAGCTCTGATGGGTCCAGAATGCACAAGGCTGAGAATATGCATCAGCTATTAAACCTCTCACACCATCACACATATGGAGAAGCTTCTGCTAGGCTGGCTAATCCATGAGATTTCTTTTGTCTCTTGGTAAGTTTTTGTGTAAAATACACAGATATATTTTGCAAATATAAATGTATATATTAAGAATGTACATACACATACTCTCTGTGTACACACACACACACACACACACACACACACTCTTTTCCAGCAAACTGTGATCTGTTAGGTTTCTGAACCAGAGATTGTGTGCTTGTCTCGTCAGAACTCTTAAACACAGGATCAGACCAAAGATAGTCTGTGGAGAATGACAAAGGTGAAGTTGCAGCCAGGAAAGCAGCTAGTAAACAGTTCAGTGAGGTAAAGAATATGATGGAGAGTCAGCAGGTAAAGACAGCTTGCTTTTTAACACTAGGGAATTTCATTTGGTTGAGAGGGTTTGGAGAAAGGATTTGGTTGGTTTGGAGAAAGAGTGAGGTGAATAAAGGAAAGATATCATGACTGAGATAACTGGTTAAAAAATCTTAGCTGACTTTGAAGCAAAACTTCAGTATATGAACCTGACAAAATTATGGAGATTGATCCTGGATTCAGGTTTCAGTTTGCAGAGTATTATGGGGCAAATGTCACATCTTTTGTCTTAAGAAAACAACAAAAGAAGCAATGGTTATATTAATTCCCACGTCACCCAGTTGCACTAGGACGCTTTATAGGTAGGGAATTTAGAGTTGGCATATACAATTCATAGTACAGGAAATTACAACTAGCTTTGCTTGCTTAAAGATGCCTTAACTTAGGACTCTGTGGAAATGCAACTACCAGTGCCATACAGTTTTTTTTTTTTGAGGAGTAATAAAGAAAGAGCAAGTACACAGAGCCAGCTACTTTTTTCAGTATGGTACAACTGCAAAATTGTGCTTTCAAAGGTGGATGCTGCCCATATCATGATAAAAAACATACATATTCTTTAAATCTTCCACCCAGGTGGTTTATAAACCAAAGTACTAAAATAGCAGTTAGTAATGAATGCAGTACTGATCGCTCATGGGAGGTAGAGCGAATATTTAAAGACAGCTTTCACTGGGGAAAGAGAGGTGTTTAAAGCTGTTCTCTACTTCGCAGGGGGACAGAGCAGCTGGACAGGCAATGGAGCGTTACTGAAGATTACAGTTACAAATTACAGAGAAGATTTAGAGGAGCATATGGTGACGGAGCTGCATCAGTGCTATTGCAAACTGATGTGATTAGTACTCCTTAACAGGAACATTTACAGATTCCACTGTCTCTGAATAACAATCCTGTAGCTGTAAACTTCTATAGCTATATTAGTACAAAGGAAGGCAATGCTTCAGTCTAACCTCATTCAGATGTGCCTCGGACAAATTTCTAAGCCTCATTTCAATACCGTGCAATTATAAGCATTATAAGCACTTCTAACTTATTCTTGAAGCATCAGGAATTTACCTATCTGGAGATTAACTCAGGAATCATTGGGCTGTCCAAAAAGATTTCATTTTCTAACAGACATTTATTCCTAGTAGCATCTTAGAGGCTGGCAATCTGACCTTCATCCACTAGAGTTGTATATTTTGTTCTCCTCCTAACAGGCTTCTCAAGCACTTTATCATCAGACTTCTTACAAAAACAAGGCTGAATTGTCTTGAAAATCAAGTTGTATTCAGTACAGAATAAGAAGGCACAGAATACAGTCATTTATTTTTACAGCATGTTACAGAAATTATCTCCTAGCATTGTTTACCAGATGTATTTTTATACTGTACTTAGAAGAAATAGAGTAATTTAAAAATAATTAGGAGCTTTCCATTCAATAGTTAACGATTTTAGTGATTATATCTGCCATTCTTTTTACTGCAAGGACACAGAAATGAAAATGTTATGTCTCTGCTAATGCTACTGCGGAAATGTGCATTTATGCTTTATATAAATGTTCCATGGAACAAGCATATGTCATTATTACCCATGCTATTGATGGATTAACGGAAAGCTTAACAGATATTTTTAAAAGAACTAGGGAGAATGATTAGATCCAGAATTGGTATAGATATCCAGGTTCCTACAGACCTCCTTAAAATCTGTAGAAGTGTAAGGGGAAAATTCTAAAGAAAATGTCATTAAAATGAAGGACATATTATAAAGAACACTTTCAAAAAGTGTTTTCTTCTTATGGGTTTTAGCGTATGAAAGGAAGATTGAAGCCTGTCAACTTCATTCATGAGATTTTCCTCAGATACATATTTATGATTTAACCAACATTTCTGTGGGTTTAAAGTTACTTAAATAAGTAAATAACCCTTTTCTAATAAGAAAGCCTTACTTGATGTACTTATCTAGAGCTCTGTTTGATAGTGTCATAAACAAGGGCTATAAAAAAGAGAAAACACATCAAATGTGTATAATGCTTTCCCCTAAGAGTTTCTCAGCTAACAATTATTTTCTGCTCATGGACTTCTTGCATAGTTGTGATTTCTATGTGCCCTGTAACCCTTCATGAGATTTCTCCTACTACTTGCCTGGTAATTTCTTGCAAGCTTTCAGCAACTTCATATCTTTCTCTTCGCTGCAGAGGAAAACATCTCCTGTTTGTTTTGAATGTGACTCCTCATGCTTTCCCATTGCTGAGAGAGGCAGTGAACACTCAATTCCCACCCATCCTCTTATGCCAGTCATACTTTTTCAACATACTCTCTGAAGTACTTTTTTTTTCCAGATTAATCATTTAGCAAGTATCTCCTCACACAGAAACCATTTATTACTGTTTATCATCCTGCTGCCCCTCTCCAAACCTTTTTTAATTTGGTTTTCTTTCTGGAAGGAACCAGAACTGTGCACCTATGCTGGACTGACTACAGATTGGTATTGTGGAGAGTGGACAATCAGTAGTTTGGTATCTATTTCTTGCCTAATAACTCCCATAAAAGATTGGTTTTGTTTTCTTGACCATCACAGCTGAGGACTGTGGTATACTTTCACAGAACTATCTAGCTAAACCTCAGTACCTCCCTTAAGTGTAGTAAAGAATTTACAATACTAATGGTGAAGAACTGCTATAAAAATCAAGCTGTTTTAATCAAATCTTTACTACAAAGCAGTAATAAATCTATATGAAGTTCTAACTTGTCAAATGTAACTTAAAAAAACATAATAAAAAATGATACCATACAAATATCTGTAGCTGCAAATATATCATTAGAAAGCCAAATACACAGGAAATATTTTTCTGCCACTCAGTACTGCTAGTACTATTTATCTTTAAACTACTAAGCTTGTTTCTGGATTCTAAAAGAGTACAACATCATTCCTAACTCTTCAAACTAAGGACAGAAAATACCTCTCACACTAAGCAAGGTCTCATGCGGTCTAACAAAAATCGTGAGGTTAAAATGCACACCTAGTAGTTATGCACTGAATCTAATTCTGGTCTGAACTATTAGATTTCTAAACTAGTCATTCTACCCCATAAAGGTATGACAGCTATAACATTGTCTGATTTTTCATTAGACTGAGGTGGTTTTGTCAGCCATTGTGTGGGTGCTGAGCTGATGAAGGAATTAAAATTAAATTGTACATAGCTGTATGAAAGGAGCTATCCTGAAGAAATGGGGATTCTAGATGTTCCCCAAGCCTAAACATTCAACTGGACAAATTTTATGTCCCTGTTCACATTTCATCTTATCTAACATGCCTGTAATTACTCCCAAGTCCCTCTTGAGCCCCCTGAAGAAAGCAGTCCCACAGGCATCCTTTGACACAAGGCTTTGGTTGAGGCCATGACTTTACCACCTCCATGTCCAATATCCTCAGACTGTGATAAAACTTCAACCACATCTGGAAGCTATTCCTGTAAATATCTTTGTGCCAGATTCGTCAGTGGGTGCAGACTGAATTGGAAGCCTCCTTGATCTTTCTTGCCATCTTTATAATGCAAAACATGAGTACTAAATTGCACAAATCTTGCATAGACGCAGCTATTTCATTTTCTGGCCTATAACCTGTGTTTCTTAATTTTCCTTTCCTGATGCTTTAAGCACCAGATTTTACTGAATTCTGCCCTAGGGAACATCAAATAACAGAGAAGTATGTTTTAGGCATGTGCCAAGCCCACACATTGTTTAGATTTTGATAGACAAATGGTGGCATTGACAAGAATACTTTTAATGCTAGTTATTTTATATGTTCTTTTCAAGAGATGGTGGACATATTCTGAATTAAGTTACAATATTTCTCCCTCATTTGCCATTCAAATTGCATTATAAAGAACAGCTTCAAAATTTGCTTTAGACGTAATTTTTTGTTATATGATTTGTTGTGACCTTTGATTTCAGTGATATTTGAACTGAAAATAAATGTACTACTTTAGCTAACTCTTTAAATATTACAGAGGAAAGTTTAACAAAAGATGCCAGAGGTTTATCACTTGAAACAAAACTAAGTAAAATCTTACCAAGTCTTAATACTGTCATCAGATCTAAGGAAAACAATTCTAGCACATTATCAGAATGGATATCTAGACTTTGACTCAAACAGCTGTCCTTCACCAAACAGGATGTTGAATGGAGAAAGTAGAGACAAGTTTTTTGGTTTGAGAGTTTACATCCAAATCGCAGCTATCACTCTGACATTAGCACAAAGCCTGAATAGAAAAGCATTCAGAAATATGATACTTAATGAGAAGTAAATGTTTTCTTTTCAGTTTTGTTGTCTGTACCTGCTCATATATGGTCAGAACAAAAAGAGCAGATGCACCTCAGGAAGAAGGCAGAAGCCCTGAACAGAGGGAAGAGGGAACTGCCTTCCAGCCTCTGCAATAGCTCCTGCAGACAGGAATACAGCAGCTCTTTCCCCAAAAGATTCTGAAAGGTATGGATCCTTCCACACAACTGCTTGAACAGCTGTTCCTCTCCTTCCACTGCAGACCTTCCTTCTCTCTACCTTGTCTGACACAATGTGCAGGAAAATATCAGAGAATGTCCAGAGCTGCTTGATAGAACTGCTGCCATGCAACCCTTAGTGACCTTTGATTTTGGGCAGGGGTAAGGCAGAAACGAACAAAAAAAATTCATTAAAAATATCTTGTTGCCAGCTGCATTAGCAAACACACAAGAAATCTCTCATAGACCTGTTTTTGAGAAAGGACATTTGCTCCCTGCAGTAAGTTATACTTCTTTTAGAAAAACTTCCATGAAGCTTGGCATTATAGTATTTTTTTTCCTGCTTATTTTGGCATTATAGTATTTCAGAATTATTATAATCTAGGCTTAGCTGTATAGTTAGCATTTTTTCCCCTGTTAAATCCCAGAGACTGTTAATACTTGATTTTCCTGAAAAATATCCAAGTTTCAAGTGTCCACCTAATGCAATGTTTTAGTTCAGGAACACATAAATAAACAAAAAAATATGACTAAATTATTATCCAATGATTGAATTCCTGAATTAATCAGGAATATAGTAATAACATACAGATGCCTTTTTCTTACAAAAATATGGTTTCATTGTATTGTCTACAGCAGATTTACATAGCTGTGAACTATGAAGTTCAAAATACCTAGAGAATATGAGCATTGCTGAAGCAATGGGAGCAAATGATACATTTGAAACATTGTCAGATAAAGTCTAGTTTGGCATTTTGAGCAGTGTGAGGAACTGTTTCTAGGCATTTTGCTTATGCTTTAAACATACAATGCTGTTGTGAGGGAAGAGTGTGTACCAATTGTGTGATGATGCAAGCAGCACATTTAAAATATCATAATTTGGCAAATCTGAAACACTTAGACTGACCATTGCAGAACCAGAAAGATTCTGTACCTCTGACTAAAAGTTTATAGCATTATTTAAGTCAGTAGTTTTTCAAAAAAAGATATTAGATTAGATATTATTTCATAATCTACATAGTTGCATCCATGTAAAAATGACTCATGTGAAAACTAGAGACATTTTTTTTTTTTATCACATTCAGCCCATAAGAATTCTATGTCATGCACATACCTGTCAGGGTCAAGAGACAAATAATTACTCTTTTTAATGTCAAGGACTTTTCCTTATCTTTTGAGTCTTTCTCAGTTAGAATCACAACTACATGAGAGAACTTTCAGGCCTTTGTCTACTACACTACATTATTTTTCATCCAGGTTGATGCTCTAGTGCTTTACTCCCCTCGGCAATGCAACTTTGCTTTTTCCTTCTCTTCATCATCAGTCTGCTGTCAACTCTTCTCCCTCTCAGATGAAAGCATTCAGACTACCTGATCCAAGAGCTCTACAACATTCTGAAAAGAGGAAAATTTCTGAGAGATAGAATTAAAAAATGCACAAATATACTGTATTTTGAGCCAAATTTTACATAAGCACAAGACGAAAGGTATTTTTTGCCATATAGCTCCAGGTGTATAATAATAATTCATGGTTTTCCTTGTGGACTGTGCAATTTCACATTGTTCCTCAGCATGCAGTTCCTTAATTGTCAAAGGAAGTAAAATCTTGTAAGTCACATTCAATGTAAGTTATTCCAAATGTTCTATGACTCAAGTATGGTTGTAAAAGCACACCCACTTTTCTTAGATGCATTAATTTTATAACATTTTTTTTTTCTGCAAACATAAATCCATTATTCTTGTTTTTTGCCGATGTTTAGTCCTAACCATGTAGCTTAAGCAAAAGTAAACACATAGTATTCTTTAATAATAAAGTGGTAGTCACCAAATAAGAATTTATAAAGTTTCATGACTTTTCTCCAGGATCAAATTATAAGGAAAAGAATAACCTTGAAACATAAACTCTTATTATATCACAGACTAAGAAGAAAGTCACCAGAAATATAAACTATGTAGGTACTTTTCATGTTTCTTGTTTGATCTGAACAGAGGGTCTTAAAAGGAATGCTGCAAAAATAATCAGCTAGTATTTATATTTCAGTAAGTTTGAAATTTGGTTAAATCTGCAAAATTCCATATGGAAAAGACATGATATAAAATCTCAAGCAGGACTTTAATTTTAAATTCTTGTGTAAGAAATTACTTTGAAGGTGATCTATATCAAAATTTAATCATATTAACCATGCTGTGTATCAACATAAAATTAGGACATACATTATAGATAATAGCAAACATTTCAGCAGGTTTTCCATCCTGTTTTAGCTTATAGAATGAGCTTTGATTGATGTTTGAAAGGTTTACTGAGAGGCTTCTTTCAGCCTGTTCTGACTTTGATTTAACAAGACTATTAAGACAGTCCTAGAGTTTTATTTTTAATCCTTGAATTAATATTAAAATTAGAATTTTATAGGGAACCTGGGTGGGTGGGCCTCATTAAACCTCAAATCCTGCAAATTCTTGCTTTTGGGCAACCCCTAGTTTCATGACTTTGGAAAATTTGAAGGACTGGAGCTTAACAATGAGGAAAACAAGCCCCATGCTACCATACATACATTGCTACCATAGTTCCTTGTGCTTTTAGCCACAACAGGTAATTCTTTGTTCCAGTTTTGTTAACCATCTGCCAGAAATTATATAAACAAAAACAAAACCAAAACCAAAAACAAACAAACAAAAAATCAACTTTCTTTGGCATGTAATATTCCTTACACACAATAACTCATGCAACTGTATCTATATATGCATAAACACAGAACAGCTGGGGTGGAGGATGCCCACTACATCAACGCAGAAGTAAACAGCAAGCATGAATGCTCTTGTTGAAGCCTTGGAAAAGGACTCAGACTCAAAGGCAGAAAAGCTGTTAACATCCATCATCCAATATCCCCATCCTGTGGGACAAAGCCCCATATTTTCTTTCTCCATAAAATTTTGAAATGAATAGTTGTGGTAGAGGCTATTGGTTGATTTGGTTGATGACACAAATCTGCAGAGGATTAAGATTACTTTTGTACCATCACAGGAAACAGCTTGGAAAGCCCCTGTGAAGTCATTTGAACATGAAGACAGGAAGAAGACAACTGTCTCTTTGATGCTCTGATGCTTTTTGGTAGATCTTATCTTCTGGGGTTTTTTTCCTCCAAAACCCAGTAAAATATTTTCATGTGAATGGAGAGAATTTGTGGAACAACTTTACATGAAGTATTGAAATATTTTCTACAGGCTAGTTAGTCCATCTTCTGTGTCCCTCAGAAAAGCCAAATGACTTCCTTAAACCATTCTTGACCTCAGTGCAAGCTATGGGCCTAAGAAAATAGGCATTGGTATGGCTTGTGAATCAGCTGGTCAGCCTAGGTAGTCACAGCTGACTCTTCCTACTTGGAAAGGTGTACAAGAGAAAGAGAGCTTACATGAGCTAAGCTTAGATCATGTAGTGTAAAATGTTTACACCACTGGCATGGGCATCACAACTTCCACCCTGTCATACCATGAAAGTTTGTAGGGGTTGCTGAAGGGTTGGACAAGACTGGCAAAACTGCCATTATGCTCATCCACTGATAGCAGGGCTGGAATTTAAATTCCTAAATTCCTAGACACAAAGTGACCGATCTGAAATCTTATAAAGGCAATTATTTTGGGTTTTTTGGGGGGAGTTATTTCACTGAGGTTGGTTTTTTTTGAGGTTGTTTGTTTGTTTGTTTGCTTTTACTTCTCCATTCGGTGAGACTTACTCTGAGATTTGCAGTGACAGAAATCATAGGCATGTCTGGAGAACCTTATACCTTGAGATGGAAACACTGTGGAAAGTAAGGTGGTAAGGACCTTTCTTTGAATTAATACCAATCAAATATTGTCTGGTAAAAGACAATGCAGTGCTTATAATAATAAACTTGAACTCTACAAGGTTATTCAATACTATACTCCCAAATACATGTGACTGAGGATAAAAATCCCTGCTGCTCTCCAGTGCTCTAAGTTGAATGCAGCTTGCAATGTTCCAGAGGATTCTGGAAGGAATGAAACATGTAATTTGTGATTAATTAGAGTTTCTGATTTTATGAATTCTCACAGTACAAATAAGGAGAAAAAACAGTTAAGAACCAGGTCTTATTATTTGCAAAGTCATATGATGGGGGTCATTCACAAGGAGGGCATAATAAGCAATTTTCAATTACTTTCTTGTTTTGACTTGACTTTGAAATAAAGACTTTAATGCAATACTTTTTTTTTTTTTTTAAACTATGCTGAATATTAAAATCTAATGATCAGGAAGAAAACAACCCAAACCTTTTTTACTTTAAAAAGGCTTGAGAAAACTTGAGAAATCCATCCTTCCTTCCTTCCTTCCTTCCTTCCTTCCTTCCTTCCTTCCTTCCTTCCTTCCTTCGTCCGTCTTTCTTTCTTTCTTTCTTTCTTTCTTTCTTTCTTTCTTTCTTTCTTTCTTTCTTTCTTTCTTTCTTTCTTTCTTTCTTTCTTTCTTTCTTTCCTGTTTAAATCGCCTAGAATTTGATTACACAGCACATTCCAACTATTTGCCCCAGCAGGCCCCTGTATCAGGACTTTCTGATTACTACTTATGCATTGATTCAAAGTGAAGCCTTGAAGGATTTCATTTAATAGAGATTAGTACCTTTATTAAGCAGTGGTTAACTGAAGCCTCCGAGTTCTGCTGAATTGTTGTGCAGTGAAGTGGATTAGTTGTTTTAATTTTTGCTCTCTCACACAAGAAAATAGCATTGAGTGAAATAAATACCTTTTCCATTGGTATACTAGGGGTGACATTATTGTGGGGCTTTTACTTTATGTATTTTAAGCTAGCAGTTTTGTAATTTACAGAGGTACCCCTGGTTCAGCAACCTTACAAACTATGTTGATCCTAAAACCCCTCTCTTAGACAGATTTAATTTTAAAAAAGAATAAATTCAGAACACCATCAAGAACACCTTATTAAATGTATCACCAAAATAGGTCATTGCTTCCTCTTTCTGATCCAAAGAAGGAAAAAAATCAGAAAAAAAAATGTTTCAGAGCATTTATAATATTTTTTTTTAAAAATTAAAAAATAAAAAAATTATAAATTTTTTTTGATTGCTTCCCTAGGTTTTCCTGTGAATAGCTTTTTTAGGTGAAAATATTATTTTTAGTTGAGCAGCAATATTAAGAGAGGACATAAAATCTCATAGAATGTCAGTAACTCATTAAAGAATATTAGTGACTCACTCAAGACCAATTTATTAAAAGATTATTTAGAAAATTATAGATTCTAAATGAAGATGTCTGCCAATGTGACGCCCATTCACAAAAAAAGGTGCAAAGGAGGATCCTGGTAATTACAGACCAGTCAGCCTGACTTCGGTACCTGGCAAGATAATGGAAGTTTATATTGAGTGCCATCACACAAAATTTACAGGATGGCCAGGGTATCAGACCCAGCCAGCATGGGTTTAGGAGGGGTAGGTCATGTTTGACCAACCTGATCTCCTTTTATGACCAGGTGACTAGACTGGTGGATGCAGGGAAGGCTGTGGATGTTGTCTGTTTGGACTTCAGCAAGGCCTTTGACACTGTCTCCCACAGCATACTCCTAGATAAGCTGGCAGCCCATGGCTTGGATGGATAGGATCACTCTTTGCTGGGTTAGGAGCTGGCTGGATGGCCAGGCCCAGAGAGTGGTGGTGAGCAGTGCTACATCCAGCTGGCAGCCAGGCACCAGTGGTGTCCCTCAGGGGTCTGTGCTGGGGCCAGTTCTGTTCAATAATTTTATTGATGACATGGATGAGAATATTGAGTCCTCCATCAGTAAATTTGCAGATGACACTAAGCTGGGAGCATGTGTCCATCTGTTGGAAGGGAGGAGGGCTCTGCAGAGAGACCTGGATCGATTGGAAGGATGGGCAGAATCCAATAAGATGAAGTTTAATAAATCCAAATGCTGAGTCCTGCATTTTGGCCACAATAACCCCCTGCAATGTTATAGGCTGGGGACGGTGTGGCTGGACAGTGCCCAGGCAGAAAGGGACCTTGGTGTTCTGGTCGACTGCCGGCTGAACATGAGCCAGCAATGTACCCTGGTGGCCAAGAAGGCCAATGGCATCCTGGCCTGGATCAGGAATGGTGTGGCCAGCAGGAGCAGGGAGGTCATTCTTCCCCTGTACTCTGCGCTGGAGAGGCCACACCTTGAGTATTGTGTCCAGTTTTGGGCTCCTCAGTTTAGGAAGGACATTGAGATGCTTGAGCGTGTCCAGAGGAGGCAACGAGACTGGTGAGGGGCTTGGAACACAAACCCTATGAGGAAAGACTAAGGGAGCTGGGGTTGTTTAGCCTGGAGAAAAGGAGACTCAGAGAGGATCTTATCACTCTCTACAACTCCCTGAAGGGTGGTTGTAGTTGGTGGGGGTTGGTCTCTTTTTCTAGGCAGCAACTGACAGAATGAGAGGACACAGTCTTAAGCTGCGTCAGGGGAAATATAGGTTAGGTATTAGGAAAAAGTTTTTCACAGAAAGAGTGATAAAGTACTGGAATGACCTGCCCAAGGAAGTGGTGGAGTCACCATCCCTGGATGTGTTTAAACAAAGGCTGGATGTGGCACTTGGTGCCATGATCTAGTTGAGGTGTTAGAGCATGGGTTGGACTTGATGATCTTGAAGGTCTCTTCCAACCTAAAAATTCTGTGATTCTGTGATTCTTTAATTTTACCTGTTGGCATCTCAAGGAATGATAAAAATAATTTTAAATTATTAAAACTCAATTAAATGTAATAGGTCATATTAATTTTACTGCACTGTGTATACACTGGAAATTCTTGCTTAAAGAAAAAAAACCTAACTCTTAGTAAAATTTGGAAAAGAGGACTAAATTAAAGAAAATAATTCACCAAAACAATGGTATAAAAAACACTGGGAAAAATAGAAAAATACCTCTGCTTCTACAAGAGTCATGATAACAAAACAGCTCCTATTTTTGTCAAGCAGAAGAATTCCTGCTGAGTCCAAGGGGCAGTGAGGAAAGGCTCAGTTCAGAGTTACACAGGGATACCTCTGGTTGCTGTCTAGCTGAGCCCTGGCCAGATGTGCAGGGAGGTAACAGGCTGTTCCACAGGTACAGCCTGCACCACCACCCTGGCTGCAGCACTCCAAGGAGCTGCTAAGTGTGAAAGATTTTCAGAACCAGCTTCAAAGGAAAAATTAATAAATATGCTTAATTATCTACTATTTACTATTGCTGTTGTCAACCTCTGCTATGTTTACCATCTTCAAATATGTAAAATGGTTATGGCAAGATAGATTTTCAAGTTTAGAAGTTCATACTCTAAGAACAGTTTCTAATTTCATAAATGCTATCCTTCACACCAAGTAGTCCTGGAAGTAGTAACAAAAAGGTTGCAGTAGAAATTACTGATATTTTACACTATTTAGACAGATGCAAGAGAGGAAAGAAATACTATAGTAGAGATGACTTAAGTGGATTTCCCTGTGAAATTTCATATCTGCCCACATGGGCAGGAGGACCCAAATTTTAGTTTAATCTTTTGAAAAACATTAGATAAGGATTGCATTTGGCCAAACTTTACTACTGTTTCTGACAGGCAAAGCCATGGTAATCAGTGATACACCCTCACTGAAATGCAGAGACGAATTTGGCCCTGAACTTCTCTGCTTTTATGTCAATGCTGGAATACATTATATATCAGACTTTATTTATTGCGTTTAGTGCTTTTTAATGTCACTCCCTCAGGCCTTGCCAGGCAACACTCGTGGATTAAAGTATCATTAACAGCACTAATCTGTCTGCTACTTCATCTCTAGAAGAGGGTCTGCAACAGCAGATATGACAACTAAAAATGAGCTCATCTTACACAGCCTGCGGAATTTACAGATTCACAGCATGAATGAGGGTCAGATCAGCCACATCTGCTTGAAAAGTGTGCAGACAGAAATGACAGGTCAAGCCAGAGTGGCTACTGATGTGGAGGGAAGCCTGACTTCTTCTCAATCCAAAGGACTGCACTGTAACACAACTGGGAATGTTATTCTCTTTTTCTCTTTTATGTTTCTGCAGCAATTTTACACCTTTTCAAAAGAAAAAAAAAATACAAACCTTTCATCTCTGAGGATTTTCAGTGCACCTGTCAGTTTATAATTATGCACAGAGAAAACACAAGAACTCATTGACAGTTTGGGAAGGTTGCAGCTCCAAGGGACAGACCTCTGTGTTAGAACAGGTACATTAGATCAGCAACCCAAATCAACAGCAGCAGTGAAGGAAGGAGATCTGAGGGAGGAGCATAACTGCGCTGGGTTTTCCCTGCTCCTCGGCCCTTGGAGACATTGGAAGCTGGTTGTGGGGACGATGCTCATGAAGGTGGTTGATTTCTATTTCCGTGAATTGGAAGCTTCTCATTACAACACAAATCTGATACAGATCTGATATAGATCTCCAATCCTCCGTGTTCACCCTTTAAAGTTACTAGAGGGCAAATCACCCATTCACATTAAGCATCTGTACTATGCAAGCCTCCCATTCTTTAATCACTGATCTAACATTACTGCATGTTATAATATTCAAAGACTTCACAGCAAAGGAATCAGTAAGATAAAACTCAGACACCAGTAACTCAGCATCATGATTCTGGGTGCAGTATGTTTTGAAGCAGACATTTAAGATCAATCTCTGAAAGCTGGGTCCTTTACCAAAAGGAAGAAATCTAAATGAAAGTTCCCCACGGATTCTCCCAAGTGTCAGTGTTTTATGGTTGTCCATGCCTGCGAAATTCTCAAGTTAAGGAAAAATCAGAAGTCTGCATTTATGAAAATCACACTGGCAAGCAAGTGTGTAGTACAAGGAAGTACAAGGAAGTACAAGAAGTACAAGAAGTACAAGAAGTACTGCTTGTGAAAAATGCTCATCTCTGTTGTTTTTTCATGAAATTGCTTGATTAACATAGGAATTTTATGTGTCTGCTTGCACTAAAATACAGTTTTGAAGAGCCTGAATGCTGCTGGACAATTTGCTTGTCCACATAAAGGGTATGTAGAATGCCAAGTGTGATACTGAAAAGCACTTCACAGTATTTGGTTTAGGCTTCATTTCCAGTGCAGATAGCTGTACTCTATAATGTAAATTATGTTTCTTTTGTCTGTATCATACAATTAAAAAGTTAAGATACCTCTAAAAACTCCATGGCCAAAGGACATGTCCAAAACCTGGAAGCCACAACCTCAGAGCCGAGCTGCCCTTTGCTTTAAATGTCTCTTTTTCACAATGAAGAGTAAGACTATTGCCTTATTCTATAAGGCAATACTAACAGGACCTAGGTAACCTGGCTTGCTATATTATATTAATATGCAGACAGCTAGCTAGCTAAAACACATGAAAATTATTTTTTATAGGGAGAAAACTCACAAGAGTTAACAACACAGAATAAAAATGAAAGGGTGTCACAGGAGCTGAAAACTAACACAATATATCTTAAGTTTCTGAATATTTTATTCATATTGTTATTATTCCATTTCCCCTACAGCTTCCTCATTAATATCTTAGGCCTTAAATATTGTGGGAAAGTATAGAGAAACAAAGAAAAGAGAATATTTCACAAAGATATATACCCAACAGACTTGCTATTCTGTACATTTGCAATGAGAACAATTTGTTCTCAGTGTAACTTTTTGATGGTATCTTGACTTTTTTACCACAAAGCACATATTGTAATATTAACATTTTTAGCTAACACAGGTGAAGACATCAAACTAAGCATTTTTGGAGACCATCATCAAGCAGACTTTCCCTGTAACAACATGGGAAAGGGTTGGTTCTATTAACAGAGAACAGGTTCTGCTTATCATAACTTTCCAATACCTGAAACAAAAGACACATCAGTACACATGCCAGACGGATCTTCCAGGGTAAAAATTGCTTGGCTCAAAGCACAAAAGCAGAACATTGCCTGGAACATCTTTCTGCTATGATGGGGTGGAGCCCATTGATGGAAAGCAAAGCAAAAAAAGATCTATACTTTCTTTTAGAATGACCCAAATACTGGGTTACCACTTCCCATGCACTCCACAGCTGGTTTTTTCAGGGTAATAATTCTATTCTGCAGAACACAGTGAACACCACAACAATAAAACCTACTTCCACCCTCTCCTTTAACAACTGCATTTGGAAGTGATTCTCTTTCCTAAACACCTTTCCTAAAGTTCTTAGCTACAATCAAAAGGCTACCTAATACCAGCAACCTCATGCCACTGCTATGAGCTTTCCAAAATGAGTGAGGATAGATTTTTTAGTAGCAATTTGGAAATTTCATTTTTGTTTTTCTTCAACATTTTCCCTCTGTCAGCATCATAGAAACATAAAATTGTTTATGGATCTTCTAGAAGAAATTTTTGTCCTGTTGTATACCTTCAAGCAAGTTTATGCAGATTTCTCTCTTACTACCCATAAATTCAACTTCTCTTTTATTGCAACAATGGAGAAAGAACAATTCTCCCAGCAGTGTGATGGATTTTTGTTTAATTGGAACTTTTTCATAGGCAAGAAATGATTAAATGTACATGTCCTCCCTGCATAATTCTAAATCTACTCTGCTATCATTAATTTAAAATTTATCACTTCTATCTGTAGTTGCACTGTACTTAAATCCAATAACTTTCAGATTTTTAAATGGTTTGTGCATCTTAACCCTTCTTTGTGCAAATATAAATCTACCAATGTTCAGTGTAAGCCTCAGATGCCTGAGTTATAACATTAGCACAGACCAATTGATTATCCTTAGTTAAATGAATACAAAAAGCAAACCATGAAAAAGAATCAAATATCACAGATTTGAAAAAGAATGTCCCTACTAATATGTATTTAGCTTTGTTATAACTGAGTGGGATTTTATTAGTGTTTGGACACCTATAGGTTTATTCTGTTAGAAAAAACCACCCCATTAATTGCTATTAAGAAGTAAAGAGATAACATCCCTCCACTCCCTATAGTCCCCTCACTAAACATTGTCCAAAATGAAGAATCTTGAATCCGATGTAAATTAAAAAAAATCAATTAGCAGGACTTGACAATACAAAGTACATTGTTTCACCCTGAAATATTTTGTCAGTATTCAGAAGGCACATTTTCCATGCCTCTGTCAGGGCTGCTGCTGTTTGGTGTAATAGTTTGTGTCAGCAGGGAGACCATCTTGTTATCAACTTCAAGAGGCTGAGAATCTGTGATTAAATTTTATATGGGGTGTTCATGGAACAGAGAGGAGGAAGATCAAGGCTGCTGATCTGCAGTTGTTACAGACACAACCCTAAGCTACAGAGGTGAGTTGCTGTCAGAAATTAAAGGTAGTTATCTATTCTATATCTAACTCAGGCACTTGCAAACAATCATGTAGATTTTTTTTTTGAAGGAGCTCAACTACTGTTACCAATCAGTGAACATGAAAAAAACCCCAAACTTCTAGAGGATATTTTTTTTTAGACTTTTAGACATGTTTAGACATGTTTAGATCATGTTTAGACAACATGATCTTCACAGAAATCTCCAGTGACTATAACCCACAGCTTGAAAAATACTACTTCAAGTAAATATCTATGGTCCTGACATTTTGAAGGACTGTAAAATGCAACAGTACAGGTACAGGTGGCATGGAAGGCGGCTATATTTAGTATAAATTCTTCAAGACATGTAGCATCTCCAAACATAGAAAAATCTATGACTGACTCATCCCCACCCACAAACATTTACTTAAAAGCCTGAGAAGGATTTCTTAGTAGCAAATCATTGCCAGGTATTACCAAATAGCAACACATAGAGTGCAAGTGAACATCATAGAATTTGGAGGGTTTTACATATTTATGTAAGCATTCAGATTTAACCATAGATGATCCAACTATGTATGCCCAAAACATAACAGTCATAGATTTCAATGCACAAAGCAGGCAAGATTCTACCATTTCTTGACATCTGACATACTTCATACTTTTGAAACATTAAGTTCATACTTACCAATTAATCAGGACAGCTTCAGACTATAGCTTCAGCCATATTCTACAGCTATTTGTTCTGTGATACTAGTTACTCATTTCACTGCAGGTTAAACATGTTCCATATAATGATTTGAATCTAAGCACAACATGAAAACTTTAAAAACCTTAGAAAATTCACTAAAATTAGAAAACACATAGAAATTGGTTACTACTCACTCTAGTTTTCAAATACATCAATATGAATTGCAATTAATATGAATCAAAAGACTGAAAAGTTATCTTAAGCCTTCAATCACAGATTTCCTTTTGTGATTAAATGTCTAAGTATTTGGCATCTGGATCTAAACACAGTGAGCCAAATTCAGTTTCACTCTCCTGACTGAAGTGAGATTTGTGTGCTTATGTGAAAAGTGAATTTGATCCATAATACAAAAAACACAGCTATTTTCCCATACAGGCTTAATATCTTGCAAAATTAATTTTCTTTGCAACCAAATATGCAATGTTTTTCCTACTGTATTAAATCTTCCAGGCATGAGCTACAATATGAATGATTTACACAGCCTTTGTGCAGGGCCTTTTAGGTAATCTGCTTGGGAAAAAAAAAAAAAAAAACAAAAAAAAAAAAAAAAACAAAAAAAAAAAAAAAAAAAAAAAACAAAAAAAAAAAAGCTGTATGCATTTATTCTAACTGCAGCCAGAAATTAATTATCCTTTTGTATTTGCACCAAGAGAGAAAACTGAAGGCTATTTTTAAGCCTTCAGTGCTTATTTAATGATGGGGTAAATGTCTTTTTCCCCATGGACTTTACATGTGTCAAGGCTGTCTCTGTGTTCCATAATTTCTGGGCTCTCACTTCCAGGATGTGCAGTAAACACATTATCACACCTTCAACGCACTGCCAGAAAGATCCAAAGGGGAAAGTGGTCAATCCTGCAAGAGGACAACTTGAACACCATGAGTCTGTAACTATTTTTGGAATAGAAATCAACTCTTTAGGCTTAGGATTGTGAAAAATAAACAAAGCAAATCCTTTATCGAACCTGGTTCAGTATTTCAAGCAGCAACACATTTGGGATGCTTTAGCTCAGAAGTTTTAGTTCAGCTTATTATACACCTATGTTACTACTACAATAAAAATGTTCCAAATTAGCTATCAAGAAGTTTTCCAGAAATCACAGAAATATTCTTAAAATTAGGTTTCTTCCCTTTAACATTTTAAAAGCAGCATATAATAAGCAGCCAACACCAACAGAAAGAAAGAAAGAAAGAAAGAAAGAAAGAAAGAAAGAAAGAAAGAAAGAAAGAAAAGAAAAGAAAAGAAAGAAAGAAAGAAAGAATCAAACAAACAAACAAGTGAAAAAAGAGGTTGTCCAAAATTATCTTTCTGTGGTGGTCCTTTAGAAAGCCACAGAATTCACACAGAAAATTGTGGAGAAGCAGTACGGTGTAGTAGCAATTTTACAGCTGTTACAGCTAACTCACAACGTCACCAGAGAAGAATTTTTTCCAGCTGTATGGGATGGTTTCTATCCTGTTTCTTTCTACTCGATTTCATGTCATGTACAGCTGCATGACAGACCTTTGTGCTCTTGCAGCTGCTGGTCACGGGAGCCAAGATGAAGGAGGCTGCCTCACACGCTGAAAAGGGAAGGTATCTGATGCTTTTGGTAAAATGAAGTAATATAATCAGACCTCATACTGTCTCCTTCTACCTAGCAAATCTGGTGAAATCACAATGCTTAGTCCCTGTCTGATATTTCTGCCCAGCTATGCGCATTTAGATAAATGGACTCAATTGTCTTACACTGTGCATTAAGATTAATTCAACAGCACACAAGACTTTAATGGATACCAAGTCCTTCCCACTTCCCATTATTTCCCTCCACCAGTGTTCTCCAACCTACAATAATTTAACAAGCCAAAGGACACATCAATTTGTTTTGCTGCAAATGAACTGTATTTCAAAAAACTCTCCGAAAAAACTGATATTAATGCAATTACAGGGACACAATCTGCTGCTTTAAGATCTGAAATCACAACAAAGGCATTTCTTACAGGGAGATTATATTTTAGTGGTACATTTACAGAGTTATGTATAGAAAAATTTCAGCAATTTATTGCAATTTAGTAATCTCCAGTTTCTCATAAGTGCCTCATGATCTCACTGCAGCTCAAATACACAGTCCTGCTATTTTTTTACCATCTCACACTGAGAAAAAGTCATACCCTTCTCTTCAGATTACTCTGCTGACAGCTAAAATTTTCACCACAAAACGTAAAGTCTAATATAGATGGGAGTGCTGGCCTTGAGAAAAGAAGCTAAGAAATAATAGCAATGTTGCTTCCAATGCACAGTCAGTAGGAAGTGTATCTGAACCATGCAGTACTAGCTTTTGGCTTGTAAAATAAATTGTCACAAGCAAAAACTCATGTTTGCTGCTTTTCAGGCTTCAATGGAGATCTGAGCTACAGTTTACCACTGACAAAATAACTAATGTGATTGCCCAGCCTGTGAACAGGAATTCCACTCTGAATTACCTGTTAGAAAAGAGTGGGGATATGCTGTAAGCACTTTTATTCTTCACATTCAGCTTCCTCTACCTATGTCACAAGACTATTTAATATAAACCTCACTATAAAGGAAGTATGTTATTCTGAGACATGGAAATTGTGCTAGAATTGAAGAAAAATTAAGGGGAAATGGGAAGAAATGTAATCCAGCAACTGAAAACCTAGATAAAGATATTTTAAAATATTTAAATATTTTAAAATATTTAAAATATTTTAAAAGCTTCAAAATAAAATAATTAATGGAGACTATTGAGTGCACTTCTAGAAAAGCTAATACCATTATAAAAGATTGGTACTGATCAAACAGATGTATAACTAGCCTTGCATACTGTGCATGTAGATATAAGGTGCCAATGGACTTTTTTTTTTTTCTTCTTTTTAATCCAAACAATGATAGCTAAAAAGCAACATGCAAAATTTGAGCATGGGTTTATTTCAAATGCTTAAGCATCTTAGTGAATCAGAAAACTCTTTTATTTTTTTTTTAATAAAAGGATGCCTTCAAAACCACAGCTAATAAAAGGATCAGGTCTTAAGCAGCAAATTATTAATTAACAATTGTTGAAGAAGACCAATTTTAAACATATGAGTAAAAACCACTAGTTCAATTACAAATCAAGATCACTGGAAGTCAGTGATTTTATTTTTACTGCTGATTTCTTTTTCAGCAAATTCAATTTTCTCTTCAACTTGGTTACATAAAGCAGCATGTGAAAATTGGTTCTTTTTGTATGCCTTAAGTACATAGCTTATCCTTTGTCATTCATATTTTCCACATGAAACATAGATATCAAAAGCTTCCACATAATATTATATGGTTTTCTGCAAAGCAACTGTAAATGAAGAAGCGATGCCAACAAATTCTGAAATCAGGGGTTTCAAAATATTAGTACCTCAATTGGTCTACTGGACCAGAAAGATGAACCCAGTTTTAGTAGTGTCACTTCTAATACATTATGGCAGTAAAGAAAAACTGAGCAGCTTATTTCCCACAAATATTCTCAAGGCCTTAGAAACTTCTGTTTGAACCATTCCTTAATTACCTCTGGCACAGACTTCAGAAAGCTCTGTGCAGTCACAAGTGAGAGTATTAACTGAATTTTGCTGTGGTTCAATACCAGTAACTATGATTCTCATACAACATAAGAGTCAACTTTGTGTGATATGTACTGTTGATGTGAACACTAAATAATACTGGAGATTAGTTGAAAGGTCACTGCTTTTGTTATCCTAGAGTACCTAGTCTGGAAAACCCTGAATGATCTCAGTACCCATTGAAACATATGGGTGTTGTAGCCACTCTGTAACTGGTATTTCAGCTCTGACTTCTCCCACTGTGACACAGCTAAGCCATCACACAAACATTGGGTTGGAATCTCCCTATTGAGACAAGTTTCCATCTCCAGTGAAAATTCAGAGGACATGTGGAAGGAGGCTGCTATTCTACACATCAGACATACAGTTTAATTTCTCATCACATTTTTGGCAGAACACATGGGCTTGCAGCTTTTACTTAAGAGAAAAAAAAATCCTATTTAGTCAAAACCAATTCTCCAAGACAGTTTATTGGGGTTTTGACTTTACAGTGCTTGATGTATATTCAAATTCAATAGTGCTGTCTTCATTAATCTAAGCCTCAAAATAGCATGAGTTTTCTCTAAATAGTTTTCTAAACAGAAATGCTTTCCCGAAGTCCTCAGTCTGTCAGAGTGATTAAGCAATACTATAAATGCAATCCTGGATTTCATAAATTCTTTCAGTTTTTAAAACATATTAATCAGTTTTAGCAGGTGACAAATTCATCATTTGAAGGAGGGAAACAAGTACTTTCCCTAGACAGCATGATAACTTATTGACATGGGCAATTATTTACACTAATTCATTAAAATGTAAATATAAGACACACAGGGAAACAAATAAGAATGCTTATTTGGAGTATGTCAAGCTTTTTCAGAACAAACCTGCAAAAATGTAGTACAAGATCTTAATCTGAACCAACACCAGCTTGCCTTACATGTTTGAAAAAACTTGTTTGAATTGAAATAATTTTTGTTTGATGGTTTTCCATTGACCATGCTTCTGCAGCTTAAATTAAGTGGAATGGGATACTACTTCATACACTCTATAACAAAGCGACCTTATGAAGTTAGACATCTTTTTGATGCACTTTTTGCTAGCATTTTCCCCTCATCCTGGTTTTCATTCATTCCCTTCCCTATAACAGATTATGCCCCATCTTTGCCTAGTACATTTTCAGCATCTGTCCGGCTTTCCCCTTATTAGCTTTACTTGTTAAACTACCTCCTCTTTTCACTTTTCTCACACTGTATTTGCTCTCTTTTCTAACTTGTTCAGTCAGCCTCTGAGCTGGCAACATGGGCAGCTCACAGCTGGCTGAACACCGCCTCTACTCAGTGGTCCCTGGTCACCCCTTGCATCATTCCTGGTGGCTTAGCAGGCTCCACTGAATACCTAATAGGCCACAAAGCAAAGCTTTTGCTAATGAGTGCCACAGAGGATGGCAGACTACAACTTGAGCAGAAAGCCAACACTATATTCTCCCTAACACACAGAGTTTTGGAGTTTTTTTGTCTCCGAGCTTCATTTCAGGATTCTCAGCTTTCATTTCAAGCTCTTTCACATTTCATATTGAAACCATTAGGCCAGAGGTATGTAAATTTGTTGTGATTCTATCATGTGTGAAAGGCTATATAGAATAACTGTTATCTGACAGGGATGCTGCCTCAGCTATCAGCATCTTCCAACATACTCCATGGAAAAAAAGCACACACAAGTACAGCTGTGTGGGTCTGGGTTGGCAGCCCATGGAACAGCAAACCAATGTTGGCAGTGTGAAATGACAGGACAGCCAAACCAGCAAAAAGAGCAGTGCTCATGCATGGCAGTGATGGGGTTTTACTCTGGAAACCTGGGTACCTACCTACAAACATAACTTAATTCTTGTGTATATTTGTGTAGAGGAGAATGTAACTCCCCTGGTGCTTACGATATGATGTCAATAACTTCTAATTTTGAACAGTAGATATTGCCCAAGGTAATAAATCTAGACCTTGGTAACTGTAAACCTTCAGTCCTGACAAGAGGCAAGATTATCACCATGAATCCGTGCAGTTAAATGTAGGAGTCCAGGGTATTCCTTTGGAAACCCTGGACAAGCAGAAACCTGTACAGGGGGGTTTAAAACCTGTACAGGGGGGTCGGAGATATGTGCAGGGGGGTTACAGACCCTGGCATGGACCCCAGACAGGCAGGGGTCTCGATTATAGCCCATGGGAAAAATTACCAACACTATGGGAAGAATTGCAAGGCCTTGAAAGTAGTAGAAAGTATTAATATTTTCACATTAGGGGTTTCAAGATAAGAAGGACCAGAGACAAGATGGAGGATTCTGGGCGTTACCCTAGAGTCTTCTCCTTCTTCTTTGTCTCCATTTTGCACAGTGGTGATGACATGAAGTAGATTTAGAGGGATTGGGTCAGAGTAGCAAACACCTGTTTAGTGTCAAGTGCATGCATTGGGTCACAATTGTAAATAAGGTGCATGCAATTATCTGTATATAAGATGACGAGCCGTGGGCAGGCGGGCAGTCGTCGCCTGTTGTCCGTGCTGTCCAGACCTTGGCAGAGCTCAGAGAGAATTGTAGAGATAAGATAAAATAAACAAGGAGCAAAACTCAGAAAAAGAACATCTGAAGACTCCTCGTCTTTTCTGTGGGCGGCTCGGGGCTTCCCGAAGGACCAGGGGCAGTGCCCATCCATCATTCTCGGGAAGCAGAGACCCCGAGAGTTAAATATGAACCAGGGTTTGGTGACTGGGCAGCACACAGAATCAACTACTTAAAGCATATGCAGGAATCACAACATCACTCCTACAAAACATCAAGAAAATTTACAAGTATGCTGCATTATCAGTGCTTCCTTAAACAACAGGCTCCCAAATGTCTTTCCTGGCCTCTCTAGGTCCTATTGCAGGTTTTAACTTTTCACATGTGGAAACAAATAGCAAACCAATGGTCTGGTTTGCTCTGCAAAAAGCTAATGGACAGAATGGCGCTTGTGCTCTGGTTGTTTCTCTTTTACGTTCTGGTGGTAAGAGAGTTGTATGTCAAATAAATTTAAAATCCGTGGCTCGAGTAGCTTGGCACATAAGAGCTTGTGCTTAGCAGAAGCCAAGATTTATAAATAATCTTTAAATACTCTTATTAGATCAAGATAATTCTCCTGCATGAAAGAAAAATGTCTTTATGTGAGGGCATTTTTAAATCAGATAAATCATTTTCTGAAGCTCTTCATGACTAAAATTTCAGTTATTTTCAAAACTATCGTCTAGCTTTTATTTAAGCAGAGAAAGGACACATCTAAAATATCTTTAAAGAATATTTATGTTTAGTGCTATTTAGCTGATTTTTTCTCCAGTTTTACATAACATTAGTCTTGTCTTTCTCATCTTTCTCTTCTATAAAACATCATATAATGTGCTGTTCATTCCATTAAGGTGTACAACACAAATGTTCAGAATTGCAAATTAGATAAGTGCACTAGATACTTACATTCAACCTTTTCTATTTCTGATAATTTGTCTGCTTTTTAATAAAACTAGATGCTCTGATTATATTCCCTGAAACACTCCTTCAGTTTCTGTGTTTATTCGGTAACAGAAGGATCTGAAAACGATAGTTGCACAAACCATAAGTTTGCCCTGCTTTTCCTCGCAGGGTAACCCTTTCAATCTGCTGTATTTGAATGCTCCTCTGTGCAGATAGAAACTGAACAGCATATTTCCATGAGAAAATTACTGTAATGCAGTTTTTTCACCAGCTTTCACCAGGGGTGGTATTTGAGGTAGAGTCGGAGGGGTTCAGCTAAATTAATCCCCTTTAGAAAAACAATCTAGTGTTCAACCCAATCAACTGATTAGAGTGCAAAATAAAAAAAATCTCCAAAAAAATCGGGGATTTTAAGCATTGCTGTGGTTAGGTTCACTGAAAAAGATGAAGGTGAGCACAGGGAAGGGATTAAATAAAAATTAAATAACTTTTATATCAACAACAATCACAATGGATTATCATAGCTCTGCTGCTCTACTTTACAGATTGTGATATACTCTCCTAGTAAGTGAACACAGCAGGCACAGTTATGGCAATACACAGGTGATGTTTTGTTAGAAGCACCTAACATTTTGTTTGTCATCCACTCCTGATGATTTTTTCTCCAGCCTTTCTGTGATGCTGCAGATGCCTCTTCATTTCTGCCAAACACAGCTAGACAGGCACTCATTTAGGCACAGGGCAGCACTACATGAGTGAGGGTTTCTATTATACTACAGGAGAAGAGCACTGTGTTAACAAAGATGATCAGCTGCAAGAAAAAGCCTTCAAATTCCAGAGGCATCTGTCACTTGTGTTTTAAGCAGGATTTCCATGGACAAGTAGTCCTTGGTCTCTTAAGAGACACGCACAGAGAGAGCTGTTTGGTTTGATGCAACACAGCAGACACACGCCACCGTGAAGTACATGTATACAGAGAAAAAAGGAGAGAGGGATTTGTAAAGCCATTTTACTTTTGAGAGTATCTTTGAGAACACATTACCTGAAAAAATAAGATTATAATAAGATAGCATAACTAAAATTCTTTATTGTTTGTATTTCTTTTTCAAAAAACTTTAACTAGAAGACATCTTAGTGAACAAAAACCGTGGCATTACCATCTTTATATTGTTTTGTTGAATCACTAGCATACTGTATTAGACTGCATCTCAAATTTAGAATAGGCTCCTTAGTACCAGTCTATTTATAGCCTTGATATGATTAGGCTGCTATCCTGTTGTGTATGAGGCACGTTAGTTCTATTTCGCAAAAACAGGTGATTAAAACAACCCTCAGGTAGCTCTTGTCCCACTGCTACTGTATCCTAACTGGGAAACTAAATTATCTTGGCTCAGCAGCAACTCCCCATCCTGCTTGGACTAGTACCTCAAAGCAGCTGGTCCCTATGGCTGTTCACTTTCTTCCTCCAGGTAAAGACCATCTTGTCCTTCACTCCAGACCTGTCTGCCAGAACTGCATCCACAAGTTTCACCAGTACTTTCATCTACAGTCAGGAATCTCAGTAGTAAAGCCTTTGGCCACTCTTTAGACTGAATAAAGGATATTTCTTATTACATTCCTCTCTGCAGTGAGTTTCTGATCCAAAGAATATAAAAAGATTCTGCATGCTCCTTTAACTGCAAAATTAGTTTCTTAGTTAAGGGGAACCACTTAAGACACTTCTGCTCATCCTTAGCAAGGATAAAAATCTTTGCATTTCTAGCAGCTGCAACTACTGAAACAGCCAGAGGTTTTTGTCTCCTGGGAGTTAAACAGCTTATTGCCATAGAGTCTAAAATTCCTCATTTGAAACACAGGATTTAATGGATACAACAACGAGACGCATTCTGAATGGGGTTGTTTTTCTTTAAGTCCCACTCCATGCACATTTCTGTGAATAACTGAGGCTTAGATTTTTTCTCGTTACCGTGACCTACTTTTTATCCTGAGATAAATACACACAACAGCAATATAAAGGTCACTTTTAAAAAATAATAATTGTCAATTAAAGCAAACTCTCAGTTAATTCACAGATGTTATCAAAATATAACTGGAAAATATATTTGATATAATGATATTGGTTTGGAGGATGGCTTTCACATCCACAACACAAGCTTTGCCTCAGGTTTTTTTTTTTTTGGCAAAGAGATATAGGAGCTAGAACTTATGATACTGAAACAATACTTAAGATTTTTTTTTACAGGATACATTAAACTCCCCACTCAAAAAAAAAAAAAAAAAAAAAAAAAAAAAAAAAATCCAGTAACTTCCTCCAATAATTTTCAGGTAACAATTTCAGATCTTTCTTTCTGCTTCCAGATCTTTCCATTCACAAGTTCCCCAAGAGAATACAAGGGTATCACTGAGAGTTTTTACCAACACTGGCAGGTCTGCAAACCTTTTCACCCTTATACATTACCTCCCTTATTTCATCACCAGTTGAGTGCCCCCTTGCCCTCTTCTATCTGCCAGAAGTATATAAAAATAGAGGAGGAACTGGAAACCATGGAAAGATTTCCCCTACCCACTCTTTCAGATTTCTATGCCATTTTGGTATGGAGACTAGAATCTCAGTCAAGACTAATCATTTCCTGAAAATATACCACATCAGAGCAATTATTTAAATGCAGACAGAGAAATTAAGCTTTAAGCCATAGTTGTCTTTATGAGATTTTCACTATCTGAAGTCAGGGTGTGTAATGCAAACACATTGCACATAATTTTCTGTGTTTCTACTTTGTTTGTGGAACTAAGTCCTTTCTCGTGGAAAAATAAATATTTTTTTCACTTTAAATATCTATTATTTATTGAATTTGCAAATTGAAAAAATCTATCATTAGTTGGTATTGAAACAGTGGAACTCTTATGCCAAGCAAATACATAATTTCCTGTTTTTTGAGCTGAAAATTATGAGTAATCTATGTCTCACTAATTAACAGCATTCTGAAGACTATGGCCAAAGCACTGGAGAAGAGTAACATCCTGTATTTGTCATTGTATAGAAAATAGTACTGCTTGTGTTGCCTAATCAATATAATACTTCATATTTAAAAAAAAGGCATTGAAAATTGTATACAAAAATATGAGTGCTTTACTCTTATTCCTTTTCCCCTGACAATGTGCTTATTGAGCTAAGAATGATTTGCCTTTCTTTCTTTGCATTTTCTATTTGCATGTTCCATTGATATACACAACAACTGATGACAGGAAAACATACATGCATTATAGACAATAATTTTAGGAATCATCAAGCAAACCCTAGTAGCTTGAAACTATTCAGGGCCTTCTTTATTTGGTCTCTCCAATGATAAGCACCAATTATATATAACAGCTTACAAAGAGCATTTGGAATTCAGGGTGATAAAAATATAGTCTTTAATAATAACACCTTATATAATATACAGTAATTTCCCTTTCCTCCTGAAAGTGACATCCAAATATGAGGGTTTCTGAAAGAAAGAAACTCATGAAAATAACATGTATTTATTTTCTTGTACCTTATAATATCAATTTTCTCAGGTGATAAAAAAATCTCCTACAAGCGTTTTCTTATCCAACAATACTTTAAAATGCATAATTCTCTAGTCATCATGATAATCTGCAACACAGTAGTAAAGGTGGAAGATGGTTCAGCAATATTTAGTCCAACAAATACTATTTCCATTAACTGAAGTGTAGAAGAAAGAAAAACTTATTAGCTCTTTTTAGACTGTATCAAAATTAAAGCAATCTTGTCTAGGTGGGAACATTCAACAAACAGTATCTTCTGAAAAGCACATCTGTTGCCTCTTGTCACTCACAAAATAGTACTGGGAGCCAGTTTCTCTACACTGAGCAAACCAGTTTGTCTCACATTTGTTCCTCAGTAAGCTGGGGATACTATTTCTTGAAAGCATTATAGACAGGAAGCATTGTGTCTAAAGTGTATGAATTTAGTTATGCAATATTAATTGGATTATTAATATTTTAGATTGCACTAACTCCTAGGACAACTGTCTGAAAACAGAATCTAGTTGTTGCAGGCACTGCACACACAAATACAGGGACTCAGAGCTCTGCCTAGTCTACACAGAAAGACAAGCAGGTGTGGACAGCAGGAACACAAGACTGCACTGACAGCACCAAACAAATATCTGAAATTGATTTTCTTCTATTTCCACTGATGCCATAATATAAAAAGTTATCTTGCAATCTGATATCTTTGTTAACAGCCACAGCCTGTTTTGAGCCACAAATCTGTCTCCCCAAACCCCTCTTGGATATATCTGCCTCAGTCAATTACTTTTGGTTGCATCTTGCTTTCTTCTTGCCAGTCCTTGTACATATGACAGTTGTTTGTTGTTACAGACATTCCTTGCCTTAACAAACACACAGACACATCCTTCCACACAGTTTATTGCTAATTGCATATTTATTCATAATCTTTGGCCTTGAATTTCTATTAGCTCAGCTCTTTCATGCTATAGAAGTACTCCTACTAGTTCAGCTCTCTTATGCTGTAAAAGATCGTAAGTTGGACAAAGGCCTAGGGTTACAACCAATTTTCAGGGACATTCATAAACAATTCTAATACACTCTTTTTTGTTTTAACATATCACAGCAAAGCAAGAGCTCGGTCAACAGCAGGAATCCCAGAGGAGGCAGGAAATGTTTCACAGAGATACATCTGTGGCACTGCCGGGTCCTGCATCATGGGAGACACATCATGGAATGTGACCATGTGAAATACCATAAATATGCACTGGTATATGTGGCTTTTGAAATAAGTTTCTTCCATACTGGGCAACTTGGTCAGGTAGAAATCTCTTCATCTGCCACACTAGGAGTGGATATGCCGTAAGAAAGACGCATATATAATATATTATGTGTTTTTTATATATATAGTATACACCCCCAAGAAAGGGATATTAAAACTCATAAGAATTTAGACTCATCATTGGTTGCACTTGAATAAAGAGATTAATCTTTTGAATCACTCCAGATGAAAATAACCTAATGACCTACCCAAGTCCTCAGTTTATTGATTGTATTATCCTGAAAAGAACATTGAATCCAGATCATGACTGGATCTCATATCCCTTGCACACATTAGCCCAGGGCAGTTTCTGTGACAGAAGATAGCTTGCTATGCAAGCATTGCATGGATCTCATATGCCATTGTAGCAACAAATAGAGTCTAGCATGAGTCCAAGAAAGAGGCATTGTACATGGCTTACTGACTATTTAAGCATCTAGTTATTTTTCGGTGCTTCTAGCTAAAAGAAACTCCCCTTTTCATCTATTAGGTGTGTTTCCTGATAAGCAGAATTGCTCAGTGGTGGAGTCTGAAAAAGTTTTGTTTTCTGGATATTTTAATTCCGTGTTTTCTCCAGCCTTCCCTCTTCCCAGGACAACTGCAGATTATTTCTTCTCAATGGTCAGAAATTAATCTCCATTCATGTACCATTACCATGTAAACTGAATCAACACCCTCAGTTTATTCAGAATATGTTTAAAAACACCATATACATAGCAGAGAACCATCAGGTACTCTGCAGTGTTTATTTTAGGCTAACATGGATGTTTTATATTGCCCTCAGGTATCTCCTTTCCTCATTTGGAATATATTACACAAAAATTCTTTGCTTAAGGAAGCTGAATTGTATCTCACATTTGTAATGCAAAGTAAAACTCATCACTTTTCATCAATGAAGGGGCAGTATTGCCAGCAGCTGGAGGGAGGTAATCCCATCTCTGTCCTCTGCCCTGCTGATGCCACATTTGGAGTGTGGGGTTCAGTTCTGGTCTTGCCAGTTTGAGAGAGACATGGACATACTGGAGAGAGTAAATTCAAGGGCCACAAAAATTATTAAAGGACTGAAGCATCTCTCCTATAAGAAAAATCTGACAGACCTGGGACTGTTTGCTTCTAGAAGAGAAGGCTCAGTGTCTTACCAATGTATATAAATATTCAAAGGGGGGTGACTAGAAAATGGAGCCAGGCTCTTTTCCGTGGTGCTCACAGACAGAAATGGAGGCAATGAGTCCTCACTGACACACTGCTTAAATATAGGAGCATTTGAAAAAAGGAACAGGTTATTCAGAGAGACTATATAATATCCATCCTTGGAAATATTCAACTCCTGATTAGACCCAGAGCTAAGCAACCTGCTGAAGCTCACCATGTTTGAGCAGAAGAAATTGACTGAATGATCTCCAAAGGTCCTTTCCAACATCTCCTGTAATTCAATAAAAAAGATAGCATCTCCCCTTAACTTCTGTTCATCAGCTTCTACTTTGCAAAGTGTCACCCTTTCATCATCCTGGCTCAGTAGCACAGAGTGTGTGGAGGCTTTGGAGTGACTGTCACTGATCTGCATAGATGCAACTCAGGGTGTCATACGAGTGTGACATAATTTGCAGGGTGATAGCAGCTCCTCTATGCTATCACAGAGTGGTTGATATAAAGAAAACTGTGTAGCACAATAAGAACAGCTGTAGTTCCAAGATTTCAGGCCACATAACTGATTTTTTTTTTAACTTCATAAATACTTTTGGGGATGTGCTGAATATGCACAACATGTCTCACTGTATCATTTTCCAGAGGTCATTGGTTGCATGCTATCATCTCTTTGGATAAAGGAGGAAATCATCCTGACATGATGGAGAAATCTTTGCAAGATGAAGTATCTCAGAATAAAGAGAAGCCTGAGGCTGTGGCACTCATTACAGTCTCAGAAATTTATCCATGGAGGATCTTCACAAGGAAGAAATATTCTCTGGTGGATTGTGGTGGAAGGAATAATACCAGGCCAAGGCTGTGACTGACAAACAGGCTGTAGCTGTCAGGAGTGTAATGTTACTCCACCATGAATCATGCATGTTGTTGAATAGCCAAAAGCCTGACAGCAGGCAGAAGTACAAAGCACAATTCAAGTTTGTAAACTCAGGTATTGATAGTCATGTTATCACTGAAATCAGTGTAAAGTATGGGTTGTAATGCTGATCCTGACCAAACACTCAAGCAGTGAGCCATGCCAATCTTTGGGCTGGTTTAACCTTAGCACTCATATTAGCTAGCAGAATGCTCACTTGAGTCCATCAGTGTGAGTTGAATCAGCCCTTTTATTGGAGCATATACATATGTAGAATCAAGGCATCTGAATTACAGGTCAGCAATTTTCATAATCTTTCTCTTCCAGTGCTTACCAGGAATAAAGGCCAGCTTTACATCTGGGGCTTGGAAAAATATACATGCATATCATTACCTAAGAAACCTCAAAACTGCCTATTTACTGACTTTAATACCTTCTGTCTGATCTCCCTTATGGAGTTGCTTCTTACTAAACTATTCATTACAGAGAATTAAAAAAAAAAAAAAAAAAAAAAAAAAAAAAAAAAAAAAAAGTTTGGAGAGCCTTTTAGGAAGCAAAATGCAAACATCAAGCTACATGCAAAAAGCTCCATGTTATTATGTTATTACTGTGTTGCATTCTCTATATTGAAACTCTGGACATCTCAAGTCCCTCTGTTAGCACTGGAGTTTTGATTTCTAGGTCACTGACCCTGGACAATGTGGAGGACTTGTATATAGTCTGCATTGTAGCAGAGCTCTGCACTTGAAACAATTATCAGTTTTCTTTGTTGATTAAATGAGATACTACTCATCACCAGATTTTTAAAAACCTCAGCAGATTATTATGGTGGGGAATGACTGACAAAATTTGCTTGTGCGGATTACAACCACTATATGTAGGTGACAAATCAGGACTACTCAAAAGAAAGAAAAAAGGAGAGGCTGGAGAAGGATATGCCAGGTCCTAAATGAGAAGTCAGTTCTGATGACTACTCTACTCATTGATAGTCTCTATAGAATCTCATTTTACTTTTGGTTATTGAAAATCTTTGAACCTGAACTTTCACAATAGGGCTATGAACCAAATTATTTGTATTCACTTTTCCAAAGTAAAAATAGAATTTAGAGACTACACCAGTAGTCTCTAAATTCTAATTTAAATTCTAAGTTCTAAATCATAAGTTGTAAAAAACAACTCCATCAAATGTTCTGCAAAAAAATGAAGGTGTTCATCTGTAGCCTTTGTTTTGCTAGTAGGTATAACTTTTATTTCACTGCCAGAAATATGTACTAGGAATTTGTAAAATTTAGTTTTGAAGAAATGTAGGTCATTAATAATTGTATATGTATAAGCAAAAAGGGGAATATTGTGATAAAGCCTAATTTTAATTCTGAATTTCTGTTTATTATTTCTCAGCACCTTCCACACCACTGAATGGTTACATTACTATTTTTCTAAAAAGTATTTGTGATTGGGTATTGGAGATGCGCTGTGCTAAGTGCCACATATTTTCGCATAAGTTTACACTGATGCATTTAAGCATGGGTCAATTCCAAGTCATAACAACCCTATTGTTCCTTTGTCCACACACTAAAAAAAACCTGTCTCCCAGGGCAGACAAGAGAAGTGAACTTTTTCCTTCAGATAGCTGTCTTCTACCTCCTTGTTGAGATTGCAAAACAGTCTCCTTCTGGAGATGAAAAGCAAACTACAAACATTAAAGAACATGCTTTAAATATACTACTGATGGATGAATAAAAATATTGGATCTTTGAGTACTTAAGCAAGAAAATAACTTTTCTGCCATGCTGTTAGCAATTCCAACAGAAACAGCCTTTGGGGCCTCATGATACCAGATGAACAGTATCCTCTTCAATTCATTTGTGATCCTACCAGTGCCACATTTTATTTTAGCTTTCACTGAGAAACAGCAAGCTTCCATTCTTTTTAGTGTGGAGAACAGCTGTAATACCCGTCTGATTGTTAAACTTAAAAACACGTGGATTTTTTTTTTTGTATTATTTAAGGTTAGCTTTACAAACAAAACCCCAAGAAAACATTTTTTTTTCTCAAAAGGCACTAACCAAACACAAAAGATAGAAAACATTTCCATATTTTGCCACCTATTATGTAACAACATTAGCACATTCAGAAACATGAGTGAGTTTCTGAAGTGAATGCCCATATTACTTCCCTTACTAACCTGGGATATGAACCAGTTTCAGTGGGTATGAATTACATTCCTTTTGGAAAACAGTGGAAATATAAAGACCTGTTCTCTGTGGTTTCCAAATGTGTGCAAGCCCCCAGTGGGGACACAAAGCTGGTGAGTGGATTGTAGGAATGTGAAGTTCTCTGGGACACAAAGCACACTGTGTGTGCTAGCAGACATCTTCAAACCTTCCATTGCCACAATAAACACGTGACACTGCTTAGCATACATAAAACAAGCCAAACTATACTGGTTATTTCATGTTCTTATGTACTTATCTCTACATCCCATGAGCCTCATAAGGCCCAAATCTCATTAGCATACCAATATGGCAATTCTCCTGCTTTATGTACCCACTCTGCCTTCTCTTGCCATCATCAATTGACAAGCCATTGTTTTTGCTGCTTTTTTTTTTCTTTTCTTAATATTTTTCTGGTGGCAAAGTCAATCACATTGAACTCCTAACAGACACGGCTTGATGCAGTCTGTGGCCCCAAGCAAACAGGAAAGTTCATAAACCGTAGTGAAGGGGAGATCAAAGTCTTCTCTGATACTGGGTAATATGATATTTGGCAACACTAAGAAAAAACGTTGGTAAGTGATCAGTTAACTTGAACAACCAGAAGAGAAAAATCTAACAAAATTCAAGAAAACATCTAACAAACTTTGAGAAAGGATCTAATAAATGCCAAGAAAAGGAAAATCACAGAACTTGTGATCTGGGCCAATAGACACACTCTGGAGATATGGCCCTGCTATGGCTGTGTTGGACAGATGTCTTGGCAGAAGCACACCGCAGATCCTGCTGATGACAGGTGCCTGCCTGTGCACCCACAACTGCAGATTCAGGCTTTTTACACTGGAAAGTCTAGAGGAGATCTCATCATCTGAAGTTTGCTGTGTTCCTTGACCCTGTATTGTCTCTCTGTGGTGTGCTCCTAGCCACTGCTAATGCCAACAACTTCCTGCGCCAGCAATCACAATTCCAGAATAAGTTTTACTCATTTTAAAAATGGAGACAGTTGGTAGGAGGCCTTGAGGCTTTCTGGTTGTACATTAGCACCTTGAATGCACCATGGTTTGGGTATTCACTCATAAACCCAGGGCACAGGGTATCACGTAGCACTGATACACACAACATGGATGGGTACATTCTGATGATCCTGATGAGAGGAGGTGTCAGCATCCTCCTTTAAAGCCAGCATGATGAACATCACAGGGACTATGGGCCCTCCCAGGACAAGCAACAGAGTTGTGCCTAAATTTTGTCTGGTGCTCTCCCAAGGTCTGCATAACAACAGCCATTTTGTTAGGCTGGCCACCCCAAACTTCTTAGCCACTGATTTGTACACTCCAACAGTGCCAAGATCTCCTAACTAGGGTGACAACAGTGTTCTTGGACACAGATACAGGCAACCTCCCAATATATCATCAAGGGTAGTGAAGTCAAGGCATTGGCTCTTGGCAGAAGTTTTCAGCTGTGCTGCTCTACATCTGAAAGCTTTGAATTAACCATTGATTATACAGTGTTCTTGGGTCAAAGTAGTACCTACATGTTAATAGTCCCTCTGCCTCACTCCCCCTTTTCTTTACCATTTTACTTCAGCCTCCTCAGAGTCAGGAAGAGATTCAGACCACAGGTACTGTTATGTCACTTGGCAATTCACAGGGACAAACAGAAATAATGTGAGAAAATAAGCAGGAACAAGGATAAGTATCATGTTACCATGGCTGCAGTAACATGTACCACCATCTGCAGGACACAGAAGAAAGGGCAGTGTGCTGATTCTTGGACCATTTGGCATTCACAGTCAAGTGAGAGATTTTTCTTTTCACAATTTAAACCCCACTAACGACAAATATATTGTACATAGGGGACTGGTCAAAAGTTAGACTGAAGTAAAATGTCCAAAGTGCACATCACATTAATGCAGGTTCTCAGCACCAACTGCAGTAGTGTACCACACTTCTTCTTAAGGTAGACCTAGTTCTAATAGAAATACATCTCAGGAAGATCTTTCTGCTCAGTAGTCCTAGGATGATGTATCATTTTCTTCAGTTATTTTAAACTGCCTATTTAAGCAGACAGACAAACAGGACCTAATACAAAATAATTTTAAAACTTTTGCCTTTTCCTACTCAGTGACCAAGATTTAATTATACATACATTGTTTTGATCAAAATGTGTAGAAGAATATATATACATATTTGTTTATATAAATATTCTTAATAATTGTGATCACATCTCAGATTTGAGATGCACATCAAGTAAGTTTTAACTTCTAGTTACTTTCATGGATCAAATACGTCCCCTTCACAACAGACATCACAAGTTCGCAATATTGCTACAGAGGACTAAATAATTTTCTTTACAAAATACTTTCTTTTGTAAAGAAATTTCTTTATAAAACCCAATACGAAAGGTTCCTAGAGAACTACAACACTGTGTGTCATAAGAAATCACATTTTTGGAAGAAAAGCAATTCAAATGTTTCTCTAAAAACAGAAATAAACACTAATATCTCAAACAGGAAATATATTTCAGAGTATAGTCAAGTATTTTCCTCCTCAATTATAATGGCCAGAGGAAAATATTTGAAGTCTTTTGTAAGCAAAATCATTGATTATTAAACATGTCTTAAATCTTAACTGCTGTATTTCCATAGCTGATAGTGACAATAGTAATTTTAATGCTATATATATTGTGCTGCAAATATTCAGCAGCATTGTGCTTTCCTGAGCAAAACAGCTGCCTTGACAGACATCAGAAATTGCTGACTAAATGGAGAAGAGAGCATATTGAAATTGATAAAAGTAGTTCACAGCTCATAGTAAACTAAAATTTAAAACTTGAAAAGAAACTAAAAGCCAAAAGTGAAATACACCTGTGAAACTGAAGCTAACAACACTTGTTACCCTTTCTTTTGAAGTTATCCACACTCATATCAGGACCCTTCGTGACCACATAGCAGAATTTGGGTTTTAAAGTCAGAAGTAGAATGTGCCTGAGAAGTAAAGCCACATAAGGATGACAACTGAAAAAAATATGAAGAGTAACTCTGTAGACGTCTTGCCTCTAAATAGGGATCATATATTTTATCAGTTATGAGCAAGAACTTTTCTCACTAAGAAAATCTGATGATACAAATTTTTCCAGTAGCTGAAGGTTCAGAAAACGGATTCAGTAAGTTTGCTGAGCAAAGTACATACATCTGCAGATAAAGTAAACAAGAATTGAAATTAAGTAGTTATCTAAATAAGTTTCTAAATATATTTTACCAAAAAAGATCAACTGACATCTTTATACAAATAAGCATTGTGACCCATTAAGTACTACAACTCTCACCTCAGCTTTTTTTCACTGCTGCTAAAACAGGCATTGTCTTCTCTGGTGAAAGCTTTTTTCCCTTTATTAACTGGATGGTAAATTAATTAGAATAAATTGTTTACTTTATAGACTTCAGCTGTATGGGATATAGATCATGTCAAGTTTGGATTGTTGAATTGTTCTTTTTCTAACTTGTTTAGGAAGATGCTTCTGACAAAGTTATCTTGGGGTTAGCACTATGCCTGAGAAGGCTGAGTTAGAAAAACTTTGGGAGTTTAGGTAAGAAGTCAATTGATGTGCCACTCATTTTTCCCAGTGATCCATTTTTATGGATCTCTGAGCAGCAAAATGAAGTATTATTTCAATGCAAACAACGGAACAGCAAGCAAGCCATTTTAACCAGCACCACAAAAACACAAGGCTCTGAAAACAAAATAAATGACTGTGACCATCTGCTGACACAGCCATTAAAACTAACCATCTCCTTCTGGCAAAATATTTTAAGATAATGCTATAATGGTTCAAGGATATATTTTGCTAACTTTTGCTGTCAAAAGTGAGAGGAAATCTCTGGTTCTACAGATAATGGTACAAAAAGGTGTCCTGGAATCTGGCTGATCTAATGTTAAAGCACGAAGGGAAGGATTAGGAAGGCCAACAACTTCCTCTGTCTTTATTACCTCCTGTCTCTCAAATAAGATGGGGAAGGAGGTGAACATCCATTGCTTACCATAGGAACCAGGACCTTTGTGACTAGGGTTGATGCAAGCATGTGCTTATTACCTTTATGGAAAGAAAATGTATTTCTTCCAGTCTAAAAAAAGACAAAAATCAAGATCTGAAACTTGTAAACTACTATGAAAGCAGGACATGAGTCTCTGGTCAGGTTAAGCCATGAAGACATCTTTAACAAATAGGCTGATCTATTTCATGTGAAATATGCCCTTCCAGAGGTACCAGCACGATCAGAGACTACCCAAGAGATCGATTTTCATTATGGCTATCAACTCACCTCTACAAATATTTTCTGTTGTTTGTGACTTTCTGCACCACTGTGTCTCTAGTTATCATTCAGACCCATAAAAGGCACTAGTGTATTTTAACAATGTAGTGCTCTTTGCCCATATATAAAAGAGAATTTTACATCACTGTTATTATTACAACAAAACAGATGGAATATTTTTCCTGGTCCTAAAATATATGTATTTGGACATAAGACTTCTAAAGTTGCCTGTCCTTTTTGATGCCTTGTATATTATACTGCTTTCTATGCCAATGTTCTTGTTATGATTTATCCTCTGCTTTGGCAATATTACATTTAATCAAAAGAGTTTATGGATGCAAAAGTCTTGAAAATGACTGATTGATTTCTGTTTTCAAAGAAGCACAATTGTATATTTCCAATAAAGTGAACCTTACCGTCTTGTGTTTGTTTGACAAAGACTTGCAATGTTTTCCTCACATATTTTCACTTGAACTGATATGGGCAGAAATAACCCATTATGGCTAACTGAGGATTGTCAGATCATGAAGAGCAAAACCACGGTAATTCATATTTTTAAGACCATCCATTTTCTTCATAAGCATTTAAATATATCTCCCAGCATTTTGTTATAAACACATACTTCACTCTGTTTCTTTGTAGCAACTAACAAGTCTGTTCATCAACCTAGAGCCCACTGTCAGCTCTTTTCTAACTACTGAGTAAGAGGAGGTTATCTTATTGAAAAGAATATTATGACAGGTATCATGGCAAGTGAGAGCAATGCCCAGAAATCCCCTTGCTAAAACAACTTTTGAAGCTCTGAGTAAAAGAGACCCTGAGCTGCTCCCACAGGACTGACAGTATCATTGTCCTCAGTTTTAGAGCGACATCACTAAAAATCATGCCTTTGAGACACTTTCACAGCTATGCCACCCACCACCCAGGGAAGTGGTTACAGCACTGAGTCTGTCTGGGTTCAAGAAGCATTTGGACAATACTCTCTGGCACAAGGTGTGACTGTTGGGAATGGTGCTGTGCAGGACCAGGAGCTGGACTTGATGATCCTTGTAGGTCCTGTCCAACTCAGCTTCTTTTGTGATTCTGTAGTAGTAGTTGTCTCGTTCCTGACAGAGGCTGTTAAGTGGGGAGGATGCAGCCCCTGCTGCGTCGGGAGGCCAATATCCCAACCCAGACTTACTCCACCACTGCTGGCACTGCACTGTGGGGTACCCTGCCAGGCTGTAGCTATGTTTTTTGGGGGTGAGGTAGCTGTGGCCAGTTGAAAAGTAAAAGAGTGGCAAGAACTGAGTGCAAAGACTATAATGAAAATTAATGCAGACCTTATCCTCGAGGTAGATAGTGCTTTCATGGAACACAGACCAAAAAACCCCCCAAGTTTTATCTGACACTATTTTCACAATGTATTTCTAAAATAGAGCATAGTTAGATTACATTTGCAAAATAATTGGGAATTTCCTTGACTATAAACATTTGCTGACTTCCACAATTTAAGAACAATTTGTATTCATAGGGGGAATTACCATCTTGGACAAGAAATCTACAGGGGTGGTAACAAACAACAAAACCAAGGATGTAAAAACAGAAACTACCACTTGATTTACACTGCCTGTTTTCTTCTGAATCTGTGTTTGGTATCTCAGATACAATGAAGTTACAGAAAAAGCTTTTCTGGCAGACTAATATGAAATCTTTTCAGTCTGTGTCCTGTCTTTCCTGAGTTTGCCATTTAAACACCATTGAACACGGCAGCACAAATGGTTTTATGATTGAGATCCCCAACGAGATTCAGTATAAAAAGAAAAAAACCGTGATAAGTCAGTAAGAGAGGCGTAACTGTTGGCAAGTAGAGAATCATAAGAGAAGTGAGAATTTGCCATCCAAGATAGAAAGGGCTATTTGGAAACTTCTGCTCAGGTACCAGTGGGTCCTCATTACTTTTCAGCAGATGGCACTACAGTCCTAGTGTTGAACTTTATATACAAAAGTCACTTGGACTCCTAGAACAGGACTGCCTCCCTGTTTATGCACGTGGCTTCAAAAAGGGATTTCACACTTTATAATTGTTTGAGAAAGCAGAACTAATTCCCCCTATGAATACAAATTGTTCTTAAATTGTGGAAGTCAGCAAATGTTTATAGTCAAGGAAATTCCCAATTATTTTGCAAATGTAATCTAACTATGCTCTATTTTAGAAATACATTGTGAAAATAGTGTCAGATAACACTAGTTATTTACTAGAACACTGTTTGAGAGCTGTCAAACAATATAAAAGCTCTGGAGAAAGAATAAAATCTCTTTTGACGTATACACCTATTAAGACCAAAAAGCAAATGCAAATTGCATAGATTCTATTAGGGCCTTACAAGTAAAAGACACTTTTAAAAAGAAAACAACATAGTCTACTGAGCAAAGAGAAAACGCAAAGAAGCATTTTTTCTGCCAAGAGCAATAGACATTGCAATGGAAGAAAAAATCACCCTTATCTAAGGCAAGGACATGCCACATCTTTCCATGGTGATGACAGGAAATTTCAAGCAATTGCTTTTAATTACATGAGGTGGCTCTCCACGCATATTATATACTCATTTTCATTTTTTTAAAACCTTGCTTCTTGAGGTAGATGCAACTGTTCAGAGAAAATTAGTTCATCTAACTAAAAGCCCAATTTCAAAAACCCTGAACCTCTAGGGGGTTCAGCACTGATTAAAATAATAGCTTTGAATGCCACCTAACCAAGACCATTTGATATTACATAGAAAATGTGCACTGTGATTCACAGTACATCATTCCTCTCACTCCCAATTTAGTTTTTTTATCTGCTTGGGATTACACTGATGCCTACACTACAAGACGTACTCTAGATGCATGGACACTGACTTCTAGAAAACACAAAATCATTATTTGAGTCACCTCCAAGAAAGTAAGAATGTGACAGTCAACCCACAACTGGTTCAATTTCTTTTATTTCATATGAATTCTAAACAAAACTTTTCATGCTTTTTTTCTCCTGAGACTAACATGGTTTTCATGTTTCTATAGACACCAGACTCTCTAAAATGCTGAAGTAGTAGTTTTTATAAAATGCAAATTCCAAATTTTCCCCCAGATCCAGCCGTGATTTTAAGAAAAAAAATTAACCATGGATGAGAAAAGGAAAATTGCTAGTAAAAGGTTTTTTTAAAAAAAAGAAAAAAAAAATTATACACTAGGACAGTTTCCAAAATGTCATAGAAGATCAAAGAAAATATATTAAGACATGTGTATGTCAGAATCAGTTGAAAGTCCTAATAATAGCAGCATAGAATATGCCCTACATCTATATTCTGATAAAAGAAGCCTTAGTATTCTGACATGACTGAAACACAGCAGATGCATTTTATAAAGGTCTACTAATCAAGTTAGACTTAGAACAGAGATGCTTCTGCTTACACAGAAAGCAGGACAGGTAAATTTTCCTCCTGCAGTCATTTAAATTTTAATCTGTTTTGCAGATTTTACTGAGCAGTTAGTATGAAGACATGGCTGAACCACACAAAATGCTTAGTATCAGATCATGTTAAGATACTTCCTTATAACCCGAAGCTTTCTTTACTGCATTTCATGGTCCAGCACCCTCTGATGTGTTATTTGTTACTCAAACTCTCTTCACAGCAGGATTTCTATGATTAACTTTCTACAGGGAGCCTACTCAGAACCCAGGCTAAGTGCTGTTGATTCTCTGTATGTACCAGATAATAATCTGCAGAGAGACCTTGACAAACTAGAGGGCTGGACAATCACCAGCCATATGAAATTTCACAGGGAAAAGTGCTAGATTCTGCACCTGGGGTGGGTCATCCTGGGTATATGGACAGTCTGGGGAATGAGATGCTGGAAAGCAGTGCTATGGAAAGAGACCTGGGGGTCCTGGTCGACGAGGAGTTGAACATGAGGCAGCAGTGCCCTGGCAGCCAGGAGGGCCAAGTGTGTCCTGGGGGGCATCAGGCCCAGCATGGCCAGCTGGGCAAGGGAGGGGATTGTCCTGCTCTGAGCTGGGGTGGCCTCACCTCCAGTGCTGGGGGCAGTTTTGAGTGCCAAAATGCAAGAAGGATATAAAGCTATTAGAAAGTGTTCATAGTAGGACCATGAGGATGAGCCTTACGAGGAGGGGCTCAGGGCACTTGGTTTGTTCAGCCTGGAAAAAAGGAGACTGAGGGGAGACCTCACTTCAGTTACAACTTTCTCACAAGGGCAGGAGAAGGAGCAGACACTCTTTGCTGTGATCTCTTCTCTGTGCTGACCAGTGAAAGGGCCCATGGGAATGACCTGAAGTTGTGTCAGCAGAGGTTTAGGTTGGATATTAGAAAAAAGCTCTTTATCCAGAGGGTGGTTGGCCACTGGCACAGGCTACCCAGAGATGTGGTCACAGCACATCTGGGTTGTGCTTGTCTGGGTTCACATTACCTAGTACATTTCCTTCATATGTCTCTCCATATCTACTGTAATTACTTTCCATTTTCTTTTTTGATTTTTAGTGGTTTTTTGCTTAATACTGTGGAAATAATGGCATTTATTGATTTATGTCTGTTTATATCACAGCTCAGGCTAGTATTTTTTTACACCTGGCCTGAGAAACTTTGCTTTTTACTTGGTTCGCTACCTAGATTAGAGGGCAAGCAATAAAAGGATCTGATAAATGCACTTACTGCATTGAGCTCTCACTTCAGTCACATATGTGGAGCTGAACCAGCACCAAGCCCAGTAACTTTTTTGACATTCTGTTGCACATCCAATAATGTGCCAGTACATATTGATAATATTTAGTAGATTTTCTGTGGGCACCTGCTGATAAATATATTCCAGTTTTAGGATGCATTTGACCTGAAAGGAAATCCACCTTTAACAGTGCACAGCTATTCCAAAAAACACATTCCCCAACACTACTTGAAGGGGCTGAATATAGGAAGTGGTCTTGCCACAAAATACTATAAAAAGGGAAATAGTGGTTTACAAGTTAGTACATATTAAATGATTGTGTCACTTTTTGCCAACAGAGGGAAGTTTTTGAGTTACATAAGCTTGGCTGTGTCTGTGTTCTGAGGTACCTGAAAAACTACGTAAGTTTTTCATTTTTATAAGCTGAATGTCTTCAGCATCTGCCTTGCTCCCAGTACATTCTCCTAAATAATCAAAAGACTATTTACAGTTACGGCAGCACATATTTCAGAACAAATATTAATCTGCCCAAAATCTGAATACCTTGTTGAAGGGTGAGTGATCACTGATCAAGGTATTAATCTTCTAGTACTTACTATCTGTAGGCCAGGTGGTAAATTATAGTATAATACATGGTTAAAGTTTTCTTAAAAAAAATTAAATCCTATTTGCCTTGCTTAATTTTTACGTTAGAAATGTTTTTATGCAGAACAATCAGAGAGATAATTTATAAATAGACTATTTGGCATAACAAGACATAGAAAGCCATTGAAACTGCATGACACACTCAAGAGCCTCTCTATATATTTATAAAATATGTATACATGTACATAAATATTTATACCTTTAAGGTTGTTATCTGGTAATTAAAGCAGTTAGTATGCCCAAAAACTCTGAGATTACAAACAGGAAAATAAAGCAATCACAGACTTACAGGATCATCAAGTTTGGAAGAGATGTTTAAGATCATCCAGTCCAACCACCAGCCCAGCACTGCCCCAGATCCCTAAACCACATCACCCAATGCCAGATCCAGATGCCTCTTAAACATCTCCAGGGATGGTGACTCCACCAACTCCCTGGTGCATATTATTTCAATGCATGACTAACCCAATAGCAAAAGAAGCTTTTTATACTATCTGATCTGACTCTCCCTTGTCTCAGCTTAAGGCCATTTCCTCTTGTCCTCTCACTGCAGGCACTATAGCAGGTATGGGCTCCTGATTCACCACAACCTTCTTTCAGGGAGTTGGAAAAAGGAATGAGGTCCCCCCTGAGCCTCCTCTTCTTGAGACTAAATAACCCCACCTCCCTCAGCTGTCCCTCGTGAGAGAAGTTCTTCAGTCATTTCAGGAGCCTCTTTGCCCTTTGCTGTTCAGGCTTCAGCCCTTCAATGTCCCTTTTCAAGTGAGGGACCCAGAACTGAGCACAGACCTGGGTGAGGCCTCCCCAGTGCCCAGTACAAGGGCACAGTCACTGCCCTTGTCCTCCTGGCCACACTTCTTGACATGGGCCAGGAGGCCACTGGCCTTTTTGGCCACCTGGCCACACTGCAGGTTCATACTGAGCCAGAAAAAAAAAAAAAGAAAAAAAAAGAAAAAAAAAAAAAAGTAAGACACTTGTCAAGTAGAAATGAATTTGTTCCATACCCATGGTTACTTCTGGATAAAAACCTTGACTTTGACCATGCTACACAGGGCTATGGTGAAACTGCTTACCCTAATTTAAGGATAATCTGTAACCACTAGGTACTTCAGCATACTCAGAACAGGAAGGCTTTAATTTTTTTACCTAATTACAGTCTGCTCTTTTCAAAAATTTTGAGAAGAAACAACAATCATTTTGCAAGTCTTCCTCCTCAAAAATAATATTCCACCCTGTCATGTATGAGAGATACCCAATAGCAATTGCCCAGTGATTACTTCTTTGCAGTCTCTCCTTTGATGCTTCATTGCAGACAACAAACTGGATTTTTCTCAGAAAGCATCAAAAATGCTATGCTCTGAGAGTATGATGATATGATAGACAAAATTTTATAGCATTGTGGGGTGTTGCATGGACTTGCTTATGATAGCTGGAGTAGACGCTTCCTTGTAGGAATAGAATAAGCTTGTTTCTAGGACAGTTCTATGCTACAAGTCAGTAATTTTCAAATGATACATCTCTCTCAGGCTATGTCCATTATTGTTGTCTCAGATTTAGTATCTTATGTAGCCAGTCTATTTCTGTGGCAGACTAAACACTTGAGGAGTACTAGAGTATGACAGAAGGTTTTTTATGGAAAGAAAAAGATTCTGTGTCTACCTCATACCAACTGATAGAGTTCTTCCTTTCATTCAGGGTTCTCTCCTTGCCGTGTAACCAACAGAAGGCTGAGCCCATCAGTGACAGTGATGCGATAATGTATTTAAGAAGAAAAAAAATGGCTGCACTACAGCAGAAATAAAAGTGAGAATATGTGACAGAAAGAAGTCTGCAGACACCAAGGTCAGCGGAAAAGGAGTGGCAGGAAGTGCTCCATCCTGGAACAGAGTATCCCAGGAAGCCCACGGTGAGACAGCTGTGTCCCAACAGCCCCAGAGGACCCACCTGCAGCCTGTGGAGGATCCCTTGCTAAACTGGGTGGAAGCTCAAATCAGAAAGTGATCCTGTGGGAAGTCTGCACTAGAGCAGGGTCCTAGCAGGACCTGTGGAGAGTGGAGCTGACACAGAAGCAGTTCTGCTGGCAGGACTTGTGTCCCCACAAGTTGCCCACACTAGAACAGCCTGTTCCTGGAGAACTGTCCCCATGGGAGGGACCCACAATGGGGCAGATTGTGAAGAACTTCAGCCTGTGGGAAGGACCTATGTTGGTGAAGTTTGTGGAGGACTGTTTCCCACAACAAGGACCCCACACTGTGGCAGGGGAACAGGGTGAGGAGTCTTCCTTGGGTAGGAAGGAGTGGCAGAGATAAGATGTGATGAATTGACTTCAGACCCTATTCCCCATCTACCTGTGCTGTCAAGGAGTAGGAGACAGAGATTTAGAAATTGTATTGAGTCCAGGAATAAGGGAAGGATTAATCGAACCTACTCTGCTTTGACTGGCAAGAAATTAATGTCCATGAGCTAAGACTCTTTTGCCTATGACAGTAACTACTGAATAATTTCTCCTTGTCCTTATCTCAACTTTAATAAGCAATTTAACTTTAACTTTTTCTCCCCTATTCAGCTGAGGAGGGGAGTCACAGAACAGCTTGCAAGGGCACCTGATATCCAGCCAGAGTCAAATGCACATGTGTAATACTAATGCATATATATATTTATCTATATTTTATGCATCTTTATTTTTTAAATTTTATTTATATATATTACATGAAAAGGTATTTCAGAATTTACTTAGATTCTTATGGAATTATGATGATAAATGAAGTTGTTAGTATAGGAATAAAAATCTATGTCTGAAAAGAGGAAAAAAGTTTTCCTCTATCAAAGCAGAGACTTCTCTTTGCCAGAATGCACTCACAGTGGCTGAGAGATAAAGGCCCACAGTACTCCATGCAACCAACCCATCAAGAATGAAAGATGCTCCTTCACACTGGTGTCCAGATAAGAATTTTAAGAAGCTCAAGCCTAGTTTAAAAAAGGGAATCACCAGTTTTTCCAGAGGTATCACAAAATATGCCAAGGCAGATGAGATCAACAAGGATCATCAAGTCCAACTCCGGCCCTGTACAGGACCATCCCCAAGAGTCACACCAAGTGGAAGATGATTCCATTAAAAGAGTAACTAAAGCAGTTGCTCCTTTGCACACCCCATGTTACTGCTCCTACTGAACATGCCACAGAGTTATGCAGAAAAACTCAAATGCATATGAAATTTCTCAGTGAGAAATGAACATATGTATGAAAGATGTACTATGGAATCTTTTCTACCTAAAGGAATAGTGCAGGCGAAATAAGATCAGCATTTCTGGAAAAAAGCATAGACTCTTGTAACAGTGATTTGTCAGAAAGTGCATGAAGTCTGTGAAAACCTTGAATAAATTGAAAGGAAATGTTTATGGCTTTTTTTTTTTTTTTTCCAGACAAACAAGATTACAGAAATAAAATTATCTAAAAGATGCACTTTGTTAACTTCATTTTCCAAGTAATTTCAGCACAAGACTTAACTTTTTCAATAAAACTTCAACAAGACAAAGTGGAAATTCTCCTGAAAAGACAGAATTATCCTATAAAGAAATATTTTGTGAAAAAAGAATTGCTATTGAATTAACATTACCAACTGCTCTTGCACTTTGTAGATATATGTAATCTACATATACCTACATTACTGTATCATTGTGGCTGGATGGCAGAAATACAGACCTTGGAATCTAAAACCCTGCTAATCTGCCAACAAGCCTTAGGCAAGACTGCAAAATCAATTGCAGTAGACAGGCTTATATATTTCTTTATAATATAGTAGAAAAATATTTCTATTTAAAATACGGGATCTGAAGAATAATAAATTAAGTTTTGAGTTTTCCTTCTCTGAATTTTTACTGAAGACTGATCAAGCAGTATATTTTTGTGTAAGACATTTAAATCGCCTTACTCTTTCGGTGTGAGAGGAAACCTCACACAGCATTACACTGTATGGATCACTACTTATCTGTGATTTTCAGTGTAAATTAATAATTAATTAATGATTCAGCTAATTCCCTGCCTAACACAGGGCTACAATAATTTTGAATGAGCATATTGTAAACTACTACAGTAATTAAGAAAATTTTAAATTCACTGTATATATGTTCCTTTGGTGATTTTTGTATATTTCAAGAAAATATATACTAAAATATACACTAACATACTTAAAAACCCTGTTAAAATACAATTGGTCCTTAAAATAACTAATGATTGTCACATTTTTAATGGAAAAAAAGGGATACAGTGCTTAAAAAAAGCCTTCCCAAAACCAACAAAAACATAAGAAGTGGTGATAGATACAGAAAAAAAAATAGATATTGAGGAATTACTAATACTATTCTACAGCAAAAGTTTTCCAAAACTTTTGAGCCTGAGTGGGAACGTAATTTGCAGATGGGTGAGGTGAATTTCATTTTTCACCTGCTATAGCCCTGATGAGACCACTTTTACCAGCAGTCCAGTAGTCTTCCTCTCACCATCAGTACCTTTTCTTTGTCAGCTATCGATGTAAAGTGGGCCTAAATTTTGGAAAACAAATTCCCTCACGTCTACCCCTTGCATTAATTATGTTGAAGAGCATCTATTTCTCTGGTATAAAATGTAACTTGATGAAACTGGTAACCACAAGAATAACCATCATCATCATCATAATCATCATCAGAATGACTTACTGAGACTTTGGAGTTTACAAGGAGGATAGTAATGGAACAACAGTATTACACTTCTGACTCTAAGACGCACTAAATAATTTAGATTAACTAAGCCAATGCTGACTTCTCTTTCCAATATACTGAAAAAGTGATCTGATCAGCAGACAGGTAACAAGGGTGTTATCAGCTTTTACTTTGATTTGTCTTTCTATTGCCAGCAACAGCAAGTCTAATGGAGTAAAAATGAAGCCTTTTCTAAAATTCTGCTCAGACAGATATCTAAAAAAATATGATTTTCAAAATATTTTTTATTAAATTGATGGTGCTTTCATTTGAGCTAATTAAATCTCATCAACTTAATACAATACAGTATGTACAAAGCAATATGCTTTAAAATATTAGGTTTTTAATACTTCCTTATTCTGTGCAAGAGCTTACACTATGAAGGGTTTATCATGAAAAAAATTTAAACATTACATTACTGAATAACTGTTAGACAAGTAATTCTAAATTTTTGCAGAACACAATAATTTTGGAGTGAAATGACTGAAAGAGGACCTCATCAGTGTCTATAAATATCTGCAGAAACTGTCAAGAAGCCAGGCTCTTCCTGGTCAAGTAATAAGACAAAAGGCAATGGACAGAAACTGATGCACAATATGTTCCATTTGCATATGAGGAAGAACTTCTTTACCCTGCAGGTGACCGTGCACTGGAACATACTGCCCAGAGAGGGTGTGGAGTCTCCCTCACTGGAGATACTCAAGAACCATCTGGACAAAGCCCTGTGTAATGTGCTCTAGGATGATGCTGCTTGAGCAGAGGAGTCAGACTAGAGGACTCACTGTAGCCCCATCCTGACCCATTCTCTGATTCTGTGAAACTGCCATTTCTGCTAAAGATCTCCATCGTATGGACCTTTTTCCTTTGCTTTTATTTATCTCTATAATTTTTTTTGTTCATATCTTTCCTTTTACAGAAAATAATCTATTTAATGAAATATGCCCCTTCCCTCACTTTTTCTTGGTAGTAGGTTCATCACCAGGTAAGATAAATCTTAAATGTTCCTTTTTTATTAATATTGTACATACTGCATTCTTTCAACACTGTTTGGGGATGTGACAAAATGTCTTTAATTTCTACAAAAAAGACTTAATTTACTATTTAATATTAAATATACTTCATTACCAGCTGTCATAAATGCTCTAAATAAAAGATCTTTTGATTAAGATTAGAGCCTTACAGTAAAAGCAGTAAGAATTCCCTATATTCAGTAAGGTATGATCTATTCCATTTGTTTCTGAGTATATTCCACTTACAGGCATGCTAACTCAAAAAATGCTTGTGATAGCAGCTCCCTTTAAACTCTGATGCATTGATTTTTTTCCTGGATATAGGTTTCATAGGTATTGTTAAATACGTTCATGAATAATAAAGGAATTCTAAATTACTGTAAGTACTTGTTAATATTGGCTTATTTTTCAGTTGTCTGGAGGTTTGATAATATTAAAAAATTTATAGTTCACACAGCCTTAGAAAATAATAATTCAAAACTACAGACTACAGTTTTCCAAAGCATTCTTTCCTGTAAGTACCCTGGAAAATTCATCTAAAAGTCCATATCTATCCCTTTAGAGTATTTGTGATAGTTATTTCCCATTAAAAAAAATCAAAACTTCCTTACTTTTGATATCAGCTTTGGTTAAGACAGTACACTTCAGGTTTTTTTGCTGTTGTGTCATTACCTATAACAGCTGGAAATAATGGAAAATAATGTAGATATGCTATTTTTAAGAAAATGTAACTAGAAAGACAAATGGATCTATGTTGTATAATATGCTAACCTGAGCAGTTTGGGAGGAAGGACACAAGCTTGTATCCATCCCAAGCACAAGAACATGCCAGGTAGGAAATGAATTGAGAGCAGACCCGTGAAAAAGGATTTGGAGATGCTGGTGCACCAGAAGACAGACATGACCCAGCACTAGCAGTCCAGAAAGCCAGCCATGCCCTTTGCTGCTTCAAAGGCAGCACGGCTAACAGGGCGAGGGAGGGGATTCTGCTCATCTCCTCTGCTCTGGTGAGACCCCACCTGCAGGGCTGCATCCAGCTCGGGGCCCCCAACATGAGAAGGACATGGACCTGTTGGAAGTAGAGCACAGGAGGGCAACAGTGATGATCAGATTATTGAAACACCACACCTAGACAGGCTAACAGATTTGGAGGTCCATTGAACCTGGAAAAGAGAAGGCTCCATGGAGATCAAGGAACACCTTCCAGTCTATAAAGTGGCTCCCACCTTCCAGTCTATAAAGTGGCTCCACAGCAGAGGTGGAGAGGGACCTTTTATAAAGACACAAAATGATAGGAAAAGAGGGAGTGGCTTTAAACTGAAAGAGGTCAGGGTTAGATTAGATATTAGGAAGAAATTCTTTACTCAGAGGGTAATGAGTCTCTGGGACATGTTATCCAGAGAAGCCAGATGATGCCCCATCCCTGGAAATGTTTAAGGCCCAGTTGGATATGGCTGTGAGCTGCCTGGTATAGTGGACGGTGTCCCTGAATACGGGGGGGCTGGAACTAGGAGATCTCTAGGGCCCCTCAGAATCCAAAATATTCTGTAGGTCTGTGATCCCTTATTGGACCACAAAAAGGAGATGCCTACTCAAAGTAATGGTGATCTCAATACAGCAGGAGCAATTTAAACTCTGCTGAAGAACCAGAACACTATTTCCTGTTAGCTTCTTTCCTCAAATAGCTTTTGGCTTGGGCTTTGTGAGATTCTTCTATTTCCTTCTCTGAAACACCTTTAGGCTTTATGGATTCATTTTTATGTACACAAGCATCTCAGAGGGAGTAAGCTGGATGAATATCAGTGATTTAGTCCAAACAGAGATTCCAATTCTTTTGCATTCTTTTACAATTTTTTCAGGCTGCCTGCCCTCTTACTTTCCACCTCATGTTCCCTCTCAATTGACGTGGTAAGGAAAAGCCACAACACCTTTGTTTGTTTATGCTGGGTTGGACCCACTAATTAGAACCCCAAAGACTCAAATGAACAGCAAAATTTGACATGTCATCAAAATTTCATGGAAAGGTTCATTATCCTGGTGCATATTAGAGCTGCCGTATTTATCTGGAATTCAAAATGAATAAAGAATACAAGAGAAATACAAAAAGCCAATTTTCAACACAACACTTAACAGGAATAGAGAAATGTTACCAAGTACTCAAGAATAGACACCAAGTGATACATGATGTCTATAATGTTAATCAAAAATCATGGAAGGAAAAACCTCAAAACTACAAGTAAATGGTGTACAAAGTCTGTAAAATACTCTCCATCATTTTATTCTTTGTATTTGAAGTCTTTATATTGCTTAAGGCTGACAAGAAAAACAGCATTTGTAAAATACAGACATTTGATGATTCTTGACAGAAATACTTCTGGGAGTAGTTCACAGCTGTATGCTTTCTCTTGCACACAATCATTCCTCATCCTTAACAAGAAGTGCTGGCCTGATTTTTAGGAAGAGCATTCAATGCAGCTGCCAGGAGAGGAAGCAGGGGACCACTCTGCACCCTCTGATACACATATGCTCTCTAGAACATCTACGTTCAACTCTTACATGATCAGAGATGTTCTGGCAACACCTCCTTTCTCCTGTTAACAACTTGACCAGCCCCAAGACAGCAGAAGCTGCTGCAGCAGTTGCTTCCCACGTAAGGGTTTTCTCACTGGGCTGGTGGCACCCCCTGCTCTGTTGGCCTTACACCAGCTGCCTGCAGGCACAGCAGCTCCCAGGCTCACAGCCAGGGTGCAGCCCCTGTGCAGGATCTGCTTCTTCCTATGAGAGTGTGGAGATGCCAGTTCTCAAAATACCCCCTCAAATTTTGCTGCCTCCTCAAAAGCCTCTTGCAAATGCACATATAGGTCTCCAGCTATGTCTGCTTTCAGCAAGCTGGTGCAGTTAGGACTCCTGCTTCAGCAAAGTCGAAATGCCATTCAGGTGTTGTGAGCTTCCTGAGAGCACTGCACCTTACCCTGGCATTAAGCTACAAACAATATGCAGTGGCTGGGATGGAAAAGATAGGTTTGCAAGCAGATACCAGATGGATTTAAAAGAAGTAAAAGGAATTTTCCTTCTTTCCTAATATTTTTCAACTCTATACATTGCTTTTTATTTTTTTTTCTATAAACTAACAGAACTGGCATACACAAGAATGTTTGGTTAAAAGTGCAATAATTTGAGCAAGGAACAATTTATCACAAATAAATCCCTAAAGGCCTTGGTCAAAATTTCCAATGTGAAGAACTCTTCAAATCACATTTAATTGCAATGTTACTAGCTCAGTAATAGCACAATTGAAAAAGCAATGCATAAACCCCTTAATTTCTTGCTTGTCAGATTTTAAACTGTATCTAAATAATTACCAATACTGCCATAGAAATATAGTGTAGAAACAGAGAGTGAAACAGATTCTTATTGGGTATTGCCTTTTATGAAAATTCATTCAAACAAAATTAAGATTTTGGGTACTAGCTTCAACACAGTTGAGTCTGGCCTTCAAAATAATATAAAACACAAACCTTGCTCCTACCTCTGATACAAGAATTACTAGGAGGCAATGGATCGTTTCATTAAATAAGACCAGAAAGCAGCCAATTGTATCCAATATTTAAACAAGTCCCCCTTCTGTGGCATGCCTTATAGTGCATGTAAATAATTTAGTTGCTTTTAATGCCACATCAATCTACTCTCAGAAGTAGATCAAAACAAGGACAACCTGTGAGACCTACAGCTAATCAAAGATTTTTGAATTCTGGACCCCAAACTGAGGCTGCAGAAAATGAAGTGCAAAAGTAAGTGTGCATTAGGAAGGGGATCAACTGAAGCCACTTCTCAGGGAATATGTGAAGGTGCCTAATATAGAATTTTATGAGGATAGATAGATTTCAAATGAAAATGTTATGTTTATTTTAGGAGGAACAGGGGTGTATTACATGAGGTCAATCAAGATGAACATTTTCCAAAGATATCTAATTTGTCTACTGGGTGCTTCCACAGAAATTAGTTACATAAAAGGGTTGGAAAGATGTGTGAGGAAGTTTTAACAGTAAATTTTCACTGACTACTTTAAATCTTCTGCTTTAGGACAGTAGAGTTATGGGAATGGAGAGCGAATATAAAGCAATTCTTAGCTTGCAAAGGTGCAAGCTCAGATTAAGTCAAGAAAGCTGGCATCTGTTAGGCTGGTCTTCAAAATGTGATATTTTGCTTAAGAAAAAGAAATAAAAGAAATAAAGGAAATCACATATTAAGGAGTAAGAGTGAGGAACAAGATTATCTGCAGATCATAACTAGCAGCACAAAAAACCCATAAAAATTCCATAAATAGCCAAGACTTATGTGGTTTAGCCCCAGCTCACAAAAAAGTACCATGGAGTCACCCACTAGCCCCTCTTGCTCTGCCCTGTCTTCAGTGAGGTGGGGAGGAAGGCAGGAAAAAGATGAAATACTTGGGTTCAGATAAGAATAACTTAATAACTGAAGCAATGAAAGATACAATAAATAAATACAATTACCAAAGTAATATTAAAAATAATTTAAAAGAGACAGAGGAAGAAACCCCCAAGCCCCACAGGCAATGCACACTACACCTGGTCACCATTTGCTGATTGCCTGGCCTGGCCCGCAGCAGTGACCTGCAGCTCCCAACCAAATCTCCCAGTTTATATGTAATGGAATATATATTCCTATGGCATGGAATACCTCTTTGGTCTGTGCAGGTCAGCTGTGCTGGCCCTGCTTTCTCCCAGTTTTCTCTGTGCCTACTCACTGGCAGAGCATGGAAACTCCTTGATTTAGGGTAAGCACTGCTTAGCAGCAACCAGAACATCAGTGTGTTGTCAACATTTTTCTCATTGTGAATCCAAAACACAGCACTAAACCAGCTACTAAAGAGAAAATTAACTCTATCCCAGCCAAAATCCGAACAGTCAGATAGCACACATCCATTGAAACATCCTGGCTAGACCTCGTTAGATTCAAGCACAGTTTCTTACCACTCTGTTTTGATCAATCTAGATTAAATTTTAGGATCCATATAACTGATAACTTCTTTGAATTTATTTAAAGAATGACCTTTACTGTATGGTTATGAATTTCTGTGAATGAGCCATTTAAAGATGTACATTTATTGATGCAAAGCCCTAGAGAGTTCCTTTAGGGATTATAGGGTAATTTTCTCTTTGTTAAATGGGTAAAGTGGAATAAAAGCAGAATTCACTGTGAGAACAAGAAGTTTAAACTGTTCTTTCTGAAATTATTTTTCATATTTACTCCAGCAAATTTTTAGTATGGCTAGATATTGGCACTACGTGAAGTTCACACAGCATCAGCAAAACAATAAGCCTTATGAATAAAGAAAATATATAAAATGCACTTTGAGAATACAAATAGCCCATGCACAGACACAAGAAGTAGAAGAGGACAGGAATGAAAAATAACAACAGCAGCAGGGCTAAACAGGATTGTATAATATCCTAGTAATGTCACAGATCATTTAGATCTATGACTAGTCTGACGACATTTGGTATGGGAAGAATGGTGCAGGAAAAGCTCAGAAAAGGTGCACCTTCAAGAAAAAGATGGTAAAAAAATAACATAACATACATGAGTACTCTTTGCTGGTTTCTGAAAGACTTAAACTATCTCTTATGACAGTATAAATTGAAAACCTGGATCACAAAGAACCAATGAAAAGGGTAATTCTCAAAAGTAAAGACCTTTTTTTTTCCAACCAGAGCATGCATTGTTAGATGAGGTGGTTTTTGTGTTCAAGTTCCTTAAAAAAAAATACAATAGAAGACACATGACTACAAGACAAGATTTTTACAGATACTCATGGAAGACTTACTTTCTAGATTTACTGTTTTCAGTCCAAATTTATGCAGTTTGAAATGAGAAAGACTTAATCCTTAAGGGGGGGGAGGGTGGGGGTGGGGGGGGGAAGCGTGTAATGAAGCATAACTGAGAACACTGACATTTGTAGCCAACAGCTGGAACCAAGCCAAGGCCCAAAGCTTCAAGCCACAGAAATTTAGTACTTAGCAAGCTTCTAGTTGCCCTGTCATCAGACCCTGTAGTGGGAGACATGCTGTTGATGGGTAAGCACAACCTTCATGGCTGAAGAGGTCTTGGTTTTAAGACTGAAATTTGATTAAACAGTCTGCCTTAGTTTGTACATTTAAAAAGGTGACCTACCATGAAAATATACAAATGAACTGAAAAAAATGAAGTATGAAAGAAATGGATTTTGCAAGAGCAAATGGATTTGCAAAACCAATATCAAGCAGAAGCTCTTGGAAAAAAACCACAAACCAACAGAAATAAGAGGAGGCAAACGTGTGGTGGGATGGAAGAAAAAGAATTAACATAAAATGAATCTAAAAGCATGTAATTTAGTAATAAAGGCTCTTGACTATAGCATGAAAGGAGATGCATTAGGTGTCACCTTCAATTCAAATAAACAAATTGTTCCCAAGGGATTGCAGAGCACTGATCTAAAGTCATTCAGACAAAACTATTCAGGAATTCTGAATTCCAGCTATTTTTATATAAACTCATTGATCACTAAGTAGGAACAAATAAAATCTGTCTCCTACTTCCCTCCCCATAAAAAGGTCTAACAACAGTGAACTAACCAAGACCTAACCTTTCCTCACCTCCTTTGGAAATAGTTATTTAGAAAAAAAAATTAGAAAAAATGATGGCTAACTTCACAGACCAGCTGGTGATTGAAGGAGTCACAGTATAATTAGTGGATTCCTTTCAAATCTGCACATCTGGTTAGGTCTGATTTTCTCTAGGATTAATGCTGACATGACAGGGAACAGGGTTTGGTGACCACAGCCATCCCGTTGTTCCTAGGCCCTGTGTCTATCACAGGCATTCTATCCCATAATACCCTGGCTTAATAATGGGACGTGTCCTTAGAGAAGCACATCTACAGCTCTCATTGAAAGGGTATTTCATTATATTACTGTGGATAAAGAAATGGTACTTTTTCCATGCTCCTAACATACATAATATTCTGCATTTAACAATGCTCTGCTTTTCTACCATCTGTTTCTTCATCAGTTGCCATAAATATATTTTAAAAACATCCTTTAGACTCTCACAGATCATCCAACTTCCTTTTCCTAAATGCCTTCCAAGTTTGGCAATGTAATCTGCTATACCGCTTTGTAAAATAAACCAACAAAAACTAAAACAGTGTTCCCCTCCATAAATATAAAAAAAATAATGCAAACAATCCACCAACAACTGTTCTGTTCTTTCCTAAAAGTTACAATCCTGCATTTATTATTTTTCAATTATTATTGTTGGTGGGATTAAATCCTAGCAGAGAAAAATCTCATCCTCTATTAACTAGAGATACATCTTTATACTCAGTAAGCACAGGCTGGAGTTTTGTCCCTACCAACATATCCACCTCTCCCTTAGAGTATTGCATTCTTTATTAAGAAAAATTAAGTGCATATTGATTCTAAGAATCTTCAGATGTTTAAGAAAGAAAAATGGAAGTTTACCTGGAAAAGTTCAGAAAAAAATGCTCCTACTTACCTCTGGGATTTTGCACTCTGGGACATTCTGATCTCTTACTTAATTGCTTCTGACTCATACAGAAAAAAAATGCAACACAACTCATTAACTTCTTTTAGATATTAGTCTCTTTGTTCCAACCTTTCTTTGTTGATTAAGAAGGATCTAATAAAGATTTTCAACTCAGTAGATTTACCTCCACATTTACGCACATGGGAGACATGAGTTGGGGGGCTGGAGAGTAAGGGCCACTGGAGAATTAAAATAAAACAACAGCAAAACAAGAAGACAGAGAAGGATTGTAGATGCTGCAAAACATGCACTGCTTCAGTTCTAGAGCTAGTTCTACCATCTCTTCCAAAGCTGGAAAAACAATCCACCTTTAGAAGTAAGTTCACCACATACAATGTTTTCTCACCTTGGCCAGTGCTTCCTGGGACTTGAAATACATAATATGCTAATAAGACCAACGGCATAGTGCCAAGGAGTCTGGCAGGCCACACACATCCTGAGCATTACAGGAAAAGAAGCTTTTTTTTCAAATACTTCCTCTAAAATCACTCCTATATTTTGGTATAGTTACCAATAATTACAGAAGAAGGACAGAAAAGAGAGTCATTGCACAAGTTACCCAAAGGCTAATGATTTTTCAACAGTTTTTAATGAAATAAAGCAAGCAGACCTCAAAACTAGTTGTTGGTTTAGATCAAGCAATCAGTGCATCACAAAGTTAGGATGGGAGTTCAGAATGTCTGAGACTGATTATTTCAATTGCAACAGTGCCAAGAGAGCTACCTCCAGTGACCTGACTGAAATTTATAAAAGAGAAATATGTCTCCAGTCTTTCTGAGGAGGCATATTACCATAGCTGAGATTCCAGGAAGTTAATTCAGTCCTTCTGATCTAGAAATTGGTAGTATGGTAATGCTGGATTCTCTCTCATCTTTCCCAAAAAGAGCAGGGAGAGATGCCACCACAGGTGAAACAGTACCTCAGTAAGAGTTGTGTTTGCTACAGGACAACTAAAAAAGCAGGAAGGAGTGCATTCTAGCATTGAAAATACCCATGCAGATATCCGACAGGCTTGGAATTACCCATTTACTGCCAGCTATATTAGCTCAGTAATTTCTGTAAAAAGTCAATAATCAATTAATGTTTATAAATAATTTTTTTCTGGTCAGACATACAAATAAAAGTACATATGGACACACTTCATTTCAGAGCATCATGGTTCTTTAGTAGCAGGTAGAGCTGTTCACATATGTCCTTGATACATTTTTCCCTGACAGAACTTGAAATCTGTAGGCTGAACCCACTGATGATGACAAGATATTTTTCATTTTGGATGTATGTTTTCTTTCTCCGGGTACCAGACTGCCACAAATGAATATTTTACATCAGCATTTCTTGTTCAGAGCCAACAATATACATACTCACATTACTGCTGCCTCCATGAAGATGACACCTCAGGGCAAGACAGTGGCAAAGAGCAGGCAGCAGCAGGCTGAGCACTAGAATTCCGTGCCACATGAAAATTTCAATCTTACTGTACCATACCTTTCCTTAAATTTTTGATTCTTTACTGAAAACTGAATTAGAAAATGATAAATAAAATATAATCTTACTGAAGGGGACCAGAACAAGAGTCAATAGGTTCAGTGGTGGAACATGAACTAGCAAGCAGCTAAACCCAAGGTCTTACTTAAGGTCTGGCTACAAGACCAGAGAAGTCCCAGTTATCATTTTAGAAATTGATGGAAAACATTCTCACTCTCAAGCCTCTCAAAATAAAATCTCTAATAACATTTTCTTCCTGCAGCTTCCATCCTAGTGAAGCCTTCCATTCTGCTTTGAAAAGGCCAGCCAACAAAGAGTCAGTCTAGAAGAATAACGCCTGTTGCAGGCCACAAGTATTTCTTAACAAAGAGAGCCAGAAAGAGCGGCACATGGGGAGAGTCATTAGAGAGGCTGCCTGAAAATTTTGAGTAAATGGGGATCACCTTTCAGGATGAGCAAATCAGACCTCATCTAAACACCATGCAGTCCTCTGCTACAACTACAACTGGACATAGCAGGAACTCCTGCAAAGCAGTAAATGGCTCTCCAGAACAGTGTCAAGACAGGTGTGATACAAATGCATTTTAGTCTCAGTAAAATCTGGTTGTTAATAGTCTAGAATTACTTCTGTCTTTCTGTAAAAGATTTCCTAGGTAATTATGATCAAATGCCTGAACTGAGGCACATGCTCCAAGAACATGTTTTTTAAATTAAAGGTAAATACCTCCTGCAGCTAGAGCTGTTTGTTTATTAAATTGAGCACAACCACTGTGACAGTTATGACCTTCCTTATAAAGATTGCTACAATATACATTAGAGCATAGTTTGTCATTTAAAGAAAATTTAAAGGCTACCATTTTACCGTTTCTAGTTAAAGCCTTCTGTTATCACATTTTCCTATCATAAACTCAACTGAATTAAAAGAATTCTTAAAATGGTTCCAGAACCTTCTGCATGCTTTGGGCTAGAGCATCAAATAATAAAACAGTGACATGGAGAATAAAAACAGATAGATTGTATGAAAATTAGAAGGTCAGACACAAGTGAACTATCTGCAGTTGCAGAGTAAACACATACCCTGACAGGTGCCTGATAAGCAGGTTGTCACTGAAAATAACTAGACATACAAAAATATTAATGCAGAGCAGCATATACAACCCCTCAAGAAAGCAACACCAGTTATTTCTGAGACAGAAACAGGAATGGCAGAATTGGGCAGTTCACAAGCTGTCCTGATCACACAAAACTCACAATATATTTCACCTGGGTGAAAGCTCAAGTAAGCTCAAATATGTACTAAAATCACTATCTGCTTCCTTGGATATCTATATAAAATGTCTAAGATAAGGAAATTCAAAGGAATCAGTTAACCACTTTTTAATATGTACACCTCAAAAAAACATTTTTGAGGATAACTGGATTCTGCAAGAATGTGTAAATATATTGAACTGCCATCTATGTATTGCCTATAACAGAAAATTTACAACACAAAGAAGGGTTGTAAAAAAGAGTGACTCCACTCATTGCTGAGTCAGTATTAATGGTACAGAGGGACTGTGGTTTTGTCAGGTTTGCGTTGCTCTTGATAGTCTCCACTCAGACAAATAAAGAATAGACATTTAAAGTGTATGGAGACAGTCTGGGAGGAATGAAGAGACATCATCTGAGCATCCAGAGATGAGGTTAGGAAGGCCAAAGCCCAGATGTAACTGAATCCAGCATGGCATGTCAGAGGCAATAAGGAAAGCTTCTCTTAAGTAGATAGGTGAGCAGGAAACCTAGGGAGACTGGTGCCACTGCTGAGCTTAGAAAATATTTTTCAGACGGAATCACTATTTACTATTTCTTTACAAAGTGAATCATACACCTTTATAAGCTTTCCAGGGGGTTGTGTTATCTCAAATAGGTGTAACTTGGGTTTTGGTTTTATTTTTTGTTCAAATTTGGATACCCAATTGTTCAAGGTACTAGTGGCTTTTTATGTTCCAAGACAAGCAAATTACTATGGTTAGGAAAAATTCAAACTTTGATGTAGTGAGCTCACGTCATGCCAGTACTTACCAAAATTCACTACACCTTTCTTACAAAGAATCATTTGATGTTTGGCAATTTTAACAAAATTTTAAAAAAGACATATTTACAGTGTCATATATTAAAAAAAAAAAAAAAATCACTGTTTTGGATTGCACTGCATCATTTATGAAAAACAGAAGTCTTGAATTCAACATTTTTTTCATTTCCTATGTATGTGTGTATGTAATATACATACAAGTCTTCACTCTTTATCTAATCCAGTAGATAAATCTCTTATAACAAAAACTGAAATCAAATCTCCAAAGGGAAGCAAAGAAAGTCAGTTTTCAGAATGAATACTAAACACCTGATGCCCTTTTTTAGTTGATCAGTTACAGAACTTTGGGGTCTGCTTACATCCTCCCTGGTTTTCTGTTTATCCAAGATATACTTCCTGAAGAGCATTATAAATATATAAGCATGTAAACAGATCTTGCTCTCATTGCTACCCACAGCATCTTTATTTAAAGTGAACCTTTTGTCCTGCTGGCAAGGCAGGGCAGTTCTGGGAAAATCTGGCACAGAAATTTGACAGAGCATGTCACACTGTGTTCCCTTCACTGTAAGAGACTGCATTTTTTCTTGTTAGTTTGCAAAAAATACACTGCTACTAATACAGTTGCTTCCCACACAGGAAGAGGAGCAAAGGACTTTTCCTTCAGTGTTAAGGAACAAACGTCACAACATTCCTGCCACTTGCCAAACTTTGAAAAGTCATCCTACTGAGCTTTCTTCTCCCTCTAGCCCACTGCAAAAGGCCTCATCAAAATAAAATAAATGCTCTAAAGATGAGAAAGGTGAATTACTTCTTTTCCAGATTCTGCATTTATGTAGAACATGGACATGACTTCAGGGAGGGATCCTTGTCCAAAAAAACAACTCCCTCTTCTCCTCCTTCTGCCCTGCAGACCAGCTATATATCCTTTTGAAAACCAAGAGGGAATTCATCAGTTGTCTAACTTTTCATGTAGTTATTCTGCAAGTGGAAAGCTAGCACCACATGCTGACTTAGTTAAATTTTTGTGGCCACTTTCGCACCCCAAAGAAGAGACCTGGATACAGGACAATAGCAAATGAAACTCCATGAATATTGCCTCACAGCGCTGTTGTAAAAGACACAAACAGAAAAGTCAGGAATGCTATCCAAACTACATTTCTTCTGATGACCCTCCTACATGGATTCTTAATCATAATAATTCCTTCATATCACAAATACATAGCTAAATAGCATGCTCTTATTTTGTATTTGTAGGCAATATTTGTAAAGTTTTGTAGATTTATCGTCAGGATACTTAAAACATCAGGTGCAATCCCTGCTTATGTTTTAAAACTTAGTATTTATTCCCATTTGTCTGTCTTCCCCAAATACTTTAAACTTACTTATAAATAATCATTATTCAATCAATTTCAGCTTTTGCTTGTGTCTGTGAAATTCAATACATCTCAATCAAATCACTCCTAATTTAAACTCTTGTCAGGGAAAGGAAAACTGATACCCATAAGCACAGCCAAGGCTATGAATTTAATATAAAATTTACTTAAAACATTTTTTTCTGTTGAAATGCTTTTTGCCTGGAACTAAATTAATTAATTTTTTAGTGACATTTTTATTTCTATTTTAATGCTTTCATATTGTTCATTTTATAAAATTAGAAGAATAAGCACAGAACACCAACTTTTCAAAGCAGGACTGTGCATAAGTGTCTCTCTTCTGATGTTTCAACCAAACAGCAGACATCTGTAAAACTTCCAATATGGGACACAAGGGTCTTGTACAGCAAAGTGAAGATCTGTTGACATTTCACTGAATTTTGAACACTGATCCTTTCTCTTAGACACATCATGGATTATCCTAGTTCAGGTTCATAAAGAATGTCCTCTGTAGAAGTAGAGCTGTTCTGCCCATCTACAACCCAAGCACATTTTTCATAAAATAATTAAAAGCCTCTGAAAAATGAAATTAACCCTGCCACAGGCATGTCTTTGTAACAACACACTAGATGCACTGGAAGGAAAAAAATCTGCTACTGCCTCAAGTACCCACCCACAGATAAATTCTCTAGAGATTAATTTTAAGTGAGTTCACAGAGACAATTTGAAAGAGGTTTTGTGATTGTGGCATTATCTGTGGGGCTTGAAATACTGTAATTAACAGCAGCACTACAGGCAGAACAGACTTGGTCTCAATTGAACCAGCAGCATCTTACACCACCAATTTTATCATAAGCATTACTTCATCAAACTCACATCAAATATTATAGAAGTTTCTAGGAAATTATAGTCATTTAACAAGTATATCATGTGAACCAAGTACAACGTAGCCCTTCACGAGGTGTTGTTCCATGAAATACTTCACTGGATAATGTACACCAAATGAACAGTAAAAGACTGCAAAGGGGAAGTCAGAATTTTTCTCTTAGAGTGCAGATAACCTGAAATGTTGTGCATGTAAGGACTGAAGTAAAATGTTAATCTAATCAAGCAACAATTAACTCTTTTCATGTGTGTGTAAGCAGAACTGACAGATTCAATTTCATTCTTTCTGCAAGATATTACCATGCTGAAAATGTCTGAAGATTGCTCCCAGTGCAATTTCTAGAGGAGTACATACAGTTTCTAGTCTCATTAAACTTGATTCAGCACAATGAACATCCAGCTGCTGCTCTGCATGCAATGACTCTTGGGAGCATCCATGGAGCTAGCAAGGAAATGTCTACATTTTATTCTCTTGCTCTGTTTTATCAAAGTCTACACTGAGTCTTTTATTCAAATTGTAGAAGAGGAGGTGATAGATGTAAAAGTAAGCAGTTGAATCAGCTGGTGATAATGAATCATGGGACAAGATTTTTTAAGGTCCTCTAAAAATTAAAAAGAAAAATCTGGAACCATGCTGTCTTAAAAATTAAAAATAAGCAAGATCATTTGTACATGACCACACAATCATCTCCTTGAATTATTCCAACTGAAGAAAAGTAGTGAATAGGAGAGAGAGTGGTTATGATGACCATTGCTTTGTCACTTCATTGTTTTTCTTTTCACTTACATGTCACTCAATTTTCAATAAAAAAAAAATAAATTGGGAAATCTTTTTTTTTCTGCAGGTTTTCTTTTTTATGTCCCTTATTAATACCCCTCCATAGAATTCCTTTTCATAACATTGGGTTTTCTATCTAGCTTTTTCTTTTACTATTTCCTTTGCTCGGTTGTCGCCATTTCTTTCCTGTTCCAGCTTCATGCTTTACACTTCCCTTTCTGGAGTTAGGATATTTGTAGACGCAAATATGAAGTAGCCAAATTTTACAAGCCTTTGACTATATCTGCACAAATATTCAGCATTTGTCTGTGGAGTTCAGCAGAAACTTTCTTCAATGCTTTGATAATGGTACAAAATATCTGAAAACAGGATGAAGCTCAACCCTTGAGTAAAAATCATCCCCATTAAGTGATTTTTATTTGCAAATCAAAATTATATATGTGCTTTCAAGGAGGCTAGTCCAATAATCTAGGTAATGGGAGGACTGAAATACATCCAACATTGACACCCAGTCTTAAAACTGAGTAACAACTTAGCTATTAAAGAAAGCAAACAAAACCCCATACTAAAGAAACAACAGAACTACACTCCCACGCACCCCCACCCCCAGTTATTCAAAAGAGTGTAAAGTTGATTTGGGCCAGATTTTGTCAAATGCAATTGGATGAAGAAAATGTTCACAAAGAACTATGGTGGCAAAGTCACTTCACCGTTCTAAATGAATAATTCAACTTCAATACCTCCTCAGACTTAGTGAATTTGATTCAAAATTTAGTGGTTCTAGGATGCTATGGGATCAGGTACTCGAGGTTCTTCTTAACTTTGTATTCTCAGACACAGAGGTAGTTAATGCAGACATTCATCTCCTAGGTGGATGCACTGCAAGCACTGAGCTTGGTCTCTCATACTCACTTTTGGGTCAAATGCATACAAAACCCAGTACAAACAGGATAATTGCTGGCACAGTTAATGAAGGAAGAAAAGAGCACTCCAGAATGCATTACTGTCACCCGAGCAAATCTTTCAGGCCCAAGGTTGTAGAGAACAACACTGACATGCATTGCCAAAGAACAAATGTAATTCAGTGTCTGCCATTCTTCCACTCTGCAAACCACAATATCCCTGTTTCAGGAGGCTGACAAGTACCTCAGTTAAGTACTTTATTTTAGGATTTACTATTTCAGTTGCTAGGGTGTTTTCTGAACTTGAACCATTCACCCCAAATATAAGTACCACTGACTTCCCTTTTCTAGGGGCTTAGAAACTGCCTTAATTTTCAATTTTGTTGGAAAAAAAGACAATAAAAGTGTGTTAGTATTTGTTTGAGACAACAATTTCAGTTGACTGTGTGACTACCCTTTTGATCTAACTCAATTTCACAAGAACTTCTCGCCCAAGAATCTGTCATCCAAGTGACTTTCCCTTATATTTATCTATTTCTTGTCAAATCCTCAGATCCTGTTGGCTTTGAAACAGTTTCTAAGCTCAGCAGGAAGTACAGGATTCACAATCATATGCTAACTAAAATTCAGGTTCAGAAAATGTGAAGTCAGTATGTGAATTTTACAAATGTCTCCAGTGTGGATATGGACCTAAATAAATTCTGCCTAAACCAACTCAGATGTAAGACATTTTGCATTCCTGTGGAAAATTCACTATTTCTCTGTTTCTTTCTTGTCTCCAAGACCACAAATACAAAAAAATTTATAAAGTTTCTACAGGAAATGTAGTAAGTAGAAAGTGTCTGAACAGATCTGGAGCTGTTACGTGACGTTGCTGGATATTCTAGAAAACTCTTGAACTGTCCTATTGTAAAATTTTCCATTCATTTCAGACCCAGACCTTCCAGAGAGTGGAAAGTAAAACAAGTCAGGCAAGTGTTCCTCCTATTTTTAGCTTGTCTCCTCAGACTCATGTAGTCAGGTTTTTTGTTCCATATATCCAGGACTTCTGACCCAAGTGACTGCATTTACCCACACTAGTCAACTTGAAAGAAGTCACAGAGTGAGTCCCAAAGTGAGGTCCTAAAATAGCCTGCAGAGGAGAAGGAAGTGACCCCCTAGGTTCTGGCAATGGTAGGAAGAGTGCAGGAGCAGCATATGCACTGCTTGGCACACTGGGTCCATGGAGAAGAAAAAAAGACAGGAAAATGCCCTCAAAAGAGAAAAAAGTTTGAATTACATTTTTCTTTATCTTTAAAACTAAAGTCAGCCACCACAGAAAGGCAAATCTGGGAAACTCATTTGAGGGCTTACAGAAACTCTTGTTTAAATGGAACTGTTAGAAAAATGGAACAAATGTCCACAGAAAAATGGAACAAATGTTCACAGGCAAGGAAAAAATATAGAAACAAAATGGGGTTACCACAAAATGCAGATATCCCTATCTCAAAGCAGTTCAAAGCTATCTAACATCAACAAAGCATATTAAAAACACTCCTTAGAGGCTTAAGATTGCAAAAACAATGTAGAATATTTTGAAGGTGCTGTAATTTTGGGCCAATGTATCTCCATTACATATACAATGTCAGTTCCCCCTCTATCAAACTGACAGCTCTTCTAACAGTAGTCCATTTCCTGCCTTCAAAAAATGCACTGTGGTGGGAAGTGTTCCAGAGGGGATCCCAAAAATCTTCCAAGTATTAAAGATTTGAAAATCAATGACTGAGTGGCAAAATGATCCATGTACTCTTCATCATGAGGAGTTATTTTTGCATTGCCACTTTCTTTTCAATCAGATAACACAAAGGCCAAAGTTAAACATGTAATTCCAAAAATAGACAGGCACCATGTACTGCATCAAAGAGCAGAAAAAGGGAGCTGGACCTTGAGTAAGTTTTTCTTTTCCATGGAAGGAAAGAGCATGACAACTTTTAAGAATGATCTCTAACCCCAGCTGCCAGAAGAAATACAGGCAACAGAAGCATAAGCATCTATACTACACTACTGGAGACTGGAAGGAGATTTATCAAAGCTTTTGTCAAGAGTTTTCTTCCAGAACAGGTGGAATATAAGAGGACTGGGCGGTATTCTTCCTGTTGGATATACACTTCAAACTTTTACAGTTTCCATGAAGCGTCATTACAGAGCATGCCATATTTCATCATAAAATAAATAAGAACATCACATTCTGTAATCATTAGAAAGTCACAAAGTTACTGGTTTTATGCTTGCTGGGTCAGAACCTTCAGATTTTAATGACTTTCAATTGTAGACAGATGGGCAACCATGACTTGTTGTGATAGAGCTGAAAAGACCCCTATCTTCTTCGTAACCTCCATGCATCCAGAAATCTGTATTTCTTTTCTTCATGATCTGAAAGCTGAAAAACTCTGTATCCTGGAGGAACTTACAGAGTCTGATTAATGAGGAAAAAGAGGATGGAATCAACTCGTCTTGGGTTATGGAACCAAGAATGTGTATTCTATTTCATCTGCTGAGAGCAGCTGGGGAGATGTTTTTCTTTATCTCTTGTTATTCTGGAGAGAGGGGGGCAGTTGTCTTCTGATAATGACCCAACGGTTAAAATCAGGTGGGGCATTGTTTCTTATCTTTTTCACCCACCTGTCCTCCCTCCAGGGGGATATTTTCTGCTAATGGGCCATTAAGGCTCACCAATGACAAGACACATTCCATCATTCCACTGTGAGATGCTCCACCCTGTGAGGGGAGCCAACCATTCCTACCTAGATAAAAAGTGAGACTCAGGAACACAAGGTATCTGGTTCTGATGGGTTCCAGGAGGAAGACTGGGCCCTTCCCAGGATCATCTCTGCTCCAACAGAACCATATCTGCCACTCCAGGAGGACTCACTTTTAGACTGCTTCAAACACCCTAACCAACAGGCTGTTAGGTTGTATTATTCCATTTATTTTATTTTACTTTTTTTTTTTTTTCTCTCTTCTATTAAATTGTATCTCTGACTCGGAGTCTCACTGGTTTTGCTTTCAAGCCAGCACACAACGTTTCATTAAACAGTATTTGTAAACAATGTGTTTTTTTAGTCTAAGTATTATTATTTCCAGTGGGATCATGTTTCTATAAGAAATGACATCAAAAGTAGCAAGGGAGGGGCTTCAGCCTCTCTGCTCTGCTCTCATGAGAACCCATCTGGCAGTACCATGTCCAGTTTTGGGTTCACAAGCAGAAGGAGGTGTAAGGACGTAAAGTTGCCTGTCTCTTAAGACCACAGACCCCAGAATACTCCCACCCCCAAATAAGCCTTCAAGGATACCTGGAACTTGGACTGCAAGTTAAGCCACCATTAAAGGAACTTGAAATAAGATGAAGGTGGTACTGTTGTCTGGGTGTTATCTCAGACTTCAGGGAAGATCAACAAAGCTGGGGGAGCAGAATGTGTCACTGATAATGGACACAAAGAGTGCAGAATTTATGGGTCAGAAGCAAAGCAAACTCACTAACTGTGTTGAATCAGCTCCAACTGAGTAACGGGTTGTGTATTAGGTTAGATACAAGGAAGAAGTACTTCCTTGTATCTAACCTATTCCTAGTAAAAAGAAGAACTTTTTACTAGGAAGCTGATAAAACACTGCAACAGGCTGCCCAGAGCAATGGTGGATGTCCATCCCTGGAAACATGCAACATCAAGTTGGATGGGGCTCTAAGCACCTGATATAGTTAAAGATGTTCCTGCTCATTGCAGGGGGTTTGAATTAGGAGAATCTTTCAAAGGACCTTTTCAACACAAACTATTCTAAGATTTTATGCGTCTATGATCAGGAGGCTCCCTCAGAAAGATTCAAGTCTGTTTCTGGAGAGGCATCATTAGTGGGTTACAAAGGAAATTCAGATTTTTTAAATTCCTTTGTTTTTCCTGAGAAATATGAAAAAAAAAAAAAAGTCAACTAAACTTACACAAAGTTTTTAGGAAACTTTCCAGATGTCACCCTCAGAAAGAAGCAATGACAGAAAGGGAAGAACATTTCCTTCAAATCTCAGAGTCATCAGCTAGCAAGTCACCCCTAAGTTAACCTTCTTTTTGATAAAAAACCTTTTTACTTGGTTAATAATATCCACTTCATCTCTCAGAATGAGACCAGGAGTCCCACAGAAACCTTGTCCAACTTTTTTCTTAGTCAGAGAAGAAGAAAACTAAAGTTACTTGAACAACTCCGGAAGGCTGATCTGGTTAACTTCAAATCACACCTCTGATTTAGAAAGGTATTTTTTAACATGAGAATGGCCATACCCAACACACACTGACCTTATGTGAGCCTGAATGTTCAGTTAAATCCTGCATGTATCTTCTATACTGAAAGCTTCAAAGCATTTTTTTGTGTGTGTGCACAAAAGGAAAAAATATCATTACTAAAGTTACATAACTGTTTCAATTTGTTTTGTGAATGACATGACTTCTCTTCATGAGAAGATAGGGCTGATAGGTTACATTTCCCTTGCTCTCCTCTCATTCCTATATTGTTTTCAGAGTATTTTTCCCTTTATATCTTGATGTTATTTATTTTTGGAATATAACATTAAATTTTTCTCATTGTTTACCCAATGTGGCAGTCATTTTGTTTCCAGTCTATCCAAGTAAAATATACTCAATCCTGTCTAGGAAGCAAACATGAAAATTAAAGTACAGTCTAAAATTTTTCATCATTATTCAAGCTCATGTCCTTTTTTCTTCACAAAAGTCAAACCATTTCTGTTTTCATAATGAAAAAGTATTTTGACATGACTGGTACCTGAAAACCTCAAGCAAGTGATAGTCTGACATCATCACAGTCTGGAGGGAGTCAGAGCACACGCAGACATGCCAAGATGGCAGGGAAATCTCAAAGCAAAGGGCCTTCTTCCACACTGGTCAAAATAAGGTCAAACTTTGCAACAAAAAACAAGTTTGTCAGAGAACATCCTAAGAACTGCACAGAGAAACATACAAGAGAGCTCACTGCAGACATTTAGCTCCACACTTGGACAAACACTGCTCTGGGTATGAGCTGAGTTGGAGGGCAGCTTGGTACACGAATGGCTGGAAAAGATTTATGTGGATCTAACTTCTTAAAGTATCACAGAATTTGCATGAATTATATAAATAATAATGAATATTTTATAAGGCAATCTCTCTTCATAATAGTCTTATAATTTTTTTTTTTTACTTGGAATAACCAAGTATACAGATATCTTGGTATGGGTAGAGAAAAATAATTATTCTACATATTGATATCTCTCCATAGGACGGGAGTTGGACTAGATGATCTTTGAAAGTTCCTTCCAATTCAAGCCATTCAGTGGTTCTCTGGACACTATACAAGTAACATATACCCTCTTTACAACTTCTATTAGCTCAACATAAACACCTTGCAGGCAGCCTTTCTGGAAAAAAATAGTAAGTTCTAGAAGACAACACTTCAGTTTGCAAGACAATCAATCTACCTAGAATCTGATCTGCAAAGGTCCTTTATTCATGACTGCTGGTAGGCAGGAAAGCTATAAATAATGTAAAGAAGCTTGACTTCTCAATTTCTCAGTCCTACTCTGTTCAGATAGAGCACCACCAAAATCTGTCTCCTGAACTACAGGTCTTAAAAGGCCAGCAAGCTCTCCCTACAATGTGCGAAATTTATTTGGAGGTGTAAATTCAGTTGTCAGACATGACAGCTTTACATTGGAAATAAGTGAGACTGATGCTGGAATTTACTCTAAGTGAAGAAAAAAAAAATTAATCTTGCAAGCAAAGAGAAAGGGCAAACCTAAACTGCAAAGACTGCTAAAAGGGTATGAGTACGCTCAAGGCAGAAATCAGGAGCTGCTGTGCTCTTCCAGGCCAACTCTTAAATGTGTAAAATTCAGACATAAAGATTGAAATTCTGTTTTATCCTTAAAAATGAATGTGACAAGTAGATTAAAACTGGAAGAGCAGATACCCAGAATTTCTGGCCATTTTAAGTATCCACAATAGCTACTCACTCCCTGAGCCTGTTGGTATGTGGCATATAAAATAACACAAATCTCATCATCTCAGTATCTGTCTCTATCTGACAGAGCCTTTTATTTTTTGATTGATATTTGACATTTATCATACTGTTTGGACAGATCCTAGTGACAATTTGGAAAGATATTTGCTGGGCTTTCTGTCAGCATTTCATGCTCACACAGCAGACCCCATTAGCACAGAACCAGAAAAAAACATCTCTTGAATGCTAAGAGAAACAAGGTGAGCTCCTTCCAATTAACTCCATCAATTTTTTTCAGAAGATTTTTAACTCATTTCATGTGACATGAAAACCTGAAGGAAAGGTTTATATGATATTTACCAATGTTGACTTCAGGAGAAACTCAAACAAATCACATTATTTTATTCAGCAGCAGAAATGTATTTCCAAGAGCTCTGATCCATTACAGGTTCCTTTGATTTTCAACTTCATTTGGACAGCAGGGAAATCACAAAAGTGAATTACAGTTAGCATAAGACAAATATTGTGTAAATGGTCTTCACACAAGCAGAAAGCCTATTGTAAGAAAAGTTAGCAAATTTAGTGCGATGGGAAGGTAGAATGCAGAGTAAGATCAGAAAAATAATGTTCCAGGCTTTCTTCCACAATGTATTTTGGATGAAAAATACTGTGTTCTATAATATCTGAACATGGCTTGTATCACCCAGAAAATTTAAACTTCCAGTATACCTTAGAACAGAACTCTAGATCTGAATAAACTGTAATTAGGTAATTACAACAGGTAATGCCTGCCTGACTTCATGTCAGTTATTTCAGTTCTAGGTAACAAGAAGAGAGAAACTTTAGTATATTTAGTTGATTCAAACATGGAGAAACTAAGAAAATATCATGCTGTACATAATTTTAGATTTTAACTATTTTATGAAGTTGTTTTTTAAGTTGTCAGTTTTCATTACTGAGGGAAAGATCTGCTGTAAGTATGGCAGTCTTCAAGACGAATGCAGGAGAGATGATCTTTTTACTTAGAAAGTAGTCAGAAGTCCTAGTTAAAACTTCCATATCAATACTCTTGGTTTCCAATTTAGAAATATGTGTACATAAGTACTGCTATTTATGCAATTAAATCTCACTTAGTTCAGCGAATATGCATTCACTTGAATGATTACATAATTAGGCCTCATATTTTTGTATAACTTCAGTCACTACACTATCATACTCAAAACATATACATTACTGTTTCAATTTGCCTAATTGCACTTTATGAGAACACTCACAAGAAGCGAGTGACCCACCTTTTTTTGGATGGATAGGTTGTCACAACACTTGTTCACACCACTAAATGTTATGAAACTTCTGGCATAGGTGAATGCTACAGTACTAAATTCTGATCTATATAGTTTTTAGTCCTCAGAAAATATAAGGAAAAGAAGTTCTCTGGTTTACCCAGAAAGTATATTACTCATACTGCACCATGTTTGTAACTTCTACAGAATATTCTTCCTACATTTACCTTTGTGCAAATTCTTAAAAAAAAAACCCAACTGATGTTCTCCACTCTTTCCCCCCAAGGAAATAATCCAAGTGCTTTAAAGGCACACAAGAACAAATAAAGAAAAATAGCATTTACTGCCTTCCAACTCTACAAGGAAAACCTAACAGGGTTTTGGCTGTAATTCCTATAGTTTTATGTCCTACAGTTTTTTTTTTTAAGTTTTCTTTAAGTCACACTCTGTGGCTTTTAAAGTTACTAATTTTCAGAACACTTGTTGTATTTTCTAGTTTTACTTTTACATATCACATGAACTTCAAAAACTGAAATTCTAGAGTATTCTTTTCTGACAAGATCATGGAAGAGAGTAAAACAAAGGAAAACCAGATGAAATTTTCTGAAGGTGGTAATAACCATTTTTTAAAGTTTTCAGCATTGTAAACTAGGACAGTGAGTCCACATACTATATCAAAGGTCAAAACACAATTAACTTATCTACGGTTCAAAACATGGTATTTTGCAGCATAGTCATGGGAGCAGCCTCACTATTTGCCATAGCAGGGATGTCTGGGAATATCATCCTATTTTCTTTGGGTTTACCACCTTTCAAATCATTGGTTGATAATAGTTTCACTGTCCCTGACAGTAAAATGTATCTTTTCTGCTCATTTGTCTTCAGGCTGTTCATGACCAAGATCAGTTTATTGCCAGTATTTTTTAAACAAAAAAATTAAAAATAAAAGAGGACTATTAATGAGGAGGAAACGTTCATATGTGAATTGCATTTAGTGAATGTCTGCCACAGCTGGAGATCAAACAATAAAAACTCATTAACTTTCATGATAAAGCAAATGTGATGTCTCTATCAACAGAAAAAAAAAGTAAAATAAAACTTATATAAGGTGTGCTCATGCCAAACAGTAAATACAGAAAGAATGAACTATGGTTATATTAAATTCTGTACCAAACATGAATTTCAAAATCTTCAGCCAGGTCTGGAAAAAACTTGAACAAAACAGTAATTGCAAAAATAATTTAGACAAAGCCAAGTAAAGAGTAAAAAGCTCTTTTAAAAACAGAGGTATATGAGGTGTGCTTTTTTGTTTTGTTGCTTTTTTTTTTGTAACAACACAGATTATACCCCAAATATTTAAATTCTTTTCACATACATCAAAGGGTGCATAAAACCTTTAGAGCTCTACTTCTACATGCGTAACATTAGTCAAGACATGATCCTTGACATGATCACCTGAAGAAAATGTTAGAAAGATTTGGTTTTACCTCTGAAGTCTCTGCCTAAATAGATGGCGTTACTGGTTTCACATTTTGCTATATTTATCATAAATCTTTTAATACATTTATTTGGACAAAAATCTGAAATTCACATGTGTTCTTTAAAAGAGTTCATTGTTCATATAATTTCAATGATTTCTGAAATGAAAAGCAATACAAGTGGGTGCCATGTCAGTTTACAGAAGGTTGCTAGTTCACATGTATTGCAATTTCTGGTACCATTCACAAGATTTTCTTTCAGGAAATGTTGTTAGAACTCAGATTTATTTACTGCTCTCTGTTGGTTTTGTGACACAAGTGGGTGTGGAAAGGGCACAGTCGTTCTTTATAACATCCTCAGTCCTTCTCAGAAGTGAGTGAATGATTTAAATAACTAAACCTGGACTGAGTATCTGCCTTGAATCACCTCTTGAGGCATGATTAAAATACTATCAAACACTCAAACCTTGCAACTAACTTAAAATAATGGAAGTACTCCCTAAAATAATTTTGTTCAACAGTCTGCATTGGAAACTCATCTTCTCAGATGAAATATGGAAACATGAACACCTTGTGTGTAACTATATGCTGTGCTTCTATCAAAAACTGATCTCCTAAATGGTAAGAGGTTATTATTATGACTCCCACCCAGAAAAATATCATTGGTCAGCCAAATGTCTTTTGCTCAGAAAGATTACATGAACTGTAGGACTATAGAACGTGTGAATTTTGCAGTGTGGATGTTAATAAGTCACTGTAAAATGCCTAAGTGAATTTCCTGTATATAATGAGTCATTTGCACACTTCAAGGGAAAGACCTGTGTCTCAATGGGCTGGAAAATCTGAGGACTCTGCAGCTGATCTGCAAGTGTACAGGTTGATCAGAGGAAAAAGATCAAATGGGAACTACTCCACTGCTCCAAAGGCCTGCCCCTTACACCTCAAGAGGAAGACTCAAATGAGCTGTATTTGCATGTTGGGTCAGGGGCAAGGAGACAGATTACTTTGTTTGCAAAGGAAAGAGAGAGAGTGAAAGGTGAATTTATACACTTAATGAACAGAGATATAGTGAGTAAAATGTATCATGATGAAGATGAAGTGGTAATAGGGATGGGTAATGAAGGGGAAAAAGAAAAAAGGAAATAGTACACAAAATTCAAGGAACTACACCTATTGCTTTTTTTGTTCAGCAGTTCTGGGAAGTTAAAGTGTTTATGTTCAGGCCTTTTTACTGAATTAGGATGTTATTTTCTGAAGACCAAAGCTTAAAACTTAAAAATCAGTTTTTGAAAACAGATTTGCAAAGAGTTACTCAGTTATGTGTTACAAACATGCATTGCCTCAGAATATCAGATATGGGACTCCAAATCATAATTTTAAGGAAATCCTGAAAATATACTGACTTTGTTCTGCTGTGACCCCCTCCAATCCCTCCCCTCACCGAAAAGAGTACAAAAAAACCTCAGAAAACCACCACCACCAATAAAAAAAAAAAACCAAAAGAAATAAACAAATGAAAAATTTAACCAAAACCAAGCCAAACCAAACCAAACCAATAAAACAAAAAACAACAAACCAAAAACAACCAACACCAAAAAGGCACCATCCTTTTGGATGATGCTCAAGCTCCATTTTCCACCTCTGTCTGATCTAAACACAGTTTAGATTCTTCATCTTGACCATGCCCAAACCAACCACCCTTCAGGCCAGAGCACAAAATCCCTCTTTCTCATCCACAAAGTGTCTCCCCATAGATGATCTGGCCTGAATGAGCCTCTAGTGAATGCTGAGTTAGCTTTGTAAGGGCCTGAGCTAAGAACAGGATAAAATTACATCAATTAGTCATCAGACACAACTGAGCCACCTCAAATAACTCTGGCACCAAAGAGAGACAGGATAACTTTTGCTCAACTGCTTTCACCATTTTTGTACCTGAAGTCCCCTGGAAGCACTGTAAGTTTGGAGGTTTCAGCGGCACACATCTTCTATTCTTTTTTTTTTTTACATAGAGGAGAAAATTGCTCAATCTCTATACTGACTGAAAGTGTACTGGCATCCCATGCAGAGAGAAACTGCTTTGTACAGCTCAGGGTTTGAAAACAGCTGGGGCTTTCAATGTTTAAGTATTACCATTAAAGCCTTTAGATGCCAGCACAAAACACCACCACAGCCCAGTGGCTGAATAAGCTGTAACAATGCTACACACATATAATTTTGGATTCATGGATAAAAAGCGTTCACGTAAACTATGCTACAGTAGGTGATTCTTGAAAGGAAGAGTGCAAAGAAATAAAGCAGTATTATACCTTAAACAGGCAGAGATGTAAGAATAAGATTGCTTAAAGATCATTACAAAAATGTGAAAAGATACTACAGAAGAAATTTGAAATTAGAAAGTGTAGCAAATAATCTGCTACAATAAAATTAACAACAACTGGCTTCTATATTTATAGTCATTGTGGATCTTTGTAAAACTCTATTTTCTATGTTGAAACTTGTGCTAATTATGCAAGATGTCATAGCAGGAGTTACATCCAAAGATCAGGACAACCACTTAATAATCCTCTCCTATGACATGTAAATTCCTTCTCTGCAAATCCTCCTACTATTTCAAGAAAAAGATCTCTAGAATTAATTATCAAACATCATGGAGACAATTCAAATTCCCCTGTTAACTAACCAAATTAAGGGGGCCACTGTATAATTCAAAAATATTGACTGCAGCAGATTTAAAGTTCATAATTTTTTCTGAGAAAAACCTGGGTCCTGATACTGAGAAGACTATACTGAGAAGACTCAGAGACTTGTCACCACAACCATAAGGAATAAAATTTTCAGGTTTTACCTAAAATCAGAGATGCTGCCTTGCAATTTCAGAATCTCACTTTATTCCTGCTAAAATTAGCTGAAGCAGATGCAGCCACTCACTTTGTATACTAGCTATGAGTATGTGCCAAATATACAAATGTAGAAAACAAAATCCATAAAAATAAAATATTAATCAGAGTTTTGACAGCTTTCCTAACTGCCATTAAAATCCGCAGTATCTACAGCTGAAAAAACTGGTTGTGCATTTACAGTAAGCATTTGACATGCCTTAGGTGTTATCAAACACCTAGAACTGGAAAATTATTTAAGGAAGATTAACTGAATCTCTGCAAAACCCTTGAACTTTGTTATGGCAATATTTAAAGACAATCCCACGTAACATGCATACTGCTGCTTCCTTCATTAAAAAGTTGCATCCCAGCCTTCTGGAAATGCTCTTATCTTTATGTTATCTCTTGTCTGTTCATAAGCCAAAGGTTTTGATCTAAAACACTGCTGATACTAAAGAAACAGAGAAAATATTAATTTGCATTTATGATTTTTTTTTTTTTTTAATATCAAACATACATGTGTCATATTGAGAAGGAGGTGTAGACTGTGAGTTTTTGGCTACTGTGGCATTTGATGCAACAATAATTCATGAAACAACAGACAACTAAATATAGCCAAAGGAGGTAAATCACCAAGTATTACTCTAGTAAAAAAAACCACCTTGCATATATCATATCTGATTTTGTTTCCTATATATTGTGAGTGTTTCCTATATATTGTGAACTGGTACCCTCAGCCTCTCTGACAGAATGATCAGAGAGGAAAATCCTAGCCTAGTGCTAACAACAGATTACAAAACCATGCCTGGCAATTACATGAAAATTCAAGACTGATGTGCTTGTGATCTATACCAAGGCAGCTAGTGGAAAGTAGAATGACAAAATACAAAAAGCAAAAGGATGCAGACACTCTATTGGAGAGTAGTCAGTGCAGCTCTGCAGTAAAAATGTCTCAAAAATATGGTGGAGTTCTGTGACAAGTTCAATGAGCAGATGGGTGAGCAGATAGTGTCTGGGAATATAGTGGGAAGTCTGCTGTGAAGCCATCATGTAACGGAAGGGAGTCCACATCCACCAGTGTCAAGGTATTAAGCAGACTCCACAATGTGGGAAAGGTTACAGGCACTGCAAAACCTACTGTGAAATGACCTGGAAATGGGATACTACACCACACAGAATTATTCTGAACACACGCTTCCTAAAGGCATCCAGGGAATAGACACTTCCTGCAACATTGAATAAATTGGTAATGAGATGAAAAGCACAAAAATGGCCTCTGACCTGGTCTTTCAAGAAAACAAGTATCATCAGCAAGTCAAACAGAATCTTACAAGTTGTTGGGAAAGAATCTGAGTGCAAAACATAAAAAGCTATATCGCTCTAATCAGTAAATTTTAAGAAATATATAATATAATAATAATAATAAAAAAAATATGGAATGACAACAAAGATAACTACAGGTATGAAATACTTTTATAGTATTACCTAGTACACGAGACAAGACAGTGCTCCCAAATAAAGGGGGGAGAGGGAAAGAAAGATGAACTCCCAAAACATTATTGTGAACATTGTTGAGGTGTAATGGGATGGTAATTCCCTATTTCTCATAAAAGCAATTAAGAATTAATGATTTCACTGAAAGTGTAAAAACTTCCTTCAGCTAGTATTATTTAAACTGTAAACCACTTTGATACAGTACGTTAAAGGAAATAATTATAGATGGATGAGTTAAAAGATTAATAAAATTATAATTTAATGAAAGAGACCATGAATATCTCTAAGCAAAATTATTTAAACCACACTGCTCTGGAAAATGCTCCTGACTGACCCTTTATACTGCTTTCTATTGCAAGCTTGAGGGATCTATAAAGAAAAATAATTTTATAGTTGTCCTACTTTTAATATCTTTTCCTTTTGTAACTGCTGCTGCTTATCATTCTTACACAGAATATCCTTCCTGCAGACATTTAAAGCCAATTAGCACAATGCTGTAGAAATCAAGAGATCTTGATGAGATCTTCTGACTCTGCCCAAGGGGTCTCTGTACAAACATCCCATTTTCTTATTCAACTTACTGTGATTGCTGATCTTTGATCTGTTGTTTGGTTTTTTTTTTTTTGTTTTTTTTTGCTCTAACTTAGTTTTTCTATAATCTTATTGCTTAGAGTTTTTTGCGTACTTCACCTGAGCAGTTGTCACAACACCCTGCAAACTGTGGGACTGACCACAGTGACCAGTCCCTTAATTGGGATGTATTCATACCAAAATACTTAAGGGAAATGTAGGAGAGGCTTGGACTTGTATTACTCCTAAAAGCCTTACCATCTGCCAATAATCAATTCTGAGCCCTAAAACAGCTAAGAATAAGCTAAGAAAGAGTAAAGGGCTTTTCTGAAGGAGGATCACTCACTTCTAACAGCATCCTTTTTGATTGAGGAAGAAGAGTTCAGAGGACAATAAGGGGGGAACCACAGAGACTGAATTGCTGGCCAGGTGAGTGAACAGCCTCACTCCCATTTTTATTTGTTTCAAGTGTAGCCTTTCTGTCTAGCATGCACCTTTTCAAGGACATCTGCATATGTCATTATGGGGTGTGCTAAACAAAGGCTATTGTTAGGATGAGGATACCTCCTGAATGCACCACATCTTTTTTGAAAAGGATTGTTTCCTCCAGACCTCATGAAGTAATGGAAGTCATAAGACATGGACTTGTAAAGAGCCATCAACACACACACATCCAAAATGCCTCTGCAACCCAGAAATACACACAAAGGGAGGGAGGGAGGGAGGGAGGGAGGGAGGGAAGGAAGGAAGGAAGGAAGGAAGGAAGGAAGGAAGGAAGGAAGGAAGGAAGGAAGGAAGGAAGGAAGGAAGGAAGGAAGGAAGGACTTCAGAGCTATTAGCAACACAAGAAATGTGCAGCAGAAATTCAGCACCATCAGTGAATTCTGACACAACAGGTGAACAACCCTACTACAAGAATTTATGCATAAAATAGCCTGAAGAATATGAAAACTCTGCCAAATAAAATATTTAAATTTGAGGGGAAACAGCTTCAACAGCATGACTCATTTGTTGTGGATTCTTCTTCAGCACTACCAGGTGGTACCATGGCCAGTGTGACTGTATTTCAGGGTCCTAAAGCCAACTTAAAATTTACATACTATTCTTTTTAATTATTATTATTCCATAGAATAAAAATTTGCAAAAGAATGTCTTGAGTGAAATTTGAAGAAAATAGAATGAAGAAAATATGGAATAACCCCCCATTAAAACATGATCACTATCTGCAAATTTGAGTGAAAATATTTTTTAACAAAACAAGCAAAATCCCAACTTACTTAACTCAAAATTGCTATACAGGTATCTTAATAACTATTTAAAAAGACAAAGACAAAATCTAGCTTTGAATGCAATGTGTACTTCTCCATGACTTAACTGATCTATTTAACTTCACTGTGCACTCTCTACTTTTGTTTTCAGTGTTGTGTTTTTGCTCCTGCTCCAACAAACATCTCAGTACTCATTTGCATCTAGCTTCAGTAGTTGCACATTTGTGCATTGATGGGTAACAAATATGGAAGAGATACATCAAAAAGGTCTTGTGCTTGCATGAAGAGATGAGGTGAGCCTGACCACAAAGGAGTGGAGCAGTAGCCAGCAGTGGTGTAATCACTGCAGGGTGTGCTCTTGCTTTAACACTGTCCTACCACAGAGTTCACCAGGTTACAGGGACCTCAGGAGACTGCCTAGTCATGGTGATAAAGAAGAGTAAAGCTGATTCTGAAAATACTAAAGCAGGATCAGATCTACTTCAAAGGACTCACACCTGTATTACTGATGAGATATCTAAAGCAGGATCAGATCTACTTCAAAGGACTCACACCTGTATTACTGATGAGATATCTATGTCCAGAGAAAGCATTTTATATGCTAATATCCATTACTTCCTCAGAGCCAAAATAATACTGGTAAATAACAGCAGTCACAACGAGATCAGTGTAATAACACCAAAGCAAATAACATGCTGTTATCTCAGATGGATCTAAAATGATTAAACCAGAAGGAAGAGAAGTAATTTATCTGTATATGCAATGCAACACTTCGAACATCTGCAATATCACCACACTAATCTTCTTTTTAGTACAAATAATTTTATCTTAATTTTCATTTTTACTAAGCACTTGATGTTACTCAGAGATTTCCAGTAGAAATACTATTGATGAAAGGAAATAATTTTACAGCAGAAGTGCTGGAAATTTTTTGACAATTGTGGTAAGACCATCCTGAAAATTTGATCATTTTTTTAAAAGGTGGCTGCACGTTCCCCACATTGAATAACTCATTTTAGATGTAAGATGCTATTGTAGTGATTTTTTAAAAATAATTTGTAGTAACTAATTACATCAAATTAATGAGTGGAACAAAAACTATGCACTGTCTCACCCATTCTCTACAGTCTTTGATTATGCCTCTGTCCTTATTCTTAATCTGACATACAATTACTAGAATAAAATGTAAGGTTTCTTGTGACTAGCATATGTATATTTGAGGGATAGGGTAATTAGGAGGACTCCAGACCACACTTCTGATTTTTTGAAAGTAATATTAACCCTGATTAACTATTTCAGAACAGAACTATCTCTGTTTATTTAACAACTAATATAACTCTTAATAGTTAATTCTTCTTTATTTGTATGTAGGAATTAATTAGCAAATGCAGTGATTTGCTTTCTTTTCTTCAGCTGTCTAACATATGCTCAGGTATAAATATTTCTCCCAAAGTTCCTTGGGAGAAAAGCAGGAATATATCCAGTGCCTTCAGCAATACTATACAAAGAGTGTGTCAGAAACATGCTCTGTTTTTGCTGTTTTTTGCTAATATGATGGTTTGGCCCTGGCTGGAAGCCAAGTGCCCACCAAAGCCACTCTATCACTCCCCTCCTCAGCTGGGCAGGAGAGGAGAAAAGTAACAGAAGGCTCATGGGACAAGACAAGGACCAGGAGAGATTGGTCACCAACTACCATTGGGGCAAAACAGACTCAGCTTGGGGATATGAGTTGAATGTATTTACTCAAACCAGAGTAGGACAATGAGAATCACAAATAAAACCACAAACATCTTCTCCCCACCCTTCCTTTAGTTCCAGGCTAAATTTCATTCCCAGTTTTTTCCACCTCCAGCCCCCAGTGGCACAAAGAGATACAGAAAAGGCTGTGGTCACCTCATCACATTGTGTCTGCCACTCCCTCCTCCTCAGGGGTAGGACTCCTCATACTCCTCCCCTGCTCCAGCATGGAACTCCTCCCACAGGAAACAGTCCCCATGAACTTCTCAAATGGGAGTCCTTCCCACAGGCTGCAGTTTTTCCCAAATTGCCTCAGTGTTGAGTCCACTCCCATGGGATCAGTCCTTCAGGCACAGCCTGCTCCAGCATGGGTCTCCCATGGAGTCACAAGTCTTACCAGGGAACCTGCTCCAGCATGGGCTCCTCTCTCTGCGGGACCACAGATCCTGAAAGGAACCTGCTCCAGCATGGGCCTCCCACAGCATCACAGCCTTCTTGAGGTACTGTGCTGCTCCAATGTGAGGTTCTCCATGGCTACAGTTGGATATGGACTTCACCATGGATCTCCATGGCTGCAGGAGGCACAGCTGCCTCACTATGGTCCGCACTAAGGGCTGCAGGGGAATATGTCAGTCCTTCTCCACTGACGCTGGTGTCTGCAGAGTTCTTTCCCCTCCTGTATTCTCATTCCTCTCCACTGGCTTCTGTTGCACTGCCATATTTTTTCTTCTTAAATACATTATCCCAGAGGTGCTCCCACTGTTGCTGATGGGCTTTGCCTTGGCCAGTGATGGGTCTGTCTTGGAGACAGTTGGCACTCACTGTAGGGCACATGGGGGAAGCTTCTAGCATCCTCTCACAGCAGCCACCCCATTGGCTGCCCTGCTACAAAAATCCTGCCATGCAAACCTAATACAGCTAGATGATAACAGTATTTCATTATGGTCCTAATAAATAAGTGATTATTTTATCTCTCCATATTAAATCCCTACTGCACCATGCAATGTATGCAAATATGAATGTATAGAACAGACTCTCAGTTACCACAGAGTCCATTGAAGGATCCCATCCTGACAGTTCCTAAATATTATGCAGGAGGCTACTGGTTGTACAATCTAAGCTTATCCAACACACAATTGTCCCTTTATTTCTCCCTCACTTTTATATAAGTTCATGACTCAAGTGATTTGAGCCTTAAGAAACCAGCATCTCCATACTACACTCACACAAACACAACCCAAAGCACTCCAGATGAATAATAAAGAAAAGGAAACAATATCACAGCTATCTCTGTGAAGCCACTGGAGTGTGGTTGTGGAAGCTGAAGCAAGATTAGAAAGTCACTGAAGAAGTAAAATCAACTATAAAGTTAACTGTACTAGAAATGTACTGGAGGAGACTGTTACATGAGGACTTCAGGTAGGCAAAGACAGACCTAGTGAGGGAGTGAATAAGCCAAAAGAGAAGGGGATGTTTTTTCCTTTTGAGGCTTAAAGGAAAAACAAGCATGTTGAACCTGAGGAGTTTCAGCTCCACAAAGGGAAACTTTGCATGTCCACACAGTTACACTTTCCCTTCTGTACTTTGCACATACCAAGTGAAGTAAGGGATATCTTTAAATTCAAGCTTTGCCTGGATTGCTGTTTTGTGCACTGGAAACAATAATAACTTGCTCACCAGTTAAATTATTTACCTGTATTTCAGCTGAAATTTCTAAGCCCCTTTAATTGATGGTGAAAGACAATTTCAGTTCTAGAAAGGAAGGCTTTCAGTATATCCCGCTGATTTTCAATGCATAATATTCAGCCCAAAGAATGCTGAGTTCACATTGTGCATAACTAACATCTTTGCTTACATTAACCGTGGAAATATTAGTCTCACTGAGAAATCCTATGTGTACTAATACCAAACATTAAAAATGTCTATTGTATACTTTTTTATTTGTTTATTCATATTTTATTTACTTAGCACTCCTAAGTCAAACATCACTTCCTCGGTTATGCAACATGCCATTACAATGTAATTTTGTGTCATCACCCTCAGTGATAAGACCCTACGTGTTTTACATAGCTGTAGAGACTTTTGATTTGTGCTAGTAATGACAGATGATGGATATTTTCCCCCTCCTGTGATGAATATAGCCTTAGTACATACTTAGTTGGGAAAATGCACTGACATTTTTCAGGATGAAAGGTCCTCTACGAACACAGAACATTGCATGCAACACTACATTTCTGTCATGGCAATTATTAGGCTTACATTATTACTGCCTTAAATGAAACATGACTATTTCACCACAAAATGCAATGAGAAAAAAATTTTAGTCTGGAAGATTAGATTGGGCTTGCAGTCAGAAATAATAATCAGTGCTTACCATGTGATGTTTTTCAATTTTCTGTATGACAAAAACAGCAGACTAAAATTGTTTTTTATACTTTCCTGAGGGCATTAGCTCCCTCCAAAAATAAGGACACTGATTTTTCTAGGCATACACATAAGAGGAGATAACTGGTAAAGTATGCCCAGAAATATGTATCTATTATTTTAATGTACCATACACAAGGCAATAATTTTTGTTATAACTATTTTGGATCATTTTACCAGTCCAAAAGATAATAAAGACACATAAGTTTAATATTCAAAATTAATTTGCAATAGCCATTTCTTGCCTTGTCAAAAAGGCAGGTCACCCAAAACAGGAAAAGAAAATTGACCCTCCAGCTGTTCTGAAGATAACCAAAAATAAATTCCTTTAAATTGAGTTGGGGGGAAAAAAAGTGTGACCATCTCCATAGAACTATAAGAAACAAAAATAAACTAAACAAATACCTTAACTGCACACTCTGAATATGAATTTAGATACATTAGTAAGATGGGTGTCCAAGCTTAGAATTCTGTTTATATGATGTTTGATTTCACTGCTACAGTAAAAATTAAATTTCTTCTACTTATATACTAGTTTTGCCTAGAAGAATGCTTTTCTATAAATCTAATTAAAAAAAGTTACTTAGGAAAGTAATATCTCAGATATACCCCTTGTCTTTTCAATTCATATGTCAATGAAATCTAAAATGTAATTTCATTTCAGACCAGTAGCTAAAATAAAATAGCTTATTTAAATAATTTGACTCAGTTATCTTTTAGTCCAGACCAAGTTAATTGAATGAGCCCATATTAATTGATTAGACATAAAGTGAATTATAAATAGATAATTGACAAATAGATTCTTTAACAGAATACATATCAGGTGAGTTTGTAGGGTCAGCCTGGTAACAGGCAGTAATTAGCATTAATTAACAGGTGTGGGACAAAGAATAAAAAGGCATGAAATGTAACTGTCATACTGAGAATACACAAATTGTTGGTTTCTTTGAGAGAGATAATGTCAGCTTTTCTCTTGTTCTAAAGCACACCAGAGTTCCTATTTTTCACTTCTATAAGAGTTTCCTCTTACCATGTGCATTTTCAGCCATCAGTTTACTCCCCAGAGATACAAGATTATTATCCATGTGTAACACAGCATTTATTCTAAGTTCTGTTCCTCCTATATTCCCCTGTTGTCGTCACTTTGCCTGATTTTAACATTAATTGATAAGCAGGTTTTGCTATGAATGTGATCTGTGGAGATTTGCTTCTTTTGATAAGGGTAAAACCACAGTGGTGTTAGGAGAAACACATGGCAACTACTAGATCTGACTAAAAGAAAAAAGTATTCAACGACAGTTAAAGGAATAAATAGCCTGTTTGACAGAACTGTATTTCTAATCTATGGATGGCCATTCCAAGAGACTCTCCTCAAAGAGCTGAGACACTATGCTCACAGCAGAATGGGTTTATTGTGGACAGATGTTTCACTATCCCTTAGGGGAATTTTTCTCCTAAAGTGTATAATAAAATGCAAAGAGCCTTTGCTTCAAAGATCACTACTAGAATATGCACATAAAGATGTGCACAGACACAGACACATCTCGTTCTGCAAGCTTTCAGCAGGTCTGAGTCAGCCAATAAAAGGATCTTAGCCCTGTGAGGTTTCAATCATCCATCCAGAAATACAATCTATAAATTATGATCAGCAGAGACATAAAGCAATAATTGCAACCAAGGAATTTCAAAGCAGTCCTGATGCCAGAATGATTTCATAGACACTGAACAATTTTTGAGCAACACACATATTTCAAGATCTGTTTTTTCCACAGAAGCTGCAGAGAAAAAAAAAAAAAAAAAAAAAAAAAAAAAAAAAGGCTAAATTGGTCTAGCCTATTCTTGAATTACTGCTGTTTGTCCAGAGGATCAAAAAGTTGGAAATAAAATGGGTCTGACCACTGGATGTCACTCTTGACTTAAACCTTGTTACATTAACTGTGTTTCTGGCAAAAGAAAATTCTGGATGGTTCTGTCATTGTGTCTAAATTCCAGCATGGCTGAACCTTCAGAAGGATGCCTGAAGGTTGAAACGGCTGCTCTGCCAACAAATTCCCGAATAACCTTACTTAGATCTTCCTGGATTTTTCCCCAGTTTTCCAATCTGCAAATCATTAGTAAAATGAAACCAGTCTTCTTTTATCCCTAAGAGATAAGGGATTAAGAGTAAGAACTAATAAAACAGAATACCTGTGGCTGAGAAGCACTGTGAAAATACTCTCACCAATACATACATAATCTAGGAAATGTAATTTTTACAATACTATTGTAGCATATTTTGTTATAGTTTGTATAGAATGACAGGAAGGTTTGGGTTTTAAGGAACCTTGGAGATGCCTCTAGCTCCAACCTCCCTGCCAAGTGCAGCCACACCTTCCTCTAAGACCAGGCTTCTCATAGCCCAATCCAGCCTGGCTTTGAACACTTCTCCAGGCATGGGGCATTCACAGTTCCTCTGGGCAACCTGTGCCAATGCCTCTGAATCCACACAGTAATGCTCTGCTTATGTCTAACCTAAAACTACCCTACTGCTACTACTGCAGAAGTACTTTTCAGGACTTTTTGAGTACTCTTGTTGGTACCTATGACTACTACTGTACTTTCCTATAAGTAACATGCGGAGTCCCACTTTTGGTCAGCAGAAAGTCCCAGTTTTAGTCAGGGTAAATATATAAAAGTAGAAATATAAAGTTTCATGAAATACTGCTAACAGAGTTTATTTACATCTGATGGTTGTCAAATGAAATATATATCTGACAATTGAAAATTCAAATGTCTGTTGTTGCAACGTGTATTTTTAGGAGTGGAGCTGAAGCCTAGACCCAATAAGCTCCTCCGGTGAAAAGGCCGCTTGGGGGAAACTCAGGCAGAGCAGTCAAACTCACACATCCACACATGCCACGTGGCTGGCTCAGTAAGGAGAGGCAGAAGGCCCTTGCACTGACTGGATCAGTTCCAGCCAGGTTTATGTCCAGGAGCCAAAGGGAAATCCAGAATCAAAAAAGGTCTGCCAGTTCCAAGGTTAAGTATGGGATACAGCAGCCAGTGACCTTGAGGCACAGGGTGGAACAAAGGGCAGGTAAGGTCAGTGACCTACAGGTGAGACAGGGCCAGTCACTGAGGACCTCAATGGAGACACCGAGGAGACACCATGGGGCCAGGGCATTAGGGAGGGGGAACCAGGGCAAACCACAGTGTACAGAGTGCCTTAGGGGAGTTCTCTCTCTCAGGTTGAGAAGGTGATTATGATCTGTCCTGCCAAGGCCAGACCCTAAGCATTATGTCGAGGGGCTGCAGGGATTCCACAATCTATCATACTCAGTTCAGTCATTTCACTAAATTGGGTTGAAAACATAACAAGTCACAATGCCAGTGTAGAATTTTTGTGAGATTTACCAACACTTACTTACTGGACCCTACTGAAGAACTTCTCTGAGAAAATTTCTGAGAGTGATATCCCATTAGATTGGGGCCCTCTGTTTCAGGATGGTCTTGGATGGCTAATCAGCTGCAGGTGGTCCCTAAGTATGAGTCACACCTTGCAGTATCAAAAACCACATCCCACTCAGCCTCAAGCCCTAGTTCTCACATATTTTAGAGCACCTCGCATGGTGGAAGATCATTGTTTTCCACCTGGGTTTTAAATAAAATGGATTTTTTCCTAAAGAATCCAGGTTTTGCTCTGTAGCTGTTCTCCACAAACAAAAGGAAGACAAGGGAAAATCAGGTGGGGATCCATGGTGACTGCTCCTGATTGGGCTCCACAAGTGTGAGCAGGAGAGCAGCCTGCCCCACCAACAGTCCTGAGATCCACTGTCACTGCATTCTCACAGAGCCTGTGGGGCTGGGCACAACAGAGCCATGGGACTTCATGTTGGGAAGAATGTTTTGGGTTTGTAAAAGATTTATTATGGGATGTTCAGCAGAAGAACCAGGAGGCACCTTGTTGGACAGAGGGGAAATAAGCGTGGAAGAGAGCCAAAAGAGCATGCAGCCCAGCCAAAAAAAAAAAAAAAAAAAAAAAAAAAAAAAAAAAAAAAAAAGGAGGGGGGTGGGGTGGTGACAGGGACCATTTAAGTGCAAACAGGCGTGGTCAAGACCCTTATCTGATGTGGACTGTACCTAATCAGTGTGGTCTTCTTTGTCTCCTCATTAAACCCCATTTCTAACTCTTCCCCTGGGCAAGAGACCATGTGCAAGGGACATTCTGCATGTCTGGGCATGGAAAATCTACACACCAAGCAGCTGACATGGAAACAATTGATCACTGATCATGCTTCCTCCATGCAAGAAGAAATTTATTATCAGTAAGCAAAACAAAGAGAAGTGAAGCCACAACTCCATAATAGTTTTCTTTGTGTCAAAAGCTCACAGTTCATTTAGGACCTGTGATATAAAGATAAAACTCTTAACTCTCACCTCGTTTCCCAGATAGTTAGTGTTGTCTTTCAGCATTTGGTGTCTTCTACTTCCTGCTTACAGCAAACACACTGAACAGTATGTTTGCTTTAAGCAATTAACCATGGACTAAAATACGACCAAGCCCTTCCTAGCAAACACCCTGCAGGTATTATTCAGTGGTAGTGATGATGACTGGGTTAAACACCCCAGTTAATGAGAAACGTTGTGTAGGGTAAGTGAACAAACCCATTGGAACTAGAATCTAAAATACTACCAGCCCTACTTTTTCTGACAGCAAATTCTCAAAGCTGGCTCTTAAATGAAAATATCCTTTTCACACTAGTATTCTGTGAATGAAAGATTCCATAGTTTAAATTTCTCCATTTCTCGTTTATTCACTTTCTCTTCTCTCAAAGTATAGAAATCCTATTATGTGTCTAAAATTATAATTTACTATGCAACATTAATAAGCAGTCTACTGGCTGGTATTATCTGCCTTTGTACAGTCATTGCACTTGACATGTGCAAATAGTTACCTTACCTATAGAAACACACATAAGCAAAAGTCCAAATTGGTTGAATGGTCTGTTTATCACTAATAGTTTGACCAGCTTGTTTTTCCTAAAATCAGCCAAAACGTTTTTCTTTCTCATGGAACAGCAGAGATTTCCTATTATGGCAAGTTTCCATGGAGAACATATGTAAATTTTGTCAGTTTTAATTTTCAAACTCCTGGGCAATGAGATTTGTTTGCTAATTCAACATTGGAAGCAACAATAAAAACAACAACAAAAAACCCAAACCAAAACCAAAACGAACAAAAAACCCCCAAAAAACCACCCCTCCCCCCAAAAAACAACAACAACAACAACAACAACAACAACAACAACAACAAAACCACCCAAAAACCAAAAAAACCCCCAAAACAAAACCAAACCAACCAACCAACCAACCAACCCCCCCCAACAAAAAAACCCCAAAACAATCCAACAAGAAGAAAACCCAACAAAACCCACCAACCAAAAAAGGCAAACTAAAGAAAAAATAGGATAAATTCCTTTTCATCTGTAAAGAAGAAACAGTAGAAGCTGGAGGGTACTGCCAAAAATAGGTGGTTACTGCCTTCTTCTCTGTTTCCTAGCTTCTACAGGATCCCAGCAAGTGGACAACATGGAAAGACACTGTCACCACTCCAATCAAGCATTCCAAGGCATTCATACAATTTCTCTGTCTTCACAGATCTAAGCACGAGATACCTTGACACAGATATGTCTGTAGAAAAAATTAGAATTATTTCAAACTGGCTGTAAAACTTGATTTTTTTGCATGTGTTTTGGTGTCAAGCAGATTACTCAGACACAAAGATGGTGTACTGAGGCATCAGCCTCAAACTTTACATTCACTCTGGCTGAACACAAGATAGGCTGTATGTTTCAATTTGAGAACTTAAAGGTTGTGGCTGGTACCATGAAGTTTAATTTAATATAAATATTATACACCTACCAATTAAGGAAAGGAGAAAGTCATAAACAGATCATCAGAAATCTCCTCAGTGTGCTAAAATCTAAGAAAGAAACTGAGATGTGACAGGAACTAAACTGCTAAATTGAATTCAGAAATGAATGCATAGGCTATGAAAAGAGATATAAATATATTTTCTGATTCTATACATAATTACACTTGTATTTAGTGATTTATATTTCACTGACAGCCTCTAAATGGGCTATATTGATTTGGGGCTTATTTGATACTAGTAAGAGGCATGAAAACAGAACTGGAAAAGAAGTAGGACTGGAGTGTGTATAAAGATTTTGATTCACAAGCAATGGCTTAACATTGTGCTTAAATAAAATTTAATTAAATTACTGTTGCTTACAGCTGATTCTAATCCAGTCAAGAATTTAATAAAGAATGGCTTTACATAAAGCAAAATACTTTTAACTCCCTTCAAGTAAACTGCACAACGTTTAAGCACAAGATATTTCCCATTCAAAAGGTATGTTTTGTTATTTCTGAAGGCTAGTATCTTTTATTTTCAGGAGCGAAAAAAAAAGCATGTACTGTTTTCTTTAGATCTCTGCTTCTCTTGATAAAAAACCACAAAAAGTAGTATTTTGCTCAAAGAAAAAATTGATTATGGCATCACCTTCATCATATAAAGCCACAAAAATAACAAAATAACAAAATTAGAAAAGGAGTACACATCATTATCATATTAAGCACTTCACCCTGTCCCAAACTGAGAAGGTAAGTATTCTGCCATGGCCTAAGGAGGCTGCATTTCCACTACTTAATCCGAAGAATCTACTTGTCCTGCAGGTGAACTCCTGTATTACATTATAAAATCTACCAGCCAATACCAGATCCATCAAGTCTCATTCATTCAGAACGAGCCCTATGCATGTGTTTATCATTCCCCTCAATGCCAGACACTTCTGAGTTTGTGCTGCCACAAATGCTGGATGAAATCTTAAGTTTTCCCACTATTGCAGCAGTTTCAGCATGGCGTGAATCCTAGGAGAGCAAAGTGAGAATCCAAAAGATCACTCACATATATGTGAAAAAATATTTTCTAAGTCTTGATGGGGTGGATACAACTCAATCCAACTTCATGGTACTGCTGGGGGGGTGGGGTGTTTGATTTTTGAGTGTGTGTGTGTTTGTTGTTCGTTCATTTGTTTGTTTGTTTGTTTGAAATAGTTTAAATCTGAAGCAGTAATCCAGGTCCCAACTCTCCCATCCTGTGCTCTCAGCTCAAGCATGAGGAAGCTGCACTGACAGTACCTCTCTAATGCATGGAAGAAATTCTGCTCCACCCATGCCAGCCACCACTTGCTGCTGGTTTTCAGTATCCATTTGAAGCTAGTTCTCCTATTTCTAATCCTTAGAGTCCTAAGTTTTTTCAAGAGAGAAAGTCAGAAGACAATTCTATACTTGCAGCCAAGGATAGTTTTGCACACATCAGTAGGAAAATGCAATGAATAACTTTTCATGAAAGTGTAATGGAATTTTAAAAGTAACTATTGGCAAAGGCTTGCAAGTTCCAATTACAGGAAAACTCGCCTTTTAGCACACAGCTATTTCTCATTTACATGTACAAGAACTGTTTATGGAAATCAGCAGATACCCATTTTCTTCTCCCTTGCATAAGACTGTAAATGAGAAACAGTCTATGCTAATGATTTTTTGCAACTATCTTTGCTGGTGTCTGAGAGCTTCACGGATAATCAATTTTCACAAGACTTGTGAAATAAGTAGTTGCATGATCTGTCTGCCAGAGACAGATTCAAGCCGACATACATTTTATTTTGGGCACCCAAAAGAGCAAACACCATTAGGTTTGGTTTTTATTTTGTTTTTAGAACACTTGATGTCACAGAGAAAGCTTTGCTATTTAAAATATACCTTTCCCTTGACTGCAGCTGCAAGGGTTTCACGTATCTGCCTAAAAAAGCCTAGATTTTCAAGGCAGTTAGACAGATTCTATTTTGATTTAGTATCCCAAACATCTGTACCTATAGGAAGCCCACAGGTAGTCTCTTTGACTTCAAACAGTATTCTTAGTCCTATACTGTGCAGATATGAAAGAGAAAATCATAGCAAGGAGGGACTGTTGAAATTTATAACACATAATGAAGTTCCCTCTTCATGTCCAAAAAATTATCTAGTATCTTCAGTAAAGCAAGTAATTTCAAAGAAGTAGTACAGTCACTCACTGATCTGATGATGCCGGATGAAACCCTTCTAAACACTTCTCAGTTTAAGTATATTTTCATACAACACAGCAAATGGACTCATCTCAGGGAGATTTAGTCAAGACCTTTTCAACTCAGCCCAGAAACAGTGAATAAATTATATTAATTTGAAATTTCATGAAAAATACCAATTATCTACTGCTGGGGACTCTGGCATGTTTTGCCTACTCAACATCTGTGTTGTTAGATTAAAATGTTCTTTGAGGCACAGACTGCTTTTATGCCTTATGCAACATTTTTCATGCTTAGCAAATAAGCAATATACATTTTGCATATCCACTATTGGAAAGTAGTAATCATCTATTAAAGAGGCTCTTTTTCTCTAGTTTTAAATAGCATAATAGAAGAAAGTAAGATTTAGCTATAATTCTTATTAGAAGAACAACTTTCAGTTCTTTATTGCAATATTTTCAGTTCATATTTAAGCTCTTGCTTAGAACAGGGAAACGGTTCATTTTCAGCTGCATTAGGTCTATTGAGCTAGACCAATTCAACTTAAAAGCTCAAACCCCAGCAACTTAGGCACAGTCCCACTCCTTCTGCTCCACTTTTTTTTTTTTTTTTTTTTTTTTTTTTCCATAAATGCACTATCTTTCAGAATTAAAAAAAAATTGGATGAATTTCATGTGGCCAGCCAATGTGAAAAAAAATCCTTTTTTTTTTCTCCCATATTTTGCAAACATAAAAAGGAATAGGATCACTGTTAGGCGCAGACATGGAAATTAATTTCTGCTGTCATAAATTTTGCATAGGCAATTAAGCCGTCCATTCTCTCATCCTTGAGAATTGAATCTAGTGGGACAAATCTCCAAACTCCAAAAGGTTGGGATTTTTCTTTATGGGTAGAACAATGAATTCAGCAGTTCCTGCTGGGACTGTGATTATGACCAAAGTGATCAACAAATCTGTGTATGCACAAATATGTGATAGCTACTGACTTTGGCTTGGGGCCTAAAGCATTTTATTCAATGCTGTTTTAGGACAAATTAGACAAACAGCCAAATCATGATGATTTGTCGTAAGTGGCTTCTCCAGCTCATGGTCATGGGACAAAAGGGAAAGATCAGGAAAGCAAAAAGCTTGTGTTCAATACTTTGCTATGTTCTATTCTCAGGAACTAATTCAGGTCTGCTTGTTACAATGTTTATATATATGTATAGTATACATACATATACTCAGAAATATTGCATTTTCTATATCACAGAACTTTCATACACACATACCACATTTAAAGAGAAATAACTTTTTAAAAAACTGATTTAGGAATACCATAAAAGAGGAAACCAAATAGGAAGTAGCTGACAAGAATCTGTATATTGAAGAAAGTGCTGTAATGCTCCAAACTGAATTTGAGACAAGCCACCACTCTTAGCATTTCTGTTTTTGTTCTTCTCACTGCTAAAAATTACAATCTAACAATAAAATGTTTTCTTGGTGGCTACCTTATAAGAGTGTCTCTGGCCTGGGAAAATGATGGAATCCACAGAAGAAAGAACGCTTTTCTTCCATATAATCCACAAACTGATGCAAATTTAAAACTCAGGATGGTACTTTTGGCCTGATTTCCTTTGTCTAAATTCAAAGTCAATTGAATAAAGTTGCATATAAGATCTTGTAGAATTCTGTATGTTACACTCAGGATCTGCTCTAATTACAGTTAACACATTTCCCTGAGAGACTGCATGTGTAATTCAAAGGTGAACCAGATTATTGTCTTAAGGCAGATTTGCCACTGGCTCATTACGGAAACCATAAAGAATACTGTGACCTAATGGTAGCTGTTCCAATAAACTGATACAGAATGCTCTTCCAGTACCCAAACTTCTATGCTCGAGAGACATAGGAATTCTGGTCCTCTAATACTACTCAAGCATTTTGTCTGGTTCAGCCATTCAGTTCTGGGGGAAATTTGGGTGACACTGGTATAATAGGTGGAACAAGACTGAATGATGTGGTCATAGACTTGATGAAGCTGGGTGGTCAGACATAGTGATTACATTTATGTATAATGCAGAGCATACAAGCTGAAATCTGTAAATTAAAAAAAATAGAAAGGCCAGGATTATCTTAATTTTAGAATCTGAACGGTAATTAGCAGTTACATAAATGTTACTTCTTTCTTGGTTTTGTTAGCTAAATCAGTATTAACAAGGGATCCTGATATTCAATACTCACAATAATCTGCTCTGTGGAAGTTAACTTCAGTTTTAGGAAGAACATGAAGAACTCAGTATAGGAGCATAGGACATATGATGAGCAGATAAGGGAATTGGTTTATGCAGATTAAAGAATGTTAAAGGCAGGAGGTAACTGTTGTGCTCCACAACAAAAAGAAATTTGTAGAAGAGACAGTGTCAGGGTTTGCTCCGAGGCACACTGAAAGGACAAGAGACAGTGGTTGCAAGTAGCAATAGCACAATTCCTAATGTTCAAAGGTAAAAATATCCTGTTGGGGTCGTCAACACGAGGACAGAGTGCCCAAGCAGTACCTCCTTGAAGGTTCTCACAACTCAGCTGAGCAATCTGACCTTATTTTGAAATTTGTTTTGCTTACCAGGAGGACTAGATGAGCCCCAGGTGTCTACAACCATGAAGAACTTCTTTCTCATTATGTTCAAGACATTAAGTAAAGTTCTTCACATGCATCCTGACAAAGGAAAATAAAAAAGCCTGTGGCCCTGGAAGAAGGCAGCAATTCAAATATTAGTGCACTTCTCGAAATACCGCTGGTAACTGATACGGGAAAAGACGTTCTACATGTCTGACATTCAGAATTTTCATCACTAGATAGTCTGAAATCCATATATAGCAGCCAGCATGGATACAGCAGTACCAGTAAGGCTGGGGGTAATGCAGATTTAGTGTTGTATGAGTCTGGCTCAGCCTACCAGATGGTTTCAGACTAACCATAAGAAATGCAAATTTTTACTTCCTGGGGAAAAAAACTAAATCCCAAAAGGCTGTAGAGAAAATGAATACAATTGGCTAGACAAGCACACAAAAGCAATAAAGGTGGAGACTTTTGTGCAAATTACATTGGGCTCTGAGGTGGTCAGAATTATTTCTGTTCAGTATTTTGCTTTCTCTTGAAGCGGAAAGGCTTGAAAGTCATCTGCCATGAGATGATTCACATTTTAGAATAAGCATAACCTAACATTGCAAAACACGTTTGTTTCCTTGTGTGTGATATGTTGCAAATATGAATTTGGTTTGAATAGTTAGCTATATTTCCTGATTGTACTTAACTGCATTTTTAAAGCCATAGCTGTACTTATCTGAGTATGTGTTTTCTTCCACATCTTTCTAAGGACTAACAAGTACATTCCTTATCTTGGTAACAGCACTATGTGTTGTAAAGAAGTAGCCAAGAATGCTGTATGTTAGCCTGTTTAGGGGGAGAAGAACATGCTTCACAAGGGAATCACAAGGGAAGTGCAAGCTGAATACAACATAGATTCCAGGTCTGCCATGTCAGCAATTGCCATATAGCAGCATTGCAATAGCAATGCTATATTTAAACATAAGCAAATACATTGTAGTAAAAAACCCAAACAAACCTAACAAACAACAAAACAAAACACGAAAAAAAAGCAAAGAAACCAAATCAAGCAAAATAACAACAACCCCCCCCAAAACACAGAAGTGTAAGTGGGTGGACAAAGAGTGGATTTTTTTCTCCTCTTTGTCCTTAGTCTGTGGTAGGATTAGAGAGTAATATTCAAAGAACATCCACTTTTCCAGTCCCTAGTGTACTATTTAAGAGAGAAATATTTCAGATAGATTACACGAACTGCTGCTTATTTAGTAAAGACAGAGAATCTGAATAATCTCTTAGGGGAATCATCAGCTTTGATTTTCATTCTACTTCTAGAGGTCATTGCTTCCTATCTCCTGCAGTTAAACACAGCAGTTTTGTACAGGGCCATTACAGCAAATTATAAAAGAAATCCGGATCCTCCAAATTCATTATCTCCATTTCTCCTGTCACAAAAACTAGTAATCTGAGGAGGCACCAGATCTGCTCTCTGCCCTGGTACAGATGTGAAACAAGATGTTAAATATGTGCTCTATCTCTATGTAAAAAAAATACATTACCAGACACAGCAAACAAAACATATATCTAAATTATACGTAAAATACTATTCCTTTATTCATAGTTGAATAAAGGAAATATAGTTCAACTAAGACCAAGAATTCAAATACAATTGAGAACTATTTGAGTTTTTTAAGCTTTTCCATTGTATGTGGCACTTCGTTCAGACACAAGACTTTTTTAATTTATTTCTGGTGAAAGAAGCAAATTAGTTCTTGCTTTCCCCCTAATGCTACATGTTACTAATTGCAATCATTCCTTCCAGTGCAATACCATTAAAAAGATGCAGGAAACCCAATTCCTAAAGCATTTTTAATGCAACTTCCATTCTAGGCAGTATAATGACATTAAAATTCTCTGGTGTACTGTGCAAATAGGTAGAGATGCACTATGCCTACTCTGGCTTCTCAGGGAGAGTGAAAGCAATACAATATTGATGAGGTGGGATCTGGCAATGAAGAAGATTCCCTTTTTCTGAAGCAGCCAACTGTTACAAACTAATTCGCAGAGCTAGCTCTCTTCTGACGAGTCCCTTCAGTGCAGCCTTCACTGACACAGAAAGTGACAGGCTTAGGAGCTGTGTCTCCAGCCTGCTAATGTCCTCCTGGGCTACCCTGGCAGAAGATAAACAAACCACCGATGTTATCTAAACATTGAGCCCAAGCAACAACATCTGCAGTGTTGCACACACACAGCTGGATTTTTTTTTTTTTTAAAGCAGAGGGAGAGAGAATGTTATTAAAAAATTGGGTCCTGAATAACAGTGTAGGGAAGACATTCACTGAGAAGTCCCAGAAGGAAGGGGGTCTCCTGGGAACAGAGAGCAGCTGTGCTGGCAGCTTCTTGCTGCCTGTTGCTCTGTCAGCCAGCAGTGGGGCTCCCAGGGCCAGCTGGGGACAGGACAGAGACATGGGCATATTTCTTCTGAGCAGCCTCCACTGCCTAAAGAGCAGAAGGCTGTTGATTGCAATATGAAATTGGAGTGTGAACTGCTAGTAGGGAGCTCAGGGAAATCATGCAGTTGCTGCTGCCCTGGCAGAGGAGGCAGGAAAACACTTTCTTCCTTTGTTACCAAGACAGAAAATCCCTCATCACTTCTGATGATGATGACCCGCAGTAGGGGAGAGAAAAGAAGAGCACCCATTTTACAGGTAAATATGAATAAATAATTTATAGGTAACACACGTGCAAGAAGAAGCAATGATGTATCATTTTTCAACTGCTTTTTCTAACCCTATTGCAAGAACTTTGTGAATCTGACTCAAAAAATCTTCGATGCAAAACCAATAATGCATAGCGAAAACTTTTATACACAACACTTATTCAAAATTAACCTGCTCATGTTAGCAAAGGATGCCTTGAGTCATACCTTCAATTATTGAACTGTGTCTGAAACAATTTTCATCACAACCAAAACACAGCTACAACTAAAGAAAAAAGCAACCCCCTGTCAAAAGAAAAAAAAAAAAAAAAGGTAAAACACAGCTAACTAGTTTTATAAGAAATTCTAAGTACTCAAATACGCATGAGAAGCTTAGTCAAATCTATAAAGAAAAGAAGTCATATTGGATGGATAGTGAAGGTTGAGTTTAAGGAGGCAGATTAAACACAGGTGGCTCACTCAGTTTCATTTAGAGTGCTTACTGTATTCCAAAACCTTGAGTTGTGATACAGCTGAAGTAAGCATGGAAAAGACATCTTGTTTATGAGAGTGATACCTGAACTACTTGTTTTGAAGAAGAGATTAAGATAAATGCTCATGAAGATCACAAAACCTAAGTGAGAACTGAAAAAACCATTGAGACTTAGGTGAAACTTAAATCCAGTAAAGTAACTATAATTAATCAAAAGGACTTTTTTTCCCACATAATATGGAAAACAAGAGTTAGGATTAAATATAGTTCAACAGAATTGTACCGTTAACTCTTCTGTTAGACATGATTGCTATATATGCACATGATTCTGCCTCTGCAATATGCCAGACATTTACCATGCAGGGTAAAGCCGAAACTTTTCCATTTATATCTCCTGTAAGCTCTTTTGAAGAGCTGTACAAAGGTGGAAGCATTGATCAGAGACAGGATGTTGTTTGGAACATGTCTTCACTTTCTGAGACTTACATACGTTAAGACATAACAACTTGCACCTCACTTTCTATGTTCAGACTCACAATACGTTCCAATATTTAGGAAAAAAATCACAAACGCAACCTCTACTCACAACCAGAGATGCTATACATTAGCTGGGTGATTAAACACTGTGCTATAACCTCCACTGGTGTCCCAGTACGTAAGGTACCAGCTTCTTCCGAAGTCAAAAAAGGAGTTTAAAACTAGGATAATGTCCTTTACCTTCCTGAGCAACCAACAAAACTGTTCCTGTGGAAGGCAGCATCCCTACAGTGGTTGAGAAAGAGTTGTTACTCCTTTGCATGTGCATGTGAGAGGCAAAGAATACTACTGCAAAGTCCTCTAAGGATACCAGTCAGCAATAAAGTATCAAGCCACCTCACACACATTTACATCCAAAATATGCAACCTTCCAGATACAGTCTGGCCCTTAGGTTAATTAGTGCTTAGTACTCCATTTATTGAATGGAAATTAGTATTTCAAACAATATTTAAATGCCTAAGCACTTGTGAGAACGACTCTCACTGAAAGGCTCTGTAGAAAAGACCATTGAAGATAGAGAAAAGGAAAATTTTTTATGACATGCACAGTATCTTTGTTTGTGTTATGAATGCCATGAAAGAATGAGAAAAATAACATGTAAATATTTATGTAGCACAACCTGTCTTGCCACCCCCCGCAAAAAAAACCCCTCAAAACCGAAAAGAACACTAAAAAGCCCCAAGATATGAGATCAGCAGAAACCAGGTGGGCTGACGGTGGGATGTGTTCCAGTAAAACATGCTGGCTGCTGCATGTTTTACATGCTATGAGAGATCATAAAAGATGCATACACTTTTAAGTCACATGAAGGTCACTTTAACAGTTCACTTCTAATTGTATCTGGTTCTGCATTTAATTTTCACTCATGAAACAAACAGTTAAAATAGCTTTCCTGTTTCTATGTGTCTTTGAAATATCTGTTTGGGTTCTTTTTCATTAGGGACAAAATCATCAAGATTTCTGTGCTAATAATTTTTAGAAAGTGCCATAATCTTCTCTAAAACCATTTATGGATTGAGATGTATTAATTTCCGTGGGATATTAAATAGTTACTGGCTTTTGGGTAAAAGAAAAGGGACAGGGGAGGAAGAGGGAATTTCCAGAATAAAGGACCAATGAATCTTAGAAAAAAGACCTGAAAAGCATCTAATAGCCTTTTTTGCCTTGGAACTTCTTTTAGAGATGAAAGGAGACCTAATGCTCAGCAGAGTCCCCTCACACTACTGACTTGTACATCTAATTTTTCTTCCTGGTACCTATAATAGAGACAAAAAGGCTGCACAGACCTTTCATTTGGATTCCAAAGCTTTGTCTGTCCCAAGTCTTCCCTCAACTTCTTTTTGAAATGATTTTTCTGCTGCATGTTGTCTTATTTTGATAATCCCAGATTTCATACCTAATTTGTTTTTCTATATATACTTAAGAATCATTCAGAAGAACAAAGATACTTCCCATCTAAGTCATAAAGAGAGGTCAGGTATTGTATTTTAAAATCCTGACTGAAACACTTTTCCTGCTACTCTAACATAGCACAGCAAATGAATAACTGTACAAAGCGGAACAGTTCTAGAGAGGAGTTTGATTATTTATGGTCTTAATAGCTGTAGTTTTTCTAGTTCCTCTAAGCCCTAAGATCTTCTGGATTCAGTACTGCTCATAGTACTGCACACTGTGTCTGGTTTTGCTTGCAAAATCCTATCTTTCCTCCCACCTTCATGGAAGATGTGAACACACATTAAACAGAGCAGAAATCTCTGCCTGCTTAATGTGTGTTCACATCTTCCATGAAGCCTCGGTATTTTGCAAATGAGGTTCTTAGCCTGAATTACACTGAGATAATGTTTTACAATTTTTTAATGTTGTAAAAATATCATTATTCTGTCTGGTTGATGCTAGTTGGGATAATACTAGTTACAAGTTAGCTTAAATTGTGAGGATTATTAATATGTACTGCTATATTAAATTCCACTGCAATTCTGCCTGAGTTTAAGGAACAGAGAGATGTAATACAGGATACAAGTCAATAAAATACATTTTCTTCAGATAGATGGGAACAGAAAGGTTTGTGCATATGGAAGGAATAATTCATGGCATACGATGAGTGGATGTTTCCCTTATTTTTCATTCAAACACTTCAGCAATCAGTATTCTTCCCTACTGTAGTGCAGTGGTTTATACATGGGTTAGGGAAAATGACCAAGAAGGAAGCAGGAATTTACAGCTGACACAAAATTGTCATTGTCACAGTATGGGATTGTACACGGTTTTATGGAAGCTGTCTGCCTTTCTCTCTGCTATCAGCTCTGCTCCTGACATATCCACAGATGGCTATGGCAGTAACATTTACAAATAAGAGGTCTAAGTCCTGGTTCAATAATGACTTATTCTATGCAATGTGGAACCTTTGAATAATCGAAAGACCAACATTTGCTTTGACCAGAAACACCTTCCTGTTAGCTCAATACCATGTAAAGTCTTTGTTCAGGTATGTGATCTCTTACAAATTACTCTTTTTTTTTTTTTCTTTCTTTCTTTTTTCTCCTTTCTGGTACACTAATTAAAAAAATAATCTGGAGGCTTGTGACTTAGCTAATAAATATATTTCTCTTGTAGTAGAAAATGATAAACAATCCCTTTTATTCTGAAGTCTAGTTGTGTGCTGTCAATTTTTTTAATTTTTTTTTTATATCCACAAAATTAGATTACCTGGTAGAGAGTCAGTATCAAGTTCATACACTTGAATTGAAATTTCTCTTTTAAATAAATGCTCCATCTCTAAAGTAGCTCAAAACACAGTCACTTACATCTGTTCCCTGAAAACACATAATCAGCTTCATCATTTGTTGAAACTAAGAAATAAAGCAATTTGAGGAATAGAACGTCTATTCTCAAGAAGGCCTTTTGCTCTCAGGAAGCCATTTTGCTTTGTCTTCAAGCCAAAGTATCACCAAGAAGACTGTTTAAAATTTTGAATAAAACCCAAAATCAATACTGCTGAAAATTCTGTGCTGCTCAAAATGAAAGGGCATGTATTAAAAGAGCTCTTCCTCATGAACCTGCACATGCAGGAACAGAAAAATATTTAGCTGACTCCTAGAATGAAAATTATACAATCATAGAATCACTCCTGTATTTGCAGAAAATTTGCCTCGAATTCTTGACATTGCACTATTAATAAGCTTTCATAAGTAAGCTGTAGTTGTCAAAAATATGTCATAATATGCTAGCTTTTAACAAAAGCTACTGCTTTTCTATTTTTATCCATTTCATCACTTTCCAAATTGAATGTAGTTCTGAGAAATCTTCATTTTGTACCATGAAACTAGAAAGCAAGAACTTCCTTCATGATGACATCTCCCTAGAGGAAGTCACAAGTCGCTTCTAAGAAGGCCAGTGTTAAAAATGAGGATGCTTCACAAAACCTCCAAACAGAGCTCCTGGTATCTTCAGCAGTGTTAAAATCTCCATGCATATAGGAATGATGTGGAAGGGCAGTGAACAGTAGTAGCAGCAGCAATGTGTCTAGATGAGCCAGACTGTCCCACTCTGAGAGCAGAGTACTGCGTTTTATTATTTAACTAGAACAATGACAATGGAGAGAAAACTCTCAGAAAGATCAAAGTGCTTTCAGTTTGTTTTATCTTGCTTCTTGCATCTGGTGAAGTTAGCAGCATTTCAGAGTAGGAAAGCAAAAATCTGGTTTCTACCAGTTCTGATGAACCTCTACAGGCTGTTGCAGAGATTCCCAGTAATTTTAACTCAGGGACAATGGTTTTTGGGACCAATGCTGATATTCTGATGGCTTTGCCACTTGTTGTGTTGTTTGAAGCATACCTACTTGCTGTGTTAGAATTTGATATGGGTATGTTATGACACTTTCATGTTCCTTTGTTTCTGCATAGTACACATACATGAAGGATAACCATTTTCTGTCTGGTTTATTATAAACATAAATGAGATCTAAGCAACTCAACAGATGTAAAAAAGTACTGGCAAATTTTGTGGGAGGCAACAGATGATTTTTGGTCCACTGCAAACTCAGAAAGACACTGATGACCTTTTAAGGAAGTATTGGTTGTATGAATATAGATGTTTCACAGAGTTTTCCTTAGCTGAGAGCTAGGAAAACTGTTCTAGCCTATGTTTGATCTCAAAGAAATGATTACTAGAAATGGAGCCATTAACTACCTATAGAATGAAAAAAAGTAATCATCCTTTTGATACACTTGTTTAAGTATCCCCACTTAAGCTGTATTTTAAGTCCTGTTCTTAAAAAAAAACAAGTAATCTTGAAATCTTAATTTCTAGTTGTTTGATGGTATTCAAATATTTTATATATTTATATATAAATGTTCTCATGAGGTAACATAAACTCAGGGATCACACTTCTACACTTTATCACTGTACTTTTTGAAGTCATTGCTGCAAAGTCATGAAGACTTGAAGATATTGCAAAATGATTTTTTTCCTCCTCAAAAAAGACACACAATAATATTCTATCTCCCAGCAGGCAAAACACACCACTATTTTGTTTACTTCCAGATGATATCCACCCTGGGGCATGAGTCTTCTGGCATCCAGCACTTCTGTTACTTCCTCATGCACTTACAAGAGTAGCTACATTTGAAAATTGACAATAGAAAGGAGCTTACACTTTCTTATCAAAAAGAGTCTAACTCACATGAACACCAACATCAAAGAAAATTTGACAAGATTCAAAGAAAAAAAGCTTTCACCAGGCAAGACTGGAGGGGCAGAGACTGAAGAAGTTAAAATAGCAGGCTATTCTGAAAACATTTGTCTTTTTTTCTACAGTTTATAGATACACCATAGTTACAACAAAGGTTAGCTATTAAAAAATCTGTATTCTGAAAAGAAGTCAGTCCAATCATGTGGCAAGGATCCTTAAATTGTTTTTATCCTGTGGATGAGGACAAATTCACTTCAAGACCACTGAGATTAACAGGTTCTTTGTAAGTTCATACACAGAGGATTTGAAATGCAGAAAGATAGCATCACTGGACAGATAAGATAATAAACAAAAAGTTTTAATGAATATTTTAATAAATATTTTAACAAAATGTAGCACAATAACAGCAACAACTCTTAAAGTTGGACCAGTGCTAACACAGTGAGCATTAAATATAGTTTAAGTATTGTATTGTATTAAATTAATGCACAATGTTATTATTTTGAGACCAACCCCTGCAATGATACTTTCAAGTGAATTATTTCTGTAGAGAGTACCAAGTTTCATAGTAACCACACACAGTTTGCAGCTCCCCTGGAGAACCAGAAATCACTAGGTCTTTAAACAAGTAGGGAAAGCAGCAGGGTTTCAGCTACGCTGCTCTGGGTGTTACAGCTTGGGGTATGAGTTATACAGACACCTAATTTCTGCATATCTGTTTCTTTCTTGGCACTTTCACTGCAATGGTTTTAGATTCATTCATATATTATGTTTGTACAATGCCCATCACAACATCCTGCTGAGTTGTAGTTTTCATGCGCTTTTACAATGTCAGTGTTTGTAAAAATCACCTAGCATCCCAAACTGCATTTGGATGCATGCCTACAAACCTCAGCCTTCAAAACTTACAGAATTCCCAAAGTATTCAGGTTTCTGGCAGTGCTGGGTATGCTCTACAAGAGTGCCCTCAGTCACTCCCTCTCTTGCCCAGCACTTACCGTGTTTTTAGACAGATCTCTCCCCTCACTCTTCAAGGACAGAAATGGAGTACAGAGGGCTCCAAACGCTCCTCTCTGGGGATGGGGGGGCAAGAAAAAAAAAAAAAAAAAAGAAAGCAGCAGCATTTACCAGTGGCCAGCATTTTTCCTATCAGGTAATCAAGATTTACAGAATCCTCATTTTTCTAGCATCAGACAGAAAACTGTGCCTGCATTCTCATACTTCTTTCCTAGTTGCGTAGTTCACTCACAGAGATGGTGGAGGAACCAATCTCCTTGTACACATTTTCTAACACTGGGCTACAGTGTAATTTCTCCACCCTGTCAGGATAAAAACCCCACCTTGATCATCTTCAGATTTCTTCAGGGGATCAAAAGCCCTTAGGCTATATTCTTTCAAAAGTGGCAGAGGAAGATAAAAACCATGTATTACAGCAACACAATGAAGAAACATTTATCTGTATTTGTAAATGGCTTGTGCAAATTCACATATTTAAGTGAAGGGTCTCTTTAGGTTTTTTAAATCAAAATATTTACTCAGAATAGAAGAGAAAGAAAGGAATAGTTTCAAATGTAAAAACTCGTATCCAAAAGAAAACAAAAATCACTGCAAGCCACATGGAAATAAAGGCATTGTTGTAGATACACCTGTCATTCTATTTCTCTCCCTTTGTAACAATTATTTGTGCCCATGAGGTTTTAAGACAGTGATGTCTTAACATGTTAACATCTGCCATATGCTTACTTGTCCATATGAGCACTGCTGTTGATCCTCCTGCTGGCCACAATTTAAGATGATTTAATGAGAGAGAGAAGCATCTGGATTTGATTGCTTACCCAGTCTTTGTAATAACACTTTCAGTGCTGATAAACACGTAGAGGATGAATTGCATTTAAATATTGAACTTACATATAGGTAAACTGCACAACTGATTTGTATACAGAGGTGTTTGACCACCTTTTGTACTCAAAATAAACAAAAACAAATGAAGGAAAAAAATTTCCCTTGTTTTTAAGTTGATTAAATATATTTATTATGAAGCTGCACTGTATACAAGAACATCAAGTGGTTTTGACTTGCTAGCTGTGTAAAACTGACGTGAGACAGTGAACAGCTCAGCCTACCAGAGTTTATGTTTTCAGAAGCATTCAAAAGTCAGATCAAAACTTTAGCAAAGACTAATGAAATTTTACTGACACAATTTAAAAATAACAGTAATGATAGCAATGTGTTTGCTGACCCCATCAACATTCATTTTTGACTCCTGCTCAAGGAGAAAGCTTAGTAGTACAAAAGCCCCAAATCAAAACACACTATTAAAATATAGACATTTTCAGGGAAGGATCACAAAATATTTTCTTCGTCAATTATTATTCCAACACAGTCACTGGAATACACTTAATTTACATAATCAGACATGTAAAGAATGTACTTGGTTGACTATTATTGCTACTGCTGGTAAGCCAATGGATATTGTGCACAACCAGAAGAATTTAAAGGCTCAAGAAATGCAGTAATTCCTAGAGTATTTCAATGCTAAGATGAGTATTGGGTAAGGAGGGAGGTAAAAGGAAGAATATACTGGGCTCATTTGCCATTAAAAGGAAACGACAATAGATATGGTACCAAAAAATATAATGCAGATTGATTTTTTTTTCTTGATAGAGAAGTATGTGATTACCACTAATGTCTGCGGAAACAGAAAAAAAACCCCAAAGTGCATGAAGGAAAGTAGCTAGTATCAAGCACTGACTCTGTTGAATTAATATGTTTTCAAAAGCAGTATGTCATTAAAGAGATATCCACTAAAACTACTCTTCTTCACCTAGAAAAACTCAAAGAAGGACCACCACCATTTCCTCATCCCCCAAGCAGCTGACTCCCATTGCTTCCCCTTGTGCTGGTAAAAGTGGAAATTCTTCCTGAGCTGGATCTGTCACTTACCCAAATCAGGGTGTAGCCTTGTGAATGCTGATACTAGCAAAACAGCTCTTGGCGGAAAAGCAGCTGAACTGAAGAAGCAGGAAAGTTCCTGCTTCCTGTCTTTTCAATGGCCATTAGCTTTTACAAGATTCAAATCTTAAAGGAAAGTTTATAAACAAAAGTTGAAAAAGGGGAATGAGGTATGTGTTTTTTTAAAACATTAAACAGTGGGCTTTGAACTAAATCCTGCCATTTCCCAAAATCTACTCCTGTTATTTGCCCTTTTATTCTTGCAGAAACCATCCTGTTGATCTGTTGCAGAGACACATAATTAAAATGCTTTGTCCTTTTAAGAGACTTGAAACTGCTGGCTTGGTACTATAAAGGAAGCTGTCACACACACCTGAAATACATTCTCAGACACCAGTTCACAGAAGAGCAGGTAGGACTAGCTGTAGAGGACAGCTTAGTTTTTCTTTGTAAAGAAAAAACATTAAACAATCTCTCATTTAAAAGATGCTTCCCAATGGAAGCTGAGAAACGTCGTCATCTGAAAATGCTGAAAAATAGACTAAAACTATTTTAGGGGATATTAAATGTCTGGTTCCTTTGCTCTTTATTGAGCAGGTAAAAAAATGCTGATCAAGATGAGAGTGGGCACAGAATCTAAAAGGCAAAAAGAAGCAGCTTATATCATGTACAAGGTTTGTGTGATACAACCATAAACTCCTGTGGCCTGGTCTCTCTGCTCTGTCTTAGCTGAACAGGGCCCTAAAGTACTGATTTATCATCATGCACCAGTTCTTAATTTCCATTTAATAAATGAGAATTTAATTTAGTTTTTGGAAATTGCAAAGGTACACTACAAGGGAAGTAGTTCTTGAAATATAAATTCATCTCAAATGAAAAAAAAAACACATTGAAATTTTTAATAATTTATGGGGTTTTTTTCCCTGATGGTTCAGCTACTCAGTGATGTATATAAGAATCTTTCTTTTTTAATTAAAAAGAAAATTTATCCTATAAATTCATTATGTTTTAATTATAATAAAAAAATAATTAAATGACAAGACAACTTGTTAAGGCCTGGATAACCTGTAGGAATTTACCAGCATGTATGTTTTGGAACACATAATAAAGAAAGCTGATGTAATAATTTCATATTGACTAGAGGACACTTTGAAGTGAAGAGTCATCATGTGAAGAGATAGAGATCTCAGGTGTGTTCTGGAGTAGAAACACTTAATGAAATATCAATGCTTCTTACAGGATAAGCAAACTGCTTTCTGTTCAGGCCTACTGAGGACTCTAATGACAAAAATATTTATGCTAGAAAAAAATTTAAAAGAAAAAAGCTGTAAAATAAAATATAATATTATAAAATTTTAATACTATAATTATAAAATTATAATATACTATGTAGAAGAAAACAAATATTTTTTACTCAAATACAGCAGCTTATCATACGATGTATGTCCATAAGACAACCTAATGCTGGCTTCATAGTCAAATGTGAATATGTGGAAATCAAAGTCAAAACCCATGTTTCACAGAAAAGAATATGATCTGAAGAAATAACTTTCTACATTTCTATTGTAAATAAAGCATGATGTCATGGCAGCCTTATAAATCTCGTGTTACAGAGTGGACAAGCAGGAATGTCTAATTTACAGGGCTTACAGGAAAAAAAAATGCAAACTAGGAATGTGCAACAAAGTGCATGTAACCTGAAAAGACAAATCATTCAGCTGGAAAAGATGCTCTAAAAGAGTAAACCATTGCACACAAAAGCAAATGTTCTGTATAAAGGAAATTTATGGATTTGCAGAGATTTGCATTCTTATAATGAAAGCAGAAGTCAACTGTCAATGTATGTCATAAATCCTCACATTGTAGGGTTTTAGGTAAGGTAATCAAACAAGAATGGGTTTCTTCAAGGAATGTCTCATGATACTCCATAAGGTGGTAACAAAGAAATCAACTGTATCTTCATATGCTGTATGCAACCCAATGAACTGGAATCATTGTCAGCCTCCAGAACAGCAATTAGCCAGCTGATCTGAGCAGAAGCACAGATCCTTACACATTGAGTGCAAGAGTAACCAAAGGCCTACAAACCTTGCCAGTTGAGCTCAGTAACACTGTATATTTAGACTAGATGTATTCAAATATTCTCCAGGCTGGTGTTCCCCAGGGCTTGGTATTGGGGCTCAGTGAGGGTTTAACATTTAGCTCTGTTTGACATCCATGTTGACAAGGGGACCTGGACAAGGGTGTCGTGTGCACCCTTGTGAGGCAAGTTTGCAGAGGACAGGAAATCGAGTCCAAGTGTTCACCTGCCAGAGGGCAGAAAGGCTCTACAGAAGGATCTGGACAGGCTGGATCAATGGGCTCAGGCCAACTGTATGAGTTTCAATAAGGTAAAATGCTGGCTACTTGGGTCACAACAATCCCATGCAGTGCTACAGACTTGGGAAAGAGTGGCTGGAAAGGTGCCCAATGGAAAAGGACCTGGGGGTGCTGATTGACAGCAGCTGAACATGAGCCAGCTGTGCCCAGGTAGCCATAAAAGCAGCGGCATCCTGGTCTGTAGCAGCAACAGTGTGGCCAGCAGGACCAGGGCAGTGATTAGCCCCCTGTGCTCAGCACTGGTGAGGCCACACCTGGAGTCCTGTGTCCCCCCCAAAGAAAGAAAGACATTGAGGTGCACAACCAAGTCCAGAGAAGGGCAACAGAGCTGGTGAAGGGTCTGGAGCACAAATCCTGTGAGGTGTGGCTTTGGGAAATGGGGGTGTTTAGCCTGGAGAAAAGAAGGGGGTTGGAGGGAGGGGACTTAACACTCTCTACAACTACCTAAAAGGACTTTGCTCTGAGTTTTGGTCTTGTCTTGGGTTATGTCCAAACCAAGACAGGTCTCTTTTCCCAGGTAACAAGGACAAAAAGAAATGGCCTCAACTTCCACCAGGGGAGATTTAGATTATATATTTGGGGGAAAAAAAGTCACCCAAAGGAATGTAAAGCATTGGAACAAACTGCTCAGGGAAGTTGTTGAGTCATCATCCTGGAAGTGTTCAAACACTTTGGGGATATGCCACTTGAGGACATGATCTACTGTTGAACATGGTGATGGTGCTGGGCTGGTGGTTGGACTTGGTGATATTAAAGGTCTTTTCCAACCCTAACAATTCTATGATTCTTTGAAAAGGGAAGTGAAAAAATTACATCACTCTCAAAACCAGAGTTTGTCATAAAAAAATGAAAACTGCCTTGTCTTCACTAGTTTCTCCCAAGCAACAATCACAACTGAAGTGAATTCAATATTAAATATACTTTAAATCAGCAAAATGATAAGAATGTTTGTAAGTCCACTAAAATATCCCATTTCCATCACACGTTTCCTGTAAAATAACACACAGCAGCCTTGTGAAGAAAGAGATATTTCACTAGTGGCTCAAAGTAATTTTTTTGGTTTGTCATATATTATTTGCAGATAAATATACAAAAATAGATCAAATAAATTCTACAAAATAAGACTACATCTGATGAATCCCTGTCTAATCCTGACATAGAGACTGATAAATTAGCACTATTTGAGTGTGACCTCAGCATAGTCTGTACAAGCACCTTCTCTTGTCACCTCTGTAGAATTTGGAGTGGAATTCCATAGAATCTGAAATATTGCCAGATCCATTCATGTCTGGAGATACCACACAAATGCATCAGATGAGCAACATCATTCTGAAAAAAAGACAGCTTTATCTCCACAACAATATATTAAGAACAAATGTAAAGAACTAAAGTCTGCATGACTTCACCTTATGAAAATTCAGACAACTGAGTACATTATAACTTGTGTTATGTACAATGCCCAAAGAGAAGCAATCAATATATCAGATTACACAGTACGTTATCTATTTAAAAACCCACTAAACAAACCAAAATACACAACTTATTATGGTGCTATCCCTGAAACTGCCCAAGGACTTTATTTTAAGATCACTATTCATATTTCAACATCCTAATTTGTTTTACGTGTTCATATCCGAGCACAACAAAGTATTTGTGCCATAGGTAGAGGTAAGACAAAGTCTACAAAGAGACAAAGCCAGAATTATGGGACTAATTTCTCCTAATTTCTGTTTTGCCATTATATGGTTCCAGTCAGGAAAACACTAGGTACTATAAATTATGAAATGACATCGTACTACGATGAGTCAAAATCAGCCAAGATTGCAACTGCAAACAATGCATGTTTTCTAATAAACTAGGTCTCTATGCTGATTGTACATGTACCTCAGTGAAATCATGACTTGGAGGACAGTTATTATCATATTCCTTGGGGTGATATAACCCTTTCCTAACAAAAAGTAATTCTGAAGAGGGTGACAATGTTTTCTCTTAATTCTTTTTCCTTTATCAGGCATCTGACTGCAGTAATTAGACAATTAAAATTGGTGTTTCTCTTAAGCTCATTTTGTTTGTATCTTTTGTTTGCTTCTGCACAGATATTGAGTGTGATAAACATGGCAATTTTTTGTTAATCTCAAATATATTTATTTTTGTGTGATTGCTGCAAGGATTATTATTTGTAGTAGTACAGATTATTATCTGTAGTAGTACAGATTATTATTTGTAGTAGTACAGCTCTTGCATTCTGATGAAAACTTTAGTTTAATCAAGGCTTCATAATTATGTAGCTAATTTTTGCATTTAAAAAATCTAAAGTAGTTGTATCAGAAAATTAATTTTTAGCTAGAGACTTATACCTAGTAATATTTTATTTATATCTTTATTCTGCATGGCCTTGGAAAGAATAGCTTATATTTATCAACTTTTCCTATGAATATTAAAAAAAAAAGTAATAATAAGCTGAAAAAAACAAAAATTATTTGTATTTATGTGAACCATGTATTCTGTCACAAAAAAAGCATTAATAAGTCTGGGCTGAAATAAGCAGGTGATTAGGTAAACTTTCTTATCAATGAAATAAAAGTACTTCAAAGCTGAGAAATATTTTCTCCAGATTAGATAGTTGATGTGCCAAACAGTATATTTGCCTGATAATTATGGGTTCTTAGTGATTACATAAATGAGCTAAACCTTATTTTTTTATGCTCCATCAGAAAAACTTACACAGTCCATCTAACTCTATATTGAAGTACTGGTTCAGCTCACTGGCTCATATCTTGTAGAATTACATTTGAATCATTAATGACACCTACTTTCCTCCCCTGAATTGTCTCTTGGTCAATTAATCAATCTCAAATTTGTTGGCTCATACAACGTGAAAGAATCACAAACTAAGAAGTTACTGCCCTAGGTTTCCATTACTTTTCCTCAATACAATCTAAACATGGGTTTATAATATACTGAGATAATACAGTATTCCTTAAACAGCAATTGGAAATGGGAATGTCAGAGTATATCATATTTAGTCATGATGAATGATCTAAACATTAAGTTAATTAGGAATCCAAGATTTTTTTTAATTTTAATTGTATCAGAACTACTATACTTTATCACACAACAGATCATATATTTACTAAGAAAGATAATACTTCTCTCTTTTTTCATCCAAAAACAAATTCATCCAAATACATCAAAAAACCATCCTAATTCAATGCAATGAGTTTTTGTTTCCTGTTCAGAAAATATATTAAGAAGAAAAATGAGATCTGTTTCTATTATATTTAAATAATTCAATGCCTTCAGTAGACCTGACCTTCAATAGATTATAAATATCCATGTTTCTCTCAATTATTTTTTGATTAAAACATTTCCAATCTTGTCGTGGTTTGACACTGGCTAAAAGCCAGGCACGCACAATAAACCATATACTCATTCTCCACTACTACAGTTGAGCAGAGGAAAGGGAAAGAATCATGACTTAAGATAAGGATTGGGAAGAAGCACTCTAAAGGCAAAATAGGCTCAAATTTAAATGGAATAAAGAAAAATTAGTAACAGAATTTTAAAAAGATAATGGGAACTAAAGTAAACCTTTAGAACACTTTTTCCTCCCTTCCCACTGATGGCACAGGGCATAGGAGTTTTGGTCAGTTTTTCATTTGAACTCTTTCTCCAATTTGCGGAGGGAGAGGAGTCCCTTCTGCTTTGCCATGGGATCCTTCCCACAGGAGACAGCTCTCCGATAACTTTTCCAACGTGGTTCTAATTTTTATGAGTAGCAGTCCCGCCCGACCTGCTGTAACATGAGTCCCTCCCACGGGCAAAACAGTCTTCCCAAACTGCATGGCGTGGATCATTTTAGTTCATGGGGTGTACTCTTTTAAGGATAAATTGATCTAGTTTGGAAGCAAGGGTCCTCTGTTTCTATTTCTGGAAGCAAGGGTCTTCTCTCTCTGGGTTTCCTACTAGATTACAGTTTTCAGCATGCACCTGCTCCAGCATCAGCACTTTCACGGGCAAGTGGATCTCTGCACACCCCCATGCATTTCATTAATTACAGGGAAATTTGTATTACAGTCCACACCACAACTTGTAAAATTTCAGCTCCGAAACATGGAGCACCTCTCCCTCCTTCCTTTCATGGACCTTAGTGTCATTATGATGTTCTCCTCATGTATCTTCACCTTACCTTTTTCTCTGACTCAGGAAAAAAATTGTTGTCTTTGTTTGTTTGTTCTCAAGTTCTATCAATTAAAACATTCTTATAGGGCTTTGCAGCTGAAAGGCTGACCTCGTTTGGGCTCCGTATTGGGAAACTGATCTCCATGCCCCTCACTGTCAGCCCTCTGGCACCGTGCGGGCAGTGCCAGCTGCGCGGCACTGGCTGCATCCAGCGCCTCTCTTCACGGCGGTGCCGAAAAGGAGAAGTCACTTCTGCCATCTCTGCCCCACTGCTCGCAGCATGGCTGGCTAAAAAAGGTTAAGCAGGCAAAGTTCATTGTGAGCAGTGCTGAGATGGTGGCCCTGGCCATATGGCCCCTGCCACTCCTGGTGGCATCTCCACACAGGGAGATACAGGGGCCAGGGCCCTTCTGGCACCAGGAGTAGGTGAGGGCTGGGGCCCTTCTGGCTCCCTTGGAAAAAGGGAGGTTTTATTCTTAAATATGTCGTCACAGAGGTGTTACCAACTTCTCTAATTGGGGCAGCAACATGTCTATCACTGGAGCCTTCTGGGATTGGCTCTGATGGACATAGAAGCTTCCTCAGCTTTCCTCAGAAGACACCTCTGTGGCTTCCCCCACCTCCAGTAGAAATCAGGCTGTTTTAAACTAACACAAATCTTCACAAAACCCTCTGCCATGTGCTAAAGAGAAGAAAAAGCAGAGCTCAAAGCATTATCGATGCCCAAGCCCTGGTAAGTAATTGGTGAATAACTCATATGTCATTTAGATGGACAGAGCTGCATAACCTTGACAGGGGATTAAACTTCTGTGCTTTGAAAGTGGGGTTATCTCACTAGATCTAGCTTTGGAAAAAAATTCAGGTGTCACTACTTCAGTACTTCAGAAAGGATCCTTCAGAGGAATCAACTGTGAGTTCCTACTTTGCTTTCTCTTAGGCACTAGCATGTCTTTCAAAGGGAGAAGAAGAAAGAGAAAGCAGTCTTTGACCAACTAATGGGAAAACGGAAGGAAGGTAATTCTTCCAGAGCAGTTGAAACCGTCTTGGGTCAGGAGGTCTGAGTTTTAGTATCTCAGTACAGAGTTATTAGCAAGCTGGAAACTTCTGAAGACCTTCTGTTTCCTGTACTGAACAAACAGAACTTTGACAGATACAGATTTTATTTCACATACCTTTACAAGACAGGATTGATAACTATACTTGTAATCTCCTACACTGGATGCTCTCCTTCAGATTGTAACCACAATCATTCTCAAGTGCCACAAGGGACAATCTACAATGAGATGTATAATGGGAATATATTGAACTCAGCTGGAGCCAAGTGACTCTTCCATAGCACTGCTTTACTAATGCATAGTAGGCTTAAAAGAAAGCGACTTCAGATGATGGATGTGTAACACCAGGAAATAAATAATAAAGACTACACTACAAACAGAAATTGACAGGTATCAGTGTCAGTACTGAAGATATAATTCCTCAGGTTTGCAGAGAGGTATCATTCATGTTTTCCTTAGAAAAAGGAACAGAGAGGTTGAAAGTGAAGAAAAATATTGAATTCCTAATTTCACACCTAATTTCATTAGAAGCACTTTTGCTTCTATTTTCTATATTAATACCTTGATTCAATGCTTTAAACACAGTGCAGATTTTTGAGAAGGAAACGTTCTAATGTCTGCTTAGTAGTTTACACTGAAAATTTGGTTATATCGGTGCACTCTGCAAGAGGGATTATTTAGCCATAAAAACATTTTTACTATATATTTTTCTTCTTTGAAGACTAAGGGAAATACAGCTCATGTTTTAAAATAGCTCTTTTTTTACCCAGAGTATGCTTTAACAGAGTGTAAATGTACAATACGTACATATCTGTAGAAATAAAGCTGTTAAATTGTCCATCTAAAGAAAATCAAAAGGGAACTAATTTTCCATTCAGATTCCTCGATTGCTTACAGTTCTTTTACCACTCAGAATGATTCAAGTGAGACTAGAAAGTTTTCCACAGCTTCCCTTGGTGCTCTGTTGCTCCCTCCTCCAAAGAAATAAAAAATAATATGATCACTTTTGCATCCCCATTTTGCAAGGATTTATCCAAGGCCTTGAGCTCTGATTGCCCCGATCACTATCCAGATCATGACTGTGTAAACTAAGGTGGGGTGTCAAGCCCACCACAGCTTAGGGCTGGAATGAGACCATTTATAGAGATGACTGGGAGACCTGACCCAGACCCTGAGGCCCGTGTCAGACCTGTCTCTCAGAGCTCTGTGGCCTTTCAGTTTCCACCCAGTTGTGTTTCACACCAACCAACATCAACCACTGCCTCTGCAGTAGAAAGCAGAAACATCCAAAGGAGATCTAAAACACATGAGATCCCAGAGCTTTTGCTTTTTGTCATTCTGCATACCATTTTCCTAGCACCCTTGCAGCCATGATTGCAGCAGCACAACCTCATGGTTAACTGACAGTAAGAATCCTTGTGCTTCTCTCTGGGAAGGAGATAGATGGAGCCTGAAGAAAAAAACCCTGCCTTCAGGATGCTCAGGAATGCTTCCTCCACCATAGCTGTGAGTGGTGCCTTAGACCTATTCATAAAGAATCAAAGGAAGCCCTGCCAAAGAAATGATGGATATCCTCACTGTGCATTGCTGTGCAAAACAAGTAAATATTCAAATTGAAATGAAGTAGGTCACAGAAAACAAACAGCTTGACAGCATGAGGCTGATAAAAATTGCTAGCTCAACCGCTAGCATGTCAGAGTCAGAGACAGAGCGGCTCTCTGAACTTTGTAGAAGATGCCAGTTGCTGAAAATCGATTTCTTCAATTGTGATACAATCAGCCATCCCAACAAATTTGTGAGACATTCAGCCGCAAAGCCATTACTGCAAAAACAACTCCAGAACATAACTGCAATGTAATGTGTACCTAGAAACCACTCTGCTTCATAAATACAGGTACATACAAACCTTGTTGCCCTTGATGTATCTGCTGCCACTAAGCACTGCGAGTGACTTCAGAAGATTCTTCTGATAACTCCCGAATTCAAGAAGCTTCTATGATAACAGCCTCGCAGTTTCAGTGCCGTTTTGTACTACTTAAGTTTTTAAAAATGGATTTTTGTCCATATTTTAAAGCAGAACAGACACCAGGACATTCACTTTGAAAATTAAATCTCTGCTCCATTTTGAAAACTCAAAAGAAGTTTAAGTGAAAAATCAAATCAGGAAGGCATGAACTGTAAGATTTCTCCAGTTAGATCAGGCTGCTCACACCCACAAAGCCGGTTTCAGTCCTTACACATGCTTGTGATAACAACTTTTTTCCATTACTATTGTCCTGACACTCAGCATCCTGGAAAAAAAACTCGAGCTTCATCTCTTCTGGACCCTCCTTCTAGATATATAAAGGCAGAAATATGATTTCCCTTCTACCTTCCTTTCCTATACTTGAACAAACCAAGTGCTTTTTTGCATGTTATGTGCAAAACTCCCTGACAAGTTTAGTGGTCTACACTAGACTCAACTTCAGAAAGTTCATATGCCTCCTGTTCTTGGGACCTCGGAACTGGACACAGCACTCAGATATGTTCTCACAAAGAGAGATGGGATTACTTAATACTACCCTAGAATAATAGGTTTAATTAGATTTAATTTTAGATTTAATCACTTCCCTTGACCCCTGCTGCCCACAACAAAGTGCAGGATGCAACTGGTCCTCTTTGTTGAAACAGCATGCTCCTGCCTCCTCTTCAACCTTGCTGTTCACCATGAACTACAGCTTCCAGCACTATTTCAAGTATTGAAAGTAAAATAGCAAATGGGAAGTCCAGTAATGCTTTAATGTTTATATAAATTATCTAGATGCAGCAGCCGAATTTAAATTCAGTCATTTTGCCAACCATACCAAACTAGAAAAAGCTGTGAACTCCCTTGAGAATAGGGAGACCTTAGAGAGAGCTCTGGACAGACTACAGAGCTGAGCAATCACATTAAACTGAACAAGAGCAAGTGCTGGATTCTGCATCTGAGAAATTATTATCCTGGTTGTACAAATGTACTGAGAATGAGAGGGTGGGGAGCACCCCCACAGCAAGAGATCTGGCAAGATCCCTCAAGACAAGACTGAGAAAGAACAGTTAAGGTTACTTTGTTCAGTTTGAAGAAGAGGGGCTAAGGGGTGACCCCATTACAGCTTACAGCATCCTCAAGGAGGGCAGCAAAGGAAGAACAGCTGATCTCTTCACCCTGGTAAACAGTGATAGGACACAAGAAAAAGAGATTGAAGCTTCCTCAGAGGAAGTACAGATTGGACATTAGGAATTGGTTCTTTACCCAGAGGGTGGTGAGTCACTGGATCACGCTCCACAGGGTGGAGTGGTCAGGGCACCAAGTCTATCAAACTTCAAGGACTGACTGATTAAGTAATACAATTTAGTTTTAAAAATTCTGCAAGGACCAAGAATTTTGGCGTCAATGGTCCTATAATCCTTAGGGGTTCCTTCCAATCAAATTATTCTATAATTTTATGATTCCGAGTATGAGCTAACTAATTTTAGCTCAAATCAGGAATTATTATGCTCTCCCCAAAATGAGATCGGGAGGCAGACAGCAAGCAGCAGCTACTGGAAAGATTAACTTGATTAGATAAATTTCTGGAACAAACTGATATTAGTAATACAACATTCTAAGATGTATTTGTATTTTATTTTGTGCATGAAATCCAAAGAAATTTCTTTAACTTTTTTCATCTGCTTTATTTTGTTCATAAAGTCTAGTCAACATTTCTGCTGTCAACCTACTTCAATTTTTTATTTTTAAATAACCCACTTCTATGAATGGAATTAAAAGAACCTAAGTAGTACCAGCAGAGATCTCCTAATGCGTATGTAATCCAAAGAGGTGGGATATATTAATAATCACTGCTTTAAGCATAATGTGTTTTAGCACTTATGTATTCACTGAGTTTTCAGATCACATATCAACTACAAAAATGAGTTATCAATATCTCATTCCTTACTGAAAAACTTTTCTGTTGTTTTTTTTTTTCAACACTGAAACACGTTTGTTATATTTTGTTTCCTATGGTCTCCCAGTGAAAACCGGAAGTCCTTACAGCAGGAAACAAGTGTTCTGACAGTTGATTGGAGTTTCTGAGAAACATATCAAATGTAAAATTCAGAAGCACAGCCTATTGCATCATGGAAGCAAACAAAAGGAAACCCAGAAAGAGCTGGAATTTTAGTGGAATGGTTTTGATACAGACCCGCTATAAGTTCCTCATCCTACCAATGTTGATTTCTTCAGCTTTAGGAAACAAAGCTGTTATTGCTAATTGGGTGTCTTGGTTTGGAAAGACAGGTATCTGCCAGGGAAACTGGGGTTTCCCTTAGAATGGAGAATGTAAACCCCTCACCCCTTGCCATATTATAAATTTGCAATTAAGGGCTTTCAGGCAAAGAGTTTGGAAATAGGAATAACAGTTCTTTACTAGGAATATTAACAATACAAATGTAGTAGAAAACAAAACAAAACCACCCAACCAAAACAAGCAAACAAACAAACAAACAACAATTTTGGAGAACCTTGACAGAGTCAGGGCTACAACCTGACACCCTGTGGGTCATGGTGTTGGAAGCAGTCCCAAAGTGAGTCCTCCTGGAGTGGCAGATGTGGTTCTGGTGAGGTAAACATGATCCTGTAGAACAAGGGTCCAGTGATGGTAAAAGGGGTCCAGTGGTGGTAGGAAGGGTCCAGTGGGTGAGAAGGGGTCCAGTCTTCCTCCAGAAAATCGGGTGAAGCTAGCAGCTTTCCTGTCCCTGTGTCTCAGTTTTATCCAGACAGAAAACTGCCTGCCCCTCCCACTGCCGGGGGGGATGTCATGCATCTCACAATAGGATGATAGAATGTGGAGGAGGTGTTAATGGCCTATTATCAGAAGGCATCCGGCCTCTCCCACCTCGAGTTACAAGAGATAAAGAAAAACATCTCCTCAACTGCTTTTAACAGATGAAAATAGAATACATTTTTGGTTCCATAACCCAAGACATTGGCACTGTTACTTCCAGAGGATGTTGACTCAGCAGTTTCTGCAAAATCCGTTTACATTTAATGGACGTTAATTCCAAGCATACAAAAATAAGGCACTATAAAGCAACTTTGAGGATATTAATGGTAGCCTTACTCATGATCCAAACTGGGATTTTTCATTGGCAGACATCTTTTCATACACATCCATTGCATTCCACAGCATTATGGTAGAAATGCGATGGGAGAAGAGACACATGCTGTCTTAGTTCAGATTGTGTTGCAGTATTAACCTTGTTTTGTCCAAGGCCAAGGAGGAAGTGTGAACTAGGGTCAACAGCCATGTCAACCAAGCTTAAACCACCACTGGAGAGAAATCCTTCCTGACATGAAATGACGTCTGAGTTTCAAATGAGCATACCATGTGCTAAGAGTAGAATTGGGCTTGGGATGACTGTCACAAAGAATCTAGTTACCAATGCTTGAAGTAACGTCACATAAAGTGGTCCCATTGATACAGAATAAATTTCATTCCACAAAACAAGCTAAAGGAAACTCCACTATGCATTTCCAAAGCACCAGGTGACAACATTCCACCATTAATGTGGTTTTACTATGATAAGAACTCATTTTCTGATTACATCACCGCAACTAAGGGCTAGAATTGCCATGGATAGTGAACATACACTTTTTGCTCAAAGAAAATGAAAAAGCACTTTTTTCTGTTGTTATGCTTCTAATCAATTTAATTAATAAATATTCTACACACTTCTCTGCAGATACTCATATTTAGTTAATAATATTAAGTAGCTTGCTTCAGCTGTTTGCCTTCTTCATTTATTTTGAGAGGAGTCTGCATGAGATTTGATATGGAAAATAACTGCAGCACTGGTTATCCACACAAGCAACTGCAGCAGAGAAAACCTGAACAGTCAGTCATGAAACAAAATAACATAATGTGCTTTATACATATCCTGGACTATTGAGCTGTTTCCCCTTCAAGCTTCAAGCTCTGCTGTCTAGCAAATAAGGGTCACACCACCCCAAAAAATGGGGTCTCCATTGATACAACTGAATTTTAGATCAGTCAGAAATAAATTAATGGAAACTAACTGTGCTAACATTATCTCATGGTGCCAAAATGCTAAATTTTTCAGGTAATTTTGTGCAAACTATTTGCTCACTTCAGTAGTTGCTTAAAGACTTCCTATTGTGTTCACATCTGTGGCAGACTACTATACTGAGTGAAAAGTAGTTCTTGTCATTTGCTCTAACCCGGCAGACTGATGTAGTCACAAACTACTTAATATTTTATCACGGGATGTTTTAGTAAAGAGTTTTTGAATGTTAAATAAGACAAACAATTTGCACTTCTTGGGAAATAGAAATAACAAAAAGAAAATAACCTCATCCTTAGATTTTATATGTTTGTAATAGCACCACTGTCAGACTCTTAAGAGCAACCAGCCTGTGACAGCGAACAGCTGGACTGTGAGCCCCATGGACTCCCGATGGCCTGGTGAGCCTAGACAGCACTGAGGGGAGCAGGGGTTTGGCTACGCAGAGCCGACGCCAGCCAACCGGACAACAACGTCAGCAGGCAGCTATTGGCCAGTGAGCAGGGCGGTAACCGACCACAGCCAATCAGGTTCCAAGGCGGAGCCTCGAGTAGCCTGCATAGGCGCTGTGCACGCTGTTAAATCGCACGCACTCCGTGTGAACTTCAACATCGGGTTGTCTCTCTGTCTCCCTCGACCACAACACCAGCCCTCTGAGCAATTTACTATTCCCATCCTGAATAAGCTAAAGCTCCCACAGTTATCATTAATAAGGGACTGCACAGGATATTTTTATCTTGATAGATCTGATTTTTATCTTTAAATTGTTCTTAAGTAACAGCATGTATCAAGATAAAATAAGCTGATCACATCTAATCTCGCACTAGGATATCTCTGAAAACATTTTTTTTATTCTGCCCTCCCTCCCCTCCAATTGTGTTAGAAGGCTCAAAATCACCTTCTTATTCTAGAGGATTGCACATACACATTAAATTTCCTCATTTGTATATAATAAAGGTAGTACATACGGTTGAAATTTAATGACTTAATAAAACTGTGCTGCTGATTGTCCCCCACATTGAGTTTTAAAATGTGTTTGCTAAGGTGGCCATTAGAAAGCATTGGTTTTATTGCTACATGAAGAAACAAGAATATTTCTGCTGTGCAAATAGAAAGGGACTGAGCTCTCCCAAAACTCTCCCTCAAGTCATTATAAAGTGACTCTTTATAATGACTCTTATAAAGTCAGTTAAATCAGAAAGATGTTGTAGGAAATTTAACAGAAGCGTTATTCAGTCTCTTCAGGACACTGAAATGGAGAACGGTTGTGATACCTTCTGTCTCCTTATGAACCCTTCTCCAGTTTATAGAGCTAGGATTGGAATGGAAGATTAAGGAGAAGTCTCACATATTCATACTTGTCTTTTCAGTAAGATACCTGACATCTAGAGAAAAAGAGAAAAAGATGAGCAGCAAGGGACTCGCAGTCTAACTTCTGTGGAGGATGTAGTGGAATAAATAACCTAGTAATCTTTATTGGAAGATAACAAAGAACCACGTATCATGAATCTATTAATCCAGCCAATTTCCAAACACTGCACAAGAATTTTTCAGCAGAAAAAGCTGCAACATCTGTCCCCTCTGCTCACAGTGGAAAAGAAAAGAAATCATAGACTTTAAGTGCAGCAAGAAAGATCCAGGCAGATGCCTCAGAAATACAGAGACACTAAAAGATTGCCCATGAGGGTTATGGCTTTAGGAACTTAAAAAAACACCTCTAAGAAATCATGCATATTGAAGCAGTTCTAGTGGTAGAGTAGAATAAGCATGAGTATTTTCACAGCATATCTCAATTTATCCTGATCTCACAGAAGAAAGTAAGTATAGACCTCTAAAAAATTGACACCATAATCTCATTTAAGACAACTCTGGATTTGAACTGAATAATTTACAAAAATGGCTTCCAAGAACTATCACTTTGCAGCCAGTGGTATCAAGGACAGCACAAAATTAAAGCCATCACATCCAAACCCAAAGGGATACCTTTAGCTACTGCTCTGCTTGTCTAACAAGTGTTTCGGGCAATCCTGATACCTGATCTACCTACCCATCGTTCAGCCAGTTCACCTCTTCCTTGGCTGGCTCAGTCAAGTTGTAGGATTGCATGTAGCAATTTCGTTGTCACCATTATTGGCATCATAACCTGGCACCACTGCTGCTTCTGTGAGCACAGGCTAAGAAGGTAAATATCTGAAAACTTCTTGGAGTAATGCAGTTCAGGAAAAGGGCCAGCAGAGAGGTGGGCAGAAATGTAGGAAGAAAAAACTGAGAAAAGCTGTAGTATTATGTCTGGGTTGTGTAGTTATTCAGAGTTTTAATGTAAGAGTGCACAATTTTTAACCAGAAAAAACATTGCTCATCAAACCTGTTCATTTCCTGAATAAGACACTACCTAATAATTTGAAGTACTGAATACAAAAGTTGAATAGGAATGTATTTGGAAAACCCCTTCTGCTATTCACAACACTAATAAAACACTATTCACAATCACAGGAAAGTCAGTCTGAAAGGTCCTTAGGTTACCCTGCAATTCATTTACCCAGTTGTTTTGGTCTCTCTTTTTTACCTATATGCAAAGACGAACATCCAGCCATTGCACCGCAAACTAGCTGTGATATTTCATTAGGAACTTAAAAAAACACCTCTAAGAAATCATGCATATTGATTGTGGCAACATGGCACACCAATTCAATACACCACTAAGTTAAAAAAGGTGCATTATTTCTGAAACAAAATAATGGATTCTCCCTAAATTCTTAATTATGATGGCTCAGTAAGTTGAGTCATCTCCTGTCTGCATTTACAAGAAACAGGTGAAGGAAAAGGTAAATTAAAAACAGTTTCCCTCAATCACCTTCCCACTAATGAAAAGTCATTAGTGATGACTTTTCATTAGTGGGATTTTTCTAACTACATAATAGAATCCTGATATTTTCTTCAGTAACTTCCTTGACACTGTTAAAAGCACTTTGTCAGACTGTTTCATGTCATTATATTACTTGGGGGATCAAAGATTTTTTTGATGAAGTGATTTTATTTCATGCTTTATTACCAGCTTTGACATAAATTTCCAGAGAGCCCCAAAAGCATTTCTTTTTACACTGTAGCATAGTCTTGTTAGCAATTCAGGTGGAATAAAATCACTCAGCTTCACTTCATGAAGATTGTGCCCTGAATTTTTCACATGGCACCGTCTGAAACATATGGAACAGTACAGCAGCACAACATTAAAATCTTATGCTCTTAGGACAAGATTCTTCTAACACATTGTACCTGTAATCCTTTGATTGTATGATTTCTACACTTAGTAGCATTTTACATTTTTTTAAAACAATACTATGCTCTGAACAAGTGCTCTTAACTTTTCTAATAATATACATCAAAATACTTCTAAAAATATTTTTATTTCTCTGTAAAAAAATCTCTTACGCAGTCAAAAATCAGAAACCTTGCATCTACTTTCTGATAAGCAAGTCTAATGCAATGTACCACACATTATCAATTAAAGGCCAGTGGGAAATGGTGCCATTTGCCACCTCTTCTAAGTACCCAAATCTGAAGAGGCTGAACCTCATGAGAAGCAGAGATCAAGCCAAAACATTCTGTGTGCAGAAAAAATAAATGTAAAATCCTAGAGTACTTCTCTGATACCTCATCTTCATCACTATAACCCACTGGCCATGTGGCACAGAGGAAGGCAAAACCTCACTCTACTATTTAAGATGAAGGTAGAGACACTAATGAAAGCTAGGTCAAGGGAAAATACTGATAATAATACTGAGGTGCAGGAGAATAACCTGTGGCAGTTGAAGATTCCTTATTTAAGCAGCCAAGTATTTTTCTACTGTAGCTGCTGCATCAAGATTGAAAAATTAACGTTATCTTTTCTATGAAGATAAGATTAAAAAAAAAAAAAAAAAAAAAAAAAAAAAAAAAAAGCTTTCATATGGTAGCGACATGCCAAAAACGAAAACTCTTTTGGTTTTATCCCCTTAAATTTTCTGGTTTAAAATAAGAAACTTTGCATTCACAGAGCCTTTTCCACCTTGAAAATCAAAACTATTTTTTCCCTTTGCATGACATTAGCAGACTACAGTCTCTGCCATCAAACCAGCACTGATGTGTCTACCTCTTACACGCAGATTTTTCCGTCACTACACTCTTTGTTTTTACCCCTCACTGTATTTTTTCTTAATTGGGAATATACCCTTTGTTGTGGAAACTAATTTAGTGCTACATCTCTTCCATGTCAGTGGCCATCAACCCAAGTTATACTCATGGAAAAGATCCTGTGAATAAGGCAAACAGTGAACAAGCTCTGATTTGCCCTGGATCACATAAAAAATGTACACTGCACCAAAGAATTAACCACAGAGTACTTTATATAAGATGAACAAATTATTATCAACTACTACATTTTATTTCCTTTCAGAAGAAATGAACTGGAATAATCTGTCAGAAAATCCTTACACAGGAACATGCCCAGTTGCCACATTAAAGGGATCAGCTCAATTTACTGCTGATGAGAAGCAAGACTTCAAGAAATAAGCAGTTTTTGAGAATGTGCAACCTCCAAATGGCATATTATCAGTTCTTCAACCTCAGCTGTGAAATGTCACCACCATTCTGCCATGACTTGGTTATAGAATGTGAAGTACTAGAGGCACAGCTGACAGCTGAAGAGAGTAATGCAAGCACACCTGTGCAAAGGAGTTGTGAAGCTACATTGCAACACCCATTGCTCTCCTGATTTGGGGTGTAAAATGAATTTTTTACATTAAAGTGGTAGACTGAAAAGACACAGCAATGCTCTAGCCCCAGATCTCTTTCCTGCCATCCTTAAATGGTGAAACTGATGGCACAAGGAGCAGAACACAGAATAGAATACTGAGTATTCCTCTTTGCTGGAAATGTAGTTTTTGTGCTTTTAAGGACAAATAACACACTCCAGAAAACCTGTGAATCAGTATCAGAATCATGTAACATGTATTACAAAGGTGATGGATACAACTTAAGTTCTTTCTGACAGGAAAACAGAAGTTTATCAAATAATTTCTTTCTGAATAAAACTTACATGCACACATAAAACTCATCTGTATTTCACTCCATACACAGCATCCCACCATACACAGAGATGTGACTAGTTTTTCTATTAGTGAATTTATAAAAAGATTGTCACACTGACTGATACTTTCTCCACGCCAGTGTGTCAGTCTGATCTTAAGGGCTTCTCCAAATGCATCAAAACCTCCTGAGGGATGCATAGTGTTGGCTCATTCATTATTAAAATTTTACTCAGTAAGCTGAGTGCAGATACAGGTAAACTACTACCCTAATTTTACTGTCGGTATTGTGCATAGTACTTTCAAAAACATTTGGTATACCACCTCAGTAATGATAACGGTATGCAGTCAGATCTGTTTCAAGAATCTCAATTTTTCAATCAAGACTTAGTAAACCTGTCCTCTCATTTTGTTGCAGTTTGAAGAGTGGATATTGTAAATTAACTAAAATAATAATCAGAATTCTTGTTTATTAAGCATATGCTAGAAGACCTCACTGCAAACTAGACATGAAAGGACTAGAAAAGAGCAAAAAAAAAAAAACCTTAGAATTTTCACTGCCTTCATGTTTAAATTTTTGCTCATTTTCTCATTGATAATTAATAAAATAACATATAAAGCTAATGCTTCTGTTTTTGATGATGCAATTTGACATTACCCTCTCATGATTATGGCATACATATCCACCTTTCAAGTTTTGGGTTTTTTTAAATACTTAATAAAAGCATCTCTCCTGAAATATAGGACTGTTCTTTCAGTCCAGTAAACTTTTTTTTTTCTAATTTCCTCAATCCATTTGAAAAATAAAATTACCTCCAGAAGATGCAACTTTCTTCTCTCTTACAATCATGTTTTCTCACAGCAGCAGCTTCAGAAATATAAACATTTACTGTTTAATGCAGAACACACTTCATTCTTTCATCATTCTGGAGAAGCAATATCCTCCACCCAATTTGCCAAATCAGATATTTTTAATATTATTCTGAAATAAAATTATATTTGGCAATCAAATAGCAGTGCAATTTTAGTTGATGTAAGCCATTGAACACTGGTATTTCACCATATATCTTAATAAACCCTGCCAGATATTTCCCAGTCTTAATTCCTGTAGACACCTTCTTTATGGACACAACCAAACTTGCTATAGCAAGAAAAATATTGTCCACCCTTTTTATTCACATATATCACCCCAGTGAAAATTTCATATCCATGTACTGTCACATTCAAATGACACTGTGTCTCATTCCAACGAGCTATTTTTCAGAATTTTAATTTTCTCTTGGGTTACCTTGAGCATTCTTGGTAGCGCAATTAAATAAAAATAATTAATAAAAAGAAGACCTAGTTTTTAATTTTGCACAAAATTCAGTGTCTCATCTATTTAATCTTCCACCAGTCCAGGAGCTAGGACAGACTACTGCCCAGTAGAGTAAATGTTCTTATTTATTTGGTAGAGCTAAGGTGGCATTTTTACCAAGCTGTATTTTGGGGAAGAATAGCCAAAGCATTTCCCCCAGTGTTTCTTCTGATTGACTTTTTTTCCTTTCCTCTGATCCTTCCAAAGTTCCTGCCTTATAAGCCTAGTTATTGACATGCAAGCCAGATTCATTATGAAAAAATTTACTAGTCTTATTAAGAAACAAAAATGTGGGTAATTCATCACCTTTCAAGTATTTCATACAATATTTCTACACTTGCATATCTACAAATCTGTGGTGTTAAAATATTACACATTACAGACATCTTTCTATTCAGACCTCTTCCACTCAACAGTTTATTTTTTTTATTTATTTTCTTGAGCATATTGCTCATTTCTTGATCACATGGCATGTATTCTATCTGTTTCAAGCACAACATCTGCAGCCTCTCCTAGGGCACAATCCCTATGAGTGAAGTCTTTAGAATGATGACATTCATTCATTCATTCATTCATTCATTCATTCATTCATTTTTTAAGAACCCAAAACATTGTTCTAAAATGTCTGGGTTTTTTAAAACTAACCTGATTATCTCAGGAGAATAACAGTTCTGCACAAAGCCACCCTCTCTGCACTAAGCATTTCTTAGTCCTTCAGACAGGAAGGCATTAGGCAGTGTGTTAGCATGTTTTAAGTATTTTGAAACTACAAAAAATACCAGTATGGGATGTGCTACAGGAAGTAACTTATTAGAGGAAAAAGTATAAACAGTGAAGGACAAGCTGATGACACAAGTGGTAAAAATTTTCTCCAATAAATTGTTTCAATATGTACTTCCAATGCAGCTCCTAGTATGTGCCTGTCAGAAAAATGAAAAAACCTGAGAAAACAGGATTAGACAACTACACCTAAACATGAGGGTATTAGTGAAGTGGTTTAGAACAGAACATATGTCTGGAAGAAAAGCAAAGGGAGAAAAACTGGACACATCTACAAATCTAGCTTATCTAAATTACATGAGACCACTGTGGCCAGAGCTCTATCCAACATCAGTTGATGCAACTGCTCATCCATTTCAGTAGGGTGGAACAAGAGATTAACATACCTGCTGAATAACTCCTTTCAGTACCTATTTAAAAATCAGTAATTTCAAGACAACACAAAGAGCCTTGCCTACGTGCAGTTCTAGATTTCATTGTTTATTTAGATCCATCACTATGAAAGCACATTTAAAATTGCATCCACAGGATAAGAACTTTAAACTTTTCATTGAAAAGACATGTAAATAATTGAAAAGTTCATGCCCTTTATTAGGAAGGTCCAGGTAATGTCACTGTGAATTTTTGTGTGTGTAAAAGAGGAAATCTCTGCTATCTCTCATTCTTACAAGTTAAGGGAAAAGTTTATCTTGGAACTTAATGGTTATTTAGCTTTGTTCCAGTAGACTAAAGTAAGTACATAAATGAAAAAGATAGACTAGTATTTTACATAAACTAAATTTACAATCTACATTGAAATAGATTTTGACAATTATAGGTAAAGCATATCATAATAAAAATGTGCCATAACGTATCAGGCTTTGCAAAGTTTATTTTGTTATTAAGAGCATTGTCTGCAGAGAAAAGCTGTATGGGAAAGGATCTAGTGAACTTCTACTTAGAAAAAATACTGCATTAGCCCTTGAGACTACTTAATCTAATTGGAAACCGAGCAATTTAAAAAAATGAGCTTAGATTATTTCACTTGCCTTTCCAATGTTTCTGGATTTAGAGGAGCACCTTTCATTTAGAAAAAGAAAAAAAAAAGTTTATTTTGGGAATAAAAATATGAAATATAAAAGAATATTTTGTATGCAGGAAAATATTTATACTACTCCTCTGGTAATTTAATGCTGCTGTTACTACACTCTTTCCCTGATGGAAAGAGAATTTCCTCAGGTTGGCTGATGGAATTCAGACAATGGGCCCCTGCCCTTATGTCAGTCATTTGCTTTAAACACTTTAAATAATAAAAGACAAAGAGAAGGAGAAAAGAAATTAAGCTTTTTTTTGGGAAGCCTTGAAGATGCTGATGTATGCATTTCCCTCTCCAGTCAATGAGCACTGCTCATGAGCTGAGAGAGGAGCCAGAGTTCCACCTTCTTTGCTGTGGTGTTTCCCACAACTCGCACACCCTCTGTGCAGAGCGTGCTTAGTTCTGGTTTATTTTCCCTGTTGTTTTTAACTCTGCAGAGTCCAGTCACTATCTTACCCTAATGGGTTATAGCTGTAGCTTCAGAAAATCTTTTTTAGTCAGCTGTTTTAATAATTAATTACAATGTTCATCCTTAATAAGCAATGAAAAGAAACTATACACATGGGGCAGCATTTATCCACCACAGAAGAACTTTCTACTCTTCCTCAGCCCTACCTGAGAATGACAGTAAAACTCCCCACATCCGAATTCTCACACTTTGGCAAAATTATGTTGTTCTAAGAGCACTGGACTTGTAAAGTTTGCATATTCTTGTGAGTGCTTCTGGGGCTGGGGGGGAAAGCCTTTACAAAAAAATCTACACCACTTTCTGATTTGTTCTTAGTTATGTTTTGATTTTTCAGAAATTTAAGTTTTATCTTTCTTTTGTTTTTTGGAGATGTTCACAATTTACCCACCCACACCCCCTCAGCAGCCATACATCTGGTTTAGAAATAGAAATATTTTTTAACTGTAGCTTCTTCCTGCGAGGATGTGAAAAATACCTGCTAGGATACACAGCATGGCCACTTGTGAATCCTACATACAATAAGTATACGTACAACATATGTCTGCTAAGTGCAATGTCATACGCTATACTACTGCTCAAGCATGTTGCAGTAGTAAGAACTGACCTAATTTCCAAGCTACTCACACAAAAGCAAATGGTTATATCCAACATATTACCATCTAATACACTGTCAGACTGGCCATGCTTTACCTGGCTGCATAATAATTTCAAAGCCTATGATTAAATGAGATAAATATTATAATGAATAAAGCATTTTATAAAACAAAGCCTACAGGGAAATCAGTACATTGTTTAAAATTTCATTGTATAATCCAGTTGAGATGTTCCAACAACAAAGAAGACTTTTCAGGTTAATGTAACCTAATTTTTTTTCAATTTAATGTAACCTATTTTTCACCAAAAAGTTGATGCAAGAGATTTTTTTTTTCCAGCTACAAATGCCTCTAAAACATCTTCAGTGGGGCACACGGTAGTAATGGTAGTTTGCATGCTGAGAATAAGAGTCCTCCACAGTATATAATCCCAGATAATTTTTTCAAGCAGAAAATAATTATTTCCTTGGAAAGCACATTTAAAAACGCTTTTAAAGGCACCTTCAAAACTGTGACGTTTAGTTTAAACAAATATAAAAAATCAGAAAGTTTAACTGATGCTGTCTGCACTGCCAGTCTTTAACTGATCCTATTGCCATGTACAGCTTTTAGCAAATGAAGATAATTTTTTTTTTCATCGACATATTGCTCCACTTACAAGTTGGTCAAAGTGGTACCGGATCTTCAGGTAATGCCTAGAGGCTAGATAACCCAAAGAACAGATAGCAGAGGGCTGCCCACAAAGGAACACGCCTTAGAAACAGACACCTTTCTCATCCCTGGAAGTTCACAGCTTGATAAGACAAAGCAAATTGAAGCACATCGATATCCACCGTCCCTTACTCTCTTTTTTACCCCTTTCACAAACCTTTATCGGCATAAAAACCCACACTGAGCGCAGACGCACAATATTGGTACCTTCAGGCGCTCACAAGGGGTCTTAAAGGTAGCGGGCAAGGTAATTAATAGTAAAGTTGGGACTATTTCTTAATTAACTTTCCAGCAACAGCGACCGCAGCCCTTCAGGCAGGTGCTTAGCGGCAGACACCGGTTCCCGAACACAAAGCGGGCTCGCACCGTACCTTAAGGAGTCTGACAGAGGGGAGGAAGGCGGCATGGCACAGCTTCCGGATGGTCCAGTTGAGTGGCCGGGGAGCCTCGGTCTGGTTCATGACTGCCCGCAAATCCCACCGGGATATCAGCCGCAGACCTGACAGCGCCTACCGCGAAAGCCGCCCTCCGGGGCGCGGGCATCCCACGCTGGGCACGTCCCGCCCGCGATGCCGCAGGGCAGAGACTGGGCTCGGCTGGGCTGGGTTAGGATGAGCTGGGTTAGGATGGGCTGGGCTGGGCTGGGCGCGGGGGGGCAGCGGCAGCCGCCGAGCCGCCCGCATAGAGCAGCAGCGTCCTGCGCCGGGCCGGCAGTGTCCGTGCATGCCAGAGGCGGCCGGAGGGATGGAGGCGATCCCCTCCCCGGGAGCGGAGAGGGGCAATCGGCAGGAATACCGGGATGCAGCGCGAGCGGCCGCTCCCGCCCGCCTCCGGGAGCAGCAGGGCTGGCCAGGCTCGCAGCTGAGCCACCTGCCTCACTCATGCGCTTCCCTGGGCCAAAAGCAGGGCAGAAGGAAGCGAATTTAAATAAAGCAGGGGAGGGGTACCTGCACTTTCTTTCCCAGAGCATTGCAGGGAAAGGGAAACCGGCATGAGGGGAGGTGGGGCCAAGGCTCAGACAAGAGAGAGACGGGTGTGTGTGTGTGTGTGTGTGCGTGTGTGTGATAAATTCACTCTTGATTTACTCATACAATTGCTCTAGGAAGCATTTAATTGATCTGGCATAGTATCAGTGTGCTAGTGGCAAGTGGCAGTGGTTAGAAGCTGTACTAAAAGCGCACGAGTGCAAACATACACATCCTGGCAAAAGCCCTCAGACAAAGCCAAACCAATTCAGCTTGTTTGAATATTGAATATGTGCACTAAATAATTCTATCAATGACATGAAAACGCATGAAGTAATATTGCTTGGGCAATTCAAGTATGGCAAAACATGTTTCCATTTGGGGCAGTAAATGGCCTTCCCAGATAATGGAGATGTTCTTAATGGCAGCCCTTCAGCCAAAGATGAAATACCTTTTTCACACTTTTTTTTTTTTTTTTTTTTTTTTTTTTTTTTTTTTTTGGTAGGTCATGAAGATTTCATGAAGGAAGAGTTAGAAAGTGTAAAAGAAACATTCTATAAAGCAAAGGTGATTTTTCATTTTGCCAGTAATGGCCACTTTTTACTCAGATTATGGATGAAAACGCCTGCTTCTTAGTAAAGTTTAAATCTCTCATAACTGAGGTTAGGAAATACATGTTTAATTTACTTAGCTAGGATTCACTGATCTGTATTTTCACATTTCCTTTTAATCCCCATAAAGTGCATATATTTCACCCCTATTTATAATTTGTTCTTAGTACTGTGTCTACATTCATCAGTAAAGATGAATAATTGTCCAAATGAGGTGCAAAGAGATGAAGACTACCATTTCTTTTGAACACAGGCATACCAATCAGCTCATCTTCACTGTAGCCTCTCAGGAATTGTATAAAGGTTCTTATTCAATACCAGTGTTGGATTCAAAATTCTGCCCAGAATATAGTCCAAGAACAAAGTGCAAGACTGACTGTGCACCAGAAGAGGTCTCACTTGTTCCACCCCACTGTACATGGCAAAATTATAGAACCTCAAGTGCACAGGGACTAGACCATGAGTTGTCTGTAGAATGGAGTGAGTAGGAAATCAGGAGATATTACTTAGTGATAAAATTTGTGCAGATGAATTTCTGGTTGTGACTGAGCAGCTAAAATGTTAAAATTATACCTATTTAAATGCCTCTTGTTTGACACCTGAATGTATTTCTTTTATGAAAGGAGGAAAAAAAAGTGCATTGATGGTGAAATTAAAATTGAGTTAGTAAATACGATTATCTGCAACTGCTTTTCCAAGGCTGTGTAAGGGAGACAAAATTAAACATGTAGAAATAAATAATCCTGACTTAAAGTAGCATGCACCTTAAAAGACATGTAGCATGATAACTTTTTTCAGCTATAAAGGTAATCATATCCAATGATTAAGCTTTTGGGGTTCATAGTTAAAAGAAAGAAAAGGACTCAAATCAGAAATAAGAACTCACAACACTCATGGCTTTCCCCTATCCCACACCCTCTGAAGTAATGCTTAGAACTTTTTCTGCCCTTGAAGTTCAGGAAAGAGTTTCTTGGGAAGGTACCATACTCATCACTACCTTGTCCCTTTCATGTCCACTTTACTTTAGGCATCTGCTATAAAACAAAATGTTCAGCCTGTGTGCTTGTGTCAAAGAGGACAGAGGAGTCATAGTATGCCAGCCTTCTTTTCAATGAGTAGAGCAATAACTCTCTGAAGATGATGGAGAGCTAAACACATGAAGAAACATAACAGATAGCTTTAATAAACTAAAAATAGTGAGCTCAATGTATCTTCTAGCTTCCACAGAGATTCCTGTCTTTGAGATGTGTTCTATCATTGCTTTCATCTTCAAACAGTACCTTCGGGGTGAGAATTGTTGCATGCTGCAGTGTTTAATATACACCAACCCTTATTCACATGCCTGTTTTCCTTGGCTTTGTACCTTGCCTAATCATTTGTACTTGCACAAAGTGAGTGCAAGAATATGAACTTCTGTCAGTGGCAGTGAGGGAGCTCTGATGGACAGGATGTTATCATGAGATAGAAGCTTCACTTCCACCACAAAATCCTTCTGTGTATTTGGGTAAACTGCTTGTCCTTAAGGCCAAGCCTTAATTAGTTTTATTTTTGATGAATGTTTCTTTCCTATAATTACCAATACTGAAATGATTTTGAGGTTATTAGGTGTTAATATGAGGAAACTGAAGCAAGGAGATTTCTTTGTGTTCCCAGGACACCCCCACTTCCCTCCCCCCATTTTTGCTAAGCATAGGTAAAGGCATAGTAAAGATTTGGAAAGCACAGAAGGGAATTCTGGAAAGCTTCTTTTTTTCCCCCAAGGTACTGACAATAATGATTAAAAACAGTAGTGAAATATTAGGAATATTATGGGTGGGGTTTGTGTGGTTTGGGGGACTTTTTATCACTTCAGTGAAAAAGTCAGAGTTTAAATCTCATATTTGTTGAAAAAAGCAAGTACTCAGATCAGATCAGATCAGATCAGCTCCTACAATCTGAAGTCTATTAGGAGATACAAAGATGTAGCAATTCACTAGAATTTAAGACCTGCTTTGCTAGATTTAAAAGACAGAGCTGCCACTTTCATATTAAATATTTTGTCCTTGAAGCCTGCTCACTGCACCATCAGTATTCACCTCTAGTTCTTTGTCTCTTGTGAAGGAGCACCTTTGGTACCACAGGAAAGCAAAGCAAATAGAAGACAAATTCCATTGCTTCCTGCAACTCAGAGAGATATCCTTCTTAAACCCATTGTTCGTGGAAAGCAACTTCGGGTTCCTGCAATCTAACATGACTATAATTCTACACTTAGAAACCTCTGATACAGTTCAACCTGAGAGCAAAATTAAACAAAAAGGTATTATAAGCAAACCCCAACACTACTCTCCTATCCTGTCCAAGTAACAATTCCTTTATGAAATGAGAGATGCTGTGTAAATGAAAGACAGAAAGGGCAGGACCAGTAAATGAGAGAGATGTATTGGTCAGCACGGTACAAAACCTCTTCTATCTGGCTACTGCCTACCTGTGGAGAAACATCAGGCAGAAGAGTATTCCCTTGATATCACACCTGTTTTTCCCATGTACATCATAGAGCAGAATGATAAAATCAGAATAGTTTGGTTTGGAAGAGACCTTTAAAAGTCATCTAGTGCAACATCCCTGCAATAAGCTGGGATGTGTTGAAGTAAACCCGGTCAGTGTCCTGTCCAACCTGACTTTGAGTGTTTCCAGAGATTAGAAATCAACCATGACTCTGGCAACCTGTGCCAGTATTTTACCATGGCCCTGCTTCTCAAACTTGTCCAGGTCCCTCGGGATGGCACCATGTCCTTGAAGTGTGCCAACTGCACCACTCAGTTTCATTTACAAACTTGCTGAGGGTGCACTCAATCCTGTTATCCATGTCATTGGTGAAGACATTTAAACACTAGTGATGCCACTACAGACCCCTGGAGGACAGTTCTTGTACAGATGTTGGTCAAAAAATCAACCACTCCCCTCCAGATGTGACCATCCAGCCAACTCCTCATCCACTGAATAGTTCACCTATTAAATTCATATATCTCAAATTTAGAGAGAAGGATGATGTGGGGACCAAAGGCCTCAATACAACTTAAGTGAGAAGAAAGACATCTTCACAGTGTAGCTAAAAAGCCACTTTGTCAAGGCTACCTTGACAAAGCTCTTGTCTCTTGGACCAAAGGGCTTGCACTTCCCAGTGAGATAGCAAATACCAGAAAAAAACAGAGCTATCCTTGTATTTAAAAATAGAGCTATATTTGCTTGCAGTGGCCATCAGGGGACTACTACACAAAGACACTGAGGTGGAGGTGCTAGATCTTCATAACACATTTTGGCCCATCTCCTAGGTTTGTGGAGGAAATGGCAGGATGGCCATAGAAAAATAAATAATTCAGAAGCTCATTTCCAAGTCAGTGCTAACAAATCCTTCTATTGGTATAGTAAAGAAACACAAGTCACCTTAGTATCCAGTCACTTTGCAGGGCTGTAAGCTAAAAAAAAAAAAATTGAAATAATCAATGACTAGAAGGCTACACTAGTAACAGCAAGAGAAGGGTTTTTTCCCACACAGTCATATTTCAATTTATTTATGTCCATTTCATGTGATTTCTTGCAAAAATCAGAGGATAGATAATTTTATGTAGTAAGGTTTGGATAAACTATACTTAATTTTATGCCTGCCATAACTTCTTAGGAGACACAAATTTAATTGGTGCTTAACTCAACTGATAATTAAATTATAAAATTAATTCATTGCTCTCACATCTTTTCTATTCATTGCATGCCTGAGGTGGTTATTCTCCTGTTATCTCTGCCAAGATATTTTACAGGTCTTTTGCCACATGCTCATAATTCCCTCTTCCCCAGACCCAGACACACATACTAATGTAATGTCTATATATTTATTAAATATTAATTAAATAACTTGCCATAGATGAAGACAATTCCATAGCTGATTTCAAGCATATACATAAACATTATTTTATGTAGCTATCAATCATTTTATGGAACTATAAATTATGTCTTTTGGCACCTGAATGAAAAGCCAAAATAAAGGGTATTCTTTCTTTTATCCCAAGTTTTATAGGGATGTGATGAATATCAAAGATGATTATTTTATATGTCTACTACTTTGAGATTTTCTTTCACTGATCTTTGCACTACTTTACCTTCAGTAGCTCTCCAACTATTTATAAATCTACCTGCCCTTAAATATTGAAGCTGTATCTGAATGGTGTATTACACCAGAAATTCCTCTTTAATTGCAGGCTGAAGCCTTTTAGAGTATATCTTTGGAGGAGGTTAAAACATATAAGCATGTAACACTTATATTTTGGGACTAGAAATGCCCATGGTTGATGGTTATTTAGGTACAAATACCGCATTTTAAATTGCAATCTATCTTAGTTTAAACAGAATTTCAAGTGTAGGCAAGCTGTCATCTCTTTAACCTCTGCAGCATATGACAGAAATAAAGATGCTCATCCATTTAGATTTATGTTTATGTTAAAAGTTCTTTCCATCTTAGCCATCGTGTTCTTATCTGCACTGTTTAACTTTGTGTAAATACTCTCTCAATTTTGATCTATAACATAATTTTCTTTATAATTTCCCATTCACATATCAAATTTACTAAGTTATTGTGGTGTAGTGTTTTCTAGTCTTGATTATTTTGCTAGAGATTATGCAGAAAAAAAAAATACTTCATGAGGGCAATTCACCCTGACTGTTATGCCTTTCAATGAAGACCCTACAGAACAATTCTCTTTTCCACCTGACTCAGGCAGATGCAGTATGCAGCAAGGGCAACTTCCTCACTTCAGCTCACAGTACTGCAGAACTGGAAAACAGTTTACTACACTTTGAAAGTACCAATTAATTACAAAAAGTTTCTAATGCCTTCTGCTATGAGGTTGTAAGAAACCCCAAGATAACCAAACAATGTTTTCCACCGGTACTGCATTTCTGCCCACCTCACCCCAACAACTGCTGCCCTCCTCCCAAAGGAGGAGGCATGAAGAGTGCTATGAAGAACACTAGTGGAGACACCACCTCTGATGATAAAGCCTCCTGCAACCACTTGTTTCAGAAGGGTTGAGCACATTTAGTGTTTCATTACTGACCTGTCTGCTTTCATTATGTTTTTATAATTTTCAACACGCATCAGTGCAGACAGCTAATCCTGCAATGCCTTCAGTACTTTCTCCTGGCTACTCAATTAGCTGAGTACCACTGTTCATACTGGTTTGAGGAACTAATCTGTCTGCCAAGCCCTTATGGTGAAGGGTCTCTCTCAGTAAACAGTCCAGTCACCAAAACTGAACACACCACAGAGGGGCACCATCACACTTGTGAGGAAACACCCCAGTGGCTGATGGCCCAGAAGAGACACTGCAGGCACAACCACAGAAGCAGCTGCAAGGAAGATTACCAAATCAATGTAACACAAACAGGTATAGTGCTAGCAAATAACAGCAAAAGGACTTGGTAAAGAGCTAAAATTATGTTTATTACATAATTGAATGTACTATGAATTAACTAACGGTATGCTTGAACTTTCACTAGGAAATTCTTCACAGAAATTTCAGTGTCAATTAAAAAATAAAGCTTGACTAGAGTTGTAATTTTTCCACACACATTTTGAGCAGCAACGTCTTCTACTAGTTAATGAGGATAATTTACAGAGTTGGTGATCCTCTGCATCCCCTGAAAAATTTGTGATTTTCTTTCACAAAGTAATACAAGAAATTGTATAAGGCTGAGCTCTTAATGAAATTAAACAAATGAGGAACGGCAAAATCTGGACAAAGATACTGCAACAAGCACTATTATTCAAAGCCACACTTATCTTCACAAATAGATACAAATTACTCCAGTGGTCTACTTTAAAATACACTTTCAAACTGATTGTGTTTAATTGTGATTAATTGGGTCTATTTTCAGTACTTTATGGATTTTGCTTGGATTTATTTCTGAAGTCACATACTAAGTCTACATACACATATATTCTTGTTGCATCCTGGACTCATGAACACCTCAGATTTTACACCTACATTTTCCCTGGAACAATTATAGGCACATCTGGACAGCAACAAACTCTGGATAGTGTTTTCCATGTAGTCTGTTGCAATTATTACATATTTGCATACAGTGTTACACTGGGAAGAAACCAAAGCTTGGGGGCTTTTAAATGATCACTGATCAAAGCTGTAGGAAGAGTAGTCAAGGCCTCTGGAGATACTAATCTAGTTTCCTAGTCAGACACAACAGACGGGTGACACAAAAAGTGCCAGATGAGAGCAACAGTAAAAACCACACCAATTGTATCAAATAAACCCTAGTCTCAGCTTGCATTTGTCTAACCATTTCCTGAGACAGATTTTTTTAAAAAAAATCCCTTTTGTTGTTATAGAATTGGACCCTTTTTCTGCTCAGATATAAAGTATAGCATAGTTCCTTGCTCAAGGAACCACAGAAATTAAACAAACACAGAAACTAGATCTTCATTGTTACCTTTACATTCATTTGCTTCACATTTGTTTCACAGTTCATAGACAAATTAAATCAGTCCATTTGAAAAAAGCCATCACTCATACATCAGAAAATCTGCCCAAAATGTGTTAATTTTGATGTTAATTTTTAAGTTTTTTGTGAACCCCCATATTAAGTCAATAGCAACAATCCCCTATTCATGAAGTTCTAAACTCTTAAACCAGAAGCAGAGTCAAATATAAAACTGCACTGCAGAAGAATTAATTTTTTTTTTTTTTTTTTTTTTTTTTTTTTTTTTTTTTTTTTTTTTGGTACAGCACAATTGTAGTAGTTTATTTTAGAGAGACAAGTTCCCCATACTTCTTCACTTCTTCAAAGAAAATACACAGAAGTATTAGGACAGAGCAGTGGTGTCCACAGGAACAGGAAAACAGAGCAAAAGAAAATGGAAGAGGATTATTTTTTTTAAGTGTCACTCAGTTATGTAACTAGTCTTTGCAATAGCCCTTAATTGAGCATTGCTTAACTCTGCGTTGTGCTCATGGCTCCCCTATCACTACTATAAAATTCTAGCCACTCATACCAATACTTAATGGAGAGATTCCACTGGCAATATAAAGCTGCTGGAAGGCTTTTCTAAGGAACTCTTTTGGCTTACCTAGCAAGACTTTGTCAGATCAATATCCCCATTGTAGACCATTCTATAACATCCAACAGGTATAGCATAGCATGTTTGTTATTAAAGTGCTCTGATACTTGAGTCCCATAATTTGTATAACTTGAACAATTCTACTGATACTTACAAATCCTTATTAATAAGATTTTCAAATCACATGCCAAGACAACACATGCATATTGTGTTTTAGGCTCTTCAGTACTAGAATCTGAAAAATAAATTTGAGAGACAGCAATTTCCTAATGTAGTAATGCCATATTTTATTTTATCAAACAATGGTTATCCTGCCAGCCTTAACTAATAATAGATTCTCTCCAGGATTGTGTGATTTCACCCTCTCTTTCATTTTTTTAGCATTTTCTTGATATGCTACGTTAGAAATTTTCACTGTGTGATTTATGGCTTAGTCCCAAAAGGCAAACAAACAGATCCTTCCTGTACTGTTTGCACTAAACTTGATGCCTCTATTGTGTTATGTATAAAGTATCTGTTATATTGAGGACACAAGTCATGAATTATTTTTCAGATTTATAAAAAAGACTTTCTGATTCATCTATGGCTATGATTTACATATCATTTCACTGCAGCAGTTAAGCTAATTTAGAAGAGAAGAATCTGAAAACTGTCTGTTGAAACTGGACAGAGATAAGCAAGTTAGAAATCCTTAGGAGAAAAACCTCCCGGAAAATAATAATAAATATGTATTTGTATCAACATATTTGAAAACCATTTTTTGAAATTATTTGACAACTGATATAATCTTCCAATAAATCAGCATTTGGGATTATATTTTCATAATTTTAGGAAATTTTTAGTAAACAGTATTTCTGTGAAAGTAACCGAACAAACGCTAAATACAATCTGTTTTTCTACCAAAGTTCATGCAACAAGCCAGAGACAAGAACATTTATGTACTCTGGGAACAATTGTGCCATTTTAGATAATTCATAATATTTTGTGTTTATTATACGGAAATCCTCCATTTGTCCTCTTTAATGTCTTGGCATTTTTGTTTTATCTTATATTAATACAAACAAATTTTTGGGCCTCTCAACTAGCATCTTTTCTATTTTTTGTTTTATCAAAATCTACAGATAAAATGTGTTAAAACAATAATTTGTTTGGTATATTTCTGTGACCATGAATTACTCCCAGCAATCTATTTTTCTGTTTCAAACTATGGTGGTTTTTTAATTCTCTTTCATTTATTAGAGGCTTATAACTTTGAGTTTTATAATTACCAGTAACAGAAAATCACATATGAGGGCATTGCGCCTTGCACTACTGATGCAGCAGAGAAGAGGAAACAAAATGGAAGATGTCTGATATAATCTGATATGTCTGATACCAGAAGGTATCTCCTGACTTGGAAGTTCCAAGAATTATTTTGTTTATCCAGCTATATGTCATAATCGCTGTATTTATTTTAACTAATGTGAGAGAAAAATGCCAGCTGAATGTTTTTCAGTATTTTGTCAGCAACCCCATGCTAGGTAAAAAACTCTAACTTTCTAACTGGTGGTAAGCAATATATGAATACCACTTCAGGCATTCTTGGTACAAAGAGAAAGTAACACAGGTAAGAAAAAGCCCAGGGCCCTTATCAGCCATTTTGACATCCACATAAACCTCCTTGTTAAAAGATATTTCGAGATAATGAAGAGGAAGAAACAGAAATGTATTCAAGTACAATCAGAATAACCAATAATGGCCCTGGTTATAAACTACATTTTTTTATTTTTTGAAAATTCTACTAAAAATAAATTGTCAGACTCCCAACATATTTATAAAGAAAGCCTTCTCATGCGTGTATCCATGACAACCTAGATTTATATTTTGAGCTCTAGAAAGTCGTTACAGCACAGCTTACATAAATTACTTTGAAGAATGTAGCAAGATAAGAGGTTTTTTATTTGGCATAATATATAATGTTTTGACTATACTGAAGCATAAAAGAAAGCAAAAGTATTATCTAGTGGTTTGAAGCCAGTCTTGCCATGAAATAAATCTATTTTTAATACAAGAAAAATGTATAAGCACTTTATGTCAAAAAAACCCTGAAAATTGAAAAAAATCATTTAAGACTTAGTAACTGAATATTACCATATCATAATTAGGAAAGCAAAGAAAGTAACAGAAATGTGAAGTATATGTTGCTTGAAATAAACAAAACTTGTATTTACACTAGTATGCCTCCTACTGGGGTTCCATCTGGACTGCTTTGGGCACAAAGTCTATTTTTTTCTCCGTCTCTTACCTTGGGAAAAGAACCTGCTTTCACTAGACTAAACTTTACTAAAATTGCATTTCTGTTACACCTGTTTTCTTTATGCATTTGACTTGAGAGTCATAGTATATTATTTATATAATAGATTAACACAGTAAGCAATTTCCAAGTGCAGCCTGGAAATAATAGGAACATAGTTCAGAGATTTTTCCATAACAAATATCAGTGACTTCCCTAGTATTTTGTTGTCAAATAAATGCATTGCCTACATTGGAAAGAGACTTTGATGGAAGAGAGATATACAGAGGTATACAGACACTTCAATAATTGTTCAGTACACTGCTAAAAATTCAAGTGGTGTTAACAACTACAGCCTCTATGATCTTCTTTTTCTGAGCAGAGCCTACTGCTTTAGATTGCAAGCCAGGAAAAAAAAAATATATACATACACAAGTTCGTAACAGAGCATTTCCATGAGCTATCTGCTAAGGGAAAAAGTTCTTGACCTTAGAGATGCAATGGCTAGGTGACACACCACCAGGCAACCTGGCACTGTGTCAATTCCTTATATCTAGACCCACACCAGCACCTTAGGGGTTCTGGTCATGGGGGATCTCCAGTGGAAAGGTATTCAGCATAGGGCTACCGAACAAGATTAAAGTGAAATTCAACACTTCCATAAAATGCAGCAGCACAAATTTCTTCTGAAAGCCCATGACTGCAACCCAGCCCATGAATGCAACCCATCTGTACCTTGTGAATTCATGTGATGATATACCCTGAAATTAGCTCAGTTGGTTAAAACATGATGCTAAAACCAGCAAGGTTGATCTCTCTACAGGCCATTCTCTTAAGAGTTAGACCAAATGAACCTTGTGGATCCCTTCCAACTCAGAACATTCTGTGATTCTGTGACAGAAAAATAACAGAAATTAAGCTGATACAGGGATGGCACAAGACTTGCAGCACAAGATCCTGAAGGAGAGCCAGCAAGTGAGAGGGAAGTTTACCATGCATTAATTCCCAGCTGGTCAGTTGTGGTCTTCTCTGGTCTGTTGTCTCCTCCCTAACTTCCTGACAGATGGGAAATAATTACTCTATGACTCCATTTTCTTGACTGGAACAATGGCCTATATGTGCAACATAAGAGTCCTGAGGGTCAGAACCTTTGCTCTGTTTTTCTTAACTGTATTAGGACAACTTGAGGGCTAATTTTCTGCATAAGCCAAATTTAGTCACTTGTATAAATATTTCTGGGCACAGTTCATGCAATTTAGAAATACTGCCAGAGTCTTAGGTAGTCAAAGACAATACTTTTATGGGAAGGATTTCATAACAAATCATCATTATAAACATATAAACCTTTCACTCAAATTACTTTTCTTTCATAATACAGAACATTATTTTCTACAGTGTAGTACTATGTTTTATGTAATGAAATGTCATTTATACCAACCAAAACCTTCTATCTAACTAATACAGTAAAAATTTGAGTCTGCTTTCAGTTTCAGTTCTCCATGAAAAGAAGAAAATGTGTAGTAAAAATGAAATGCCTTCATCAAGAATCAAGCATGAATAATATCTCCTGATATTTTTTTACAATAATGTGCAAGTAAGTAACATGATATGTAACAGAAGGTGCTTGAGTGATTGATTTACCAGAGAATGACATTACATTTTAACTAGAAATCTTGGGAATGCAGGTACTTTATGTATAATGTACAAGATGATCTCAAATGTGTTGCCCCACCATGACTGAAGCAGACACCTGTGCCTGTAAAGAAAAGTTCATCAAAAGTTCTTAAAAGCCCGTAAAAAAACATATAAAGAGGCATCAAAAAGGCCATATTTGAATATGTATTTCATCAATCAAACTGTATTTGAATTTGTTATTAGCCAGCTAGAGTCAAGTGGTAAGTAAATTTACTGTGGTAAAAAGGTTACACATTGCTGTATGTTTGGCTCTTTTAGAATATTGTAATTTTACTTCCATTCTTCATATTCTCAATGGTAGGTTTATCGTAGCTGATAAAACAATCTATTCCTCTGATAGCCAGTAGTTTTCCATGGAAATTAATTTGTAGCCCATTAAATATATTATCTAACATATGCCCATCAACCAGCACAACTGATGTATAAGGCTTTTATGTAGACAGCAGTGGCTCAAAGGCCATCATGTATAAATGATGTTTATGAGAGTTAAAAGCAAGAACAGATGCTATGCCATGCAAGTGTGATGCTACATAAAATTCTGTGAAATTTAAATGCATTAATTGAAATTATCAGGCAAGGTTATTTGATGTGTTTCCTCTGGTGTTGATTAAAAAGTATCAAGCAATTATACATTAAGAACTGGAAAATCAGTTTCATACCAATATCAAAATACTAAAAAGTTACAGCTATATCTCTTGTCTATAGTTATCCTCTACACTGCAAATGAAGAGCTTTTCCTTTGCACTGTTTCAATGATAAGAAAAAATTACCTTGAAAATTACAATTTTTCAAAGACCCCTTTGAAATATTGTCCGTCTAACAGTTTTTATGAAGCAGTCTTGAACAATGCCACATGATAAGAGCTGGTCACAATGAAATGTAAAATAGAATTAAGTGCTATTAGTACAAATTCCAGAGCCCAGTTTTCTGCTTTGGTGCTGCTTTTCCATGTTCATCTCAGTTAGAAAGACCAACTTAGTGGAAGTCACATCTGGCTCTATTTGAAATAGTTGCTTAGTTACCACTAATCAACTCCGATTAAAAAAGGAAGAAGACCTTTTTCAAACAACACTGTGGGGAAATGACTAGGGGTTTGGAAATTGTGGGGGGAAATACAATTGCTGGGTGGAATGGAGTCAGCATATCTGACCTCCCAGACATAACACAATCTATCGGGTCTAAATAGAGGGTGGAGACCACACAGCCAGACTTTGTCTAAACCCTTGAGAAGAGGGAACTCAGTTCCAACTGGTAACTCTCCCAGCAGCTTAAAACCAAGCAAGAGAAAGGGAGATGTCCTGCTCTTGAATCAGCAGCTGTGGGGAAAATCACTGACACAGGCCAAGGTTATGTCAGGTGCCATCCTGAGATATCTGCCCTCAGAGTACAACCACCCCTCACTGAGTAAGGTGTTTGACAGCCAGCAATGGGTAAAGATGTGGAGATGCAAGAGGGGGAATGACCTGAACCACCCTCTGACCTACTGAACTGCTGAGTGAAGGGTCCCCACAACAGGATGCTGACAGACTGGTCAGGCACAAGGGCCCAGGCTTTCCTGGGACACTGACAGATAATCACATACTGAGGGTTTGAGTAAATCTTCCCTTTCCATGTGACAGTAAGACTGCATACATTAACTTTTTTTTTTTTTTTTTAGCATTTAGGATGACTTTCAACAAACAAAATAGAATATTACTAAATCATACAACTGCTTTTGAAGAATCAATAAGCATACATTTCAATATATGGGGAATAATAAGAAATTAATATATGTAGTTAGACTTGACAAATATAAAAACTTACATGGGATAGCTTAATTTCTTAAAGAAAAGTCCATATATCTGATCAACTGGTCAAGTTTTTTTTGATAATTTTCCCAGTCAATCATAATAAAAAAAACTCGTCCATTTTTTTTATCTTTTTACAAGGGCATGTTGTGATAGGACGAGGGCAAATGGTTTTAAACTGAATAAAGATAGATTTAAATAAGACAGTAGGAGTATTAGGAGAAAATTAGGAGAAAATTCTTTACTAAGAGAGTGTGAGTCACTATAAGGCTCTTGCCTTCTATGTGTCGTATATACATACGTATTTAATGTTTTCAAAGAAGCAAAAGGTATTCATACTGAAAGTGCTACCTAAGAACTGCCAGAGGTGGTGTTGGTTGTTTGCTTTATTATACATACTAGTAAAGAGCGGTTATTCCTATTCTCATCTCTTTTGCCTGAGAGCCCCCTTAATTTCAAAATTAGAATAATTGGGAGGGAACGGTTCTACATTTTCCATTCCAAGGGAGGTTTCTGCCTTCCTTTTCAGACACCTGTCTTTCAAATCAAGATAAATGTGTATTTAATGTTTCATGAATAAGGAACCTAGCAATGTGCTAAAAGGAGAATTCTGGGTCTACTAAAACTTCCCCAAATACTACCTATTTAGCTTAGTGGATTGATGGCATCTAAATAGATGAAATGAATTGTCTCCTGAAATATATTTTTTAGGTTTAGAATTCAAATTGTTAGAAGTGAGATAAATTATGGTTGTATCATTAATTCTTTCTCTGTAAAATTAAGCGAAGTAACATATTTTTTTACATCTATAATCTTATTTTTATCTTACCAAGATAGGAAAAGTGATTGTGACTTTTTAAGGGAGATCAGTATGTTTAGGAGGCCAAGAAATGTGATAAAAGAAGATGAGAGAGTCTATGTCCAATTAGATTCAGTCCTTATGAGAAGAAAGTCTAAGGCTGTAGCAGAATGATACAGGAAACATAAGAGACAAAAAGTTATCCTCAGTAGCACACAAGATGTTTTTAAAAATGTTGGTCATGAAAAGCTTTCAAAGGGTGGCAAAAGTATACTTTGATTCAATTTCCTTGATGAGGAGAAAAAAAGCAAAAAATCTTCATTAGGGTAATGCTGAGAAAAGTCTGCATGGCACTAAGGGATAAAAGAGGATGTAAGAAATAAGAGGGCATCTTTAAAAAGCAGAACTTATGTTTGAGGAAGGGTAATAAGAAGGATCATAAACTCTGGTAGGTTAAAAACATCAGGCGTCAAAAAGAGAATTTGAGAAGCACCTGCAGTGAGAATAAATAAATAAATAAATAAATAAATAAGGATATTTAAAGATTTTAAGAAGTGTTTTCTTGATTTCCCCCCACCCCAGTTTTTCTGAAATAACTCCTTTCCGCCATAAATCCAATTGGCTGCCATATAGCTAAGAAAAAATGTCCAATTAATTAATGTTGCTCTGTGTTCATTGACAGGAACTATTTAAATTATCAAAATAATATGTTTGTGCTGAATAATCAGCTTGACTTTGCACTCTTTTCCAGCTCTGTATCTTGAGCAGGCATCTTTGAGTAACACCAGTGTGAACACATACTCTACAAACTCTACAACATTCTGATATTACTGTGATAGAGAACTTGTCAAATTTAAAGGATGATAACTGAAAAGTGGGAATTTTCTACGAAATCGCAGATGGCAGTTACAGACTGTGTGGGCACCATGTTAATGTGCACACAGATACGAAGAGCATAAGAACAGAAAGACAGTCAGACCAAAGAGTCCTACATCTGCTAAAGGCAGTGCCTATAGAGGAGTGTAATAGGGAAAATACACTTAGAATGGTGAGGAGTGATAGTGTCCTAGAACCCTTACATTTACAGCTTTCTAGATTTGAGATGGTGCCCAAGTTCTTAGCCACCCTGAAGGTAGCTTCTGTTCTGTGAACATTATCCAGTCTGCAACCAAACCCATTTAGCCTTTCTGTATCAGCAGCACCCTTCAGATTCCTGAAAATACTTACACAATCCCAAAGGGTCAGGGATCAGCTTTGTGGAGGCACTTTAAAACCCTTACTATGACATTTAATAAGTTTCAATGAATAACTTAGAAAAGCCTTAACTTTGTAAAAAAATGAGAAGAATCTGCAAAGAAAAGCAAATTATTATTTGCTTTTTATATTTACACACAGATACGTCTTTACATTAAATACTCTGCAGCATATATATATTAACTTCCAGCATCACTAACATTTTAAAAGGGTATTGTCAACTAAACCTGGAATCTAAATAAAACACTGCAGAAATATTAATTATGAGATTCTAGGAAAAGGAAGTTCTTCAGAAGAAACATCTTTCTTTCTTTAAATATAATTAAGAAGAGTTTAGAGCGACTTATCCTTCATCTCATGCTGATTACATGGTTTCAGAACAACGAAAGGATGATAACCAAAGGCCAACACTAATGCTTATTGAGGCTGGATGATTACTCCCTTCAATTTCAATAGGCATTAGAAAATACTTAAGAGGAGCAACACAGCTCAGAACAACTGTAATTATATATCCCTCTATAGGTGCAGTTTGGAAGCAAAGCAAATTTTCAGTTTGCCCAGGTCTCCTTCAGCAACTTATTTTGATAAGTGAACCATATAATAATTAAGTTTCTAATGTTTGTGCTCTATACCCCATTTCTTTTGGGAGTTATGATTTCCAGACGTGTTCAACAACATAATACCATTTCTATGTGTAAAGCCTCACTCTCCTTGGTCAAACACCTAGCAAATTATCATAGCACTGATTTGTTAAAAATAAACATAGTACAAAACCTGTAATTATTAACAGAATGTTAATTAGAATTTGTATGGAAGACTCTGAAAGAAGCCTGCTAATTTGTAAATATTCACATCCAATCTTAATAGTAAAATTGTGGCTTTTAAAACCTCTTCAAATCAGGGAATGCAATTCAGCTTGCATCACTGGGAAACTCAAAAGAGTGCAGAAAATGGGAATACTTTTCGTAGAGGAGAAGGATACAGAAGTGTCCTGGTGCTACCTGGGTGGATTTTAAGAGTGTGATGCATAAAACAGAGTTGCTTTATACATCACTACTTAGAAGACAGCTTCCTTTTCCATGACATATTACCATGACACATTCAGTTTTCAGGAACCCTTGTATTTCTTTCCCACTTCATGAAGAGAGCTGCTGGCATTCTACCATACAAAGTACTCTTTGCCTTGACAACAGGAACACACTTAACCAAAACAGATTGGAACTTTTGGCTCACGGAGTCTCTTCCTGTTCTATGAGAGGCTTTAGTTTATGGAGTATTTTGCCTTCCTGAGTATCTCTATCACTGGTCATCCAAATGTTCTGAAATTGCATTAAGGCTCAGATGAATAAGGCACTTGAAGATGCCTTGTAAGCCTGTATTAAAGGACTTGAAACCTTAAGTCACCAGCTTATTTATTACCTGACCTGTGGTAACCAGCAAACTACTTCAGCAATACAATTTTTTTTTGTAAAGACTTAATGGTATCCAGTCTGATGCCGATAGTATTTACTTGTGTGTGTGTGTGTAATGTGTGTGTACACAAACTGCATTAGCTACATGACAACAAATACATTATACACCACTGAGTGAAAGGGATGCCACAGGACAACTCCAAACTGGTGCACTATTCTACAGCTGCTCTTCAGCTCCTTCCTTCTAGCTCAGCATGGACAGGGTGAAGAGAAAGAAAGACACAGTAGTTACTTTTTGTCTATAACAAACATGGGTGAACCAAGAAAAATGTTCTCCTGCATAATTCTGTACCTCAGACTAGGGTTTTCACATAATTACAGAACCATAGAACATCTCAAGTTGAAAGGAACTCATAAGATTCATTAAGTGAAACTCTCCATTACTCATAAGACTACTTAAATCTAAATCATATGAGTAACATCATCCAGACACTCCTAATTCACTGTTTCTATTCGGTTGGTATTTATTACAGAAACACTGGAGTTGCACTAGCAAATAAATAAATAAATAATTAAACCCCCCTAGTTTTATTCATACAAATATAGCCCCCAATGATGGAAGGAACTTGTTGTGTATATGCCATACAAGTTCACGACAGCACCACCAGAAAGATTCAGAGAGAGTTTACTGCCTCTGTAGGTATTTTGAGATATGTGGTATAAATACATGTATATATATGTGTGTGTGTATATGTATATGTATATGTATATGTATATGTATATGTATATGTATATGTATATGTGTGTGTATATATATATATGCTTTATATCCATTAAAACAAAACAAATGCTATTAGGAAGTTTGATTTTTTTAAAAATGCATGTGTGCCAATCACGTTTCACTGATTCACGCTAATCAGTGTTATGGAAAAGTACAAGGACTGCAGAAACACTTGTCAGCTCTAAACATTTCACTGTCCAATAGTAGAATTTTCAACATTCTGTATACTCACATAAATGACTGAACTTTCTCCATAGGAAACATTGCAAATAGGCATTGCAAATAAAATTAATGAAAGATGTTTAAAAGTGCATTAATGCTTTTGGAAAGAGAGCATAATCTTAGTTGTCTAGGCTGGGTTTTTAAAACAAGAAAAAAAATGGTGTACAGATTCTATGGCAGTTAACACCTCCATAAGAAGTCCATAAAACTGCTCCCTTTGACACTTGAAAGCAGAGTTGGACAGAGTTGTGCAGAGTTGTGCCTGCAACCTTGCTAAATTGGATTATCCCCATTAGAATCCTCTGCTCTCAAACACAGAAGCAGGAGAGTTGAGGAGCAGTGAGTGGCAGGGTTTTCCAATGCGTTTGAGAGACCAGCATACACTGGATATGACTTAAAAAGTATTAAAAAGTATTTTCTCATTCATATACTAGAATGAGAAAAGCTTCATTGTATTCTTCTGACCACCTGCATTATTCTTCTAGAAAAACATTCTTGTTTACCAGAAAGTACCCAGGAAAGTGATGGATATAAAGTACAGATAAGAGGGAAACTAAGCAGATTATAGTAGACTGACATCTGAAAGGTATCAAACAATGAAAATGTGTACAAGAGAAATTGTATTTGAGAAAATCATATTACTCTGAAACTACCACTTAGAATCTACATTATCTTGAATCCATAGTGTATCATATTTCAGCTCTAAATGTGTAATTAGCAAGCCACTTTCTCTCTCTTCTTTGCATTTATAATCCTGTTCTCAACAAGAGTTGTCAAAATGGATCAAAATTTTTTCAAAAAGGGAAAGCAGCAAGTTACATGTAAGCCTCACCACTCCATAATTTCCTTTGTGCTGGCCATCTGAAAAATGTAACAAAATTTTTTTCTTATTTTTTTGTTAAAAGCCTAGCCTATTGCTGGCACATTACACAAAAATGAAACAAAAAGTAATGCTAGGAGGCTCATCCCTTTTTCTATTTTTATTTGTACTTATTAACAAAAAATATGCTTGCATTTTAATGCAACAGAAGTCTGTTTGGAGTATACTGTAGTTTTTGGTTTTAGTTAAGTTTTGGTGTGTTTGGGTTTTGTGTGTTTGTGGGGGTTTTTTTGTTTTTTTGTTTTGGTTTGGTTTTTTGTTTGTTTGTTTTGTTGTTGGTTGTTTGTTTTTGGTGCTGTGCGAATTGTAGCTGAGATACAACTAATTTTCTCCAGAGCAGCTAATGGATCTGCATGTTGGGATTTGTGCTGGAACCAGTATGGATAATAGAAGGATGTTTTAGTTACAGCTGAGCAGTGCTTGCACAGAGCCAAGGCCTTTTATGCCCATTGCCTCCACTCTAGTGAGTGGGCTGGCTGTGAACAAGAAGTTTGGAGGGGACACATCTGGGATAGCTGATCTGCACTGACCACAGAGATATTCCACACCATATGGCATCATGCTCAGTGTATCAGGATGGGAGAAGAAGGAGAGGATGTTTGCAGAGTTAGCATTTGTCCTCCCAAGCCACTGCTATGCACGACTGAGCCCTGCTTTCCTAGGATGGCTGAACACCTGTCTGCCCATGGAAAGTGGGAAATGAACTCCTTATTTTGCTTTGCATGCATGCACAGGTTTTCCTATTAAACTGCCTTTTATCTCAAGCCATGAATTTTCCCACTTTCACACTTCTGATTGTCTTTGACATCCCCCTGGGGAAGACTAAGCAAAGGGTTGTCTGGTGTTGAACCATGACAGGTGCCTAAACTGAAGGGGAAAAAATAATTTAGGAACACTTAAGTGGAACTGAAACTTCTGAGTACTCCTCTTTCTCTCTTGATCACTGGGGCTTAGACAGCCAACAATATATATAATAACACAAACAAGGAAATGTACAGGAAAACACAGAATTGAAAGGGAAGATCACTTGATTTTTATGATAAAGGAGTCTAAGAGAATTTCCAAAGGTAATTTAAAATACCATTTTATTCTAAAAGAATGGTTTACTTCATTTGTCTAACAGATGTCTTTGACAGACATCTATGTAGACTTTGTCCATACAGATTATCTGCAGCTATACAGAAATACAACTTGTTCCAGAGAGGTGTGAAAAAAGCAACAATCTCCTCTGAACTTCCTCCCTATAAGGAAAATTTTCTTTCTATTTCTAGTCTGTTTCTAGTTCAGCTAGCATTTCATTTGAAGGCCATTTCTTATTTTGTCAGGTCTAGATGGCCTACATTTCCTTTAAATTTTTAAAGAAGAATCTAGCTGAAAGCATTTAGTAATTAATATGTTTAACTTTCTTTCCTTTGGAGACAGATTTCCATCCTGACTTAAACAGTGTCACCCTTTTGGCTCTCGAAACACTCAAGCTACTGTGAAAAAAATTGTAAAAACTTATTGCAAATATCCATAAACAAGAGCATTCAGATCTCAGAGTATAGCCAGGTATTTATTTACTTATCATCCTTCAGTTGCTGAGTCCTGTGAATCAGTATCAGTGCCCTAATTACAAAAAATGCTCATGAGTTTTTTAGAATATATGGATGCTAAAAAAGATGGATAGAAGACAGATTTTTGGCACAAAATCTGTTATAAAAAGGGTTATTTTATTTTCTGAAGAAAAAGTCCTGAAGATACATATTAATTACTTGTTAATTCCCTAGTGAAAAGGAGAAGCTGACACATAAGCAAGAGTCTCACTGTAATAACTTCTGGCTTTTGCCCCCACAGAAAGGTAGGATCTCATTAGTTTTATTGTTTAAAATAAAATAAGTGCAAAGTAGCTTATTGCTGCCTTTGTTCCCAGATAACATGTGGGAAGGCATATTCCTGAAAGGAATAAGAAGTTTCACTAGTCATGAGCAGGTTATATAAGAGAAACAAGCCTGAACCAGACATCATGATTTTTCTCTACAGTCTTTGAGAAGTTTAATTTTTCACTTTAATTGGTGACACATCAGCGATACTGGCTCAAACTAGAACCCAAATATTAGCTTGTGAAGTTAGGGAACACTGCACTGCCCACACATTCTTTGGATGAGGTCTACATAAAGGAGAAAGAGATCTCTTTATGCAATGAAAGATTTACAGGTTGACACCAGTGAACAGAAGGCAGTCACTGAAAGATTGTATCAGCGATCCTGGCAAGACACTTGGTGTCTTGCCAAAACTATGCTTACCACTAAGTACAAGACTCTGTTTCAGATTTTAATGGTACTGAAGGCAGACATTAGGGCTACCATATTATTAAGTGCATGTGTTCCATATAAGCACAACAAAAATACCCCACTGCAATTCTCATGCATTGGACACTGTCTACATCAGAGTGGTAATATGAAATATTACATTTACACATAGAAATATTATTGGAGTCTGTGTACAAGTGCTTTTCCTCAGGGCATCTTGCAGCGTTTTGCCAGCTTCCAACACCACAGCTCTCTGCCAGCCTCAGCAAGGCAGCTCCAACACATCTCAAGCATCGCATGCATTCTCTGGAGGTTAGGGAAGAGTGTGGTACAGCGAGTCAGAAAACCAAACTAATGTCTGGAAGACAATGGAGCCTGGAATAATAGTAACAGCATCCTGGAGAAATCCATGTCTCTGTTTTTAAGGATGAGTATAGTTAGCTGTTTGTGTTTTTCCTTTATGTGTTCTGAACATAACTTTTACAATAAGCTGCTTGTACTTGAACATTATATATAGATTGCCTTTTAATAATATGACAAGATTGTCATTTCTATAATAGATACCATACTGATAATTTGGTTTTTAAAGATGTCTTCTCCTCTGTCTTCTCTTATAAATTATGAATCTATTTCTCTAATAAATATATGAATGTGAATTCACAAGAGGAAAAAATGAAAGATGAATGCAGAGACAATAACTCAAAATGAGTTTACTTATGCATCTGGGAACATTTCTGTTTCATTACAGCTAGAAATAACATTTTTCTGTCTGTTCTGAAAAACTTTATCATGTGAAACTCTTTTCAGTGAAATATGTAGATACTACTTATTACGATGTATGACAAAGTAGTAAGTAAAAGGCACATAAGGCTCTCTGATTATCATCTCAAGAGTTCTTTGCAGTTAAACTTTTTCTTTCGCTCTGCACAATTACTTTGCTCTGTATGCCTTTTATGAAGTTATAGGACTTAATGCTCGAATTATTATGGATTATTTTATGTGAAGTTGGCTGCAAAGACTCTACTCTCTACTTTCCTCACTGAAAACAGAACTCAAAGCCTAGTATTTCATCACCACTACCAGATAACCAAAAAGTATTGGATTTACCCAATGTACAAAGGTAAGAAAAAGAGTAAGTGAGGAAGTGACATAAGCAGGCTCCACAGAATTATAGTACAACTCCAAAATGAAAAGTTGTAGTGTACAACAATTCAAAATACAGATCTTCCTGCCACCAAAACAAGCCGTGTTATTTATACTGGTGGTTGGCAGCAAATGGCAGTGAGGAATACAATTTACTTCTTTAGATAGCTGTGTATTCTCTTAGTTGAAATACTGATTATGCTAACTGGGATCCTTGATGAATTTGCTTGGGCTTTTTTTTCCTTGGGTTTTTTTTTTTTTTCTTGTGGGTGGGAGGGGAGTTGGGGTTTTTTTAGGCTTCATGGAAAACTGTTTGCAATATTTCAGTTGTGTGTTACTAGTTCATATTTTATACTTGATACTATTCTCCAATAAACCAACTTCTTCAAACACTTAGGAAAAGAATTCCACTCATGTTGTAACAAGTGGTTTATATTTTGAACAAATTTAGATGCAGGATGAGAATCGTGTTTTATATTTTGTGAAACTTTTAGAAGGTCCTTCACCATTCCATTAAGAGGGGGAATTATTTTTTCCCATGTAGTCATTGTATGAAGTCATGGAGTTTCTGTGGGGTACCATGTCCTGCATTGTCTTGAAACACAGGTCTACATTTATGGTTACAGCATACACTGAAGAAATTCTAATACTAGTAACATGAAAAATTCCCTAATGCTCCGCTATAAACAAAGCCCAATGCATTCATTTTTAAAGCATGAAGACTAATAATGTAGGAGACTTATTTCTGCAGGGGAAAATAGTCTTTAAAACTAAATAACATACTGTGTTAGAAAGAAAGAAAATATTACTGCAAGCAGCTCAGTATCAGCCTATCTGCAGTGATTTCATCTGTTGGAGGTAGAAGTAAATGTACTTTCACTTGCTTTTTTTTTTTTATTATTTAAAGGGCAAACTATTAACTTTGGTCTCAGATGGCACTGAAATCTGTCCACAGCTGAAATTATTTAGTCCATTCATGCATCCATAATGAATCCTTATCCATACTATCTGATTTTCTTGCCCCCTCTAAGCCTCTTTCTGCTTCCCTGTTTTAGTCAGTTCCTAATTTATAGGTCTGAGGCTGTCCTACTCTTCTTTCTGTGGAGATGTATTGGAACTAGACATCAGGAAACATTCAGTGGTATTTCCATGGTTTGCAACATGCACAACACATTGGGGATTATGCAAGATTCATCAAGGATAAATACAGGCTTCTGTTATAATTTCCTAATGAAGATTATCAATGACATTTTGAAGAGTTATTAAAACATTTTGATATTGGTTGTATTCCTGTAAGAATACTCTAATCTCTGGGAAGTTTTGTTACTTTGCTTCCCAAGCTGGTACCACAGATATGTACAAGAAACTCCTCCTGATGTGGAGGGAGCAAGCTGGAATCCCTGCAGAAGGAAACACTGCAAATGCTGAGTCAGTCAATAAGCAGCTTTGCATGCAATTTTTCAGAATTTAAACCATTTGCTATCATTTCCCAATTGTGTTAGAATTTGGTATTTATTGAAATTATTATTCTGACATCTTTTATTTATGAACAGAAGATGATATTGCACTTGGGGATTTAAACATTATCTTCTACCCTTTTTTTTGGAGATTATAGTGTGGTTCTGATGCTAAATATAGTTTGTCAGATGCTTTCAGTTTTCAATAGCATAATTAGATGTGAATCTATTATTATCCCTATTTATTAACAACTCTGCTGTAGTGGTATTTTCTCTCTGAACATTGAAATTAAGGAGGATTACTGTCAATGCTGCAACAGTGTTATATACCTGCACTGAATTCCCATGACTAACACTGTATGAGACAATCTGGCTGCTTAGCTGAGAAATGGCCACTGAGCAGTGAAACTGAATATTCACCAGGGACACTGTTCTTCACTAAATGACAGGCATCAGATGGATCAAATATATCTCAAATATTAAGTCACTACCTTTTGCTTTGCAAATGTTTCTGAACAAGTTATGGCTACATCTATTAAACAGTATTTCATGACTAAATGAGACTTGAAATTGTGATATTCCTAAGCCATCTCCTCAGTAACTCGTTGAAATGACCCTTTAGGCAGAGACTTTTAATCAGAATTACTGTAAATCAAACAAATAAATGCATTTGGACTGTGGTACCTCTGACCAGTTCTCTGTTCACTTGTTTGTTAAATGTGTGCACAGGTTTCCATATTTGTTTTCAGAGAAGATATTCAACATGAGGTATTGTTACACTGACTGACAATCAATGCAGATTGACAATCTGCACTAGCCCCCTACAACTTGCCCCCAGAATATTGTCATTTTGTCTTTTGGTAAAATATCAGTTGCTGATGTTTAAATACGTGAATTCTGAATGTTATTTACAATTATCTCTAAATGAACTAACTGTGTGTATTAGCTATACATTAAAATAGATCGGCAAATGAACACAGACTAATGAAAAACTAAGGAAGGATACAGAAGGATACACTTCACTCAAGTGTACACTGCTTGAGAAAAATGAGATATGTATCTTATCATAGAACTCTATAGAACTCTATTCCTTCAAAGAAAAAAACACCCTAGTGATGTAATAAAATCCATTGCTTTTTTTTTTTGTCCAGAGCTCAATTTCTTAAACCATTTAGACTACAGCATCTCTAGCACATGGGAAATTGAACTGAAATTATTTTCTTAGCATTTGTAATGCAAGTAATTGCAAACACATCATGTTGCTCTTTCTTTATAAATATGTTTCAGTTTAACCAAAGATGTATGTAAGATGAAGAGCTTTGAATCACCTGTGGTTTTGAATTCTACCCAGACTTATATTCTGTCCAGAAATGGAACAAAGTAATGGAAAGATATCTATTCCATTCTGCCACTGTGTTAGGCTATTATAGGTGCTGTTAAATTGGATTACGCACAAAGCTGAATTTAGTGTCCCACATGACAAAGCAAATATCTGCAAGTACAAAGCTGCTTCAAGAGATTTATTTCAGGAAAGTGCTAGTAGGAATTAATACTTCACTGATGTTAAATGTTTCAAGAGGGCAAGACCACTCAACAACAAAACATGTTGGAGTTCTATTATAGAAAGGCAAGATATTCAGAGAACAATTCTAAAATTAAATGTTACATCTAAAGCAGATTGAGGAAGGATGCAGAAAAAAATACAGTGACATTTGAAAGTATAGATTTTTTGCCATCCTATGACTTCATTACGTTATTTTAGCTGCTATTTATCTTAATCTAATTTGGATTGTAATTAGTTACAATTATAATTGGACACAAAACAAATACCAAGGAACTTCTGCGAATTATTTTTTTTTCTTCTGTAATAAAATCTCTTTAGTATTCTAAGGGTAGATCTTCACCAAGTTTCAGCACAACTTCCACAGGGGATCTTTTCTGCTACTGCCATTCTTTGGGCTTGAAAGGAGTCCCTTCCTTCTGGTCCTGCTTATCAAATTCCTAGTGAATAGAATCTTATGACCAACCACAACCAAAAGAGATTGACCCAATTGTCACAACACTTTTACTCATGTGCCAGCATTTCTCTCTCTTTTATTCTCCCCTGCCATCAGTTCTTTCAGATACAATTCGAGAGTCATGTATCTTACATGTTTACATGTAAGATAAGATAGGAAAGGAAGAAAGCAGATGATGTAAATGCTAAAATTCTTTATTTGTAGTTTTCATTTTTTAAGGAATGGAGTGTACTGATTTCATTAGCGGCTTTAGAAAGTGGCAGAAGCTAAAGCAGTAGACAGGAAGCCTAAGAGGGCAAAGAAAAACAACAAAATTTATGGGGATATTGAAATACAGGCTTAATGTGGCAAGGGATGGACTCAAGGAGGTCATAGCTCAACTTCAAGTCCTGATGTCAATGTCTGTCTGTTCTGCAAGCCTCATCACACATATTCTGAAATTCCTCCTTACAGAGACTGCATCTCTGTTACCTCCCCTCAAAATCCTGCATTTATTTGTGTTCTTCATTGATGAAAGGAAGATAAATTAAATGTGCACCTGTTAACTTCTAAGCACTATGCTTTAACAGTTACCCATTCTTGCAAGGCATTTCAGAGCATACTTGCAGCACGCAAAAGCAGAATATCCTGCATATTGCTTCTGGCATCAGCTGCATTACACTCAAAGCATTTATCATCAGTGTGGCTCTTTGAGCCTTCCAAGGATTGCACTTCCCAGTGTGATGTCCTTCTGAACAAAAACTTTTGTTAATCAATACTCATACTATGAGAGCTATGCTGCACTAACACCAGTATTATTTCATGGGGAAGCAGATGTTTTAAGAATTCACACAGCAGCTTCAGGGAGGGTTGTTCTACAGCTTAACTTCATTTAAAAATACACCAAGAAATCCTAAAATATAAATCTGCATAGCAAAAAAATGCATTACTAACCATACTAAAGCTTATGTTATATTAGCAACATAAATTGCTTCATAACAGACAAAAATGGCAGAAAGGGAAGCTAGGCACCAATTTAATAATTACCTATTTTGTGAAGTATGACACTTTCAGACAAACCCTACACCCTTTATACCTTGAAAACCTTTCTCTTTTTCTTTTGCAGCATGCATTATGAACTAATCACAGAATTTAAATTAAAGAATCAACCTTTGTTTCCCCTTAATGTATTTTTCCTGTATTACATTACTTAATGCACAATTTCCTGAAAAAAAAAAAAAGTTGAAATATTTTTATTTTCACTGGTGTATTGTCAAACTAAAACAAAATGACCAAAAATTAGAACAATTAAAAGAAAAATATAAAAACAATTATTAAATTGGAAATTAAACCCATAATGATTTCTGAAAGAATATAGTTTTACTATTTTTTTTTCAAAGAAAACGAAACACTTTTTTTTCTTATTTTGAAGAATAAATTACTATTTCAGTGCTTCCTGTGGTTCAGGAATTCTGTTTCTGCTACAATCAAGCCATCCTGTCACCCCATGCAGAACCTCATTCCCTGAGAAGGATTTAGGTCTACTAAGAGGTCTTACTGATCTGTTTCATGACTTGCTTATTTGGCAATTTCTTGAATAGTGTAGGAGGATTACATTAGCTTTGCATGTCATGGGGAAAGAATATGCAGAAATGTCCATGAATATTGAACTTCAGGGTATTGTTGAATTTTATACAGTTCAAAGATCACTTTTTGAGTAACTGGGTGAATGCTTTGGAAATGGACAGTGAAGACAGCATGAGAGGACTGTAAAAACAAAATTATGATAATACTTGAAACAGTAAAAAATATTTTGTGATCACTTGTTGTTAAAATGAACAAAAAAGAAGCAAACCAACCCTCAACATTTCCACCCTGAGGGATAGTGACTTGGCTATGGCATTCATGTCTAGACAAGAGAAATTAATTTTATCTGCACACATTTCTCTTTAGCATTTAAGGGGAGTGGAGGCATTAATTAAATTTAAATCATAGTGCTCTAAATGCTGAAGTATTCTGAAGTGCAGATAGAAGCTCCCACTCTACACACTGTTGTACACAAGCAGTGCAAGACAGGTGGTAGTCCCACTGGATTGCTCAGTGGGAGGATCAGGATTCAGTCACTGAACCCTGTGTCAGTATGGCTTGAATAACAATGGCCTGAGTCCCTGACCATGCTGGACTGGCTTTCCAGATAGAGCAATTCTCAGAGCTATGAAATAGATTAACAAGTAACACTACATCTATGCTGTATCATGACAAGCTGTTTATACAAATGGGGTTTTTCTCCCATTTCATGAGATATTTTAGCATGCTGTTGAAATACTCTTGCAAGAATTATCTCACAATATGTCCATCTGTTCTGCCAATATTTTATTGTGTTCATTATTACTTAAAAAAAACCTCACTGAGGCAGCAAAATTCAAGTCTAAAGTATTGACTATTTGTTTAGAACTATGTAACTTTAAGCAGCAGCAGATCCCCAGAGCATTTTTAAGTAGAAAATCTCTTGCTCTATATAATACACCCACATTTTGTCCCTACACAACCCTAGAATAAACAGTGATTTTGTTTATATCTCCTCTAACTTTCCAGGCAGCAGAATTCTCCATGATCTAAGGCAACCCTTTTAAATGCAGTACCAGAGCGACCAAGACTACAGTTATAGCTTTACTTCATGAAGTTGCACTGCAAATTCCTGAGCTTAGAGGTCCATTTATCCAATTTTTTGCAAGGGCTCTTTCAAAAACTTTTGAAAGGCAGCTAAAGTAACAGAAAAACATGAAAACATCCGTGGCCCTGTTCCTTCTGAAGCAGCTACAGAAGCTTCACCTGGAGCACTGTCAGCAGCTGGGGGCAGTGTGTAATATAACTTGGTATAGCAGCCTTCAGAACAGAGTCTGGCAATATTGCTACCCTAGCAGAACTCTCTCCACTAAGCTCTACTACAACCCTCTGCATCTGTTTGTCAGACTGTAGTGCACCAGAAGTGACAGTACAGCAAGTGTATGTCACACATGGCCCCCTGACCACCTATCCTAAATGAGTATCCTTTAGAGGATTTCTGAGACCAGTCGCATGTAACAAAGAATACAGGTGAGCTCATGAGTAATAAACAAAAATGTGCCTAAAGGACTGGTCATTTTTTTCACCTCAATGTTGCCATCCTCTTTAGAGGTTGTTTCCTCTCAAAAGAGCTGTTTTTTCAAAAACTGCAGAGATAGTCTTCTGGAATTCTTTTTTCCAAACTGACATTTCACCAGAACATGCATCCACAGGACGGTTCTTTAACTCTGCCCTTCAGTGTTTGTGTTATGTTTCCTGGAATCTGTAGAAAGTTTTTCAAAACAAAGATGGCAAGAGCTATGCTGGATTTTAGAGGAGAGGAATTTTAGAGGAGAGGAAAAGGCCAATTCTATATTCAAGGTGAGATGTAGATCACTTCATGACTTAAACAGAATTTGTAAAAGAAGGAGAGCAACCTTCTTACACAGACAGATAGTGATATGATAAGGGGAATATTTTAAATTAAAAGAAGAGAGATTTATATTAGATGTGGGAAAGAAATTCTTTACTGTGTGGGTGGTAAGGCACTGGCACAGATTGCCCAGAGAAGCTCCATCCCTGGAAGTGTTCAAGGCCAGGTTGGATGGGGCTCTGAGCAACCTGGTCCAGTGGGTTGCATTCCTGCTCATGACGTGGGGATTTGAAAGAGATGATCTTTAAGGTCCCTTCCAACTCAAACTGTTCTATGTTTCTATGACTAACATCAAAATTATTCAGATTGTGTACCTAGGTAGCAAAAGACAAGGAAATTATTTAAAAAAACATCAGGAAAGAGCATCAACACCTCAATCTTTCCAGGACACTGAAGATTACTTATGGCTGCCATGGTTAAAACCAAATATACTTATCACAAAATCAAGAGACATATTTGGGAAAGCTACCAAGCTCCCCTTCTCATAAACAAATTACAATCAATATGGCTCATTTAGGAGTGGAAAGTTTATGTCCGGTTAGGAAATGTGATATGGAATGAGTCAGAGGCTCATCTGGGATCATTAAAAACAGTGAATCAGCCCTGGCTGTCTACAATTTACATGTTTTTCTCCCCTGCTTGACTCAACCAAGTCTAGTTGGCCATTGGAAGACCTTTAGGATAAGACTTCCAGGAAAACATTAATCTCAGCTACAAGTTGAGGCTGTTTAAAGCTGGTTATTCAAAAATCTCATTTCCTCTGTCTACATATAGTTTCAGATATTGTAGATGTGAGTTTTTGTTTTTTTCTAGATTAATTACACTTACTAAAAAAATATTTTGCTCTCAGTTTTTTGCTTTTTTTGTAAAAATCCACCCAATAACAAGAAGTAAATTAATAATGCAGAAGACATAGATTTTAATAACAGTAGAACTGTAAAACTAAAAAACCAAACCAAACCAAAAAACCCAAAACCCAAACCAACCAACCAACCAACCACAACAACAAAACAAACAAACGAACACCCCAAAAAACCAAGAAAATATGTAGTTATATATTTTAAAGATCTTAATTAAGATGCAGAAAGATCGTTAATACTGGTTACATACATTGACAGAGATAAATAACATCCCAGAACATTGGAAAGTCAAATGAGAAGCTTTATAACAATCATAACTATGTTATTGTTTAATAAATATATATTTTCCTAACTCAGATAGAGAAATAATCTGAAAAGGTTTGAAAAGGTATGAGAAAATGAAGGCCATATGGATTTCAAACCTCCTTGCAACTGCTTTGCTAGTAAGTTTTGCTAAAATGTATAAATTTTGCACATAACAGACATGGTGGCACTGGCTGAAAACTCAAAGGGATTATAGTGAAGTGCTTACATTAACAACAATCTAAATTACAAGTGTAGGGTGAAGGAATAATAGTGATATCAGAAAATACACCACTAACAATTATTCATTTTAAGTGTTCCCATTAATAAGGTTGCACCACATAAATAATTAATGAGTGCCTAAGACATTTAAGAGTTTGAAAATTCACCTATGGAAGCTATTTAAAAACTAGATGACTACAGCATTCCCACTTAAAAAAAACCCAAACAAACCAATCAAACCAAACCCTGAAAACCTCAAATGTTAAAAATTATAAAGAAAGCAAATGCAGTAGGCTAGGCCACTTTTTGGTGAATGTCCATAGTAGTTCCTATATTGTTCCATGTGATTATTTCTGTTAACAGCGCAAGTAGTAGCAATGAGAGCAGCAACAGAACAAAGGTATACTTTATTTATCCCTAATGCTGCCCTACCGAATGTTTTCTTTTAAGGGAAAGATAGGAAAGCAACAAAGTAGCAATTTTTGTTAAATTAAGAGAGGAAGTAAGAATGGTACATTAGCCATAACACAAGCCACATCCCAGCAGACAACCCTGGATCTCTTTGCAGTCAATGAAAAAAGAATTGTGTTTTCTAGGACAGAAAAAATAAGATTTTGGAGGATTTCCCCACGTGCATTAGATGCTTTCCAACTATATAACAGCAGCCTAGTTGTGTAAACTCTTGCTCTGTAGAGTATTGATAATGCTTGTGCAACTTTTTTAAACCTGAAACCATCTGTATCTACCCATCATATTGTAAAAAAATGTTTTCAGAAGTCAGTTCTTCTGGGTACAAAGATCACTAAAAACAAAAAGACCTGAGGCTCAGGGCTTTCAGAGACCATGCTAAGATATATTATGTTTTTCTCTAATGATGCATCCCAGAGTCTTGACGCTACTGGCTGATGTCAAGACATCCCCCAAATTATAACAGCAAATAGCACTCAGATTTTCAGCTTGATGTATACAAATGCCTTATAGTCACTTTCTTCTAAATACTAGCTTGGGTTTAAGTATAAAAAAAAATATCCCTCAGAACCTCATTATCTAATATGGCATTTTAACAGTTTTGGGTTTGTTTTTTTTTTTAATCCCTTTTGACATACTTTGCCTAATGTTTTTTTTTTTTCCCCAGTTCTCAAACCCCATCCATCAGGATCATCTCCCACTGTCATTTTTTTCAGACCAGCAGTCTGAGGTGGTGATTGATTTCAGCCCAAGTCTTCTTGCACAGTTCGTCATTCTCTTCCTGCACCAGAGAGATGGAAGAGATGATGATGATGATGGTGCCTTTAACCATATTGTGCTCCTTCTACACTGTGCAGAGGCAAACAGCCCGTGCTTTAAGGCATGTCAAAGGACCTGCTTGGTGAAATGCTGTGATTTTTTTTTCCCTAAAAAGGCCCCCCTCACTGCATGTTTTATCCCATAATTTGAACCAGAATTAGTCTTTCATGGCACATGTAGCTTTGTCTTGATAAATTTTTGACTCCCCTCTTGGATAAGTATTTTGAATACACTCTATCTCCATTATTTAACCTCAGTTAAATTCCAAAGCTTATTGCTTATATTTTTATACCAATATGCTTTTCAGGGAAAAATCCTCAAGTACTAATAATGCAGTTTCACTTATTCTTAGTTTGAACTGAACACCCATGTAGGTGCCAATAGCATTGGAACTATCACTGCTAATTTATTTTCTGTCAGAGTAAAGGATTCCAGTGTCATAGCATTCTGGGGAGACTTCCAAATTAGATGAAGTTTTAAAATTGCACCTGTCTTTCACTGAAAATTTTTGCATTTCATTTTTGTCTTGGCAGCTTGTATTATTTAGACCTTTGAAAACCAGACAGAAGGATTTCTAAATCTAACTGGTGGACCAATAAGAAGGAAAAACATGGAACTATGCTAAATAGGTGCTGAAGTAGCCTCAGTGACTACAATAACATGTCAACCATTTTTACATTCCAGCTGGGTGCTAGGCACCCTTACTGAACTGTGAGTCTTGTACACGGAATTCTTCTCTGTACTTCCCTACTCTATGCCTGCACTCCTTACCCTGAGCATTTCTCTGGAAGAGTAGAGGAAAGGATACTTCCTAAATTCATCTTGAAAATCAAATAATCACAAATTAGAACCTGGAAAACAAGAATTAAGTTAATAAGTGGCTCTCACACCACTAAATTCTTCTGCTTCTCATATGACTGAAAGTGCTTTCTATCTTTTAAAAATAATTATGCATACTGTTTCTATGACAACCAACCCAGATCCGTAATTAGCTTCCCTTGGTGGTACTACTACTACTACTACTTCTACATGGAAGAATAATAATTTCCTGTGTAGATTTCCCATGTCTATGCCCTAATTCAAAGCCTGACCTGTTCTGGATTACATACAGTGTATGAAGAGCCTCCAGCTTTGGAGAGCTTTTTTTTTTCCTTCTAAACCCTTTCTTCCTCTCTGGTTTGGAAAGAGATTGGCAGCTGAGAGATGCTGCAGCAGCATGGAAAGCAGCCATGTTTATAAGAAACAGCCATAAGCTGATTTTATTCAGGTTCAACAGGAAAATTAATTCTAATCATATGATCAAATATTTATGGAACCTAAGGGAAAATCAATATTTCCACGTGACAAAGTTTCTGTGTGTCTGCATGATTCTTGCCTTCAGGGTTTTCTATATTACCAGGACAATTACAGTATCACTGTTTTATTTTGGTCTTGTATCTCACATAAGAACATTCAGCAACTTTAAGAGTTTGAGCTGCAATATGGTAACAGAAATCCACACACTGTTCTAAAGTCCTTCAACCTCTTCTGATAAACTCGTTTAATCTCCCCTTATTCAATGATAACATTAAAATTTCGTATGTATGCTTAGCTAGGAAAGACTTTTGTTGCTGGCTGGTGGTGTTGTTTGTGTTGGAGTATTTTTTCTGAAAATGGCATAAAACATAAGCAAGACTTATCACTTAGAAATAAAATCAAATTAATTAGGAGAAATATGATGAGGTTTTAAAATATGAAAACTCAGTAATTATCAAGTGAACGCTACTAGACAGTGAATTGCTTAAGTATGAGTGGTGTCACTAGAAAGTTTATAGAAATATGGTTAGCCTAGATGACCTAGTGCTGTATCTTTTCTCCTGCTTCTAAAGCCTGTGATGGTAGGCTGAACTCTTTTCCTGTGAGAGACCTATGAAACGTCATTGATTTCGTATATTCTCTCTCAAGTGCTTTTACAACACCACCACTTAACTTGTGATCCAAAAATGAATTCTGAGCAGTTCTCAAAAAACTCCAGATATTTCCCTCATGCTTTCTTGTTCACTTTTTTCCCAAATGATTGTTTTTGCATGTGATACATCTATGAACACGTATTTTTCCTTTAGGGGTTTCATGGTGAATGGAGGTGAATTTTGATTTGTGCTTCACATCTAGAAAGTTCCATTTTCACATTCAATCATCAACTTTGCATCCATTTATATTCATTCCTAAATCATAAATTACTTCAGAGATTATAAAATGTTAATTATGACTGACATTAAAAAATCAAAGCAGTCAATGAAAATTTAGAAATAAAATCTTTAAAGTAATTCACCTTTTTATATTTCTAAATGGTCATAAACAGTGCTGCTATTTAGAATCAACCTATGCTGTTCTCAAGGCTTAGACTATACTTTCTCCAGGTCCCTCTAGAAACACTTTGACATATGTTTATGTTGCACTTTATAGTGCAACTTGTATTCAGTATTTCAGGGTGCTTCACAACCTGTGCCACTCTCCCATCACCAGTACTGCCACAGTGTCTTGTTTTCGGCCAAGGACAGGGTTATTTTCTTGAAAAAGCCGTGAGGGGGCAGAGCCTGGAGCAAAGGTGGGGGATGAAGCAGTCAGGGTGGGCTCAGTGACATTTTCCTCTCTTCTTTAGTTATTAATACCAATGCTGTTATTGTTCCTTTTCTTATCTCATTGGGGTTACCAGTGAATTGTTCCTATCTCAACCCCATGATCTTTGCCTTTTGTGCCTCCAGCCACAGGAGGTAGGGAAAGAGAAGGGAAGGGTAAGCAGGTGACTGACTGGCAGTGTGGTTTGGAGTCTTGGGGGTGGGGAGAGAGAGAGGGGAGCACTAAATTGGGGGGATACCATTCCTAAACCAAGACAGTCACAGTGCTTTGGGGACACAGCATGAAGAGCTAATGAAAATGAACATAAGTTTCTTCAAGGATACTCATATTAAAACTTTGCAAATAAAAAGATGATGCTTAAAAAAAGCATAGGCGGTAACCTAAAAAAAAAAAAATAATCTAAGAACCTTTTTCTCTTATTTGCCTCTCAAAATCACATTTTTTTCTAAGCCTCATGCTCCTTACAAATTGATTGAAACCTTCTTTCCACCATCACACAACTCCAGTGAGAACTCAGAAAGGGAAACCTTGGAAAAATGGTAGTTTTGTTAATCTTAAAGAAAGGAGGACTAATTACATGACCTATCAATGTCACAGAAAACAAGAGTTTTTCAATTACTTGCAGAGCACTGACTGTATACCTGTAACTCCGTGATAAATCAGAAATATAATCTTGGACTGCTATTCAAATTTCATCAAAATTTACCATGAAATTAAATCATTTATTTAACACTAGCAAAGATAATTTGAAGAGTTTTATTATGCTTTGTTTTATGCTCTGTAGATTTTAAGTTATTCTCTCTACCATATAAACCAAAAAGGAATTTCCTTCTAACTATTGGCAGTGCTTTCCACCTGCAGAAGACCATCCAGTGCAAGTTAACTCTGCTGTGATTTATCTGTCAGATTTATCTGAATTTTTCTGGCTTGGGTCATACTGGATGATTTGATCTTATCTATCACTGCTCTAAATTAAGTAAGTCTCAGTGTTCCAAACAACTTTGGTTACATTTGCATGCACTATTTCAAAAGAATGACACAGCTTCATTGCAATCAAGAAATACTCATAGACACGCATTAATGCTCTCAGTTGTTTAGTTGCAGGTATAAATTAATAAATTAACCTAGCATCATAAAGAGACCTTAACCTTAAAAGTCAACTTCTGCTCCAACAGTACTCTAAATAATAGATCATTATGAGGAGAAGAAGTTATTTATCCTTTATAGTATAAACCAACTCCAAATAAGTTTTCCTGTGGGATGTTTCATGTAATTAGGATTTGATTCATCATGCTAAAAATATTAGTGTTATCTTACTGGAAATTAATAATTATTTTTGTACAATTATCTTTAAATCTTAGCTGGGATCTTATAAAATGAAACATAATTCCTTCTGATGGTGGTTGTATCCAAGCATTTCAAAAACACTTGAATCTGACTCAAGTCAATACAGTGTCAGATCAGGTGTGTTTTTTGGAAAATAGTTAATGATTCTCATTTAACACATCCACTTAACCTGCATGCATCAGCTATGTCCCCAGGATTTGCTATGAGCTCAAAAAATGATACAGTTTTTAATTACTGAAAGCTTCCATTTGACTTCACATCTACTAGAATTGCATCCTTTTTCACAGTGCCCTGGTTCACAGATAAGCTTAGTCTGAGCTGTTAAAACCAAACATCCTTCACACATTCCTAGCACTTGGGTTTGGTTTTGACACTTGAGAAAGTCATTTGCTGCCTTTGCACAGTAGTCTTTTCTACTTCAGCTTGAGAAAAATATCACCTTCTGTCTATGTAAAAGTAGCAAAAAGTAAGTACTTGAACAGGAGGCTTCAGGAAATAGTGTTAATTAAAGCAGTATGTTAAAAAAATTAGTGACACAGTATCAACACCTACTAAAAGAGAAAACAAGAGTTTCTGAACACAAGTTTCCCTTTTTTTTCTGGAGCTCATTTACAGTCTGTTTATCAGCTGCAACCTCACATGCAGCTCACAAGGACTGAGAGCTGCAGCTGTGTATTCAGCATACTTGAAAATATGGCTGCAAGCACCTTCCTGGTGCTCTGTTTATCTACTCTGAAATCTGGGTCTGCTGCCACAGTTCTTTTTATTTCTTTGAAGAAGTGCATTTTAAAGACAGATCTCTAGATATTCATTAAATATGTATTGCTTGGATGAGCTTAATAATTGAGCTTAAGAGAAATTTTGACATTAAATTCTTGGAAAGGCCTCTCAAAATCCTAACCAGTGCATGCTTAACTGCTTTTTTCCTTTTTGAGGGTCTTATTTTAGGCTGAAATATGTTGGAGTATTTTTAACTATGTGAAATGTGAACTTTTGTGAATTATGTTATTCACAAATATTACTTAGTTTAAAAAATGGTTTGGGGCAAAACAACAACTATTATTATATTTTTGTTATATTGCTTGATTATTTATTTTTTGTCAAGACCAAAAATAACCAGCTAAACTTTTCATATGCAGAAAATATTTTCTAGTATTTACCTCCTCTAGGGGTATTATATCTCTGTAATAGTGCCACTGCAATATAATGAGCTTGAACATCAACACAAGGAGATTTACTTTAAGAAGCTGAAAGTAACAGTAACAATCACCATAAATGCATCATTCATTCAGTATGGACATGTGGAATATCTTAGCTTTGTACCCCATTAAGTATACCTATTAATATTGTATTTCAATGTTTAGCAAAAATAAAAGTTGTACTCCTGTAAGTTACCAGGAGCCAGATTAAAAAAAGAAATTTCACCAAGACTGCAACACAAATCCCATATCAAGAAAGGATCAACACTTTCCTGAACCTACTGCAGGGAAAACAAAAATCAAAATTGGTTTAAATTTACTGAAAATTTTCAGTCTGCCTGAAAGATATTTCATCAAAAAAATTCTTAGTCTACTTTACTGCTGCATAGACATCTACAGAAATAATGATAGTGAGTAAAGAGTTTTACGGTTTTAATTCTTGTTGAAATAAGTATCTGATTAGATGAGAAGGATTACCATAAGTCTTAGACTTTAAACTACAATTTGAGTTTGTAAACACAGCTGTCTGATATGTCTGCCATAAGTAAAAATGAAAATAACAATGCTCAGATATTACAATAATTTTTTAAAGCATTAAAAATAGGAAACTCCACATGGTCCCAGAAAGACTGTAAATGCAGGACAACTTTGCTGTAAAGCAGTGACTATCACTACTCAGGAATCAGAAGGAAGAAGTGAGCTATAAAGGCCAGAAATAAAGAAGACTAAAACATAGTTTTCATTAGCAAAAAATAAATGCCAAACTTTTGGTGTACAAAATACCTTTCAAGACAGTAAAAATATCTATTGCTTAATGCACTTATTTCCCACTAAGAGGGAAACTGTCTCATTTGAATCAGACAGCTCTTTTACAAAGTGCCTCCCCTGTAACAGAATCACTGGTAACCACATAATCCTTCATCAAGGCATTTTGCCCTTTCTGTTTCTCAGAGAAGCTGAGCATGTATGAGAAAATAAAACCTAAAAAAAAGGAGAAAGCAATCTAAGGAATTTCACATTTTATATTAGTGAAGGGCAGCACCCTTGATAATTACTGTCAGAAGTGTTCTGCCTGAAGGACTTCCTTAAATTAAAAAAAAAAAAATTGCAGAACACTACAACAAGCAAGAATAATAAGTGAACTGTCAAATTCATATTTTAAACACCTTTATTTCCTATTACTCTCTTCCTTTTTTTACCCAGTTTTAATTTTTTTACCGCTTCATTTGGAATATCTAACCAATTTGTAGATTTTTGTGGAAAATTTGTAGAGTCCTATTAGAACAGCAATAGGCAAAGCATTTCAAGATGTGTCAGTATTTTTTCCTGATTTCCTTACTGTTTTCAGTGCAGTATCCACTGACCACTTCAACTCCCTATCATTTTCTTCCCCTCCTTTGCACCAAAACACTCAAGCACCTTCAGACACTGCGTAGGAATTCAGGTAGCAGATTTTAAAGTAGGAAATGTGGAATGCAACAGAAGTCAGCCTGGAGCAAAAGAAACATGGGAAGCTTCACAGCATCATGGGAGAGTTTTAAATAGCAGATGGGAATAATCAGGAAGTGTAGCATTGTATATGATCCTTAAAAAAGGATCCAAGAATTTGGGGCTGGAAAGTCTCTTGTGTATGGTAAGACAAACTTAAGCAAAGCAGGTGAGAATTTCAGATTTCTACCTCCTTGCTTACAACCCTCTGTAAACAGAGCCACACTGACCCACACTACGTAGCCCAACATCCCTTCTCACCAGGAGATATGAAGACCCTAGGAAGAGCTGGCATTTGTTTGCTTCCCCTGAGGATCTTTCAATTCTCTATCTGCAGTAAAGTTCAACAGTGTTCTGAGCTGGAGATAGTGTAACATGTTCTCTTCAAATGTTTAATTCCACTTTGCTGTTAGGGAAAGACATCACCACACCCACTGTCCATCATGCCTGAAACTTAGGAGCTTAGAGTTTGGTTTTCACAGTTCCATGTGATCCAGTTGCTTCCAGCTCAAGACAAACTGACTTTCTCATAGCAATAAACCTTTCAGATCTTAGCAAACCCCCGTGGGCTTCAATGTTATGACTAAAGCCTTCAGACAAACTCTCAGTTTTGAAAAACAAGCAAAATGGCTGGGTTTCTGAGTCTTGTAATAAATTGAAGAGGAGGTACTGGTTCTTTGGATGTCTAGGGAGAAGCTAGGTTATCTCTACCATATTAAGCACTTCTGCTTCTTGTGTGCTGGTCCACTCACATGCATTCACTGCCTACTGCATAAACGTAAGAGGCTTTGATCTCTTGATCTGCCTCAAGATGCTAGACCTGTCTCTCCACAGAATAGCTCTTCAGACATTTTTCCATTCTTTGCTGCTTTGCAAACATGGATGTACCTTCTCTCTTAAAAAACAAAACAAAACAAAACACCCCCCAAAAAACAAACCAACCCCCCCACCCCGAAACCAAAAAAACCACCAACAAACCCACTCCCTACTCTAAAGCTCATTTACTGGATTTTTTAATAAGTCCTTACAGCTTTCCTGTGCCTAACCTAACTGCATATGTTCCATTAATATTCTAGGTTTCCCTTTCCCCCCCTTTTTTTTTTTTAATAATAAATTCATTTAATTTGACATTATTATTTCACTCATTCACTTAATCATTATTATGGCTTCAATACCTTTCACTACAGTTTTGTGGGGTTCAGGCTGGGGGTGGGCATAGAACAACGTGTTGGCATGTATTTGAATAGCTAATACCAAGATCTGGGAATGGAGATTTTAAGCAGCAACTTAGTAAAAAAAAAAAAAAAATGCAACAAAGTAAGAGCAGGAAAGTGGGAAGGATAGTGCTGATACAAAACATCTAAAAAAGAAATAGGACAAAAACTAAAGAAACCAGGGAGGAAATTCAGGGTACTCTAGAAAAAAATAAGACATGACACCAAAGCTCCTACTCCCATATATTGTTAATTCTCCTATGAAAATATTAATAGAGAAACAAACTGTGGGGGTTTTTTTCAGCATAAAAATCAATGAGATTTAGTATTGCTTCCTTTAAGATGACAGGATGAATAACAGCAGCTCTAATGGTACAACTGCAGCTTACAGATCTCCATTTTCTTACTTACCCACAGGTACGTGAATGGAAAGGATTACAAAGTACATCCTAATTTTACAATGAGGACATTTATCCATGAAATAACTCCTCCTCCTCTTTAATGATATGAACAGGGAATCTGGCCACATCATGACTTTTTAATCTCTGCTTGTTCTTTGGAGTAAGTATCTTGAACATATTTACTAGCTCAAAGTATTGTTTTACATCAGGAAAAAGACAGGTGAATAGTCTAAGTGTATCTATCCAAATAACAGAGAGAAAAGACCATTGTTCAAATTCCTGCCTAGGAAATTCTCAGCTCCTCTGCATTAATATAGACTTTTTCTACTAAACTTGTAGTATTTATTTCATCTGTCATTTACATTGCAAATAGAATGTAAAAGTGAAATGTTCTTATTATCTTGATAATAGTGATACATGTGCAATGGATACAGATACATCACATTCATGTCATGCCCCAGCTTCTCCTGAAACTATGCATCACTTTGTTTGGAGACTACCATGTTTCTTAACATTCTTAAAATTTATCTGTAGAGTGCAGCAGACATTCTACTGGCACAAAAATCTAACACCTACCTAATGGAAATCCATGCTTGGCTATGAAAACAAAATTTATTTCCAGCAATTCTATTAAAAGGAGGAACAAATTATTTCATAGGTTGATTGCAAAATAGGGTACATCTGTCATTCAGCTGAATGTATGCTAAAGGATGTACCCACCCAGACCCTGACAGAGTCTCTTGATTCACAAGAGAAACTCTGTAGAGCAAAATTCAGAGTCTAACAGGCTTCTGTGGTGACTGTAGAAGGGATCCATCTCTGCATTGTTCATTTCCCTCCTTCTGCTGAGAAGGTGTACATCTCATATAACATCATTAAATTGGTAAAGTACCATTAAATCAGGACCTTAATATATGCATAAATATGTTCAGTGGACAGGGACACTGAACACACTAGACCTATACTCTTTTTGGGAGTTGAGAAAGAAACATGATTAAGCTGGAGAAATCAGGCTTTACTAACATGCCCCACCTAAAGACTGGGATGAAATTAGTTCTATTATATAAGAGCTCCTGTATGTTGTTTACTATATTTTCTCAATTTTCTCCCAGATACATAATAGTGCCCTCGTGCTCCAGCCATAGAATAAAAGTAATTTTATAATTACCAGCAAAATAACACAAAAAGATTAATTTAATTTATGTGATGTAAAGAGAATGCTTTGAGTTTTTCTTTTCCATTTTTAACTTCACAGCATTTTTATCACTTACTCTATCAATACTTCAATGTCCAATAAAAGTAAAGAACAAAATGCCATGAGAGAGACCTAGACTACTGAAAAAGCATACATATTACTTCTTTTAACAGTAATTTTTAAACCACTAATATCCTGCTCAGCATGAACTTATTCATCTCATTCCCACAATAAAAGCAAGCCTCAAATATGTTAATAAAAGAAAAAGGAGAAAAAAAATTAGCATGCAAGTCACAGTTATGAAGAATCTCAAATTAATTTGAGAAACTTTCCTATTCACTTAGCTCCAGTAACACATATAATAACAAATGCCTATTTTTTTCACACATAAGCCACATGTTAATAAAAATTGTCTGTTTCTTTAACAAATTGTTTTATATCAGTTCATGCTGGTAAGAAGTGTATTAATAGGAAAGACTTGAAATTCTGTAACTCATAGAGCATCATGAATCCTAAAATATTCTACACTGTTTCTGCTTTCCTGATTCCCACCAAATGATCAATCCTGGTATCATATTTTACTTGAAATAATCTTGACAATAATTTGCTACTAGAAACACTCAAAATCCTAGGTCACTAAATTTTTTCAAATGGGAAACAATAAGTATGTATTAAACATACATCCTACACAGAAATAGCATTCACTCAGCATTTCAGTCCCCAGTACTTTGCGTCAGTAAGTTATATTCAAACTGTGTCAGTTTGTTATGGTTGATTCATCTTTGTATTCTGAAAATAAAATCTTAGTGGCATCTGAAATGTAATTAAAACATTTCAGCATCTAAGGGAAATATAAAATAGCTGACTAGAATGTAGATGCTTTAATTAACCCATGTTATTGCAACGAGTTTGATGTATATATAGAGTTCAGCTTTTCAGGAAACTTAGGCAAATCCTCAATAGCTAAAGTAACCAGAAAGACAGCACATTATCCATGAGAGGACAAATTTCAAAATGGGGACAGGGGGAATATGTTTGGTTTGGCTTCATTTTTTTTTTTGTGGGGGGGAGTTTGTTTGGTTTGGTTTGGTTGGTTGGTTTTTTTTTTTTTTGTTTTGGTGGTTTTTTTTTGGTGTTTTTTTTTTTTTTTTTTTTTTTTTTTTTGATTTTTGGTTTCGTTTTTGTTTTTTGTTGGTTGTTTGGGTTTTTTGGGGTTTTGGGTTTTTGTGGGTGTTTCAGGTTGTTTGGGGAGTGGGGGTATTTTGTTGGGGTTTTTTTGTTAGTTTGTTTGTTTGGGGTTTTTTTGGTGGTTTTTTGTTTGGTGGTGTGGTTTTTTGTGGTTTTTTTTTTTTTTTGGTTTGGTTTTTTTTTTGGTTTGGTTTTTTTTGGTTTTTTTTGGTTTGGTTTGTTTTTTTGATTGGAGGGGATTTTTTAAAATATAAATAGTTTCCTGTATATTCAGAGTGAAAAGTTACAGTAAGCATTTTTTAAAAAAATAAGAAGTGAAAGCCATGAGTCAAAGCAGATAATGAGCTCATTAAACTAGCCACATCCCTTAAGTATGAAACTTGAGGAAAAGCTTATGTTTGTTTTTCAAAAAAATTCCTTTCCTGTAGCTTGTAATTGTTAATGGGATGACTCTGTCATCCTTGTGCATAAATAAATAATGCAAATATATTACTTTAGCCTCTGAAAAGGGCCAGAAAAATTAAATTATCTCAGCAAATGCTGTAGCATATTTAAGAAATAGTTACATGCAACCTGGGCACATTCACTATAATTTTAGATTTCCCATGAGTTACCTATTGTAACTTTATTCAGCCTTGACATCTTCTAATGTTCAGAAAACAGAAATTTAAATAAATTCAGAACCTTCCTGAAAATAAAATCAGAGTTACAAGTGTCATTAATTGAACATCAAAACATACAGTTAGACCTTTCAGAAGTTGGCCCATCTCCCAAAATTTGACACCTGCAAATTTGAACAATTTTGGATCTACACTACAGCAAAAATTTGTTCATAAATATTTACAAACAATGTGACAGCCATGCAAAATATATTAATTATTAAAATAAATGCCCTGTGTAGTCCTAATGCTAGAGATATTAACAAAAATGTGGTTCCTGAGCAGTTTAAATATTTTGCTTTACATTAGTATCCATTCAAACTGAAATTTTTACACTAATCATATTGTTTCTTTTAAACAAATGGTGCTGACTTCCCTAAAGATTATCCTTTTCTTTAGTTTAGCATTTCCCTCCGTCTCATGTTTTAAAAATGCATTCAAGCTGGCTTTTAAAAAACCTGAGTATTTTTACTGTCTTGTAAAATCACATTTTCTATCCATGAAAGCGAGATGTCTGTTGAATAACAAAATAATAATACCTCTGTAGAGGTAATTGTTCCACCTAAAAGCATGTTGCTCTACAAACTGTTCCACCACTCCTCTGCCCTGTGGATTGATGCAAGGACTGATACAGCTTGGACACCTGACTGCACTTTATTGTCTCAGCATTGATTGTGAATGTGGTACTCATAGCAGAGGTGGTGCTTAGGTTATCTCTGTGCATGGCAGGGTCTGTCCCAACAGCACCCTGTGTGCGGTGGCTTCCCCCAAAACAACTCTCCTGCTCATGAAACAATGCCCATAATAACATGAGAAGTAATTGAGTCCTGCCAATGCATAAATATCTCAACTAATGGGGCTGAATCACATCTAGAGAGGGGAAAATTGGGCCATGACAGTAATTTTATGTGCAATTACTGAAACCAACCAGAATTGCACCAGTACCTTGCTGTTCAGATAGACTCATGCTGCATTTATAAATGTCAGAAAAGGATAGTCAGTTCAATTTCCTGTGTGTATATGAACAGCAGCTCTTGAATGAATCACTGCTTCCTGGAAATGCATGTAGGACACAAAACTTTAAAACTGTCAGCAGAGTAGCTTCTGGAAACTTTTATATTTTGCAATGGGCAGTGGTCTGATTATTCCAAAGATGTGTTTTTATTAGCTGTAAACTTGCCATCTTTCAACCACAACTCATGGCATATTTGCCTGTTAGAACATAACATCTTACCAAGCCTTTCCTGACACTTGTCAAATCACCCCCTAACTTTCCTCTTTGAGGAGCTGCTGGGTTGAGCTTTGTGCATGACACAGTGTATTCACGGTCTTTAATGTCACTCCATATTCTAGCATGGGGGAAAAAATCCTCTGTAAGAAAAAATAGCCATTTTTGATAAGGTATTTTAGTTCTCAGTTGGGTTGGTACAGTGTTCATGTATATCACTCTTACAACATCAGATTTTGCTCCTCTATTTTTAACTGCATCATAAGTGCATACAACCTGCACTGCAGTCAAATTATGGAAGCAGAAAGCTAAGTCTCAATTGAAACAGACACTTCCCAAACCTCACGAGAGCAGCTACTCAAAACAGTCTGTATGAAGTAATTTTTGTCACCAGTTTTGAAAGCATTTACCCGCAAATCCTGACAGCTGCCAATACTGAAGCTAAGTTTCAACACAAAGCCTTGACGCATCACACAAACACTGCCTTTTCAGTACTGCAAAAATATGCATTTATGTGGGGAAAAAAATCTAAATAATCAGGAATACATCAAATATATGAAATTCCTAAAAAGAAAGCAGGCAATACTTGCAAAAGAACCACATAGAAAACCCAAGCAGCCCTAGACACCTGTAAGATTCACTGGAAAAATGTAACGTGCGCTAAAGTCAAGCCTTACATATAAAAAGAAAAGATTTTTGGGACGCAGATTATGGTCTTCTGACTCTAAGCACAATCATGCAAAGCCCTTCAACAAGTGCCAGTTATCATAAAGTAACAACACTGTCTCAGTGTGTCACTGCTTGACACACAGTCCTGTTCCTGAAAGTATAAAAGCAGTCAGACAATGTATGCACCTAAGAAAGCCTTTTAATTTCAGAAAGGAAATGGCCTTCTGCAAATAGGCACTCTTGGTGGCCAGCAAGTTTAAGTCTCCTACAGCGTTACTTATGCAGATTTTGTAAAAAAAGAGGTGTGTTCAGTGAATTTAAAATGGACTAAGACATCGAACAGAGAAAACTTACTAATGTAGCAGATAACAACCTAGCAAGATACTCATCTGAGGATAGTGTTTCCATGTCCTTCTCTGTAAGAAGACATTCTGATATATAGAATAGAGCCTACTTGAATAAATAAACTGCAATAAGTTTTTGAGTGAGCTTGGTTTTGTTCTTTTACTATCATGTTATCACTTACTGCTGAAGTCATATGAAACAGGAAAATTAATGCAAATGATACATTTTCTTTTCTGCATATTTTAAAGGGATTTTTAATTCCCTAGTTTCTCAATTATTAGGCAGCAGATAAAGATCATTGGTTTCCTCCTCTGAAAGGCACCAGAAAACAATAAGTAATAATTCTCATACAAATTACATTGCAGCAATTTTTGGATCTCTGTAAATCACAAATTGTGTCAAAAATATGATAGATCTGGATTTGTGTGTCCTATTTGTTTAATAAAAGCATTTTTTATTCTGTTTTAATAGGGCAGCACTTTTCAGTCACAACACCCACGAGGGACTCTCGCACAACCAACACGAAGAAACATTTCGAGGTTGTAACAGTAAACATGTTTGAACATGCTAAAATAAAATTTGATGAAGTACATTCAGGGCCTCTTGCTATGAATTAGTTCATGAAAACATGGCAGAATAGTAAAGGCTGCCTGAAAGCTCCTTAGCTCTGCTGCTTTCCAGAATATAATTCAGTATGGCAACACACTGGGTTTATGCAGACACTGAAGTGCTGCAGTCCCGTGTGGAGCACATCAAACAGCATGATAATAAATCAAAACAGTGACTAAACATAAAGCAGTTGCTAGAATAAAGCTATTTTTTTGACCTTTAAGTACCATGCCTTACACAATAGGTTGATCCAGATTTCTTTTCTATGTCCCTTTTTCTCAGGGAGCTCTCAACTGTTTCCTCTTAATGTTCATTTTTATTTATAAACTTCCTATGATTCATACTTTTGCATTGTGAGATTGCATTAAAAATACTTACTCACTTTTTAACCCTGCACAGTAGATGGGAATTCAGTATACATAAAAGTTTCCCAAAGACATTAGAATATGGTTTAAATCCTTGAGCTTCCTTTAAAATCTTACAAAGTAGGAGACTTCAGAAGGCCTAAGACCACTTTATAAAAATCCCAGATTTTAAATATAGCTCCTCTACCCCCAAATACTACTTTTTTTTCTCTTTATGGCAGAATAGTAGAGCAGCTGCAGAACAACTGCAAGAAAAAAAAAGCTGCAGAAAAGCATGGAATAGACATGGAATAGACTTTCGCAGAGAAATTATAAGATTCAATACACTGACTGTTATCTCTGTCTCAACAGAAATGTTATTTTTCTATTGTATTAAAAAGTTTATTAGCTAGCAAAAATAAAGCAAAACATAAAATTCTGGTCTCCTCTGAATTTATTTGGAAACTCAGCATTTCTTCTTGAAATTTTCATTCAATTTCTGGAAAAAGAAATCTACCATCTAAAAATGGCAGTAAAAAAAATACATACATTTTTATTTGGTACAAAGTTTTAGAAATATGGGGAGGAGGAGATTAAATAGCAGACTTCATTCACCTGTGCTGAAAAGTCAGCAGCAGTAGAAAAAGAGTTTGTTACAGAGAGCTCACATCACTCCCAGGACACCTCGGTAATGTCAAAGAAACAGACAGGAAGGCATTGGCCTTCAGTCCAAAAGCTGCTTGTTTTATACAGCACCTGCCACAATGGGAATGGTGTCCTCGAGTGCTGCAGCAATCAAGCCAGGAGAAGCAGGAGAGGGAGAACTGAAAGTTCCAGCAGTGTAATTCCTGGAGATGGCCCAGTGCAACACCACCTTTGCCTGTTACTGCACAGAGGGTTGCCATGGCTGGGGCTGGATTGGCAGGTAGTGGGCATGGAAAGCTGAACACAGAATTTAGAGTTGTCCTTACTACTAAGAAAATTGTCAGGTTATGGAGCACATATTCCACAATGGAGAAAGAAACCAGCTTAAAATAAAGTAAATCACTTTAGATTTAATCAGAGACTGGATTAGCCAAATCTTGCTCAATTGTTTGAAAATTGGAAGTGGTGCAGATACTGGACTACCATCCATGTATTAATGGATTAAGTTACTCCGATCTTATTACTAAAATGATCAGTGACTGAGTTGCTGATTCAGTCTGCTTGTTTAACTTTTCATTAATTAATGCATTCAATTTATTGAAACTTTTTGCTTGAAAGCATTCCACTGAGGCTTCATAATATTCCTCTGATTTCCTCAGGTATTCTCAATTATGTTGCTGCTCAGACATGAAGAGATGCGCTTGACAGGTTCATACCACTCCCATTAAGCACATTGATGTGTTCTTGTTAATAATTAAGGGTAACTGAATTCCTCTGCTTCTAGGTGTAACACACAGATCATAGCAGAATAGACCATACTTTAAGTCTAAAGGAAAGGAAATCACAGCCATGATTACTCTATGAAAAAAAAATAAAAATCTGTTTTCCAGAAACAGGGTATGCTTGTGGGTTAAAGTTTTATTTAGTGGCTGAAAGAAGTTCCTCTGTTCTGTTTTTTAAAGGCAGGTTATTATTCACTAGTCTTACACTAGACTTACAGATTACATTAACCTTACCCACAAAGCCGTAGAAGGTTTTTTTACTAATTATTTTTGTATTCTAAACCCCTGGCTAGCTAAATATACTTTACATGCAAGTCAACCTGGAGACATTTGACACAAAATGTGGGCTAGAAAACATCAAGTGTTTTGGCTTTGTTCAAGTGTAACGAAGACAGCAGACTAAAGGCCTATGCCAATTTACAGCAGCCTGTAAATTTTATTTCTGCTTCAATAATAACTTTTTTTGTGTGTAAGGAGAAGTCCCTGAAAGCAAACTGCATATGACACTTTTAACACACTTACTTACTTAGAATATCTACCTTGAGTAGCTATCAACATGAACTTTTTAAGAAGATTAATTTCACACTGGAAATGAAATTGCTTACCATCTTAGAGATATTTAAAAACACACTTAAACCAATACATATGTGAAGGCAAGTGTTACGTTGAATTTCTGTCTTTGGAGGAAGGGGTTTTTACATTTCCCTGCAGGTAAATGAACAAAATACTGATGTATAACTAATAGATTCTGTGAATTTGAATTTTAAAAAGCCAGGCTGAATTTAGCACTGCAGCCCATGGGGCTTGTTAAAATCTGTGTGAAGACCTAAGCAGCATCTTCCCCTATCTCAATGGGCTTTAAAGTTGCTCTGATGTAATATTAAACAACGAATAAAATGATTCTTTAACACGAGAGTATTACAAAAATAACTCCATCAGCAGAGCTGAGCTTTCAGATGAAAGCAGTGCACACCCCTCCCGTGCACCTTTGCTAAGAGTCAGAGCTTGTCAATGTAAATGGCTTGCACTCACAGGTATGCAAGAGGAGCCTCAGTGTCCTCCTGCCTCCAATTTTAGGGAAGCAGAGGTTCTTGCAAAGCTGCTGCTGTAGAGCAATATATCCAAGAAAGATCCTGTGTGCAATGCTGCAAAACTACACTCAGTTATGCACAGGGTTAACCTACAGTCAAGCATACTAAGTGAGCAATACAGGTTAACAGGGAAGCCAAGGCAAGGGAGGAGAATTCCTTGCTGCCTCTCAAGGGAGGAAGGAGCAAGCATAAGCTCTCCCTCCAACATTAGCACAGATGGGCCTCACTTGTGTATCTGAAGGACATCAATCATCTCTCAACTGCAGGTGACTGTCTTTAGGCACCATTAGCTCACCTGCCCACGCAGCTAGAGCTGGGGTCAGGAGATCTCATCACTGGCCAGACAGTGCTGCAGCAGGGAGGTTTTGGGGTCTTACTCCTCTGGTCTGCTTGTTAGAACCATGTGAGTTTGCAGGAAATCAGGGAAGTGAAGACAGTGAGAAGTGAAGGAAATAATTGTGAAGGAACACAACCTTGAAAAACATTAGACCTTTGAACAAAACCAAACCTAAATGCTTTTTCAAATATTTGTGTTGCTGAAAGGCTACATTTGCAAAAGAGCCTTTGCCTTCTTATCTGTCCTAGTACCAAAAGAGGTTTTATTAGGCTACTCTTCAAGGTAGATGGCAAATAAGCAAGTATGCAGAGGATCTCCACACCACAGTAAGTACAGTACATGGCATGCTCTTTTCATAAATGTGAAATTTCTCTGCTAGTCCCAGAGAATTCTTCACAATGTCCCTGATCCTCACAGAAACTGCAATATAAGGAACAGAAGAAACCTCCCCTCAAGTGAGATGACATTATAGCTACCAAAGTGTACATCTTCCCTGCTCTTTTCTGAACATTATCTTTCCCAACCTCATTAAAAATCTCAAATTCAAACACTCTTATTTGTTGTTGTTGTTGTCTGCAAACAGAACACAGAGTTTTAGAGATACCGTGTCATTAAGTGAAATATTAAAATAATCTGCTTTGTGTGAATCTGCTCTTTAAAATCCTTGCACTTGAAATCATTGTTAAGATGCCATCCAGTGGCTGAAGGCAGCACATAATTAGTATAAAACCGGCCGGAGTGTTCAACTACAAGGACATCTAGTGGTAAGATATCAAACCAGTTGGACAAGTTACTGAAAATGCAAGTAAAAAAGGATGTTTCAACAATACATACTTTTAAATTTAACTGAAGTAGAGGTTATTCCATCGTATGACTCTGTTAATTCTGTTATATCTTATTTCTCTTTCATAAAAAAAGCATGTCATCTAGAATTATTAATAATTCTATTACTTGCAAAATAAAGCAAAAATTATTAAAAATTATTCTAATACCCATATTAGAGTTAGAATTGCTTGTAAAGCTAAGTGTCATATAAGCCAGTTAAAGGTAACTTTAACCCTTGGTCCCCTGTGGTCTCACCTATTCATCCTTTGTAGAATGCAAGTTATAGGAGGCTTTAGAATCTCTTTTAAAAATACTCTTAAGGATTGGTATATTTTATAAATTACATTCTTAGGATCATAATTATTGCATTTTTATATTGTTTCTTTCATATTATTTCTTCCATTGCATAACTTTTATTTTGGTTTCTAATAAAAGCCTTAAAAAGTAAGAAACTGAGTTGATGCCATGCAAGTACTCCAGATCCTGAGAATATCATACCCAATGAAAGTTCATCATTTGTGCAAGAGGGAAGGAAGGAAACAAAACCCTTTAAAAAAGCTCCATTGTGACACAAGGCTTAGATCTTACTTCAAGGACAAAATATCGATACTGATTATCTTTTATAGCAGCACAAAAGAAACCTGACAGATGCTGATCCTAGAGGAACAAAATGAATAAGGGCTTACATTTTGAAAAACCTATTAGTCAAGTGCCAAAGTGCGCTGAAAAGCATTTTTAAAGATAAATATTAACTGAAGAAGAAAGTGCTAGGTTTTGTCTTTGCTTATAGACATTTTGTACAAATTACATATATGTTGTATTAACCACTATGTCTCTGAACTGAAGATCTGGTTCAGTATCGATCAGAATTACAGTTCAACACATTACACTGAAATCCTGTGCAAATAAAGAAATTGTAATGAGGAAGTCTCTGCTTTCTTGCCAGAGATGTGGCATCACTGTCGGCAGTCCCCAGTGACCCAGTGCTGTAAACACAGACCAATTCCACAGGTGCAGTGATTTTCATTTTGGAATCGGGAGACAGAAGGAACAGCACATAATTTATGAAACAAGTCCTCTAGGAGTCATGTAGTTTCAGCCTTAAGTGTCAAGTTTGTAAAAGCATAGGAGTTAGAACATAATCTCATTCAAAAATAAGGTAAGTGATCTGAAGAAGAACAGATAACCAGTCACTGATATCCACTCTGAAAAATAATGTCCATATACATGCACAGATTTTTTCCCTTTGGATTTAGTCCAGAAAAAACTGCATATTTAATAGATCCAAGAAAAAGACCCAACAAACTATCAAAAACACACACATAAAACCAATGGGGGAAAAGATCAACATAAGAAAAAAGGAGTACCAGGGGTGAGGAGGATGAAAAAAAAACCAGGAAATATAATTTTTAGCACAAACATAGTACATCCTACAGTTTGGCCATCCTAACTACCTGTATGAAACAACAGTTCCATTATAGTAACCCGGGGTTTGTTTAGCTAAGCTTTATCTAGCTTACACACTCACCGTTCTACGCAGCTAATATTTTAATATTTTAGCTGTATTATTCAAATTAATGAATCACCATAGTAGAAAAATGTGGTCCTTTTGTAAGGGGCTCACCTTTAATACAAATGCTTAATTACAGGACTTAAGACTCTGTATCTAACTGGAAGTGCACCCAGCATGATTTCACAGGTAAAGAAACCTTAGTTGTATTAAAGACATTAAAAGCATAAAAGGTTGCCAAAGAAACTTGACACTAGACCCTTTCCATCATCTAAAATCATTTTTGTGGACCAGTCTTTGATTGTGGCAGATGTTCCAATCTGTCAGAGCAACATTTCATTATAAAACATCAAACTATACATAAATAAGACAGTTACCTGAACTTCAGGTGTGTCAACTTTCTTGAAAGTAAAGACAGCAGAGGTAGTTGTTTTTTATAATAAACTATTAATCTCACTTATTTAAAGAAATGTTCAAGCTTAAGTAGCACTCATTTAAAGAAACAAAGAGAAGGCAGAAGAGCAATTTCCTTGTGGAAAGCATTTGACACTGTCCTGAATCTCTGTGCTGGAGAGGCATGAGTTTACAGATGGGCCACCCAGTGCATAAGGACTGGGTTGGATGGTTGGACTTCGAGAGTTGCAGTCAATGGCTCAGCATTCCTCAGGGGATGGAACTGGGCCTGATGCTGTTTAACATCTTTGTCAGCAGCATAGACAGCACACACTCTGTAGTGTGATCTACTCCACAGGGAAGGAGGGAAGGGATGCCATTCAGAGGGACCTGGACAAGCTTGAGAGGCAGGACTGTGCCTGGGCTGAAGGACGAGCAGTGTGGCCAGCAGGGTGAGGGAGATGACTCTGCCTGCCCTTGTGAGACCCTGCTGGAGTGCTGCATCAGTTTGGAGGACCCCAACACAAGAAGGATTTGGACCTTCTCAAGTTAGTCCAGAGTAGGGTAAGAAAGATGCTCACAAGGCTGCAGCACCTCTGCTACCAAGGCAGACTGAGAGACAGAGTTCTTCAGCCTGGAAAAGGCTCTGAGAGACCTTAGAGCACCTGCCAGTACCTAAAGGGGGCTTCAGAGGGACTTTTTAAAGGGCACATAGAGATAGGACAAGGGGGGAATGGCTTTAAACTGAAGCAGGGTAGATTCGTATTAGATACTAGGAAGAAATTCCTTATTGTGAGAGTGCTGGGGCACTGGCACATCCCCAGAGAAGCTGTGTATGCCCCACCCCGGGAGTGTTCAAACCCCCCAGTCTGGGAGTTTGTGCAACCTGGTCTACTTGAAGGTGACCCTGCTCATTGCAACTAGCAAAATATGTCTAAAGTTATTCAGACTGGGTCCATTCTTGAATTTCAGTTCATGAGTCGAAGTACATTAAATGTCATTCCCAGACAGAAAAGTTTAATTTCATCCCTGTAGTTGTGACTTTGGAAATTAAAATACTGAGAAAATTGATATAGTAGGAATAGTTAAACACTACTGATAGTTCTAAATATATTTCAGTATATTAAAGTTTCACAGCTGTATCATTTCCCATAAACAAATATTAAGTGCTTCTTAAAATCTTTCCCTACGAAGTATTGTTATAAATTGATCTACAATTCATTACCACACATAGATTTTTTTTATTTTTTGGCACAAAGTGCAATGCACAGACAATATGAGGGGCTAAATATAATAAAAATCTTGGGAAAATTTAGAAGAGAGTGGGTGCATTATTCTCTGACCAAAGCTTAGAATAGGAAGATATAATCTGGTTGTGAAGCATTTTGTCAAAAACCAAAATTCTATTTGCATGATAACAGAACAAGTTTTTCCTTCTGCCTAACGTAGCACCTACCCAAGTCTCTCATACGGAAATTGATTTAATATTTTACTTCAGCATGAATTCAGAGAAAGCTAACTTAGAATTTTCTTTATGTAGAAACTGAAAACAATTATGCCCCAATTTCACTGGATTTTTTTTTCATCCAGTATGACTGATTTTTGTTCCTGCAAAATATTAGTCACATAAATTATTTACCTTAGGTTTTCTTTGGGAAAAATCCTTGAACGTTGAAAGGAGTTGGTAATTGTGTTGCCGAAATGTCCTAAAAGTAACAACAGAACTAAAAAAACCCTCTAGGACAAAAACTCAAAAAAGTTCCTATGAGTGAGTAACCTGGGAAAACTGCTTAAAACGCAGTCTAAACCCATATATTTCAATGCAAAAATTGGTTACTGAACCCAGACCATGCTGTCTACATACTGTGTAGAGTGAGTCATGATTTTTTCGATGACTTGGGTACTCCTCAGTGTTTTCATTTTCTTTACTCTCAGCACTCCCTTGTCCTATTTATTCAGAAATTTTTTCAAGTTTTCTATATTCAGTTCTCTCATCTCAATAAACTTATTTCCTTAATGATGGCCTCTGCCAATTGTAAAAATCGGAGTCTAAATCAATCTTAATTGATCCGTCTCAATGTTAAGCAGTCTAAAGCATCTTTCAACTTAGCCCAAGAACAACTGAGAGTCACATGTGACACAAGCTTGGAAAACAGATTAATATTAAAACACCAGCTTAGAATTTGGGGGTGTGTTGAAAAGTTGTATTGTACGCAGAGAAATATTATTTATGGAATAGTCATACGATCAAGCCCAGAGTTTCAGAGTTTGCCAACTTCTGTTGGAAACCAATATTCATTTTCCAGTGCTAATTCTTCCAGATAAGCAAAGATTCAACCTCACTGTAAATACTTAGGACAAGAGAAATTAAATATGTTATCTCTACACTTCCACAGAATGAGATACAAAATGGTGATATAATAAAATAGAACAGCAGACAAATAACACACTTTGCTAGCAGCATACAGGCTTTCCCCCAGCCAAAATAAAATGAAAAATCATCACTGTTTTCAGACCATAGCTTGAATTGGGTGGAGAAACAGGAGGAAAAGGGGGAATGGGAGGCAACAACTCACACAATCCCTCCCTAATTTCCACTTCTCCAAAAACCCATTAGTAATTAAACAGAAATTCAGTATGACCAGGCACCAATTTTTTTTTTTTTTTGCTTGCTTGGTTTTACCCTATTTTTTTCACAATAGCTTAGCTACTCGCTCACCAGAAGATTTTCAAAATCTACAGAGGGAATTGCACAACTGAAAATATCTTTGTGGAAGATTGTGAGAAGTGGTAAGAGGAGTAAAAAAAGCATGTTGAAAATTAATGAATTAGTGGGAATAATTGAGGGATGAAAAAGATCAATGCTTAAGGCAGTAGAGTCCATTTTCAAAAGTTTCTGTGATTTTCAGACATGTAGAAATATCTCTAGAAATACAATTACAGGATTTAATAGAGAATGAAAGAAATTAATCTAATTCTAATAAATAAAATTCTTCATTTTTAACAGCATATGGTTTTGTGATTCAATTACTGTTTGGATGGATAGTACTAAAGCCAATAAATGGTGCAGAGTATAAAAGGGAAAGATTCACACGGACACACTTTTTACTCTTCAGGAAAAAGTATTGTTGGTCCTTGCATTTCCACCCCTGGGGAATTCTTAGAAAAATTCCTCTGACTATAAAGAAAGAAATCTGTCTACAAGAGGTTAAGGAAGTTTTCTCTTTTATATGGTGGTTATTCTGTTTTCAATGTTTCTTGTGTAACATAAAAAGAATTATAAGACAGAGGAGAAAAAATCCAAGCACTTATGAGAAGACTGATTCACCAATGCCTTCTTAAAAATCTTGAGTATCGTAGTACTATAATTTCAGAATATGTTCAACACCTTAGACTGTAACAGCAAGCAAATGAGATCTTTGGTATAGCCATTCAGTAACATACACTTCATTCTTAGGCCCCAATTATATTTGCTACTCACAGGTAAGAATTTTAAATATCATTCAGAGTACCTATTAAAAGCTAAGTCCTGATTTCTGCTTCTTAAATGTTTACTAAACATAATGAGAGTCTTCTGGAAAAGAAGGAGAGGAAGAAAAGTTTTGAAGCCTTTTCTTGTTTTCATATTAGAATACACCTTAAAATAAGTTGGCTCACATGGTTTAAACAGACAGCTGGACTAGAGGACCTCTTGAAGTCAATGCCAATATTAATTATCCTATGATCTTATCCTACAATCACACACATTTGTTGCATGATTATCAGTGAAGTCTCTGGGCATCTCCTGTCATATATTTAATGAAATAACTTTTGACAGAAATAATAAAAAAAAAAGAAAGCTTAAAATAATGACTTTGAGATCTTAAAACATCATAATAAGGAGGTTTGGACCTCCTTGGTAGTAAGATGGGTGTGCAACTCATTTTTAGCACTAGGTAAAATTGAAAAATTTCTGCTTCTCTTGGCATAAAGGCATTTATTCAGTGACTAAAAAGTAGTGTCGGCCAGAAATATAGATTATTCTCTTTAGCTAGTCTTCCTAGACAAAAAATATATTTTCCGTAGGCATTTGTGTCACTATTACTATTACTCATATTTTAAATTAGTGAAAACAGTTGCTGCTGTTTCCCTTCTAAGACTTAGCCAAGTAGGTGAGGGAAAAGATTTAACATTCTCAGTAGAAACATATGACATTATATTTTTATGAATGCTACTCTGCATTAAATCTATATATTTTGTGTGATTGACTATACTATGTTTGCCTACTATTAATTGTTCTGTACAGTAAAATAAATTAAATGGACTCTGTTCACAATTTCAGTGACATTATGTAGAGTGCCAAAAGGTAAGCTATCTTGCACTTTCAAGAAGTCAAATATTGTAAATTATTTGATTGAAAAAATTAATTTTTAAATGAAAATTAAATTACTTAAAATTATGTCATAAAAATCTCAAGAATTGCACTTTAAAAATTCCAATTTAATTACTGCTGTACAGTGTGATATATTCAAACGTGGCTTATATCTTTAACATTATTCTTGGAAGTTTTTGTTGTATTATGGTTGTGTCTTTCCTTTAAAAGTTTAAGTTTCATCTTTACTGCAATGCTAAATATATCCTTCACAATATTCAGTTGACCTCATAAATTTTAACTGTGCTGATACCTGGGTTGTCCAGTAGCCTGTTGGTTATTGCTAGTTACATATTTTAAGTAATCATATATGCCTTTAAAATGAAATTAGGTTCACTTTGTATAAGCCAATGAAACTAAAATATGTTGATATGTTGATATTAGATTTTTCTTATTTGTTGAAACAGCTTGTTACAAGTTCTTTTGTAGATTTTTATAACATTTGTGATTAAAAGCTGTTATTAATTTTACATATTTTTTGACCATTTATTCCATTCAGAAACATTTAAAAACAAATTCACTGCTTTATTCCAAATGACTCCTCCTCTCACCCTCTTTACATCCTGATATCAATATAAAAGGAAATAAAAGCAAAATTTGAAAGCTTTTAGCTTTTCATTTAACATTTGATCCTAACAGATGTTCCCAGGGATAGTCTATCAATCTAACACCAGACTGTTTTTTGATACAAGCAGAAATCTCAATTTTAAATGCACTCTTTTTGGAGAAAATCAGAAAAATTACTGGATTTAAAATGAACACAGGCCTACAAATACATATACACTGAGAAACAAAAATAGCAATGTCCTGATGGGGACTTTAGTGCCTTGATGGCATCTTAATATCAGGTTGCAGGGTTGACTCATCCATGGATGGGCACATTTGTGATGGTTCCACCTGCACTGCCGGCTCAACATCTCCATAAACTCACTAACAAGTACTCAGAGCCTCTCGGAAATAGATCCTTCCAACCTTATTGACAGGAACATGGGAAAAGCTCCTTCTCTTTTTTTAAGCAGCCTATATGGACAAACCTTCTCAACAAGTTCTCCCTGAAGGTAGTTGTTGATTTGAGCCCCATGTGGAATTTTACATATTACTAATATATAGTAACTGTGATGAGTATACTGACTTATGATCAGTGGGAATGATGCAGAGAAAACAGAAAAGATCAGGGTTAGTTACCATAGAGAGGAATGAGAATAGGGAACCAGCAACTTCAGTGTATGAATGAGAGGGGTTTTACCTTGTCTTTCTTAGCCACAGCTCTGAAAATGTTTTAGAATAGGCTGAACCTATCATTGTCTTAAGCTTTCCTTTTGCATCCTTGCAACACCACTATGCATGGGGAGAATATCCAAATGGGATAAGGAAGGGAGACAGCAGCAAGAGAGTCCATCAGGAGAACCATGACATTCACTGTCTGCTGAAGCAACACCACTGCAAACACACCAGGAAGGAATCTCAGCCATAAGACTTAAGTGACTGACAAGCAATTCGCTGCAAGATTATTCACCTCTAAGGGATCTTCTCACTATTTAGGGATTGACTCTGCAGCTGAGTCCGGTCACACCTCAAGAAAATGAAAATGACAGTCACCAATGCCAGAGCATTCAAGAAAGTGTGACTATGTCAAGACGTTTTCTGAAATACTATTCCCAAACCAACCAGACACACACAAGCTACTGCACTCATTTCTGTTAGAAAAGAATTTTCAACATCAGCATATCAAAATTAATGTTTCCAAAGACATTTCACTCAAGAAATCAGCACAAAACACAGGTGAGAAGATTTCTGAATATTTATCTTCTGTATGCAATACAAATAGAAAAAAAAAAAGAAAAAAACCAAAGCAAATGTTAAAAAAATCCAGCTTGCATGTCATTAAACCAGCCACAGTACTGATTTTAAAAATTATATCTGCTTGTAAAAGTTAGCGTTAACTAAAAACTATATACCTAAGATCTACTTTAAATATGTGCTGAAGAAAATGAAAAATTGTAACTAATTGTGTCTGTTAGCAAAAGCAGTTTCTACAGATACCATTCTCTTTGTTAAGTCTTAAGATAAACAACATAGACATCTAATTTCAGGAAACAGGTTGCATGCTGTTACATGAGGAAGTTACAGAAAAACTTTATCTGCCATTGTGTTTGTTAAGGACAAAGCACTGCTATTTTTAGCACTGCAGGTTTTCAAGGACAGGTAACTAGGCTGTTGTAGTGTAAAAGCAATACTGAAATAGTGTGATAAATTAAAAGTTTTATCTTAAATTTTAAACCATTTCTGTGGAAGAAAAATAAAAGTTCTGGAGGAGCCTTTTTAGGCCTATACCAGGAGTTAGCTACTATATCACATCTGCTGAGTACAGGAGTGAAAGCATCATTTACACAGCTTCACAAAGGAGGTCTCCTGCTGACAAACAGATCCTCTCTCAAGAGTACATGAATTTAACACTGAATATAACTTCCTGCAAGCTTATGCTATGAGAGAAAATAAAAATACTGGGCTCATGCACATTGTAAGACTAAAAGTTCAATTTATTGACTAGTTGTGGGCTCACTAACCTAGCAATGAAGAGACAAGTATGTACCAAACACCTCCTCCAGAAAGTGATCCTGGTTTTCTTTCCTTTTTTCCCACCTTTTTATTTATACATTTTTTTTAAATGTCTCAACCTTTCTCTTATGGCCTAGATCTAGCAAGGTGGTCAGAAACCTGAAAATCAAATCTCTTTGTCTTGTCTCTCAGTGAATCATCCTGCCTGAGTTTCTACCAGAAAAGCTCAGGCACAGACAGGTGTGTGGCAGAACACCAATGAATAAACTAACACACTGTGAGTGGTTTGGGCTTGAAATTAATTTGCAAGTATACACAGTTTTCAAAAGACTTAACAGGCAGATGGTAAGTATTCTTCAAGAAAAATTCTTTTTACTAATACCTGCACTTAGAATGTAACCAGACAGCAATGTGAGGATCACAAATGTACTTTAAAATACTAAGAAGGAATTATGTGCCTGGGTGGCAGCATCCCAAAACCAACTAGAGTTCATGTTTTTCACTTGTGTCTGTATCCAGATAGATAGATGGATCTCACAGGGTAGCTTTGCATTTGGGTAGCATCCCTGATATAAAATGTTTTTAGTTTGATGTTTCAAAAAGGTGTAATGGTCTAAGCATTATTACCTTTATAAAGAATGAAAATGTCTCTATTACCATATAGACACTGATACACATTTTTTCAGAACCAATTTTCCAAGAATAGCTGTACAGACAAGTAGTACACACATCACCATAGCTTATAAATATACTCATTTTATTTCAATAATTTTTCATGGAAAAATGTGAAGAAATATATTCTTTCAGTACATAATGCAATGCCAAAGCAAGGCAGAATTCATTCTTTGCAAGAGAAAATGCAAAAAAGAAGATTTTTCCTGACAAGTTGAGACTCCTAAATTGTAATTTATTTTTTCTTTTCAAATCTCAACTGACAAAGAGAAACACAAATTAGTTTGCCAGCTAGCAAGCTAGGTGCATGAATGCTTGCATGCAACATTTAAATGTCTAATGCCAAAGCACTTCTTAGCTATTTTAGTCATAGTTGCATACAGCTTCATATGCAAACTTGTGCCAACATCTGAAACACATACCCATTTCTGTAGTTACAAAGAAAATTATTTTCTTTAAATGAGATTACTTACTTTTCAAAACTTAATATATCTGCAGAATTTCCGAAGCATTAAGTTTGAGAAGACATAGAAAGAAACAAAACCAAATCCAACAACAATCAAAAAATCCCCCAACAAAACAAAACAGACAAAAACAAAATAAACATAAAAAAACAAACTAAAGAAAATAAAAAAAAAAGAAAAGAGAAAATCAGAAAAATACTTTCATGTCTATTTTTTGAAAATGTTTTCCTTTATCTATACATAAGGGTAAACTGATATAAAGTCTAAAGATATCATCTAAGATGAAAGTGAAAAATCCTTTATTGAATATTTCATACTTTGGATTTTCTTACTTGAGTGTAAAATAAAATAAAATTGTTGTCTTCTGCACAGCTCTAGTTTATTGTGGAGTCAAATCAGAAGTGATCTGGTAATTATGAAAATTTCCATTGGTTTTACACTTCTGGGTTAAGAAGACCTAACAAGTAACATCAGACAATCTACCAAAGCTTCAGCAAGAGAAGAAAATAGATTTGTTTAGCGACTCGCTTGTTGGCTTCTTCATGTTTGAAATATTTTTTCTTTTGTTTGTTTGGGGGTTTTTAGCCATCAGCTTTGACCCTATGACTACTCTCTTTGCTCCCATTTGCTATATGCTTACCTCCATTTTCATGGTCATTCATCACAAATTCCTTCACCACTACCGTGTTCTTTCTATTGTCATCACTCATGATTCCCATCAATGTTTTCTCTTAAAGCATCAAAGAAGCACCACTGTACCCAGCCAGTGATGCTCTCAAAGGATTCTGAAACTTTGCGCACATTTTTCTGTACACCTACTTGGTGAGTTTGCTCTACATATAGAGAATAAATTCTGGAGTGAAGAGTCACACCTGCCTATAAAAATCAGTAACAAAATAACAAAAAGGAAAATGGATGAGCAAAAAAAAAAAAGGGTTAGTTCTGAACTTACACAAATTCATAAATACAAACACTTAAATATAAGTGTTTAAGGAATCTTCAAGTTCAGTGGTAAAACCTCTGTTTTAGCAAGGTGAACAATTGTGATTTTAATTAAATAAAGAACTTCTCAAGTCAATGTACCTGTGCGTATGGTTTGGAGATGTGACATCCCCCTGGTGGCAAGTTCACTCTGGGCCAGCAGGGCCAGGGTAAAAACAGCAGATGGATCTCTACTGGACCGCTGATGGCTGCCACCTCCTCCAGCACAGAGAATACGTGTGGGAAGTCCTACCTGCCAACACAGGTACCATAACACCCACAGGGGACCATCCTGGTATACTAAATAAGTTTTATCCAACCTAAAAAATGTGCAGAATTGAACTATATTTAGCTGAATTAGTCATTTATGAAAGTGAACAAATTGAAACATATTTGGAATTTTGGACTCCAGTCTGAACTCTTATCATCACATCAGATGGAAAATCACATTGTGGGAAACCTTTTTAGTGAAGAATGGAAAACAGTCTGCTTTACCAGTCATTGAAGAAAGCTTTGACAGATTGTATCTAAAGTGTTCCTGGAATATTGTATTTAACCTTCCACTGATGTTATGGGCAAGCTGTCTCTATTTCTACTAAGTTAGTCAGTAAGATGTAAAGTAGCATCAAAAATGATTTATAAACATAAAGCAACTTTCACCTTGCCTGTAAAGATCAGTGTCTTTCTCCAACACAAGCTGTGCCAAAAAACTACCAAACCCAAAAGTGCTTCCATATTTATCTATACATGCAGAAAACTTCAAAACAGAAGTACAATTTTAGAAGCTATTGGCAGGAGACATCTGTTGTACCATCTGCACAAAAATTGAAACTATAAATCCACCTTTCTGAAGCAGAGAAATTCTCTTTCCTTTTAGGCCCTGTAAAACACTTTTATCTTAGTCAGTGATAATTACAGCTCACCATAGAAGAAGATAATTTTAACCCAATTGTTAAAAGCACATTTTAATGACAGGGTGAAGAAGTAGTTGGAGTAGACTATAGTAGCACTGATGTGAGAACACTTTCTGACTATAGATTCTACTAAAGGTAGAATATAATAATACACAATATAATACCTAGAAGCAGAAACAAAATAAGTGGATTGCAGCAATTTCCCTATAGCCTGAAATTTCTTTCTATATTGTCATCTGCAGATTTCCTGTAGAAATCCTTGAAGTATCAGGAAAAACTGAAGTCTTCAGAATAAAAGCAACCAGAAAAGTGAGTAAAATCAAAATAGCAAAAGCTGGAAATAAAATGGATGTTTGTTGTGTTGAAGCAAATCATATATTTTACAGAAAATACCAAAACCAAGAAGAATCTCTAAAATCAATGGCTTTATGGAAGGGTGTATTATCAGTTATGGGCAAGCTAAGTATAGGAAATTCATCCAGTTCATCAATGAAGAAAAGAGCTGTGCACTCAAACTAATATATTGATACACTGTGCCAAAAGGCATATAAACAAAGACTTATAAGAGATTAAGAACAGGTACTAAATATTTTGATTTATCTCTAGCTACGAACAACAATTCATTATAGTTGCAAGACAAAAACTATTGCACTTCTCTAGGTACAGGGAAGTTTTCCAAGGAACAGAGAAAAGAGAATAATAACCTAAGAGAATTCATTAAAGAAGCAACATTGATAAACTCATCATTAAAAGCGAGTAAACATCTTTAAGTTTGTATGGCATTGCTGCAGCTGATGTGCAAGGAAACAGATAAAGCTTTGGTTACCAAAGTAAACTTCAGAAGAAATCCTCCTTGCAAGTTCCTGGCAGCTCCCACATCCAGTTTCTAATTGGATTAAAACTAAACTGTTCAGCTAGAGAACACAGCAGACAACAACAGATCATTTAAAGTGTGCAGACCACTGTGTTGCCATACCCACAACCAAACTGCAGATAAACCTGTGTCTTTTTTGGTCTCTTATAAAAAGCCTAAACCACACCACAAATCTCCAACCATACTCAAACAAAACAACAAAGTTTTACGTATTGCTGCCCATCTAAAATCATACCAAATCACCTAAAGAAATGTGCCAGCCAATGAAGAACTACCAAGCAATATTTTTAATTTCTGGTGGCTTCTTTGTGCAGTTATAAAAGCAAAGGTATTATTAGATCTAGCTTCAGTGCCTGGTCTTATCAGCATCTTCATATCAGACCTGTTTTTGAGCTGGCAAGCAATGATCTGTCAGACATCAGTTCCTAAAAAAAATGACAAAACACTCCTGATAGTGATGAAGTTACAAGAATCTTCAGCAATACAGTTAAGATTGCTAATGAAGGACTGGCACTGAACAAACCTGATAAAAAAAATTTTAAAAAAAATATAAGCATAAAATTGCTATTCATCTCTAAAATATTTCCTGTTACTAGAAGGAAGTTTCACAGTGGAAAGTTGTGATGTAATGAGCACATGAGTTGGAAAGGGGAAAATGTATCTCTTACATTTCATTTAGCTTGTCCAAGTAGTAGATACAAGTAAATAAACTGACAGTACCTCTGAATTCACAAGAGGACCCTAATTTTGCTGGGTTTGTTTGGGTTTGTTGTTTTGTTTTTTTTCCAAAAGAGACTGGTAAAGAATTTAAGGCTATTTTAGTATTAAGTATAATTTTAGTCTTACGAAGAGTGAGTTTAGCATTATTTTGGATCAAAAAGTGGGAAAAGAACAACAAGAAGGGTAGTACTTAATTGACCAATTTTCATCCTAGCAAAACGAAGAACTATACTCTGTTTATCTGCGTCAACAGCAGAGAGTTAGCTCTCCACAGGAAGTCCAGTTTTCCTTGGGGTTTTTTGTACTGATGCAAAACTGAGACAGTTTCTGGATGATAGTTAAAGTTAACCACAATCACAAAGTTACATGCCAGCACCTAAAGGCTGTCATTCATGTTTTCTTGCAAAACTTGGATATCAACCTCATGAAGCATCCCTTTATATGGTAAGATATTTAGGAATGAAGCAGTACTGCCAAAGGTATACAAAAAAAGGAAGACATTACCTGAGCCTTTTTAATAATCAGAACTGATTTAGGAAGGAAGATGGATTTCATTATGTCCCCACCACGCAGAGAATTGATTGAAGTGACAACATCCTATTCCAGTGCTTAATTATTTTCATGGCAAAGACCTATTAGTAAATATCCAGACAGAATTTCCCCTCAAACAAATTGTGTTTGTTATCTTCTGTTCAGGCAGAGTCCAGGTGATAGCATATACATTTACCCAAAAACTTTGAATGCATAAACCCCCACATTTTTGGCTAGACAAACTTAATGAAATAATTTCTGAGTAGTTAGGACCCACAACAATATATATATTACAGATTATATATACCACAGGAGTCATATTAATTACTACTCTGAAGAGTTGACATAAAAGGTACATACAAAGAGGAGCTGATCTCTTTGCCATATTAGTGGAAGTACAGGTTTTTCTTGCAGCATTATGACAGGTAATGACTGGAAAGGGCAAAACTTTCAAGTACTTCAGGATGTAAACATCATTATTTTTGTGGACAGATTGAGATATATCTGTACATATATTCTCTCAGACATAAGGAGAAAATGAAGATGTGTGCAGTGGGTTCCTTGAAGTCTGCCTTGAAGTGGCCATGAGGGGACCATGAACATGAACTCTGCTACAGCAAACTGCTACACGAAAGGGTGTGCAGCTGACATGTTTTGTAAATTACAAGTATATGATTTTTTTGATTCTGTGAAGCAATTTGCATTGTATCATTAAAACAAAGGTGAAAAAAACTAATGTGCCTTTGAGATCTGAGGTGATGTCTGCACCAAACTGCAATTCCAGTTACTTTGAAAGGTGAGTTTTCAATATTCTCAAAATAAATAAGTAAAAGGACTAAATCCATGAATTCAAAAAAAATTGAAAGATCTAATTATATATAAGTGTTAAATTTTTTTATTATGATATTGTGCATGTACTCCTTTCAGTGCTACTTTGATAATAGCTAATGCAAGTTTCAGCTCTGTATAATTAAATACCAGTCAGGGTGGGTTTTTTTCTTCTTCTTCTTTTTTTTTTTTTTTTTTTTTTTTTTTTTTTTTTTTTTTTTGTTGTTGTTGTTGTTGTTTTTGTTTTTGTTTTTGTTTTTGTTTTTTTTTCATTTTAACCACTAGATGTCTCTAGCTCTATTCAGGATAAAGATGAATTAGTAACTAAATCTGCTTGGAAACATTCGCTCTATAAAAGCAGAATCCCACAAGTTTCTTCTCTGACTCCAATACAAAATCAATGTCCTGTATGAAAGGTGCCATCCTGTTGTTTTAAAACAGAAAAAAGAAATTTAAAATACCCTGGCTGCAGAATATTTTTAGCTGCTAATAAAAAAGTTAGAACAAGTGTGTCCTGCAAACTGAGCAAAAATTCTGAGGCCACGAGTGATTCCATTCAGCTTTCAAAGCTGGTTCTACTACGAATGGGAGTCTAGATCACATCATTTCCAAACCAAATTATTTTATGCTTCCAAAATATATGACACGTAAACATTGCCAGCTAGATTCTCATCAGCTACCCCAGTCACCCTCCTATCTAAAATGTGAAACATTTAGCATTGGAGGAACTCAGAATGACATTTAAGTTACAAATAGCTTGACAGTTTCCATATATGGAATACTCATTCCAAACAGGACATTCAACTTAATTTGTTAGATGTATGAAATCACTATACACATAAAACTTCTTGTCATTACTCTGGTCAACCTGAAAGGAGAACTTTCTCAAAAAAAAAAAAAAATGAGGGCAACATAACTGTTAATATGAGACAATCAAAAATCAAATATACGCGGAGTAAAGGGATTATGTAGCAGTAGAGGAAAAGTATTAAAAAATCTTCCTTTAAAAATATCAAACCACCAACTAAAGCCCCCCTCAAAAAAACCCCAAAACCAAACTAAAAACACCAAACAAAAAAACAAACAAATGAAAAAGGAAACAAAACAAAACAAACAAACCAAACCGTGACTCTCAAAACTGCCTTGTCATTCCTTTTATTAAATCAGCAGTTGACACAGGAATTTTCAGTGCCTTTGCATAAAACTTTGTCTACAATTTCAATGCTTCAGAAAAGCATTTAGACAATGCCAAAGTGAGCAGAAGAGATACTCATGATATTTTCCCTAACCACCTGGAATTTTTTCATTTTCTATCCTTGGTTTTGAACAGAACTTGTCTCATTTAATGGTGCTACTTCACAGCAAAGCATGAGGATAGAGAAAAGCATCTTTTTAATCCTGGATCCAACAGGTGCAGGTTTGTCACATCATTAAGTGTGCTTTGGTTTTGAACTTTTTCAGTTCCAAACCAAATTATTTCCCTTCTGAAGTGACTTTTAGAGCTGTCAGTAGGTGTAAAGATAATAAATATTTTTTTTTAAATGGACAAACCAGTACTGTCATAATTATTGAAGGACCAACAACCAATTCCATGCAGTAATGAAGTTATGCTATAAATAGAAAAACTACACAAAATTGACAAAGACCCTGGGAACTATCTTCATGCTTTCTACAGTTCAACCCAGGTTTGCACTTTCTAGAAACAATGGCATTCTACCAAAGAACTGAATTTTTCTATAACATACTCAGATATTATTTTGAAAACCAGAGAATAAAGTGAGGTCATGCATCTCTAGTAGGCAATACTACGCAGAAGAAAATGGATAATTTCTTTTGGGTTTGAAAGTTTCACTCTAAAAATAAATAGAGGAATATTTCTTAAATTAAGCGGGGTCATCACTTAATGCTAATGTCTGATTAGTTAAATAAAGGGAATTATTCTAGTGCATTAGTGAATAAGTCAGACTATTAACTTGCTAAAAATTGACCAGTAATTATCTGTGATTTTAATTTGCCCATCACTAATATTTACTTTCTTTTAGCAGAATACTAAATTTTAATCTGGACAAATAAACCAACAAAATTTTAACTAATTCTAAAAAAGGCAAAAGAAATCAAAGTCAGTTCATTATTATCTTTATATAAGATTGCATAAACCCCCAAACTACCCAAAAGCCTTCACAATAGGAGCAGTCTTTCCAATCTTAAACATTTTATTTAATTACAGCACTACTGAATGTCAGAGAGCAATGTACAATAAAATGTAGTGCACAGCAAATAACATTTTAAAGCATATTGGTGTTGTTAACAAAATAACACCCCATCCCACAAAACTTATGCAAATATTTTCTTAAATAAAATTAGTTGCTGAGCACTCAGCCTGAGTATGACTCACTTCTGGCAGGCATGACACTACAGAACAAAGATAATGTCCTCAAAGGCAGTAAATTCCCTCCATGTGTTACATATCCTGGTCATTTAAAAGCAGCATTAAAATTTAAAGGTATGGCCTGCTCACAGATCAGAGTGGGGCAAAGACCACTATTTCAGGAGCAGTTTCAGAGATCTAATGTATATTTGCATGTTGCTTCTTGGAGAAGAAGAAGCAGAACCAAGAAAAAAATTGAAATAGTCTAACAATGTCATCTGCTAATGAAAGGAAAGTCTGTTCTGAAGGAAAGTCTGAGATTTCCTTAAACAGAGCATGAATGCCTCAAATATTTCTCTTGCTGCATCTTGAAACACAGCTATCACTGTGAAACTGTCAGGAAAAGTCTAGTCCAGCAATTTTTAAGAGTCACAGCATGCAAAGCTACCCCTCTGCTTGATGGATGTCCTCAAAAACAGCTATGAAAAGTCACAGCAGTCAGACAAAGCCCCAAATATATGGAGAAAAGGGAACATTGCAGGCATTTTTAAAAGGGTAAAAAGAGGACTCTAGGTACTACTGACAACCTCAGAGACCGATAAAATCATGGAACAGATATTCCTGGAAGATATCTGAAACATTTGGAAGACAGGGGAGGTGACTAGAGAAAGCCTACATGGCCTCACCACTGGCAAATGACATCTGACTAAGTGACTGCACTCTGCTATGGATTGACTGCATCAGTGGACAACCAAAGAGAATTTATCATCTACCTGGACTTCTTAAAGGCCTCTGACATGGCCCCAAACAACCTTCTTGCTGCTAAATTACAGAGCTATGGATTTTATGGGTGAATTATTGGATGCATAAGGAACTGGCTGAATGGCCACATCCAACGAGCTGCAGTAAATGGTTCAATGTCCAAATGAAAACTGGTAATGAGTGGTGATCCTCAAAGGTCCATACTGACACCGATGCTTTTTAAAATCTTCATTATTGACATGGACATCGGGACTGAGCTGCAGCCTCAGCAAGCATGCAGATGACACAAAGCTTGAGTTGCACAGTTGATAAATTTGAGGAGAGGGATGACATTAGATGGATCTTGGTGGGCCTGAAAAGAGAAATCATATGACCCTTGACAAGTTATTCAAGGCCAAGTGCAATGTCTGGTGTCTGGGTCAGAGTAATCACCAGTTTTAATATAAACTGGGGAATGAACTGACTGACAGGAGCCCTGCAAAGATGGACTCAAGGATACTGGCAGATGAAAAATTAGATATGAGTCAGCAATGTGCTCTTGAAGCCTCAAAAGCAAACCTTATCCCGGGCAGCACAAAAAGGGAAATATGGCCAGCAGGTTGAGAGAAGTGAATCTGCTCTTCTACTGTGCAGTCATGAGACCCCATGTGGAGTACTGAATCCACCTCTGGATTCTCAGTACAAGAAAGACATCTGTTATCTAGGATCTGACTCTTGGAATAAAAAGCTGCAGCTGCTCCCTCACAAAGAAAGGGTTGGGGTTATTCAGCCTGGGAAGAGAAGGTTCCAGGGAGGCCTTAATGTGGCCTTTAAGAATGTAGGAAGGAGCATAAAGGAAGGACAGAAAGACATTTGCCAAGCCCTGCAGTGGTAGGATAATGGGGAATGACTTCAGACTGAAAAAGGACAGGTTTGGATTAGTATGAGGAAGATCTTTTTCTACAAGAGTGGTGAGAGACTGGCACAGGTTGCCCAGAGAAGCTGTGGATGCCCCAGCCTTGGCAACGTTCAAGGCCAGATTGAGTGGGGCTCTGAGCATCCTGGTCTAGTGGAAAGTGCCCCTGCCTGTCATGGGGGTTTGTCATGGACCCCATGGTCTTTAAATGTCCTTTCCACTTTAAAGCATTTCACAGTTCTAATTATCCAACAAAGCTTACATTAATCATCAGCCCTTTAACTCCACAATTAGGGGAATAAAGCAACTAGATGTCAGTGACTATGAAATATTCTACTGTCCTTCTAAATCCTTTAGATCTGAAATACAGAAAGCTCTTCTGTCCCTACCCAAACAGAAAGCTCTAGTTAAGTAGAAGGAATAGTTACAGTGACACAAAAATTGTTGACAGATATCTAATACTTGGAGAAAACTGTTAAGAAACATATACTGCAATTTCATGTTCAAAATGCAAATGAGCCTGAAGAGCTTGATTAAAGTCAAGCACTCTCTATTATTTTTCTAATGATGTAAGTGCTAAGATCACTGACTAGGTTTAACCTGAAATTTTAATAAGATATCCTTTTTTTACATTCTACGTATTTGCTTCAAAGCACATTTTCATCTGGAAAGAAACAGAAGCACAGCAAGTGCCTGCACATTAACTATAATAACATATAACTTAAATTCAATTGATTATACAAATATTCATAAAGGACCAACAAGCTTCTAGTCAATGAGTACCTCTTACACATCACACTACAAATCTCACGGCACATTAAATCTCTATTGTGTCATTAAAAACAAAATATCTCATGGCTGTGGATTAAACAGACTTTGCACCATATGTATATCTTAGTCTAAAGATTTAAGTAAAATTTCTCTTTATTTTGAAGTGAGATTACATGTCATGCTCTAGCTTTAACTCGAACTAATTTACTTCAGCAACCAGAGGAACAAAAGATCTTTGACAATAATAGTATTGGTGTGCTCTGTAAATTGAACTAACAAATGACAAGTGGGGAATGAAAAGAGCTAAAAACAATGTAAGGAAAGTTTTAATTCTAAAAATCCAGTGAGATTAAGCAAGAAGGGGCAACAGGGCTCCACATTGTGGTGAGATAATTAATTCCTTGGGATTTGAAGTCCAGCCAATTGTTTCTGTTTATCTTGAGATATCCATTCCCAGGACATTTTTTCCTTATTTCGATTACAGTAAGTCTTCATGGAATGGCTGAAGATAAATTCTTTGCACTAAAATCCATGATTAAATTCCAAAGCTTATTTTGTCTGTGCTGTAAACATGGACCAAGCCACTCAGTCCACATTTAAAGCCAATCTGCTTCTCTGCTCTAACATATTAAAACACACAGACCTTGGTCATTTTAAATGTCACTTTCAAAACTGCTGTCTTAGACTGTATTTCCAATGAATTTCTTATGGATAAGGATACAGGATAAGGTTAATGTTGGACACATTCATAACGCTTCGGTTATCCCTGACTAGCTACAAGGGTTTTAGGGGATGAATGCAGCTTAAAATAAATGCATAATACTTCTTTGCCTCCACCTTCCTTGCAGTACATATCAATTCCTGCAGTGTCTTGGTTTTACTTTTGCCTTTTAGAGTAGATGCTTTTAGACAAATGGAAAGTAGAAAACGTGGCTGTTGTTATATTATGCTGTTCTGTGAAATGCATGAAGAAATAAAACAGAAAAAAGTAGGAAAATAAATTTCTTTCAGTCACAGTCACAGATACTAAATATGTATGGAAGTAATAAATGCAAAGGAATCAAAGGAAAATGCATCCATGTACCTCTAGGCATCTGGCCTAGTTCACATGTTAGATAGTGTGCCTTCTCCCTCACTAGATTGTAATAGACAACACTGCAATTTTTCACACTTTGAGGACAAAATCCCATTAAAAATGGTGCTACTTCACTGAAACCTTCCCAAAAAAATTAACATCACTTGTGAAAAAATCAGTACATCTACAACATTATGAATTTAACTTTACCAAGGCATGTGTATCTAAAGCACACCTGCATATGGAGCCAATAAACAACAGATTTTGGACTCATTTTGCTTTAATACTTGAAAATGTAAAATTTGAATTACATGGTCTGCCAAATATCCAAATAAAGGCAACAAGACAAATTGTCAACACCCCCAGTATCAACTGGTACAATAATACTTAAATTATTGTGCATTCACCACTCTCTAGGCCACCTAGAACCTGTGTAGATCCACATGACAATAAAGTACAGGGCTGACTCTTCTTACTTTTTTGTTGCATTTTCCTGTAAAAGGCAGCAGAGCCAGAAGCCTGAGTACCCATGAGACTTGATGGAACACATCCCATCAAATCTTGGGGCCTAAATTACATACCCAGGTTCTTTATGCTTGAATATGAAATAGAACCACTATGCTAAACCACTGTTCCTAGCCTTTGAGATGGGCTAATAAGTTTGTAATAATTTATGTGGCAAAGCTTTAGCAGCAGAAGAGCATTAAGCTCCAAGGCAGGCTTGCCACTGGCCATGGCCAAGATGACCAGCAATGAATGCAGCACCTCTGTGCAGCATCTCTGAAGTGGGGAAAGTTGCTATCTACAAGCAGTGAGAAAACGTGAGGGGAACTACTCTGCAGGTTGGTGCAGAAGGAGGGGAAGGAGGTGCTCCAGGTGCCAGAGCTAATTAACCCACAGTCCATGGTAAAGACCATAGTGAGATACCTCCTCACAGCCCATGGAGAACATGGGAGATGTGGACTGGACTGAGGGACTGAGTCCTGGAGGACTCCATGCAAGAGCAAATGGATGCCCAAAGGAGGCTCTGACCCCATGGGAAGCACATGCTGGAGTAGGTTTCTGGCAGAACCTATAGCCTCACAAGAAGAGCAGCCCACCCTGGACCAGCTTTGCTGGCAGGACATGTGACCCTCAGGGGACCCACACTGAAGCAGCCTGTTCCAGAGAGACTTGGAGAGCAGTTTGTGAAGAACTGCAACCTGTGGGACTAGAACTGGAGAAACTCATGATGGACTATCTGCTGTGGGAGGGTTCTTGCTCTGGAGTAGGGGAAAGGGGAAGGGGAACCAAAAAAGTGATGAACTGGCCACAACCCCATTCCTCATCCCTCAGTGGGGAGGAAATAGAGGAGACGAGGAGTAAAGTTCAGCCCAAGAAGAAGGGAGGGGTGGGGGAAAGGTATCTTTAAGATTCGTTTTTATTTCTCATTATTCTACTCTGATTTGGTTGATAATAAATTAAACAAACTTCTCCAATTCTAATCTGTTTTTCCCATGATCTGTAACAGGTGAGAGATCTCTCCTGGCCCTTGTCTTGCCCTTTGAGCTTCTCATTATATTTTCTTTCCCCTGCCCACATGAGGAGCAGGAGTGACAGAGAAGCTTTGGTAGACATCTGGTGTCCCGCTATTCCAGAAATAATTTTTTTCAGTCCAAGTGAAATGTTCCTTTGCTGTTTTCTACTACTGTAGTTACTAAGGGCATCTACAGCCTATTAGGATTTAAGGCAAATCAGTATCTGTCAGAGAAGCCAGTAGTATCTGTTGCATAACATTTAAATAAAGCTGCAAGATGTTTATAGGTTTTCATAACATGTATTTTGGATGCAATTTGCTACCCACACTTCTTTTTGAGATAAAATTCAGTTTAAAAATGCCAACTTATGCAGATATTCTAAGCTGAGAGTTTTCATTTTTGTAATTTAGTTTATCTGCTGCTTTTAAACAATCTAGAATGGAAGGGAAAAGTACAATGTAGACAAAGACTCATATTCATTAACTTATCAGTTGAAGACAGAACTGTTATTACAAGACTTGGATCAATTCCTAACCAAGACAGCAACCTAATATCTCCAGTGAGTCATAGAATCATTGAGTCATAAAATACCATGAGTCGGAAGGGACCCATAGTCCCTTCTACCAAAGTCTGACTCCTGGCCCTGCACAGGACTACCCCAAAATCACACCATGTCCAAACGCTTCTTGAGCTCTGTCAGGCCTGATGCTCTAATCACTTCCCTGGGGAGCCTGTTCCAGTGCCCAACAACCTCTGGGTGAAGAACCTTTTCCTAGTATCCAACCTAACCTCACTGGCAGAACTTCAGGCCATTCCTGCTTGTCCTGCTGCTGATCACCATGGAGAAGAGATCAGTGTCTGTCCCTCCTCTTTCCCTCTTGATGCAGCTGTTATGGGGCCATTCCTCAGCCTTCTCTTCTCCAGGCTGAACAAGTGACCTCAGCCACTCATCACAAGACTTCCCCTCTACACCCTTTACTTAGGTTAAAAAAGCATCAGTTGTTCTTCCAAGAACTGCTCACTTTTACTGAGACAGGTTTCTCTCTTAGGGAAGACCTATCAGTTCCCCATAATCTTTCCCTGAGTTTGACTGTGGTGGTGCAGTTCTGAAAGAATAAAACTACTGCAGATATCTAGTGCTCTGAACTCAAACCTATCTCAGCAAAATGTTAAATTGGGATTGTTCATCTGACACTGGTGACAGGAAATGCCATCGGTTTGTTGTTTAACCAATTAAACTAATTTGTTTAATAACCCATAGGCTCTAAATCGAATACTTTGGTTAATCCCTTTTCCTCTCTGTGCAAATTCAGCCAGGCCACTCAGTCCCACAGTTGCTCTGTAGATATTTAAACTCACCTTTGCATAGTTTCAATTTATTTATGATATTAACAGTGGAAATTGTTCATGTCATTAAACTCTCTTGTGCTCACATCTGGTTGGAACTGTGATAGACTGTGTTAACACCAGACTAGCACTATGTTGTTTCAAACCACGAAAGGAAGGAAACACACTGGACTCACAGGAATACAAATTCAGACCATTTGCAAGTCAGAAATAACAGAGGGAGTGAATACTCGTTTGGTATACAAGTGTCCAGGTCTCAGAGAACTTGAGACAGGTATTAGGCATATTTAGACTGCTGTGCCTTCTGGTTGCTAGAGACAGTGATTGCACTGAAACATGAAAAATCTTACTTCCAGTAAAATTTCCTGCAGTCCAGGGAGTGCCTGATGCCTCACCAAGTCAGAGATGGGACATGTGACTGTGAAAATGACTTGGGATAATGCAAATAGCTGTGAGTCACACTAGAGGCTAGCACATGCCCAAGAGAAAAACATAGTAAAGCAGCACCTTCGACTTATTTGTTTGATGTTTGGTAATTTCAACTAAAAAAATAGTTCTTCTAGATAAATACCACAGCAACATCTCTCTTTTCTCTTCAAATAATAAAACTAACATTATTTTTTGTAAAATTGTTCTTTCTTTTTTGTTACGTCTTTTCATGCAACCTCAAAAACAAACTCAACCAGATCCACCCCCAAACAAAAAGAAAGCCATGAACCTGCCCCACAAAAAACAAAACCAACACAAAACTAAAAATAACCTTATAATTTAGACTGGAATGTTGAAAATTCTTGTAAAAATTCAAAATGTTTGTGGAATGTTATCTTGGAGGAGGAGAAGCTCTGTTTATATATAATTTTCCACCTGTGCATGGTCTCCTGTTAATTAGTTCTCATACTTTCAATTAATATATGGAACACAGCAGCTGTAGCTCTCAATAACCAGTTTTAATTAAATACATTATTGCAGCCATATGATGAAAGCTACCGTATTGTGGTTAGTTCTAACATATTAGCTTAAACCAATTAGTTTGCTAAATTATTTGCTAAATGTATCTAAATCTGGGATTACATTGTCCACACTGCAGAATTTGTCATAAGGAAAAAAAAAATCCAGAGAAAATGAGAATGCTAACAGAGTTAAGTTTTAGAAATATGAATAGATAAGTTGTTTTGATCCACAGAATAACCTTACTTGAAGACAGCAAGCATGAGCACAGTTCTCTAAACTTCTGATAGAGTGGCAGAGTTCTGGTACCTCTAACCAAAACATATTTGCATGAATTTGACTATTTTGTCCAAAAAAATCTTAACTCTTCTATGTAATGGTGAAAAACTCTATCTGCTTCAATGGTGATCATATAATAATTACTCAAAGACCTGCTTTGTAATATTTAAGCTTAATTTGTGTACTAAAATGTTCTCTCTAGCTGCAAAATAAAATATTCCTTAAATGGTGGCATCTGTGTCTCAAAAGCTAAATAAATGAGGTCATTTCTCTCAGAGCTATTCTGTAAGCTCACAAATATATTTTGTCCATTTATATTTAAAACATGACTTTTATTACTATAAAAACTGTAAAGTTTTTAGTGTTTCTTTCTAGATAGCTCTTTCCTCCCTATTAATTTTTAGCCCATATGAAGCTAATGAATTCTCTGCCTGAAATAGAGCTTCATTATTTATACGCTTTGATGGTCCCAAATGAAAACTTGATCACTGCATATAATCTATCCCTAAATTCAGGATAGTAACTCTTGTTATACTAATATATTCACAAGAATCTACCATATATTTACAGAAATCTACAGAAAATAAAATTAAAAATCAGATTTTACAAACTATTTCCAGGCTTTATTTCCTTCAGCTATTCAATATAAAATCAGCTGAAACTCTTTTTTCATTCTTCATGAAAAGTTTCTACAGACTCCATAACATACGGAGGAAAAAAAATGATGCTCCAGCATACACTTCAGAATGTTTGATTCTATTACATATTGATAAGAGTGTTTGGACTTTCTCTTCATTATTATTATCTTCACTTATGCACTTTCAATATACCCATAACTCCTGCTCCACCAGCTTCAGACTTTATGGATGATACACAGAACAGCAGTACACATCCAGGAAGCTGAACAAACTTTTTGAAAAAAAGTGCTTTTCTGCTCTTTCAGTGTCTGTCTTGCAGTTTTATAACTTACCTTCCCTAATTTCTCTTCAGTCACTGTCATCAAAATGGAACTTCATCTGACAGCTCAAGACCCAAAACACACCATTATGTCTTGACCTAAGTGTCTTTAATTTCCTAGCTGAAAAGAGGCAAGAGGGAAGAGCATTACAGTCCTTAAAGCCATGGCTGGATGTTTCCAGAGCAACAACAGCAATTATTGGCTGAGGCATAGATACAGATGAGCCTCTGTCCTAGGAGAAGGCACAGAACCATGAAATGAATGAGCAGCAATTGCACCATATCAGCAAAGAAATATCCTCCCTTAGACTGGAAGTACAAAATAAGAGGAGTCTTTGCCTTTGATCATGGTAAGAATATCTCTTACTGGAAAAACAAACAAACAAACAAAAACCAACCAAACAAAAAAACAAACACCAAAACCAATCCCAAAACCTGTATTTCCTTAGTAAAATCTATTTAGAGAACAAATATATTTTACATTACAAAAACACTAGTATTGCAAAATCTAAATTCCCTGTTCTAGTTAGGAAATCTCCTTAAGTTCTCAAAGATGCTGAGCAATTCTAGACAGAATTTATTTAAATCTCTCATTTTCATCCCAGTATGTATGTTAGCTATTAAATGCTTATGACACAGGATAAAGAGAGAGCAAATATACATCATGAGGATATGGTTTTGCTCTGAAATACCTAACTTCAACACAATATCGTTATTTCATGGGTTATTGCACTCTCTGTGCAACTGGCAGCAGGGGAAGTATTGTGTGGCTAATTCTGATTGACTCAGCAGGGATGAAGTACCCAAAGAAAGAGGTAGGATTTCAACTCACTGCAAAATTTAACAACCATGTTCCATACAAATCCAGCTCCCTCAGCTATGGCAATCCACAGGCAACCAAAATCCTGCTGGAGACCTAAGTGCATGATCAACACTGCCCTGGTGCTGGTTATGACCTGAGTCCACTTATGAAGGGGTAGCCTGCCTGCCAGGAGAGGCTGTTCTGATGCTAGGACGGTTGTTTTTCTTTTCACTGTCCTTTTGACACTGGCCCAGTGCCAGCCACCCAAGAAATCTATTCGCTCAGCCTCTTCTACCACAGCTGGGCAGAGGAGAAAAAAAAAGTATCAACGAAGGGTTCATAAGTTAAGGACCAGGAGAAAACACTCCAAGCGCAAAACTGGCTCAGCTTAGAAATAAAATGTGAATTTATTACTAACAGAGACAGAGAAGGATAATGAGAAGTAAAATAAGCCCCTAAAGAACACTATTTTTACCCCCACCCTTCTCTCTCCTTCCTACCAACAGTGCAGGGAGACAGGGGAGGGGGTTTTGGTCAGTTTGTCACCTGAGGTTTTCTTCTGCTGCTCTGGGAGAGAAATCCAATGACTGGAAGCAAGGGTCCTCTCTCTCTATCTCTGGAAGCAGGGCCCCTCTCTCCACTGGGTCTTCCACTGGGTCACAGCCTCCTCCAGGCATCCACCTGCTCCAGCATGGACACTGCCCCCACAGGCTATGGGTGGATCCCTGCATCCCCCATGGACCCCCACAGGCTGTGGGTGGATCTCTGCATCTCTTTGGATCCCCATGGGCTGCAGGGGCACAGCTGCTTCACTGTGGTCATGGCCTGCAGAGGTGTCTCAGCTCCAGCAGCTGGAGCACCTCCTTTCCTTCCTTCTCCACTGACCTTGGTGTCTCCATGTCCTTTCCCTTACATGTTCTCACCTTCTCCTCTTCTCTGACTAGATGAAAAAAGCTGTAATTTGTTTTGATTTTCTTCTTAAATCTGTCACCACAGAGGTGTTATGAGCTTCTCTCATTGGCCCAGCCTTGGCCAGCAGCACGTCCATCTTCAGAGCCATCCGGGATTGGCTCTGCTGGACATGGTGGAGGCTTCCAGCAGCTTCTCACAGGAGCCACCTCTGTGGACCCCCACTACCAAAAATCATGCTGTGCAAAACCAACTTGTTCACCCATGCCATGTGTCACTTGTTTATGGACCATAAGAGTCTACAACTTTAGGGGCAGACAGCAATGGAATGCGTGTGTAAAGTCAAAGTATTCTACAAGAGGCTGAGTAAGGAAAAAAATTTTCAAAATTATTAAGAGGGGAATTTTTTTATCTAAAAGATGCTTTGTAGGGAAACTATTGCATCTACAGGATCTACTGCTGAAATCTTTCAGATAAAACTATTTAAAAATGTTACTGTAAAAAGTATTTTCTCTCACATTAGCACTTTCTGATTCAAAGCCTAATTATCCAGTACATTGTGTCACTCCACAAGAATGTCAGTGAATGTCATGAAGGCACACCTCAGCTATATTTGTAGAAATTAAAATTCTATAAATCAGAATTTTATAGCCCTGTACCAAAGTACATTTGCACTTTTCGCAATGTAATGGTAAGTTTGAAATCTGTATATCACTGAATTATTCAAATAAGAGAAATTCACATTTTAGATTATACTCCTTTAGAGCAAGGATTTCACTTTTTTTTTTTTTTTGAATTATATGCTGCTGCAATTTAGAATCAAGGGAGGCCTTAAAAATATAAAGTACTAAGAGAATAATTTTCTTTATCTGAAAGTACTGAATTCCCCAAAACATCCACGAGAGAACAACCATTAGAGCAAGTACTAAGGAAGAAAAAATTTGAAGCCAAATTTGAGTTAATACTCAAAACAGAGTAAAAAGATTTGGCATCTGAATCAATGTTACATTAAATAGGAAATTTAATCAAATCAATTAAGTGCTACAATTAAAATTTTCTATGTTCTAGAAAATTAATTTGAAACATATACTCCAAAATTTTGCTTTCATTTTATCCATGTAGAGAATTAATATTGAAGTAGTTACTCTGTTGTCTGACTTGAGCACTTCAATCTGATCATGATATCATGTTTTTGCTGAAGTGTAAGGAAAACTCAAAAACAACAGCTGAAAAGAAAAAAAAAAGTGGTTTATTATTCCAGCTAGAAGAGAAGAACTATATACAGTATGAAATGCTTAACATGGGGAAAATATGTAAATATTTATTTTAAACTTTAGAACCTACCCCATCAACAAACACCCTTCAGTTTAGGACCAGCTCACCAGTTAGAATGAAATAAAGGTAAAACATGGTTGGTGCCCTGGTGCCCTGGAAAAGAGATAGTTTTTTCTTAATAGCTGGTACAGTTCTGTACTTCGGATTCAGTATGAGAATAATACTGAAAACACATTGATGTTTTGGTTGTTGCTGTGCTGTGTTTATTCTAAGTCAAGAAGTTCTTCAAGTCTCATATTCTGCTGGTGAGGAGCTTTGCAAAAAGTTGGGAGGGAGCATTGCCAGGGAAGGTAACCTGAACTGGTCAAAGAGATATTCCGCACCATAGAATGCTATGCCCAGTATACAAACTGGAGGAGTTACCCAGAAGGGGTGTAGATTATAGCTGGAACAGGCCTGGCATCACTGGGAGAGCAGCAGTTGTATTGTGCATCACTTCTTCACATTGTTATTTGCATCAGAGGGTTTCTCTCTCTGTGTCTCTATTTTTATTATCATTTTCAGCAATATCAGCAGCATTACTACTTTATTTTACTTTGTTTCAATTATTCAACTGTTCTTATGTCAATCCACAGGTTCTACATTTTTTTTTTTATTCCCCTCCTCATCCCTCTGGGATAAGGGGGAAGTGAGTCAGTGGCTGTGTGATACTGAGTTGCTGCAGTTAATCTACAGCAGTTGTGTGATCCTGTCCAACTATACTTTAGACCAGGATAATTTAATTTTCAGACCCTGGTCTATTCTTAGCATCGCAACAAATGCTGTAAGGTCACATATTTTGCAGCTGTGAGATGGAGCATGCAGTGTGCCATGGCGCCGTGGCCTCATGGCTCTTACCTCACTCTACCAAGATGCCAAGGTAGTGGCATCTGTCTCAGACTTGACTTGAATTAAACCTGGAAAGAGCACTTAGCAGTTTTATTGCACACTCACAAAACAGAAGCTCTCTAAAGTTCTTAAGACCCTAATCATACTGACATGTGTTCGCCAGGCAACACACCATCTGCAATACATCACCAAGCATTTGAGTATGAGATTAAAAATTTAATTTTCCAGCTGCTCTTCCCTTCCAGGTATTTGCATATAAAATTTGCATAGATGATAAAGAAATTAGGTTTCTTGAGAAAGATCAATTTGCTTATTTACAAAGATCAGTGACTCAAATTATAGGAAATTATTATCCCAGAGTTAATGTTCCTTCATAATTGTTTATATTCTGTAATGTGAACAACATGAATTCACTGTAAAATACAGCACTGCTGGTTTTAACTCAAATAGTTGATTAGGTATTTTGCATTAAAAAACACAAGCCAACCAGACCTGAAATACATGCGGGGAAGAGCAGGTTGTTTTAGAATTCTTACCGTCACAACACTGAATATCCTCAAAGTTCACCCCTGTGCTATGAGTTTATACTGAGTGAGCAGACTAACTTTTACACCACTTTGGCCTATTTTTGAACTATTAGTCTTCAGTATTCCGTACTCTGTGGCACTTCAGAGATGTCAAAAGCAGCCATTTTCAACATTTTCTGTCTTATAACCTGTTGCTGAAATACTAATTGATTTGGCAGTTTTAATTAACCCTATGTCTGAAAACACAGATTCTGGAGAAAGAATTCAGAACACTAATCTAGAAAAACATGTATCTATCTCTTCATCAACTGATTTTCCACCATACAATAATACTGTTATCTATTATTGACTTCAAATAAAGACAAATTCAGTATTTTCCTCAGACTTAACTTGCATATCATGAGACTACATATTTTATTAAAATAATGAAAAGAAAGGGAATTCAGAAGGAAGTGAATGAAGTAATGGATGGTACATCACATCTGGGACTCCTTAAGACAAAATATGAGAAAAAATACAGTGAAGTTAATAAATTTAACAAGTCTGTCATAGAATCCTAAGTTCCCTGTGACCTGAGTGGTGAAGTACTTCTAAAAATTTGTTATTTAACACAGAATTTGGGGGATTATGCATTTTTTAAAGCTATATTAAATATATATGTATATATATTGTTTTTAAAATAAACAAAAAAAAGTTAAGAGGCTGTCATAACTGTTCCTATATTTTAAGGTTATGAAATTATAAACTTAATTTGAACTGAATTTTGCAGGGAGATGGGAGGTGTCAAGAGATATGCTAGATGTTAATGACACAACAGAAATTCAGAGAATATATACATCTTTAATTAAAGCATCACTTCAAAATTCATCCATTCAAAGCATGTGGATTTACATAAAATTCTGACTGATATTTAAAAAGCCCAAACAAAACAACAAGAGATCTCGTGTAAACAAAATTTTTTGTTGTTGTTTTTGTGCTATAGCAGAAAAAAGTTATACTAGACAAGTTAACAAGTTATTGGAAACAAGGTTTTTATTTTCCTCATTTTCAGTCTACAGGGATGTTCCCCAGAACAAAAAGAATTCAGGGTAGGCTCACATACATAAACTGAAAATTTCTGATAAGGGGATCCTGTGGGGAAGGGATTTGTTTATACATATGTATCAGAACCTTCATTAGAAAATCTAGCCCTAAACATTTACAATATCACTACCAGCTGCTATAGAAATAACTACCAATCACAAAACAAAACATTTTGGACTTGAAAGAAATCATTATGCTACACAACCAAAAGTGTACTTCAGAGAAATCGTTACACTACACAACCAAAAAAGACCAAAGAGAAAATCCCTAATAAATTCAGTCTGACAGACATATTTTCTTTCAGCACAGTCAACTTCTCCCACTGTACAAAAGAAACTTTAGGTCTGGTTATCAGCAGGTTACCCAAAATCTCAGCTATTAAGACAATAATACCTTATTGTGAAGTGACTCTTTCAAAGATGAGTCTCCTAGACTTCCCTAGAGTAGGCCAGTAAGGTTTTGCTGTTAACAGGCAGGTCTCATCCCTCATAAGACCTCACTGCCCCTTTGCAGACAGAGAAAACCTCTGCTGTAGTAAAACATGCTACCTTGGCTTATCTTACTCCCTGAGATGTCACTACCTACAGTGAACTACAGAGGGCCTTCCAGAAACTCTTGTTAGAGTGGGAAAAGTGTTCCAGGTGTATGTCTTCATTTTCAAACAATTCCTATGGAACTGTCATGCTAACACTTAGCTTCGAATTTTCAGGAGATTTTGTATAAACATGTTAAAAACTATGTTTTCCAGTTCAGTGAAAAAAACGGAATAGAAGATAGACAATATACTCAAACCCTGAAGGGGTGGGGTGTGTTATACCTGCACTTACATTCCACGTTTTAAATGCAATCACTTGTTTTCAAAACAGTATCAAATGATACAGAATTACCAAAACACCAAGATATTTCAGTAGGTATCTATGAAAGATTTGTTTTTGAAACATTTTGGGAATTCAGTTATTTATCTACCCAGACGGACTGTGAAACTGATGAGTAAGAGACATATTATTCTCTTTAGACATGTTTAAAGGGAAAAACAAGCAATCTAAACATGTTAAGTATATACACTACATGATGAGAGACATAGAGTTGTCTATGAAAGAGGGAGGGAAGAGGAAGAAAATAACATAAGGAATACAAAGGCGGGATGGCTACATGTTTGCACTTACATACTTGTGGAGGTAGCTTCTCAGACAACAGGAGGGAAGTGGGTGGATACAAATGTCAGTCAAGGCCCAGGATAAAGTGTAAAAAAGCATAATCAAAATAGAGCAGTAGTATTAGGAGACCTTTGAATTTTAACAAGAAAAGGAAAAAAAAAAAAAAAAAAAGGTGAGTATTGAATAAGGCTTGTTAAAACTGGATAGGGAACAGGTCTGTGATGAACCACAAGCAAGCAAGAAGAGCATGCAGTCCTCTACTTGTATGGACAGCTGAAAAGCCTGAAAAACTGGCAGAATGGGCAGGACAGAATCACCATGAAGGCTGACATAGAGAACAGGCAGTAGTGAGGAGCAAGACTTCAGATGTTAATTACTCTGAAAGATTCTGACTACAGGAGCAGGTGATCGTACATTGCAGATAGTAGTAAGAAGATCTGGAAGAGGTACAGGACTGGAAAGAAAAGGACAGCAAAATGAAAATGTGATCTGAGACAAACAAGATGTTTTTTGGTACAGAACAAATTTAAATTCCTCTGAACTCCATACATAAAGACCTTCTGTCAAATTCTGCAAGAATTTGGGATGGGCTCCATATTGCCTTGACGTGTTTTTACATGGCAGGATGTGACTAAAATTTCACATAGGGCACTCCTCTATACCTTTCCCTTCTTTCTAGTATACTCCACCTTTCCATCTGTATATCATCTTTTTTGTTCACCACAAAGCACTAAAAGCATTTTGAAAGAAAGGATAAAGGAATTGCTTGAGGATACTTCTTGCTAGCATTTGTGACATCAAAAATAGAAGAAATACTTATTCATCTAGTGTTACTGTTTGGGATTTTTCCAACATAATTCAGCACTTCCACATAACCACTCTATTCCTGTACAATGCTCAAGAGGCCTTTATCACAGAAGAACTTATGTCCAGACGCAGTTGAATAGAAGCTTGATTTTGTCGAGCATATACATCTCTGTTTACAAAAGCTTTGGAGGCTTGGTTTTCACTGATTTGCACCATTCAAATCAACTTCTTGTTCTGATCTGAATGAGTGGCACATTATAATTACATTAATAATACATAATTACATAACAATTACCTTATAATTTGTAACACTGGAGATTATCCAGTGTGACAATGTACACATCCACATCTTTACACATACATCAAACCACATGTCAATGAGCTGAGTGTAAAACGATTCATCAGTACAGCCTCTTTTTCTTTTAATATCAAGCACCCAAGTTCAGTGAATTCCATAAGGAGGACCTCAAGGAAGTCCATTCATGGTCTTACTTGAGCAAAGACTGAAGCACAGAAGGGCCTTCAAACCTCTCTTTTCCTGTGGAGGGATTCCCTTAGTTTCAGCTACTTTGTTTCCCAAGCACTGAAATTTGTAGACATACCCACTAACTGATAAAGTTCATTTTTAAAAAAGAAAAAAAGAAAAAAAGAAAGGAAGAAAAAAAAAAAGAATCAGACTCTAAAAATTAGAGAACTGACAAGAGCAGTTACTATGTGGCGATTCAACACTAAAAGAAGGCATGTGTTTAACAAATAGATAACTGCACTCACAAGGAAAATATACTATTTTGTCCAAGATAATAATTTACTCATAAATTTACAAAGTGTTAATAGCCTAGTTCTCATTTAGTCCAAACAACTTATATTCTTAGAAGTCAAATTCTATTAGAGAGGGCTATCAAAGTATTAATGCACTCTTATGTAAACAGTGAGTGCTCTATGCCACTGTAACTTAGCCAATTACTATCAGGAGGAGTTTCCTCCCTCTGGACAACTATAAAACAGCATAAACAGAATTAGCATGATACAGTGTCAAGAATTATGTCTAGTTTTTTATAATACAAGATCATACTGAAAGTAGTCCTAGAGCTAGAAACACACACACATACCCTGCCAGCTTGTTTTGCATAAGAGCTACTCCAGCTGTTTGCTTCTACAAAATTCCGTTGCATCTTTATATTAGATAACTGGATTTCAATTTCTTCTTCTGATAAATTCAAATACATATTCTAATGTACTGTTAAGATCCAAAATCTTGCTTCTTTTCTGAATATAGGACACCATTTTGGACAGCCTGACCCTCATTAATCTACTTTTATACAGCTTATGTAATGATATAACCAGTGTTTTACTTAGACAAGGTTTGAAGACACTTGTCTCACAGTGACAGCCTGCTCAAAGCATGACTAGCTTTAAAGATATTTCAAGCAGCTTGGAGGCTTGCATTGTCAGATTTCTTACACTTAGATGTCCACAAAATTAACAAGGGATCATTAAACCCCATGTTTTTAAATTCTTACAGCACATTATGACAAAAGATGGGGAAGATATGTAAGCATGAGAGCTGCAAAGGAACAACCTGCACCTGTTTAAAACCTTGAGAAGCACTCCTAACAGGAGCAGAGACGTCTTGGGAGAGACTAGGGTGCTTCTTGCCAAGTAGTGCTACCTTCAGGCAGTGTGAGCCTTGGCTCCTTCCAGAACTGAGTGATTACGAGAAGACAACATTGCCATAACTACGACCGTGATTTTCATGCTTGATTCATTTTCTTTGAGAATCCACACTTCTCCCTTTTTCTGCACAGGCCTCTAATTCCCCTGACTTGCCGCAATGGTTCCTTGTTCATGCTGGTTCTTTACAACATGCCAAGAAATAGGCATGAGGACATCCTGCATGAGCCTTTCCACTGTATCAGCTACACTAAGAAAACTGACAAGCAACTCAAGATACCCAGTCACTGAATGTCAAACAGTGACAGTTTCCTTCTAAGAACTCACTTATAGCATGACTAACCACCTCAGAGGTCTCAATCACATTGGTTTTATCAAAAGTAGTCTGAATCAATTTTTTTCCACTAAGTTTAATGCTTCTAAATCTCTGATAAGGAACATAATACAGTGATTAAAATATTCCCAACATTCCTTCCGAGGTCTTGTTTTCATCCAAATTCTTCAGCAGAAAGAATTTCTAAGAATTTTTCTAAGAACAGTACTTTCAGGGTACAAAATGTAAAGCTATACATTCTTTTTTCACAGTCTACGTCCAACAGGCTTGTTGTCCTTACTTGTATCCTGAATTGACTAACCACCTCAGAGGTCTCAATCACATTGGTTTTATCAAAAGTAGTCTGAATCAATTTTTTTCCACTAAGTTTAATGCTTCTAAATCTCTGATAAGGAACATAATACAGTGATTAAAATATTCCCAACATTCCTTCCGAGGTCTTGTTTTCATCCAAATTCTTCAGCAGAAAGAATTTCTAAGAATTTTTCTAAGAACAGTACTTTCAGGGTACAAAATGTAAAGCTATACATTCTTTTTTCACAGTCTACGTCCAACAGGCTTGTTGTCCTTACTTGTATCCTGAATTGACTATTTTAGGTAATTTTCCTTTTTAATATGCTTGTTCTTTCTGAAATTCAATCACTACACCCACTGTGATAAGTACCCAGCTTGTTCTGCATAGGATAAAGATGAGTGGACTACTCAATTAAAAGATTTTTCACACATATGAATAATTTTAAGCTTAGTATTTAAAACCTGTTCAAAAATGCCTCATGGTTCACTTGCAGATGGATCACAGAATCAGTGAGTTGTGTGATATTTCATTTGAGAAATCTTTTGAGGAAAAACCCCAGCAGCACAGAACACTATTAACTCTTGGAAAAGAACTATGACTTCAAAGTTGAAGTTTTATTGAAATGCAGACTAATTTCCCATAAACTTAATATAATTCCATGATTATTGGACTGATAAAGTAAACTGAATTGCTGCCCTACTAGGAGAGACTGAGGAGGGTAGAACTGTTCTGTTTATAATGGAGAAAGCTGAGGAGAGCACATCTGGGGCTTACAAAATCTGCAGATGCAAAACATGCCCTTGATGACACCGGAGAGTGCGCCTATGCTTATAGCTTCTCTCTGACCAGCCTCTTCTACTGCATTGGACAGAAAGGGACCTGCTGGAGAGCAGTTCTGAGGAGAAGGACCTGGTGGACAATAAGCAGTCCATGAGCCAGAAGTGTGTCCTTGTGGCTAGTGAGGTCCCATGAGTGCTGTGTGCAGTTCTGGACTCCTCAGGACAAGAGATACATGGAGCTCCTGGAGGCAGTCCAGCAATGGGCAAAATAGATGATTAAGAGATTGGAGGATCTCACAAAGAAAAGCTTACTGGCTGGACTTGATGATCTTAGAGGTTTTTTTCAGCCTACAATTCTACAATTCTATGGAAGGCTGAGAGTTGGCCTGGAGAAGGGATGACTGAGAGGGGGTCTTATGAATGTCCCTAAGTATCTCTGGGAAAGGTGTCAGGATGGACCCAAGCTCTTCTTGGTGGTAACAAGCAACAGGACAAAAGAAAGCAGGCAGAAAGTGATGCACAGGAAGTTGAGGAACATGAAGAATTTCACTGTGCAGGTGACGATGCACTGGAACAGATTGCCCAGAGAGGTTGTGAAGCCTTCCTTGCTGGAGATGTACAAGAACCATCTGGATACAATCCCATGAAATGTTCCTCCATTTTTTTTCCTGGCAGTAACAAAAATTAAATTTTTATTCTCTCACCATCAACATTTAGATTAGTTTATAAGACCTCTTCCCTCAAAAAATCTAACTTCAGCCCTGTGTTTCTTGACAGTAGTGTCACCTACTTTGACAAGTTTTGCAAAATAAGAGAGAGACATCGGCTGTTCACCACCACTAAGTGGAGCTGGATACCAATGACAGATTACACAAGGAGCCACAGAGAAGTCTGAAGTAAACAGGAAGGTCTAGAGTCATCCAGCTCAGATTCAGCAAGCAGTGACGTGTGTGACCCATGTCACACCTATCTGAAGCAGTAAACAACCAGCCGGTCTCAGATGCTGGAAAGTCACTGCTGAAAAGAGCACTGTCTCCACAAACTTGTGCTGGCCTGCATGCATGCGTCATACAGAAAAGAGAAAAAAATATTCTCTACATGGGTTATCTCAGTCTACAGAGGTCAGCATTTTATTTCAGAAAGCTTTCACAACTGTTTTCAATAAAGCTAATTAATGGCATGCTAGTCTAATCTGCAGCCTGGACGTATCCTTTGTTAACATAATTCCTCAGGTTTTGGTTTTTTTTCTGACTGTGATGGAGGATTATTTAAAGAATTCATTAAATCAAGTGCACTAATTCATTAAAAGTAATGTATTTGAGAAGTAATAGAAGTCAAAAGGATAATTACCTTCAATATTCCAAAAGAAATTTTTTATAAGTGACTGAAACATGGCAAAGATACATTAGGAAAACAAGTAATTTTTTACAAGTAGAGGTAGCAGATTTTAAGTAGATGCCTGTAATTGCACTAAAACAATATGGTATCACCTGAGAAGTAAACAAGTAATGAGAACTGAGATATTACATAGAGATTGATTAAAACTTGGAGATGCAAAAGACACAGTATCTGTAAAACAGTGACATATACATACATTTAGCCAATATTCACAATTTTTCCTTTTTAATAGTTTTAATTAATCAAGACTTTGAATATACTTCTGTAATCCACTACATTTTCACAACACTTCAACCAGAGGACAAGAAGTTCTGAAAACCTACATAAAAGGTTAAACCTTCCAACAGCTTTTCGATGATATTCATATATTGTCAAACCTGTGTGGACTCTCAAAATTGTCCTGACTGATCTCAGCTGTCCAGTGATGCCATTTCTCTGCTGCACCAGAGGGTGCCAGATGGGTGGGAACTAGAAGGATGATATTGACAGTAGCAGAAGCCTCCCGGAGATTAACAAAATTTAGACAAACTGTTCAGTAAGAGGACAGGGATGCTTGCATTGATCTATGAGAAACACTGACTTTGGAAATACTTAGAGAACAAGCAATTCAACTGGCAGTAAAATGAACTTTCTCTTTTATTTCTTACAGCAGAATGTTATAACTCACCAATTAGAGTTGATTATTACTACCGAAAAGCTAAGAACATAATCTGCTTCCATTTTTAAGGAGGGGAAGCAAGGCAGTGACATTTAAGCAGTAGGTTAAATACCCATCAATGCCTGAGGGAGCATGTCCTAGCACATTTCCTATGCTAGACAGGACAGAAAAGTTCATCAAAATGATCTCTCAATCTGATCTCACAATTAATTTTCATTACAAATATGCACATCTCCTGAATATAGTCATTAAAGTCACCACTGATTTTAACAAAGGTGTTGAAAAGCATCACAAAATGTCGCTGTGGGACACAATGAATGAGACACGGACTCGTGATTCAGAAGGCTGATGCTCTGAAAGGGGGCTGGTTTTTTGTCAGAACCTATTTTTATACTTTTTACAATGTGCCCACCTAAGAGGTGGCATCCTTGGACTCATTGGCCACATCAAGGGTCAACAAGCAAAGTCCCTCCTTAGGAGAGGGAAAAGTGAAAACCAAGATAGTTTACAGAGAGTGACCTTGTTTACCATCTTAAATCCCTGGGAAAGAATTTAAGAAAAACCCAAACATGGCAAACAGTGACTACAATAAAAAGTCAACATATTTCTGGATTAAAACTTATCTATTCATATTTTAGGGGTTAAAGATCAAACTCAAAGCTGTTATTCTCACCCTATCGGAGGAAGCTGCTGTATTTACCTAACTGCTAAGTAGGATTAAATGCCATTCTGGTAACTAGATGGTTCATTCTCAACTATATCACATTTTTGAAAAACTTTCACTGAAAACAGGTGCTTTGCTTTCATTGGCTTAATCACTTAGACATGCAGAGATGTCTGTATTAACATAATTTTTTCCAGTGTGTCTGGGGCTTCTTTCTCCCACATTTCTTCTATTGAATTTTATATAATTTTTCTAGGTATTATTACAGTTATTGTGGGCTTTTGAAGCATAATAGTTCATATCGAGTAAAATCTAATAAAAGAAGTCTCTCTGTCAGTTTCACTGAGACGTGGCAACTCATGAAAAATAGGAATGAAAATCACTATCTACCTTCAAGATACTTAATAGGTATTTTTGCTCTTACTGTTTTCCATTTGTGAGTATTTGCTGTGCCAGTATTTTCAATTGAAATTACATAATCCACCAAAACAAAGACTTACTATGGAATTCAAACACACTATTTCTGCTAAGAAAAAAAGAACATCAAAAGAAAAAGATAAATTTGAAATTACATTTTGTATTCTTTGAGAAATAATTAATTTTTCAACAATCAAGAGTGTGGTCTTTGAAATCTGAAATTTCCTTCTCTGCAAATAAAATACACTGGATCTTAGCTTTTCTGACCTTGGCCCAACATCTGCAGGAGTTAAAAACATAACTTCATGAATCTTGGCCAACCCAATGCAGCATCTGCATTTCCTCTTGGTCTTGAATCCTGTCAACCATAACCTAGCATGCTGCTTTGATTGATGCAAGAATGTGAATGGTGTCCCCTGATAAAGCAGGGATTTCCTCTCCTACAAGGGAGACTTCTTGTAGTTTCCATGTGCTGGAAGTTAATTTAAAATGCCATCTTCTGTACTGTCTATTTTTCCCATGCCTAGGAACTAATCTATCATTTTTATTAAAATACCCACTCCTACATGCCCAAAATTTGAAAGTGAACTCAGGAAAGCTAAAACCAAAATTAATCCAATTCAGCTTTTTTTGATTCAAATAGGATCTCTGTTAGACAGATATTATAAGCCCATGGGCCACTCCCATGGTTTTGATGGATTTATTCAAGATTTTCAACCAGAAATGTATGATAAGAAGCTGTCTTGGCCTGTAAAAATATGCATTTAAACATATAACATGTATACTATAATGTTTCTTTGAGGGCAGCATTGCAAATTTAGTGCTGTCAGAATTACATCCTGACCATGTTGCTTCAATGTTTAAGTGTCTCATGTCCTTGTTTGCATACATTGGAACAAAATAGAAAATGGATTTAGTTAAACGGTAGGTGCTTGGCACCAGATTTCTCTCTTATATGCAGGCACTGCCAAGCATATGTTTATTTTTGAAACCCCAGAATACCAAATATTGTACAAATACTAGAGGGCTAATTTTTTCTTTCCAACAGAGCATATGCTCAGAGGGAAATCCAAGAAATGGTAGGAAACAAAGAGTTACATCATTTAAATAAATAAAAGTAGGCATTGATTTGTGTATCTGTCTGGGAAGATCTAGATGGAGAAGCACAGATACAGTTAACTACAGTTAAGTCTGAATGCCTGAGCAGTGTTGTGCTAAACTAGGAAGAGTGTATAAGATACTGCACTCACAGATGCAGGAAAACATTTGTAGGAGAAACTGCTTGCCAAATCATCATTCATAATAGGAGAGGCATGAATGATAAACAGTAAGCAGGTGAAATAAGAAGTTAAAAAAAATGTGTGCATGAACTTGAAGGTGGTTCATTTAAGCATAAAGAAGTAGTGAAAAATATTATCAACCCTCCCCCCACATTTAAGCAGTTAAACTACATTTGAACTGAAAAGCAGGAATGATGTGAAATCCAAGTGATTCAGAAAGTGCCGGAATAATGAAACATATTTGACATCAACAAATGACATGATTTGAAACATGATTTGAAATCAACAAATTTGACAAAACTTTGGCAATATTTCTAAGAACACTGGGATTAGCTTGTGCAATAAGGCATGCCTTTTATACTACAGTCCTGAGAAAGAACATGTTGAAATCATTCACAAGTATGTCAAATTGTTGAAATAAAGAATTAACCTGTTATTTTAACCTAAGCAGACTGGACTGGGGCAAATAAATAGAATGAACAGGTTTCACTGATGAGCAGTAGGAAGCAAATTCCCAGTTACTTAAATATTCCCAGGTATTCTGAACTAAAATGTTAAACACTTTGAAAATGACACACTACATTTATAGTTGAACTGAATATGTACTTTCAGAAGAATGTGACATTTTTCCCCAAAGATGAAAAAAACTCAAACAAACAAAACAAACTAACAAAAAATCCCTAACAAAAGCATTTTAAATATGCAGAAAAATAATGCTTTTAATAAATATGTAGAGCAGATGCATATTTTAATATAATTGCCTGTATAACACAAGCAATTTTTACCAGACAAATACTACAATATATTCTGACTATAAAATTAACAAAATGTTTAAATGGAAAATTAGAAAAAATTCCTGGTGTGGTTGTACAGAGGTGACACTCCTCTATGCATATATACTTATTGAAGTGGAATGAAGCAATTTGACTTGTCATCCAACATGAAACCACCTTTTGTAGCAGCTATCAAGCAATCATTAAGCACAGCAATTTTTCATAATTTTCACATACACTGTTTTCAGTAGCTTTCATTTAGACAATATTAATTGAATAATATGTGATTATATTTCTGATTATACTATAAACTCACACAAATTAATTAACAAAGCCATCACTATATAAGCTCACACCTCAAAATACAAAGGAAGGAAATTGCCTTTTCAGCTCTTGCTCAAATTTCCAAAAGGACATGCTGTTTTCAATCATCTCAATTTTCACCTGTAGCATTAAACATTACAGTGTAATCCAGATTTACAAAATCCACCCACAAAAGAGGTTGAACACAAAGCACTTCTCAAGAAGATATTCCCTCCACATTCCTCAGTCACAGTCTGCCTGTGTAAATGTCACTTATAACTTTCCATAAGGGCTTCACACTGCAAAAATGACATGTATGTATAAATGTATATGTGTACACAGCATCACCTCCTGCTGAAGCTGATGCTAAGCAAACATCAGAAAATACTGGTCCTTTCTCTTACTGAGTCATTTGTCAGTGCTAATGATATGTTTCCTCTGCAAAGTGAAAGAATTCTATTTTAAAAGTTATTTTAACCATCCTGCTGTTCTCTTGAGGATATTACATTATAACTGAATGCTGGTTGGAATTATTTTATTTACTAATTTCATTGAATTTTGCTCAACTATGGATGACATCTGAATATTTTTTCTGTTTTCAACATACCAACAATAATTTTTATTTTCTACTTCTCCATGTTTCAAATAAGAAGAACACTTTTTCCCATGTATTTAAACCAGGAATGGTTTTAACCAATGCCTTGCTCAATGTCTGCATCAGTGCATAATACAATCTTCAGAGAATAACAATGACAATTGAAGAAAAACAAAACCTTTTGAGAAAGGTAGATAAGAACCTGGTTTTAATCATGTCTTTAGGTTTCATTTGGCATCATACCACAAAATCAGCCTGCAGGACAGGAGTGTAGCTATGCAAGGACGAGCTGTGTTACTGGGACTTTCCTGCTTTTATCAAAAAGGAGCATGGAGGTTTGGAGTTCAATGCAACCATTAACATATGCAGAGATTAAGGACAGGCTATACCCACAATATTCTAGGGGGAGGGGGAGAATACATCACTGTGCTTAAAAGGTGATTAGCAAAAACTATCTTCTCATTACCAGTCAGATACTTGCTTATTACAAAAATAAAAAGCAATTGTGGGCTCCCTGCTGTGACTTACGTAAGATATTCTTTCCCTTGTTTCAGTAGCTTTCCAGTAACCAATGAAGCACAGCAGCATCCTATCACAGCAACACTGAGGGCAGACAGCAAGCAGACAACTAATTTTCTTTGCTACGTACTCATTTGAAAAAGGAATTTAAAAAAAAAAAAGCTTCAAACCTACAAAAGCATCTAGGAAACTATGTTCTTTAGAAAAAAAATCCAGTCTTTTACTTCAGTATTAACTATTGGGTGCATTTTTGATAGCATTTGCACATAAACCAACGAAAATATTTTCTGTCAGTTCTGAACTTCAATTGTCTTCAGTCACCCTGTACCTTCTATAAACACCAAAACCAGCAGCTTTCCCATCAAGATGCTACTGTCTCTCAAAAGCACAGTGAGAAAGTGAAGATAGAATCAATATATTCTATGAAGGCAATAACTTTAAAAAATTAGGGTCAATTGAAGTGAAGCCTGAAATAAGATTAGAAAATGACTAATCTTCCACTCTGATTGTGAAAGCGCCCAAGACACAGAGCCACATACTTCACAGTCTTCCTCTGTTTTTTTGTTGTTTTGTTTTATAAGCCCTTTTATATCAAGTACCAGACCTGAATTACAGAAGCTACATGACCCTGTCACAGAAGGTTCACAGCTGTACTTTGAAGACAAGCTGCCCCTCAGCTGTCAATGAAATGAAGGAATGGAAGAGGACTAAACCATAGCATTTAAACACAGACAGGACATGATTTTCTTAACAGAAAATATATCACCTAAATAGAGGTGCATAAGGACAGATGAAATCTGCCAGTGGTCTCAGAGAGCACATCATATTTTGGTCCTACGTGGCCTGACATACAGCAAGGTGTGTACACACCCAAAGCACCAGGCTTAGGCTGCTCCTGGGAAAGCTACCCTAGAACTCTGCTCTGATACAGCAAGCCCACAAAATAAACCCCCCAAAACCGAGCACACATCCAAAACCAAACAAACAAACTACAAAACAACCCCAGCCATTTAGTGTTAAATGCTACATAACTTACACAAGATGATTTTCTGTGAGTTAGAGATGAATGCCTTCAGCTATCTCAATTCAAGGCTTACGAAAATTGAAAAATCAGCATTGGAAAAGCACCTTATATGTCCCAGATAGAATAAGTGCTATCAAGCTGTGCGACATCTTTTCAACATACTTTGTGGCTAATGTATTTTTTGTCTGTTTGAAACATCCTGAACTACATTTTTAAAACGAAACCCATGTTTTGAAGTCTAGAATCCTAGGTGGTCTGAATCATCACTGCCACCTCCAGAAGATGGCACCAGCCACCTTTATTATATTTCAGAAGAATATGTTTTCACTTACTACTGTCTTCACTTCATTAATGCACACAAAACCTGTCATCTTCACTTACTACTGTCTTCACTTCATTAATGCACACAAAACCTGTCATCTTCACTGACTTACTTGGTTTTGAAAAAACTAAGTAGGCTGCAAATGGTTTTCCCAACTTACATGATGGGAAATAGAGCTTGACATGGCTTTGTCATGATTTGTTTTGCAGCATTGGACTTATACCACTAAAATGTATAACATTTCAACTTAACATTGCAAGTTTTTCTTGCAATAATGTCTTTATAAAAACAGAATATACCAGATATCTCCTAAAAGTATACACATTTTGTTAGAGAGGATAGCAAATAATTATATTAAACATCATAATACAACCATAATATTATTAGAAAAAATACTTGCTTTGCCTTTATGAAAAATATGCTGTATAAAATATTAGTGGGTTAAAAAGATATTATTTTCCCTACAGATTGCAATAAATTTCTCATAATTCTGACTATTGCTTCTAAACCAGAGTTGGACTGTCATAACTAAAGTAATGACAATAATATTCCTTTGTGGGATTATTACTGAAATGTCTTGATATTTCTTCTGGATAGAAAGGGCATTGCAATCATTACTTTGGGGTCACATTTGCAATTCTAACTTATCTCAAGTCAGGATCATACATGATCTTTGAGTCCATGCGTATCCCACTGAAAAAAAACCAAATTTGCAAAAGTAACCACAGATATGTAGGAAAATTTTTTAAAATCTACAAATGTAATTTTTAAACTAGGGAAATATTCCTTTATTCACTAATTATGTTCTGAATTCAATACCGCCACAATGTTATTTTTCCCTAATTTCTCCTCTCTGCTTACAGCACAGAGATACAGCAGGGCTACAGGCCCCTTCCTGCTACAGTATCAAATCTTTACCCAGCTTGCACTGCCCTTTTCCACCTTCTCCCTTGTTCCAATATTTACTGCTGGAAGCTTTCAACATTTTTAACCAGCATATAAAAGACCTGTCAACAAAGTCAAACAACAGTACTTAAATGCATCCTGAATGAAGTTACCAATACCTGCTGATACACACAAAGCTTCAAGAAATACTTGCAGTTTAGTATATTTTGTTTGGGTTCATTAAGATATCCTTTCATTGCTCACTAATGTATAGATTGACACGATACATACTATTTTCTCTCCACATTTTTACATTTCAAACTGAGGTTTTGGGTCGTTTTATTTTCTATTTCTGCATTTGGTGTCAATATACCCCTCTCATCAGAGCCCTTAGAAGCCTCTGAGTGAACAGGTTTCTTCTTCCCCGTGATTCTCCTGCAGATGTGCCACCAGCAGTTTCCAGTATTTTATCTGGATAAAGCCTGTGAAGTTAGATTTTTTTGTTTGTGCAAAGACCCGTGAAGAAGCTGAAAGATGTGTTGGTCTCTCACTGCAAATGTCATGCCCAGGACACAGCTCTCAGTCTGTAGGTAGGCACAGGATAGCTCCCTACAGCATCAAGATTCCCTCAAAGATGCCCTTTGACATTTCCTTAAAGGTGCCCAAAGAGAAAGAGCACAGAGGGGTGGGAGTTGCAGGGCTCCCCTGGGGGTCAGAGTGGTGGCCTTGAGCTGGATTGGGAGTGGAACTTCAGCAGCACCACTCACTGCAGACTGGCTGCAGTGGCCAATGGACACAGACTGGTCTGCTTTGTTGGAAAGCCAAAATCAACACTTCCAGTTCTGCAAGACTGGTTATACCTAAAATCTTACTTCATGGTATACTGAATTTGTGATGAATCTTGTGTAAGCAAAATGCCATGCAGTGCACACAGGCAAGCACTGAGCATAAAAGCAGCCAGACATTTTCAGGCAGTTTCATTTAGCTTTGAAATAATCCCACAATCAAAGTTCAATACAAGAAGAAGGTAATTTAAATGACAGGATTTATTTAAAACTGTCTAGTCTAATTTCACATACAATTTTTAAATTAATGCTATCCAATGCAGTACAATATTTTCTTTTCTTCACCAGGAGTAAGAATCACTGAGAATTAGAATCTTGCTGTATTCCTTTGGGAATGGTCTTTCCTGCGACACCCCCCTCAGAGACTGTAACCTTTAGTCCGACCTTACCTGTCCTTTATCTCTAGCCTATGGCTCTGTGCCAGGTATCCCCTCCCGAGACAGATACTAGATAAAAGCCCCTGCTCCTCCATGATCTGCCTCTTTGCCCCTGGGACCCCTTCAAGAATAAAGCCTTGGAAACACCCTGAGATAAGAGCCTCATTTGGATATCTTTTCCCTATCCCTGAAGCCTACCCTGCCCAAAGATCCCCAGAATCTGCTAGGGGGGGCGGGAAAGGGGGGTAGTACTTCAGAATCTCACTTTTATTTTCAAAGAATGATAACTTATAATACAATATTGCTCATCTTGAAAAGAAAGGAAGGATGTAACCTAAAGACTTCCCTGGAGCTTATGCCAAGAATTTGCAATGAACCTTTCACTGCAATTTAGTGGAATTGGTTTAGAAGCGCTTATTTGAAATTAAGAGGAAATTATTTGACTCCTAAGAAGAAAGAAAAATAAAGGCTGCTAAGAAAAGTTTCTATTAAATACCTCTCAAACTGAATTAAAACATACTATTCAGCATAAATTACTGCTAGATGTGTTTTCTTCATTTGCCTTTGCATGAGGAATATAAAAACCCTGAATATCTCTCATCAAACCCCACATATTTGATTGTATTTAAGGACATACTGCCCCCCCCCCCCCCCAAAAAAAAAAAAAGAGTTGTTCCACTGTTTACTAAAAAAAACCTTCAAATCACATTTCAGATCACACTGACATCAAATGTTTTCATACCATATAATTATGAATGATGGCCTGTTTCAAGGAAAATCAAGAAGCCTAGCTATTTCATATAGCCTGATGTAGTTTAAAAAGCAATCAAATTTCTAAAATAAGTCACTGCACTGGTGTGCTACTGACCAGAGAGAACAAATCTCCTTCCTAGACTGTGACTTATGGGCTCTGAGAGCTCAGAAATTAGGCAGATCTGAAAACAGGGACATCTGATCAGATTGTCAACCTCCTGGAAGCTCTGAAGACCATTAAGAATTTCAGTGGTTGGCCAACTGCTCCAATTACATATTCAAATACTTCTGAGCTGACAGCGGAGGTAGGATTTTGCCTCAGTATGGAGTGTGATATATCCAACAGATAGAGCTGAAGACATTGAAAAATTAATTCATAGAATAACATCAGCAACATCATAGAATGAAACATTTTGAAGCATTTTGAGAAAGGAAACAAAGTAACTTTCATGGAGCAATTTAGATCAAGGCATCTAGGTTTTTCTACTCAGACTTATTTGTCATTAGACCTGCAGATGACACAAATGTGAGATGAGGGGCTGACAGACAAAATGCGCGTGCTGCAAGCAAGAGGAACCCCAACAAACTGGAGAAACAGGCTGACAGTATTAGTTCAACAAAATTAACTACTACCAAGTGCTGTCCCAGAGGAGGAATAACTTCAGGCTCTAGCACAGCCTGACTAACTGGAATGTGTCTTTTCAGAAAATACCATGGGGGTTCTGGTGGACAGCAAAGCAAAGACCAAGGCCATCCTGAGTGCATTAGGAAGACCACTGTCAGCAAGTGAAGCGACATTGTCCTTTGCCTCTACTCAGCGCTGGTGAGGCTGCATACGGAGTGTTCTGGACTCCCCACTACAAGAGAGACATGGAACCACTGGAGACAGACCAGCAAAGGGCCATGAAGACGGTGAAGGGCTTGAAGAAACTATTGTGATATGAGGAGGTGCTAAGAGGGATGAACTGGAAAAGAGAAAGCTCAGAGTGATCTTATCCACATGTATAAAATACCTGACGAGGAGAAAAGAATGTGGGTCAAGGCTTTTCTCTGTGGTCCACAGTGACGGACAAGAGGCAATGGATACACATTGAGATACAGGAAATTCCGAAGGAGAACCCTTTTCAGTGGTGATGATGGTTATGGACTGGCACATCTTATCCACAGAATTCCTGCAGTGTGGCTGTCCTTGAAGATACTCAGAATTAAGTGGACACATTTCTAAGCAATCTGCTGCAGCAGACCCTGTTCTGACCTGAGGGTTGGACAGAACAACTTGCCCAACACCACTGTGGGATCTCTCATGATGAATTTGGTGCCATTTCATGATTATTTATTGATGAATAGGAACAAAATTTATTTCTAGATAAATTCTTTGAGAGTCCTTTTGTCCTTTCCTTATTAGGAAACATATTGAAAGAAGAAGTTCAGTATTGTGAAAAGTTAAGCCAAAGTAAAGTTGACTGGGACCTCAAAAACAGCCAGTTTATTCAAAAATTCTGTCTCAAAAATGACATGATTTTCCATACCATGTTTAGGAAATGTGTTCAAAATTCAATTTACATTATGTAGAAGCCATAAAGAAAGTTATTAAACAGAGATCATAGTTTTTTTTCAGGAAAGGAAACAGCTCTAATCTGGTTGTGTTAGCCTAAAACACCTGTCTCCTCTGCCGTTACTGTGAGCGCTGTGGTTTGAGTCATGACATAGCAGAAAAGATTAGGAACAGAATCTCACTATGCTCTAAGTAGGACAAGTTCATTAAAAATGCACAAAGGGGCCTGTTATCTCCTTTAGTGTGGTCCCTCAACCCAGAGACCCTTGGATCATCAGCAGAGGAAGACCATGCTTCAGCAAAGCTCAAGGTAACCTTTCCATGAGTTCTTGCAGGAAACAGCACATAAATTTACAGCAGGGAGTTTGGTTTTTGGCATGCCAGCTTGTAGAATGAAATGCAGAAACTTTTTCAGGGGCCCAATCTGTTCAGATATAATATGAATGACAGGCAGGACTGTCTAAACACATCTGTGATTGTGAGAGATTGTGCTGAAAATCATGCCATCATACCCCTCTTGCCATGTACTGAGTGGAGGTCTAATGATCCCAAGGACTCTGGCAGATCCCATTCCAGATGAGGAAATCAGAATGCAGAATATGCATATAACTAAGCCTCTTCCCCTTGGTTTTGATATGTTCAGTAATCTGTCTAATATATGTGGACTACAAATTTAATGCTTTTTTTATAAATAGATATATGTTTGCATTATTGATATCCCTTTATAGATATGAAGATTAAGCCCTGGAAAAGAACAAACCCACAAATTACACAAGGCACCTGCTCCATGTTTAGATTTTAGTCTTCTCCTGGAAGAGTGCCAGCATATTAAATCTTCTAAATTTCTGCCCTCTTTGTAACATAAATAACACGTGTTTTCATACTCCAGAAAGCAAAAATTTGAACTTAATAATTTGGAATGAGATAAATAAATAAATAATTACCCAAAACCAACCCAAATCACAAAGCCCCAACCTCATCCCTCATGTTCTTAAAAATAAATGCAATATTACTGTAATACTGTTTTAACTACAGCACTTTGCTTGGTGAAACTTTCCATGCAATCTGACCTAGTCTATCTTTGTTCTATGCTGTAGCTTTAACATTCAGCTATTGTTTTTTTCATTGTTTTGGTTTGTTTTCCTTTTTTTTTTTTATAAAGACACATGCAACTAATTCAGAATTTATTTTCAAAGTGTAGTTGGCATAACTTGATCGTTTAAAAAACAAACCAACTAGAATAGCATTTGTTTTGAGTTTTTTTCAGTATTCAAACATCAACTTTTTTAGTGACAGGACTGAAAGAATATTTTCCCAGAATTTGCTCTCCATTCATAGAATCATAGAATGGTTTGGGTTGGTAGCGACCTTTTAAAGATCATCCCTTTCCCAACCCCCCTCCTGTGGGCAGGGACACCTTACCCAGACTGGGTTGCTCAGAACCCCACCCAGCCTGGCCTCAAACCTTTCTTATCTAGAGGACTCTTTTTATTATCTGATTTCTTTAAAACTTGCATCCTGGCAGCTGAGTCTCCTTTAAGTTGACTCTAAAATCAGATATATATTTCTCGTAATCCCAAGGTAATTCAGAAGGTTACATTAAACTGTATAATGTACTGATGAGCTTTTTCTTTGCAATTAGCCCTCAAGGGACTCTCTGCATTGGACAGTAGTGCTCCCAGATTAATATTTGTAAGCACTTTAGCAACAGTGCTTCTAAACACTCTTACATAAAACACTATGCAATCCATTTCTTTACAGCAAAAATGTTAAAGCTAAGTATGTAACAACACTTGTTAATGTAGGAATTTTTAATTGACTACATTTTATGACTGCAAGTAGATACAGAGAGGAAAGCCAGGAAAATTAGGAATACCCTAACATTTGAAATCTTTACTCCAAATTATACAGTAGCTTGATGCATATCAAAAAATACAGACCATATGCATTGAAATGAAAATAGTAATAGAAATTCTGAAGGCTCCTGTACAGCTTTTGAAACAAGAATCTTAGACTCCTCTCAGCTCAATCAGATTATACTTTCATGCACTAATTTATACTGTTTCTGCCCTTTGCCCATTTCATTCATTCAATTAATGCAATTCTATCCGACATTTCTTTAAACATTGAAAATTCCCTTCAGAGCACAAGATTAATAAAAAGATTTAAGAGGGAGAAATGTTGTAAGAGAAATAGTTTTTGGTGGATATTTTCATGTGCCGTGTTGGAAGAGACCACTGGAAGATCATGTAATCCAACCTCCATGCTCATGCACAGTCCCCCAGGATTTCAGAGAGGATTCTCCTAGCCAATACTGCAGAAATCATACAGCAATACCCATGCAGCAATAAAGACACCCAGGAAGTGTCTTTACCTCTGATAACAGCCAGTTTTTCTGTTAAAGCCTGCTTAGTTTAAAAATCCTTGTGTAGAAATGTTTCTACACAGTGGTCAAAATTATTGCTCTGCCACTGGTTAACCTGAACCCTGATAAAGAAATCTACAGCAGTGAGTCACATGACAGCAAATGTCTGCCAGGAACAGGGGAAATAATACAATCTTACAAACTGTAGTTTGTATCTAGGAACATTATTGATATGACTGAGATGACCATAGGGAAGCAAAGATGTAAATTGTATTTAATTTAGAATACAATAAGGAGTAGAACCTGGAATACAGTTCAGCTCTGGAGGGCTCTGGAGGGAACTTCCTGAAATGCTAGGTTCTCCCACAGGCCACAGGGGCCACACAGGTTACTTTCCTCCCTCTGGCTATAGAAATAAGGTAGCTTCTATGAGGGCAAAACCTGTAAATTATATGGATTGACATGTTTTTGGAGTATAAAAAGACTGAGTTTTTTATTTGTCATTTGTATACGCCTTGCCCCTTCATGGAGACTTTGAAACACTGCATAAAAATAGAATGTAAGACACCTTCCAATGGTTATCACTTCTCAACATGGAGGAGGCACTATGGCTAGAACAGATTATATCTGGCTACACGGTATTGCTGTGTCCAAGCTTCTCATCAGGTCACAGAACTAAAAACAAGTTGCACACCTCTGGTAAGTCTGTGGCTGCTGCTTGGCACTAAAACATTAAAAAAAAATTACTGTTGGGTGCAAGTGACTGGTCTGTGAAAATGTCTTTAGGGATTTGCAGTGGTTTCTCCCAAGTTTCACAGCATATCCTCTGCAGCATCTAAATTACAACACACAATTAATTTCAAGGTGGATTCATGTTGCTCAAGATGGACATATGGTTTTGCCCATATACTTAATATGGTGTTACCACATGTTGTCATAATACTCTTCTGTTTATCTTGTGTACATAAACCTCCTTTGCCACTTGAACTGTTCATATCTTCCAATTTCAGCTCTTTCATATACTCCCTTTACAAAATTCTTCTCCTGTTTCCCTGATCAGAATGACTCTGGTCTGTTCCCAGTAACACTCACATACACAAAAAGGAGACTAGAAGGCAAGATGCCCCCACAAGAGAGGATGGGAGCCATCCTCTGCTAGCAGAGTTTTTGTCAAATGCATTCAGTACTTACAAAAAACCTTTGTTTCAGTAGGAAGATTCAACTAAGTTGTCAAACTGGGATCACAAATGACAGTGCCTTCGTTTACAAAGTCTACAAATTTATGTAACAGTAATGTCAAGCCAAATATATGTCAGGTTTCAGGACTATTTTTTAATTATAAGTTATTCCACTGTGAACAGAAGACTTAAGAAAAAAGATACACATGTGGGAGTTTTTAGACATTTTAATGCAAATGACAATCAAAAGGCTGCTTGAGGAACATAAATGCCACACCTCATCCTCCCTGCGGTCTCCCTGGTTCTTTAATGAAATTAAATTTCTTCACTTTAGTGCAGGACTAAACCTCATTAGTACTGCTTTTAGCTGGTGAGCCTGAGACTCGCAACCATCCTCCCCAAAACTAAAAAAAAAAAAATAAGAAAGAAAAAGCCAGCTGACTTTTTCATACAGTTGCGCAGAAAAAAACCCCAAAACAACAACAACAACCCAACTAGCTGTTTCCATTACATTTAGGACTAATAATTTGAGGAAATCTGGCACAAATTAAGCTTCTTGGATGGACCAAACAACCTTCTTGGATGAAAAATGCCAGATTTCTGAAAAAAGGGGAAGGGTAACACTATTTTTTTACTCTTCTGACCGTAATAAAACATTTGATATGACATGTAGCAAGAAATTAGATAAACTACAGGAGATTAAATTGTTAAAGGAAGTTAAAATTATGTGAAAGGATAGCTATGAATAAAAATGCATTAGACAAGAGGGAGATTACAAGCAGGTTTCCTCATGTTGTCATTCTGAAGCCCAGTCACAATGCTGTTTCAGCATTGCCAGTCACATTTTTCAAAAACAGAATTTTGGAAAGTACCAGTACAGAAAAGTACTTGGGTGACTATCCACGTTAGCCAGCAGAAGATCATTTGGTAGTACAAAGGCCAAGATTATATGCTCAACAGCTGTTCAGTGACAAGAGGGATTAGCTGATAAAACTATATGCCACCAAATCCTAGGAGGTATCAAGAAAGATATCCAGGGGAGAGAGTAATTTTGAAATTCTGTATCAGTAAACTGTACTATCTAACCATTTATGAAAAGAAAATGGGGTGGGAATGGAGAGAGGATTTACATTCTTTAGAGTAAGAACAAAGAAGGCCTGTTGAGTGAGAAGGATGTCTGGAGAATGGAGTAGACAGAGCAACATAGAGATACCTTCCACAATTTCAATGAATTTTAGCCCTTTTTTGTTTCAGGGCAGACAATTGGAAGTAGCTGAGGTTTTTTCCACATTAAACAAGCTCTCAGCAGGTGATCTCTAGCAGGTCTCTCTCTAAAGGACATCTCTAATCATAACAGGCATTTCCTTAAACTGATCCTCTAAAGAGGTGAAAACCTGCTTGTGCAAGTGAGCTCTTGAGCCTAAGATGAATCACAGCATAGATGTTAAAATGACTAACAGCCACAAATTTGCTAAAGCACAATTGCACTGATAACTGTCATCTGGAAACTGATAAAGAATTTTCCAAGTCCCCTCTAGACTGTTACTGGCTGCATCTAAGAACAAATGAGAGTTGAGACTACATTTCTCTCGTGCATCAACCCTTGTTGTTTTGGGATATCTAGCTTAGCTCCAAGTATTCAAGGATTTACGTGCTCAACACGTTGCCAGGATAGGTATTTATGACAAAGGCAAGTTTTGCACAATGTAGACTGTAGAGTTACATAGTGTAACTATATCAGCACATAAAGTACAGCCAAATTCAGAAATAGCAAATAATTTTTGGATTTCTTTCTTCTGAATGTTAGATCCTACTATTTGCCTGACCACCAACAAACCAGTCTTATGCTTCACTTCCAGGTACTATGCTGGCTAAGCAAGAACAGCCCAACCCACTTGTAGGAATCAAAATCCTCCAAGTATCATGGCAGGAAAACTTCGTGGAGATGACAGCACACTAACAATACACACAACACTCATGTTACTCAGGGTAAATCAAGAGTTGCTGTTTCATGAACAGGACTTCATGAAATAGATCATTGTTATCTGAGAAAATAACCTCTATCACAGAAGAAAACACAATGAAGCTCTGCAGGGGTTCCAGCACCTGCAGTACTGTAGAACACTTTTAACAACAAAAAATTCAGAAGAAATGATAGGCAAGAGACTTCAAAATCACATTCTGCACATAGGTCCCTTGAAACCCAGAAGACTAGTATTTGTTCTCCCACACTGCTTAGACTATTTCTGCTCTCTTTCTGAGGACTCTGTTCAAGACTTATTTGCAAGTCAGGAGTTGTTTTCCAACAAGGCTGCAACAAAATTATGTATTACTATGGGCTCTAATCTAATCTTGTATATCTGTGTGTGTGAATCAGTTCTCATGTGATGCTGTCAAGTGGAATTACATTTTAATGGAAAATTTTATGTAACATACAGAAATTAGATATACACTTTACACTACACACACAAGTAAGATTCATTCCAACAGAAAGAACTCTGATTCAGAATTGCATAGCCTAAACATTTGACTTGAAGCATTAAGCTCTTTTTTCATTATAAAAATTTTTGTTTCTAAGTCCACTTGCTGCCATAGGTAGACTGTAGCCTGTACAATTTATGCATGTCTTAACTGTGTGTTTTTCTACAACAGTAATGAAAGATCTCAATTTTTTTTGCCAATGTTCTCCAGACACATCCCACAATGTCTGGCAAATGGATGACTGTGTTCAACAAAAAATTCAATTCTCTTTGTGGAGAGAAAAGAAAATAGCCATGAGACATGCCCTTCAAAAATATTAATTTTTTTGTTTGTTTCCCTTCTCTCCCAAAAGCTATAGTACTTTTTTGAAAGGGCAGACCTAGCTATATGTTGAGAACTGATTAATTGGATTTTTTCCTTCTGTTGTTGATATCTGTTTACAGGTTCCAAATTCAGTAAAGAATTCTGTAAAATATTTATAAGACTACAAATGAAAAACTAATGACTAGTATATACCAAGAGTAACTTTTTCTTCAAGCACTTTTAAAAAGTAAGTTATAAGTTGTATATACTTCTGTAACAGCTATATGCTTTAAATTTACTGACTTTGAAATCAACAAAAATCATCTTTGAATTGGTGTGTTTTAAAATATATTCTAATTATTATTCCCTTTCCTAATCTCATCGTACCTCTGCAGGAGTAAGAATTCAGAATTCATTTGAGACCTCTCTTGCAATGAAATAAGGCAAATAATTAGGCCAGAATTTCTGATCTCTCACATACTGGTACCATGCTGAAGTAGACAAGGAAAAAGCATATGGTCATCTACACAAAAGTAATGTGAAAATAATGATGCTCGCCTTGAACTTTAAACTAAATGAAATTAAGATTATAGCCATTCTATCTCAGGCAAATCTTTAAGAAATTAAAAGAGTGGGTTGCCTACACTGGTGCAACTTGGGGTGAAAAAAATATGAGACTTTTTAAATGTCCTATTTCTTCCATATTACATCAGCCCCCCAGGAGTTTTGGAGTGACCAATAGGATGCATTCCTAATATCCTAAGTCACTGCTTAAAAATTGGGAATGAACAAAAAGTTCTTTCCCCAGTGAGAAACTACAGCTGCCCCGGACTGCGACGTTTTGAAGAATGAAATAGTTGTCATGCTGTGCCACACGTTTCACGTGTATGAACACCCAGAGCAGCCTAAGCGGATCAGATGCCAAATACACCACTCATACACAAGCCTCTTTTGAAAACGTTTGTTTTCTAGCAGATCTACCATGTATGTGCTAGATTTCTTATCTGCATGTGTGCCCCAGATACACCAGATCGCTGAATGGAAAAATAGCTGTGGGGATATCTAGAAAATACCATTAAAAAATCAAAACATTCCACTGAACAAGAACAGGTGGAAGCAAGTGGAGTACTTTCCAGGTAATACCTGTTAGCTATATACTTTTCATACCACCTCATTACTGACTGAATCAGCTGTTTTTCCATTAACAGCCCTTAACATGAATTTTAACTGTTGTGTGAATGAATACACAACTATCACACTAGCAGTGTAACAGCTGATTCTAGCAGAACCAACATTTTAGCGACTGATTTACCTCACAAAATTTGAGATTTATCATCTCCTATCTGCCAGTAGAGCATTGATTTAAGGTGAACATCAAGATCCAGAGGCTTGGCAAGTAAAGCAGCTGAAGTTCAGCCATTAATAAACACATTAGGGAAAAGATGTAAAGATTTTAACAGAATGAACCTGACACCATTTTCTCAGTGTTTTAGTCTGATTATGATGGTATGGGCATTTCATTTACTCAGATTACTGGAACAATGAAAGATCCTCAGTTTTCTCAATTTGACTTAAGTGATCCTTCCTTTAGCATTCACTCTGTACTGAGATAAGCAGCTGTTAGTAGAACACCCCTCCCAATAAAGAGCCTTGCAATAAACCATGATCTAGCTCCCTTGCTGCCTGTAGCAAGCATCATATGCAGCACGATCATTAGCACAGGAGGCACAATTAATTATAACTTTCTAATGCTACATTATTAAGTGAAGCAAAACACTCGTATAAGATGGTAGGGTTTGATTTTTTGTTTTAGATTCACCGCCAATAGGAAATTAAAAATACTTTAACCTTTATGCAAATTGAATACACCTCATATTTTCAGTGCAAAACTGAAGATCAGCCTCAAAATCATGTCACTAAATAATATTAACTATGAAACTAGTTTTATCAGAGACTATCTTAGTTTCAGCTCAGAAATGAGAATTACTGACTATCCTGTTACAACACCAAATGAGCAGCTGGAAATGTCCTCATAAAATTTGCCATTACATTCTCCTAACCTTTTCCAGGAGTTAAAAAAATAAATAAACAAAAGAGGAAAAAGCCAGACAGAACCTATATGGACAGGCACCTTTTTTAAGCCTTGCCCCCAATTTCAACATTAAATGGCCTGGTTTATGTCATAAGACACCCAGCTAGGCACAGGAGTACCAGATATTCTCACTAGCCCTTTCAGTTCTGACAGGTGGAGTCTGAGACAACTCTAAGCTCCAGCCCACACCTCAACTTGCCTGACTCAGAAAGAGCCAGGTACCAGTTTGAGCATCATATTGAATACACTGCTGTTTCTAAGAAAATGAAACAAAGGAGGGAAGGCTGTGAGGGAAAAAAAAATAGTGGGTAGGAGATATTGAGTCACTTGTGGCAAAGAGACATTGCTTCAGGCAACCTGTCTATAGATAAGAAACCCAATTAAAAAGTGGGATGAGCCCATCAATGTTTTTCAGTTTAATAGCACTTCTGCCTATTCTTCAAAAATAGCACAATATAAATACATCCTTGTGACTCATTCTTACAAAGATACTTTGTATGGGTATCTATATACACACATTCATACACATACATATATATGAAAATGGAGCAGAAAGAGAAAAATATGCATAGAGATGATAGTCTTAGTGTTGCAGAAAGTCTGAAGGAAAGAATAGGACAGCTAACTCTTGCAAAGAGAAGATTCCAGGGAAGGCACATGCAGATAAACCACTGACTTCCAAGAAAAAAAAATATTTTTTAAATACAATTAATTCCTTTAAAGGGAAATTGAACTGTGGGAGGTTCAGACAGTCCTGCAAGTGTCAAAACATGAAATGTGGGAAAAGAGGTGATTATGGTGAGAAAAGAAAAGCACAAGAATATTTTGGTGAGTATAAAAAGCAATCTAGAAGCTAGATAAGCAGCATTTTTTCTTAAGCCAAATTAACTCATCATGCATAGGAATCTGATTTCCTCTTTGAATTAGAAACCTCTCCAAAAGTATGAAGCAGTGAGGATATTGGTTTTTATCCTAATCCCCTTTCCACAAAAAATAGATTAAACAGCTAAGGCAAACTCCTGCTTTAACAGATGTTTTATACAAAGTTGCTACTTTGCTATGTCTCTCTAATTGACGGAGGCAGTGCCAAGGAAAGGTCAATACTATACTCAGTAGGTTACAGAGATGCAAGTAGTAACTTGTGCTTATATCTCATAGTCAGGTTTATTTGGCATGCAGTGATTACCTTGTGTCTATAAGGAAAAAAAAATCCAAACCAGCATCTCTGTAGCCTAGAATTGTCTTGTTTGTAACGATGAGAAAAACCCTTGATAAAGCAAAATCACGTGTGTTTCTTTACAGACTTAAAATTCAACACTTACCTGAGAATCTACTAATGGAAGGATATTTATTGCTTACATTTTGATTAATATCCTTCTGTGATATTTTTGTAATTTTGCTAGTTGTACCCTCTTTAAAGCACTGCAGAAAACTCATGTTATTAACAGCACTTTGTCTCAGCTAATGAAACCACTTTCTTCTGCACCATTAAGACTGTTGTGCATTGCAACCCACCTCTTGCATTCTGCATTTCCCCAATTAATCAGCTTAGATTTTCAGCGACTGTAGGCAGTGTAACTGCCTCAGACTTGTAGTCTGAGCAATGCTATCCTAGCTGGAAAGTGAAATGGTTCCTATACTGTCACACTCCATCACTGACAGAGGAATAAATCATTACTGCTGTTATTTGCAACAAGACATGCCTGATGCAACAGAGTGAAACAAGACATCTCAAAAGTCTGCTCAGTACTCCAGAGAAATAACTACCTTAACTTTTAGTAAGGTTGCCAAATCTACTAACAGAGAACTATGGAGCCTGCCTTCTTAATGGCTTATGTGAATTTATTTTATGAACCCATAAAAGCTTTACAGTATCCCTAGACTTTCATATTCTTATATTTAAACATAATGGGATGTAAACATAAACATTAGGGATGTAAAGCTTTTATGGGTTGCTCTCAGCATGAGAGCATATCCCACCAACTTCAAACACTTTGTGTCAAAAATTAGAGACTTTCTAGCTCTTGTCCACATGGGCTGAAAGCTTGAATTCTGATCAAATTGTGTTTTCATACAACACAATATCTGTGTTCTTCCATTGTCCATGTAAGAGATTGACAGACATCCTTTAATATCAGCTTTTAAAATAATTCTAATACCTAAAGATTAGCAAAATACTTTCTTGAAACCAAAAAGCACATCTAGAACCAAAAGGTTACCATCTTCAAAACAGTTATATTGAATCAAATGCAGCCCTGTCACAATTTTGATAACTAAACAGGAGAACAAATAAGCTCATGCTGTGAGGTGAATCTCACTGCATCCATCTTCACTGCTCAGCTCATTAAAGTCTCACTTGCCTGCCTTGTTACCTCAATAACTTTCCACTTATCTCCAAGCCTCACTCACAACTTCTGATACTACTGCAGCCTTAGTCATGTAGTACGACAACTTTTTGAGGCACAGAGCTTCCTTTGAAATTCTAAGTCATCAAGTCACACACATTTCCTTTTCTTGTATCCTATTCTCTTGAGAGACCATGAGTGAGACTACCTAGGAGCCGGTCTGTTAAAAACTTCTGGTGTCCAGATAATATTATTGCAGAACCAGAGAAATCTGAATAAGTAAAGTTACTACAGATTTGAACTCTCCATGATAACTATCTTCAAAAAACAAAACAAAACAAATAGTGAAACATATTCTAACCAATCAGCTTTTCCAATGAGAAAGCAATTTCAAGATTCCAGGTTAGAGTGACCTTTAGTTCTACTTTTAAACTGCTTAGCTGGATCCCTACAAATCTATGGGGCCTGATGAGATTCACCTGACAATACTCAAAGAGCTGGTTGATGCCATCACAAAGCCTTCCTCGATGATTGTGGAGTGGTCTTGGGAATCAGAGAGGTCTCAGCTGAATGGAAACTTTGTTCTGATTGCCAAAAAGACCAAGAAGGAGGCCTTTGGAAACGACAAGTTGTCAGTGCCTGGTAAAACCATGGAAAAGATTATTCTGGCAGGTATTGAAAAAAACATTGGGAGGACAACACAGTCATCACTTACACCCAGCACATCTTCATGAGAGGGAAGCTCCTGCTTATCAAACCTGATTTCCTTCTACAACATGGTAACCCACTGGGCTGATCTCGGAAAACCAGTAGAGGTAATTTTTCTGGACTTCAGCAAAGCCTTGGAAACCGTCTCTCCTAGAAAAAAATGTCCCACAGACAGCTGAACATTACCTGATGAGTGAGCAGTTGGCTCATGGGTTGGGCACAAAGGTGAATGAAGTGACATCAGGCTGGAGTCTGCTCATTAGTGGGGTTCCACAGGACTCCATCCTCAGCCCACTTCTCTTCAGTGTCTTGGACATGGGATTCAAAGGAACACTAAGTTTGCCGATGACACTAAACTGGAAGGAGGAGTTGATTCCCTTATGGTTAGAGAGGCCCTGCAGAGACACCTCAGTCATCAACCATATAAAGTTTAACAAGTGCTGGATTCTGCACTTGGGACAGGGCAACCCTGGATGTACAGATAGACTGGGGAATGAAAGATGGGAGAGCAGCACCATGGAAAGGAACCTGGGGGTCCTGGTCAGTGGCAAGTTGAACATGAGGCAGCAGTGCCCTGGCACCCAGGAGCGCCAAGTGTGTCCTGGGGGGCATCAGGAACAGCATGGCCAGCTGGGCAAGGGAGGGGATTGTCCTGCTCTGAGCTGGGGCAGCCTCACCTCCAGTGCTGGGGCAGATTTGGGTGCCACAATGCAGAAAGACTGTTAGAGAGTGCCCAAAGAAGGGCCACGAGGGTGGTGAAGGGTCTGGAGGGGAAGCCATATGAGGAGGGGCTGAGGTGCCTTGGTCTGCTCATCCTGGAGAAGAGGAGTCTGAGGGGAGATCTCATTGTGGTCTTCAACATCCTCATGTTGAAGGAGGATGGGGAATGGGAAATGGAGGGGCAGGCAGGCAATGGTCTCTTCACTCTTGCGACCAGTGAGAGGACTCAAGGAAACAACATGAAACTGTGTTAGGGGACATTTAGATTGGATATCATGGAAAGGTTTTTTACCCAGAGGCCTGTTGAGCACTGGAACAGGCTCCCCAGGAAAGAGGTCATAGCACCAAGCCTGAGTTCCAGAATATTTTGGACAATGCTCATTTGGACAATGCACATGGTGTGATTCTTGGGATGTCCTGCACAGGGCCAGGAATTGGACTCGATGATACTGATGGGTCCCTTCCAACTCAGTAGATTCTATGAATGACTCAGGGAAAATATTAAGAAATAAAGAGAGAATAAATAGCTGTGACAATTAATGTATTATCATCAGATGATTTTTCTTATTACAGTATTTCTAGAGAGCAAGCACTTAAAATCTGGCAATAATAGGCAGAAAGTTTTCACTTGTTTGTTTATTTAGACAAAACATTCCCTTTTTTTCTCCTTTCACCTCTGCTGTCATTGATTCGCAGGGTTTCATAACAGGTCAGTTTGTCTGCAATTCACAGCAAACTTAAAAAAATTGCAGCAGGAGATTACCTATTTTGAATACTCTCCACAAAACACTTCCATTATGTCATTAAAGTAATTATGTTATTTAAAAGCAAAAAGAACATAAGAATACCAGGAAAAAAATATGTGTACCAGGAAATAATAAGACTCTTCTTCTTTCCACATTCATTTTGAAATGTCACAGGATTGTTGAAATGCCACAGGATTGTTGAAATGCTGCTTCATCAGAAGAAATAAATTATGTTTGGAAAGAGTTGCTTTCAGCTATAAGCACAGGAAACAGGTTATAACAGGACACATCTATTACTGCCCAGCCAGTGTTACACTAAGTTGTGCAAGTTAAAATGTGCTCCTGCTTTTATAACCAATATTACCATCTCCAATAGATTACGAAGTACTTCTCTGCGTTATGTTGTGATGAAGAAAACATCTCATAAGCCTCAGATAAATTCCAAATGCCTCAACAATAGCTGTGTCTTATGTTTCTAGCTATGTTTCTCCTCTATGGCAAAACCAAAGCCATAGAGAAGAAAAAAAAGTTGTGAAAAGTAGAATTGTCTTCCAATCTAGACAGAAGTTTTCATGCTCCTTGTCACAGGTCTAGAGCTTTCTCATCCCCTTACACTTTTTTTCTTTCTTTTTTCCTTGGGGGAGATCCTATGTGTTGTCTGTAATAATTTAAAAGTATTTCTCCTTTTAATTAATTCCAGTATTTTTAAGCACCTGAACCAGTGTACAGAAAGGTAACAGATAAAATATCCTACAGGAAAGCTAGCCTTCAGAGGTCTGCTTTGCCTTTTGTGGATTGGTCATGGACAACAGCACCTCTCCATCAGCAGCTCTCAGACACAAAAATTTATCCACATCCAGCATACAACTGCAAGTGCTTAAGATTTAAAAGACATCTATTGGTTCTGGATATTCTGGAAATCAATCTCTTAAGAAAAAGGGACATCAGCCACCACTTAAAAATCATCAGGCCCCAAAGAAGTAAATGAAATAAAGCCAGAAATCCCCAATTACAACTAATTTTTTAAATTCTGCTCATGGAGTTTGGCTCCATCATTCTAATTATTAAACCACCACCTTCTTTTGAAATACATGTACCTTCATTTCAGATACAGAATAGGCTATACATTAATAATTAATGATTATTATCTCCATAAAAAAGGAATAAAAAGAGCAAAATAACTTCAGTCTTTGGTATTTTCTTACACTCTGTGCCTTCAATATAATAATCCCTTATGACTTTTCAGGGGAGAGAAGCAGATGAGAATTGTGGAAATTGAACTACTGTTTGGTTTTGTTATTTTAATGAGCATTCATTTCCCTTCTTCATTTGGTTTTGGGTTTTTTCCTGTTTTTCTTATCTTTAGTGCTAAAAATCACGTTATAGCTCTGCAGTGACTTGCATCACATATGACTGCAGTCAACAATATTACACTGTTCTCTACCAGGTACTCTTGAAAGCAAAAGTCATAGAATAAATTAGCATGGAAGGGACTTCTGAGGGCTGTCTTATATAAGCATTTCCCAGTATTATTTAAGTCCAAAATCTGGGTTTTTTTTTCCTTCATAACAAAATTTAGCCATTTCAAAGTCACTTCATACTAATAATAGAGATTTTTGAGTGTTTATCCATCACCAGGCAGTACTAGATCCATGTCTTAGAGAACACTTTCACAAAAATGTTAACAGGAAAGCAAAAACATTTTCATTTCTGATTAAACCCTGATCCCTAAAATCATAATGTATCACTAACCTTTAAAAACCACTCTACTTAACAGACTAGTTCACACATGCACCAAAGAAGTAATGCACAAAACAGAACATTTTTTCCACCACCACTAAAGGAATAAACACAAGATCAACTGATCAGACAAGTATTTAGGACTGGTCTCTTATAGGAAGTTTCTTGACAGGTTTCCTCAGTGGAGACCAGCTGCAGGGTAATATATTCAGGAAAGATTCTAAAAAAAAAGGCAATCTCATATTTACGTTCAGGAAACCTCATGTTAAGTGAAGCTTAAATAGTCATAATTTCTAGCTTTATTACTAAAGCATCCAAATAAGAAGTCAGGAAAACTGTTGCTCATCCATGGCACACAGAAACAAATGTAGAAAAAAGACAAAAACACTCTGCTACATACTACATAATTTTTTTTTAAAACCACTTTATAGTTGCAAAAATTAAGAAGAAAGAAGCATCTGCCTAAAACAAAAGCTAGACAAAATGTACAATTTGTCATACACAACAAATTGCTCATGCACAGGATTAGTTAGGCTCCCTTCTGCTACCAAGAACTGAAAAAAAACTAACAACAAAAAAATATTTCCTTCAAAGACAGTAAAACCGAATCAGTAGTAAACTTTATTACATCTCTTCTGATGAAGCTATCTACATCCTACAGCAGCTCATCTGACCTGCAGCCTGCACAAGCACCTCTTGTAGGCTTATTCTGCCCAAGCCCTCACCTCACCTCCCACTCATACCACTGACAGAAATTTCTGGTTTCCAGTCTTATTGAACCCTTAGTTTCTAAGCTTTCTGGACAACAAAGCCACCAGGAGAGTACTGTGCTCAAACGTAATGGATACTTGCTTTTAACTACCTCCTGCAAGCTGAATTCTCTAGCAAGAATAGGCAGCAAGGAGCTGGGGCTGGACAGGCAGGCTGCAGGGGAGAGGGGTGATCTCCACCTGTGCAGGAGGGAGATCAGCCAGGCAGTGTGTTATTTTCTATCTTACAGTATCAATAAATTATTTTACCAGTCCCTGAGCTAGAACTACCATTTTTGTTTTTCCTAAGAAGTGTGTTTTCACATCTGATAACCAATGTACACACACTTCCAAGATTTTCAGGCAGAAAAAAAAGTAGGCAACAGTTACTAGCTGTGCTAGTGTGCATCTTGTAAACTAATTCTCAAAGGACTTTCTGATGTGGATTTACATAATCCCAAGGTAACTCAGGCTGGTAGGGACTTGAGGAGGTTTCTAGTCCCAGCTGCTGCTGAGAGGGACAGATCAGGCTGCTCAGGGCTTCACCCATTTGGGATGTGAAACCACCAAGGCTGGAAAAAGCCCATTTTCCCCAGGCCCTGGCTCCTCCACTGATCCTCCCTCACCAGCACATCATACCTCCCAGACTATAATATCATAGTCCAGCTACAAAAGCCTGGCTAGAGCAAAGGTAGTTGGCATCCACAGCTCTCATCCCAACTACATCACAGAAGGCATGAGGGCTGGATCTGGCATGACTGACCTTTGGCAAATCCTGGCTGACTCTTTCCTGTCACTGTCAGCTCCTTCATATGCTCATGTGGGGGTTCCAGGAGATCTCCTTCCTTGGTTTTACCTCAGACTGATGGTCAGCTTCTCTCCTGCTTCAGCCAAGTCACTGAGTGCAGAGGTCTGGCAGCTACGGGTGCTGAGGATGTGCCTTATCCATGTCTGCTGCCACTGCATCACCTGCACCCATAGGGATCCTTATAGGAGGACCATTGCACATCAAGGAGGCAGTGATCTACGTGCCAGGTAATCTTAGTACACCATGACATGTACTGTGCTGGACTGCACATTTTATTTGGCCTTCAAGCTGCACTGTGCCACACAAATTCCCTGGTTGCAGGACAAACTCATTTTAGGCAGGGGTCTGCAGACAGCTCCCCCTCATCACCAGCAATTACAGCACCTGCACCACCTTGCCTTCATCTAAAACTGCAGCAATAAATTCTTCCAAGAACATTGTTTCTGCTTGCCATCAGAAAACACAAATATATTTGAACTATTGTGTGGAAAAAAGTTGTACAAGAGCTAAACCGAACAAACAAGTCAGCCTTGTATGGCCAGGGTCACAGTGTGCTGCTCAAGCACCATTCAGTAACAAAATGTTTTCCTTAACCTCCAGCAATCTCCCGGATGGCTGGTGTTCTGATGTATTACATTTCCCAAGGAGGATGGAGGTCTGTGGCTCAAAGCCACCCTCAGTTTGCTCAGAGAAAGCTCCATCTGCTTCTTTACCCTGGTCAGTGATCTGTAACATATCCCAACACACTCAACAAACCCTCCTCTGACCCTGACTCACAAGCTCTATGCAGACCTGAGCCCTACACATATGAGCTGCTCCTTCATATGAAGGGCAGTCCTATTCCTCCTCTTCCCTGCCTGACTCTCCTGAAGAGCTTGTCTCCATCAATCAGAGCACTGTCACATCACAGATATCCCATCAATGCTGCAGCTCTGGCCAAAGGCTGAGTTCTTGCCTCTACTGCTCAAATCCCACAGTGTGCAGAGAGTTACACACCCTGCACCTTATTTTAACATGCCCAAGCTCTGCCTTGTTCATCCCACACCTTATACTTTTGTTTTATGTCCCTGCTCCACCATTTTATCATACAACTCAGGGCTGTAATGTGCCTCCCAAGTCACTGCTTGTTTAACAGTCTCCTCACCAGACTGGCCAGCCTCATGGCTAAAGTGCTTTTGCTACAATAAATGAGAAAGGAAGTATGACATCTGATTTCTTAAATTCACAAATATGAAATTCAGAAGTTGAGCTAAATTTTGTTCAATCTGCTCCATGACAAACCTGAAATTCAGCTCTTCACTCAGTGGATTACACCTGTGTGGTGGTGGGTTTTTGTTAAGTTATGGTTTGCTCCTGTTACCCCCCAGCTAGCTGGGTCTCACCCACATACACACAGTTCTGTTCTGCCATGAAGGGGCCCAATTACTTCTCACCAATCATTTGAACCTGGCCCATCTGATTTTCAGCATCCAAGACAGGACCAAAGACCTGGTTCACAGCTATAATTTCACTGGCACCATGGCAAAGTTTTATTTCATGTGTTCATATGTTTCTCACTTGTCATTTTGTAGCTGAGCTACTGTAAATATCCTGGGGGAAATTTCACCTCAAAAGCAATTTAATCTTTGAACAAAACAGAAAAACAATCTGTGATCAGAAACTGATCCCAGCTGCTGGCAGAGCAGCCAGTTACCTCAATTTTTATTGAACTAGAACACTGCAGCATCTGCTTAAAATGGGTTTGAAAACTCACATAATTCAGAGGCTGTAAGTACAAATGACTCTCAAGATCTTGGCAGAAAGTGTCCAAACCATTCCCTTTATGGGCAGAAATTCAGCGTGATCCAAAATGTGATCTGCTGGTTTGCATGGCAAAAATTTTATCAGTTTGAATAGGGGAGTTTCCCTCTCTTTTCCCTTTCCAGAGTTACACAAACAGATGATGAAGAGGAAATGAGGTAAATAAAATTTAACACCCCTCCGTTCCACCCCCACCCCACCACCCCGACCTTTTTGTCAAAGAAATAAAATGACCAACTATTCTTCAGGAATTAAAGTAATAAAACAGCTGCCAACTCTTAGGATTACCCAGTAAAAATGTTACAAGTAATGATTAAGTGTGAAACATCAGTATCAGCAATTTCTAGGACTGTGTAAAGACAAGGAAAGCCAGAAAATACAGATTTCAGGAAAAAAAAAAACCCAACCAAAAAGTACACATACATGGCATCACTTGTACCAAACTTCTGCTTCAACAGTGACCCTCAAAAATCCTACTCAGACAGTAGTGACAACCTTCAAAAAGTAAACTGTGTCAGACAAACAGAAGTCACCACAAGAAAAATACAATCTAGGGGCAAGGCTGGGGGGATGAGGCCAAAACACTGATGTTAAAAGGACTGAAATCTTACAGTTTATTTTTTTTTCACCAGGGATAGTGTGGGTGCAAGTGGGAAGGGGGAAAAATGGTGCTTGTGGGAAATGTTTTAAGAATTAGCATGTTCTGGCATTGCTTTGGAAAATGGTTCCAAGTGAATTATTCTTAGTGTTGAAATATGATTTTAGAAATCCTATTCTCTCATTAAAAAAAAAAAAAGAAGAAAAAGAAAGAAAGAAAACAAACAAATAGTTGCCCATTCTCAAAAAAAACAATGTTTCCAAACAATCTGAAAAAATAATTAAAAAACCCCCTAACAAATTACCAAACTAAAAAACTCAGAATCTGGCATTCCCATCTGTCCTGCACTTTATGAAGTCTCGTGGGTTTAATGTAATACAAATTCAGTAACATAAAAAACACCAATATAGTAATACTTTAGAGAAGAAAAAGGAAAAAGGAAAAAGTTGCTCATCCTTCCAGAAAGATTCTGGGAAAGCAAAGATTAAGCAAAGATTAATACAACCTTTCAATTCTGGCGAAACACTTGCAACCTGAATCTCATTCAGGGTTCTGGCTGGAGTAAGAATTCATCTCAGCTGTAAGCCACAAGAACAACAACTTTATTTAGAACAACAGAAACTCAACAAGCACCCAAAAAAATCCCCCAAAATAACCCTCTCTTCCCCCCTCCCCCCGCCCCCCCCAAACCAACCAACACCAACTCTCAACTACACTGTGTATTTATCTGATGAGTTCTGGCCATATAATTCTTACTGGGTTTAAGCCATCTATTGCAAAGAGAAGTTAGTGTATTATTAAAAACCCACTCCAACACCCCACCCTAAATTATAGTATTTCAGTCTACAGCATGGTACAGATGAATGCAATGCTACTCTTGTTCCCCCTCCACAAGATAATATTGTTACTTTGTATGATGCTTTCTTGTTGCCATGACATCCTTTATTCTGTACGTCTCTTTACCCTTACATTATTTTCCCTATTGACATTCAACCTGTGGTCATTTTACTCCCAGGTTAAAAGCTTGTAAATATGTGTTTATTTTCAAAATCATACATCTGATCTATTGAATAAGGTGTATCACTCCAGACCTCAGACAGTCTGCTTTAGGTAGGAATGCTGTTTCTAAGCACATGAGGACTGAGATTGTCCTTAGAAAATCTAGTAGCAGTTCTTCCAAAATCTGTGTTGGTGTGCGTTTGTGTTTGTTCAGCACTTACCTATAGGATTCTGACCCCAAGGAGAGAGACCATCAAGCACTCTAATAAATGTCACTCCTTCTGTTTGAATGCTCAATTTGTTCTCTCAATTTCCCTTTATGTCTGGTCAAGATGTTCGTTTTCTTAACTTGTAATCTGCACTGTAGCATGCACCTGCATTAAAATGTTTGTCTACCCACCCCAGAGGTTCCCGGCAGGTACCATCGATCTGGCTGAAGGCAGACGCACCAACAAGGGGACACCCACCCAAGAGGAAAACCTCTGGCCCCCAAGAACCCGCTAGTTGCCTCCATGCCTTTGGGTCTTTCCCTTATGACTGCTACCACAGTTCCCCTCAGCTACACAAGACCAGCACGAGTCTCAGTAGCCTCCTACTTCCCATCTCGCCAGCTGCGCTCCCGGCCGAGCGCAGAGAGCCGAGCGGCTGCTCCGGAGGGAGCGCACGGGGAGAGCCGAACCGGGGACCCGCACCTGCTAACAACTACAAAGTCAGGTTCAGCGCACGGGAAAGGCGAGTGCTCCTCCCAAACAGCAACAGGTTGCTCCTCACCATCCCCGCCCCAGCCCCCGGAGCGAGCAGGTGCCCGAAGGGAGCAGCGTGGTCGCGGTCACTCACCGCCAGCGCGGGCGAGGAGGGTCCTGTGCGCTTGGAGCCGCGCCGGGAGCTCAGCCGCCGCCAGGACTCGGCCAGGCGCCCTCGGCCGCCGCTCGCCGCGCCCTCGGCCGCACTGCCCCGCTCGGCTCTGCCGGGGCTCAGCCGCCGCTGCTCCATGCCCGCGGCGCGGCTGAGCCCCGCAGCCGCCCCGGGCCCGCCTCGGGTGCTTTATCGGCGCCGCCGGGCGCGGCGGAGGGGCGAGGGGCGGGCCGGGGCCGGCCGGGGCGGGTCGGGGCGGGGCGCGGAGCGGAGCGGCGGCAGCGCCCGGGGCTCGCCGCCCTGGGGCTGCCCCGAGGGGTAGCGGGGGCTCAGGGGGGCGGCGTACCCAGCAGCAAAACCAACTCGGCAGCGTGAATTACGAAACAGGCACAGAAGGAGAAAGGAACAGGTAGGTGTGCTGTGCTGTGCTCAGACATGACGAGTTATGACACCTGTTCGTCTCCCGTCTAGACCGTGCCGAAATCATGCCAGAAGGTTTTTCTACGCTACGTTAATAGTTCCAAGGAAATAAATTAGTAGCTTCCCTATAATAAAATATGTTCATTGTTAATGTCTAGCAACAGACACATGTGCACAGCCTCCACTTCGAGCCAAGCGTTCTCCCCTCCTGTTTACACCAAGTCAAGAAAAGATGGCATAGTACCTGTTGTATTGTGACACACCTTTGGGGGGCCTGCTTTTCCTTCTTAAGATCAAGAAGGAGCACCTCTGAAATGTAATCTCTTTACTAATACTGAAAGAGTTTCCTGCAGTATTGGTCGGGGTCCTGATTCATTATGCCCTACCAGGCACTTAAGAACGAACACAGGGATTCATCATCTGTGCGTGCTGAGTACAGTACACTGCTGCAGTGCCACAGAGGAAAACTGCCTCATCTCTGCCCTCTGAGCTCACTGCTAATTTTTCTTCCCATAGGGAGACCATGCTCAAGTCCCCACAGCTGAAATAACAAGGCAGCTAATCTCTATTTTCCAAGCATGATTAAAAACACAGTGAGCATTTTGCAGGTATTAAACCATTGATTTGCATTTATGATTTAACCCTTCTTATAAAGCTTTCTTAAAAGACCATTTTACTGACAAACTCAGACATATCCTTGCTCCTTTCGCAAGTAGCTAAACTTTCTATTGTAAAAAGATGTTATGACATTACAATGAATGATATTATTCTAGTTATATCTTATGTGATTTATGAAAGCATATATTTTCCTCACAGTGTATCTAATGTCTAAGAAATCTGGGTCAGAGTTTCCAAAGAACATGTTAAAGTCCTTATTATTTAATAATAATGTGTTGGAAGCAAATGATTAAGGATTTTGTTGTGGCTTTAAGCAGTCTAATGCTCTGCAAACCCCTAATCACACTCCAGACTTCCGTTCAATGAAGACAGGCATTATTGGGAGGGTCTGTTCTTCCAATACCTGTGACTATAATAGCAAGTTACCTCATTTGGGTGAATTATTCTCAGGAGTGCTTTTGTCTTCATTTATTCCTCTTTGATACACATCAGCATTTGTTCAGCTTTGCTGATTGTGTTAATCATTTGGATGGTATAAAAAATTAATAGATTCATCTCTAGATTAATTTTCTTGATATGCCCTCTACCTTTTGGTAGTAACTATCAAATTTCCCAAATCCTATGTTTTCCTTTAAACATTTTAGAGGAATCTAGTGATTTTCAAATCCCACAAAAATCTGTAAGCAAGTTAAAAAGTCAAATTACATAAAACTTAGAAGAAGGACATGCTCTTATGAATTCTTATTGGGAGAATAGGAAACAAGAATCTCAAGAAATCAAAAGAATTTAAGAACAAGAAAAAAACATTTGTGTTACTGATTTGTCACTAGTCTTGTTTAACACTTTGGCAGCTGGAATATGAAGTATGTTACCTTCATCTCTTTAGCTACACACACAAGACTATACTCCTTATTCAGCTCACAGTACCATGTAAGATGTAGGAGAAGCAAAAAATATTCATATTTAAAACAAACATAGCAAACCCAGTAAAAAATAGAAAGCCTATTTTAAATAAGATCCAAACTTCAAACGAAAAGAGAACAAAATCATAGCCAAAAACAAGTAAGCTTCAGTAAGTCTAATATATAACGCAGGTCATTCAAATAACTTTGGAAAGTCCAATTTTGTGAAGAGCAATTCACACGTCAATACACAGAAAATATTGCTTTTCTCTGATGTTAGAATTAAACTTTTAACACAGATAACAGCTTCCTTCTTACTTCTGTCCATGATTAGACTGAACCTGACAATCTAAGTGCCACACAGCCCTATATAAACTGTCAAGAGTTTCAACTTATTGCACGATCTGACAACTTTTAGTGCAATGTGTTTGCTTAATGACTGACCACTTCACAGGATTGTTTTCCAATACCTATACACATTAATACACATGTACGTATTATATACACCACCAGGCTGTTCCACATATGCTCCTAGATGCTGCTGTTAGAATCTTTATCAGTATGCCTGGCAAGAAAGAGTTTTCACCCCTAGCAGAGAAGAACATGACTGCATGATATGAGTACAGTTGCCTGATATCCTCATTTCAGCCCTTCTCATTCCACCTACAAACTTATTCTTCATGGTCATTCACTAGTATGTTGAGTTGTTTATCAAGAACTACATGAAGGCATGTCAATAGGTGGTAACAGGGTGGTGACATTTGCCTGATTTAGATCTTCTAGCTGAGCAGAGTCCAAGACCCACTGAAGTGTTTGGAACAGTTTGAACCACTGAGAGGCCTGGGAGCAGTCATTCAAGGCTAATGAAAAGCTTTCTTTACATTTTCCATTAACAAGACAAAAGTTACAGGATGATTTATGCTGGAAGGGGCCAGTGAAGGTCACCTTGTCCAAGCCTCTCCTTAAAGTAGGTTCATGTAGATGAGTTTTCTCAGGGCTTTATCCAGTCAGGTCTTGGAAAAAACCCAGAACTGAAGATTTCATTGCTTCTCTGGACAATGTTTCAGTGCTTAAGCATGGTCTCAAGGCAAAAAACTTTCCATTACACGTAGTTGGAATTTCTCATGTTCCCACCTGTGTGTATTTCCATTTGTTTCTTCACCATACAATTTCATGGACAGCCTGGCTCCATCTTCTCTACACCTTCCCTTTCAGCAGTCAGAGGCAGCAATTCAGACTCCCTGTAGGCTCTGTCCTTAAGACTGGACAACTCCATGCTCCCTGTCTCATCAGTCATAAGGATGAGATTCTCTGCAAAGAAGAGAGTCTCCTCTTGCCTTGGAAGAGTACAGCATCTCCTAGCACAAAGGAGTGACATTTTCATACTCATGGTATAATAAACAGAAAAGCAATCATAAGTACCATGTAAACGTACTATTCTTCGCTCTGTTTCTGAGAACACTTTTTGATGTCCTCTTTCTGTTAATGAAGAATTTATATATGTATGTATATCTGCTTTAGGTGTACTCAGGTTGCTGTCACAGCAGCATGGTGCTGCCAGAGTTGTTACTGAGTCTTCTGTGGGACTGTCTTCTTTGCAAGTTTGCCTTTACTGTGATGTCGTAGGGCACAGACCACTGACTTTTGGGCTTTTTGGGCTTGAAAGTACTTCTGCCTCAAACTCATGAGATTCCTTTTCAAAGAAGGAATTTTTTTAAGGCCAAGTACTCTGCCAAGCTTAGTTTTCTTTTTAGTAAACAAATTCCTCTCAAAATTTCCTACTAGTATGGGCTAAAAAAACCACACCCAAGAGCTGATGCAAATGATTCACTTCCCTTAAAATGGGGAAAATGTTGAAGTTTCTTTCATGTGTCTACTGCTAGGAATGGGTCATCCACCTCTGCTTTTTATAACCTGCACAGTGGAAGGTTTTTTCTATTCTCCAGCTTACAGAATTTTAATTAAAGAAGTTAAATACACTGAAATCAAAATCTGGCAGGAGTTGAATTCAGAGGTTCTGTACCAGAGTTGCTGCATACGGTTCTTATTTTCTAACACAGGTGTTTTTCTTTTTTAATACCTTGCAATTTTGTAGAGAGACAGATGAGTCCTATATGAATATTTTTGGTGGATACTAATACAACTGTTGTTTAGTTCAACCAAATCATGTTCTGAGACTAGCAAGACTTCAACAAAATACAACTTTGATTTTGAAAGGAGCAACCAGCCATAACTTGCTTGCATGATGAATGAAGGTGATCATACACTTTTCTGCAAGTGATGCAATAAAATCAGCCTTGAAGCTAACTTAGAATTCATAGTCTGAATGTGCCATGAAAATACCTCAAATTCGGGATTTTAGGCCATAGAGCTATTTCTATTGAAATTATTGGAGATTATCACAGTACTATTTGTTTTCTAAAGCACAAATAAACAACAGTCTTGGTTTTGAAGGTTATAGGTGAAACCTTTTATATTAAATATTGTTTGTATAATTGACAGAAAAATGTTATAAACTAAATAGGAATAGGCTTCTTGTTACAAAACAGACTCAACATTGGATGAAAAGAGTTGGTTTTTTGAGTTTATTTTCTCCTTCATGTGAAAGATGTGGAAGTAGAGCTTTATTCTACCAGATCACTAGAAAACTAACTTTGTAATTTTATGTTTATCTGAGTCATCATCGTAGGATAATGGAGTAAATAGAAAAGCACTCTTGCCAATTTATGTCTGGAAAATAAAGTTAAAGTGACCTCTGGTGTGTCACAGTAACTTTAAAACTGAATCAGGTATTATTAATGCCTTTTTTTTAAATTGTGTCTAATGCTGTAGCCACTTGATCGTTCTTGCCTTGCAGTGTTTAGGCACCCTTGACACTGGGAACAGATAGATTGTTTTCTGGGTCACCACTGGAAGAAGCAGTATAGAACACTGTTGATTAATAACTTATTTTTCTAAACCATGCCTGGTCACCTCATTGAAGCATGAAAGGACAAACAATGGGAAAATTTTTATGGTTTCTTAGAAGCCTTTAGTATGGTGTTTATTCAAGCTGAACTCTCTCCACACAGGGTAGTCATTTTGAGCACAGACTGCAAGATCCAACTTTCAACATTTAAGTTTTAATTACACTCAGTTTTTCTTTCTCCCATCTGTTCACATCAAAAGTTCACAATCTCCACTACAACATTGTCAGAAACATTTGCAATACCTTAGAAAGTGAGCAGACACCATGAACAAATACTCCACAGTATTTTCTCCTAGAGCTGACTATTATGCAAAAAAAACCAGCCAGCAAATTCAGAACAAAACAAAGAATTGCTCACCTTGGATTTTAGCCTATTTTTTATATAAACATTAAATTGAATATTCATTTCAAGACATATTTGGCACTTGGTAGTACAGTACAACATTTGATGACACAACATATTTATGCCTAGACCATGAGACTTGCTTGTAACCCATGAACAAATTTTTTTTCTGCCATTACAGATGCTCATTCTGCCTTCAGGAGAGGGTTCTTTAGAGGTCAGACATGTATAGAAGCAATGTTATTCTCAGGTCTCATGCCTAAGACGAAATATCAAGATACACCCTGACTTTTTCACAATATTTGTGTTTTTGTTTAAAGTATGTAACTGTCAATTAGCAGAGACAAGTAAAGAAGTCAATATAGCAAGTAATCAAATCACAGAATGATTTAAGTTGGAAGGCACCTTAAAGATCACACTGGTCTGCATCACAAGTTGGGCCAGATTATTAGATACAGATGTCAGTAGATTTTCTTCACCAATATGAAACTTCAAGAGAACAAGGAGAGTAATAGTTTTAAAAATGACACTTTCTTTAAGAACTATAGTTTATCTTTATACAGCCATTATAAAAAACCATGCTTTCACCAGCCAGCTGAATGATGATCCTAGCCTTAAACATTTTTATGCGAATACAAATCTGCAGTATTTAATCCTTCAGTCACCAAGTGAGGCGCAATGGTGTTAGTGAGATTAATCTCAGTGCAATCACTTGGCTTTAAAAATGCAGGTCAGTATTTGAAAACTGAGTGGGTTTCCTCAGTATATAAATTAGTCACCCCGTATTGTAGCCTAAAAACCCCAGGCATATTATTTTGCCATATGACCAACATGGAAAAAAAAATCTGCAACTGTGAGGTGTATTTTTCATGCCTCTCCTACACTCTATCTTTGAATTAATTGTTCTCAATTAAAAGAAATTATAGCAAACTCAGATGTACCTGTGCAAATTTATCTTTATTGCTCTTGCATTCTTGTAATTATATTTTTGTAAATATATATGTAAAGCTTTGGGACACACTCGCCTTAAACAGGTGGTAATGCTGGACTCCACCCTGTGATAGTTTTGGATTGCTGAATTAACTGTGACTCAAATTGTCAGTAAGAGATTTTTGCTGATTATATAGTTGGCTGTCAGGGATAAAACACTAAATACCAAGGGGAACAGAAGGGGTGCCAGGTGAGTCTATTCAACACTGGGCCTTTCTCTGATTTTGCATTCCCATTTTGCTTTTAGACTATTAATACCCCAAAACATAACTGCTTCATTGTTCTGTTTCCTCTGTAGAAATCTGTCATACAAATGCTTTAATAGCAGATCATTACACAATTCAAAAAAATATCTGCAAGCAAAGAAGTAAAATTTCCAGGAAAAGAGAGGAGGACAATATATTTTGATTAATTTTTCACATTTTCCTGTACAGTGTACAGAAGTTCTGTGGCCCTTGCAATGATCTTTCAATTTTTTTAAGGAAGGAGTAGAGACATTCAATTCAAAAGTTCTGGAAATCTTGCAGGTAATCCTCAACTATTTTTTTTCCTCACTTTATGTCTGAAAGAGAACTCTTACTAGGGCCCTTTTCCACAGAAAACCTTCCAGTCCTGCGAGTTCCCAATCTTGAATGAGGTATATAATTTTCTGATAGACAGAACTGGTTTATCTTACCCAGGAAAGTTATTAATTCACCTTTGTAGATAACCACATCATAATCTTTTTCCATCACTGTAGGTTTACCTTCATTCTTCTAGACATTCTGCTGGACTTACTGCCAAGCTGGAATGGCTGTGACCTCAGAACTGATTCATCTGGCTACCAAGCATCAGTCTTTGCAGAGGGTAAGCCCTGAAGAGGATCAATATTGAAATGATCCAGCCATCATCAGGTATTAAATATATATAAGAGGAATTTCACAATCTTTTAATGTAGTTCTGACTTCTGACACCTAGCAGATGGGAGTTTAGTAGTTCAGTTACTATTCACATACGTAAAGATTCTGAGTTTTATTGAGTTGATCATCATAACATTTTCTTTCAAATAAAATTAAGATCCTAGCCCAAAAAACACTGGACTTATACTGAACTTCAAAGTCAGTAGAACTGCAAGTGATTTTTATTGAAGCTTCATGAAGTACTGCTGAGTATACAAGTAGTGCTACATGGAGTACTGGTGTGCCAGCTATTAGTGGTTTGATTTTTGTATCACCAGTGTTTTGGATAAGAAATCTGTCCCCATACATTACATTCAGTAAAAGTGTTATTAGATACAAACCCTGAATACAAGAATTACTTGCTGTGCATGAATAAGTTTACCTCTGTAGCTATATGCGTGTTTAAGTAGATTAGCACTTGAACACTTGAAAACTTTTGAAAAATAAACCCTCTAAAATTACTCTATTGTATTCATTCCTTTGATTATAGCACTTTGGGGGAATTAAAATAATAAGTAGAAGAAACCAGTATTTTATGCACCCTTCAAAGCCAAGAAAGAACCTATGGGGGCTGTTTCTAGTTAATGATCTATCTATACACCTTAAACTAGTAAATGTTATACTGCAAGGAAAAGTTGTTGGTCTTTCAATGCAGTTAAAAGTAAAAAGGGCTTTTTTTCAGTCTTAAACATAAAGACTGGGTTTTTTCATGACTGGGTTAAAAAATCTTTAAAAATTGATTTATTGGACTTTATTTCACTAGCCTATACAAGGTACCTTCCATAATTAGTGACAGATATCTTTTTAACTCCAATTGTAACTTGTGAATTCTGGAAATAATAGTTACCATGGTACTCATGTTCTTTTGGCAGCTTAATTCTCTCCCATATTTGGGACTTCTGCTTCTTTCAGTGTGATCATGTACTCAAAAAGACTGATGAGTTATATTAAGAGGAGAATGTTCTCTATCACCTAGCCTTCTTTTCTACTGAAGTGACAGTCACTGTGATCTTAGAGCAGAGATAGATAGGTGTTACATTAAAATACAGGTATATCACTTTTTTTACCCCTCCTTATGACATAGATTGTTCAGTGGAAAGAAAAAAGATAGCAAAGTTTTCCAGACATTTATTTTTTCCAAAATACTTTGCCATTTGACACTGTAGTTTTTTAGCAGAAATATTAGTGTCTGAATGCAGTAGGTATGAATGGAAATAAGTGCATGTCCCCTTGGACCACACTCATCTTGGTGCTTGCAGGTACATGTGTGTGTGTGTGTGTATGTTTAAGAGTAAGTGCATGAAGACCATGAGAGAACAAGTGTGAACACATAAACCAGCTTGCCTAAAGATTTCATAAACAAGTATAACATTTTCTGTCCAAAATATTTCAGGCTGTGTTATCTTGTACTACTTTTTCTGCAACATGTATGCATAGTTGCTGGAGATCTTTTGAAAATGAGAAAATAGAGCTTGGAGTCTGAAATTCCCTGTAGCTACTTGGTGATCCAGGCTGGAAGAAAAAAAGATAGAGGAGACAGAATCTGTGCCCCAGTCCTCCACTCTAAAGTCTACAAATATGGTCATCTTTATTTTTGCTAAAACTTACCTCCTTCAGACAAGGATTTTTAGTGTTTAAAATGAGCAATCCATATGAGTGTAAGAATCTGGTACAATGTAGATAAAAGGAAGGTGGAATAAGAGCTTCTGGTAGAGAGCGGAACAAAAGGAGCAATTAATTGTTTTACAGGTATGGAGCTATAAATGTACAGTGTGAAAGTTTTCCTCTAGAGACTGCCAGAATACAAAAAGCAGAATACAAAATTCATTAGTTAAGTTATTCTTTTTTAAAAAAATAAATATCTCAGCACCAGTAGCATCTTAGGAGAAGTTATTTTAAACATTCAGATGTTATATACAGGTACTGATCATTTAAAGGGATTGCACTGAGGCTGACTTCTTTCAGGTCTAATCTTGTATTATATCTACTGAAACAAGAAGGAAGGGAGGGAGAGTTGTGACAAAATTCAGGGAGGCAGTACTATTTTAGCTTATTTTATTAAGAAAAGAGTGAGCTTGGGGCCATGAGGGAGAACATGGGGAGATGAAAGAAAGGAAGATAAACCACATGAAAAAAAAAGAGAAGCCAAAAGAATTTTACATGAGGCAAGGAGAAGAATGGTATGCCAGGGAGGAGCTGTCATAAATACATGGTGCAGAGGAGTGAGGAAAGCAATGTTTTTCCAGACTTCAAGGGGTCTTGCATGCCCTAGAATTCCCATTCTGTAAAAAAAAAAAAAAAAAAAAAAAAAAAAAAAATGGATAATGGATGGATAATGGATATTTGTTCTTTAAGGGATATTTGGTGTTCCTAAATTATTTATAATCGGAATGATTGTGTACATACTCCTCAACAAACAGATACAAGTGAAAATCAGAGGAACTGATGGTTAACTCTGCATTGTTGGCAGTGTAATTGCCCTGCACGTCCAGAGCACAGCCAGTACACCACTCCATGGCAATTATGGAGACTGGAGGGAAATATTGGGATTGATTCTTGCAATCTCCTGCCAAAATACAGACGAGAGCTTGTGGTTAAGCCATGACTTATCCACGCCAGCTTGCAATGACATTGGAATCCATATAGTGGAAGTTATTTTTGAAAATCCATTAATCAGAGGTGATAAAGCTGATTTAAGTTTACTGAATGAGCCTGTTAAAAACAAATAAAAATTTACAAATAAAATCACGTTTTTATTTTATATCAGGCAAAAAAATTAACACTGATTTGCATAACTCTCTAACACCTTCTACAGTATTTTTTTAATTAGCCACCTGCTCTTGTTATGAACAATATCTATTTATGAATCTGTAGCTGAGCAGTTTTGGGAAGTAATGGTAGTGTGCAAAGCAAATAATTTAGTTTGGCCTCTTCTGATCCCATCAGTCTGCATATAAAAAATTTGTATGTTGATCTGAGAACCTGCTGAAGCCCTCAAAAAGTAAAAAAATCCACCGAACACACAAAAAGCTAATCTACGAACACATTCTTTCTATATGCTTAAGCAAAACAAAATAATTCAAATACATTGTTTTTCTGCATACTGGTTGTGTTGTTGCAACAGACTCAGTACCCAGAAATGTTAAACTCTTAAAAGAATATGCATAAAAGAGGTTTCATATGTAGCTTCCAGAAATAATAATTCTAAAATCTAATTTAGACATATTATAATAATAAATCAACAACTTTTGACATGCTTCTAGACTAAAGTTCAAGAGAATTTATCATAGATTTATTTGAAAACTTTCTTCCTAAGAAAACTTTCTGCCAATGCAGAAAGCACTGCATCCTTCGTTTACTGTAAAACCTACAGTGTAGTAGTTTTTTCTTAACTTAATGGCTCCTACTACATTTTGTAAGTTAAAGAAAACAAATCTAAACTGCTTACACCAAAATTCTCATTTATGTTGATCATGTTTTGAAGAACAAAAGAGTTTTTAAGAGATTTTTCTTAGAAACTTCGGAGAGGAGGAGAGGGAGAGGGAGAGGGAGAGGAGAGGAGAGGAGAGGAGAGGAGAGGAGAGGAGAGGAGAGGAGAGGAGAGGAGAGGAGAGGAGCGGAGAGGAGAGGAGAGGAGAGGAGAGGAGAGGAGAGGAGAGGAGAGGAGAGGAGAGGAGTACATTCTGCAGTAAAATAAACAAGAATCAAATCTGCCATTTCACAAGAAGCAACATCATATGTTGAACATTAATATACTCTATTCATGCAGAATGCAAAACTTCTGCCATACTTTATAATGCTGAAAGAGTAATGCAAAAAACCCTGCACTCAACATGTTTTTTGGTGCTAGCTGAGGGTGACTTAGTAGTACAGAACATTTTCAAAAATTATGTAAATTTAGTTGGAATTGAAAGACATGCAAAAAATATAAGACATTTAAGCCTTCTATAATTAGATGTTATGCGAGGTTTCTCTGTTACTGATAGTACTGGAGAACTTGATACATACCAGAATGCATCTGAGCCCGTGTTTGATGTGCAGGCAAAGATATTTCAAAACTGACAAATGTCCAGATGTCTTATACAGATGTTCAGTGTGCAGAAGGTATGTGGGAGTGAAGCACCACTCACAGGAGTTTAAAGATTGGATTTAAGAACTATTTTAATAATTTCAAGACAGTTTCATTCTTCCTTTTTCTACAACAAATACATCCTTTTTATTTTTGTTTGTTAATTTAGAAGAAAATTAACTTTGGCAATGAAGCATGAGGAAGAGAGTTTACTGACTTCAGTCCAAAAAGGAAAAAAAAAAAGTGAGATAGACACGCAAAAGGAAAATAGGAGATGGGAGCTCTGATGACTTGTGCTGTGTTTCTTCTGCTGAGCCTGAGAAATATGTATCAGTGGAAATGTAAATTGTTTAGTGGTGCAAAATGAGCAGTGTAGCTGCTACAATTAAGAGTAAATGTGAAAACTTCCCACAGCTTTCCCAAAAACTCTTCAGAGGTCAAATGCCTCAGTAGAGGGCACAATATTGTGGCTTATATCCTCGTATAAGGATGATTCCTGCAATCTCCTGCTGAAGCAAAGAGAAGGACATTTCCCCACTCCCCCCACCCCCCACCCCCCCCAGTTTGTATCTCTGGAAAGTAGGTCATTACATAGATGCATTTTATTGCTTAAGAACTCTGGGACTTACTGCAAAATGATATAGAGCACACTTTCCACACGAACAATTAATGAGTTTTCTATGCCTCAGCTCTCCTCTTTTCGCATCTTCCTGTGCCTACAGGAAGTTTCTCTGCTGCAGGATGTTCATTTCTACATCAGGGCTTGGGTGAAGTTAAAGCCTCTAGTGACAGCCCAGAGTCTGACTGACATCAGCAAGGGGCATTCACTAGGATGGTGAAAATGGGCCTCAAATGGAGAACTGTTTAGGCCAGTAGTCAGTGTGGGAATTGTTTTGCATGACTGAGCTACCCTAATTTAACACACTTCTCATTTGGAAACCTTCAGCACAGCTCCAGGAGTTTTTTGTTGTTGTTTTGGTTTTAGTGGCATTTTTGTTTGTTTGTTTGTTTGTTTTGGTTTTTTAAAAATTTTCTCAATTTTTTTTTACACACACAGAGCACAAAATCTCAATTTCATCTTTATATCCCCACTCTTTTGCATACTTAATGCTGGGTTCTAGTAAGATCTCTGCCCTTATTGCAAGGACCTAAACAAAAAAAGTGAATGAAATAAATCTTATCTATTCTTGATTTAAAGAGGAAAGTAACATGACATCAGAGCCCTCCATACCTCTCATCCCAGTTTAGGAGCTGGAGGACAGCAACCATTCTTGAAAAGAACTGAGAGCTTTTACCCACCAAGTAACACAAAGGCAAAATACCATCTTAGCATGACTAAATATGACTTACAGTGACTAAGAAGCTCAGTACCACTAAATTTATCTAAGAAACTCCCTTAGGATTGTCAGGAAAACACATTATGAGAGTGCCAGTTGCCACAGTCCACTTTTAAGGAAAAATATTCACTCTTTATGCTTTGATATCTCCTGGTTGGGAGAAACACTTCTCACAGACGTTGCAGACTGTATACTTTGGGTCACATCCTGTAGGGAACATTTACACCTGGATCAGTATTCATATGAATGTATCTCTTTCATGCTGGTCCCTTTCCAAACCAATTGCTTTTAAAGTTTATCTTTCTGTATTAAAGACATTGAATATTTAATGGCCTTCTGGTAAAGTGTTTTCCTCATGTTTATGGAAAAGACTCACCTGCAAGTATGTTTCAGAAAAAAAAAAAGGCTGAAAAAGATGTCTCTGGGCAAACTGAGCAGCAGCTGTACTGAGTTTACCAAGATAATTCTCCCTCATCAACATAAATTTAAAAGAGGATATTGCAAAATATAATTCACTTGTCTCATGATATTAAAATTTATTAGAATACAAAGAACTAAGATAATTGAAGTATCTGAGCAAATCCAAACCTGAAGAATCCATTCATCCAAACAGATGAGCTCTGAGTTGGTATGACCTCTCTTCCCCCACCCTCCCCAGTTCCTTTTCATTAGTAAGATCTTTATCATAGCAACTACATACAATCATATTTTCTTGACCTCCAGCACAGATTAATCTCAGGCACAGAGTAAGTCAGGCCTATCTTAAAACTCATGAAAGACTAAAAAGAAAATTTTGCAGCTGGTGGCTTAACCTTAAATGCAAGCCAAATGTGACTTTAACAATTAGTGTTAGAGCAAAAGGATATAGCGAACAGTTTAAAGGTTTTTGTTGTAGCAGGGTAAAAACTGCAGTTGTAGGTGAACCATATGCAACAGCTAGTTTAAAAGAGCATTAGAAAGGCATGAGAATTAAATGGCAGTGGAAATAATAGTCTGGTACATTATGACATACACCCACTGCAGAGCTGTGATTTCCTTTCACTCAGAACACAGAGAAGAAGGGAAGGATACAGCTATTATCAGTGATGCAGTACATGAAGAAGGGGAGTCACGGAGAGTGGCTTTTGGGAAAAAGGCAAAATTATTATTTTAGTATACTAGCTACTTCAGTGAACAGTAAAAATATTACTTGTATGACCCTTCATGTCGGAGAATAAAAGGATGCAGTATACCAATATCTTTACATGGGAAAATCCACTGCTTTTTTTTTTTAAACACGATTTCAGTGATTCCATATCTTTTAAAGTGACTGCAACAGAAACTAGAATTCCCTGTGGAAGGAAATCAAGAAAAGGTCCCAGTTTGCATCCTTGGGACACATTCTTAGGCTGAATTTCAGCATGTGGTCTCTTATCCATGGTTCAGGAAGCTGGCTTGCCATGAGTGCCTGTATTTTCAGCTACAAGGACGTGGTAAATGTACATCAATTTGATTCAGCTTTACCCTCTTAATGCGGGCTAAGCCAACAAAGGACACATCCTGCTGCCTGTAAGCACAGACTGGCTGGCAATTAACATGGCTCAGATGCCTGACAGCAGTTATGGAGGCACAAATGGCAGCATCAGCTCGCTGACTTAAAGCACTGGGGGGGCGTGATGTATGATGCACATAGACAGGTATCTTGGGCTTCAGTGCTGTGTTGTAGTGTCAGCAGGACAGGTCGTTCTAGAGGGACACACCAACATTTGTGGGCAAGGATAAGCCATCTATGTTACAGAACTGATTTTCTTTGTCTCTGTGATTCCTAAGTGTGACAATAAATGGAAACCTCTGTCAGCCTGAGCTCTGCTTTCAAAGATGTGAGTTGTTTCCTTTTTCCATGCCAGAGGACACTCTTTCTTCCAGAACTCCGTCTGGTAATTCACTATTTTCATGAGCAGGTTAAACTCTGTGTGGGAAGTTACAAGAAATATTGGATCTAAGAAATGCTACAGCATATGTTTCTTCCTAAGACCACAAAGTTTATTTCTAAGTAATGAAGACCTAAAAAGTTTTTTCCTAAGCAAAGTTGCATGCAAAATAAACAATGAGTCAGATCATTAAAATAAAAACAAAAAAACCCTGTTGCTAGCAAATAGAATAATGATGCAGGAAATATGTATCAGTGGAAATGTAAATATGTCTCCCCATTACTTCCAATCAGTGGCAAATAGGCAGTATTCAGAAGACAGAAATAGAAGCAAAAAGCATTAATGATATATCATCCTAACAAGTCCTGCAGCAGGGAGCCTGCACAACCTAAGTGACCTAAGTATTGTCAAATATGTCATGTTGTTTACAGAAGTAAACATAACATATTTGACAAAAGGGTCATTAGCTACTGGACAATTTTTAGAACATGGCCTACATGATCCTGTGATTATAATGAACTAAGTTCATACATATTTTTTTTAACAAGAGGTTCCTGAAAATACCCAGAGTTTACAGAAAGACACCTGATAACTATTAAATCAACATTTTGCTGTTCTCCACTCCATCTTCTGGTACAAAGACTGGGCTCTAAAGAGCAAAGAAGGGAGGGGAGAGGAGGACAGGCAGAGTCCACACAGCCTTTTGCCTTCTATTTCCAATTCTGTGTGTATGAAATTGCAGCAAGGCAGAAACAAGCTTTCCTTTTAGGTGCCTCAAAGGTTTGTCTCCCCCAGGGAGAAAATGATAAAGTCAGGTCTATTATCTGAAAGTGTGAAGAAGCAGAATGACTTTTCTGTTCAGCCTGTTGCCTCTACCAAGATGAAGGGTGATCAGCTGATGCTCTGCTACTCCAGCAGTGCTACTCTGCTCTTTGCTGCTGGATCACAGAATCATAGGACAGTTTGGGTTGGAAGGGGCTTTCAAGAGCCCTCAAGTCCAAGGCCTCTCCAATTAGCAGGAACATCTTTAAGTAGATCAGGTTGTTCAGAGCCTCGTTTGACCTGACCTTGAGAGTTTCCAGGGATACAGCACTTACCGCCACCTCTCTAGGCAGTGTGTGCCAGTGTATCACCACCCTCAATGTAGAAAACTTCTTCCTTATAATGATCCAAATTAACACTCTTTAAGTTAAAAAAACATTTCCCCTTGTCCCAGTTCAACAGGCCCTGTTGAAATATTTGTTCCCATCTTTCTTAAAGGTCCCCTAAAAATACTGGAAGGCCACAATAAGGTCCCCCCTGCACTCTCTTTTCTGTAGTCTGAACAATCCCAATTCCTTCATCTTTTCCTCACAGGAGAGATGCTTTCAATCATCTTTGTGGCTCTCCTCTGGACCTGCTCCAGCAGGACGAGGGAGCTCTCTCTCAGAGTGGGGAATGAGCAGTTCCAGGCTGAAAACTTCTCTCAAAACCAGCATGCAGCTCAGTTCAGAAAGTGTACTTTGACTTTGTTTCTATCTCTGCCTCAGTGCTAGCAGTTAGTATTCCTAACCTCCAACAAACATCACCCAGAAAATAATATTTTTGCAGTACATTCAGCAATCTTAGAAATTACTTACAGCAATTTTAACAGTTCTTTGGTGATTTTAAAACAATCTGTAGCCATGTAATATTAAATTGGTACTGATTATCATAAGTGCTAATGGAAGATACCTCTGTATAAACCTCTATCTACAACAAGTTCTGTAGATGTATATATCTGTAGATGGATCCACTGATGCTCTGACCTCCCTCCCACTCCTGTAGAATTGCTGTTTCCATGATACTCACATCCTCTCCACTCCTAGGAATCTCTTGGCAAGCCATGTTCATGCATTAACCATGATTGAACAACCCATGTAAAATACCACGTGGGTTGGGGGCTGAAGACCCCCTAGTATTCAGGTGGGAAGAGGGAGAAAGGTGGGAGAGAGGACCTTTCACCTTAACATCTGCTTCTACTATTTCAAATGTCAAAATCAAGACAAACATTTCCACTTCTTTGTCTCCATTTCTGAGGTGAAAGAATCACCTGTTTCTTCCTTCTGCTATTAAGATGTCAGAAAGAGGAAAATTTGACTGCTAGACCATGTAGCAAGACTGTTGGTCCCACCTGAGCTCTCCAAAGGCAGCAGTAACATTGCTCTATTAACCATCATTGACAAACTTCTGCTGTTTGTTGGAAGAGAAAAAAGGAGAAAAGGGAGAAAAAACGCCACCCAAAAGCAAAGGTTGCAGGCAGTGCTTAATAGATAGAATGAAATATATGGAAATACTTTTGAAGGACACATATGTTTTAAAGCTAAAAGAAGCAAAACTGCTCAACTACATTCTCGTTATTCATCATCAGGAGGGCAGAAAACCTGAAATATATATTACATGTGCAGTATCAATTTATAAGAAAACTCTTCATCCCAAATGCTCAGTTTTTAAAATGTCTAAATTTCAGGCTTGGGAAAAAAACCCCAGCCATACTAAAAAAAGCTGCAAATACTTTTTGTTGCATCAGCCAACATAAACTGAGTTTATATGCTACTTCTTTTAGTCAAACTTTATTTGGTAACACAACTTGGAAAACCTGGAATCTTCCTGTCAGACCATTCTTCAGCACAGAGACTGAGCATTTTTCACTAAAGTTTTAAAAATCTAATCCAAATTTCACAGGAAATTTTATGAACATCTGAAGACTCTCCTTCTTATACTTAAAGGATAGAGTTAAATAAGCCTTCCTGCCCCTTAATTTAATATGCATTGATGATGATGATGATATAGGGTTATGACACCACAGCTGAAATGTCCCACTTCGAATACTGAACTCTAATTAAAGCAAAGAGTAATGGATAATGTGTTGCCTCTCCATATGCTTATTCTTCTGTTTTGATTACTATATTGTAGCCCATTCCAAGGTGATTCAAGTATTATTCCAGCATCTGCCTACTTTGTAAGCAAATAGCTATGCTCACATCATTATGCATTAATATCCCATCACGATTTTATTTACTTCATAGAATCCTTAAGATTAATAAAGACAACTATCTTTTCCCAAAACTTACAAACTCAAAAATTTATGATTTTTCCATCTTCATTGTACCTGAAGAGGAAATAGCTTAGCTTTTTAGAAGTTACTCTATTGCATCTGGGATTTGTCTAACAGGTTAATGAGTCACAAAAAGCTTAATGCTCCAAAATCCATTTTAGAGTCTAAATCAGAATGTATGCCAGACCCTCTGTGACAAGGATTTTATGAAGCTAAGAGCAGTATTGTGTCTGACAGGTTTTTTAATTTATTACAAGTAAGGTGAAGATAACTCATAGCACATGTATTTGAAAGAGCCAGCTTTGCTTCACTGAACATGTTCTGCTTGGAGGCAAATTCCATTCCCTGATTCTAAAACAGTTTGTACCAGGATATGAAAGAGAACATGGAAAAAAAAAATGTGCATGTCTATAAGGAGGCAGAGAACAGTAGAATTATGGATAGCATCATCCAGGAGAGCATAGGGATCTTTACAATAAAACACTCCAGTTGGAAGTAAGACCACCCACCTGTGGACATCCTACATTGTATAAAGTCAACTCTACACACTCTGAGAGAAGGTGAAGTACTTGCCCCCTGCTCAAATCACTTTCCTGATCATCAAGTAGGACCCTCCCAGAGGTTACAGGAGGTATTCAAAACATGTTAGTCTGGGTAGATATCCATGGATATCTATATCTATACCTATATCTATATCATCTATATCATCTATATCATCTATATCATCTATATCATCTATATCATCTATATCATCTATATCATCTATATCTTTAAATACATATATAAATACTCCAAACGTGACTGGTGGTGTTGGGCAGATCAACCTCTTCTCTAGTGATCACACTCCTTAAGAACTTTTGCTCAGGAATGGTGTAGAGCCTTTGGGAAGGATCTAATCATGCAAGTCTGTGAGAAAATAACTGTGAAGAATAACTAAATGAGACCCTCTGGATCCTTTGGCATCTTGAACACAACTCTTAGGCTGCTTTGGCATGAAAGTGAACCTGTAGAGATTCAGATCTCAACAGACCAGGGATCAATTTGGCAATGTAGCCAAAACAGTCAGATGAGCATCTTCACATACCTCTAAATTTATTGATCCACATCTTGGTGGAATATTCCTCAGTTACAGTTTTGTACTTTTGTACTTCAAAGTGACAAAACCCAAAAATCTAATCTTTTCTACTGCTCTTTGGTTTCAAATGGAAAGTATTGGTTTTAAGAGCATAATATTGAAAGGTAAAATTTCAAAAAATTAAAAAAATTAAAAAATAGGGGCATTTTACAGTATTTAAGTTAGGTAGTGTGACTGAATTCTGTGTCAGCCTTTCCTATATAGGAAAAAAAGAGAAGACATTTTATCCCAGAACTCTAAATTATCTTCTCAAAATTATCATCCATATAGTCTTATACAGGACTGAAGGCATCTCAAACTGGAGTGCAGCTAAATTATTGTACTTCACTGTACAATTATTGTACACACTGATAGTACTTCAAAGATGAGATTTTTTTTATACCCTTTATTAGAGGTAGGGTATAAACTAGAAAGCTGCACAAAATAAGAGACATTTACACCAATTAGGATATTTAAGGAGCTGACAACAGTTTAAATAAGATTCTCTGAGAATGGAGATTTCTATTACATGTTGTATAAATTCCAACCCATAATCTACTTACAATTGTTTGTGATTAACAGCTGAGCTATAAGATTCTTCTCAAGTCTTCAGCAAATGCTTTTCAATAGCAGAGAACTGTGACAATTTTTTGGATACTTTGGTAAAATATGCAGGATGATGTCTTAAACATGTCATGTGGAAATGATCACTAAGCTTAAGTGAGTCTACTTGGGAATTTACTTCTCCTACAGCATTTTGTACAGCAACCAGCAGAATCAGAAGAAGAATAGGGCTAAAGAAAATGGCAAGGGATTGTGCAGATAGAAAGGTGTAGGCATTTGCAGTAGAGAGAATGAACTTGGCTTTCCAAACCAAATCCCAATTGCCAAAGTGTTTATCTGGGTCTTGCAGGTCTCAGTGTTGGTCTTGATCTTCTCTCCTCCTCACTGTCTTGCCCACACCTACTCAAGTGTTGGTCATAAGCCATTTTCCTCATTCATAATTTGCACCATGTTTTAACTCTTGAACACCTCCAATAGCACAGATACCAAAATGTAAACACACTAATACTGACTTTAGGTTCAATTCTTTATTTCATCTCTCCTAATTTTCTTTCTAGTCTGTCTCATTTACTCATTTTCAGCCTTTTCACATGTTTTTAAGTGCTGTACACTAAGCATGGGATGGCTTTCTTGTAAGTATCTGTAAGTTAATAGCATTGTGAAAGACACCTCCTAAGAAAACTGAAGTTTTTCAAAGAGTAGTTAGAAGTTGCTTATATTTTTGTTAGGAAGTGAATTACATATATTAACTACCAAAGCTAGTGTTCCTAAAGTACAGATTATGTGTTATTCTTACTAACTAACCTTAGAAATCCAGAATTATTGCCTGCCTTGAAAACCTGTATTCATGCAGTTATTAATCATATTTATATACTTTAAGAAGAAGAATAAGAAGTACATTGCTTATTTATCTTCAACAAGAGGAAAAAGCATGTGAGCTACTCATTAAAGTGAGTAGCATTTCAAACTTATTTCTTTTAAAAAAATAAATGCTGTGTTTTGAACAGACTATTTAAAGAAGTCATTCATGCTTTTGTCCAGAATTTTAGTGTAATAAACTGGCAAATTTTAACATTTTAAAGCATGCAAGTGATTCTCCAAAAATATTCAGATGCTATCCAATATAACAGCTCTGGTGATATGGGTTATAACTCTGGTAATTATTTTGGGGCTTTGCAAGCATGGTTGTGTTAAGAAGAAACCCTATTTACTGAAAGAGAATGTAAAAAATTTGAATGCTCAAATGAGAACTTGTAGCAATGTGGATCCTTTACATTGAGGGAATTAGCTTTCCTTTTGTTGCTAAACACTAAGAAAAATGAAGATGAGAGCAGTAAAGATCTCATTTGACATGAATATGTTCACAAATATATATATTTTAGGCTTTAATTTATTCCTTCTTCCACCATGGATACAAAATACCTTGAAACTCTACTGCAATTAAATGGACAGCATCATTTTGGGTACACAGAATCTTGTAATTTCTGGTGTAAAAACAACTACTGATCTGTGTGAGGAGAATGCTTTCCAGAGTTTTTTGGCTTTGGGCTTTTAGTAGTGCTATGACATTTTTCTCAGGACACCATTTTCCAACTGTAGGGATCCCTGGTTTCAGGTAATGTGATACTGCCAGAATAACTAAATTGTACTGTACTGTCCATTTCCAGCATAGTTCTTTGCAAGGCTTAAATAATTAAAGTCAGGATCCAGAACGTAAAAGAGAAAACACATTTTTTGTAAGAAGGCAGGTGTATGTGTTCATATGAATGATAGGAAGGATTATTTTATTACTCTTTCTTTCAAAGACTGTGATACAGGATATGATAACTGCAATGTCCAAGCAAGGCCTGTCTCCTATAACCAGTCTACTTCAGAATGTGGTGAAAAACATGTCAAGATACGTATTTTGTGTCATGCCCTAGATTTTTTTAGTCATTTATCAATAGCAATCTTCACAAAATTGTTGCAGTGATTTGCATATCCACTGCAAGTACATTGATTCTCTTTTTACTGGTAATTTCTGCTTGTAAATGCTGAAAAAAATACTAAAAATAAAAAAGGAATCTGTTTTGCCTTTTTATATTACTGGATATAACAACAACTGTTTCAAAAATTTTCCCTAAGACTAAGAATCTCTTTTTTCAGTAGAAAAGGTCCATACTTTCCCTGGAAGACATTTTCCTTAGTTTAAAGTAGAAAGAAAACCAGCAAAAACATTAAATAAATCTGCATGCAGACATTCAAAATGTGTGCCTTTTTTGGATATTGCCCAAGAGAGTTATTCCCCTCAAACTGCAACATTTTTTATTGTAGTTGCTGCTTGACACCTGATTTACACCTCAATTGTATTCTTAGATAAGCATTTTGCATTTCTTTTCCTTATAGGCTATAAATAATTGGTAGTTACTTTTCCAAGAGGAGAAACAGAAGTTTTATTCATACACATGCAGGGCTGCCAGCACATAAAACACCCAGGTTGTAAAAATAAAAAAACTGTCTCCTGTCAAAAACACCTGCCAGTTAAATGAAAGGCCACTCCATGAAAGCCTGTTAGAGTTGCTCAGAGCTTTCTGAAGGCTGGTGAGAGGATGTCTCTCATTAAAGTTCCCAATTCCCTGAAGTTCTCTCCATTACCAAGATACAGGACAGTGTTTCCGGGGTGTGTCCTCACAATCGGGTCAGGAACTGAGCTTCAATAAGACAATATTTGTGATATTTTCAAGTGTATATATTTGTCATGTCAAAGGATTGGTCAGAGCAGTGAGGAGCTGAATGTCAGAAAAACTCTTTCTTGTCAGGCTTACCTCGATGAAGGAGCACTGAACCTTGCTGCCTCTGACTTCTTTGCCATCCTTTTTGGCATCCACAGCACTGATGTGTGCGAGACCTTTCCTCGTTTTAGTGTACTTTTACATCCATCACGCACGCCTGCTGTTTCCCCAGATCTTTTCAGAGTCTTCAGAGGGTTTCTCTCTCCCGAGCTCAGGGTATCTTTCAAGCGGGTACCACCAGAGGGCAAAGCCGGATCAGGAACACCCGAGCTCATCCCGGCTCCGTCCTGTGGCCCGGAGTGTGATGGGGCTTCAGGACTAGCCGGTCAGCAGCCCGCAGTTCACACACTGCAGGTCACGATTGCAACTAATTGCAATCACCAGCCAAAACCCCCCGTCTTCAGGAAGGTGGAAGCATCTCCAGGATATGAAATTAAAGGCCTGACAGCATAATTAAACAACAGCTTCATTACCTTGTGTTAACCTTTTTCTGTATTCGCAATCCCCAAAATTTACAAGAAATTAAGGAGAACAACATGACAAAAACTAAAGAAGTAATTCACATGTTAGATACTTCAACCATTATGTTTGACTCATTTAAAGATACTCTGGTCTAGATATTTATTTAGAGACAAAAAAGCATTGCAACTTCGTCTCTATATTGGAGTGACCCTCAAGCCTAGATGCAGTCTCCATTTCAACAAGACACTGTCACCCTGTTCATATTGCACATTTAAAATCATGGTAGGGTAGCCAGCTATCACAAGACAACCCACTCTATTTAAGATGATGAGTAGAGGATGACATTTACATGAAGCTGATGAGAAAAAACTAGCAAATATAGATTTACTCCATAGACAGTATTAAGTCCCCAAAATGCGTTTCAAACCATTCATGCACCTGGTCTTTTACGAGAAGGTCTCACTTAAGGAAAAACAAAATTCACCTGCATCGTTCTGTACTTCAGACAGAAGACCTGTCTAGGTGCTTCACATAAAGGCTGCCTCTCTTGCCTCCTTTCTGACCAGCGTCTTCCTAACATTTTACATTTTCCCCTGAGACTCTGGGCTATTCATACTGAAGAAAACTGGTGATCAGACAAAACCAATTCATGATTAGCACAGGCAATGTAACTCTAGGTGTACTTCTGTGAGTATGCTGTTTCTCAGGCAGCAATGCCATCAGTGACCAGCCATCCTTAGCAAATTGAGGAGAGGGTATTGCATGCCGTGAAACTTCACACCTGCTTCTCAAGAGAACCAGCAACTCCCACACCACACTCACATACCCATCACCACAGCTGGTTTTCCATCACAGCAAACTTCTCTTGACCCAGACACTGGCATATCACCCCTCCAGCTGAGAGAGTGAGTCAGCTTGTTGGTAGAGCTTTCATTTTCCAGTAAGATATGATCTCATATGCCCTGAAGATCCATGAAACATGCCTCAGCAACAATTAGCACTCCAAAGGCAGAAAGGCAATCCTTCATCCAGCAGAGCAGAGTATCAGAAAGTAAAGCTGATAGATACTCAGGTGTGTGGAAAATGCCAATATTAACAACCACTGCAAGCAAATAGGCTGCTATGCTCACAGCCTAGAAAATTATACACCTGCTACTGGTCAGAGATGCACCCATCCACTTAAAATGTGTGGATGGAAAGTGTTGTGATGTCTAATTCACACATGCTTTTGGGCCTGACTATATGGAAAATGTGTTCCTTGAGGTACCTTCGTGGGTGATTTTCTGAGGAAGGACCTCCCGTGACCTAATGGGACAGGACTGGAGCTGGAGGACACCAATAAAAACAGACTCGAAGCGACCAAAGCAGTAGAAATCTACTTTAGAGACACATGATACTGAAAACCCTGTGCTTTTCTCTTTTGTGCTAGCCACAGGAAAGCTTTACCAGAGCCACCTTGAGAAACTTGATCCTCCCCGGCCAACCTTGACACTTCAACTCCTGGGAGATGTGCAATAAGAGGAGTTTTTAAATCATATGCTCAGCCAATATTGTCACATCAGGAGGCCTTTTTCCAAGATGCTCCCTTTAAACAAAAATAACAGTTTTCAATATGTTTTAGGGTGTATGTGAAGATAGGGTCACTAATATTCATGCTAATATTATACAGTACCACTGAAAGTCAAAAATACAGCAGTACAGGTAGGGACTACACCTGCTGTTTTTGTAATAAAGATATTTAAGCTGGGAAGAATGCCATTGCACAGCTGTACTATCATCTTCAATACAAATATCATTTTCAATGTGCAGACAATTCATTTTTTAATCTCTATTATAAATTGTATGTTCCAAATTACATTCCTAGCCATTTTATAATATACTGCTGTCTTTCTGAAAGAAGTCTTATCCTTCAGAAGAATTCCTGCTATTGGGCAACACTTTGTTTTAATTTTCTTCCTTTTTAATATAATTTTGTTCTCAAGTGAACTCATGTTTATTGTTTTAGCAATACTGTACTCCATGTACGTATTCCCTTCACCATTTGTGACAAATAGTCACAGGACTGCTGTGAAGAACACAGAGATCAACAGGAATATGGTGTTAAGATACCTTAAGTTTGTGCAACTTTTTGCATTAAGAAATACAAAAGTAAACAAAAAGTGTATCAGACCTCCACAAGACAACTTGTGAAAACCAGTGGCTTTCAAGGGGTATTTGTACATTTATATGCGCATGAAGAGAGTGGAATTAGAAAAATACTTTTTTCTGTTATTGAGTTATAAAAAATAAGACCTCTAAAACAATTTTTATATAATTTTAACATACTGTAGAATTACATTTGGGATCCAGAAACTACAAATCAAAATGCCAGTCCTGAGCCCTCGTCCCATACAAGTTTAGTTAGCATAGCTAACAACATAAACAGCACATAATTTTAAGAATCCTTCAGAATCCTTTTGATCATGCTATTCACTTGCTGGGGAAATACTCCTGAATGTCTTAATCTATTTTGCTATGCTTTAAAATATGACAGTCTCTGTGTCTCTGCCTCTGAGTCTGCACACAAACAAGACAGACCCGCATATTTTGCATCTCAAATTATTTTTGCTCTTAAACCTGAATAGTAGTGGAAAAGATGCAGAGAATCCATTTTACATTTCATCTGTCCCTTCTCCCAATAATGAGAATGTTACCATTTCCAGCCATATATAGGCAGGTCTTTAGTACTGTCAAGAAATCAACTTGAATGTTTACAGCAAGCCACAAACCTAAAAGGCAGCAACCCACTCTTCTGCGCCAGGGGGCTGTGATGGCCGTTCCATATAATGCTTTTCTTTAAATTTGCTTAGACTCTACTCTGTCCAAAGAAGCTCCTTCTGCCCCCACCTATAACAGTGCTGTCAGACATCATCTCTCAGCACTTATCTCACTTAGAATGCCCCTAAACCAAAGTCATAATATGGAAAGTAGAGGAAGCAAGACATTTCTCTTCACAATTAATCTTCTAGGAAGCAGTAAGATCACTTACCATAGTTGCAACACCTTTCCAAATTAGCCTTCTTCAGGAAAATTTCTTTTATTTGTATAGTTTTTGTCACAGAAGGGTATGTTCCGTGTAAAACACATTTCATAGAGCAAGGAAATTCTATGTTCTTATCTCCCAAATAACATAAAAAGTTTAACTGCACCTAAAAAATCCTTGTCTCTTTAGTCTAATAAACTGTGAGGGCCAAAGCAATTACTATCAAAACCCTTGATGAAAACATCTCACTCATCCAAAACCAATTCTGGTTGGTTAAAGTTCTCAACAGAGTTAAGTATCAGCCCTCGAAATACATTCGCATATTGGTACCAGAACCAGGGTGCAGAAACCAACTCTTGTTTAATCAGCTTCCTACCCCATACAACAAATGCTGCTGAAAAAGTAGACAAATTCTATAGGTAACAAAGACCAAAACAGTGGCACTCTGTCTATGCACTCTGAGTACAAGAATTAAACATCAAACAATCAGAATAGAGAAGTGATGACACTAGTATTCTTTCATAACTTAAAAAAGTAACTTTTCTTTATTTTGTCCTTATTATTTAGAAGCATCATAAATTAATTAATGAACTTATATTACATTAAAAAGGGTGGTAATTTTGAATTTCATCTTTTCCCTTCCATGAGGGTGACAATTTATTTAAGACATTTGAAACCTTTCTGTATCCATTTGTTTGCCCATTCTGGAAGAGTAAATCTATAATCAGCTAATTGCTGTATGATACAAGGTCTCTAGTATCCTGATGCTGAGCCAGTCAAGAGGAGTGATATTTTCAGGCATTTGTGGCTTTGCAGTCATTCTACAGCAGCCTGCAGCTGATCTCAGAGGATCAGAGGGAGCTATTAAACTACATTTCCAGAGTTTCCTAGCCATACTGTAGAGACTTAGGAAAGAGCAATCACAACATTTGAGATTCTCTCAGAAAAAAACCCCTCTTCTTTTCAACATGTTTAAATAGAACAAGAAACTCACCAAATTCACCTGTTTATTCTTCATTTGGGCAGCCAATGTTCTGCAGATGAGGTGCTATGAATCCAGCTGCCTTTTCCTCATTCTAGGAGATGTAGAAGACGTGACAGGTTCAAGTCTATCAGCAGAGTGCAACACTGGTGCATTTCTACAGCAGGGAGGCGGAAAAAGCAGGGGTGGAGGGAGAAAATCAGCCCTCACAGCAGTTTAAGAGTTCTGGCATGTTGTTATTGCCACAGGTTGCTATGACTGGCTTTAGCTGATCTCCCCTCCTCTGACATCGCTGCCTGTAGAGCTGTGGAGCGCAAGGGAAGGCTAATCACTGTGCACCTCGAGCCAGCTCCTGCAGTAAACCCTGGGAGTTTGTCAATACCTGGGGAGGAAAGAAGTTTTGCCACCTGACACCTGGGATAGAATGATCAATTTCCTAATTCTAGTACTAATGTTGGATTCAAAGCCAAGTGATAATTATCCCAGCTGGTTCTTAAAACAACCTCTGAATGACACTGATCATGATTATTAAAACTGGTGTGAAAGGCATTGTGACATAGGAGTTCATTTTGTTTATTTATAGATTAATTTTCCTCTGTTTACATTCACGTTGAATTCAGGAAGGGATAGTTTTCCCCTGTGAGAAGAGCTTCCTCTTTTCCTATTTGATATCATTACTTGCTAGATGCATAAATTGCCAAACCTTTCACACTAATGGCAAACTACAATAAAACAGTTGGTGGTTACTTAACAATTCACTTTATTTATTTATGGCTGTATAAATAAAGGCTTGAATCAGCTTTGCTAGTGTCAAAGAGAGATGGAGAAGATGCTGTTTTCTAACATGTTGAGGGGCATGAGCTACCAGGCAAAGCACCCCTGCAGCGTGAGCTCTGCTTTCAGTCATTGCTTATTGCCCTCAAAATCAACAAACTCATGAAATTTTTTCACCTTTTTTTAAGCAGATGAAGGAGAAGTGAGGAATTCCAAGTTCACTGTTAGAGGAAGAACAAAGTCATTTGTTCAAGCTGAAGTTTTCCTGACAGTGCCTTTGGACAGGTATCAGAATACTGAAGAATGTACCTGTAAAAGTACAAGTACCCTGAGCAGAAACAGTAATAAGAATGAGACCTTTTTTCCCCATACATTGTATGTCACTTTATTTAATTTTACTTTATCAAATACGAAAAAGTTCAGTGATTCAGTAAACCCAGACATATGATTTTTTTTCTCTGTCACTCTCCAAAACTTGACAAAGTTCCTTAACTGCCTTAATTTTTATTTTAGCTTTCTAGATACCTTTAGAAATTTCTAGATACTAGGAAACTCTAAGAACCTTGAGTACAGGTTTTGTACCATTGGTCTGACCGTGTCATTCAGCCAGAAGCACTCTGCCCTCTGCTTTCACAGCAATGCCCTCTGTTAGATGGCAGTAATTCAGACTAATCTAAATCATAATATAGATGCCTTTTAGCAAGAACCTCTGTCTGTCCAGAACACACTAAATTGCCCTAATTTAAAATGATTGCTGAGAGCTTGAGAGGAGGAAAATATTTCCATCAGTAAGCTGGGTCACCTGTTATATAACAAAAGCAAATTCCTTCCCTCTCTCTGCTTCTACACATCTAAAATTTCTCTCCCATCTCACAGCTGTTACCCTAACCACTTCCTGCAGTGCATGAGTCAAGATTGATGCAGGACTGAGAGAAAACAAGGAGAATGCTTCAGTGCAGCAGTGAGCTCAGGTGTCCTGGAGCAGGTACAGATTCTCACTCCCATATGAGGTCTTATTATGTATGCCATAAGATTTTTTTTTTCCAGTGGCTACCTTAATCACCAGAAATATTAGGCATCCTGAAAATAGGGGAGCAGAATTTCCTGCTTTCATAACACTCGTTCTTGTAAACTACCCCCTTGTCCCAGCAGACCTTGAAAGTTTCTTCAGCCTGTTCCCAGTGGGACGTCCCTGGATTGCCACAGGCACCCACCACTGATTTGCACCCCACAGCAGGCAACATACATTCAAACACATTTGGATTTCTATGTGTGCATCTCCACAGCACAGAAAGGAGATGATTCAGTGCTCCCTGTCTTTAAGGAAATTCTAGACAATACTACATACAATTAGACAAAAACACGACTTTCTACATCTGTAAGTTAGTCTGGGGGTTTTGCCTTGAGAAAAGAGAATACCAGGTCCATCCAAGAATTTATTCTGAAGTATGTCTATACACCCCTCTGCAGTTTCAAGTGTAGCATTTGAAAGGTCTAATGAAAGGTGTATTGGCATTTTTTTCCTGGCTAACTTTGGGAAGTGCTGTTCTGGGTTAGTTTGTTCTTCTTGGTTAGTTTGCTGTTCTGGGTTAGTTTGCTGTTCTATGTGAAGAGACTTTGAACCGAGGGCTGAGGTGTACCATACATAAAACATTTTCATGCAAAATTGGATTTCAGGTAAGAAAAAAACTCTTCCAGATACAGAAGATCCAGACTCTTTCTGCATTTCAACTACTTTTCCTCTCTCTTTTCCCCTTTTTTCCAAAGATTGAAGAAAATCAAAGCCTTAATTTTTTGTCTATTTGCAGACTTACATTTTTTACAGTAAAAAGTAAAAATTTCTACATCACATTATTACTGAAGAAAACAGAAAGCAGAGAAAGACATTATCTTGATGTCATACAAGGTACTTTCTGCTTTTCATCTCACTCATAGTATTTTCTTCCAATAAAAGTTTTGACAGCTAAGATAACATGTGGCTAAAACAGCAGGTGTGAGTCAGACCTTACTCCAAATTTCATCCTGGAGAAAATAACAAGCACAATCTAGTTTATTTTAAAACAAAAGATAGGAGTATTGGTAAGAAAAAATTACATAATGATGATTTTTTTTTTTATTAATATATAGAGGTACAGTACAAACTTAAAAATTAACAATGCAAGAATATACATTACTTCTCCCACCACAAATATGTCTAAAGTCAATCAACGCTAAGAATTTGTCCAGAAAAAATGTGTGCTCTTTGCAATTGAGAGTTTTCAATTTGTAACACAGGAAGAAAATAATGGTATGATTTTTGATGTTCTCTTTCAGATATGCAGCAATGTCTGAGTTTCAAACGTGTTATTATATGAGAAATAGTTTTCAATTGTGTGTGTTCTTACATATTTATAGTACAGTGAAAAAAATTAAGGCATTTAAGGGTGTTTAAAAAGCTGTTTTAAAACTTCAATTTTTTGGTGGACTGACTTCTTAATTGTTTGGAGTATAAGGTACAAGATAATAATGAGAATGGCTTAACTATAGTGTAGCCACTGAAATTTTCATGTGAAAGAAAACTACATGGTAAACTCCAGAAACAAAACACAGATTGCCAATAGCTGTTCTCTGGATTTAAATTGCAATAATGTAATGCTATGAATAATTACTCTTGTGTGGACATAAAAATTTTATTTACTTTTAAATGAGGATAGTTCTTTTCCCTGCAAGCAGCAGGGTAACCCCACCAGAACTTCCCAAACCTTGCTAAAATCTCACTGCTATTTCCAGTGACATGCAGTGGCAGCATAACACAGCAGAAGTAACACATGACGAGGAGACAACATGTAATATAACCCACTCCATTACTTTTTTTTTTTAAGTTACACAAAAATCAATTCCCTTTTCAAGCAGACATAGGCAGGTACTGTATTTATCTCTGAACTTTGCTAGTGTTCCTAGATTTGTTAAAATGACCACTTGCAGCTTGGACATATAGGAGCAAGTTGCAATCTTCTTTATACTACCATTTTATAAATCTCTGTCTTTCTTGTGTTGTTCAATGTTGCTTTTTTCAAATATGTTTGGTTTGTAAATGTGCAGACACACGTTCAAGTCTGATACAACATTTTTTGAGACCTTCACTAGCTGAGAAAGCCTTCGATCCACTAGTGTTAGTGCAAAACCTTGAAATAATCTTATTAGATACTCAACCACAGTTAGAAGTATTTGTTTTGCAATAATGACATTAAGAAAGCTTTTTCCCCCTCCAAGTTATATATTAGATTTGAAACTGAAAATACATCTCTTTCTTAATCCTCATTCATTGCAATTATGTAACTAAATACAATAAGATAGGCTGAGTAGTTGGCTTAGAATGAAAAAAACCTCAAGAATTTATAAAGCTCAGTCTTCCTTGCCATAGCTTGTACAATTATTGCCAGTGAAAAGTAGCTTTGAAAAGGGTTGCTAGAATATGATTACTGAACATGGAAAATTGAAGTGGAATGTTTCACCTGAAGTAAGAGCTTGAAAGTAAAAGATACTAACTCTTTTTTGATTGCTTATTCATATATTTGTCTTACTATTTGTTACCAGGTACTCAGCAACTTAATTAATTCTCTAATTTCAAACTTCTTTTTTTCTTCTCAGGAGCAAAACTGGCAATGAGGTCAAATGGATTAATACATTGAGCTGAATAGCTTTTACATAGTATTGAGTGCTCTTGCTGAGAGACACCTGAGACCAGTTGCTATAGTAATATTTTTCAAGAGAGCCTGTGTTGATGTTGTTCATATGGGGTAGAAATGCAGAGAGGAAATGAACCACTTTGTTTTTCCATGCACAGGAAGGCCAGCCTGCACAACTGTTAACAAATGAGCAAAAAATGTCACAGATTGGTAGCCATTTGGAGGTGGGTGGAGTGGGAGATGAGTGGAGAAGAAACAGGTCAGATCCACACCACAAAGTTGGGGGAAGGTGTAAATAATGACTATATATACATATATTCTTATTATCTCATTAGCTGTCAGGGAAGATACCAAGAAGAGCATTAGAGAAACGTGTTTCAGCTCTCCAGTATGAACAACCCCTCTTGCTTAAACATCTCATTCCTTCAACCAGCTCTGGGATCACCTGACAACCTGGGTTCAAAGCCTTCACAGCCAAACTTCACATCAGAGATTTTTTGCTTGAGACAAGGAGCTGGCAAGCAGGACAAGTTTCCTTGATTGTCTCCCTTTTAGCCATTTTCCCTCACAGACTCTTCCCAAATTTGTTGCCCTTACTGGCCAACAAGTAGTGCCACTGTCAACTTTCTGATTGTGAAAGAAACAGAATAAAGTGTGCAGTAACACTAAGAGGGTATCTTACCAGACTGCCATAAAATTCTCTTTGATGCAGTTGGCCCTTAAGTTTTATTCTGTCAGAACACAAACTTTTCATCTTTAACTTCTCCCACACAATGGCATTCATGCAAGCTGTGATGGTGCAGACTCACACTTTTCTTGAAAATCTCCCACTGAGGTGAAGCTTGTGTAAACAGGCCAGGTGGAGTTTCAAGAAAAAGTGGTGTCCAAAACAATATTTGGGGTTTTTTATGTTAGGCAAAGCTTGAGATATGACTACTAGTCTTACAAACCAGGAGATGATAATGCAGTGAGAAATAAAGGTGCTTTCTTGGTACAGATCTCTTGTTTAAGAGTGTGACTGGCTGTCAAAGGAAAAATACTGGAAAGTGAGGGGGCAAGAAGAGAAGCTGAGACTACACATTGGCGAGGAAACTCCTTGTATGCTTGGGGGTCCTGGATTCCTTAAGGAACCTATGGCCAAGAGTTGTGGAGAAACTAAGATAAGCAAAGTATTTGTGGGGACATATATGGTTCTGCCAAATATTTTGATTTGTTATCAGCCACTAAGCTTGTTTCTTGTCTGTATCTCAGCCAAGTCACAGCTGATGCATTTTCATGTGTCTGAGGAGCTAATTATAAACCAAGAGTATTTGGCAAGCTTTGGGCTTGCAAAAGGAGCACTAGATACTGGGAATTACTATGGATCAGAACTGGTCCTGTGGACTTAGCTTTTTGGAAATTCATTCCTCATTGGCTGTAGTTCATGATATGATGGGTTAAGGCAGAAGTACTGGAATGAGTGCTGGTCTGCCTTTATATATTGTGCTTTTAGCTTCAGAGGTTTGAGAACAATTTCACAACCAGTTGGGTCTTCTCAGGTACGGGCTGAAGGATTACTAACCTTGTCAGTCTTTCCAATGAGCCTTTCCTGCTTATGTCTGAGCCAAGAAATCCATCTTGTCTCAGCTGCAGAGACAGCCTAGAGCAGTTGAACAGGGAAGAAAGTTGATTGTGGTCATGACAGGCACAGGGAGAGGATGCGGTGCCAGAAGATTGAATGCTGACAACTAGGGCAGTAGCAGCAGAGGGTCCTAGTACTGGACAGACAAGGATCTGATTTTAGATTTAGCCATCTTGGTCTTGGATGTGTACTAGGAGTAAGGCCCTAGACTCTGAAGAAGGAAGTGGTTGATTGTCCTGTTCTGGTTTCCAGAGGTGGGTGGGAGAACATTGCTCTGTTATAGTTAGCTTTGAGTTCCCAGCTGCTGCTACTCCTGTACCATACTTACTAGCAAGGTGTGGCTGCCTGAGTGATGTCAGTCTGGATTTCTCTGTCACGGGTCCACTTTCAAGCTCCTCCCTTAGAAAAGAGGCTCACAAGAGGACCAAATACCTATGACCTCGCTACATGAGTTTAGAAGCACCAGTGAATGCTGTCATAAGAGGCAACTCTGAAGTGAGCTGCAGTATTTAGAAAATAAAATCAGAGAAAATATTTTTTTTAAAAAGTAAGACAGTTTTGTGGATTATCTTTTATAAATGTTATAAATCACTTGCTTATTTTTCTCCCTAGTTTGATTCACTTCTAGTTCCATTGCAGTTTAACTAATGTGTATTAAATGAATCTACAAACTGCACAACTAGGCAAGTCACTGAGAAGATGGAGATAGATTGTGCAAATCAGTGCTCAAGGCTAAAACTGAGATGTATAAGTGACATTTGCTGCTTGCTCTACTCTCATCAATGAGTGCAACATCATTTTAGCAATACAGATAATTGTAAATGAGAATTATTTTAAGCCAGTTTTACTGTCTGTTACTTCATTTGGTGCTACTAAGCTCAGTCTGTTTTCACCAGATAATGCTGGTGATAAGTTAAGGAACACAAAGAACATTAAGAATTATGTGCCAGCACTTTCCAGACTTAGTTTCATAAGAGTTACCAAGTGATATTGAAATGCAGGTAAACACAGTTTTTATGCAAAGTTATGGACTGTCATTTCTTTGGCAAAGAGGCATTGAAGAAAGGATCAGAAACAGACAGCACTTATTCAGGCTACAGAAGAGCAGATCCAGAACAGTGTCCCGGCTATCCTAAGTGAATATGCTTGTTAAGTGATTCTAGCTCTGTCTAGAGCTAGCTTTCATAGCTCTGCTTTAAAAGCTTTTAAAGCTTTTCTTTTTAGTTCAGCTTGTCTGACAGACACCCAGCTGAGTATAAAATATATTGTTATTTCTGCATGCTCAAGTAACTTTGCAATGACATGAAGAAAGGGTAACATTCTAGAGGAAGTTGTGGGCTTGATACAGAAAAATAAACAAAGCACAAGTGGATTTATCTAAACAAAATTTTCTGGCTGTTTAATATTTCTCTGGTTCTGTGGGATTGTGGAATCACAGAACTGTCCAGATTGATAAGGATCTCAAAGGATCATCTGGTCCAATAGTTGTGGGAGAAGGAAGCTACATGAGATTACCTAGAACCCTGTCCAAAAGCATCATGAAAGCCTCCAGAAATGGGACTCCACCACATACCTGGGGAAGTTGCTCCAGTGATGAGTTGTCCTCACTGTGAACAATTTCTTATGTCAGTATGAAATCTCTCCAAGTGCAAATACCATTGCTTTATGCCTTCTCCCTGTGTCTACTTATAAAGGGAACTTAAATTCTCTTTGTGTCCACAGTTTCAGTATCGAACACTCTGATGTGTTCTCCATGAGCAGTTCCTTCTCCAGGAAGAAGAGACAAATCTCCTTCAGCTTTTCCTCAGGGAAGGTTCCTCAGCCCTTTGACCACCTTCACAGCTTTCTTTGACTCTGCCCAGTTTTTCTGCATCTTTCTTGATCTGTGGGGCCCAGAACTGCATGCAATAGTTCAGGTGCAGCCTGACAAGCACTGAGAATGGGACGATCTCGTTTCTGTCTCCAGCAATGTCTCAGCGGATGCAGCCCAGGATTTGATTTGCCTTGGTTGCTGCAGTGGTGCACTGTCAGCCAACAACACCTAGGCAGAAATAGGGCAAGGTTTGATGTCAGTACTGACTGTAGAATGGCTCTTGCCAGATATAAAAGTATATAAGCACACTTCCACTGGTATACTGTGTGCACATTAGCCATCAGTTACAATAAGGGAGAAGTTTAAGCGTTCAAAATCCCACTAGTAAACAGCTAATCCAATTCCAAATTTTGTCTCTCAGGGGAAAAGAGCTATCAGAAAAGAAGGACCAATTAAATTTATTTATCCTTGTAAAGAAGGTCTTTCTAGCAGAAAGATTTTTTTAATTACATTTACCCCCCAGTGAATAAAAATATATGGTATGTAGGAGAAAATGATCTATGTCTGTTGTGAACTTTCAACCCTCTCAATGGAGTCTATCCCAGTTTGGGAGTTTGGTTTCTGGTTGTTAATGGAATGACTAAACTGATGTTAATGGAATGACTAAATTGCCCTGATGGTTTGGTCTAGGTTTCAGCATGTTTTATGTAATTAGGCTGATATTTTCAAGAAGAAAAATTCTCTCAGGTCTTGCCAGTGGATTCTGCTGGTTTCAGAACTCCTTTTTTTAAGGATTCTTTTAAAGCCAAATTATTCAGAATATTTTATCTTTGACCACTGATAATATCCCGAACGTTGATAAACTTTCATACATCTCCAGATCACAGCCTGAAGAACACAAACTGTGAATTTTACTTGTAAGCATTCCAAGGATATAAGGGTATGAAATAATCATTGAAAATCAGACCAAGAAAACATTTTTATACTTCACAGCATTATTGATTCCCTAGGACAATGTAGGCAGTCTAGATTGCTGACATGTTTTTAAGAGGTATTAGGATTTCTCTAACTAATCTTTCTGTCTGTAGGTAAGGCAGTAGTATAAAGAGACCTGTAAAAACAATTAAAGTATTTTGTTAATATCTTTTCTGTGACATTTTGCCTCTTTAATTTTTTTTTTCTCCTTAATTGTTTGGTTTAGCTAAAAAAAAAATCTCCCTTCAGGTTTCTATGCTTTCCTGAAACAACATAATATCTTGACCAGTTCTCTGATCCTCTTGCTTCTTTATTTATGCAGAACAAAACCAGAAGCCATTTTATTAAATTTGAATGATACATGGACTTTGTGATTCTCATCTTCAGTTGTTGTTTGTCAGGTTTTTTAGTTTAAGTCTATGAATATGAACTGAAGATCTTCTGATGGCAAAACCTCTTGATTTTGTTTCTAAACAAGTATCTCTTGTTTCTAAACTACTTTGCAGTTTGTCTGTATCATTTCATGTGCCCACACACAAACACAGAGCATCAGCCATCTCCAGTGGGAGGGTGAGAGCCACACAAGCCCACTGGTAGCCAACCAGTGTGCTGCATGGCAGTGGCAAATGGAAATATTGGCCAAGGATGCCACATCAAACCCTCTCTCCAGAGTATCCCACAAGATTTTCAGTACCCATGAGGAGCAGGTGTCTTAATTTCCGATCATTAAAAAAAGGACCATGCCAAGAACTTAACTTGAAGGATGGGTCAAGACCAACTTGTCAATGGTCTGGACTAGCAGTCTTCCAGAAGTGAGACAAGGAAAAGGTAACTGGAGCATAAAAGCCTTAACTTGGTCTTTGATGAGCAATCTAAGAGGACCAAACCTACGAGGAGGCCATCACCATAAGGTACAGCAGGAGACAGACAGATTTGCAGCCTACACGAAGGTGCTTCAAAAGTCCCAGAATTCAAAAGCTACCTCAAAAACCTAAGTTTGGCACAGCCACAGAAAGGACAACTATGCAACCAATGCTAATGTTCCTCAGGATTGGATTTCATGCTCCTGCACGGACTGACATTAAGCAGCTGGCCTACAGTGTACACTAACATGCTGTGACTGTTCCCAGCAGAGGGTCCAATCCTCCATGGTAACGCTCTTCAGGGAGCTCTGGAAATGCTTTAATTATTAAAATGAATAATTCCTACCAACACATTTAATTGGAAAATATTACATGTTTAAATGGGCACTAATGGAAGGGCTCTGAAAAATCTGACTACATAATAGAGTATGCAGTTTGAAGTGAATTTTAGCAATATTTTTTCAGTGAATAACACCATGCATTATTTATCCACCCTCTTTTTAATCCTATCTGATAGTTCATATGAAGAAGGAGTCACTGAAACCTCAGAAATAAAATGCAAATCTGTGAATTGCCCCCTACAAGCTTAACCTGCCACCACTAGCTCATCCTCCTTCCTTGCTTCCTGTCCCCCTGCTTCCAAGGAAATAGTTCAATGAATTTATTGCTGCAGGATCAACTAACCCCCTTGTTTCTGCCTCAGTGCTGCTAGGACTGTGCAGGACTGACCAGTCTGACAAAGATGGGACATAATCAAAGGCAAGAGAATGCCAATGTGCACACTTGTGGGAGTCACAAAGGAAGAGGGCAGAAAAGAAAGCTTCAGGACATAGATACCAGCCACACAGAGGAAGCAAGGATAGGTATGAACAGGGATAACCAAAAGAATCAGCAAATATCTGCAGGGGTTGCTACCTGTAGCTCTCAAGGCAGGGTCATTCTAGCCCCAGCCATTCTATGATTCTGTGATTCTATCAAATATATAGCTTCACAGCTGGAGTTATCTAAACTGCTAAAATTGCATTCTGCCATGAGAGAGGGGGACCCAAAGAAGGACTTGTGCCTCCAGATTAAGTTCTGCCAAACCTAGGGTCTACAGTGAGCCTTTGCAAAGGGCAGGACCGACTGGATATATGGCCTCGTAAAGTAATTGTACTGTCAGACTTGGCCTGATCTAATTTTCAAAAAATCAGTCTTCATATTTCTTGGCATTTTTTTTCCTCCTTGGAGTGCAAGTATGTTACCTTCTGGATATAAGCATGCTGGAAAAATTGGGAATCCGCTTTTACCTGAAAGTTACCTTCTCTCCCTCAAAGTCTAGTAGGAACATAAAGAGATGCTGGAAAGGGACATTCAAGAGAGGTATTGTAGAAAAAAGAATTGTCAACAAAAGAAGCCAAGTCAGAGAACATTTTCTACTAAATAAAACTTTGATTTGAAAATGACATCTGTTATTTTAACTGACTCTGAGCAGGAGCTGTAGACACCAGTGAAATTTGTTTCGTTCTGCCTAGTTTCTTAAATAAGCAATCTCAATTTTGAGCTGTTTCTCTTCATCTCAAACCAGACCATTAGCTCACACGTTTTTTCTGCTTATCGTGACACTAAAACAAATTTGTGGGGGCTTTTTTATTTGTGGCAAATATGACATTGTCTTTTTTCTGCCTTTTTACTGTCTTTTTTCTGTCTTTTTTTTTTTCTCTCTGTGCATATTCCTTAGCTGCAGGAATGTGCTGAAAGTAATGGGATTTCCTGTGTAGCTTCCAAAAGGAGAGATTCTGTAGGTATCTTCTCTGCCCAAAAGATCCAACACAGCATAGCCCAGCAAGTGTGGGAGAGGAGCCAGCTACACTCTACTGCACTTTTTAACACTGACACATTGGGCTCATTTGGGTTTACAGTATTCATTGGTATCACACTATTGGCAGTAGTTACCAAACAGACCTGCTGCAGCTCACAGATGAAATTCAAGCATTACCAGAGCTTTGAGTTTACCACACCCCCACCAGTGCCCTCAGATTTGACTCCGCTGTAGCCCTGTATCTTGTCTGCAGTTTGGCTATTTTTGTCAATAGCTCCCCTTGATTTTGTGTCTTCTGCCTAACTTCTTTGTTTAATATTTAACATGCTGTGGTTGATTGAGTAAACAGCTTGCACATCGGAATCTCTTGTGGCTGCTTCTGCTGAGTCAGACATCAAAATCTAGCTTCTGGTAAGGAGTCCCTGACACATGGACAAAGTTGTGTTTAATCCAATCCTTGGATATGATTTGAAGTTCTGATTGACTCAATTACAACCAATTTCATCAACTCTCAACACATTTTAAAAAAAAATGAAACAAGGGAAAAAACTAAGGCCAGGATCTTTTCCAGATGAGCAAATTAAATGAGGGTTCAATAATGACCTCAATACGAAAAGAGCAAAGATTCTGCAGACGCCTGAGTGTTTGCAAGCTCCTGGACCATGTTAAAACAGGAGCTGAACACACAGCTCTACATGCTGCAAGAAGAACTTCTGTAGAACCTTTGAGCTTGCTGGAAGATAAATGAGAGTAAAGAGAAGCAAGTGAAAGCTGTTGTACCCTGTTTGTTCATACTGCATTTCCCTGGCCACATGGTGACTTGTCTTGCCAATTCTGAAAAGCCAGTTTTTCCTTCAGGCCTTAAGAGATTTGGCTGTGCCTGTTACTCTTGCTAAGTTTAAACATATACATTTCATTTTCTCCACTATACAGCCAGGTTCTGAAGTGCATCAGATGTAGCATGTCGCAAAATACCACACATTACAATCCTGTTAAGAAAGAATTTGATCAAAATAATTTTGTTTAGCAAGCCTAAAACCCAGCAGGAATTTCCACAGGACAGATACTGTTCTAATACCTCTTATACATGTTAAAAAAGGCACAAAAATGTAAAGTTAACCTAATGCAGGCAAAATTATTTTGATGCTGCATGAATGTATGATTACACATAGAGAAAAGTTTTAATGTTTGTTGGGAGCAAAGAACTAAACCTGGAGGACTTGAGGAGGAGGAGGGAAAAGCTTAGCTCAAAGTGACCTTGCAGCTGGGAATGTTAAAAATGTTGAGATGAAAAAATGCCATTTATTATGCCTAATGTTGTTCATCCTCTACTTGCAGGGAACTTGTGACCCCGGGGAGCAGGGACTCTGTGTCCCCAGGGAACAGGAGCCTGTATACCAGAAAGCACAGAGCCTGTGTCCCTAGGGAACAAGAGCCTGTGTACCCATCCAGCACTGTTAGAGAGGTAATGACATAAATCTACTCTCAACATTTTAGCTGTGATTTGATGTTGTCCTTGGTTACCTGTATGTGTTGATTCACACAACATTATAGGTTAAGCAGAGTAAATACCTTTCATTTAAGACAGTTTTAAATACAGTGTTCTTACAGAGCCAGAAAGCTTAAACAATACTTTCTGTCCAGAAACATCTATTTTCATATCAAATCTCTGTTTCCAACACACAGAGGTAAAACTCTGCAACTAGCATACAGCTCATATCTATAATGAAAATCAAAAAGCAAAATCCCTGTAACTGAAGAGCACATTTAAATTACATGCCAGCGAAGCAGAAATTAATTTAGATGTGATGAATATCCTTCTCTCTTCTTTTATCTTTGATGTTCTAGGAGCAGGTAGGTCTTGAAGGCAAAGCTGGGTCATGCTCTGGGCCAAAAGAGTGGATCTTTTGACATTTAAAACTTGACAAGAAAAGTAAATATAAAGTAATCAAGCTGAAATCCATTTTGTTTCCTAAGTTAAACATATTACAGTATTTCCAGTTGCCTGCTCAACGTAACTATGAAGAGAAAAGCAGGGCTGAGTATATAAGGTAATGTAGTTGCACTCTGAAGATGAGGCAAGACTAGTCCTTGCTATTTTAAAAAGAAAGGAAAATGCTAGCTAGGCCGGCTTTTATGGAGAAGAGGCTGAGTAGAAAGCTGAGACCTAAAACTGCTATTAGGTTGGGAAAGGTTCAAAATTAAACAGGGACCTCCTCATGTTTAATCTTGAGTGAACAAAATAAAAATAAAAATAAATAATGAAATAATAATAAGAAGAAAAATTTGGGGGAGGGGTTGTTGTTGTACAGTAATAGAGTTTTATAAAAGCTATAAAACACCACACTTCCTGGGGATTGCAAAGGTGGTGGTGATGTTGTTGACTGTAAAATGAGAAGGATTTTTGAAGGTTTTTTTACACTTAGATTGTCTCAGCTTGACAGTTTGATTTCTCTAGTTCAAAGAAAATTATAGCAATATTGACATATGCCTTCCCCATGCCTTTATCTTTGGCTTGAGGCTGTCAATCTCACAACTTCTGCCTAGCATTCACTCTGCACAGTAGGGAAAGAGCTCTCTAACTTTGAACACTTTAAGATGACATGAAGAAGACGCAAACAGGTGTACTGAAAGATCATGGCTTTGTTATGATTTTAAAAACCAGCATTGAATTCTTGCTGTTTTACCAGCCCTGAAATGTGAGGAATGCTTTTTGTATCATGAGTAAGCTACAGCAATTTTCTTAGCTATCAAAACAAAAAACCCTTAACACTTGTTCTATCTTGCAAGCTCTCCTTATTCAAAAATAAAAAAGTATGGCAAAGAGAAATGCATTTTTGAGTCTTTTTCTGACCTCTGTGGGAGAAGCTGATAGATTTGTTAAATGGTACATGCTTCTTTCTCAAATGGCCTTAAACAGCCTTCCCCTCAATGTGAGCTTGCACTTGTATTAGTTTCAGTGAAAACTGCAGGCTGCTATCCTGTCCCTTCCTTTCTTTAAGGTTAGTGAAAATATTCCAGCTGGGATTTATTTTAAAGGTGTGTCCTTTGTCACAAAAAAAAATGCAGCAATCTTAGGCAAACAGAAGAACAGCAGGCAAGAGGAATTCTTTAGCTAGCCAATGTTCCATATTTTATTTTCCAACAGAGAATCCTAACAATCACCCATTGTGTTAGAAAGCCACATGATGATAACATAAATTCACTCATGCAAACCAAAGAGCTACAAACCTTTCTAAATCAACAAAAACATATCCCCAAATCTGCGTGCAGACCAGCCGACAGGCGTTCCCTCTATTTTCCTAGGAGCCTTGCCCAAGGCTGGTTGTGCTCAGAGCCACGGGTGAGTGTGAAAGATCAGAGCAGAGCTGGGGTTCAGTGCAGCAAGGCACCAGCCACACTCCTTGGCCAGAGAGTTTGGCTTCTTTAGTAATGACAGCTGAACCATTTCTCTAATGATACATTCATACTGCCATATAGGAACCGAATGCCATCTGTGCACATAGTGTGTCCCACAGAGGTTATAGTGACATTTCAGAAACCTCTAGGCCTCTTCTCAGAACATTATTCTGGGTTATGACTAGCATAACTAGTCTGGAGGCTCAGGGCAGGGAGTGTTGCTGAAAAGCCCAGGGTCTGTGACTCATAAATCCAATCTCCAGGCTGTGACCAACATACTCTTGTGTTTTATGGAGAAAATCATTACACACTTCTCTGCTTTCAGTTTTCCATCAATAAAGTGAAGGGTAAAAAATTATACATTTACAAAGGGAGTATTAAGAATGAGTTATTTGTACACAAAATTGTGTATAAGATATGCACTAAAGATTGCTGTCTTTGGTCTATTTATAAACTTGCAGGACAGAGCACACATACTGAAGAAACTGAGCCACTCAATATACTTCAAATGCACTTCAGGTATTGAAACATTAAAGGGCACCTATTGCACAAACTCTTCCCTATAGAAATAAGAGATCTGAACCAATTATTTAAACTACATGCCTTCCTTTGTAATCTGTATCTCAACACCATGTATGAATTCCACTTCCTTGTCACCAAGTGTTGTCTGGACAGTGGTTGATTCTAATATGATCAGAATAAACAATAAAATAATTAAAGTAATGAATTTGTTAATACAATTATCAACATAATAGACTTGTGGGTGGTCCATAACACAAAACACTTTTAAAATGAGATTGAAGGTGCTAGGTGTCTTGATGTGTTTGAATAGTGAGGAAAGCTGGTATTTCATCTTTGACTTATTTTAATCTTATTTATAAAGGAAAAAAATAGTCTTTTTAATAATCAAAAAGTATAAATTGCTCAACGCAGATTTGAATTTCACTTATGCTAATATTTTTTCTAATGACAGGACCTCTGTAGATTCTCAGAGTTTTCAAGTGGAAAAGATGAGATGCACAAGGACTAGTTACACTAGAGACCCTATTTCTGATGTACTTTGAAACTGCAGGAAAGATTTTTTCCCCAGAATTACTGTGGAAGTAGTGTTGCTTTATAAAGTAATTTAAAATTCTTCAAATAAAATGTGTATATTAGAAGAATGAAAACAAAATAGGTTGTTCTACCCAAAGAAACCTATCTGGGCTACTCTCTCCTTTGACACAGGAAAATTAAATTCTTTTTTCACTTCTGAATGGAGTCAGAGTTTTGTATTGGTCAAATACTTCATTTTCTCAACTACAATATGTGTAGGAAATACACTCCCTTGGATAGGCAATATGAGTCACTCATGATCTTTCTCTTTTCTCCATCCTTTTAAAATCAGAAACCCATTTGTAAAGCTCATCTTATTTTGTTCTAGCATGTATGCTTTAAACAGAGAAGAGTCTGGACCAAGATTTAAGGAGCCAGCTAGATGGCATGTTGGTTTTTAATGGCACTCACAGACTCTAACATCCAGACCTCCAGAAAGATACCACAGCATTTTCAAACCCTGTGGTTTGCTGTTGGATGGCAAAAGGAGAATACTGCCCATAGCTGAGACAAGAAAAGCAGCTGTCCTAACCCACCACCAATGTGCAGGAAATCTTCAAGAGGGACTGGTCTTATTGGGGATGCATCCCTCGAGGAATCCCAGACTGCACGTCTCACTGCTCATCTGTTCTCAGAACAATGTTTCTCAATACCATAAGTGAGAGGACCCAGACAAAATGTTAATAGAGTTTTTCATTTAAACTTCAAATTAATAGTTGGAGATTGATGGGACAACTTGCTTGATAGAGGATTCATTAAAAAATTAGGCCACTACTCAGTTTGTCATTTAGCAAGATCAGAACAACTTTAAAAAAAATACTTAGTAACATGTCAACCTCATTTTGTACCCTGATTGCAGGTACTTGCCTAGTTCTGTAGAGAGTCAATCAATTCTGCATATTTTTAAAAACCATCCCTGCCACTAGTTTATGACTAGTCATTGTGCAGAAGGTATCTGAATCACCCTGCATGTATGCAATAAAGGTCATGGAGATCACTCTTTTATTTAACAGCATGCCAGAATATGTGGCTTCTGTGAGTTCCATGCTGTATCTCTCCCATTTTTTTCCCTCTACTTGTACTTTGCCGGTGTGATAAGAGATCCCCTATGTCATGACCATGCTATGCATACAATTTACATAGTTTCTTTTGCATTTGTGGGTTCTGCTGATTAAATGAACAAAGAGAAGCGAAGATTAATTACAGATTGGGAATGATTTGGCCTTCTCCAACATCATACACTACACTCCAACAAATTAAGATTAACCTACCAAAATTTAAACAAAATTACTCTTTTTATTATTGAATAGCAAAAGGTTTCACTAGCACAGATTAAAGTACTAATGATGAAAGCACTGTAATAGATAGGAAGGAACACATAGGAGTGGATACAATAGCTGCACCTGATAGGACAAAGAGCAGAAGCATTGGTACAAAGCAAAAACCTGTTAAATCTAGCTAGTGGGAGCAGCAGCCCAGCATGTAATTTAACTAGATAACAAGTTTGAATGTGACAGATTTCCAATGGACGCACCTTATTTTGCTTCAAGAAACTGCATTTCTTTTGCAGGCACAGCACAAACATGCCATACAAATATAGTATATTTATAATTCTTATGACATGTAAGTTAAACTTCTCACAAAGTGATCAAGAAAAACCTCTCCACAAAAATTCACAATAGTGGGAGAATGTTGCTATACAAAATGTCTTCAGACAGATTTCGATGCACTAAAGCACGTCGGCAGGGTCTGTAGCTGGTGACATTTAATGACTTTAACGGTCAAAGTTATTTTCAGAGGAAAATTAGGCAAAAAAGAAAAGGAGTGAGGGCAGGATGCAGGGAGCAAAAGTGCTGTGGTGTCCTCAGAGGAACATCCCCCCAAGTGTGGGTGTCCTTCCTCCCTCATGCAGCAGGTGATTTACCTCAAAGCTTTTTCCAATACTAACACAACAGGTTTTCATCAGGGCCTGTTTGAACTCTCTGCTGGCTGCTGGTGCTTTTGATGTCCAAATGTTTGAAAGATAAATTATGTTTTGGTAGAATCACTTTGTTAAAGTTTAGGGCTTGACATGCTTCAATGATCTCAAACCTAGGTGGGAGTTAACAAAGCTTAAGGAGAAGGATGTATCAATCATATTGAACACAAAGAATGCAGAATTTATGGGCCACAAGGACATTTGGCAGAGCTCTGTTGAGCTTTGTGTTGGTGTGTTACTGGGTGTCCTGGGTCTCCAAATGAAAGCTAGAGCAGCAGCTGCAGGGTAGGGAGGTACAGGGATGAATCTCATCCACTGGCAACCTCTTCCACAGCAGCACAGGGCTGGCCATGGGGAAGGCCGTGAGACCTACAGCATAGCAACAGCAATGTGGCTACAGTACAGGTGAAATACTGCACTGGAGGCCCTGGGAAACACTGTCCCCACAGCCTGGGTCAAAGGGTACAGAGCTGTGAGCAGAAAGCAGCAATGGGGCTGCCAGTGGAGCCCCCGAGGAGCTGAGCAGCAGTGTGACACCATGTCAGAAGGCAAAGAAGAGAGTTATGCAGTCACTTGCCAATACAACCCACTGGCTGTCTGACTGTTATCCATGGAAATCAGTGATGAGCAAAGGGCAGTCAGCCTTTAAGCCCCTCTGCCTGGAGCCTCTTCTTTTCCCTTTTCTTATTCAAATAGTAGAGCAGTGGCTTCAAATCTTTCTGCAGCTTATTAGGTTAGATTACCTGATTAGAAGAATCCTAGCATGTAAGACCTGCTGATACAGCTCTTTGCAGGGCTTGCCTATTACCAAATACCAGAACAATTTGCAATCCAATCATTTTGTTGGTAGGCTGGATTTTAGGTATAGAATATTCTCTATATATACTCTTCTGTATAAGTCTATTTTGTGCCACTTTTGCAAAAAAGGAGAAAGGAAGAACAACAGAAAAATAATGGAAAATGGAGAGACAAGAATAAAAAAACCAAGGAGGGAAAAAGGAAAAAATATTTGCTCCATAAGTTCCCCAGAAATAAATATAAGAAAAATTCAGTTACTTATGAAGTCCAACATAAAAAGAGGCAATAGAATAGTGACATTCATGGTTAACTTGACTGGCTTGAACATAGCTGATGAAAAAAAAAAATCTTGCTTCAAAATACTTTCTCCTAAAATCTCAATTCAAGATTTATTTACTTGATGCAGAATGATTTGACAGAAAAAAATATTTTCAGGAAAGGAAGTATTCCGGTCAACATTATATGTGATACATGAGGATTGAGTTGAACAGAGAGGAGCTTTCTGCACCAACAAGAGACTGAAATTGGAGTTTGGATACAAAAGCTTTCATGTAATTCTTCCAAGTACAAGAGATAATTTCATGAATGCAATGATACTTAAAATAGAGCAAATGAGACCCCAAAAGAGCCACTGTGGTACATGCTGAATTTGAGGACTGAGAGCCAAAGCTACCACCAGGATCCTGACAAGTGTTTATATCTTTATATATCTATCTGTCTGCGTCCATTTTTACTCTGTATTATGGACTGTATCTCAGTATCTGAACTGCAAAAAATAACATGTTTTAAAATATTTGTATTGTAACAACTACTTGTCTAACAGTTTTCTCCTGGTAAAAGTAGCCATCAAAACTCTTGCTGGAACCAGTTGCAAAGCAAGAACAGCTAACTGAGAAATAAAGCTGTTACAAAGCAGCACATGTCAAAATGGATGGATGCCTTTCCCACCAAAAAGTTTTTTTCAAAATGTAATAACTTCATCAGATCCTGATAATACTAAACAGGGTCATTGGAATAGGCTCCCAAGGGAAGCCTAACAGAGTTCAAGGAGCACCTGGATGCCCTGAAGCATACAGTTTAGGTTTATGTGAATCTTTGAGGACCAGGCAGTGGGACTGAATGAGCCTTATGGGTCCCTTACAATCTGAGATGTTCTGTGATTCCATCATTCACTGTGAACATGCCTGGAGATCTTCATGCCATCAGCATTGCAGGGTAGCAAAGCTGGGTCTTGAGGTAAACATAGTCTGCTGCTCTTGGCTCTCAGCTGTGTTTGACAGCATTTACAGTACAGTGTTGCCTGCTGGGATAAGACTGTGCTTAGATTGTAAACTGGTGGGTTTGAATGACAAACGTTTACAGGCAGCTGCTCTTGGGCTGACTCGAGATTTTACTCTCTTTTACCACACCACTCTTTTCAGGTCAAAGTTTCCAAGCCTAAGCACAAAGACAATTCTCCTCTTCAGCCAATATCCATCTCAACAAATTTTCATAAAGACTTGATTGCCTTCTAACCTGCTTATACTGAGAGAAGCAAAAGTTCTCTTGGAGAATCAAGTCATATTAACATCCAGGGCCTGACAACATTTACTAGCACCTCAGTATAAAGAAAACAGGTGTACGATTTTCAGCTGCCTCCCTTTTTATGACACAGTGAAATGTATGTGTAATTCTGAGAGTTTCTAACAACTAGACTAGGTGTGTATACACAGCAGCAGATGTAACAAAAATTTGCAAACAAAAAAAGTGGACTAACAAAAAATCTACATCAAAGATTGGAAGATGGAGAAAACCTGAATAAAATCAGCAAAAATTGCTGGATTTGTGCACAAATTAAAATGAGATACCACAGCCAATCTTAAATGTGAGGCAAGAAATCATCTTTACAGGTATCACAACTAAATTAGGTAACTTTGATTATGAAATGAAAATACAATCCAGTAACATGCTTGTATCACTTTTAAATCAAAACCTAATCAAAACCATGCTCAGAGAGTCAGCAATATTCCTGAAGGGAAGGGCATTAAGCTGAGAATGAAGCCATTTAAACCATTTGCACAGCAAGAAGCAAATAGGCTTGATGGTTTAAATTAAATAGTTTATCCAGAGTCATCAGTCTAACTAGTCTAACCAGATTGATATGGACACTGGGTAAGAGGCAGACCCTGCAAGGAGGAGTATGTAAGGAAATTAAGGAAATGGGCAAAGGAAAGCACCTGATGGGGAACAAATGATGAGCCAGATAATATTTCTCTTTCCTGGCATCTTCACCTTAGTCTCCCTGCCCTCTCTTCTGCCCTGCAGGGTCTCCTTTTTCTATGAATGGCCATGGCAGGAGTGTGCCACAAGCATGTGGATGAGGGTGGCTGTCAGAAATCTGCTTGGGCACAGGGTACTCCTGCCCTGGGGACACCTGGGCATCCTCCTCTGGCTCTGGGAGAACCAGTTCTGCTGCTCAAGGCCACTGTGAGCAATGCTGTTTCCCCCACTCCTGCTTAGAGTCCCCCAGTTGCTCCTGTGGCTGATGGGGCCACTCAAACCTGTTCGTGTTTCTCGTGTCTCCAGTGCCTGCTCTTCTCATCTGCAATACTGCCCCTCTCAGACCAGCTTGTCATCTAAGACACACCTCCATGAAATGCAGATATAGCAAACTCTTTTTTTTTTTTTTTCTGCAGTATGCTGCAGTCTGACAGGGCTCAGCTGAGCTTTCAGGGGGTCAATTTGCAGCTTTACCCACAAGAAATACAAGGAGATGATCTTACATGACTGAACTGCTATTTATGGTTCATTAACTGTCAGACTGGAGTTCTAAATAATTTCTGTTGCAATGGATGTGCTACAAATTACTAAAATTAAAGTAAATTTTTTGTTCATTTTTTTGTTTGTTTTGATTTCTTTTTTTTGTTGGTTTTTTTGTTGTTGTTGTTTTTTTTTTTTTGTTTTATTTGTTTGTTTGTTTTTGTTTGTTTTTTTCCAAATCCATAGATATAAATGACAACATGGCTATACAAAGTCCATCTTCACATGAAGAGACATGTTTATGCCACTTGTACCATAGTTTATTCTCATCACTCTGGTCATCACTTGTTTCTTTTCAAGTCAGTACAAATGAACAATGTATCTCTTTTCCTCCTTCTTCTCACATAATGTTAAACCATTTGAAAAATTCTGAAAAAGTAAAACATTTAACTTTACTTTCTATGCTTCCTATGTTATGCAAGCCTGGGGCAGACAAGTAAAAGGCAGTGTAGGATCTTTTTTGTATTTTATAAGACAAAAAGGATGAGTAGTTAGTGGCAGCTATATTGTAAATGTCAGTGTAAAAAGGCAACGCTGCTTTCTTAGAGATTTGCACTACCTACAGGCTCACAAGAAGACACCAGAGAGAGGGTTTTAAACACAAGGGGAACGGCATCATTTAGAATCATAAATGGAGGTAAGTACCTGTTTAAATTGCTTGGTTTGGCCATGCAGGGCAGAATGGCACAGAGGTTATTTCTGCGGGGCACTGGGGGACAAACACAGTCACACAGTAATACCCATCAATCTTCTGAAAGCAACGAGGGTGGTAACACGTCAAAAGAAAAGCACAAGTAAAAAAAACAGGCATTGTTCTCACATTGTCACTAGGGATCCTGTTAGTCTCAGCTGTCATGTTTACCCCCAAATCAAAAATATGAAAATTTTTAGACAAATTGTACTACTGCAACTCTTCCTGTGGGTGGAATAGGAACAATAATTAGATAGGGGTCACTGTTGTTTGACTTTTACAAACAGGTAGATTTGTTATTTAGTACATTTTGAAGAAAAAAAATTGTCTCATTAGAAGGATCCTGCTGACAGCTTTTTGTTAAGGCAACCTGTCAACAAGGTGGTGGGAAAATATGCCATAAACTTTTGCCTAAAAACAGTTCATAACTATTGTGTTTGTCAGGTGTATTGCATATCCATGGGAATAGAAAAAATTCTCAGGACATATGACCCCAGCAGGGCAGGACTCTACTATACAGCTCCCTTCCTGTATTACCTGTTCCCAGTACTGGCATTAGATACCTGTAAAGCACAAAGAGCCTCCCAAGGTCTCCCAAGGTCTCTCCCAACATTCCCAAGGTCTTTTTTGTACAAACCCTGTATAATGGATCACAACCAACACCAGCAGGACAACCATATGGAGTGGATCACGTGCCACAGAAAATAATAGGTGTCCAGCACCACAGCACCCTGCAAAACCCACGATTAAAACCTGATGTCTAAAACACAAGGTGCTTGTGTTTCAGTTTGCAAAAATACCACGTTTAATACAGAGAGGAAGGGAAAGAAGAGGGTCATTTTTAAAAAACAAGTTGTTTTTCTTCAGACATATGCTACCATCAAAACCAAATGGAGATGTCTTAAATAAGATTTCCTATCTGGAAAGCTCAATCAACCCTGCCAAGTAATGTATGATCTGTGATAAATGCAAATATCACTTTTGGATAAAATAGCATTAAATAAATGTAAGTTTTGGACAGTAGTGACTCGATGCAGAAAATATAAAGGATGGTTTTACTAGTGTGTAGTAATTTCTTTTTGTTACCCTGACCTAATTTTTTCATACAAATATACACATACAGTCCTGAAAGATTTGACAGACTTATCTCTTAGGGAATATTATCAGCTACCTAAATTACCTCATATGAAAGATCTCTATTGCTATCCTTTTACTGGCACTGTCTGTGTAGCAGCTGAATGAATAGGATCAAAATGCAACTGATAACAACAACTTTGCTTCCTATTCACATGGGAGCTGCCCAGCTCACTTGACAGAACAGGGGCAGCCTGGCAGCTGGAGGTGCTGGAGGCCCAGTGGCCAATGTACCTTGGGCTACAGCAGGAAAAAAAATGCTGGTTTTGCCCTTTGTATTCATATCCTCTGATACAGTAGCTTCTGTAAATTCTTTGTTAAAATGCCTACAATGTACCGTTAAAATGCCTACTGAGTACATTGTTGTACTGTGAGAAACTATAGTGCTCTAGAAGAAAAATGTCCAAGCCTTTACTTAGCTATCTTTTCCTACAGAAAACTGAGATCATTTTTTTAAAAATATATTAATTCAATAAGTAGTTTTTCTCACTTGCTTCCCATCTTTTAGCTATGATGAAGAGGCAGTGATTAAACTGGAGAATAAATCCTACATGTGTAGCCCAGTGGTTTAAGGACTGAGAAAAAACAGAAAAATATTTTTCTCTTTTCATGTGACCCAATCAATGGATTGAATTCTAAGTATGGTCACAGTGCCCTCTGCTGAAATATAAAGCCATATGTGCAAAAATAAACAACATTAAAAAACCCAAACAGGCATAAAAATAACATAATTCCTATTCAAAAATGGATGATAAAAATAGTTTTGAAAAGCTGTTTGGGACCCTAGGCTTTCCCTTCACAGCACTGTTGCTCAGAAACATTTTGTTTCCAACTTTGTTGCTCTGCTATGAAAACTGTGCAGCATAACCCACAACAAAAACCACAGAGAGGCTTGTTAAGGGACCTTCCCAGCCTGACCATTCACGAGACTCTGACAGTCACACTCCCACCACCAGGGACTGGACTGTCAGTGCTGGGACTGAAGCCTCTTCATGGCGACCACTCCAGTGACCTGTCAGGTCCCCATCTGACTCCTGCACAATCTCACAGGCCCAGGTTTCCTGGTGGCTTCTTGAGCCTTTTTCCTTAGTGGTTGAGGGAAAAAGTGATGGCTAAGACCAGGAGACAGAAAAATATGGAAGAGATATTTAAGTCTGAACTAATGTCAACTAATGAGCTTTACACATTTTTTTGTCTCTTAAAAGAAATGATCTGAAAGGAAGAACTCTGTAACGGGCAAGGAAAAAAGGACTCAGATGCCCCTCCTGATATGGTGTGCTGGGCAATGCATGGGGCCTGACCCCTTGCACAATATTTAAACAGGATGTGTAGGCAATGGGTTAGGAATAAACAATTCCATGGGCTCAGCTACAAGCCTGTTTGGAGCAGGCTGCTGTTGCAATTATTAGCTGGCATCAAATCTGCAGATTGTTGCAGAAGACATGCAGTTGCTGTCCTATATCTCCATCTGTACCTTGCAATCTGCTACTGAAAGGCAGAAGCTGTCTTTATTGCCATGCATATCTGCTCTTCAGAGCCTACACACTAATGTTTGGTGAAAGCATAGCTTTAAAAGAAAGAAAATGCAAGATGAGAAAAACAGACTCCTACCTCCCAACCGAGTTCAATTTCTCCTGTCTCCAGTGCATTTTTGCAATGTTTTATACAAGAGGCAGCTGCTTCTGAGGTTTTTTTGTGTTTTTTTAATTACAATGTAAAATGGCGTGAGAGCTATGGCAGAGCTGTCTGAGAATTTCTTCCGGGTGATTAAAACATGATCCTCAGTCATGCTGAGAGTCAGCTTCAGATTTTACTCAACAGCCTGCTCTCAGGTTTGTGTTTGAAGATGGACATGTGTTGGAGATTTTCTGCATTAAACTGCAGATGTGAGTAACATCTGCAGTTTAATGCTCAGGTTGGAGCGGGAGCTAAGAAAAATTTCTTCCTCAATAACTTGTGTTATTTCTTCTAATTCTTCCTTCATTTCTCCAGTGCTCCCATCCAAGATACGCTTTAATCTGCTCTCATGGCAATGTACACTTTATGTTTCTTATTGTGCTGCTCAAATGATAGCTCCAGCTAAGTTCACTCAAAGGTTATTTTAATTCCCTCCATCAAGATTTCAATTTAGAGGCTTACACTAAACCATTAATTAAAGTGACCTTTTTTTTTATTACAGCAAATTCATCTTAACCAGTTAGTGTGGTAGCAAGTTTTACTTTGTTGTTTTGCCTGGCAGGGAGAACTCCTGAAATTGCGGTATCTGCTGGACAGGTGCCAAGTGGTAAAGCAATCCACAGTCCCTGCCATTTGGCACTGCCTTTCCTGGCTCCAAGCACGCTGGAGCTGCCAATACCCCAGCAAGGGACCCCTCACCATTACAGGCTGTAGCTGAGACACACCAAAAAACACCTTTTGGAAACAATCACAAGCCTCCCAGGGTCTGAGACACTGTGCACTAGCTAACGCTTCTGAAAGGCTCAAGAGAAGTTGTGTTTCAAAGAAGCCTCACTCCAAAATGTTTCACTCCAGAAATACTTGGCTACAGATTCTTTTGAACTGAATTTCCGAGCTGCTTAACCATATCTTTTCTCTCTCTGTCTGCTGGCTCCAGCCAGGCAGGTGTGCCACCCCTGCTTCTCTTCTGTGAGTTCATCTATGTTTTCTCTGAATATGAGACTGCAGGGTGGTCTGCATGAAGGGCTTTCTCTGTATCTGATGGCAGTGCTTGTAAAATCAATAGGAGTAAATTTTAGTTTTGCAGATCATAGGACTTCTTGCTTCACAAGCATTATCTTGCTGGAGGCACAAAAATGTAAATTCCACTGGTCGAAGAGGTTCATAGCCTGATGCCAATCTTTTCTTGAAAAACTTCCTTCAGAAGAAAAGTTTCCTTTTTCTGATAATACTCCTGAGAAAATTATTTTGCTGGCAAATATATTCATCTGCCCCCATTTGCTTTTCATATCTGTTACCTTTTGATGTAAGTATCTGTTAGGATGAGAACATACATTACTGTCTGAATCAGATGTGATAACTGTGTTGAAAGCTGGAGCATTTGCTTCTCTGCAGTTTTGCAATGAATTATGCATGACAGAGGAAGGAAATCAGTAGCCACTGTACTTGTTTTGCTTGCTCTGACACTGTCTTGGCCTAACACACTCTGTTCCCTGGCCCCTCTTACGGAAGAGCTGTTTCCTGCACAGGAACCTATTCCTGTTTGTGACATACTTTATCTGAAAAAGAAAAGTTATGCCAACATTTACAGACATTTCTTTCCTAAACTAAATCTCTTCCATGATGAATCAACTCTCTTTCTCTATCCTGTGATCCCCCCACATTTTCTCTGGGACAGTCTCTACACTCCCAGTAAAAGAAGCTTTGGGGATGAGCTTTGGTGATTTTGCTTGAAATTAAAATATTTCTATATATAACTACTGCATCAGATTTCTAAACCAGACCTGAAGATCTGGATATCCCATTCCTAGTGGATTACTATAAGGATTGCATATTCTTGGTATCAGCATAATTGGCTTCCTATCTTTCAAAAATGATGTACAATTGTATTCCTGTAACTTACCTGCCACATGAAAAGATAAGCTGTACAACAGCAAATGTATTAATGCCAAGGAAGAGCAGAGAAATCTGAAAAGTCAGTGAAAATACACACACACATAAAGCCCCCCACACCTTCCTACCCACTGTTACATGGAGAAAGGTGGGTTTTGTTTGCTTTTTTTTTCTCTAAATCTCACCAATGGGTCCTCTGGATGCAGTTGGGTTCATTAATTGTTTATGAAGAAGGTTCACAGGTCCAATATAAGAACTTGGTTTAGGAGTAGAATTTAAAGCAAGAATTAATAGACTGCAAAAAGAAAAGAAGAATTAAACACTCACTTTAGGCACAAATGGCTAAATTACTTCTGCAACAACTATGAACAAAACCCCACAGTTTCATTCAAACATTTGTTCCTATGACCTTAACGTCACATAGTTTGTTCATAAGCGTATATTGAATGACAGCTTAAAAAAATTAAAATTATGGCCAGGGTTATTTCTGTCTTCAGAGATCAAGGATTTGCCTGTACCTATATTGCATCTCTGCCTAGTGAGAAGCTTCATCTCACTTTGCACTTTCATTTTGCAGGTATGTTCTAGCAAATGACATGTCTCTGTACAACTTCATTACTTTTGCATAACATTTGTGAGAATTCTCAATGTTTACAGTCAAGATACAGAGTGTTTGAGTCTTTTAAACTCATGACCAGAATTTGGTGTAACCATAGGTGTGGGTTCACATACTGGTTGTAGTGTATATATAGTCACCTCTTTCTGTGAGAGAGAAAGAAGGATTTTTACTCAAATTTACCATACACTGTGCTCCTAACAGAACATTTTCTTCCAGCTCTATTGAGACTTCATGCTCTGGGGCAATCCAACAGTGACCTTCCTTAACAACTTCAGTTCTTGGCAATTTGTAATATCATTTACTCTTTCACAGATTAAACTTTCACAGGGAAGCAGGGGAACTGTTTGCACACAAAAATATTTTTGTAATTTTTAGGATCTTCTTTGGAAAGTAGAGTAATAGAGTTGTTTACACACTTATGTATTAAAGACACATAAATCTAGAAATTGCAATTTGTTTTCTACTTGTACAATCAATAACTGTTAAACATATGTGTGTTATTATGAATTTCATTTATTAGCCTCATTTTGGAAACTGAACTTATATGCCACTAACCATAATGTTATTTGTGTAGGACTGCCCAGGGTGGGAGCACGTGAGGGGTAAAGAGTGCACAGTGACTGAAGTGAGAAAGTAAGGAAGTTAAAGAATAAGAAAAAAAACCGATTATTCCTACAAAGAGGGGATATCAGCATTTCTAAGCTTCATATTGGCACTCAGTCTAATTCCACAACCTGCGCTGCAAAGTGTTGAATCTGGCTCATTCAATGAGCCAGATAGTTATGGTCTATGAATCAATGATTCAGAGATGCCTATGGAAGAATTCAAACCCACCCTGACTGACAGATTACAAAGGGCCTGTTTGATGCTCAGAAAGCAACACTGTACACAAATATAGGGAGTGGAAATCAACATTTTTACACAAGTTCTGCGCTATTAATTCCTTCAGTTTGATGCTGAGAGGTTGTGGAGTCGCCTTCGAGATATTCTAGAACTATCTGGATACAACACCATGTGCTCCAGAACAACCCTGCTTGAGCAGAGAGGTTGGACCACATGACCTGCTGTGGTCCCTTCCAAGGGCCTGATTCTGGGACTCTGTGACTCAGGCAGTGTCCCCACACCTGAGGCCTATTTGCCAAAGATCTCTCTATGCCTCTCTTTGATTTTGAACAAGTTGCTACAATGTGAATGACAAGGAACAGAAAATTTTCTGAAAGAAGTATTTTGAGTGATGACTCTGTTTAGAGAGTCATGAAGGAGTGTATTAGGTTGCTCAAGGAATCACTGGCAAAGGTACTGGTAAACCACATTTAGTAAAGAAGTGAAAGTGTAATGAAGTTTGTTGGCAAAGTTCACGCTATTATTTACTAGATAGTTAGAGCACACAGAAAAGTCAGACTAAAATCTGAATCAATCAGTCTAAAAATAAAATTGATTTAAAATTATATACATAGAAGCTGGTGATGGGAAAAGGGTAAGGATGGGAAAGGATAAGGATTAAAAGGAATAAGGGAGATAATTCTCCTATTGAATCATAGGGTTCGGAGTGGATGCCCTTGCCAAACTGGGGCTTGGACTTGACCAAAGGTTTAGGCCGAAAGGGTTTAACATCACTTAAACTTAACAGCACTCAACAGCAATAGCCTGACTTAAACAATTTGTCAGAAGATTCTGTAGAACTTACTGCAAGCACAACAGTAACTCACTTATAAATCTGAAGTACCTAAGCATCTAAGAGAGCAACATTCATAGCACATTTGCTATAGCATATCACACTTTCATGCACACAGACCCAGAGGAGTGTGTACAAGGCATATACCTGTGAAAAACTGTCCCCAAGTTCAGTGAAGTACTCACAAGGGATGCCCTTGTGCCTTCTCAATGGGTGAAGGGTTGAGCCTCGAGGATGGGGTCAGCATTCGCTGCGATCCCTAAGTATCCTTCACGGCTCCGAAAGGTGCCCACTCTGAGGGAGAATTCTGGTCACATCCCACAGCAGTCCAGGGAAGTTCCAAGGGTCTCACTTGGCACCACTGTTTTTAGGGTTGCAAGAGAACTTGACTGACTTTAGCCACAGTAATTTCCCACATCAAGGCCAAGGCCTTAATGAACATTTCTGAAGTCAGTGCAGCTCGAGGAGGCAGCAGGAGAGATGTGCCACCACAAAGAGACAGATTACATGCTGAAACTCAAAAAGGGTGCGAAAACTGAGGAGGTCCAACCCACTCTCTAAGAAACTTTGTAAATAGATTTAATGGAAAAGAAGGATTGACAGTTAGTCAGACATATCTGCAGGTGGCAAAACATTGGAAATATCAAAAATGGAAATTTCTGTGGGAATAAGATACTTAACCAGAGCAGCATCTCAGCCCTTAAGACTAAGAGGACAATCGTGAGGGTCCCCACAAAAAAAGAGAGAAAAGTATAAACAGGTTATAGGGAAAAGAGACTGCAAAATTTTTTTTATGTTTATATGTTCAGCTATTAAAGTCTGATGATGAGTTCTTACTGTATGTTCGTCTGTTGGCTGGCAGAATCAACCCAGTGGCAATTGTGCATGCTGCTATGAGTCACAGGATTAGAGATACTAATATCTTCTAACATTTTGTATTTCACTGTAGTGAAGGACAGAAAAACCTCATATCAATAGAATGCTAAAAAGAAGAATGTAACCAAAATACGCTGCATGTGGAAATTTATATAACACTATTAAAAACCATTAAAAAGCAGTAATGTGCAATATATACTACTAAATGTTGCTCATCATAGAATAATTTTTCAGAAGTAGAAATGAGACCACAGATAACTATAATGTTTGCTGTTACTACGAAAATACACCAGTCATTTGCACCGGAGCTGAAGGAAAATTATTAGATCATGGTTCACACCCTACAGATGGAATAAACCATCTTCTGCTTGAACTTTACAGATATTAAAAAGATGATATCATCTGAGATCCATCCCCAAAAGCTACCAATTACACAAAACACACCCTGAACTGATCTTAGGGTATCTGTTCAAAACGCCACTGGAAATGCTGCATGGAAAGAGACAGTTGTGTTTCCAGCTGCTTATAGCAGTTCTAGCAATGAACTTTTCTATACAGAATAATTGCTCACACCAAAATAATCCTGAAATACCACTTTGTTTTTATTTTCCATTTAGAATAAATGATACATAAAGTGAGGTCTTTGTATGTTCTATGAACAGTTCCTCAAAAAATATTATAAATCAGAATATTCACCTGTCAACCTATTCAACTTGGAAAAAGATGAAACAAAGAATTCACTCTCCAGGCAAGGCAGTTAAATCTGCTTTGTACTTGTAAACACAACAGAAATAGAAGAAGTTTAAAAGTTTGCCTTTAGGAAGAAAGTTTATACAGACTGACTACTTTGAAATTTCTCTGACCTGACCAATTCTCACTAGCCAATTTCTCACTAATGCATCAAATGTGACAGATACAAGCCCTTCAAGAAAAAGCAAAAGTTTTTCTGAATTTTTTCATTATGGCTTAAGAGCACAAGATGATGTATCAAAAAGGCTAGGCTGATCCCAGAAGATCCCGAGACTACCCTCTCCCAAAATTCAAAGATTCATAGGATGGCTTGGGTTGGAAGGGACCTAATGATCGTCCAGTTCCAACCCCCCTGCCGTGGGCAGGAACACATCCCTCTAGACCAGGTTGCTCACAGCCCCATCCAGCCTGGCCTTGTACACGGGCAGGGATGGGGCATCCAGAGCTTCTCTTGGCAACTTGTTCCAGTGCCTCACCATCTTCACAGTGAAGAATTTCTTCCTAATATCTGACCTGAAGCTACACTCTTTCAGTTTGAAGCCATTCCCCCTTGTCCTATCATCACATGCCCTTATAAAAAGTCCCCCTCCAGCAATCCTGTACCTTGAGGTACTGGGAGGTAATGGTAGTCTCTTCCCTCTTTTAAATTGTTCCTATTATATGCAAAAACTACTTCCTCTTCCGCCACCCCCTGAATTATATAATGGAAAAAAAGTAGAAGGGGAATTCTATGACTTGCCAGTCCCATTATTCCCAGTCATGCAAGTCAGTGGCCAGAAAAGCCTTTTTTTTTTTTTTTTTTATTTAGCAAGTTACAATTGGTAGTGCAAATTTAATCTGCAAAATTTCAGCAGTCCCCAGCTATACAATTAAGACGCTCATAAATTTTTAAGCCAGAGGTGGCCTTAGGTACTTCAGTATTGATTATTATTTTAGAATTTTAACTAGCCCAAGACACATGGCTTTAGGAAAGAAAAATAAGTTTGTGACCTCTAGGAAGGGTCAAAACCCTCCCATAAGTGCTAGAACAAGTATGATCAGAAGACACAGAAAAATAATGACCGGGTAAAGCTCACATTTTGAAGTAGAAAAGTTACTGCTTTTCACAGATATTCTGGCACCTTAAACAAATACAGCCATGACAACAGTAAGACCTTCACTGACCAGTGCAGCTACGGATCCAGATAGCATCAAATCCAGATGAGCTTTTCAGTCAGAGTGGGATGACTATCTTTAGATCTACATCCTTCCTACACAAGGTGAAAAGAAGTTGAGAGGAAGCAGAGGAAATTATGGGACTTGCCCTGAACGGGAAACTCATGGCCTGGGTCAGAAGTTATCTGGGGCCTCAGCTGTCACTGCTGTCCCACAACACCCAGAATTAAGTCTGTATTTTCCTAAGCATGTCCTTGCCATCATCCTGGCTCTTTGGAGATGGGTCTCTCATCCCTCATATACTGGATTTCCAGTAGTGCCTTTGGTCAGAGAGAAGGCCTTACTCTGCTACTGGCTCCAAGGAATTTGTTTCTTGGTTGTTTTGTTTTTTTAATTTCTTTACTGCACAACATAATTTGAGCAAGGAATGGAAACCAATCCATTTGTATACAAAGCCTGAGCATGAAGCAATTACAATGCATTTTGGAATGGGTTTGGAGACTCATTGAGTTTCAGACATGAAAAGTACAGCAGCTGGTGCACTTGGAGAGGCTTAGATACATCAGTGGCTTTAATTGCCCACAACTACAGCACCACCTGGCTTGCAATCACCACTGGAGAGGGCCCAGGACACTTGCTGTCCCAAAGCAGGGTCAGTTAAAGCTGCTCCTCCATAGAAAAACACTCCACAGGTGCTCTGACAATGAATTCCAGTGCTTGACCACCTACTCAATAAAAACTTTCCCTCTGTTTTTGTGGAACTGCTTTCACTTCTATGTGTGCCCACAGCCTTTTTTCCTCTGTCACTGGGCACCACTGAGAATAGCTGGCTTCACCTTCTTTAATCCCCCACCAGGCAGTTAAAGACATGTATAGGATGCCCCTGAGTCAGTAACAGCACTGCTCCTTGCTCCCCTGAGCTGAAATGACTGTCGACTCAGCAGCTCAGACAGGCTTTGAGACACCTGGCTTTCAAGACAGGCCCATAACTTCAGTCACCATCAGTGTCTCCTTTCCAGTGTTGCAAATTTGCCTCTGAATGAAGAGTAGGATATACTCCACAAACTTCACAAGTAAACTGGTGTTGAAATAAGATAGTTTGTATTATTCACAGAGCACTCATTACAAAATTACTTGATACGAGAACAGAAGACACCAAAAATTTTATTGCCTTGTCAGATGTAAAAATTTATTTAAGCTATTTATCAAATGTTTAAATTTACACAAAAGAGAAATGCTTTAACTTCAGGTCCAATTGTTCATCAGTAAGCCCTTTATCAGAATATCCTTGACACTTCCAAGGACAATTTTTACAAGACGCTTACAACAGCAGAATATCATAAATAATGGCCAACTTCACAAGCCTGAGGGTCACTACCTCATCACTATTTCTCTGCTTAGCATAACCCACAGAATAGAGGAAGCCTTAATGCCATTTTAATCCCCAAACACTATTACTACTGCACTCAGAGCACTTAAATCACACTGCCCTGCATTAGTAACACCAAACATTACATCTAGTCTTAAAGACTTATCACAGCTTCCCCTAACAAAATGATTTTTCTTTTAAACATTACAAGAGAACTGTGCATCAGAACAACTGCAAAACACACAATCATCCATTTGGCTTGGTTTTACAATAAAAATAATATCCGTCATCTATTTGTTAAATTCAACTCTTGTGTCATACTCCTTACCCCCTCCCTCCTCACTTAGGAAACTACACTAGACCAGGCAGTTTAATTGTAGCACTGAGGTAGCATATTTTAATTGAACAGAGTAATACATTTGATATTGTGCCTCCTCTCCTTTAAAGCACACACAAAAAAAAAAAATCCCCACAATTTTTCAACATCTTTGGAGAAGACAGGCATATAGTTCATTTCCAACAGCCACTCTACTTTGAATTCAAAGCACAAAGCATCTCTGAATGGTAGATACATTACATTAGCTTGAATGAATGAGAACATATACAAGAAGAAGGAAATATGTCAGTTTTATTAGAAGTAGGGTTACATTTTAGCCCTATGGAACCTTTTATTCCCTATTATGAAATGCATCTTTAAAGTTCCTGAAATCTAATTTCAAAGATGACGATCCTGAAAAAGGGCAGCTGTACCACTGTTCTAAATGATTTTCACACTATTGGCAGAGTCAAATAATTTCAACAAAACCAGATGAAATCAATGGACCTAATATAAAGTCATAGGAATCAACAACATGATTATACTAAAAGAATCAAAGTTAAGGCAGAAGGTATGACTTAATGAGCTGAGAGCACTTTCCATTCACTTAGAAGTTAAAGCTGAGATAGCCTTAAAAAAATTAAAGAAAAAAACAACACAAAAAAAACTGCCCAAAAAACAATCCAAAACCAGTCGACCAAACAACAAAACAAACTCCCAAAACAACAACAAAAAAGCCCCCCAAAAACCCTAACAAAAACAACAAAACAAAAAACCCACCACTTCAGGAGTAGAAGCCTAATTTCCTAACAAATTGAGACAGTATTTCAGCTTTGCCCTTCTGGCTAAAAGGTTTAAAGACTAAGCTGAAGTCAAGCTGTACTCAAGACTGCAGCCTTAACTTCTAGACTGTTTATTAAAATAACTCTTATGGGCACACCTGTGTATTTAGAGGGAATAATAAACAGTGATCCTAAAGAACAAGAGTAATTTCCTGCTCCGCATGCCATGCTTGTACACACAGCCTTGTAAAACTCTGCTGAATGGTACACAATCCTCACCCAGCCCCAGGCTGGATCTTTGAATTCCTCCCTCCATCTTTCACACGGGAAAGCATTTTTTACTGCAGTTGAAACCCCCTGAGTCAGCTGCATGCATAGGGGAAACTGGGTTTTAACACACTGGAAAGCAGACTGAGAATGTAAATGAGCTGATTGATAAATAAACTCCCAAGGAAACACGTAAACAGCTGAGGGAAAAATGCTTAAGTTATAATGACCAATTCAAGTTGCTTATGAAGGCATTGATGTTGATCTTTCAAGTAATCCAAAATGCACTCCGACACCTGTTACTAAAAACTTAAGGCTTTTAAGAATACCCTCTTACATACAAAAGGAGTATTAAACAGAAGGAACTTGTTTACAGTAAATACAAACATCTGAAACATCTCTGAAACCTGTTTATACAAATACTAATAAATTCTTTAATATTTTGTACAACTAGAAGGTGCACAGATTGGCATTCAAGCAGTCAATGCTGGCAAACATCTGTCAGACAACAACATGATTTACTTGGATAACAATATAGTTTAAAATGCCATAAATTAAGAAATAAGTTAGTTCACATTTTTTCCCCAGATTTTATGTACATCTTAGTCTTTAATGAGATTGTGCAGCCTTCTTCAGAAGCTCAAGGTCTTTCCGACGGCTTTTAATTGCTCTGGCACAGCCATACTCTTCCAGTTGCAGAGGAATATACTTTTCTATCTGAACGAGCCCATGCCCAGCAGGACTGGTAAACAGCTTAATCCAGGATGGCTTAACATTTCCTCTGAAGCCCAGAAAGGCCAAGCTTCCTGTGACAGAAAAAGCTCAGCATTACCAAATCAGCCAAGCCCACTGCAGCACAATACAGGACTGGTTAGGGAGGAAAAGATATGCTCCCCAAAAATCCCTTCCCCCATATTATTCAGGACATTAATCCATTCTCAGCTTTACATGCACCTCACAAGGAAATAATGACTTGCAATTTCCTTTCTCAATACCTAGTATTAAATACCTGGAAATCTTAATTTGAAAACACAGTTAATTGGACAGTTATAAAACGTGCTCTCTCAACCACACCTTGTGCCATCCCTCTGAACAGATGAGAGCTACCCCATGTGCCTTATAAACTCATCATCCCTCAAAATACCAATAGCTTCTCATTTCTAGTTTCAAGTTACTTTAGAACAGGGAATACTAGGCAGGCACAGCAGATTGCTTAAAGATAGATTTCCTGGGTGAGGCACAAAACACAGGTTTTTTTGTGTGATCCACAGGCACAAAGAACTGCTAACTACTTCTCTGTTTGCAACAAGCTTCACACAATGGGATAAAGGGGTTTTCTGCCCCATCTGCTGAAGAGCTGCACACCTCCCCTCTCAATAAGAGCTGACACACAGCAGCCACACCAGTACAAACTGGCAACCACCCTCCACCAGCTGCATCCTTCTCACACACCCAATGAGAAACCCACCACATCAACACGAAAACCAAGGTGGTGTCAAAGAAACATGCAACATTTCCACCAACCGTTGCTCTGAAGATAAGGTGGTTTCGCTGTCCCCAGCGACATTAAGGCTTCAGCTAAATTATTAGGAATTGCTACATCACCTCTTGTGCTCAGCAGAACGACAGACCTGCAACAAGAACAGCACAGACAGCACCTGTTATAAAAACATTTTTTTAATATTCTGCTACACGCCCTTAGAGCTTGCTGCCCTCAGAGTCCAATTCCTTATGAGTACTTCTGACATGGAAATAGTCAACCATTTCTGAAAGCAGTACTTAAAATTTATTGGTTTTAAACTGATTTTAAATTTAACTTCAAAATTATTGGAAAGTGTTATTTTAACACAGTTTAGTATTTTGTATCAAAAAAAATCAAGTTTAGATATTGGTCCAAAATCTGAAAATTAATATGCTGATTATTTTCTGACACTAATTCTTTATTTAGTGATAAAGAGTTTTCTCCCTATAGGGAGAGAACAGTATGATATCTTTCACATAGTCCTTGCCACTGTCCTTATTAAACACAAAATTACTCTTGTTTTAAGCAAAGCAGTATTATTACATGAAGTTGTGTTAAAGAAAATTATTTTTGAGAAAAAAGGCAACACCATAAAAATTTTAAGTGTTCAAAATCTGCTTAGTTTTCTTAAAAATAAGGCTACACTGCCCAATAAATTGGTCCTGCATTTCTCCTTTTGCCTGAACTTAGACATATGTTTTGTTCACTTTCAGTGCTCTTGTATCTATTCATCATTACTTAAATTCTTGTCAGAGAGCAGAGCTACAGCTTGCAGGACATACTGGAAATGAGTGGTCACTGCACGTACCTTTGTGGAATTCCAGATTTTAAATATCCATCTACACGCCTAATGTCTACTCCAGAAAATAATTTGTTTCCCAACACTGTGCCAGTGCAGGCATCTACTACAACAATAAGTATCCCATTATCCTTAAAGGAAAACATGGTGTCATTGACCTGAATGGGAAGAAAAAGAGAGAAAAGGAAGTTAATACAAATCAAACAGCAATTCTACTGCATTCAGAGTTAATCAATCTTACTCTGGTTTAGACACAGTAATTTCCTTACAAATACTTGCTTCTCCCTAGCATCTCTTCAGTTTTCCCTTTGAAAGGACTTCTGAAATTGCATGGGAGTCTTAAGCCTGTAGTTTCTATAGGAATATTGCACATTCCAGCTGACTTACTACCTGCTTCAGTCATTGCTTTTGCTTTGGGAAGCTAAAATTCAGATACTGAATCCCCCAGACTTCCTGACAGTAATAGAGTTAACTGATCCCTGCAGCAGGCTAGTTCCAGCCCAGTTTTTCCTACTGAGTGCTCTTATTGTTCTGGATATGGCACACACATTCCTGGAGAAGTTTGCAGCTGCAAAGGTTAAGCTGCTCATATGCCATTTGTCTACCTGGATAACTGAAGGTTCAGCCAGCCCAACAGTGACACTGCAGAATGTAAGGCATGTAAGGCAGACTAAGCTCTGTGGTGGGAGGGTGTCTGCAAATGGTATTTCACCAGCAAGTGCAAGTCTACTTCTCACCTGAATGGAAAAGTCAAACTAAACTACTTTTTATACAGTATCACATCATTGGGCTTATTTGGGCCACATCAGAACAAATACAGAAATCTACTGATTCTTTAGCAGTTGCCATTTAGAGGAGTTTAGCAAAGTTCAACTTAAATGGCTTGTGTGACCTATCTTACTAACTTACTAAATTGCTTGCACAAGGACAATTTCAATAAAATGGATTTAACTAACAAATTATTAGGTTATGTGTTCTGTTTATTTCCAAAATCAGCCATAAACGTAAACTCACACAAATTTAAACATGAAGCTGAACATTTTAAACTCTAACAGGAACATTTTTCTTCTTAGCAGGTAGGATTCAAATATAAAATGGAGCTTTGAAACCTCACTTTCTAATGTTTAAACATAAGCTTTTTGACTTTGTTTTTTTAAACAAGGAATCAATCTTTTCATTCAAGTGAAGCAAACTGAGGTCTGCATTATGTAGAGCTGTACAACTGTTATAATGCAAACTGCTATAGTGATATTTAAGAAGAAAACCATGGAAAATACTTACATATATAAATGCTTGCTGACCTCTGCTTGACTCCTTTTCATTAGATGAATTAATCTGCACGAGGAGGTAGTTTTTGTGAGGGTCACTGGTGAATACCATCTGGATATCAGACAAAACAGGTAAGTAAGTACACATATTCATGTTTCTTCAACACTTTATCATGCCAGTTTACAACAGATAGCTCATTCTCCAAAGCAAATGTATCCATTTGTCAACATTATTTATGGTACTAGTAATCCTAATAAATATAATGATACATAGTGTAATCTATTTTATCTCCTAATTTCAATATTTTTCTCAGCTTGTACAGAGACAAGGTTTGCCATGCAGATCTCTGCAGCAAAGCTCTTCACGTAGCATAGACAATACTGCAGTGCAAGACATCAATTCACCTATGTCCCTCTTCTGTAGCACTTAAAGCATGAGTTGCACAAAAGAAGAAAAAAAGCCCTGAAACCTTGTGCTACAGAAAGGACTCCAAACCTTCAAGGAGTCCAGGAAGATTAACAAGCTGGCCACTGCAAATTGATAAGTGCAGTATTCTATGCTGAGAGACTGAAATTTGGACTTAAATTGAGTAGACAGTATCACCATTAATCTACCATTAATGAAAGTTTTTGCTTATTTTATTTTACCTGAGTTGTGCCACATTTTGCACATGGTACAGTAGTTTTTTCTGGCATCTGCTTTATGACGGTTGGCATGTGGTAGTACTTTGGGTAAGCTTTTGTCATGCAATTACTTATCCCTTTTGATGAATCTTTGGTCACAATCTTGATCCTTTCACATCCCTGAGATGAGCAATAACTGTGACCATCCCTATCATATTTGGCTTGAAGAAACAAAAACAGCAATCTACACAAAAAAGGGGAAAATAATCTAAATTAACTTGTGAAATAAAGATTGAAATAAAGATATTTATATTCAGTCTTAACAGCTATATTTCATGATTTTCAGAAGCAGACAAACCACAGTATTCATTTCTGCACCACTATCCAAAGGTTTCAAAGTATTTACAGTTCACTAGAGTTAGGAAATCTCTGTCAATTTACCTAAAATTCCCCACAATTAAAGGAGACATCAATATAAAAGAAAAACCAGTCTTCAGATCAGTGGCTTGCAGGAAACAAAAATCAAATTGCAGAGCATGAATTTTTTTCCTTGCTCATTGATCTTTGCAGACATGCAGCAGAAATACTCATTTCACCCACCAGCACTGAACAATATAGGTGTGCTACTTCAAATGCAATTTAGGTTGTAGTGGTCAATAATGTTCACAGAAGACTGGACATTTCTCTATTACATTTTAGACTGTAAGAGCAGCGCTTACACAAAGCAACATAAATGTCTGTTCAAAAACTATATTCATTTGTGTATTTATTACACACAGGCACAGTAGCAGGTAACGGAACAAAACAAATAAGAGAACAAAATATAAGTTTAGAATCAATTTTTGCAGAACTCGCAACTGATGTACACAGGACCTAATTTATTGGAAGTTGACCATATCTAAAACCTCTCAGTGGCCTCTGTGAGAAGTACTTTTGAAAGAGAAACTAAGATTTTAAGTTCTTCTGAGACAGCTGAAAACAGATTAGGATTTTCAAAAATATAATTTTTAAATGCTGGAAGAGAAAGCTTCTTGGAAATTTCTAGAATTTTCAGTTTAACAAAAAAGCAGTTAATTTCTCTGAAGACTAAGAAATTAAATCCTAAAAGGCACTGCTCTGCAGCAGACCAGATACTGTATTTTCCCCAGATCCATGGGGTAGGAAATATCTTTGGTGACTCTGGTACTCTTGAAAAGCATTTCCATGACAACCATGGTAGTTTGGAGATTTAAAGACATATAAATATTCCAACAGGTTTTGGAGTCCTTCTCAACAGCTTTTCTCTTATGCACGTGCCTCAACCAGTTGCTTTTAACACTATCAAACTGAACATTTCAAGATTAAACAACATCTTCTAGTAAAGTCAAATGACAAGAGTTACCCGGTACTGTTGTCAAAGTAAAACCTCTTGTCTGACTGACTCTTTTCCAGCTCCATCATTGAAGATACAGGCATGTAGCGCTCCACCTTGCTTGACAGAGCAGATGACCGCCTTTGAAAGGTTTCCAATACTATAAGAAAATCTGTCTTTGGCTGGTAACAAAGACCAACACGAATCCAGTCATTCCTAAAACCGAAATAAAATGTATGAGTCCTCATAGGAACAGTTTAGGTGTCAATACAGAGCAAATAGATCACTGCAAAAAAGAAGAAACAGGAACACAAAAAGTTCCTAAGCCCTCAACCAGATGACCAAATCTGCAGTGTTTTTCATTAAACATTTGAGTAACTCTGATTCTCTCAGGATATATTTGATTATATACTTTAGAGATATTTAATAAGTTTATCTGCCAAAAAAATCAAGTATGACAAGCTCTTCAACTGCAATTCTGGTCAACTTCACTGCTTGTACATTTTCTTCTCCAAAGGTTTTTCCTTAAAGATACTGTACTGGGTAAATGTTTAACTTCAGGGGCGGGTCTGTTGTTTAATCCCTCACTTTTCACACTTTAGTATTTGTAATTATGAAAGAAAAAAAAAAAAAAAAAAAGACCCAAACCCAAGCTCTAGTCTTCCAGATGGTTGCAAACTCATGCACAGTAATTTTGCAGGACGTAATTACAGTATTGCCTTATGGATCAAAGCCACAAAAGAAAGTAAACATACTTGTTGAAGTTAATGAGATACAGATAGGTGACATTTGGAGCTTTTCCATTCCAATGTATTGTATAGCCCTTTTGGAGCATCACCACTGGCTGGTATTGCTGAAAGGCAGCTGCCCTCTGATTAATACCTCGAAGAACCATGGGATTAGCTGGATACTCATCTCGGACAATAGTCATGGAAAGATTCTGTCCATTCCAGGTTTGGACATAAACCTGTATGATATTTAAGAGGGTGAAAATAAGAAGATTTGGTCTCTTTGCAAAAGGAAATTAAATAGTGAAGCACAATCAAATTAACCAAAATGCTGCAATTGAATGTTCTGAGTTATGCAATACACAAATCTCTCCTGAATAAAAGTCCTATTTAAAAAACTATCGTAGATTTTTCTCATTTTACAGATAAAAAAGCATAAAGAGGAGAAAAAAATCAGCTATAACACCTAGCCGCACAGAGCAGGAGCCAGAATGGGAACCAAACTTGTAAGACTTGTATTCAGAAGGTGGTATTTAACATCTGCAGAAAATAAACCAAAAAAACTATCCTTTAAAATCCACTCTGTGAAAAAAAGCAGACAGAACTTGTGTGGAAGAAGACCTCTTCAATGCAAAAATGCTTTGGCAGATACAGCTGCAACATAGAACTCTTGAAAAACAGATATGATACTATACCCTCAGTCTGCTGAGAGGAAGCATGATATATATACACAGCTGGCCAAAAAGTGTGATATGAGTAAAAGTTTTCACAAAAGTCAAAAATTTTGAAATCCAAAGACAGGTAATTTTCTATTTCTTACACTACCTGACTCCACAAGGAGTTCATATTATAGGATTTACCCCAAAAAGAAAGCCAAAAGTACTAGCCTGTGCATAGTTTCCACTGCAAACCACTCCACCCCATTCTGTGATGTTAATGCACTTTGGGTGTTGAATCAAGTAATTATCCATTCGGCCCACATAAGTATCCCTATAGTCAGTCACTGAACCATCTAGATCATGAAATATGGAGTTCTTGTCACCATCCAGATCTCCTTCTTCAAACCAGGGACCAGGCTTTCCAAAGAAGGCTTTCAAAGAAACCTGACAACAACAATGAAAGTTTTTGGTTTTACTGAGTTGAAACACAAACTAACATTTGCACATGTGCAGAAACATGGGACAAAGCTGAGCAAAAACTTTATAGCAAGGATAGCAAAACAGACATGCTGGGTTTTAGTAATAGCCTCAGGCCAGCTCTTGCTTCTAAACAGTGTTAATATTTGCTACAGAAAATGTGTTGCTAAGGATATACCAAAGCTTACAAAATCTTACAAAAATTTCTTTTCAGGTTTACCATAAGCCATGAATCATTTAGTGTAACACGTGTCTTTTGCCCAGGAGACAAAGCTGTGGACATTTTCCACACAAAGTCTGTGTGACCTCCAGCCAGGAGATAAACTATGAAGTGGGTATGCATAGAAAGGACGACCTACAGATCTTGTCTGTGTATGTTAAATTTGCAAGACTTAAAGAAAACTTGTCATAAACTTACGTTTGGACCAAACTTCACGAGAGAAATGTTATTTTTTGGAGTCATCTGCCATGGATTTTTCATCAAGAATCCAACTGCACTGGTAAATCTGTCTGGAGTTGGCACAAAGTTTTTAAATGTGCACTTGGTAAGGTGAATAGGTCCATCATAAATCTGAAAGCCTCTGATTGGAAATGTCCTGTTGATGCAAGCAAATATTTGTACCATCCTGTAACAAAACTCATGATACACTTGAATCTGTGTCAAATACATTTCCTCTCAGAGAAATAAATAAAGCAACAATTAGAGAATGATTTGCAAGATAGATTTTAGTAAACACGGTTTCTGTGGTTGTCTAATGAATCAAAAAATCCTCAACTCCTAAATTTTCCTGTTAGCAGAGGTATCACTGCCCATTTGCAAATACGTCCCTTTTTCAGTATGAGAAACACAGCAGAAAACAAATACCACCTGCTCTTTGATCACAGCAGCTGGAAGTGACTGCAGACTGGAGGAAAGTAAACATCATGTCTAACTTGGGGAAGGAACACCCAGAGAATGGCTGGTAAGGCTTAGCTTGACCCCCAGGAAGATGATGGAGCAGCTAATCCTAGAAACCATTTCCAGGTCCCTGATGGACTGGAAAGTCATTAGGAATTATCAGCACGGATTCACCAAGGAAAAGCTAATAAACAGCTGTGATTAAATGACTGGCCAGGTACAACAGTGGGAGAGGAGTGGACATGGTCTACCCAAACTGCAGTAAAGACTTTTGACACTGTGTCCCATAAGATCCTCATGAAGTATGGGCAGGATGAGAGGACAAGAAAGTGATGGCATAAAGTCTATTTGGAGACCAATAACTGCTGATGTACCCTAGGGGTCAACACCAAGTCCAGACTTGTTCATTATTTTCATTAGTGATCTGGATGATTAGGCCAAGAATAGTCTATGGGCCAAATTTGCAGAGGGCACAACACAGAGGGAAGCAGCTGATGCAGCAGAGGGTTGTGCCACCACGCAGGAAGACTCTGACAGCCTGGAGAAATGGGCAGATGGGAAACCTCATGAAGTTTAACACGGGGAAATGCAAGGTCTTGCACATTGGGAGCAACAACCTTTTGTGCAAGTGAAAAGGACCTATAGGTCTTAGTGGAAGCCAAATTAACCATAAGCCAAATAATGTGCCCTTGCCACAAAGAGGCAGAAGGTATCCAGGGCTGCACTGTGAGAAGTGTTACCAGCAAATTGAGGGAAGTGATACTTCCCATTTTTTCAGCACTGGTGAAGAGACATGTAGAATGCTTGTCCACAGTACAAGGCAGATATGGAGATACTGGAAAGTGCAGAAAAGGGCCACAAAGATTATTAAGTCCCTGGAGCATCTCTCATGGGAAGAAACATGTTCAGGCTGGAGGAGAAAAGCCTCAGGCAGGAACCTCAATGTATATTTGAAGGGAGGGTGCAAAGAAGATGGGGCCAGACTATTCCCAGTGACAAGACCAGGAGCAATGTGCACAAGATGAAACATATGAGGTTCCTGCTAAACAATGGGAGAAACTTTTTCACTGAGAGAGTGACTGGGGCACAAGCACAGGTTACCCAGGAAAGTTGTGCAGAATCCACCTTTGGAGGTATAGCAAAGACACCTGAATTTTGTCCTCGAACATGTGCCCTAGGTGACAGTTCTTGAGCAGGGAGTTGAACAAGAAGACCTCCAGAGGCCCCTTCCAGCCTCAGTTGTTATGTGATGCCACTCAACAAGACTGAATACCTCATATCACCACCACATTAACTTCTCCCCTTTAAATGGCTGAACTGCAAAAAACTAGCATGGCTGGGGCCCATTTCACCCTTTGTCTTACTTGGCCAAGGATGTGTGGGGACAGAATCTGAAGACATGTGGGCATGGCCAAGACATTGTGCTACTTGATACCATCTTACATCCTGGCTAGGAGTTGGGGGAAAGGGACTCTCTCTCATTTCCTGAAGAGAGAGTGTTCCTTTTTTGGGAAAGCAGTGGGGTAATGCTGATCCTGACCAGAGGATTTGTCCACCAGGAGAACACTTTGGGGTGCTGATGGTCTCTTGGCCACTTTGTTCTTCATCTTTGGGGTTGAGAACCACAGGTTGAGCGGTGGGCATTTTTATAAATAAATCACCTTTGTTTTGTATACTTTTTTTATTAAAATTGTTGCTATTATTGTTAATATTCTTAAGCTCATTGTTTCCAGTACACTGTTCTTGTCTCAGCTCGAGACATCTGTCTTTTGTCTTTCTCACCTGAGGAGGTGGGGAAAGAGGAGTGGCTACACAGGACTTAATTCCAGTTGGGCTTAAACCAAAACAGTCTTCTTTCCTATTCTGGGGCAAGGGTAGGACTTGGTACTATGTTAAACAATCATCAGTGCAGTCAAAGAGAAAAGAGAAGAATCATGGTCACAGATTGCGATTTGTCACAGACAGACTGCAGTCTCTAGTCCCAAACTGACATTTGAAATTCTTTTACCTGAAAGCTCTATTCTAGACCAAAATACTTTATAAAGTTTAATTTAAGTAGGATAACTTAAATTGCTACAAAACAGTAATCTGTGGAAACATCAGATGAACCTGCTTCAGCAAAAAGGTGAGAATGACACAGCTACACACACACCATTAAAAAGAAAATGACAGCATCACTTTCAATGGAGTCTTAATCTCTGGCAGCTCAACCAAGAAGGATCTTTACATCTGAAACAGAGAATTTTTCTGGTATTTCTACTTCCTTCATTCATGACATACTTACCGATTTCTAGGTAGAGTGCGTGTCTTGTTGTCTATTCCTCCAGTTCCCACATATTTATTTTGTCCACCTTGAAACCCGTAATTCTTGCTCTCACCTATGAACAGTGACTCTGATACCTCCTGGCTGGCACCTTCATCATTTGGGAAGCTCCCATCACTATCAAAGCACATCAGAGATAAGTCATCAGCCAAGACTCTCCAGTAGATGATTATACCAAGGCACAGCACTACTTTTACTTCTATAACAATTCTCCTCAAGCAAAGCAGTATAGACTTCATGTGCAATACACAAAACAATAGATTTAATCATTAACATTAATAGAGGCTACCTCACTGAAATGTTCAGCAAGGCCAAACATTAAAATTTCTAACTCCCTTTGTAGTGCGGCACCTTTTTATTTACACCCCACTTTTCCAATCCTAGAACCAGTTTGTCATAATCTAAACAGCAGTAATTTCAGCTCACTACCTAAGTTACTTGATATTTTTCATTAGAAAGAGACTACCCCTGCTAAATGTGCACCACCTTTCTTTTCCATTACTCAATTTCAGTTGTTCAGGAGGAAAATAAAATACTGCCTAGGGAATAGGCATTACCAAGAATACCTGAATGAATATAACCTTTCTGGTAAAGAGGCAGCAAGCTGTTGTGTAAACCAAGAACAGGCTGAAGCTTTAGTTTCCAGCTGAAGTGGAAACTTTGGCAGCTGTGCCAGTTTACAGCCTCTAAAACATCATCTGCAAAACTGAAAATACAACCAGGCAGCAAACTGAAACTGCAGCTTTATGAAAGCATACCTATTAATTCTAATAGATGTATGTAGATTTTCTAAGTTTCTATGCAAGAAAACACAGAAATTACTACCAAAGTACTCACCTAGCAAATGTCAAACCTATTGCATTGTCCGCAAACCTACAAGAAAGTCCAAAACATCAGTTGTTTTTTCTGAATTAACCTACAATTGGCTAATGTAAGAGCACATCCTGCTATGCACTGAAAAAATCTTTAATTTTTCTATTAATGGAACTTAGAACCACCACACAGCTAACTTTTCTAAAAGCATTGTTGTGAAAAAGTAGTAAAATAATTTTCTACACATTTTAAGCAGGACTTGAGAGCTTCAGGGAGACAACAGAAATCCCAGTCTGAATTTACTGTCTCTACCAGCTCTTAGTCTTCTTTTTACTAGAGTTATTTTTTTGCTGAGTAAGGCAGGTTCTCATTTAATCACATATAAACTTGCATATCTGAAGTTGTGGGATGGTACGAAAGTCGGTCATACTCAGTAGTTCCTAAGATTAACCATCAATCCTCTCCTATAACCCTTCTGTAATGCACTTTCATAAACAAAGCTTTAAGGAAAACTTCTTAACAGCATGCAGCTGTTTGCCTCCAAATACCTACCCAGAGTTCTGAATGAGGATATCGCCCCCCCTGACCCAGGCTCCATGATCATTGTTTTTGAAAGAGATTAATCTGTCAATCAGGGCAGCAACTCGGGGCTTTTCAGGGTCCGCATCTTGATGAGGTCGAAACCTGGGAGAGATAAACACTCAGTACAAGAAATCTTTTCATTTCACATGTGCCATATATGTTGCACTGAGTAAGCCTGAAAGATAAACACTCATCTGATGGGCAAATTCCACTCTGCTTCATGTTTGTAATGAAAGAAGCCAAAAGCAAGTACATTTCTGGCTCTCTAGTACTAGAAAAGTACTTGGGGTATAATGAAGCAGGAATTGTGAAATGCCTCTTTTCCAGTAACTCCCACAGGCTCTTGCTCAGTCTCTCTAAATTTCTTTAGCTGCCTTTAGTCACCTTTTATCCCCTTTTCCTTTCTGCCCCCCCCACTTGTAGTGAAGCATTAATGTGAAAGTTTGATGAAGGGAATTATAAGCTCCTTGGAAGGACACAAAGGGCTGACATTAGTTATGCAAGAACAGCCTGGAACTTTGTCTAACTGGTCCTTCAAATGTTTCAAATTCTGACATGCAACAGTGCCACTTCTTTGGGCATGCCTGAGATTTTTTTATTGCATTGCTACCAAGATGGTCTTGTACAGTAAATTATGACTGGAATCTAGTTTAAATAGTAGGAAGAAACAGATTAAGAACTGTTGACTTCATTTGATTACCCCAAGATCCCAGACAAAAAGCAATGCATTTTAAAAAATTGCAAACAGGCATTTCGAGCAGGTAAAGATAACCTGTCTTATCCCTAATCACCTAATACTCTTTGGTTCAGATTCAGATCTGCCCCCTCCCCATCCAAGGGAGAAAGGGGAAGATAGGTAAATGTTAGGTTTTGATAGCCTCAGTCCTCTCAATTAACATTTAAATCCCTCCAGTCTGGTTCCACGTACAATGATTAGGGACCTCACATAGTTATGCAGTGCCCCATTTCTTTTCTCTCTGATGTGAAACATGACCCCATTTCATGCACTGAGTTTCTTGCATCCTCAACACACTGTATGTAAGCTCTCAGAGGGCGTCTTGCCCTTCTCAAGTTCCTCTTGATTACCTGTTATGACTGAGGTAAACCACAAGGGTTATATGGGCTTTCCATCAAAACAAGCAACTAGCAGGGTCATTTCAAAATTACGAAGTATTGAGTATCATCAAAATTTGGAACTTCCCTCTTTGCATCTCCAGCAGTCACTCAACTGTCCTTGTCTTAAACACAGGTCAATTGGCAATAAAGATGATCTATTAACCATATTTTCAATACCAATACTTAATTGACAAAATGTTGACAGACACAGTTATCTAATACTTATTTAACCACTATCCCAAGCTATTTTATTTGAAGTTTAGGACGAGACTAACCAGGCACAGTATAAGCTGGAACTTTTCTAGACTTTCCATTAGTTTCTCTCACTTTGTAAACTGAAGAAAATGTGGTTGATTGTACCACCTCTGCAAAGAGCCTTCAGTAGAACTGTACTACCGAGCTATGATTTCCAAGTCTAGAAGGAACAGCAGAAACATTCAGCAGTTGGAAAGGTGAGTGGACGCACTACTGAAACCTTTTTCTAACAATTAGTTAATACTCAGTTATAAATCAGAATATCAGATTTTAAAGGAATATTTTCCTATTAACAGCAATTCCAGAAAAAATTTTAAGCATGAAAGTAGAGCATGTTTAAAACCATGTCTTCTAAGATGGAAATTATCTGGAGCAAAAGCTCAGAAGAAACCCAAATCCTTTGAGACACCATCTCTATTGTTCCCAAAACAGATGGATAAACGAGTGAAAAGAATGATGACCTTACTCTTATATGAATTTACTCTTTGGTTATAATTTATAAATTATTTTATTGTTTTAAAAGGATTTTTCCCCATGTGATTGTAAGAGCAGTCTCAAAACTTTGTCGTTTTTCACTTACTTGAAAGAAAATATCCTTTACCTTGCATTGTTGTCCAAACAAAGATATTCTCTGGGATCATCAGCACTAGCATTAGTTGTTTTAACACCCTTATCAATGAACAAACCAGCCTGAAATAAACAAGGAAAGAATTCATACTATCCAAAATTAAAGCAAAAAGGAAATTTTAAAAATTTAAGCATTGCATTCCATACACATATTAGAAACTCTTAGATCTTTCAGTTTGGCTTTAATTGGCCTATTGTCTTAGTGAAAACTAGTTAATTAATATAAAAAAAAAAAAAAAACAGTCTGTGCTAAAATGAAAGGAATTATCTGTGATTAAAAAAACTGTAATGGAAAATTATCAAAGTTCACTTTAGATTTCCTTCATATCTATTTGAGCTTTTCCGTTACCAGATACTGTTCTGGAAAATCTGGAAGCCAGTCTTGTGGTGAGTTCAAATTATTCTTCATTCAAAATATTATTATATTTTATTATATAAAAGGAAAAGAAAAGAAAACGCAAAACACACTGAGAATCCTTTGTAGTTTACTTTAAAACTAAACTACCTTTACCACTAAAGATTATGTTAGTCCAAGCACTAATAAGCTTGAAATTCAATGATCCAGTATTAAAAAAAAATACTTGAGAAAATAAAAGCATGGGGAAACATTTGTGCTCTTTTACTTGAAATACATACAAGTACCTGTGACTACTTTCACCTCTGATCCAAATTATGATTACAAATAAGTGTTACACAAGCAGATTCTCAGACCTGCTAGTGGAGTTCTCTTTCAACATGGAATTTTAGCACACAAATTGTTACCCTTGTTAGAGATGATAATAGCTATACAGGTGAAACTCTTTTTCTTCACAATGCACTTCTGTATTCAGTATGTTCTAATTCCAATCTGAACAAAATGTCCTACAGTCCCAAACACAGTTAACACAACTTCCATCAAACAATGCATCATTTCTTGGTATCCCAGATAACCAACTGTCAGGCAAAATCAGTTTCACTTGGCAAAAAAATAAATCCAATAATGATTCCATGAGGTTTCAATGGTTTAACTATGAGAATCTTCTGCAGCAACCAAACACAGTATTTATTTATAGAGTCAGGTGGCTTTGTAAATGTCATTATATTTATACATACATACAGCTAATAGATTCCAAATGAAATACTTCAAGGACTTCAGCTGAAGTGAAACTTTAGCTGAGATGTGGAAAAGGTTTGAAAGTCATACTATCAAAACACTCCTCAATGACTATAGGCTGAGAACTCTTTAAGGAAACGTGCAAATAAGTGAGCTCCTGAAGGCAATATTAAAGCTTAATCTCTAGCCAGAGACTGTGTCACCATGTGCAAATACCTGAAACTCAGAAAAATAAAATTTTAGCTACTGCAACAAGTTATTAGATGAATCACTGCTACAATAAACTTTGATTCTTCAAGGGTCAGGTTTTTGGAGTAGGAAACAAAGCTGTAAAGAGTAGCATCTGAAATGCTACTTCTGAAAAAACTATTTTATTAGAAGTACTTATTGATTTTAGTTGTTTGTATCTTATATGGATCTGAAACAGTGAATACTCAAAACACAACTAGAAAATCCACCCATGTTCATTATAGATTGTTCTGCAGTACAGTTTAAACACAGTACAAAATCTATCTCCTACCCAGTTTAAAATGTGAACAGACAAGTTCTAATACAGAATACTGAGAAATAAAAACTTTTTTTTTTACATGCTACAGTACCTTAAAATTAGAATGAACCCTGTTGTTATAGAAGATTCCTAGGGGTGTAAGCTCTGATTTGGTTTCAATGGCTAAACTATGAGAATCTCCTGTCGCAACTCTGTGGAATAAATACCATATTCCAGCATCCTGCAAGTAATGAGAAAATAATGTTACTTACAAGTGATTCTGATACTATTATTGGTGCTGATATGTATTTTAAAATACAGTCTCCAAACAACAATTTAATCAGTGAAAATGTGGGATTTTGTAAATAAGGCTATATTCCAGTAGACAATATCAACCAAAAAGTGTTTTGCTTCTTAGTGAAGCCATTCAACATCAAATATTTAAGAAGTTCTAATATTTCAAAGTAGAAAAGTGTCCAAATTAATGTTACTTCTGCATTTCAGTTATGTCATCCCTCTCACTAGATTTCCCTTTAGTAGTAGATAATACTAATAATCATAGTAAGATGCTCAAAATCATTCCTCTTATCCTTACTGCACCAGGTTGGTTCATCTCTGCTCTCATCAAAATTTAAATGGCATAGCCAAATAAACTCCCAAGAGCTTTCAGAACACAGGAAAAAAAAGCACATCAAGAAATCTGGCTAGTTCGGGGCACTGTGCCAATGACATGCAGTAATAATTTTAGTATCTGTTCATTTTCTATACTACTTTAATATCTTTGCTCTTAAAGAAGCTACATAAATGAGACCTACCATTTATCTGCTAAATGAGACCTACAAAATTTCCCTTTCAACTACATCTGTGTTCACAAGAAGTGGCATCATGACATCATCTGCATTGCAGACACTGACCAACATCAAAGCTTTTGCCTGACCATAGGCTATGTGCCCTTAAAAACTTTTAAACATCACCCCACAAGGCACAAAGGATTAAACAGTAGCTAAAGAAACACTGAGAGCTTCATCTCATGAAAAACAGTCATCAACCTTCTCAAGAAACATGGATAAAGCCAATTCACCCTGGCTTAAAAGATTTCATGCATTACATGCCAAGAATATACTAATTTTCCAATGAGTGCTGGAAATTCTACTTTACAGTAACGTTCCCATCCCAGTGTGTAATGATGACGCACTGACATTTCTGGTGATTAACCATTACAAAGCAAATATGAATTAATGTTCCATTAATAAAAATACCAAAATCTTACCTCACACATAAGTACAGCTCTGTGCTTGGCAGACCCAAATAAATTTTATCCAAAATACCCCCTGATGCTCGAAAAATAGACTTAGATAAACTTAAAAGCTTGTTAAGCATCTGCAAGCATTCAGAAATGTGAAAAAGGCTGGGGTATTTTTCTCTTCTCACACACACACCACAAAACCAAAGAAACATCTATTGCCTATACAGCCTTGCAATAGGCTTCACTGCATAGTTAAGGACCTGGGGAAGGAATGGAATTATTTGGCTATGAATTGCTCCAGTTCACACCAGCTAAAGCTCTATAGTACAGAGTCCTATGAACACAGTTGAATTATTCCATTTCTGAAACAATAAGCTGTGGTCCCTTTATACTAATGTACTTATATCCATGAGAGGGACATAAATGAGAGTGGCTAAACTTTGTAACAGAAAAAATGCCTGCTCCAGTCAGGCACAAAAGGAAGTAATATCTACTGGGATGAGCTACACAGGCAGAAAAAGACCTTGCAGGACTTAAGCACCAGATCAAAGAAGCAAAGAAGCTGCTTAACTTTGCCTGCAATGCCTAAACTAGGTGTATTACATAAAGCAGGCAAAATGGAAAGACATTGTGTTGGAGAGAAAAGAACTAGTTTAATTTTAGAGGTGAGTCTGAAATTATCCCTCCTAGTGGTAGACAGTTAAGTAGAAAACAAACAAACAGAAACAAAACCACTACAAGTGAAGCAACAAGAATCAGACTGTACAAAAACCAGAAATTTTAAATTTTTTTAATACTCCAGATATTTCAACTCAGCTACATATTTTGAATCCTATTCTACTTAATAATAACAGATATCTGTTAATAAATAATTTATTTACTTATAAATGTTATCAGTTATAGATAAATATTATCTGTGGCTAAATATATATATATATTATATATATATAAAATATATATATATAAAAATATACACCAGAGCCTTTCCAACAATAATCAATGACCTTTCCTGTTTTCCATTCCCATTGATCTCTTCATAAAAATCCAGTTAAAACCCCTACATATCTCAGCCTCTCATCCTATATAGAACAGACTCCAGCCCCTTTCTCCACAGTATGCACAGATCTGTCTATCACAGGCAGCTATGACATGATATTTGCAATAATACAAAGTTCAGAACAAGCAAAACCACATTAGCTAGTCACTGGCTGGAAACAATTGACCAACCACTGACAGAAAATAAGTGTTTTAGCTGTTTCTTACACAATGAACACCTTTTGTTGTTATTTTTCATTCCAGTGACTACAGCTCCTGCAGAGCTGTCACTAAACTTACGACAACCTATAGAAAATACAGAAGACTTAATAAAAAATGCATCAATTCTATGAAAATAAAAGGATCTATTCAGAGACACTACTACTACTGCCAGGTCTATTAAATATAAAGAAGAAGAGATCTCATCTGTTGCAGCCACAAGAAGGACTTTTGCCATCACTTAAATGCACACCTAGACACACCCTGCACTTTCAGTACCAATATTCTGCCAAACATGGAAAGATTCATAGATTAAAAAAGAAAAATATTTGTATATCTGGCAGTGTAAATGTTACAGACTTTACAAATGCCAGTGACATAAGCATTTTGCCATGAATTACACCCATATGCCTTACCTGTGAGCCTGCTGCTGCATTATTTATAAGATGATTGTTGGGATGAGAAATCCAGAATGTTGAAACAGCCCTGAAATATTATTCAAATACATATTATTGTATTGAATAATACAATAGTATTATTCAATACTATTTTTTACTATAGAAAACCTCTAGCTCCAACAGAAGTATCTTCCCTTCTTAACATGCACATCAGAAAAAGCTACACTGATGAACTACTTCATAGTCAGAATACAAATCACACAACCTTACACATCTAGAAGTCAAAACTGCTTTTTTTCAGTTCAATGCACAGTATTGTATTTAATGTTGTGCAGATATCCCATACAATGATAAACTGTTATAAGAACCTTTCACAAGAAACGTAGTAAACAGAAAAAATATTGGTGACAAATTGAGAATATGCATACATTTATGTAAGAGTGAAGATGTTCAACAGACTTTTAAGGTCCCAAGTATCACAAGAAACAACAATATCCCTATAAACCATTTTTTTTCTTAAATAGGAGACTAAACATTAATTTTTATTCCTAGTTTTTAAATTCCAGCACTATGTGAACTACATTCATAGATAAAAAGCGTTTCCATCTGTATTTTGTCGAGAGATCATAATCAGTTTAACTGCTACAGCTGGTCTGGTTTTACTTTTTCATCATAACATACTCACATGCAATCTGTGGCTGGCACTGGGACATAACTTCCATATACCTTATCTCTAATCCCAATACACATGCTGCTGTTTCTGTCTGTAGGTAGAAGAGTGCCTGGTTTTGTGACTAGCCCAAGGTTGTGGAACAAAGTATTCCTCTGCTCAATGCCATCTTCTATGAAGAAACAGTGACCTAGTGTGTCATAGCCAATGGTGTCCTTTATCTGTAGAAATACAAGTCATTATGTCATTAGTAACACCATTTACTGAGATTTATTTGACAAATACCATCTAGTTTTACTATCTTGGCACAGCTGCAAAGTGAAGTGTCAGTATTAGCATCTCAGAAGATTCAAGCACATAGTTTTATTCATCCCTTACAAATACACTGCTATGTCTGGAGAGCTTAGCTGCCTTAACAGCTAGCTGCTATAAGAATCTGAAAAAACAGAACTGGTGAGAACTGTTAAATTACTGTTTGCAGTAATTTATTTATCCACTGAAACAAGAAAACCATTGCTGAGCATTGGACTTGCAGAAGGGATGGGATTATTTTGGCATCTAAATGCTCTTTATAATATTTATTCTAAAATAATATGTTTTACTCTCAGTGTACCTACCAGCAAACCATTAGTTGCATGAACAGTCACACATCTGGAAAAACAGTGATGAATGGAAAGACCTTCCAGATAAGTTTTAAAAGTATATCCTCCTTTTTCATCCACATCCCCACAAAGGTGAAAGTGAACAGGGTAACTTCCAATCTGCTGCTGGCCCATTTGCTTCAATTCCACATAGGAAAGGTGAACAGATGTAAAATTCTTCAAAACCTTTAAAAAATGAAGTCCAGAGTGAATAACCAACTACTTGCTCTTAAACCAATGGAAATTTTAAGTTTATATATCATCTACCCCAGATGTACAGAAGCTAGATGCACACAGTTGCCACAGGCCAACACAATAAAAGCTAGAACAAATGTTCTTGTTTTGCTCTACAAGATGCCTTACAAAACTGCATCCTTCATATATAAGTTCAAAATTTTTATCTCCATGTGGCTACAACAGAGGAACTTTGACCAGACATATTGCCACACTTTACTGTTTGGTCTTTACCAGGTGGCACATTAAATATTCTTACATGTATTGTCCAACCAAACAGATGCCATCCACATCTGGGTGTGTCTGTAATGAAGCTGCACCAGCAAGGTCCACCTGGGACAGGCTTAGCTGAATAAAAACCACAGGAAAAGGCAGATTCAAAGGAACCTGAGATACCTAGTCTAGTTGAGAGCTTAGTGTTGGGTCAGCTTCACAGCTGCTCAGCACATTTCTCAGAGAATACCTCCAGTCACAGAGGTGCTCATGATGTCAACTTGTTCTACCCTTTCATTTTCCCAGTATGTGAGCATCATTTGCCTTCTTTAAGCCTGCTGGTCCCATTGCCTCTGATCCTACTGCTGTGCATCTCCAAGAACTGCTGCAGCCACTCTGAACCCTCTCCAGTACCTAAAGACAGAAACAAGATCCCTCCTCTCAGCCCCCCATCAATCATCACATACTGCCACACCAGAGAAATGTCTTTACTAAGGAACGCATGAAATTATCCTCACAATCATACAACTTCACAGTAAAGTTACTGTGTACAAAGTACAGTCATAATGGAGTCGTACCAGTAATGCAGGAAAGAGAAAGTATTTTCTTCCACCTAACCTGCTATGAAAGAATAAACAAGTGCAGCAGCTAAACTGCAAGGAGCTAACCTGAGTTAAAAACCAACCAAAAAAACCCAAAAACTACCCCCCCCAAAAAAAATCAAACCAAACCAACCCAAAACCTAAACCAAAACAAACCCTCTTTTTTTTTTTTTTTTTGCAACTTCATTTTATTAATTTTGCTGTACTGAGTATTTATCAAAAATACTAGTCCTCATAGGGAAGTCAATAATGTTTTTTCCCTCCTCCTCAAAGTGAACTCTTAGTGTTTGCATACCTAACATATAGAGGAATGGTCAAAACCTGATCTTTTAGGCATCCCTAATCTCTAGCTCTTACTACTGAAAAGCACCAAAACTGCAAACCAATGCCTCTCCTCACTACCACTAAGTTTCCTTTAGGGTACTGAACTAGTGACCAGTAGGAAATTCAGGATGTTCAAAAGCTATTACATTTCTTAACATCTAGGATCCCTCTGCTTGAGCATGTAAGATTAGCATAAGCCAAAAATACTTTCAGTGCTGAAGTCTAGGTTTAGCAGCAGACACCACTCAGTCTCCTGGGAACAATTTAATTTTGATAAGTCAAAATATTTTTTTTCTCTTTTACCTTCCAGACAACTGAAAGTCTGCTTATTTACACTTTTGTTGAAATCAAGGTCACACTTAGCAAGATTCACAGCTTGTCATTATCTTCTTCCATTACATTATCTTGAACCCTTGACATCTTGTGTCCACCTACCTTCTTCCACAAAACAAAAGCTGCCACACAGTAGAAAAGGGCTTATTTTTTTTCCCGCTATTATGGCCACCACTATGAAATTAAAATCTGTATCCAAATACATTAGAAAGAGATTTAAATTGTGATGACCACATAATGAGTACAAATATATTTGCAATTAAAATTTGAGGCCTCAAACCTCTCTAGCATCACTGCTGCTCAAATCTTTCATCTAAAAATATAAGTGAACACAAGTTTAAATACTAGTTTCTATAACATTCCTTTCTCTCAGCTTTATGTTCATAATACAAGAAATTTGAAGCAGTTTCCTTTACATAACCTTAGTATTTTCAGATTTTTAAAAAACTAAATATAAAACCCCGTAATACAAGTCAGTTTCTTCCCTCTCCAGGCCTCTCTAGTGCTCAGGTTCAGATGGGAAATCTGAATTAGGATTCAATGCTCATCACTGAGGGAGGTACAAAGGCAGTGAAAGAAAGAAAGAGAAATAAAAGGGAGATCAAACTTTATTCTATAATGTTACAGGATGCACAGGCATGGATGTCACTGGTTTAATCCCTGCCATACATTGTTACAATATCTGCTGGATGTTTCTAGAACAGTTTGGGCATTATATCCCCTCCTTCAATTCTGCAGACTAAGTCTCGAGGAGTTAAATCTAATCTGGGTAAAGCTGAGAACGAAGCCATTTCCACACAAAGCAACTGAATGAATTAATGTTCTTTAAGTTTTCAAATCCTTTGAAGTTAAACATTAACCTTTTTGTCCTTAATATGCCTTTATGTGACAGAAAGTTGATTTAAAATGTTTTTCAAACCTTGATATGTCCACCAAATGTATCGTAACTGAAGAACTGACAGTCCTTTTCAAGATAGCAGGTATTTTCTGTCTCCCCCTTTATTAGGATGTTTCTTGTAAGGACTCCAACTTCTGCTCTCATGTCCACTCCATCAATTACTTCTCCTATATGAGGAAACTGAGGGGTTTCTGTCCAACAACAAGTTTTGAAGCAGGAAGAAAAAAAAGAAAAAAAGTCACCACTGATTAAAACCAGAATCAACACATAAATAAGCAAGATAACTGCAACAACAAAACCTCTGCGTTCCTCTTCCTTAATCTACTGGTCTCTCTTAGCTTTTCTTATGGTAGATGTATTTTTCATTTTAATAAGAAATTAATCCTCAAAAAACTTCAACATTTTATTTGCAAGTGTGCCTTGAAATGTGCCAATAGTTTGTGAACAGAATGGGAAAAAACCAAAGAGTTTCAATTAATCCAATGTATCAAACTTTTACGAAACATAGATGCAGACTTGCTTTAAAAGAAAAAAGACACTGGCTGCTTAATCTGTTGCAAAGCCAAACTAAGATCTGAAAGGGAAGCCAAAACACTGTTTGAAAATGTTGTATTGATCTCCTCCTAAAAGAAAAAAGGACTTGCTTTCCTAACTAAATTTTCCCTTTCTTTTTAGGTATTCTGAAGATGCATAAACTCAAAACTAGGGAAAATAAGATAAGTCTGGTGTTACACCCTTCCTCAAAAACCCAAGCAATTTCTCATTGAAACTGAGAAAATTATCTGGTTCTGTCGACCTTAAAAAAGGCATTTGTAATATCCAGAATACAGACTGTCACTATTCCTCCATGCCTTAAAAAAATCAGTATCAGCCTAAACTACCACAACATGAAGCAGAGTCATTCTAAGTGTGATACCAACACTGTATCTACTTCTGAGGATTTAAAAAGACAAGAAATGTCTGTAAATGGGACTGCACTCCTCTCTGTAAAGGCTTGCCTATTGTTTTTCCTTATATTTGACTAGCAACTCAAGAAATCAAGTGCAGAAAGAGCAACCAGGGCTCCTACAACACAATACTTTTCTATTTTCCTACAGAAAGGTGGAACCAGCAAAAAACTTAGCAAAACAACGCAAGAAATAATTTCAAAAGATGGTATGTTCTTCAGCATGTCAAGTTTACCATTACACAGAAATTCATTCTTTGTGAAGCAAATATGTAGTAAGGTGGTGTGGGAATTTTTTAAAACTCTATACATTACTATGACAAAGAAAACTATATTAAGGGTGGCAAAGAACTCCAACTGGGAAAGTTGACTGTAAGTTCACCTCCTTTAATATCTTCTTAATTACTAGGAATTTTAAATACTAGGAATTACTTTCAAGAAAAAGAAAAAAAAAAAAGAAAAAAAAAGCCAAGATTGGGTATTTTATGCCATATTGTAAATCTTGTGAAAATGTTTTTTTTTTAACTTTTAAAAGCAGCTGCTTTTTCACAGCACATGATTTCCAAGATGAAATAGAGTTTACACGCACTACTCAGTGGTGATAAGAAACTTCTTAAACTTCATACTGCAGCTTTCCAGTTAAGTTTACTCTTTAAAACACTATGCCAAATAAAATATGACATTAAGAACAAAGCTCAGGAAATGTCATGTTCAATAGCACTAAGTGAGCTCTGCAGCTTCACTCAAACTGGTATCCTCTGATGGTATAATAAGGTAAACTTGGATACGCGTTCTTCATACATGAGATTTCTCAGTGCAGTAAAACATTTGTGACCGATGCTAACAAATGTGTGAGAAGCAAATTTCACTGCCAGAGGGACAGATAGACCGGCAGTGCCTTAAGGCACAGGTGGACAGGGAAATCTAAGGGTGTTGACAGAAAACTTCCAAGAATGAAGAAGGAGAAGAGCAGTTTGAAGAAGAGGAAGTTGCACTGTGCAGAAACTAAAGGGACAAAACCAGAATGAGAAGCACATCCATGAGCTGCTAACACGTGTTAGCTTGTGCTATGGACTGATGCTGCAGCCCACCAGGAGTGAGAAGGGAAACTCCAGACCAGAAGCTGGAGGACACCAAGGGGAAGGGCAGCACCATGGAGCAGGTGTGGAGCAGCAGAAGGAAAACAGAGACGCCAGCACAGCTGGCAAGTCAGTCCCCTGGGAGGCTCTTGTGATGTCAAGCAGAATGACTCACATAATAAAAAGGAAATGGTCAACAACATACATGACCATTAACTTGTGCATCACACCCAAAGGAAAAACAGATTGCAACTACTCAGGGATATCCTGTGAGAGCAGAATCTTGGAAGGGCCACTTATTTTATAACCATTTTGTTGGGGAGGTGGTAAAAAAGGAGACTGAGAGAAAGGAGAAATAAAGAAAAAAGTAGATGTTCAAAGACTGCAATTTTTTCTCCTTCCTGTTTTTATTTCTACTTTTTTGATAACAAAAGAAACAGAAAATTTCTAATGATAACAGTTCAAAAGATGAGAGTGACATTAAAGGCAAGGGAAACAAGTAATGACCAAAACAGCTATTCAAGCATGTATAATGAGAACCTGTGAAAAGACATAAAGGAGCCAAGAAAGTAAAACAAAGCTAACTGTACTGGAAAAAAATAAAACATAAAGCATTCAATGAGCCTGGGAAGAAATGAGAAAGAAAAGTTAGCATGGTGAGCTATGAGGCAGACCTGTCATACAGAGTCATTTTATAGCAAGGAGAATTACACATCTGTGTATTTGGCAACAAAGCTATACAGTGACTTGAGAAAAGGCTGCTCTTTACTGCTTCCACTGCAAGGGCCTATGGAGCAGCAAGTACATATTTCACACAGATCTTCAAGTGGTGACTGCTCTCTTACCTTTGACTTTAACCTGATGCTTGGTACACTCCAGGCAGGGAAGGAGGGTGAATTCCTCTGTCTGATACATCGAATAGTCTGTGCTCGCAACCACAATCCTGTCCCCAGGCTCCCAACTACTAACATCATCCAGAAGGTTCAGTATTACTCCACCCACTGCTTCCACCTGGAAGCCTGATATTGGAACACCTAATTAAAAAAAAAAAAAAAAAAAAAAAAAAAAAAAAAAAAAAAAAGGAAACAAAGATTATATTCACCTTTATATGAAAAAAAAAAATCCCAACAAGGCACTAATAAAATACATATAAGATTTTGCAGGCCCCAAAGCCCTCTAAAGTACAACTCTGACTTCAAACATGGGATGCCTTTACAGCCTGTTTACTTATTGGATCTCAAACAAAACTAAGGGAAAACACAGAATTAACGGTGACTGGAAAAATCTATGATTTTCTTTTTTCTTCAAAAAACCCTAATATCATATGACAGTAATTTGTAGGTCCAGCTACCTCTGCTTGCTTTAAATGACAGTTTTTTGCCATTTTAAACTGTAAAGACGTAATCAAGGATGTGGAAAACAAAGTAGAGGACTTTCTTTTTTTAAGACTAGAACAGTCTGGCAGACTAAATTGCACACACATAGAATTTCATTAGTTTATGAATTAGAGTAGCTTCAGCTGCTTTTGTTAACTCTTGAACCTATACAGCACCAGTAAGTAAAATATATATTTTGATGGGCTTTTTTTTAAATGTAAGTTTATATATTCTCATGCGGCTGTAATGAACAGTAAAAGGGTAGTACCAAATAGCTCAACCGCCTAACAAATTTATGACTGCCATAAAAAATTTTTGAGGAAAACACAATAGCTTTTAGTAATTCTAAAAAGAAGAAAAGAAGATGACTACCCAGAATAATTCAGATCACAGATATCTTAAATTAAAATAAAATAATAAAGGATAAAAGCAAGCAAGTGGCAGGTCTTTTAGCTTTTTATTCAACTTCATATCAGAACAGCTGCCTAGAGTTCAGCACTCTAACAGCAACCGAAAATTCTAACAAGAATAAAATATTTCTTTCGGCTTCTGTAGTTTTTTCTCCTAGTACCATAATCAACATCTCAGAAGCTTAGATTTAAAATACACATGATTGCCAAATTATTACAATAAATTTTAAAATCGTCAGAACTTTCAAGATTCCTATCTTCATCTAAATATACTAGAATTTAACTCAGTGCTGCTCACATGCTGTATACAGAGTGAGAAAACCGGTAGTACTGAAGATCTCTGTCCTCCTATTTCATCCATAGCAAGAAAAACCTTAGAGCAGCACTCAAAAATTTAAATTGCAACCAGAAGTTCTAGTGGGAAAAAAGCATATAAAGTATTTTTTTCTTTTTCCCTAACTGTAAGATTTCACAAAACACTTTCCTACCATCATTCCATTCGCTGTAAGCTCTCACAACAAACTTCTGACCATCCACTGTGAAAAACTCTTTTTGAGCAAGAGCTTTCCCACCAGTGCTGTGGTTTTCATAGTTTCTCACTGATTCATTACAGGAAGAGTTTCCACCACCTATGACACCAACTAAGGCCCAGGCTTGCCTGTGAAAATCAAAAGTAAATGTTTAAATACAATGGTTCTTTAAAAATTCTTTACAAAACCAGGAAAAGACAAGGAGCATAGAAGTCATAAAAACCCCTTCTCCTTGGTCTTCCAAATTAAAGTGCAGCTTCAAAACATAGATGGAAATGGGCAGACATAACAGCAGAGAAAAGCAGTTTAAAATAACTGGGTGTCCTATACACAAATTGGCAAATACAAGAGCTCTTACTGGGGAAGACTTTCATATACATTTTCAGTAAAACATTCAACAAGAACAACTTTTCCAAAAAGCTAATTGCCAGAGATTTGTGACAAAAGCCACACAGGATCCCACTCTTAAACAGCTTTAGCAGGGCCCAGGAGGAGCGGCAGTCAGTGCTGATGTTCTTGCCACGGTGCCCTGCCATTTGCCAGCAACACCCCAAAGGAGCAGTCAGGACTCTGGGGAAGCACGGAGGCCAGGAGGGATGGACACAGCCAGCACTGGTGCTCACTCCTGTGTCCAACAGGCAATAACTTCTGAATCTTTCAGGATGCTCAGACCCAGAAAATGAAATGCATACTGTTACACAAACTTTGTACAATATACCACTGATGTGTGAGTGTTTGAAAATTAAAAGCAAATCATGAGCCACAGAAAACTGCCACCAAGGTCAAAAAAACAAGTTTATTTTGCTGTCCTTTACTGCTCTGTAATGCCATTACCATGTTTGCAAAGGAAGCAATTGAGATCATCTATTAAAAAGCCAGACAATTTTGCATCATTAAAGTTGAATCATTCACACCAAGTGAAAACAGGGTCAGCTAGCTGGACTGTAGAGTGTTGCTCATGATTGCTTCAAAGGCAGATATTAAATCCACCTTCAATCCAATTGCCTTTATTTAAACCCTTCTTGATGTTTTTATTGATTTGGGTCAAAAAGCCAAACCATACTTTATCATTAATATTTTCACAGGAACAGTACATACTGGGCCAGCTTTTTAGTAGCAGCAGCAAACAAGCTGAACATTTCACATACCAACATTTGAAATACAGTTATTTTGATGCATGCTTTGCATTCCATGTGTTGCACGAAGAAGTAGGAGGGGAGAGGGCTGTAATAGAGTATCCATCTCCATGCCAAAATCTTTTTCACTAGCTTTAGAGGTTTAAGAAAATGACCCTGCTTTTCCTGAGCAAGCCATCAGGGAGAGCTTCTTGACTATTTCCACCACAGAACAAAAATATTCTAATGTGCTTACAGAGCCTTTACCAACTAAGGAAAGCAGACAAGAATCAGCTGAGCAGAGAGGGGAAAAAAGGCTGCCTCTTCCCAGTTACAGGCTAAAGAAGCTCCTCATTTCAGACAAACTGATGTGGAGGTCATCAAAACACCACAAACGCCAGAAACCTACACCTCTCAGGACAGGCTGGGCTGGCTGCACCACAACCTGTGCAATCTGAAGGCACACAGGCTTTGCTGCTTTCAGGAAGTGGTATTCTACTACAGGACATCCAGGTCTTGGCACTTTTGGTCACTTCTGCTTCAGAGGCAAGAGCATTCCATCCCACACCCCTGCGCTTACACAGCCAGTGACACAAATGTACTTCTGACAGGAACCGAGGTCAGAACATGCCATCCTGACTGACACGCCAGCCTGCCTCTGCCAAAGCACAGGGAGGAAACTAACTGGAATCCAGATGTCAGGGGATAGTGAGGGATAAGAATAGAATGGAAAAACCAAATGACCAATTTCCTGGAAAACACTGGACAATACAGAGAAGTTATACAACACCATCCCAATAGAAGCAGAACAACAGACTGACAGACAGTTAGGAGACTGGGTATACTTTTCACTTGTATTACCAACACAGAATCACAGAATCATTTAGGCTGGAAAATACCTCTAAGTTCATGAAGTTAGCCTTTGATCAAGCCTTGTCAACTAGACCATCTACCAAGTACCACATCCAGTACCTTCTTGAATACCTCCAGGGATGACGACTCCACCATCTCCCTGGACAGTCTGTTCCAATGCTTAATATTCCTTTCCATTAAGAAATTCCTCCTATGTTCAACTGTAAAGCTCCCCTGATGTAGCTTGAGGTTATGTCCTCTTGTTCTGTCAGTGGTTGCTTAGGAGAAGAGGCTGGTCCCCTACCTGGCTTGTAGAGACCAATAAGGTCCCTCTGAACCGCCTTTAGTTCAGGCTAAACATTCCCAGCTCCCTCAGCAGCCCTTCATATGACTTACATTTTAGACCCCTCCTCAGCTCTCTTCTCTGGACACACTCCAGCACATCAGTCTTTATTGTAATAAGGGACCCAGAACTGGACACAGGACTCGAGGTGTGGCCTCATCAGTGCCCAGTTCAGCACTGGTCCTGCTGGCCACATTATTGCTGATACTAGCCAAGACCTTCTCGGCCACCTGGGCACAATTCTTTGTGTTCCCCACAGTAGTGTGAACAACCCTCTGTGGCACAAAGCCAAGTTCAGAACACGCAAAAAGCCATATGCAACAACTAAATGAAGAGCAATCAAAAGCCATGTACGTTTCCTGCTTTAATAACTCATGTTATACCTCTTCTACTGTCTCACGATACAGATCCTGACCAACTGAAAAGAATGGCCAAAAGACATAAGAACACCTTGTAACTTGCAATTTCAATCACAAAATAATCACAAAAGGTCAGGTCCTTTGAGAACTCGATGGAGAGTAATGTACTTTTATTTCAACAGTGCAGGAGTATGAATAAGATGTTTGATACCTGGGATTAGTATCCCTTAGAAACAATGTTTTGAGTCAGAACGAACCTTGGAGATCATTTAGTTCCACTCCTTGCTCTCCTAAAGTCATACAAATTAAATGCTTCACCTAGCAACTGTTATCTGTCTTAGTTTAATTTCTAGAAAAAACAGTGAAAGCAATTACGAATAAGTAAAAAAGTGGATCACATAGATAACAGTCTCTGCACTGTACTGCTAACTGAATACTTTTACTGCAGCACTATGAACAACACCAAGAATTCTCTGGAAACTTTAAGAACTATCAAAGCTTAACAAATCCCCCACAGCAGAATCTGCATGTCATCTTTACTTAGCACAAAAGGTAAAATAAATTACTTACCTGTAACTCAATCCTCTAACAAACTTACTTCCCAGAAGATTTTGAATAGTCACTCTGGTTTCCTCCAAAAGATTTTTAGCAGCTGAATCTCCTACAGCAATAGCAATAATGCGACCAGGATGCCCATTTTTCAGTAAGTTCTGGAGCTTTAAGCTTTCCTCTGCAAATTCATGAGTATCAAACTTCAGCACTTCCAAAACCTCTGCTGTATCCTGATCGATCACTCTAACATTTAGTCCTCGGGAAAAATTCTTTTTAAATGTATAATGACCGTAGGCCAGCCCTGAGAAATATATAGTCTTTGACAGAAGAGTCCATGATACCTTCTGGTGCCCGTGCAACTCCAGCGTTCCTTCAGGGCCCACGCCAATAAATTTTTTGCCAAATTCTGGCACATCAGCACCTTCGTTTGACTTCCCATACAAAATAATAGTTGCTTTGGATTTATAGCGGCATTTCTCTGCTCCAACATGAAGCATTCCACCATCCTTTACCAGGATAAATCGAGTTCTCAAGGTAATATTTTTAGAACCTTCTTTATCATCACCAAAAACAAGTAAACCTAAAGGAAAAAAAGTATTTCTGCACATCAAAGCAAAATCCAGAGGGACTCAACCAAGTTCTGCAGTAAGAACAACAGAAAAATTACAGATTTCTCACATCCATGAATTAAGCTGTTATGTTCTCACATATATTTAAGAATATTTGGGAAACTGCTACCAATTGTGATTCATCTTTCTAAGAATTTGCTTAGAAAAAAGAATGTTCTTTTTTCTGCCTTTTTGTTAGGATTACTAATATGCAATGGTTACCACTGGAGGACAAACAGATTTAGTACCACACAGGCTACTAAACAACCTTGTTTTCCTGTACTGCAGAGGAAACAACATTAATGCTGCACTGAAAAGATACCAGAGCATCATCATAGAGAATTCATCTTTTGAATGATATGCCTGACCTGGCAGCAGGCTGAAAAGTAAAAAAGCACTGGAACTGATCAATAAGCAAGATAAAGTTTCAAAATATTTTTATGCAATCACAGAAGTAAAAGATACGCAGGACACTGAAGCAAGGTGTTTATCCTGCTATTTCATACCTCCATCCTGTATAACTATAGAGTGTACTGTAGCGTCTGAGTTCAGACGAAACAAATCCCCTTTTTTGATAATAATTCGTTTTTCAGGATCTTTCCCAGGGCTCCAGTTTTTAAGGCGAGGATTCTGATCAGGACAATTCTCTGGAATACAATGTGAAATGCAACTTTTAAAAAACAAACATCACCACATCAATCAAGATGGCACTAGGGAACACAAGTAAGAAAGGGTCAGTCACCCACAAAGGACTCCCACATCCTTCTGTGCTTTCAATACTACAGTCACTGTATTTGAATAGCCAAAAACACACCTGAAAAATAGCTAAAGTCTCAGGGGTAGGAAGGCATTATTTTACTGAATTAAACTACTATTGACCACATATTGTTGACCATAGATACTTTTGAATCACATCTGATCTTTCTCTTATTTGCTAGATCACCTGTAGTAGATGAAAAGAGATAAGCAGAATGCAGTCAGACAGAGAGCAATCACACTGAACACTGAAAGCCTTAGGCCAGCTAACTAGGCTAAAATGGTTGTAAAGCATCTAAGTATCTCACCTCCTCAAAGTCTAAACTCTGTCAGAAAGGCTGCTCCCTTCTTACTTTTAAACATTCAACTCATTCTTTCCATGGAAGTTTGCAGGCGCGACAAGACACGCTTAACATATTTAGTATAACATCTAACTAGCTAGAGCAGTTTCCCAGGAGACCAGACATTTGGCTCTAACTTAAACGTTTGTATCCCTTAGGAAGTCAGCTTCAGTATCAGGCTACAAACTACACAAGAGCAGAGACACACACAGTCCTCGCTGAGAGCCATGGCACTAATCAGGCTATAAACTGAGCTACGTGGCCAGAGAAGAGGCAACAGCAAGAAGTGAAAGGCTTGTATGATTTCAGACAAAGTTACAGCAATGTAGTATTTATTCCACGCACCTCTTTAGCATATTAAGCTTCTGAGTAATGTGGAAGCATAGACACATTATAAAAACTGGAAAGTATATTCCTTGGATGATCTTATCAAAATTAAAAATAAATATTTAAAAAATTAAATATTAAAAATATTTTTTCTATGCAAAAGACAATAAAAAAGTCGTCAAAATAAGCATGTTAGAGGCCAACTGAGGTTAACAGCCAAAATAGCTTTTTCACGCTCTGTCTTCTGAAGAAATACATCCACACTTCTGAAGTGCTGCTTTGGAGGCAGAAAGCTATCAGAAATAGTCCATTCTTGCATTATCTAAAGAAACCAAAACCTACCCACAAGTTTAATACAAGCCAGCCTTAGTTCTGCTAACAAAAATGTTTCTCCTTTGGTATTAACTTTCCACATTTCAAATCCCTCCCAAATCAGGAAAGCCACATAAACCAAAATTTGACTAGCAGTGGGGAAAAACTAGCAAACTGCATAAAGGGCAGAAGGCATAGTATTATGAAAATAAAACCAAAATCTTTTGTGAGGATCCTATGAAGACAGCTTTTAGAAAATGTAATTGAACACGAGGGAAAGCCCAAATGCAAGGAGAACTGCAATGAGCAAGACTGCTGAGCACTCAGCAGATAAAGGCAAGTCTACTGCCTGACTCATGCAGAGTCCCTAAACCCTTTTACTCAGACACCACACATACAAGTGAAGAAACACTTATTTCCTGGCTGGTAGCAAAGGGCAGTGTGAGGAAACCATGAGTCAGCAACCTGATGACTTCTGCTTAGTGTGATTCATAGAAGAGCAGACCTAGTGAGCATATATTTTTCTGTTGAATCAGAAAGAAGACATATAAAACAGTAACTAAAAAACCCTCTGACTTTAAAATCTATTGTACATTACAATCCAGGGATCCATCAGAATCAGAAACAGGCACTCCTATAATGCAAACATGCTTTTGGGCACAGTGGGTCAACTTTTTGGCAAGCAGATCAGATATGTTTAGCAAAACTATTAGGAAGTTCTCCCTTAGCAATTGCGGTAGGCTGCACAAACACGTCAAATATTTAGAACTTCACCATATGTTATCTCCAAAATTACCTACTGGATTTTACAGATAACAGTTACTGCCTTTAGAGTTAAATAAAAACAGAAGTACAGACCAGAAACTGTTAGGTAGTGATGACTGCCAAATTTAGCCACTCACGTTGAGAATTTTTCAAGTCAAGCCTCTGCTTCAAAACATTTCTGTAAAAATGGGTCAGCATTCCTTCAGGTTTAATGGTTTCTATTAGAGATGGGGGGAGAAGTAAAATTTCTGCAAGTGGTGGAGAAAAAGTACACCATCCCACCCACAAGAAAGCATCCTGACCAAAAAATACCCCAGTGCTAGAACCTTTAATGGAGCAAGCACATGAAATTTGACAGAAGAAAAAGGCAGGGAACAGTTCTCAAGATATAACTAAATAGTTACTTTCTACTTGTTTAGACACCATGTATGGAACTTTTAAGGCCTCTGGGGAATAGTTATCAGTGTTGTATTATGGTCAGCAGAAGTTTATCAGACTTTGGCAGCTAAATTTTCTGAAGATCCTGTTTACCCTGGGCAAGGTCCAGCCGAGAGCTGCAAGAGCGAAGAACTTTTCCCCTGTCTCCCCAGCTTGTCATTCTGACCCTGCATCAGAAGTCTGGGGAAATGGGGAAAGAAATTGCATTTCCATTGCTGTCCTTGATCTCTAGTGTTCAGGACTCTTTAGATGAATCAGGAGTAGATGTCAGGAATACAGAAGCAAGGAGGAAAAAGAAACCAGCTGACAAGCAGGAGCAGAAAAGCTGACAAGCAGCATCTTCCCTTTGGGGAAAGTACAGTGGAGGTTTAGAATTTACATGTATTTACTACCAAGTGTCACATTCCTTCCACTGCCTTTTAAACAGCCATTAAAACTTCTGTCAGTATGGATTTCCAACTAGCCCTGAAGAAAAACACACTTAACTGGAACCGGGGTTCACTGCAGTACCACACATGCTTTGGTCGGAGCTATTATGCACGTGTTAATGCACATTAACATTTCAGCCTGTTGGGGAACTTTTGGGGAGTTTCTGCGACACCCACACTGCAAGATTAAAACATCAGCCAGACTTTCCTTAGTGCCTGTAGGAGTTTCTCTTGTGTCAGAGTTTCAGAGTATTACAGAATAAACAGGACTGGAAGGGACCACAGTGGGACATCTGGTCCAGTCTCCCTTTTTAAGCAGGCTCACCCTCAGAGCACATTGCATGGAATTGTGACCAGACAGTTGTGGAATATCTCCAGCAAGGGATACTCCACAGCCTCTCTGGGCAATCTGTCCCAGTGTCCCACTGCATGGTCAAAGAAGTTCTTCCTCATATTAAGGTGGAGTTTCTTATTAACTCTTGTCTTACTGCACAACAGTACCAAGAAGAGCCTGGCTGCACTCCAAAGTATTTCAGAGTGTTAACTGGGTAAGTCACCCTCCAGTCTCCTCTGGAATTTGTCTGTAACAAAAGTACTTACTGCATAGGCACCCATTACCAGCAATCTGTATCATAACAGAGGAATAATCTTCCCTTTACTAGTCCCTAAGGTTTTGTTATTTTCCTTCATAATTATTAGGAAAGCTCAGTAACTTCACCCAAGGAAGTATCTCAGCAAGCCACGACCAAAAGCACTTCAGCTGGAGATGTACATTTATTTTGTACTGTCATCTGAAGTCTTCAGTTGGTTATCCAATTTGTTCAGCCTGTGTTGCACTGACTTTGGAAACAGCATCCTTTTAATTACTATGTCAAAAGCCACTGAGAAGTCACAGTAGCCAACAGTTTCAATTCAAAATCCTGTTTAGCTTTTAGAAACCTGACTACTGCCTTAAAAACAGCCAAAAACTCCTTACAAACTCACCAAAACAACCCACACCCCAAACTGTACTACCAATATTTAGCAACTGCACCTCATAGCATCTTCTAGAAGTACCTGGCTAGAGGGAAGTACACTTTGTGTTCACATCACCTGTTGATGCTTTACATTTCAGAGATTGTCCAAATTCCAAAAAAGTTGCCCAGTTTTCTAAAATAAGCTGAAAACAAAAAATCAGGGCTTATAGATCAAAAAAGGTCCCTGCCCAATTTGCATATAAACAAAAGAAAAATATACTATTAGCATAGGTTCTCAAAGACTTTTAAATTATTTTACTTAAACATTTTTTTACTATCTTCCTTAGTTACTGCTGAAGTAGATAGGATTTAGTTTTGTCTACCATTTGTGAACATACGAGACAGCTCCTGCAGATAAAAATAATTATGCTTATAAAGCTTTCATGCCTCTTTCACCCCTCACCAGTAACCTTTATTTACTGCTACGCCTTTCCGTTTCATGTAAGTAAATCAAACCAACCATAATAAAAACAACACTGATTACCAAAAAAGGAGCTGATCTTTTCCCCCAATCTCTGCCTCCTTCCACCTTAAAACCACAGTGAGTGTCCTATTAACTTTCAACATTAATCCTGATGCTGAATTATTGAGTCATGTTCACAGGTAGCATAACTTCTAGGACAATTTCCTTAATGAACTTACCATCTGGAGCATATTTTGAAGCTATTCCCAAAAAAATCCCCAGTGCAACAAAAAGTGAAAGGCTAGAAATGGCAGAGCAAATAAGAGTATTTTTGTGCCTGCTGGCCTCTGCCTGTCGGCGGTGCTGCTCCACCGGTAGGGACGGGAGTCTTGTCTGGGCTTCTTGTCTGGCCGAGGTAAACTCTGCTGCAGCATGGCTCTGCGAGGGTGGCGGGGGGCGGAGAGGGGCGATTCTCCCCGGGACATACCCCGAAGACCTGTGACTGCTCCCATTCTGAGGACGGAGGAAGGCAGGGGAGCTCCCCCTGGTATCAGCGCCTTGCATGTTATAACGTCACTGGAACACACAGAGGGGAAAAAAGTAAGCGACAGGCCTTCAGAATACAGATCAAAATGCATAGAACAAAAAAAGAAACAACAACAAAAGGCAATTTTAAGCCGCATGTGTCAAGAATAACCACTGAAGCTGTGACTTTTTGCAGTATGTCTGTTACTCAGATGCTACTGGTCACTTGCCATGGTATAACTGCATGGAACAATAGTATATGTGTCTTCAACAAAATTAAACTCAAAAGCATGTGGTGTGGAAACAGCACAGACCATTTCCTCGTAGCTCCAGTGGGTATTTTTCACAGAGTATTTTCATGGTTAACTTAAATTATGAGATTAACAAATCAGATGAACAATGAGAAAGTTAGCAATCCCTGCTTCTCCACAGTTATGCAAAGAATGTCCAAATGTATTTTTTCTGTACACAGAAGCTGAACAAACTCCTCACTTTCCCTTATGGAAAAGAAGCTGAAAAAGACAAGCCTGCCTTCTACACTGGAAATCCTAAAAGCTGTTTAAATTAAAGTACCAAATACTATTTTATTTCTAGTCATGCTGATGCAAGTTAGTCAACACTTTTAATAAGCTGAGGTGCATTGAGCCAGCAAACTCCTAATCTACTCACAGCAAGATTCAATTGCTAGTAAAGGTGCATCAGTAATGGTTCTATAACAAAGTCATCTACATTTTATTCAGCAAACCTTGTGATTTTTCTCTGCTGATGACTGGATTTGGACACAAAGCCTGGAAGCAACATGATTGCTCCAGATCTCTGTATCTCTTGCCCAGAAGTGAGTGCTGCTTTTATATCAGTTACTAATATTGTTTCAATCTTTCTTCTGAAGCACACCCAGAGGAAAATGTACCAGTGCCATCACTAACTGGCCCATCCTCAGCAGCAGTTCTAACTCACCACAATTGTCTAGTTTAAGAGACAAACCTGCATTTGTCTGTTTCCTCTGGTTTTCCAGTCAATAGTATTGTGCAGAGTATTTACAAAGCCAACGTAATTTTTTTTTCTTCATTACGATTAGCATTTCTTATAGATGAAATATTTTGAGAAGGGTGCTCAAGTTTCAGTTAACTGAAACCTAACTTTTTAAACTAAATCCCGAATGGGATTTAGGCATAAGTCATGTGCACTAAACAGCAAAGTGTAAGAAAAATAAAAATTACTGACAATGGAAGAGTATAACGATCCTCTTTCTGTTCCATTAACAAACGGAAGTCTGAACCATACTCTGAAGTGTCAGGCACGCTGATGAAGGAGAAACGTGACAACTGTAATCTAATTCTGAGAAGTAGCAAAGGAGCCTTTTGTCCCACATGCTGCAAAATCTGATACTTCACTGTTTCAAGGAAAAAGAGCTGTTACTATGGAACAGGCTGGATTACCCTTTCACAGGAGACAAAGCATCTCCAGATGCATGCACAATGACAATGAAGGCACTGAAACATTAACTGGAGTAGCTATCCCAGACTGCAAAAATTATTCCAAGTCCTCCAGAAGTGCTTCTTGCACCTGTTCACTATAACAAATTAATTTTGAGCATTCTTCTTTCTGTTCTTTGACAAATCTAATCCTCTGCTCTCAAACTTAACTGCTCAACCTGTTATGTGCACTGTGGAACAGTTTGCTTTAATCTCATGTGCTTTTACACTCAACTTATCATTCTCTCAGCAGTGAAAGTAATTTCTGTGTTTTAGATATGGTATTAAAAGCTGGGTAGAGATGGAGCTTTTCAGCTAATCCAAAGACAGTATTTATGTCTAGCTAAACAAATGCTAGACTTTTTAATTAAACATTTTAAGAAATCTGATCCAGCATTGAGTTTTTGTGGGTTTGGGTTTTTTTTTTTTTTTGTTTGTTTGTTTGTTTTTAATAGTTTGAAACCCCAATGCCTTAAACTTGGTTAATTTTTCATTTATGACATTCTCCTGTTCCACTGAGGAAATTACTACAGTAATATCAACAGTTAAAAAGTTTTTCAACTACTCAGCTATATCAACTGAATCCAGATTTTCTATGCAAGACTTGAAACAGTTTTACAAAATAATTTTCCCGCAATTCTTCCCACCAAAGCCTCCTAAAGTACTGCCAGATCTCTAAAGAAATAATAATTAAAAAAAAAAAACAAAAAAAACAAAAAAAAACAAAAAACCCAACACCCAAACAAACAAACAAAACCCCCACACCATTAATTACAGCAGCCATTGGAAACACTTGTGTCATATTTCAAGCATATTTTGTGTCGTACAAAGCATTCTGCTTTGTTTGCAAACCTCATTTTGGCAACTGTAAAAGGTTTTCAACTATATGCCACTCAAGTGAAAACAGAGATCACCTCAAGAATGGGTGGGAAAGAGGCAGCAGAATTGCTGTCTACCCATTACAAAATAAAAATACTTAAACTGAGCCAATAAGGAGATACTCAGCACATTTTAAAGACTCGCCATGACAACAGGAGTAACCATTGCAATACTTCCTTCCCTCTTCATGTGTTATTTGAAATTCTCTAGCTGAAAAAATAACTCTTCTATCCTGTAGAGCAGCTACTAGCTCTTTTGAAAGACTGATAATCTGATTCAAATTTTTGGCTTGTTTATTCCCACTCTGTGGAAGCCCTCAGAGAGTACCACACAACAGCATGTATAGTAATTGTCTGTATGGCCAATTATGCCCCAGAGAACACAATTATTTGGCTGTACAAATACACAATGTCACAAATACAGCACAAATTTTACTCTGCAAATGCATTTACAGAGTAAAATGAAGGATAAAATACCCAGACTGTTGAACCACATTTCCCTGGAAGCTCCTACGCATTTTCCCACGTTTCCCTTTGACCTGTGCCTATGCTGTGGTCTCCTAAAGGAACTCACAATGTGGGCATCTCCTCCTGATGGTCAGCCCCAGACAAGAACACCTCCCACTTTTGCAAGTGTACTGTGCTACACAGAATGGTGCAATATTTTACTTTGCAGCTTGCTTCAGAGTGCTTTCAGTAACAGTCAAGTTCTTGCACCATATACAACCAAGAGCTCTGTCTATACAAATGTGTTAGTTGTCATGCTATTTACAAATGCTGCTGTCCCACTATCCCCAAACTTCTTGCATGACAGCTTTTAACAGAGTATTATGCAAGATTTTAAATCCATTATTCAACACAGCTTTTAGTCAGAGCTACACTTAATGTGTTTCCAGCCCATCAATAAGAGGGAAGCTTCCAATGCACAGACTTCAGCTGGAGTATCTCAGATGCTTCCGCCCACGATGCATCTGGAGTATCTCAGATATTTCATTGCCACCCATCTGCTGGATGACTGCACTATTTGCATATCACTCTTTTGCAAGAGTGGCACAACTCCACAAAATCCAGGTTTCTGCTCATGCACCCCTTCCTACAGTACAAGCAAGCAAACAACTACTTCTCATACTGGTCACATCAGCCAATCCAGCCTAAACCACCTTCAATTAAAAAAAAAATAAAATTAAAAGGTTTATTTTGCACAGCTTCCAAGCGAAAACAGTGAATACCTGCAAGCCTGGTTATGTCTACAGAGCAACTGAGCAAACAGATGTGGACAGCAAACCCCAGCAGGCAGACAGCAGTGAGCTGCTAAACAGGCTGCAACATCTCCGGTCTCCTCAAGTATTCCTTCACCGCTTTTAACTTGTGCCACTACCACGCTCTTATACAAGCCCACATTGTTCCACATGGTCAGAAACTGGAAACATATGCACTGTAAAACCAGGGGATAACATATGACATCTCTTTTCTGAGACATGACTGTGTACTGGTTTCCTGGAAAGAAACTGCCTTATTTTACCAGACAATTCAAAACATCACATGACACCACCCAAAAAGTGAGAAAAATACCAAGATACTTTACACTTCTATGTTGTCAAATGCTAAGTGTAATAAAATACGTCAAACAGGCTAAAAAACTCCCACACCTGCATCATCTGAAAATGTAAAGAAAGTTTGCTTACTCCATATTGTGCAAAGAAATTAATGTTTCTCTAAGCATATTTTAAAGATGAAAAGTCCTAAGAACAAAGTAAAAGAGAAAGCAGAAGAAATTACACACTTCTGTTGATCTGGGCCATCAAACGCCACCAGCTCTAGTGCTGACCTATTACCACACTGTCTAGTCTCAGGGTATATAATTCCCTCTAAGAAAAAGACTGAGCAAAGGGTGGAGGAAAACAACACACACACAAGAAAATATTTCCCCATGCAACACAGTATTAAATTCCTGGACTAAGCTGGGAGTATGTATTGACGTGTTGGAAGGAAGGAGGGCTCTGCAGAGAGACCTGGAACAGCTGGATGGATGGGCAGAGTCTAACAAGGTGAGGTTTAATAAGTCCAAGTGTCGAGTCCTGCACTTTGGTCACAAGAACCCCCTGCAGCATTGTAGGCTGGGGACGGTGTGGCTGGACAGTGCCCAGGCAGAAAGGGACCTGGGGTTCTGGTGACAGCAGCTGAACATGAGCCAGCAGCGTGCCCTGGTGGAAAGAAGGCCAATGGCATCTTGGCCTGGATCAGGACTGGTGTGGCCAGCAGGAGCAGGGAGGTCATTCTTCCCCTGTACTCAGGCCTGGTGAGGCCACACCTGGGGTGCAGTGTCCAGCTCTGGCCCCTCAGCTCAGGAAGGACATTGAGTGCAGTGTCCAGCTCTGGCCCCTCAGCTCAGGAAGGACATTGAGTGCAGTGTCCAGCTCTGGCCCCTCAGCTCAGGAAGGACATTGAGATGCTTGAGCGCGTCCAGAGGAGGCAGCGAGGCTGGTGAGGGGCTTGGAACACAAACCCTGTGAGGAACAGCTGAGGGAGCTGGGGTTGTTTAGCCTGGAGAAAAGGAGACTCAGAGGGGACCTTATCACTCTCTACAGTGGCTGTAGTTGGTGGGGGTTGGTCTCTTTCTCCAGGCAGCAACTGACAGAACAAGAGGACACAGTCTCAAGCTATGCCAGGGAAATATAGGTTGGATATTAGGAAAAAGTTTTTTACAGAATGGGTGATGAAGTATTGGAACAATCTGCCTGGGGAGGTAGTGGAGTCACCATCCCTGGATGTGTTTTAAAAAAGACTGGATGTGGCGCTCAGTGCCATGATTTAGTCGAGGTGTTAGGGTTGGGTTGGACTCGATGATCTTGAAGGTCCCTCCCAACCCAGTGATTCTGTGATTCTATACCACAAAAGTTATTATTGCTTTCCTGGTGGAGGCACTTGTCTGGTGTAAAATCAAAGGGCAGTGAGAAACCCATGAAAAGGGAAAGGGACAAGAACTCAGCATTAAAAAGCTCCTAAGTAGAAACAATTATTGAATAGAATGTGATGTCAGGCAAGCTCCTAAAGCATGACATGCACACCTTTACAGATCTTTAAGCTGGTCAACTACAACAGAAATACAAATTCCAATGCTTCAAGTGCCTTGGAAGTCCCCAGTTCAACAAATCTCAACTTCACCAGTAAGAACGATTCCAAACAAGGTGCCCACATGCTTTCCTTTTTGTTTCCACATTTTCTCCTCCTGCCTCATCCCCAAATTACCTATTCACTAAGACAACAGACAGCATATTGGAAGTAACCTACTTTTCTACCCATGTACAAAATCTGGAAAGACTATGTGCATAGTAGGATGCACTGCTACTGTTAAGTAACTGTTGGAAATCACAATATTTGGAACACCCTGCAGAATCTCAGCTAAGTTACAAAAAAAAACCCTGCAAAAACATCTAGACACATAGACTGTTTTCTGCATGCCTCCATCAAGTCTTCTCCCATGCTCAGCACTTTCAGAACAAAATCAGAGCAAAAATCAGCAAGAAACAGCAATACAAGAATGGCAAAAGTTACAAAACTTAAAAGATAAGCACTATTGCACTAGATTTTTCTGAATTTCCTGTGTAGCAGCTAATAGTTTTTAGAGAATTTCTTGGCACGTAGAAAATACGTAAAATTGCATGATACACAACCAGTGGAAACCACCTGAGCCAAGGTCCATTATTTCTTAAACCAAATCTTTCAAAGTACAGAATCACAGAACCACTTCAGTACCACACATCAAGAGACGAAAGTGAAAACATGCATTATATTTACAGTATAAGAGAAGGTCTACAGACAGAAATAATCTTCCTCAGCCGGTCTAATGAAATCTTGGAGAACACAAGCTTCACTCCAGTTCAGAAGAAATTCCAGACTTACATACAAGTAGGGAAAGTTGGACTACATATGTTTAGGTGATACGCAAAACAATTCAGCTATTATCTATGGATTAGAACGGACGATGAGGTGAGGGGGAGAGGATGGTGAGAATATTGCATTCCAAGGGAAAGAGGTAAATAGACACCCTGGAATTGAATTTGTCTGTGGGAATGAGTACGAAATTGTGGTAAAGTAAAACCACTCTCACGTCCATGGCTGACAGTATACAGGAGAGCCATGAATTTCTACCCTCTCGTGCCAGGTGTTTAGCAGATCCCCATTATGAATGAGACAAAGACCAGAGGGTATTTGTACAAGAAAAATGGCTCCCCACTCCAGTGACAACTGGGCTTTTGTCCTTCACATGCAGTTTGTGTGAACAAGCTCTGCAGCACTCACCTGGTTTCACTTACAGAGCATTTGATGCAGCAGATGAAGTATCTGATCTTGCAGAAAGTTTATGTACAAAGCTTAGGGATTTTTCTAGTGCTGCAGAGATGTGTCTTACTGCAGAAACTACAGGAACTTTACTTCTCCAGTTCCTAGACTCCAAACATCATCCTGTAAGCTTTTAAAAATTCTAAATTGACCAGAAGACACTGAAATTTTCAGTCTGCTCAAATAGAACTGTAGTAGTTTCAGATTTTGTCAACTGAAACAAAGAAACATAAGTCAGCAGCCACAGCAAACTGTAGTCAAGTGTATCTAAAATAATACCTGACATTTCCAGTGAATTCTACTCTCCTATCCTTTGTCTTTGACACAGTTTATCTTTATCTTTATAAATTACTTAAAAATTGGGCACGCCTATTCGTTTTTCATCCACTATTTAAAAAATAGCACATTCTACTGGAGGAAACCATACAGAAACAAGTGAATTATCAACAACTTAAATACAGCACATCCAAGAACACGATAGGAAATATGGCATGTGCTGAAATAGGCAAAATTAATAGAATCATTTTTACTGCTCCACTTTCAGAAATGAAATGTTTAAAAATTTGTATAAGAGATCAAGGGTGGAAACTTGCATTTTAGTCACTTATCTGCCACTATTTTACTGCATGAGTCACAGATTATTTGGGCCCCAAGCCTGTAACATGAGAAAAAAAAAAAAAAAAAGTGGTCACTAGCCTCACAGAGACATTGTGAGAGTTAGTTTAGAGAACGCTTTGGCCTCAGCTCAGTGATGCATCTGCGTACAAGCCTACTTTTAAGTAAATAAATAGCTACACTAAAGTCAACAACTTTCACATGAAAGTGATGGATTTGCCAGATTAACCTTGGGGAACCTGAATAAGACAGTAGGGAAAAATTCAAATAAAAATCAGGGGAAAGCATTTACTTTTCATACAGACAATAAGGAGTGATACACAGATATCTTCAGTCTCTAGAAAAGCATGAATCCCAACCAAACAGCTACAGCTTAGGACTTCAAAGCAGAAAATTTTCTTTGTAATGGTCATACATTTCAGAGAGGTGAAGTTGAGTTCTGGCACTACCTTGAATCACTGGGCCTACAATCCTCCTCCAAGGAGAAGGACAGTAAGATTCGGTATCTATTATTAAATTAAAAAAGCTCTTAGATTACAAGCATATATGACAGTACAGAATATAACAGGCAGTGGGGAAAAGAATCAGATCCAATACTTAACTTTGGTAAACTGATATATGCAAAAATACTCCTGAGTGTACTCATATAATCACTTAATCAAAGTGTTGTCATGTTTAGGTTAATTTAAAACATGAATCAGTATATTAACTCACTCTCTTCCATATCAGCATGTGGATTTCTTTCTTAGACAAAGCTGTTAAGCTCTCAGAATTTTTTCTTCAGTCCAACTCAAGCTTCAGAAAATTATATGTCACCCATTATTCTGCACACTTGAAGGACTGTCTCTGCAGATTTTCACTGTATATCAACCAAAAAAAATGCTGCTTGAAAAACAGAGTTGCTGCAGCTAAACACCCACATTCTTTTTTCTTGCCTTTGTATAAGCCAAGTTAAATGAGACTGCATTAAAAAATAACCAAGAGCTGCAAATGACATCCAATCACATCCACTGAGAAGACAGCTGTGACATCAGCAGCTCTTAGCTCTTTGAACCCCCAAAGGACTCTTCATACTGGTGATGGCTGACTAAGAGAAAGGCTATATGACACAGATTCATATAATTAGAAGTAGCTCGTAGAATGCAAACAACATTTTATGCCTCTTCCAAGGAGGGGGAAAAAGCTGACACAGAAGTCTCTGAACCTGACTCAGTACTGCATGTTTTGGACTTCAAAAATTTACATAGGTTCAGATAGTAACAAGGTTGCAGAAGAGAAGTCAGTTGAGGATTACTGGGTAAATAACACTGCCCAATTTAGTTCACGAAGTCCTCGAAACACAAACTGGAAGCAGTAGCATCACAAAGCAGTAACATCACCAGATGACTATTACTCACCACTGCCAGACACTGGGTAATTGCCTGGATGGACACTTTGCCTGATGTGATGTGGTCACTCTTCTACTATATGTTAAGATTTCATTTAACTGTCTTTCACCTTCACTTTTCCAAAATCACCTCTTCTCCTCCAAGGACCAAATCCCCCTCAACTCAGCCACCACAATTGCCAGCTGAGATCAGCAACGCAAAATACACCTATACCTGATCACTTATATTAACATGCCAAACTGATACACAGTAGCTGAAACATAGTACAATTTTCACTTTGCTGTAAGAAAGGTGGCAATCGAGCAGAAGGGCACAGCACATCCCAGCTAACACATGAGGGCACAAAGTCTTGTGAAAAGAGTTTCTATTGATGAACTAAAGAAGAGTAACTTGGCTGTGTATCTGAATGCCAAAATAACCCATGGCTCTACAGTAACTCAGAAATCACAGAACTACGCGAGTTGAGAGCCTGGTGAAAAAGGAACAGCGACTTAACTTACACAACATGATACGTTTGTACAATTTCGTAAAAGAAAAAACATGCTATGATTTTCCTATCATAAAAAATACAAACAGCATATTTGGGATATCTCAAAACATTGAAATCACAATCTTCAAACAAATCTCCAAAACAAAGCCCTGTATTCTACCATTAAGTATGCATTCTGCTGAGCTGGTGGGTGCACTCCTATTTGGGCTTACTACAGTGAATTCCATTCTAGGAAATTCCAAGAAATCTGCACCCTACTGCCAAGTACTACTAGGTATAGCAGTCATCTTGCATGACTGCACTACTCTTTTTCACACGTTCCTCTTAATCCCACCTGCCAAAAAGATAGAAGAGCTACCAGCACATCCCCTTCAGTCAACCTACCTCACAATAAAGCAATAAAACCAGTTACAAGTTTTAAATTATGCATTCTTTAATGCCTTCAGAATTTTCTTTTCATGTTGGCAAATGCATCACTTTTCTCCCTCACAACTTTGCTCAACTTTTCTACTCCTTTTCCACTCTCTCAGTATTACTATTTCAAGAAAATATTTCCGTGGATCTCTACACCCATATTTACGAATAATTCATTCCCATTTGTCTTGTCAAAAATACCTCCATTAAATCAATAGCAAAATCCCTTTTGGTAAAAATAAGCAGAGGATGTATCAAGTCTAATCACAATTTGACTCCAAACAAGAAACTGCAATTTACAACGCAGACTTTAACCATGTTTTCATGCATATCATAGGTGATTCTATGGAACAGCCCTCCTAATGCAAAGCACGAACCTTACTGATAGACTTCAGATTATACTCCCATGATTTAATTTTTTAATATACAGAAAGTAAGATTTACTAGGTGCCAATTTTCACATCAATTTCTGTCTCAAGTTTTCAAAGTCACTGGGGCATGCACACAGAAGGTGAAGAACAGCTCATCGCAAGTACTGTGGGACGAGTTTTCTTGAAGTCATGCATGATGTGGCCCATCAGCCAAGGAGCTCCTTCAGCTGTGGGGCAGAGGTAGCAGAGGTATGCCCTTGCAGCTGTGGAAGATACAACATTAGCCTAAAGCAGACAATGAGGACCAGGTTCCCTCTCCTCCGTGGCTCCCCCCCAGCTCAGGTACAAGGCAGAATCAAGAGGAGATGGAGCTCCAATCCTAGCACAGAGAGTAGTCAGAGCCTTCCCACAGTAGAGAAGCAAAAGGCTCCCTCCTATTCAACAAGTAAGATCAACAAAATTGAGTCACTGCTCACTTTCTGCAAACAAAACTTCCACAGCAAGAAGCTGAACTGACTTACCTCAAAACACACAAAAACAGTATGCTAAAACTGTTAAATAAAACTTTTCTGAAATGCACTGGACACACAATAAAGGAAGTTAAGGACTGTGCTTTGTATTTAAAGCACATTAAAAGTTATCCATAATTAAAAAACATTCCTAGTCCCAACCATCTAAGGCATGCACTTTTTCACAGCCTTGGTGGTAAATACGTTGTTTTGAACTATTTAAATAAGACTGAAAAGCACCTGTCCCACTGCACCCTGTCATTACTTAAGAAAACAAAACCTAAATTCATCTAAGTACAAGCTACTCTACTCAAATATATATCAATTAAAAAAAAAAAAAGCTGCAAAATAACCAAGGTAGTCCCACAGCTCATGTTCTGCCTATTTTTATATTCATGCCTTAAAGCAAAACCAACCTTTTTTGGTTACCTAGTCTGTCAACTTGGAAAAAAAGTGAAGTACAACCAAAAGGTAACTTCCAGTTACAGGACCTATAATAGCTAGGAAACCTTTAGTGGACTTCACAGGGCCTTCTGAAAACAATGGATTCTACAAACATAGGCCACCAACTTCTACTAGCTGGTGTCTCTAACAACTAGCAACAAGTTGGATGAACTGGCTAGAAGCTTCCAGCCAATCCTCAACACCATTTTCACCACAAAATACTGTGGGGGTAATATGTTAATATTCTTAACTAAAAAAACCCACAGTGTACCACTGGAAAACATCTATCCCCATCTCAAAACAGCACATTCCATGGCTCCCATTGAGATCATAAGCTGAACTCCAGAAGGCAATCTCATTTTAGCATGGACCTCATAAGAACCCTTGTCTTTGTCCTCTTCCCCTCCACACTCTTTCTTCTTCCTGAATCCCTCTGTATTTAGGGGCATTTCTTGTGATTTACATATAACTTATTTCTCTGGCTACTTTGCTCAAGTCCCCAGCAGACAGTCTGCTGGATGCTGTATTAGTAGAGAGCATGCAGGAGCAGGCCCAACAAACTTGATCTGGCAGAAGACTTCACATTTGTGCAGGCAGTGTGCAGAATCCATGTAGACAAAGCACCTTGAAAAGCTGTAGACTCCTGAGAACAAAGATTAACCTCCCTCCTCCTTCTGCTACTCATGGGCCATTTCACATCAGTAGCTAAGCTGCTGCAAATTTTTTGTGATTCATGGAAACAGACTAATGCCACACAAAAATATAAAGTATTACTTTATCCTCCTTATCACATTGTTTTTGTCGAAGCACAGCTGCTATTTTGTTTTCAGAACTATAATAAAAATATAAAATCTCTTCCCTGTTATGGAAACGATATCACTAAATACATATGTAAAGCACAAACACGTGTAGTATCTTCAGCACACAGTCCTCACCTAAGCTGTGATGTAGCACAAATGCAGTGCATTAATTGCTGCACACCCTCTTTTCTTAGAGGGACTGCGATGATGTACAACTCTCACTGTTTCTTCAGTGCCTCCGGGCAAGTAAAGCAGCTGTTGGTTATCAGTCACAAGGACGGCATTCCACAACAGCCCAAGCACCTGGGGATGCTTATGACAAGTCCCAGCGCAGTCACGCCGCGATGCGAACCTGAACCCGGTCGCTCTCCACCGCGATCCCAGCAGCATCCGACCAGGCGCGCCAACAAAGCCGCGGCCCCGGGAGCGCGGCCCCGCCGCCGCACCTGCCGCGGTCCCGCGGAGCGGCGCGAGGCCCACACCTGCCGGGCACGCGCGGCCCCGGGCGGCTCCTCAGGGCAGCCGCGCCTGCCGCCCGGCCCGGCCCGGCCCTCCCCGCCGCCGGCTGCTGCCGCCCCCCCTCCCTCCTTCTGTTCCCTCCTTCCTTCCCCTCCCGCCGGCCCCGGGAACAAAAGAAGCCAGGGCGGCGGAGCCCGGCCGGCCGGGACCCAGCGGCGCTGCCCGCGCCTCAGCCGCCCCGGCACGGCCCGGACCCGCGCTGGGCCCGACCGGGCCGGGCGCGCTCTCACCTGGGCCCGGCGCGGCGGCGCGCTCGGGGCAGCGGCGGCGCGCTCAGGGCGGCGGCATAGCGCTCCCCGCCCCGAACACGGCGGGAGGCCGCCGGCTGCTCGCCAACTCCGCCGCTCCCCGCCTCGGCTGCCGCCCTTACGCAATTGGCAGCGGCTACAACCCCCGCGGGGCGACCCAGATCTCGGGCCCCGAGCGGAGGCGGCTGCGCCCCGCAGCCGCGGCCCCGCCTCCCGCGCTCCCGCCGCCTCCGCGCCGGGGGAGGAGCGGGGCCGCCCCGCGCCTCCCGCCCGCCCCTCGCCCGGCCCGGCCGCACCTCCGCTCGGCGCTCCGCCGGGCGCCGCGCTGCCCGGCCCGGCCATGGCGCTCCCCCGCGGAACTGCATCCCTCCGGTCCTCCCGCTGCTGCCGGGGGACCAAGTGCCGCCTCCTGCAGCACCCGGGCCTGGGCGGCAAGAGGAGGCAGGGAGGTACTTTGCTCTGCTCGGCTTTGTACATACGGTTCTTCTCTGGGCAGCGTGGAGGAGAGCTGATTTGCAGCTCAAATACTGGACACAGCGTTAGATGCCGATATCCGTGTTTATGTAATAGTAGTAACAACAGTAGTAGTAATAATATTAGTAATAGTAGTAGTAATATAATAATAATAATAATAATAATAATAATAATAATAATTCCACAGTATAAACGCGCAGGTGCTGCCTGGGCGGTGTGAAATGTGCGCGAGGTACGAGAGCAGTTGAAGAGCGAGGCGGCAGCGAGGCAAGACACAGGGTCCTGTCTCCGGAGGGGCAGCGGGCAAGGATGGAGGGACACCCGGAGCGCATGAGAGGCGACAGTAGCAGAAAGCAGAGACACCCGATGGTTGTCGGTACTTGCAGACTGAACAGAGTTACTTACCGGCTGTTTTAGTCCGGGCAGTCTGACCAGGGGAAAGCGCCGACTGGAGAATCTGATTCTGGGATTATTATTATTTTTATTTTTATTTTTTTTTTTTGGCTTCTAATGTTTTTTAAGTATCAAAAGTCAAACTAAACCCAAAAATGTTCTGAATTTCATAGAACCCCTGCCTGTAGCTGTTACACAGCAAAGAGCATCGATTGGTATAGACATTTAAGAGGGACTGTGAAGCCTCAGGGCACTTCAGCCTCTCAGGCTGTCAGCTTTGTTGTAAATCTGACAACGGGCTTCTCTTAAGTTTGGGACCTCCCACCATTTCCGTGCGGCAAGGTTGGGCCACACTCGTTACTAATGAGCTAGTAAAATAAAAAAAAAAATAATAAATAAATAAATTAAAAAAGAAAAAAAAAAAAGAAAAAAAAAAAAGAAAAAAAAAAAAAAGAGTAGTGCCCTGATCCGATTCAAGATGCTTCAATGAAGTGCTTCGGGAAATTCAAGCATTTCACAACATGGTTATTTCGTTGGGAATGTTCCAAACAGATGAAGTCAAAGTGATAACTCACTGGTATGTCTGAACACTGCCCAACTAACTTTGCCTCTAGCGATTTCCTCTTTGTTTAAAGCACAGCAAGCACAGCTTTGTTTAAAGCACACATGTGGTGTGCTTATAGCGCATGGAGACATCTAGCGTCTGAACAATAGACTGCAAATCAGCTTCATTAATCTGCTATCTTGGAGATCACAGTTGGACCCATTGCTTGCAGTGTTTCACCCCTGGACTGCAGGGTGCAGAGCAGTTTTACTGCGAACCATTGCACCACTGAATAGCAGCTGCCCGTGGGCAGGGACTGCAGTGGAATGAGCAGCTACACTAGCTCAGGAGGGACTGTAACTGCAGCTCTGCTCCACAGCTTGAGCTTCAGGCCTGAGATTTACAGCAATAATTGACTCAAGTCAAAGCCTGCATAGACAGAAAAGGGGTTGAGACAGTTCCTAACTTGCCTTTGTCACTAAATCACAGAGAGAAAATCCCTCAGGTGTACAAATAAGAAAGTTTCATCTTGGCTTTGACAGTGTGTCTCTACTTCTATTCTTTCTTTGTTAGCCCAGGAGACCAATCATCCTAACATGTGTAATTGTAAAATTTTGCCTCTTTCCAACAAACATATGCAAACTGAATACTTACATTTGTCAATTACTTTGGCTGAAATTAAATTGAAGGTAAGCACTGCTTATCTACTGGAAAGATATTATTAGTCCAGGAACAGAAAGTACTTACTTTTTTATATCCTGGTCTAAAGAAAGAAGGAATACAGACTGTTGATCAATGTTCTCAGCCCGAAAAAAAAGCTCTTTTCAGTGATACCCAACTGCAGATTTTTTTCCAGTACTACTGTATAGAGGCATAAAGTAAAACATTTCTACATACTTAAATAGTCTGAAACGAAATAAATTGCATTAGGTATGTGTGTAGGAGTGCATATGTGTGTATATTTTAGACAACCCACATAATACATTCTTTTCAGTCTCAGGCAGGTCACAAACACCTTTGAACTATAAAAGTGTTAGATGATAGGACTATAGAAAAATTAAGGCTGGAAAAGATCTTTAAGGTCATTAAGCCCAAGTGTCAGTCCAGCAACACAACCATGTTTGCCATTAAACCACATCTTCAGGTGTCACATCCACTGTTTTTTTTTACACTTTCAGGAACAGTGACTCTACCATGCTTTACAACCCTTTCTGTGAAAAAGAAAATTCAAAAATTTAATCTAAACCTGCTCTGGTGCAACTTGAGGCCATTTCCTCTCATCCTGCCACTTGTTACCCAGGAGAAAAAACTCACTATGACATCCTTTCAGGTAGTTGTAGATCTCTCACAGAATGGAATTATCACTGAACAACTATAATGCTTTTAAATGATTGATACATTTGAATAAAACAATTCCTAAATCCTGAAAGCATGCAAAATATTGGACTTTAAAATTTCCTGAGTATTTGAAATCTCTCCATCAAACCCAAATGGTGCACTAAAGCATTAGTGCATCTCCATTCAGTATCACTTGTTTCTTCATGCTGCTTTGGGTTTCAGCAGACAAAAGGTTGGTAAAGCATATAAACCAAAGTTTAAAAATGACAAAAGATGGACTTGAAAGAGATGATTGATGCTATCACTGTTTTCTAATGATTTCAGAATAAGCAATAAGGATGCAGCTTTTGTCCTTCTGAATAAAAATAGGTACTACAAGAGAGGAAGGAGCAAGTTAGGAAGTAACAGGTGGGAGTAAATAAGTATAGGCAGTTACCAGTTAAAATTATGTCCTATTCTCTCAATTCCCATGCAGATCCTTAGAAAATATTGCTTTTGGTCTAATGAGATAAGACAGCAAATGTACCTATTTCTTTCCTTAAGCCTTTCTGTCATATGTCCCAGGTACGCTGTGGTAATACTTTTTCCATACAGTAGTCATGTTTTAAATTATCATAAAAAACACACAGATTTTTAATTAACTCTCTGGGAGTGTAGCACGTGTGGCACAATAAAAGTTAAATTACTAAAATAATGCAAACACTGCAGTGTTTGCTCTTTGTAAAAGCCTGATCTTACTTTGACATACTGTGCTTCGACCAAAGGTTGAACAGCAGTTAACAAAATGTAACAGCAGTTTAAGGGAGAAGACAAGAGTGAAAAATGCATATTGGGGGAATGTAGAGGTAATTTTTTTTTTTTTGTCTGTCAAAACAACCCGTATGCAACTCATTTACTTTTTGCAGGTTTATAAAAAAGTGTGACTTATTTCTAAGTTATGCTAAATCCTACCTGCCATTCTTCTCTGTCACTCTGTACATTCTCAAAATTTTTACAATGGAGAAACTTATCAGAATTTCAAGATTCTAGGTCATATAAAGTTGAAAAGCTGTTGAAAACTGACAACAAAACTTGGTATCTTTTTAATGGCTTTTAGATTTCCTCCTCAGTAATCATATGTTGATAGCAAATCAGAAAAGTACTTAAAAAAGCTTCTGCTAATAAATGGAGTATTATAGGCTGCACTGAAGGGTGAAAGGAGAATTAATAAGTCAGGTTTTTAAACGAATAATAAATATTTGAAAATAAATATAAAGAACAAATAAGAATGGGAGGAGGAAGCAGATATACATAGATGGAACATATAAAGGGGAGCACATAACTGAGAGAAAAGGAAAAAAGAAAAAAAACCCAACAAAATCACAAAACAGATATAAGTACCAGAAAGCTGTATTTTGCCTTTATACTTCTAAAGTGCAGTTTGATGAAAGACAAAATGCAACAAAGCCATATTGCATTCATTTTAAGTATCACCAGAATAAAAGTCACAATTCCCTACCAAATCAATTCATCCAGTCACATTAAGAAACACAGATACTACTTTCTCATTGTGTTTAGATTTTAGTTCAGCATTATTAAAAATATGTGATTGTGATTGTCTTCTGTATTTAAAAAATTTTTCCTTGGGAAAGCTTCTCAAGGCAGGTGTCCACCTTCCAAATCACTTCAGTATTTATTTTAATGTGAATTGGGTTGACACTTATGTTGATATTACAAGCTAAGTGCAACAGTAAATTTGCCTTGCATTTAAGGTAAATATTGATGGAAACTGGTAAATGAGTGACCAGAAACACAGCCATAAGGACTGTTGGTTTTAGTTGCTTGTTTGTTTAATAAACATAAGCAATATATAAGCAGATACACTTTTAGGCTAGTTAGATCCATGAGAGTTGAATTTGGAGTGCTGTGTTCATAAGATGAGTCACAGTCTACAGACCTTTTAACATCTGTCAGAAATTTTGAGGCATTCCATAATCCATAAGGCAGACTAAAAATTGTTAAAAGCCTAATTTCCTACAAATTGCCTGCTACACTTTCATCAAGACTTGTTGTATTCCTCTATTTGAAATATCTGTGATCATTTGCTTTTCATCTCATATGCCTAGTGTAATTGCTTTTAAATTCTGCACGTTTCTATGTGATATATTTAAGTCCTGACTTTTTTTTTTTTTTTTTTTATCTTAACAGAGAATGATTTTAGTTAAAACTCTGTGAAGTTTACAAGAAGAAGAGCAGAGCTTAAAGCAGAGATTTCTGATTTGCATTCACATACTAGTAAGCCAGAAAGGTGACAAAATTGTGTTCTTTTAAATTTTGAGAAAGACAGAGACTTCCACTCTAGAGAAATGCATTTTAAGTGATCTGCTCTTATGTCTATCTTGTGTCTGATTGAAAAGAAATATAAATATTTTCACAAAGTGAAATTCTCATTAATATTACTTATTTAAAAAGCATTAAAATATTTGGAAAATAATAAAGTTGTAATACTTCTAAATTAGTGCCAAAAGCAGATATGGAAAGTTCTAAAAACCTGTATTCACCGGTACCTTGTTTTGTCCTAGAAGAAACATATGTAGGTAGGAACATACATTTGTGTATTTGAAAACATAAAAGGCAAATTGTAACATTAGGACACTAAGATAACATTGCTTTCCATGGTATCCAAACCAAGTTCAACACAGAATTCTCCACCAAACACAACAAGATACATTTCCTGCACATGATGATTCGCTAATGCAAGTCTTATGAAGCTTTGGGCTTGTCAATTTCACATTTAGATCACAATCCTCAAAATTCCATTATTTTATAAAAACGTCTATAAAACTCATCAGAAATACTTTCGATACATATTTAAGTAATATTGTAGAATAAGGCACTTACGCTTACCTTGTTTTGTAACAAAGAAAAAGATGTGTATGTAAAATCGAGGGGGGGGGGGTGTTTCCAGTAAATTTTCACTTTTCTGCACACTTTTTTTCACAGTGTGTCACAAAATGATGGACTGAACCTTTTTCCTTTTTAAAAGAACAAATACAAATGTGATTCACAATTACAGGAAAAGTTATCATGTTGGATTCCATGCATAGGACGTCATCCTGACCTTTTGTGTTTTTTTTCACGAAAAGGCTCCAGGAACTGAAGTGTCTAATATAAATGACAGCCAAATGTAAAAACAAGTATTTGTTTACCCAAGAGAAATCAACACTTTGATTCTCCAAGATGCAATTTGCAATCCTGCAGAACACAGTCCTTAAACAATTGGTTCAGGTTGAGACATTCAATAATCCTAAAAATCATTTCACTTTTAAAAAATCAATTCTTTAAACCAGAGCTTGAGGTGAAAGCACCATGATCATTATTGGTTTTGCATATGTGTTTCTTTAAAAAAAACATAAATTAATATTAAAATCGGACGCTCTATACTAAAGCAAAGATTCATCTAGCAAAGTAGCCTCTTTCCAACAGCTGTTGACAAGACATTACAAGAATATGTTTTAAAAAGTTACATAAATGTACATCAAAACTTGATAGACTACTTCCCCTCCTTAAAGTGACTTGCAGCTCTGTGTTACCATTGATATGTTTCTTTTTACTAGCTTCTATTAAAGAATCTGTTGCTTTTTGAACTATGTAATTTCCTAACATCCATGATGTCCTGTGACAAGGAGCTCTGTAGCAACTACACCAGGCATATGAGTTACAAGAAGGATATCTTGTAACAAGAAATATCTCTTTTGGAAGCTCCACTTATATGATACCCCATAGTTCTTACATTGAAAGAAAGTTAGTCCTTATTCACCTTTTCCATGACACTCCATCAAGTTCTCTCATGCTCATCTCTTTAGAGATAATTGTAACAGTATTAACACATTTCTTTTTCCCTTTCATGGAAACTGTTTCATATTTCAGCATCTTTATTTTCCTTTTCCCAATTTTGCTGCCCATTTGTTTAAAGACAAAAAGTAAATTGCAGTATTCTCCAGAATACAGGTACCTCAGATTAAAAAAAAAAAAAAAAAAAAGCTTTCTTTTCATTGTATTTTCTCCCTAAATCATAACTAAAATATTTTTGTTTGTTGGTCACCATTGAATATTGAGTTGATGTTTCCCCAGTAGTATTTCTGAACAGTAACTCTTTAGAGCCTGTAATTGTGTACATAAACTTTCCTTTGGATTTCCCAACAACCTGTAAGTACCATACGCTATCACAACCACATCAGTAAGCTTTTAAGAAGGAGCTGCATTTTAGATTGTTCATGTTCTGTTCTGAACAGCAAGTTCCTGTTCTGTGACAATTGCAAAATAGGAGCCACCCAAAAATGGTAACCTTTGCCATAAACTAACCTTTGAAAAAAATAGGCCATCAGTTCCCTATTGTCTCCTCAAATGCTGTCATTTAATTTTAGGTAAGCAATGAGGGAAAAAAAAAAAAAGACAGGAAAAAATACCTAACAAAGTATATAACATGCTGAAGGCAACAAAACATTCTCAGTGCAAACTTGCCATTCTTTTTACACATAAGGCTACTCAGTCAGGGAAGTTCTTTTCTGCTGACCCTTTAATTTTCCTTCAAGTTCTCTTGCTACCAATCTTATCTTTCTCTCTTGCTTTTTGGTTCCACTCCCTTAGCCTATTTCCTATTTTTTTGCAGTAGAAGCATATTTACTAAGCCAGGCAGATGTACATGTTGGACAGACACCAACATTTTAGAGTTAAGTCCTACCTCTGCAAAATTCCATGGAGCAAGCTGCATGGAAAAGAGAGCACAGGAGAAAAGAAAGAAAAAGGCTACAGATGGAAACATGTTTCATGTTTGTCAACAAACTCAGACAGGAAAGATAACTTGACAATGATTTCTCAGCTGAAACTTCAAGCTGAGCACAGTGAAGGTATATCTGTCCAAGTAATTTTCTCCATTATGAATTAGACAGAGCACAGACTTAACAGAGATTAAAAACTCAACTGAAACTGGGAACTTTCAACTCCTGGGGAAAAACAATGCCAGAGTTGTTGGAGGGCGTCTACAAGAAAAAAAAAATCGGAACCAGGCATCTAGAGACTCAGAGGTAATGACTGCACAGAAAAGGTTTTGTTGGCCTTTTGTACAATAGAGGTTGTCTAAAAGACTTATTTGGACAATATTTTCTATAAAACCTGGTGTTTCCCTCCATAAATTTACACTTTTTACAAGCATAAGGAATCACCATTGGTGCTGAGCTATACAGTGTTTATACCTTTCATGGGTTCAGACTACAATTCATGAGGCCAAAACAATGCAGGACCTTTCATCAACCCCTGCTGCAGGGATGAGATTCATGCAGGCTTTGGACTAAAATCCACCTGTACATAGACCAGATTCATGCTGGACAGACTGGTCAGAACAAAAAGCTGTATGAAACTGGGAAAATTTGTGTCCTCTCCTTGAAGCACTCAGCAACTAGACATAAACTTTTAGACATTTATATTCTGGCTAACCAAAAAGATAAAGAACGGGATACTGTCATTTCCCAAACCTATGGATGCCTTAAGTCAAATTTCCTGCTATGCAGAAAGGACTATTATATGGTTATAGATCGTTATTTTACTTCCTTTTTTATGTAATTAACACCTTTTACATTTCAATTTTAAATCATACACCCTTCAGGAGAGAAAAATCAAATAATATATGTAAATTATTGCACTGGGGAAGAGCGAGGATCCCTGAGAGTGACAGACCTGCAGAGGAAGGGGCAGGAGGTGCTCCAGGGGCTGGAGCAGAGATTCCTCTGCAGCCCCTGGTGCAGCCCATGGTGAGCCAGCTGTGCCCCTGCAGCCCTTAGAGGGTTTTTTTTTTATGAAAGCCAGAGTGTACAGAAATCACATTTTTAAAACTTATTCCCCACTGCAAAATATTGACTTTATGTACAGATAATTAATTAAAATCAGACACAAATGGACACAAATATCTTTGCATGCTGTTATTTTGGACCTCTTCTCATAGAATATTTTTTGAATTTGAAGCAGTACTACCTGATCTATCTATCTTGTGTAGCCAATACTCAGGAATATATTCCTATACATATATCTAAAGACTCGTCCAGTAGTAATGGCTCTGCTTTTTTAAATACATAGCTTTATTTGGTCTTCAGGGATTAAACTTTGGTTTACTATTCATCTCTCATCCCCCCAAAAAGGAATCCTATTTTATCTGATGTCCAGATACTTATAGATCCAGTGTCTAATTTCTTTTAAGATACTATACAAATATATTCAAACAATCTTAATATCTGCCTTGGAATGCCTGCAGCTCTACAACTAAGTTTTAAAATATGCATATCAACTTAATAACAGAGGTTGCTGACTGGTATAATGAAAGACATGAGATGTGAATGGCTCCCATATGTCTCATGGGTGCTAGTCCTGAAACAGAGTACCCACATTTTAAAGAGAAATATTAGTAAACACGTTATTACTAATTGGAAAAAAAAAAAATTAGTGTGGCTGATAACTTCTCACCACTACTGGTTAGTGCCATATTCCATTTCAAACATGGAGTAGAACACATACTTACTTGCTAACTAGAATTGCTTGCCAGTGGAATGGAATTTTTTCCTCCCTTTAAAGGAATTTAATTTTTATGCTGGCGTACATGCTGTCCTTTTCACTAGCCATATTCTCGAATATTCCCTCAATGAGGAAGGCAGGCAGCTACAACCTCTTTCTTTTTTTGTGAATAAAATGCCTTTTCATATGACTTTTTCATATGCAGTTGACAAAACTTCACAGGAGGCTTGTTCCTTTCTTTGGTCCAGTCTTGAGCTAGAACTCAAGTTAGAGAAGTATTTAAGATCTGAATAGAACTATCAGGTGAAAGCACCTTTCTTGGATATGAACATGGATATGGAATAAGACAGCATTGAAAAAGATGATTCCTAGACTTTCCACAGGACCTGGAAGAAACAAATTTTAGCACAAAATTCTCTGTGGCTTAAGGCTCTTCTGAGCATTTAGATAACACTAACAATGAAAAAGCTACATCTTCCTATGGACTGGGTAAATCTAAAGCAGCAGACTGTTACATTTGATGTTTGGCTGACACAAATATTTAATCTTCCTTTAATCTCCTCTGAAATACAAATGGGTTAAACTCAGAGAAGTTGTGGATAGAGGCCAAAGCTGTGATCTCCCATATTACATATACCAAGGTATACCAAGCCACTGGTTACAGCCTCAGGCACCTGTCCTTGACAGCCTCAAGACCCAGCCTGCAGAATCTCAAATTGTTCCTGCAAGGAGCAGCACCATAAATCAATGTGGAAACTCAAGCTTATTTGGTGTTGGCAGCTCTCATGACTGTTTCATTAGCTTGAAGTTTAATAACATCTGCTTTACAGTCTCTATACCCTCTTATTCTCTTCAGAATGCTATGGCTACATCAGAATCTAACCTTTCTTTTAAAAATGAAGTACTTCAGCTTCTGTTTTGAAGGTGGAGTTAGGAAATAAAACTTTTGTATCCACTGACAGTTCAAAACACAGGAGGTAAATTAAAAGGACCAGGTGTGTGTGTTGTGGGAGAGGGATAAACTTTTTGTGGTCCCTCCCACATATGTTTTCAATATATCGGACTGGTATATTAAAGAGTTTACTGGCCCTTCCTTGTTGAAAAGACTCATAAACATCCTCTGTAAAACAGATCTCGTACAAAACTTTATAGAATGCATTCTATTTACAACTAAATCTAAAAACCAGCTCTGTAGGCCTCTTTTTCAAGTTTATCTGATTGATAATGATCTAGGTCACAATGCAGTAGGGCCCTTCCTATGACTCTGCCAGTATTGTCCCAGAAACAGTTCAGTCATTAAATACTACTTAAAGGATAGCAGAGACTCAACACAGGATATAGATCTTTTATTGTTTGAATCAACTTCAACCAGTACTCCAGCAGATTAAAAGAATGATGGATTTGTTTATAAAGTGAGTTGAAAACAAAGTACAGAGGAATTGCCTGATGCCACCATGGGGAAGCATAGAGGACAAGCAATCTTCTCAGTCCAATGCAAACTGGTGTCTGTTTTGTAACCATTACTGTCTTTTCTAATATTCCCAGCAGAAAGGTCAGGCCCAGGAAGATTAAACATACATTTTTGGGATCAATCCATTCTGGAACTTAAGCCATTGACATGACTGGCCGATAGCACTGATGGACTCTTAACCAGGAAACACATAAAGTCAGCAACCTCCCCTCAAGCACTAAAATCCAATTACATATTTGAAATATAAATTTGACTAAAGGAGTTAATATAATTTGCCAGGTTTTGTGCTGCCATAAATTCCTATGTTTCTAGAGCACTCAAACCCAGCCTTTCCACTGAATTGCAGACTGCATTAGATTATCTGCTGGTAACGAAGATTTATTAGGCTAGGATGTTAAATGTAGTAATGTCTGGTAATTCAGGTATATGTCACCAGAGGGCATAAAGAAGGTCAGAAAGGATTCAAATGTAAACTAACCTGAAAATACCTAGAAAAAATCCATAGTTTTATCAAAGTTTTATTTCACTATCAGCATTTGCCTTTTGTCACTGCTTCAAGACATAAGAACATGACTTATACAAACATTAGGTATAAATGTTTTGAACAGGTGTAAAGAAATACTCTTTAATTACAAGTCTATGCTTATATTCTTACCTTCCCAAAATGTTATATGAATTTCCATAGGAAAGCACATGCAAAAAGAGCAAAATAAAAGGGTTTTTTTGTGGGCTTACCCTTCTCAAGAAAGCCCAGTACAATTTATTATTGAAGCTTTGAATGTCACACTACTTTGGAATGTGTTATGTTAAACACATTTGAAAACCAAGAGTCAACATATAAAGTTATGCCTGAAGAAGTAAGTCTAATCTCTGTGCAACTGAAAGCATTGCAGGTGTAATTCAAAGGATGTACACAACTCAATTTGCTGAGTCTACTTTGAGAAGAAACTTAGGAAAATATAAAAGACTAAATTGAATTCTCAATGTCTTTATCAAATAGCTCTAGATCTACTTTGGCTGTAACTGGACTAGAAACTTCTGAAGTCACGGCTTTCAGTGACTTGTGCTTTTGTTTTTGGAAACAATATTTTTTTTCCCCTGTAGCTGGTAAATATAAGACAACAGAATGTAGAAAATTCAACTGTGGTCAGGCTGAATGATTATTTTTATCAATAATTTTGAGTGGTCCTAATCGGTGATTTCTGAATTTGTTTCTGTGCAGCACTGTAAAACACTTATGAAGAGCTGAGACAGCTCTGCATCTTGTGATACGAAGGCCACTTGTGATACAAATGCCACCTACTTATCCTCCTCACCAAGACTATCAGAAATGTAAGCAATAGCTTTGGAGAGAGCTCATCACAAAGCTTTAGACTTTGCATTAGGGTCTAGCCCAGTGCTCTCCAAAGTATATGTGTGGCAGGGAAAGGTACAGTCTAGGATGTGTGCCAGATAATCCACTGGAGTGAAGAAATAAAAATTCTAGCATTAACAAACAAAATAAAACAAAATAAAATTAAAAATAGTGTTTGTTTCATCTTGATCTCACATTGTTTAAACTCCTATTTTAGTAAACATTTTATATCGTACATAATACATTAATAGAATTGTGCATTTATACAATTTGTAAATAAATATATATGCCTCTATACTGGGTGCATGCTCAAAAAGGTCTTACTGATAGAAGTGCATGATCAAAAACTTCTGGAGGTCACTAGTCTAGCTCTAGTACACAATAGGTACATAATAGTATCAGTGAGTAAAAGCAGAGGACATGCCACTGTTAGACATAAATTCTTTTATTACAATAAAATGATTTCCCAAGGACATACGATAAAACACAGGAAGTGGAAAAATAGAAGTAATATAGGGAGTTCCTCCTCCCCCTTTCCACTTCCTTTTATTTTTACATTTTCCTTCTTCCTCTCTATTTTTCATTATATTTGGCACTTCATTTACTAATTGCTCCACTCCCATTTGGATTAATTACATTTTTCTTTCAAAAAATGTTTTATTTTGAAAAGACAAAAGCTTTAAGCTCCTTTCATATTTTTCATTTTTCGCTTTCCTCATTTTGCCGAGTTTATCACAATCTTTTCCGTCCCCCAGCATCTCCCCTTTTTCTGTCCCATCCTACTGGTTTTGCTTTCCACTACCAAACAGCAAACTCCTTTCATCTGATCTGCAGATCGATCCATCTTCAGGCCTTCACCAGGCTGAGAATTTACCTTAATCTTTTTTCTTTTTCCCCAGTGGAACATCCTATTTTCCACATCCTCCCTTTCCTGTATTTTCTTTTCCCACAAATAGATGGAAGAGAAATACTTTCAGAGCATACATGCTTTTGTAGTATTCTACTTCCTCTGGCCTTCTGGCTACTCGGCAACCAACCTCCCCTTACGAAAGCAGGAATAGCTGAGTATTTGCTGCAGGAAGTCCCATCTCATGTGTGGTCCTCTGGGCCACTGAAATGCAGAATGTGGCACGCAGTCCATGGAGCCTCATCCAATTCTGGCTGCAGGTTGGGTGACTTCTGAGATGGGCTTGGGAAGTACTGAGGCTAGGACAGGGGCAGCTAGACGAGAGTGCAAGGGACAACAAACAGCCTGAAGGAAGGAATGGGTGTGTGAAGCCAAGGAGCAACCTAAACTCAAGGGAAGACTAGTCACATCAGTAGGTGGCAATAGCTGCAATTCCAGTACTGCTACAGCTGCAAACATCACAATAAGCAATCTGGCAATATGTGACTTAATGATCAAGAGCCTTTGAAGTTTGATATTATTAATTTAGTTGCTTCTTTGCTGCTGCACTTTTCAAAAAAAATCATTAACCTAGGTGTTTCAAGACACACAGTAGCAAAAGTCGCGGTGAAGCGTAATCCAAAAAAATAACGTAGATACCTATGACACTCAATGTTTTATTCCTCCTAGAAATTTACTAGAGTTAAAAGAAAGAATCAGTACAGGAATTATCAATGTATATGCACTCTTTTTTGTCAAAAATATCACATCAAAGTATTATAGTACATGTCAGAAAGCATTACTAACAAGTTAAAGATGGCCATTTAAATTAATTTTCAAAGTATTTGCTGGTACCTAGTTTCACCGCTTTAACTGTGCTAAAAAATATAAATGCTTTGGAGACATGGTTTCTTCTAATAACATTTTTTTAAATATTCTATCACAGAAAAAGTATTAGCACCTACATCCCATAAATACCATGTCCTATTCTACACTGTAGAAATAAAAGTATCTGTAGAAATACTGCTCCATAAAATACAGCAATGGCTAGATTTATATTTTTATATATATTTAGATTTATTTATTTATACACTATATTTTCCATAGATAATACATATTGTGACTCTATTTATCAGATTATTTGAAAGCATGAGCATATATATTCAGTAATACAGTTTTTCAGTGCATCCTAAAGCATGACAAAGTGTGCACTACTTCTCAAACAAGACATATCATAGGACAACTAAATGACTAAGGAGAAGGAGCACTTCCTTTACCAATAAAAATAGTGAAATCTACTAGAGAACAGTTAGTTAGGCAAGATGACAGAAGAACTGTTCACTAAATCCTGCAAACGCAAAAGGGAGGACATTCATTTAGGAGTGAAAATTTAAGAAGATGGATTTTAAAACAGAGAAAAGAAAGTACTTCTTTTAGAGTTTTGAAATTGTTGGGTTTGTAGCCATGGAACAACAGTATCAAAAAGTTCAAAAAGGCAATTAACACAACCATACACTACAGATTTTAAAGGGCATAGGTTTGAATGTAGTCTTTAGCATTTCTAGTTCTCTAATTTAGGATGTCAGTGGAGCACAGGAAGATCTGACAACAGAGAGTATCCAGTCTAAAACCTCTTTCTAAATCACACCTTTGTGTAGAGGGTGGTTTCCCCAAGGAAGAAGAGAACCATGGAAAAATGCCTTTTTTGAAACCCAGCTCAAAATACCATAAGCAAGGAGCTGATTCACGTGTTCAAGTATGCAGATGTTACTAGAAGGTTCCTCATTCTCTGTATTACCATAGGTTAATTTCTGCTGCAGGAATTTTAATATTTTTAATTGTTGTCCCCCATTGAACCCTTCTCTCAGACCCCATCTTAACTCCCCACCCACACTGGGGTGCATAAGTACCCTGTCTGACCCTGGCCCAGGGCTCTTTGGCCTGGTGTGTTTGGGCCCTTATTGCCTTGGTCCAGTTCACTCCAATACAGTGGGCACCTTATTGTTTGTTATTTTTGTATTATTAAATTGCTTTTTGGACAACAGATTGAAGCTGTCTGTCTCCATTAAATCACCGAAGAGGTCTGATCGTCTGGGCTCAGAGGCCAGGGAGTTTCACTCTGACTAGCAATGTTGCAGACAGAGCACTGGGACAGATGGACAACTTACTTGACACGTTACAGCACTTTAAAAGAGAATTTACTACAAGAAAATTATTTTCTGTGCATTAGTTGCTAATCTGTTTGCATGTTCTAAGCTATGTGAAAATGTGACACAAATAACAATGTGGAAACAGATTGTCTCTATGTTTCCTGTAAGCTCAATGCAGTGGATCACCTCCCACCACCATAACCAAATTGGTTCTTTATTTAGACCTTTGTAAAAGGAAAAAACTCCTGTGAACCATAAAAGGGAAGCATGGAAAAGCACTGCAGTCAGCTGAAATACTTATTAATAAAAATAATCCAATTTTTGGCTATCATACATGATCACATGATTGACTACAACGAAACTATACAATTATTTAATAACTGTATGTCTATCAGAGTCATGACACATGGAAGTCTGTGTATTTCAAAACATTAATTCTTAAACAAACACGCCTTAGTGATTCCTAGTTACTTTTAAAATTCAACTGTTTACTGAAGTCATACAGTACTAAATACAATTCAGAACAAGTGATAACATGCAATAAAAGGACAAAAAAATTACCATTAAACACGCACATTCTTATGGCCAAGTCTTTACATGCCACAGAGAAAATTTGACTCAGAACAGCTGTTGAACACTGACAAAGTAATAATCAGAAGTGAGTAATAATGCTTTGTTCACACATTATTTTTTAAAATAGCTACACCCCATAGAATTCATCAAATTGTTAAAGCTGGCAAAGACCTTTAAGGTCAACAAGTCCAATCACTAACACAGCACTGGTAGATCTCCCACTAACCCATGTCCCCAAGCGCAGTGTCTACTTGTCTCAGCCTCTTCCAATCCCTGACAGTCTCTTTGGTGACAATATTTTTGCTGATATCCAATCCACACCCACCCTGGTGCAAGGTGAGGCCATGTTCTCTTTTTCTATCACTTGCTACTTGAAGGAGGTACTGAACTATATTAAAAAAAAAACAGTTGGATGCAACCTTCTGTGGAAAGCAAGCCTAAATATCACAGATCAGACACACATGGGAAAAGACATTATGAGTTTGTAATGCATGAATAATATCTTGCATAAAATCCATTTCCTTACATTTGAAAGTGAAAATATGGCGGACAATAATGCATTGTACCAGCAGTCTGAAATGACCATAGATTAAATTTAATGTTTACCTCACCTGCATTTTTCTGGAGTTGCCTCCAGGACTGCATATTCAGATTGCCAGTCCTTGTGGTTTTATCATGCCTTGTGATATTATAGATCTCTGAAGAGCTCTAGTTACTGACAAGCAAATCTCAACTTTTCCTTGAAACTGAACCCTCAAGATTTTGTGACTACAGAGAAAACACATAATATCCAGCCTACGTATAATCCTAACTTCTGGATAACTCAAACTGTCATCAGTAACCCAAAATGTTGTTGTATTCCATATCTATTTGTGCACAGAATTGTTCCTATCTCTTTCTGACCCCACAGCCAGGAAGCTGGGGCAGGGAGTGCTATCATGCACTTTTAAAATCAGCTCTCACAAGCAGCTCATCCCCTCTTGCCATGTGGGTTTTGGCTCGCTGACTTCCTGGTCTTTGCCCAGGCAGAGCCTATTAGGATTCTTGTTCAGCTTTTTTCTCTTGTTTTGTAGAGTCTGCAGCTGGCATTTCTGAGCTGCCATTGAGGCGAATTCCACAGGTGTTACCTGTACTGCCGCACCGAGTGGGGCGGCCCCGCTCCAGCAAGCTGGTCCAGATCCATCGGTCCCTGCTCCAGGAGAGAAGACTACAGAGTCACCCCAGCCCAGACACTTTGCCTTTACTGCTCCTACCAGGAGAAAGGGGGAGCTCTTCTGCAAGTTTCTAGCCTGTGATCCGCAGATCACCAGCCAGAGCTCCAGCTGGAGATAAACAGAGCACTGGTGGGGGAAGACTCGTACCACCTTTTCCTTTGTACTTCGAACCATGCAGTCACCTGTGGAGTGTCATCCTGGGGGGCTGTCCCCAGCAATTCGGGTCTCTCTGTTCTGTGGAATCTGGGAAGTTTAGGAATTTTGTATCTGGTTGATATTTGCTGTTATTTCTTGACTGTTGCTGTCCCTGTTTTCAGTAAACTTACCTTTTTACTTGCATCTACTTGTATTCATCACTTAGTGGTGGAAAGGGATTGGTTGAACTTATAAAGGGAGGCAGCTCATCCCAGAGTGTTCTCCTTCAAGTTGTCTTAAACCAAGATACAAATTCTTTTTGTTTGGGAATCCTAAGTAACATAATGACAGGGTATCTATTACACACCTGCTATGATGAACAAACTGAGACAGTCTGGGCTCTACAAACACAGCAGAAGAGGAACTCATACATTTTTTCAAGTCTGCATTTTTTGTCTACCCTCCTGTTCTGGCTCCAAGCATGTGGTTTGTGTTCCACCACTTTGGTGGCCATAAAATCTCATAAAATCTCTGACAGGAAGAAATTTTTTATTAAATCATTTATATATTTATATTTATATTATATTATATTAACAATGAGAGTTATCTGAACTGTTTATATGTAAGCAAGCCCGACATACAGTTACTAGCTCATTACAGACTTCACCACAAAAAAATTTTCATTTCCATTTTACAAACATTAATCAGGTGAAGTAGAACCAACTTTATTACCCAATTTTATTGAAACAACCCAAAACAACCATATCTCATAACTTAATAGTAGCTGTGAATGAAACATTTTCATCTTTGACAATGTTTAAGATACCTTTCAAGCACTTCTCTTTTCAGGATAGCGTGTTTTGCTTCTAGCTTTTCAATCTTTCTTTTGTAGTACACTGAAGCAATGTGATCTTTGATGACACTGTCTGTGGTACAAAATTTGGTATTAGTCTGATTCAGCAGCAGTGCATCAAACAATGATGGTCTCAGGACTAAGAAAAAGAGGTCTTTCGTTGCTTTCTGTTGCTTTAAAATAAAGCATCAAAAGTAGGGAACACCAATTGAAGATAATTCTTTTAAATAAACAGTCTCAACTTCTGAGCTGCTGTATGCAGAGTAATAGAGGCTGAAAGGACCCCCTTGAGATCATTTACTTGTGTGCTCTGAGCAGGGTCAGCTAGTGGCTTGCCTAAAGCTGCTTTCAGCTGAATTCTGACTATGTGTAAAGATGAGAAAGAATTCCACAGTCAGTCCCAGAGTTCCATCTCCCTCACAGAAAAAAAAAAAAAAAAAAGTTGCTTCCTAATTTCTGATTACATTTTTAGTGTGTCATCATTGACTCTTGCCTCTCAGAGGGCAGTAGAGGGGAATGTTCAGCTCGCTCCACTTCCTCCCTCAGATATTCATACACAACATTTAATATCCTGCCAAACCTTTTCTTCCCCAGGATGAAGAGCCACAGCTCTCTCAGCATCTCTTCCTGAGCTGGATGCACCATTCCTTCAGTCATAGCTGTGGCCCTGCACTGGACTTCCTCCAGTACATCCATATCTTCCTCATGCAAAAGCCCAGAGCTAGACCCAGCATTTCACACATATCTGCACTCACAGTGCAGAGAAGAGGGGTAGGATCACTTTCCATGACCTGATGGCAAATCTCTGCCTATTGGGCCTGGAATGTTCTTGCTTGCCTTTGGTGTAAGAGTGTATTGCTGACTCATGTGCAGACTGTCCCAGCAGGGTCCCCAACTCCTCTTCTGCAAAGTTTTCAACCAATCAGTCCCTACTTACATATTATTTTCCTTATTTCTGACTTTAGAAATTAACAGTGTAGTGAGAAAAATTAGTCTCTGTAAGACCTGGAATATTCCAAATAAAAGGTACTTTGTTGTCCAATGTCACCCAATTAAAGGAGCCCAAAAATAAACATGCAATATTTTTCCCCTATTAAAAAAGAAAAGTCTTGAAAAGGAAAGGAAAGGAAAGTAAGTTTAAAATCAATCAATAAGAGCAGCTAACTGAACATACACTAGAATTCTTTGCTGCCAGAAGTGGGAATTAAAGAGAGGCAAGTTTTATGGAGCTGTGAATGTAAAAGCACAATGTCCCAAACAGACCTGACCTTTAGAAAGTAATCACATATTATATAAATATGAAGTTGTTTTCAAAGCTGTTTTGCCAAGGTTTCTAAAACTGAAAAAGACAGTTTACTGTCAAATACATCTCTTAAAGAAAAAAAAACAAACCAGGAATGACACCAGGAGGCTTACAAACCACTCCTTTCTTTTTCCCTAAAGTACAGGCATTGTCTTTTCAATGAATGCTGAATCAACTTTATTTATCAGAAGACAATTGCATCTGTAACATTAAACAACAGCTCATTGTAAATTTCACCAAAACGATGGTATAAGGATAAGACAAGCAGGACATCAAATGTTTTCTTCATTGTTGCAACAGCTCAGAGTTGCTTTCTGTCACTAACAAGTTTGCTGCTGTAATACAATCTGCACTACAGGCTAGGCTATGCCTACAACCCATTTAAATTCCTTCATATATCCAAATAATTTGAAAAAAATACAGGTATAAAACATAAATCAGCACAAACTGGCAATAATTACCGATGAGTAAATGGTGCAAGAGAGACCAGAATCTCTACTCACCAGTGCAATCCAGCACAGCTGCACATATTGAAGACAAAACAGTTAGATCTTTTGTTCTCATTCAACAAAACACAAACAAAAGCAACAAAACTGCTACGACACCTTTTCTGTCTTTTTCAATTACAGGGTGCCATAGTATCCCCAGCACAATCAGATAGTTCTTGTGATGACAGTTGGATCATCTGCCTGCAGTGGGCAGGCAACCATACTACAGCCAATATATATTACTTAACATTGCACTTCTACACACTATTTGTTAACTCCCAAAGGTGAATCTCAAAACAAGCTTCATTCATCACAAAGAAAGCACTTAAACATTTACTGGTAATGATTTCTATAAGAGATTATGGCTAGAAGGTAGTAAGGAAAGGAAATCAAACTATGTACTAAATATGATGCAATAAAGCTGATTTACACACCTGTATCCAAAAGTCTTGGACTAGGATGAAAATCCTTAAGTCTAATGTTGTTCCTGAATATACTCTGAATTTCAGAACTCACTGAAGCATATTGATCAACAAATCAAACAGAACCTAGTTGCTTGAGAACAAATTTCCTTCTTCTCAATGAACTCACCAAAGTACACAAGACAAGAACTCCTTTCAATTTCAAAGAAGAAAATAGCAGAATTCATTACAGAACAAAATTTACAAGCAGCTTTGCAGCAGAAAGCCTGTGTGCTAAACTGGCAAATTGTAGTAAGGTGAGCCATGGGGGTGAGAAGGTGATCAGAACAGTAGTTGCTGATAAAGAAATGTCTTGACAATTCAGAACAATGGGTTATTGCTTTAGATGTCAGATTTTCTTGAATAAATGGGGAGTTGCTATGTATTTTGATACTGCAAGCAACTACCGCTATTTCATTGAATAAAACGAGAAAGGAAGAACTGCAAGTTTGTGGAACATTGTTTACTATTAATAAACATATCTTAACCAGTTTTCATAATACTTAAAGCTACATTTAAGCATACAATAGTCTCAATCACAAAAAACAAGCAGAACAATTAAATTACCTAAGGCCTTAAAAGCACAGTGTGTATTGTTGGAATATTATTTTGTTTACAATTAGGCTACATATTAATAAGTTTATTTTTCATTGTTTTATTCACGCAAAATGCATTCAAGGGAAAGGCAACTTAAGTTTTTTTCATGATGAGTTAGTAAAAAAATTTCAATATTCTCTCCTTGCCACTCCTCCCACCCCATCCATGCCTGATTAGTAAAATTTCTACACGATACTCAAAAAACAATAAGCTTTTACACTAAACATCCAAAATTAAACCTGATTAGTTAACTGCCAAGTTGCAAACTCTTTATTACAATGTTGGATAAACTTCAAGGTTCTTTTTAATGACACATTGTGGCTCTAGAAAATCAGTGTTTAAAACTACATGGTTCAAGAAGTCTTCTAGGTTTTAAAAGTCATACTGGTTTCAAAGAGGTACTTTGTGGCCTCAGTATGAATGATACTTGCATTACAACAATGACAACTTAGGGTATTATTTTGGCAAGATCAGGACTCCTGAGAACACGAGTTGATACATTTTATTATCCTGAAAGCTAAGGGACAACATGAGTACAAAATAACTAAAGGAAAATGAAGCACAAAAGAAATAAAAAATATGGGAAAAGATATCAATTTTGCCCAACTCTCCATACAACAGGGTATGAGTAATTTCCAGTGACTGTTTATTCTTATTACATACATTAGTATTTGCTCAAATTTCATGGCTATTACATTTTTACAGAACAACTGCTTAGAAGTCTGTTTTTTTTAATCACACCTGTGCAACAGAGTAAGTCACAGTACACTTTGAGATGTTTAAAAATATTTATAAACTTGTTTTTGATATGCTAAAGCACTTGGCAACACTTTTACAGCATTTGGTTTTATATAATTAAATTTTCTTACAGTACTCCTTGTGATTTTTTTTCTTAACATCTAAGAAGAAAAAACCTCACACAAAGAAATATGAACTGCCAAGTCTGACTGCATGATCATGTAATTCCAGTTTATAATGCTGCGTTAAAACCTTCATTAATTATGTTGACAAATCATTACCTGTACATTTAATGAAGGCAACCAAGATGATTTGAAAACACAACATTCTGGTTTTAAGTTACATGTTTATCAAGGCGTGCAGTTCTGCAGTGAAATGAAAAAAAACATGTAAATACACAACGAAAGTTACAAGTTCACCAGTTCCTGTGACACGAACTGTTTTAATCTTTCAAGGTACTGTCCATAGAGTTCCACATCATTATGGCCTGCTCCTTCTACCCACAGTGGTTCTACAGGTCTCTGGCAACGCTCAAATAATGCCAGGCCATGTGAAAAGTCAATTACTTCATCTTCAGTTCCATGGATTATTAAGACAGGAGATGTTATTTTAGAAATTTTGTCAATGCTGTAAGAAAAAGATTATATCTATGAAAACAATGGCATAGTTCTGAAATACATGACAGAAATTTTCTTCAGTTAAGGTCTACTTAGTTTTGGGGTCTTACAGAAATACATTGCAAATGATTTTGTTCACAGCTATCCAGACTAACAATTCACTGCATGGAACTACTTGTTAGAACTAGGGATTTACGAGTATATATAAGAAAGTGAATTATTTCCTTACAAATATCCATTGAAATGATTAGAGATGCAAAATGTCTAGTAGGTTTACAAAGTTTTGCAAACTTCTTCAGATCAAATATTCCTCTTTGGTGTTATTCACTGATTTTTCTCCAATTGCTTTATTAAACCTTTGAAAAAAGTTTCAGAGAATTTTCCAGACTACTTCTTTCTCTAGCTGAAAACTTCTGTAATAGAAAAAATGAATGCTAAAAAAAAAAAAAAAAAAAAAAAAAAAAAAAAAAAAAAAGTCGTCCCACAACTTACTTTGGGAATGCATCAAAGCAGTATGTCTTCTTCGTGTCAGGGAAAGCTACTCGCATTCCTGAGGTCAGCGGAGAATGAAGAATTACAGCAGCACTTTCATACCTAGCAGCAAGATCCACAGATGGTACTGTTCCTATACTCTGGCCATATATAATCACATTTTCAGGGCGAATTCCATACCTAAAAAATTAGAAATGTTTTAAAAGTGGCATATAAAGTGAAACAGACAAAACCTCCAGAGCAAGGTAAAAAAGCATTTCTGAAGACGAAAACTTTCAGAAGGGTATCAACTATGAAACAGGAGTGGCAGAAGAACAGGCAAATCTGTTCTATGACATTCCTGACTAAAACACACAATTATTTATTTACTCGCTATTTGCAGTATTTTTTTCCTTCTGCCTGAATGATACTGAAATAATGATTTAAAAATTAAGAATGGATTTGTGAATACAGTGAGGCTTGTATACTAGTTAAAAGTCTTTACTATTAACTCCAGTGGACCTACAACAGAAAACTGATTAGAGCCTTAATAGGTCTTTGATTATCATCACATGAAGCATAATCAAGCCTGCAAAAACTTTGTCAGCTTTACTCTTCTGATACCTGATAAAAACTGCAAGCTGGTAACATTGTTTATAAATTTAGTGAGACTTAAAGCATACCCATACTGACAGTGATCAGTACAGTAATATTGAGCATTCCATGTAATAGCCAAAAAGCTTGTTCTTATCAACCTAATCCACAAGCAAGATAGCCCAATAGGGAATACAGAATTGAAGTCAAGCCTCCCTTCTAATGAGATGCAATTAACAGGGGCAAACAAAAGAAACATCTAGTTAACACTTACACAAGTCAGTTTAATACATTTTTCGGCTTTAGTGAGAATACAAAAAGCAATTGCTACCCAAGTTACATGGGAAAAGCCTCTAAAGAGAACGGTAATGTGGCCAAGAACAGTGCCTGCAACAGAAGTGAGCTGCTGATCCATTGCCCTCTACTAGCCAGGTACTCTTAGCACAGGTCAGACTGCAACAGTGTATCTAAACTTGGGAAAGGAAATACCTTGAACAGGAAGGGATACTATATTGCATTAATACCAAACCCCATACACAAGAAAACCCCAAACCAACAACAACCACGTCCCCCAAAACTCCACAAAACACACCAAACAAACCAACTCCTCCCCATCACCCCCCAAAAAATCCCAAACCCCCAAAAGTAAATCAAAAAACCAAACCCAAGTCATTGTTCTCATGCATTATTAAAAACTTCAACTTTTTAAGTAAGCCTAGCCTAACGTCACTGCGGAGCAGCATGAAGTAAGTTTGATGTTTGCCACTTCAGTTCTAAAAGGAATGAAAATCAAGCGTAGGAAAGTGCACCTGTTACCTTGTCTACAATAAAAGCATGCATAATTTCTGTAACATTATATAACAACATCCATACCCACAAAGCAGTTATCAAATTAGTATATTTTGCATACCTTCAGTAAAGTCAGGGGAGCAGAAGTAACAAAAAATTCGCCAGTATCTTATAAACATGGGTCAATAACTGTATGGGTAACCAAACACTAAAATCAGTAAAGTCTAAGAGACTAAAAAAATTAGGAACATTAGGAAAAAAACACGTTTCATGTGTACCAAGACATTCAAGTTACCAACCAACAAAACAGCTCCCCCCAAATCCACAAGTACTTCTTAATAAGCCGGAAAAATGTTCTCTAAGCTGCATCAGTATATAATAAACAGTTAATTGCAAAAAAATGAATCTAGGAAGATTTCAAGGTCGTGGTATTACTTACATGTTACATATCATTAGGCATGCCAATAACTTGCCAAATTTGGCTTAAAACCCACTGTTCACATCTAACATTGCCTATTTAATAATCACCTCTTTATTTAAATTGGGTTCTGATAAAGTGAAAAAGCATCTTTAAAGCATTAGCACAGTGGCAGACTCTGCCTGACACAGGAATCTTGCTGCATCATTACTACTTAATTACTATTAGCATTTCCTAGAAAGAGCTTCTAGCCATAATCTGATCATAATCAACTAAAGACTTCTAAAAGTCTAAGTCTTCATCATCAGCCTGGAACTACTAAGAGGTCCTTCACCACATGACAGTTCTCAAATAAGCAATTTCAAGCATTAACTAGATTTTCTGAAAATTCCAGCACACATAAATTCAATAAATTAAAGCTTTGAAACAAAAACCTGAGGTCTTCACTATTTCTGCATCTCTTCTGAAACACCTCAGAACATCTTAGCACCTATCCTTCTACAACTCATCTCCCAATTCACATCACATTTGTCCAATCCAAAAGTACAGTACAGCCTTCCCTCCTTCCCACTTAATCTGAACAAAACTTGCATTAATACCTGACACATTGGATCACTAGTATGGCATGCAGTTTGCTCAGCACATTATGATAAAACAGTTTTCAAATAATAAACCCTCCCAATTACCGCATTCACGTTTCCTTGGATGTTGAGTTTTACAAGATACAGGCTACTACACAGGAGCACAACTGTCCTGGTTTAGGGGTCAGCCTAGGACAACAACCTAAAAAGTATATTTTGGAACATTATATTCTCCTCTCTCTTATTATATATTCCACTATTTTTTGATCAAATTCCTTCATCCTGAAGATAGATAAATGATGGCTACAAAAAAGTAAGCCAAGAGAAGCATTTATGATATCTGGATTAAAGTAATCCTTACTCTACCACAGTCAAATAGATTGCCTCACAGTGCCCGCCAGAACCTACATGCTTTGTAATCTGTAAACTAAAAGAAAGATGTCAATAACCACAAGTGGTGGTAGTCCTATGAATATTCTGGCTTGAAGAGGATAAAAACCTAAATAATCAACCCCTGCCTACTAAATAACAAATTCCAAGCAGCTTGGAAAACAGAGATTACATCTGCTCATTCCAGTCTTCCCTTTTCTCTTGAAAAGGTTTAGTGGGCTGACCCTGGCTGGGTGCCAGGCACCCACCCAAGCAGCTCTGTCGCTCCACTCCACAACTGGACAGGGGAGACAAAATTTAACGAAGGCCTCATGGGCAGACATAAGGACCTCATCAAATACCATCACGGGCAAAACCAGCTGGAGATTTTATTTGAATTTATTACTAACAAAATCAGAGCAGGATAATGAGAAGTAAAACAGACCTCAAAAACACCTTCCCCTCACACCTCTCCTTCCCAGCTCTACTGCCTACCACAGCAGCGCTGGGAGGCAGGGAATGGGGGTTATGGCCAGTTCATCATATTGCTTCTCTCACTGCTCAGGGCAAGGAGCTCTTCCCCTACTCACCATGGCATCCCTCTCACAGGAGACAGTTCTCCATGAACTTCTCAGATGTGAATCTGTCCCACAGGCAACAGCACTCCTCAAACTGCCACAGTGTGGGCTCCTCTCTCCACCGGTCTCCCATGGGGTCACAGCCTCCCTTCAGGCAACCCCCTGCTCTGGTGCGGGGCTCCTTCCAGGGATGTGAGTGGATCTCTGCATCCCTGTGGGCCTCCATAGCTGCAGGGGCACATGGTCTGTGGGCACATAGCTGCTTCACCATGGTCTGTACAACAGGCTGCAGGGGAATCTCATCCCCAACACCTGGAGCACCTCGTGCCCCTCCTTCCCCACTGACCCTGGTGTCTGGAGGGCTGTTCCCATGACATGCATCACTTCAATCATTTCTGGCTGAAATTACAATGGGCAATGATTTTTTTTCCCCTCTTCTTCTTGAATATGTTATCCCAGAGGCACTACCATCTTTTTTAATTGGTGCAGCCTTGGCCAGCAGCACATCCATCTTTGGAGCTAAGAGAGATTGGCTCTGCTAGACATGGAGGAAGCCTCTGGCAGCTTATGATAGAAGACACCCCTGTAGCCTCCGGCTACCAAAGCTTGGCCACGCAAGCCCAATAAAACAGGCTTCTGAAATGTCTAGAAAAAAGGAAGCCCAACTGTCCCTCTGTTGCTATCTCTCAAAAGTATCACTTTACAATCTAAAGCAGAAAAATTCTTGAAAAGGTAACTGTTTTTAAGTTCCTTATTCATAAAATTTATTTATTTCTTTTAATAGACTCATAGCTTGTTAAACTCCAAGAAGTTTCGTGTCAAATTATCAGATGGCTACATACCTGGTCTCCCAAAAGAGGAGTGTCAGATCAAAGAAAAAGTTGCAGTAACATTGTTCTCTTAATCGGTGCCTTTTAAGTACAGACCATTCTGAGGAAGGGGAACACGACATTTACAGAGCCATATGCTTCAAGTAGCTCCTCTGGTTACAAGAGGTCAAAGACATGCTGTAAAGACTGTTGCTATCTTAGAAAGCTCATTATGCTGATAATAGGACTAATGTAAACACTGTTGTCCACTCAAGTAATCTTAGATAACTTGTGTCAGCACAGATAGACCTTCAGTGTGGGGGTGAAGGTAATGGAGGGTGTTTTTATGTTTGAAGATCTTTTTTAAGCCATAATCACCAAAAAAGCACCTTGAAAAAAACCCTTAAAAATAGCTACACATAAATGTACCTTCTCAGAGAAAGCACTGTTTCTCATGGTCAAATTATTCTGGGCAGAAGCTGGCACAAAATTTGATATTTTCTGTATTTAAAAGGCTGAGAGCAACAACTTTCTCTTTCCCAGAGCAACTGAGATTCCAATTCCTTTCAACACCTAATTCATCCTTTATGTTCACAGACTTAAAGGTTACCACCTGTCTGGAAAGCAGGTGGAATCTAAAGAGCTTTTCTGACACAGAACTTGTGTTCATTTAAGCCTCCTGACATCCTCACAGAGTCTCTGAGCACTCACAAATTTCTGCCTCATCACCATGCTAAAGGCACAGGTTAAGGTCTACAAAGCTAAGCTATTGACAAACAGAAAAGAACGACTTTCCCATTTTCAGCTTCTGCAATGTGTTCCCCCTCATTAAGTTTTAACAGTTAGTAAGTGAAAAGAATTAAATAAATCTTGGGAGTAGTGGAGCAACTGCTTTTGTGCTCCTTTGTGCTGCCTGTGTTCAGGGACAGGCATGCTACTGGTGGGCTGAGGAAGAAGCAAGCCAATAAATTGTTGTAACAGTCCCAACTGCCTGGAACCAGGGCCCAAAGTAACACTAATGAAGCCAGTATTTCTGTGGCCCCCTATATATGCTGACCAGATAGAGATGGTCTCCTGTAAAAGAGGCAACCCTTAACACTCCTGGCCTGATCTTTTCAGCCTCGGGTAGGAAAAGAACTGCTAAACAGGAACGAAATATTCTTTTTTTCCCTTTGTGATGAACTTCATGTGATTTAGCAGAAAGTCCTTCACTATTTCCTTGATATTTCTTGTCTTTGCAACAAGACCTTATTCTGCACTTCCCTAAACACTTACCTTACTAGTAGTCCATCTTTTCTCTGCCCCTCCATTTTTTTTTTCTCTTCATGGAACCATAGAACAGTTTAGCTGGGAATGTGATATAGTCCAGGCCCCTGCCATAGCGAGGTAATATTTCACTGACTCGAGTTGCTCAAAGTGCTGTCTGACCTTTCTTTGAACACTTTAACTGGATGTACATCACTTACATTGGATATTGACCTTATTTTATATTTTCACTGGATATGTATCTTATTAACATGATGTGCAGTAAGCAAACTACAAAATGCATATCTGGCTGTGAAAAGGTAGGTAGAGTTTTTTTGTTTCCTTGAGGTTTTTTTTTTCCTTTGCTTTTGGTTTTTAATAAAAATATCTGCTGTTTTGATCTGGATATACATATGGGAAAAAAAGTAATTTATATTTTCTTCTGAACTACTGCTCTTAATCTAGAAGACTTGATCACTCTACTATAATGAAGTAAAGTATTGATAAGATCAAGCTCAGAAGGGTAAATTTTCCATAGTACCTCTTTAGGCTCACACTAGATGCTCTAGAGAAACTACAGTTTGCAAAGCTATTGCAATACACACATTTAGAAAACCAACACAGCATTTGGGATACACGGAACAAGGGGGAACATCCTGAGGGAATTCTCAACATACATTCAGAATCATTTGTCATCATGGACATAACACATGAAATTACAGTTGCAAGTTGCAGAACATGAAGGACATGAACATTATCCACACCTGTAACTATCAACATTCCAGGTAATGAATAAAATTCAGGAGCACACAGCTCTTCCTCAACTGTTATGTGCATTCCTCTTCCTGTGTATACAATATTTTCCATTGGGAGAAGAAAAAAGGAACTATGTTTTATGAGAGGCAAGCCCATTGTCCACATTGTAATCAACAAACTGCACCTTTTCTGCCTCTTTTATGACAGTTCAGCCCTTTCTAAACTTTAAAGTGCTACCAACACATTTGTTCTACTATCAGTATTTCTCTTCCTCAATAAGTGAGCTACTTTTCCCTATCAATTTAAATAAAATCTCAATTTCTCTCCAAATGTACGAAGTTATAGTACCTCAGCTTCTAGCTGACCCCCTACCCCCACCTTCTACTTCTGAACAAAAGAAAGAGTAATTTGTGAGTTGTCAAATGAACACATTTGGCCAACATCTGAAGAGATTCAGTATTCATCTGAAGAGATTAATTGAACACAATGTATGGACATTCTGTCGACTTTGACACATTGTCTGATGGTGAGATTTACCCTTAAATTTTTCAATTATTATGCAGTCCAACAATGAAAAGGCTGTTTGTCTTCTTACAGGTAAATCTGGTCATGAGGCAATTCTGGCACATTTTCAGAGGTTTCTGAAGGAGCGCCACTTGCCCTGCATTTGCCTGAGGCTGGTTAAACCTTTCCACCCTTGCTAGGGTGTCATCAAAGGCCTTCAGAGACCAGAACAGCAGAAAATAGGCGTATCCCAAAATGACTCCTGGTATTTCAACACTTGGTAGCTATGACAGCTGGAAAAAGAATGTCCTCACTTGCAGCTTTTATATAGTCCCATGCACATGAATATGCAACAATGTACAACTTCTCCAAATCTGATGAAGGCAGTGAATCACACCACCTTCTTTCATGGCTGTCATCCACATAGGTCACTACTGCTTCCTATTAACATACTCAAGGTAAAGAATAGGGACACAACTCAGCATCTGCATCTGCTGTTTACCTGTTCCAATAGGCTGCCCAACTAATTTTTTGTATTCATTTACAAGACTATTATTATTCATAACAAAATCTCATCATCACCCTCAGTACAAATTCCAGACTATTTCACCTTCGGTGTCCAGTCAACACTGGACAGCTGTGTTGATTTCCAGGTGAGTATGAGAATTGTCTTTCCAAGATGCAAGAGGGTCTTTACTACAAGTGCTTTTGTTGACTGTAGAATTAAGTCTCACATGAGCATTTCGATTACCCCAAAAACACCTTTTAGTGCTGGGTTCTATGATTCCATCTTTCAGAACAGGGAATGCAGGGAGCTATGGGTAACTGTGGTCAATCTCCAAAGGTAACTTCTCCATTCTTTTCTTCATCTCATCACAAATTGCGAGGCACAGTTTAAAACTCTAGGGTCTCTTTCTTATCTCATCTCATCTCATCAATAATAATTTCCAGGGAGTTATAGCTATACACACATTTATCCTGCAAACAATCTGTTAAATTAATTCGTTTCTGCAAAATTAGTTGCAAATGTTAAAGATGGTACCAGTGTGAAACTGACACAATGGGCTATGCTATAAAAGTGAATCAAGGCTGCAGCAAATGCTCCAAGGCTCTGTTCCTGTCCACATATTCATTGAGCATTTTAACATAGCTGAGCACTATCTCGGGGCTCAAGAGAATACCATAGCTGGATAATCAAACTGCGAGCCCATATATCCAAAGTCATACGCTGAACTTCCCTCTGATACATCCAGCATTCAGATACAAAGGATGAGACCACATCACCCAATTGGAAAGCTGTTCTAAGTACTACAGATGTAACCGGCAACACCAACCTCTTTTTCAGCAGTAGAACAAATTCAGTTCACATGTGTGAAATTCACAAGATGGGCAGACCAATGTAAACTTTATATACTCTACAGAATTACCTAATTTCTACTGGAAGTGAAATAATAATAATAAAAAAAAGGCAGACAAAAAAAGGGACTAAGGTGATTGTTTTATATTAATATCTTGTAAGATATATTTAGAGGTCTCCCCAACAATGTCTGCTCATGAAACAGCACACCTAGATGGGACATTACAATCACAGAACAGTTTGGATTGGAAGGGACCTTAAAAGATTCTGTAATTCCACCTTCCCTGCCATGGACAGGGATACTTTCCACTAGATCAATCTGATGAAAGTTCCATTCAACCTGGCCTTGAACACTTCCAGGGATAGGAAAGTTGCTCACAATTTCTCTGGGCAACAAGTTCTTTGCTTGGCAACTTTTCTGGGCAACCTATTCCAATGTTTCATCATACTTACAGAAAGGAATTTCTTTCTTATATCTAATCTCGATCTCCCCTCTTTCTGTTTAAAGCCATTAGCCTGTGTCCTATCAATTATGAACAATCTTATGTGTTTAGAGAAAGTACACTTCATTGCTTAAGAATCAAGGTGAGAATTCAAATTGCAATCACATTTCCTCACAGGTCTTTGATTCAGGCATTTGTTATGAGAAAGAAGAGATAATAATTAATAATTACAAATACTTACAGATTAGCTTATAAAACAGAGCCTGTAAACCGACATAAAGCATTATGTTTCACCATCCAGTTCTCTTGGATTTTTTGTTATACTTAAATAATTCTGACTGTCTTCCACACTGTTCACAAACCACATCATGTTTTTGGTAAATGTTACCAGGTATTTCACTGAGTAGCTAATGTCCAGATCACTACCAGATACAAAACATAGTCAACAGTGCATCTGTCAACAGCTGCAGCTCTTGGCTTACGGAACAGTCATATCTCAACTTTCCACTGTAATAAAAATAAATACCAAAAGCTAGTATGCATGTTTTTGAATAGGTGAAGCTGAAAACCTATCCCTTGTGACCGAATGAGGTTTATGATAATAAGCTTACCACCTATTTAATACATGGATAACATATGTTTCTTTGAAAAGAAAAATCATACTGTTGTTATGATGTAAAAGGAACTCAAGACACAAGGTGTATTTGAAACACTGAAAAGGGGTCACCTGTTCATTCATACTACATTGATGAAGTTCTAAACTCACTGTGACAATTACCAGGATCCAGGATTTAAAGTACACATGCCCTTATACTAAGTCATATCCCTGACACTACAATTATTAAACTGGATGCTCAAGTTGCAATGACCAAGCTATAACAACACACTTCAAGTTTTTATACCTTTTTGGTGTAAAATACACAGTGTGCTGGGATTTTTTGGTGAGCAGTTATTCTTATGATTGCACACTATTTTAAAAAATAGTTTTTGTAGTCTGGATATTTGTAATGTGAGAAGAATATTGCACTAAATGGAAAAAAATATGGAGAAAACTGCTCTCAAATTAGAGAAGCTGCACTTACTTGGTGCAGGATTCTCTAGGATTCTCATCTATGTCAGTGAATGCATCCAGAATCTTTTATCTTGTTATTTTATCTCCCACAAAACCAGAGGCTTAGAATACAGAAATTGCTGAAATAATATCTATTCATTTGCATTTTTTTCTTGTCCATTTTTATTCTGCTTGAGTTAACACCACTGCTCCAAATTCCTCTTTTGTTGTTCCCACCATCAGGTGTTTACACAGATCCATTACAACCTCTCCCACACATATTTTGCGAAGATAGCTTTCTATATAAAGCAAAAAGATGTTTCTCTCTTAGGAAATCCTGTAGCTGCTAGTCAAAATTCGAAACAAAGGTGATCCCAACACCATACAGAAACAAAGTCTCACCAAGTTCTCTTGTATCAGCTTTTACTCTGCCTCTCCCTACACAAGAAGTAGGTGATGGAAATTATCTGAAGAAAATCTGCATTTTCTCACATCCACATCACAACAATGGGTTAATTACTAAGTATCAAGCATTATAAAGGTGGGATTTTTCCCACCTTTTTAATTTTTGCAGCTCAGAAGATTCCAAACTATGACAATAAGGATGATTCTCTAATGGTTCAAGATTAAACCACAGCTTATTAAATTTAATTCCATTTCAATTTTTCCAGCACGTAAGTAGTATATACTGATCCTGCCTAATACTGACAATGCCTTCAGCACCAGGCACCACCAGACAGCTTGGATATGAACCCACTAATTCTTAATCCCAGCACTGCTGTTTCAACTACCGATGCATGTGAAATAAAACCATTTGACAAGCATTCCGTAAAAGAAAAATAGCAACTAACATCTTACCTTGTTCTAAGAGCCACCCAAGCAGCATCAATGTCAGCATACAGATTCTTCTCTGTTGGCTTCCCAGAACTTGCACCATATCCAGAATAATCATAGGAGAATATGTTACAATTAATCCGTGAACCCAGTCCTATATAAAAGCTGCTCATCTGACCCAGGTCAACAGCATTTCCATGTGAGAAGAGTAAAGTGTACTTGGCGTTCGGTGAGCAACGCACGAACATACAGGCAATTCTGTTGCCTTTACATGTTCTAGTCATAAAGCATTCAATAGCATCTTTTTCTCTAGAAGAATATTGCCAGTCTGCTCGCTCTGACAGATGTAAAGTCCAGCGACTACCACTCTCATCACACATCAGTGTGTATGTGGGATCAGGAGGTAAGAATGCTAGCTTGGAGGCAATTTTCCCTGGGCATGGTGGACAACAGAACAGGCAACAGAGTTCACTAAAGGAAAGATTATTCATCTTCTAATCTGAAACGGGAGGAGAGAATATATTAGTTTCCAGGTACAATCTGACATTAAAACCAACTTGAAATGTAAACATAATGTCTCCAGAAAATAATGCGTAACTTTTGAACATTTAACAAAACAAAGACTTAGATACACATATGCATATTTCCATATAATATCTAATTTGACATTATTAGTTACTTCACAATGAGTATATTATTAAAGAGTGATAACTCTAAAGCCCTGCTAGACATCAAAAGTAAAATGTGATTACCCAGGGAAAGAGCAAGCATGTGTTTCGGAGTTTCTTTGGAGGAAATGAAGTTCCTTATCTTAAGACATTATGAAAAGTGTTCTACCCATTGAAGAATACATATACGATAAAGAACAATTAAAATACGTTGCAGAGTTGCAGCATAATAAGGTTATGCAGATTTATGCAGCTAAAAATCACTACAGCATTTCCTAAATACAAGGAATGTGTATTGCAGTCATGAGGTACAGGCTCCTGCAGGCACTATCACAAGTACAAAGGGTGCATGAAGGTCAAAACTTATAAGCCAAAACAAGATGATGCTTCTGGCTTAGGAAACACCGTAGAGCTTTGGTACATGAAAATGTAGCCATAAACTTATCTTTACACCCCACACTTGCTGACCTAAATGTTTCGAAAATCTTCAAAGAAATTCTTAGGTCTTTGCATGTATGAATTGGGATTGTATAAATGACACAATCAGGGTCTATTTTTTTCATGCTTTAAGAAACATATCCCAAACTAAGTGCTCTATCACAGATATTTGTTAAAGCAATATAATCTACAGCACCAATTCAACGCATTACTCACCTATACCTAAAGCAAGCCAGGTAAATATACAGTTGCCCTGGAAGTAAATATTGTGTTCTCCTAATTTAGAGTAGTGAGAAAGGAGCGGGGAGGAAATCCTTTCTTGCAGCAATACATTTTCTCAGAGATAAGAAGAGCAATGAAATTTGACAAGTACCATGCTGGAAACCAGCACAAAAAAGATAAGCATTTATGCTACTTTCCTTGTGTTAAGGCACCTGATGTTTTATCTTAACTTAAACAACTTTTTCATACCACATTTACAGGTCTCAAGTTCATCTCCTGACAGTTCCCTGTGAACATAAACACTTTCAGTTTCTCATTCTGGCTTTAACTTAAGCTACAAAACAAGCAGATTTCAGTTGTATACAGTACCATGCTGTTTCAGAAGTATTTGGGTCATCCAACAATAAACTTACTGCTAACTATGAAATATTTAGATATTTCAAATTTTGTCCTTAAATTTTTACAGAAATATAGTTTTCATGTGTAAATTTCTTTTTAAAAAAGCTTAAAGGACAGTGCTGCAAAAACACTTTAACATATACTACAAAACAACTATCTGTATTTTTGGGTGTGTGAATGGTCTCTTCCTGGTGGTACAGTATGAGAGCATACTGCAAACAATATTACATGGAGCCTACTTTGAGAGCAGCAAAAACAGGCATAGTGAGACAGTCTGACAAACAGCACAAGCATCCTTAGAATACTACAGAAAGAGGGCACAAAAAAAGAGACTGCTGCAGCTAAGAGTTTTCACCCCAGGTCTCTAGTTTTCTTCAAAACAGAGGGGAAACCACAGGTGTTTAGACATGGGCGAACAACACTACCAGTTTAGAGGATAGGGCCGGAAGTCTTGATCAGCTCCCATTTGAGGATAGATAGGGTCTTAAAGAAAATTTTGCATAAAAGACCATATTCCCGACAGATGAAGTAACAATCATCTTGCTTATTAGCACAATTAGTCACTAAAATTGGAATAACTCATGCCCGTCAGATGAGATTATGCGAACATTAAGTTTCAGTTACATCCAAAAGTCAGGATAAGTCGAAGGAAGAAGTCTAAGTATAAACAAAAGGTTTGGATTGTCTTATGCAAAATAAAAATCCAATTTTTTGGGGACGTTTGGGGGGGGGTGGTGGTGGTGTGTATTTGTTCCTTCTATACTTCCATTATAGTTAGGAGCACAAAAGAAACAATTTCTTTCACCTCTACTTAATGAGTTCATTTTCACTGTCCAGCAAAATTCCTGTGATGCCTCTATGTAGTTTTTTGGATTTTTTTTCAAGTACTTACAGCCCAATACTCAAAACCACTCCTTTTTCTACCGGAAACCATTAAATGGATTAAATTTACAGAAACGCTGAAGGTGAAGTTAGATGCTAGTCTAAGAGTTGATTATTACTTTTTTGTGAAAAATTTAAAAGAATTTGTACCTCCAAAAGTGAGATATAAATAGTTTGTTCTGCCCAGGAACAGCAGATTGCACTCTATACCAGCATACAACAATAGCTACAGAATTTCTTATTTCTTCCAAATCCACTTGTCAGAAAGAATTAGAACAGGAGTTTACATTATTTATAACTATAAACAGCCCAGCAGCACCACAGATATGATCTCACTCAGCAAATATTTGCTATTTGCCAAAGTAATTTCAGAAGACTGGCAACTGGCCTGTGGGATTCATGCACAGGGCAGTACTGCAGTAAACCACAGTGAATCAGCTGATGTGGTGGTACTGTCCCCCAAGATAGCTTAAATGTGCTAAAAATGAGCCGTCACCAGATATGGCAAATGACATGCTCAAGACCACAGATGAAGTATTACTCCTCCCCTGCGCTAGACTAATGCAGGCTTTATATATTGATCTTCTAATCCAATGGAAAATATGCCTACTGAAACAAAACATTCTGATTCCAGAGTCATTCTCCAACTAAATCATGGCTAACGACATCTCTTTTCTTTAAAACAAATACATGCTACTTTCTTCACTCAGAAGACCAAAGAAAAACAGCAGGTCACTAACTGAACCAATTTGACACAAAACACCTACCGAACTTCCACAGCGAGAATAGTTCCAACTAAACGCAAACAATGTTACTACTATCCTGGAACTGGTTTGTCATTCACTGTGATGGATTGTATTCACATGAGAATGTGAATAAGCTGAACGTGTGCTTTATCTGGATTCATAGTGAAGCTGAGGCAAAAACAACTCTGACTAGATTACTTTAAGCATATGGTTCCACAAGTACAGATGAGTAACTTTAATGGGACTCATTTGACTAAGATATGCTGTGAATACCTAAGGTATAGTCTAACACCTTCTGTCTATGTATGATGTAAACCTCTGCAGTCATTACAGCATCATCAGATTCCAAGATCAACACATCCCAACAACACAATCATCTTACCTTCTACTTGACATTTCAGTAGTAATAAGAATGCCAGTGCTGTTCTGCAAACACAGTTCCTACAGTTGGCAAAATACACTGACAACACAAAGAATACAATAAAGAATACACATCCCCTTTAAAATTATACTGCATCTTCCATAGTAATTAAGTATGGATATTCTGTGGAAGAAACTGCAGAAAACTCTCCTATTGCAGCAACAGAGGCTAAGAAATAAAACAGACCCAAGTTGTATTACTTACCCCTCCTGGGATAGCTTTTAAAAGGAAAGCCAGAGCCTCTCACCAATTGTATCTCTTTAACTCTCTTATGAATAAAGACCTAACATATAAAATTACAAATGTAAAACTACCCAGAGGCAGTGATTTCAATTCATTCTGTGGCAATTAGCATTCTCATAAAGGTTGACAGAAGGAGGAAAATGTCTATTTAATCTTAAAGAACACCTCAAATATTTATCTTGTGATTCCTAGGATAACACAAATGTAGTTTTTTTCATATAAGCAATTATTCCTGTCATCCTATCTCTGTACATAATAACAAGAAAGTGGAACCTATTATTCACACCTTTGAACACTTCACTATGTATTATTCTCAAAAGTAGCCCAACTCTTGCGAACACTTATCTAGAAATCTTATCTTTACATTAAGTATAAATTATTCTGATTGTTTATTTAAATTAAATTGCCTATCTCACCTGAACTATTCACAAGAACAGAGTCAAACTCATAAACATAGCTGCTGGTTTGGAACTTTAAGTGTTGTTCAAAGCACAAGGAACATTAAAATTGTTGGGGGTTTTTTGTTTGGTTGCTATTTGTGTGTCTTTTGGTTGTGGGTTTGTTGTTTGATTGGGTTTTTTGTCATTTTTACTGTTCATTATATACTGCTGAATCAAGAAATTCTCAAGTATCTTCCCTCACATTTTCACTGAGCACAATACAATGAAAATTTGAGTTCAAGCCATTACATTTGAGTTCAAGCCAGTACCAATATTTACCTCAACACCTGCATTATATTAAGAATAGAACAGAAGGATATTAACATCTTTTAACTAGTCCAACAGTTAAAGCAATAAAATGTTCAGTGATAAAAAATCATTAGTGTCTGATTAAGTACCACATAAAAGGATGAAGAGACTATTAAGAAAGAATAGACACTAAGTCCAGAAAACAACACAAAAGAAGTTTATTCAATTATGAAAAAGCTATACTAAGAAATACTGTGAAGCAACTATTTAAGGTAGTTTTCAAAGGACAAAGTATACTACATGAAAACAGAGAAGCCTGATGGAACCAAAACTTTGATTAATTTTATTCCAAACACATAAACACCCCTGCTAGTCTTACAAATTCTAGCTACCTTAACTTACACAGAGAGACATTATTTATCCTCGGCTGCTTACTTGGTATATATCAAAACCTTACGCCACAGCTGAAAAAAAAGGGAATACAGCAAACACTAACTGAAAAATCTAGACATTCTTTATCACCCGAAGAACAAACTAAACCTCTAAAGGCTCCAGATAGACCACTGCGGGGTTAAGTCGATAATGCCTTGCATGCTCCGAGCAAGACTCTGCACCCGGGACCTGCCCTGCTAAAACCACCCGCCGGCTGCACGGCGCTGAAGCCGCGCTGTGCATGTTCCAGCCGCCCCAGCCCGGTGTCCCAGCGCGGAGGCCGGCCGGCCACCAACACGGAGCTCCGCCCTCAACACTGCTCTGCGTTCAGGTGCTACTACTCCGATTTCCGATTTAACTATGGAAGTTCATGGCTGCTCAAATACTTTAAATTTTTGTATTTATTATACCTGAGAGCAATGTTGAGGCCAGCGTCACTCCCACCCTCAACAGCAGAAGCTGAAGGAATAAATTCAACCACACTGGCGGGAGCTAAATTAACTCCTCAGGTGTCCGCATCTGAAAAGGGTTCCGGCGGAGTCCTCAGCAGTGACTCAAAGGCACTCTGTGGAGCCACGAAAAGCCAGATTTTAAGAAATCAGGGTGCCCGTTTCTAACAAAGGGGTCCGGGCACGACCATGGAGACGGGAGCACCGGGACAGATCACCCACAGCACCCGAGCACATTGAAGCAGGCGACACCGCCAGAGACCGCCGAGCCTAGAGACATAGGGGCGCGGGCAGGAGGGTGGCCGGGGCCGGCAGCCGGTTCGTGCCGGAGACCCAAGCCACGCCGACCGCCTCCCTGAGGAAACGCCGGTGGCTGCCGCGGGCCCTTCCGCTCGCCTCAGGGGCCGACACACGCCTGCGCCAGGCGGCGCGGGGCCCGCGAGTCCCAGCGCGGGGAGGGACACGGACGGACCTGCGAGTAGGAAACAACTCGCCCACACACCGCGGCAGCGGATCACCCGCACACCGTCCATCCCCGCAACGCCGGGGGAGGACAGCCCCTACCTGCAGCAGGCGCTCCGCTTCGGCAGCACCGCGCTCTCCCGACTACCGGATCAGCGATGTATGGGGACGCCCGCTGTGCTGAGTAACGGCGAGGCGGCGGGAGGCTGCCGTCAGCGCCCCGGCCCCGGCCCCGGCCGGAGACCGCGCGGCCCTAGCTGCGCTGAGCCCGCCCCGCGCAGCCTCCAGAGCAGCGCCGGCCTCGCCTCGCCCGCAAACTGCACCGGCGCGGGGGCGGCCGGGGCGGGGCCCCTCGGGCCGCAGCGCCAATGGGGGCGCAGCCGCTGCGGCGCCGCCCGGCGCGGGCGGGCCCGCGGAGCGGTTCCGGGGCACGGGGCGCCGGCCGGGGATGAGCTCGGAGCGGGGGAACGTGTCGCGCACGCGGCCCCAGCGCCACCAGAACGCGCGCGCCTTCAAGAACGACAAGTACGACACCAGCGCCCGGCGCAAGGTAGGCGGGGGCGGGCCCGGCCGGCACGGAGCTGCCCCGGCGTCAGAAGCCGCCCCTCTGCAGGCGACGCAGCGCTTGGGGCCGGAGCGGTGGGGAAGGGTTTCTTGCTGAAAGCATGGGCAGGTCCCCCTATGACCTCTGAAGCCGTGCCCTGTGAGGTTTGGTGCCAGGCCCTGAAAGGCTGTGGGATCGCAAACCAAGTCACGAGGCAGTGAGTACCGAGGCACCGTTTTAGTGATGGAGATACCTCTGGTCCGGGTCTGTCCACACCAGACACAGTGCTGCTAAGAGAGAATCCTAACAAGACTTTTTGGACGGTTGTCAATGTAAGCAAATATGTGAAACTTGAATCAGACTTATGACCTAAAAGGGCCTAGTTAAGCCAAAGAATTATTAAGAGGAAGACTGAAATAAAGTGCTTACATTTGTGCACTGTGTGCAGTAATTAAATGTTCCATGACGCGTTATCCATATGACTTGTTGAAAGGTGTTTGGTCTTCTCAGGGTTTGTGACTATGTGGTCATAATCAGAAATCTTGATGTTTTGAGAGCTTAGTTTGAACAACTTTCCCTCATCACACATAAATACCCAGCTTCAATCTACATACTTTAAGATAACTTTCCTTGTACTTGAATTTCTTTTTTAAAAAGGGCGCCTCTTCTGATTAGTTAGAAGCCGTGGTGAAGACACTCAAAAAGGTGTCTTCAGCTAGTCTGTCAGGGCTTTTGCTACAAAAGTTATCATCTTCACTCTGTTGTTTCAGAAGACTGTTTTATCGGTTTTGGTTCTAAGCAGGCAAAGGGAAACGGTCTACAATATATTATTGAAATATGCTCTGTGCACGTAGCTTTGGTTACATAATATGCGGAAGGGACTGAAGAACACCCGGTGTGTCTGAGCAGTGACACCACCAAAGTAGGATGTTTCATCTTGCAGGCTAAACCGAGAAGGTGACTAAGACAAAACAGGATGAGTAGTCTAGGAGAGTTTATCTCGTGCAATTGCTGTCATATCAATATCTCTTTAATTGAACCTGCCTGTGTTGTCAAAAAGAGCTGGGAGGTGGGGAACAAAGTAGTAAGTTAAATACCTGATGCTGAAGAGGGAGGTTTGAGTTTTTTTATGAGTTTGTTTTGGTTGGTTTTTGAGATTATTTTTTTTTTAGGACTGGTTCTGCAAGTTGAACAGGCTGCTTTCCTGGGATTCTAAGCAGTATTATTTGTTATGTGAGTCACTGCATGACCTCTGATAGGAAAGTATTTTCTGTCTGGGTACGAACATACACACAAAATAACATAGAGAGCTGGTCTATCAAAAAAGTTTTTGAAGGGAAACTGAATTCTGGTATCAGTTTTGTAACTGAAATAATCACTGTACTACCCACATGGCTATTTTTCTGATTTTCTTCCCTTTGAAAATAATTTATATCCCATAGAACTGGTTACACAATACCATGCACTCAAATAAATATATATATATATTTAATGTAGCCAAGATTTGCCAAGTTGTCTCTTTCTTGTTTCCATTTCAAGCAAATGATTTATTTTCTCTCTATACCTGCTGGTTCACAGAATGGGCTGAGTGTATGGAAGTACCACCCTGAAGAATACGCTTCCTGTTCTGGGGCTAAATAACGGGATATGTAGATAATTTCACCTTTGGTAAGGAGGAAGGATGAATTCCTTTTTCTTAGGGCATACTGTCATGTACAAATTCAAGTCCTAAGGTGTTGCCATGTCTTAGGAATGACATTCCCCAGTTTAGTGTTCCAACTGAAACACTCTAAACCACGCACCACTCACTCACCACCACCCCCCCCCCCCCCGCCCCCCCTTACCTCTCTCCCTGCATAGCCCTGAGATTTGGAGGCACAAAAGGCAAAGATCACAGGTTCAGATAAGGACAATTTACTGGAAACAGCAAATAAAATAACAAAACAAACAGCAATAGTGTAGAAAGGATGATTCACACACAAATGATCACTATGTGGGACCCCTGGCAGTATCAGACCACACAACATGCTATGTGACCTGGAAGGGATCCCTCCTGGAAGGGATCCCTCCTGCCATCCCTCCTGCCATTCCTGGATAATGATGTGAGGTGGTATAAAGTAACTCTAGTGTCCTAGCTTAGAAAAATTAACCCTGGCTGGGCCAAATCCAGGGCAGAGATACACAGGGGTCATTATAATGATAATTAGCCCCATTTCTGCTGTTTATAAAATTTTGAGGAAGTTAGACTAGCAGAGATTAAGTGGTGATTAATGTCATAGTTTAGGTATGGACTATGCTGAATGATGACAGTTTTGCATCTCTGTCTTTTATAGTCCTGGATGATCAGATGTGTCACAGATGTTCAGTGTGTGATGAGGAGAAGGAAGAAATTAGAAGCTGTATCACAGGGACTAATACAGGAGTGAGGCTTACTCATTTCTACTTCTCATTACCTCAGTAGAACAAAAGAATGCTTAAAGATCCTTAAAGAGAGTCGATCTCCTGTAAATCACTGTTAAACATATGGGAGGTTTTGTATTTGGCCTATGTACTATTGTACCCTGTCCAATGTAATACTACCTTGAAAGGCTGCAAAATGCTTATCAGCTGAAAATGTGCATCCTGCTGCAACTGTGTTGCTGCATTAGCGATGTTGAATATTTACTACAATACGTTCAGGTTGTACAGTGGGTGGAGTTGAGGTAGTTAATTATGGTGTTATTGCTATTTCTCTCAGTGAAGCAGTATCTGCAGAGGAAATAGATCTAACAGTATTTTGACTTTGGTCTGCTGGCAGTCATTATCCAGTTGGTTTGTTGTTTATTGAGATGTTTTGTTCTCTTTCTCTGACACTGACTGTGTCATCCATTTTCTAAACTTAAAGACCATAGATCTGATTACTTGAGAGCATGCTAGAAGATCCATCTGTCTTTCCACTAATGATTAGTCTTTACTACAACATTACTACAGCATTGCTCTGAGATAGGCTTGTTGGGCTGAAACATCCTTGCAACAAAATACACTGCCTCTCTACTGTATTTGGGAAACAGCCTACAACAGTGCTGAAAATGTTTACGTCTCAGGATGACCTGAAGAAGGAATAGCCAGGACAGGGTAAGACACTGTCTTGTTAGCTGTTGAATCTTGGAATTTGTTTATGGGTTTTTGCATTGCATGCTATGTTCCTGAATAGCTCTTTGCAGCACCGAGCTGAGGAATATACATTATATAAATATACATTTTATTTATAATATATTATGTAAGTCATGGAAGCTGCAGTAGTTCTAGAAATTAAAGCAAATATAACTTAATGAGAACATTTAGAATTCCATTGTAGTAAGATGGTAAACCACAAAGTGATTTGTATTTGCACTTAAATGACTTATTTGTTTCTCAATTTCTTCCCTTTCATTAAGTACATCCAAGATGATCATCCACATTTCCCTAAATTTCAAGAGTTATTACCTTTAAACCTCAGCTTTACCACAGTGTTAATGTCAGTTACTTTTTGAGCTGGGTGCACGGATAAATCACTTGTTTTAGTGGAAACACTGGTTGAGACTGTGGGAAGAGAACAGCAGAATATAGAGCCTAAATGCTGAGTCAGTAATCATATCTGGAAGCACAGAAGGGAGATAGAGATAAACCAGTGGCTGACTGGAAATGTTAGATAACCCTATTGCAGTTTTTTAGATAATGTTCTTGCTGCAACATAGAGTAGCTTGGTAGGCTGAAGTCTACTCTCTAGCCACTCCTGTTACTCTGGGTTCAGAAGTACATCCCGTCTTGGGTGGTAGCTTTTCAGGTAGGGAGAATAGGAGCAAATATAACATCTGCTCTGGACTCTAACCCAGCTCTGGAGGTGGGGCAGAGAGTGACAGAAAGAACATATGGGTAGGTGCAGGAGATGTGTCTGGTGTGTCTTTGTGTATTTTCCATTCTTTCTGGACGAGATGGTGAGAGTCCTTCCAGTCCTCCCTTAATGTTATATCCATAGGTTGCTTAAATTTTGAAATACACTTGATGAGAAAATATCTGCAGAAGAAGGAATTTCAAGTAATGCTGATACAATATGTGAGCAAGCTCTGTGGGGGACAATTTCAGCCTGTGTATTGGAACCCTGAAATCTGGCATCAGTTTTGCATTTGTCAGTCTGTACTGACCTACTCTAACTGCTTTAGTGTCATGCAGTGGGGGTCCTGTGGAATTCTGTTTTTCTGAGAAGTTCAGTTGTTCAGTAATCCTGCATTCATCCACGTGCTGCATTTGTCCTTGGTGATTGAAGGGGCAATCACCAAGTCACCTGTGTTTCTAGTAAGGAAGTTTATGGGTGGCATTAACATTACATTCACAGCAGAACACATCACTGATATGTGCTCAGTAGCAGGAATCTGCTTTCAGTAGAGGAAATCAAAATACCCATAGGTTCACACATAATTAGAAGCTTACAAACAGAGGTGAAGCTTCTTTGAAGCCCTGTCATTACATCTTACCTGTGAGCACTTTAATGCAAGTTTTAGCTGGGGATTATTTTGTGTGCCAAGTTAGTAGGTCTAAATGCATTCATTTACTTTAATACATTCTGAACTGCTTTTGACGGGTTGTTAGGTGGTTTAATATTAGGTTACATGAGCAGAGGATGTTGGTTGATTAATGTACAACTGACTGTGCATATAGTGTGCACATGGAATATTTTGTGGCCTCATACCTTAAGACTGCTTAGGTATGTCTCTATTGCATAACTGTAATTTCCCTGTAGAATGTATAGACATACTGTAAGCACTTGTTGCACTTGTCCTTGGAGCAAAGTACACGAAAGAAAAGAGGGAGCTGTTGACTAAACCAGGGAAATTAGCATAAAGAGAACCCCAGAGAAATGGCTGCAACAGACACATAACTAACATGTTAGAGTAGTTTTCACACCAAGAAATTAATTTCACACCAGGAAATAATTTCAAGCACTACCTCCTATTTGTGTGAGGGCCTAACTACCTGGTAAAGGCTGGGTAGAAAAGCTGGAAAATAATTAGGAAGTTTACAAGCCTTTTTCGGGGCTTTGTGTGGGTTGTTGGGTTTTTTAATACCCTTAAGGGAAAGCATGCTATTAAATGGGCAAAAGGAAGAAAATACAAGCTTGTGAAAGTTTAAGCAATATAAAAATATATTAAAAAGTAAATATTAATAGAAAAAGTAAGCACCAGGGGAGTTTATTTGATTTTACTGGTGACTTCTCCATTCTGACTGGGAACTGAGAAACAAGAAAAAATTGTCTTCTACTTTATTATTAGAACTTCTCTCACATATTTTTTTGCAATTTCAAAAATCTAAAAAAACAGACTATTCACGTTTTTCATTAGGGACAGCTTTCTTCTTAAAGTCTGCATTGCTTTTGAAAGTGGTGTGTTATGTGTTTTTTTGGTCAGAGGAGATGCTGAATTAAGTGTAAAAACCACAGTAAATTAGCAACTTGTTTTAGTAATGGTAGCATTTAAGTATCATGTCTTTTTTTTTTTTTTTCTGAGCAAAATCTAAAAGACAAACACAAGTTAAACTCTCTAACTGCTTTCTTTACATCAACCCATCATTCTCTATTGACTATTTAAACCAACTGCCTATTAGGGTTGTAGAGTCTTAGTGTCTCTTGTATTCTGATGTGCTGAGCCAATGATTAATTACAACAGCCCATACTTGGGTTATGAAAATTGAGTAAAAAATGCAGGAAATTGCTGAAGAGGAGGAAGATGCTGTATGTGTGCATCTTAGAAGGAGGAAATTAGAACTTCAAAGCTGCTTTCTTCCAGTTTGTGACCTTCTGAGCAGATGCAATGTGATTTCTTTATCAGTAGCTGTGTAAAATATGTGGTCCTACCATGTTGAAAAGTCCGGTTATCTTTATGCCTGGATCAGGATGCCTAAAGTGACTTTTGACACACATAAATGTGATGATAGAACGGGCTCTTAAAGATCATCTAGTTCCAAACCCCGTGTCATGAGCAGAGACACTTTCCTCTAGACCAGGTTGCTCAGAGCTGCATCCAGCCTGGCCACCCTGCCGAGGGTGGGGCATCCACAGTTTCACTGGGGAACCTATTCCAGTGCCTCACCACACTCACAGTAAAGAATTTTTCCTAAAATCTGATCTAAAGCTACAGTCTTCCAGTTTGAAGCCATTTCCCCTTGGCCTGTGACTACATTCTCTTGTAAAAGTCCCTCTCCAGCTCTCTCGTAGCCACTCCCTTCCAGTACTGGGAGGTGCTCTAAAATCTCACCAGAGCCCTCCCTTCTCCAGGCTGAACAGTCCCAACTCTCAGCCTGCCTTCATAGAAGAGGTGCTCTAGTCCCATGATATACTTAGTGGCCCTCCTTTGGACTTGTTCTGACAAGTCCATGTCTTTCTTGGTTTGGGAGTCCCAGAACTGAATATTTATGTGATGCCTCACAAGAGCAATGTGAAGGGGCAGAATCCCCTCCCTTGTCCTGCTGGCCAGATTTATGGGCTGCAAGCACACACTGCCAGCTCGTGTTGACAGCCAGCATACACTGCCATCTCATCCACCAACACCCACAAAAGTCAGAGTACTCCCTGTCCATTCTCCACCCACCTTGTATTTGAGCTTGGGATTGCCACAACCCACATGCAGGACCTTGCACTTGGCCTTGTGGAACTTCATGAGATTTGTGCAGGTTTTCAAACCTGTCCAGGTCTTTTTGTATGGCATCCCTTCCCTCCAGTGTGTCGATCACATCATACAGGTTGGTGTCATTGGCAAACTTGAGGGTACACTCAATCTAACTGTCTAAATGCTTTTTCCATGTCCTGGGTAACTAGGTCGTCTGTATCCTGTATCTCTCCTGAAAGGACCCATATTTTCCTGAGTCTGTCTTTGATTGCAGACATACTGAAAGGAACTTTTTTTCCTTACCCTTGGTGTCCTTAGCCAGATTTGTTTCTGTCCATACTTCAGCTTTCCTAACCATCTCCCTCGGTCTTTGGATAATTTCTTTGTATTCCTCCCAGACGACTTTTCCCTGCTTACACCCTCTGTAAGCTACGTGTTTTAAGTTTCTCCAGGAGCTTCTTGGCCATTGGTTTTCTTTCTTGATTTCCCCTTTGTAGGGATGCATTGCATTTGAACCTGAAGGAGACAACTCTTTGATATAATCAAGTCCTCTTGGGCCACTCTTCCCTCCATGGTTCTGTCCCATGGCATTCTACTAAGGAGATCCCTGAAGATGCCAAAGTCTGCTCTCTTGTACTCCAGGGCAATCTTCTTCCCACGCTCCTCACTGCTCCAAGGACTTTAAAACCTGCCAGTTCAAGGTCACTGCAGCCCAGGCTACCCTTGAGCTTCACATTCACCAGCCCCTCCTTGTTAGTGAGAACAAAGTTCAGCACAGCACCTCTCCTCATTGCTTCTTCTATCGCTTAGAGAAGGCAGTTGTCATCAGTGTATGCTAGGAACCTCCTGGGTTGCCTGTGCCCTGCTGTACTGCCCCTTCATCTTTAGCATCTTTGGCTTTTGGGATGCTCAGTGTTCCAGTTTGATTGGAAAAAGAAAAAGAAGAAAAATGGAATGCATCACTGTGTGATTGTTGTGTATTCTGTAGCCAGATGATAATAGTATTGAGGTGAGGAAGAGCTTTATAAAGCTCCATGAATAATAACTGCATATTTCCTTGTCCCATAGCAAATATTTAGCAGAATTTGTAATAGGCTGCCTGTTTGATGAACTTCAGATTTGCTTCAGATGAGAGGTTTCTGAAGTAGTTTCTGTTTCATTCTTCAGAGTGTGCAGTCCTGAACACAAGCTATTGCATTCCAGGTGCCTTAGGCTTTGGTGAGCCTGCCCCTGCATCACTCCGTGGCACGGCTTCTGAACCCAGTGCCAGCCTGTCAGGATGTGTTTAGGGAAACAATGTCGTTTTCATCTGGGAAGCTAAGTGCTTCTTTGGAAAGACAACCATCTATCTTCAGCTTAAGCTACTGCAGTCTTTTGTCATTCCCTGGATTCTGCCTTAGCAAAACTAAAAATAGCTGGTAACAATAAATGTATTCCTACCTGGAAAAACAAATGACAGTTTGTATCTTACTACCCTCCTGTGTTGCCAATCAGTGCAAGTCAGGGGAGTGAGGGGGAGCGCTGGGAAGTTCAGGCTAATTTGCAGGTTATTGGAAGCCTATGTAGGCTATAGTGCTTGGAGCCTTACTTTGTGCTGGTCAAGTGCTGCTTGTCTTTGAACTGCCTGAATTTTGAAAGACTGAACACAGGCACTGCTCACAGCAGCTTGAATTGCAAGATATTGAATTGCCTTTAACAGATATCTGCTGGGAACTTACTGAGGATTTTCTTCACTCAGAAATTTTGCACATTAAGCAATTGTTTGTATTTTTTGGAAAATACGTTTGTAATGCATCAGAACCACAGCTTTCTGTATTCAATATTTCAGCAGTATGCAAAACCTTGTTTGGTTGGCTTCGTAATATGTCAAGTCTGTATTTGATCATTTAGAAAATAATTAATTTTGACTAAACAGCCAGAAAGTACGACATGTTCAGTTATCCACACCACAGGGAAGCTCATACTGGATGTGTACAGTTAGTAAAAAAAGAGACAATGGAACATAAGTTCCAGAGTATAGTTTCACTTGAGAGTAGCATCTCCTCTGCTATGAACATGTTTTTGAATAGAACAAGATGCTGTATTTTTAATGCTTGGCTTGTTTTTTTGGTCTTATGTATTGAAGTAGAGATTTGTGGAGTAGTAAGAAACTGCAGTGGATTTCAAAAGCAGGGAATTACTTCAGAAGATGCTGTATTCATAGAACAACTTTTTTTTCAGTTTATTTCTGAAAGAATAACATACATTGTAATCCAGATTAATACAGAATTGCTCCTTTTAGGTATGCTAAGAAGTAGATGTGGTTTAAACCATTTTATTGATGCAATGTTGATATGGTAGCCATTTTTAAACTATCTTAAAAAACACATTTTTTATTATATGCATTTTTTAACTATGAAATTTTTATTTTAAAATTACTGAATGAATATGACCACCCATGTGATAGACAAAATTACTGCTGGCATTCTTAAATAGAAAAGAAATAAAATTAGATTGAGCATACAAGGACATAGCTTGTTATTTAAGGTAAGAGTGTGGTTTGGTACTGTTTTCCATAGCAGAATAATTTCTCTTGTGCAAGTACTACTTGTGCAAGTCAGTTGACATTTTGTATTTATGATAAAGCTAAATACAAAATGTTGTAGGAGATATTAAGGTAAATTTTTCATTGTCTCAAAAATACACTGATTTAAATTGCTATTTTAAGGATTTTATCTTAAGTGCAGAGAGCAAAAATGTTTTTCATAAAGGAAGGCTAAGATTACAGAGAGACTGAATAATTGGACTTCAAATAGTGTGTGGATTCTACTTTATTGTTATCTAAGGAAAAATCCTGAGGCTATTCAAACTATGTAGTATAGTGATGGCTTGAACAATAGTAAGTTAAATGCTGCATCTTGTAAGTTGTCTTCTTTGGATAAGAACTGTGTATTTCGGGGCTTATTTTTTTTTCAATCCTTTTTATAAAATTTCTAGAGATGAAAAGAATAAAATACCTACAGTAATCAATTATCAACAGTATAATAATGAAAAGAAGTACAACTATTAAGAACATTAAAATAATAATAATAATCTAGTCTTTAACCTCAAGGTATATTCTTTCTATTGAAGAAAATTTCTAGACAAATGCATATGAAAAGCTTAATGTTAATATCAAGCAAACATATTTATAGTACTGTGTCAATCATATGATGGGCAAAAATGCTTTCTAAGCAAGATTTTACTCTGCAGCAGGAAGTTGTCAATTTATTTTTTTTTTTTTACTTATTCAGAAAATAAATGCTAAGCTTCATGATGGAGTATGTCAGCATTGCAAAGGTATCTTGGAGTGGCGAGTAAAATTCAGAAAGTACAAACTACTGACAAAACCTAAAAAATGGTGAGTGAAGATACTTTTTGTTAGTTGTTGATCATGTAGTTTGTGAGCTTTTGGAAAATACTCTGGTTTTGGAAACTCAAAAGAAAAAGCTGCTATTATGCAACATTTTTCAAATGTGAAGTCTGCAATGACAACATATAAGTAATGTTAATTTTCTAATTCTTAAGCTTTGAAAAGAAGACACAGAGGAAAAGCAAGTGCTTCCCTCTTTGCTGTTAAAACTGATTGAATTGTGGGCCTGTAAGTTTCCAAGATCATCAGTGTATTCTCCTGAATAAAAAGTCAAACCTGAACCTGTTTAAAACTATTTTCTAAGGTCTTGTTTCACATCTCTATTAGAGGAATCTGCACATCTCTTGACTTATGTACTTTGCTAATGTTTGCAATACACACATTTCATTACCTCTTAGCATGTTTGCTCCTTTTCTGTAAGAAACTATAATACTATGTAGTAAATGTTGGCACTGTTTGCATAGAGTTCTCTATTATTTGTTTTTGTATAATTGTATAACAAAGATGATAAATATTTTTACCTATCATAAGCATATAAATTATTTTAGTTTTCTGAAGGAGATGCTCTCTGCTTGGTTCTTATTTGCTCAGTTGCAGAGGTCCTTACCTCCTGTGGTAGCAGACACAGCCAGTGTTTCAGCAATGAAACACTGAACTCAGAGAAACCACAGCTGGGCTGGTGCACAATACAGCCAGGTTTGTCACAGTAGCTTGTATTTTGGTATTAGTAATCAGTTTCGTCCTTCTGTGTAAAAAATAAATTATTAGGTAGAAAGCTTGCTGAATAAAAAATAAATATTCTATGTTCTGTGCACCACAGATGAAGTTGGGTTTTGTGATTTTTTAACTCTTCCTCAAATAAGTATGTGCATCCTGGGGTGGTTTTTTGTTGTTGATGTTCTGTTTTTGTGGTTTGGGTTTTTTTTTTCCAAAGAGAAGAAAGCAGGCAAAACCCCATGTAAATCAGGGAAGCACTGGACGTAGGAAAAGTGGCACTGTAGAACAGCAGCTTATAACAGAATATGTGATATTCTTCTCATATTTTTGAACAAGGAAGTTGTGCTTCAGAGTATTCTAGCTTTACCGGTGATGATTTCTAGGCCAGGACTACAATGGCTGGGTGAGCCACTGTTCTGGAATGACAAGACTGTGAAAATTTTCAACAGATGCAGCTTCAGGGTAAAGTAAAAGCATAATAGACATTAAAAATGTGACCAAAAAGGAAAAGAAAAAGAATTCTTAGTATTACAGAAGAAATTATCAGTGTTAGTATAACCACAAGTTTTCCCTACTTTACTTCTATTTTGAGTATTTTGTTATTAGAAGTTAAACTATTTAAAAAATATATATATAAATTTGCCTTGCATTGGTAGTGAGTGCCCCTGTTTGGTATAACATGTCTGGGAAGAACTTTTGAGGGCATAAAACCCAAGAAAATTACTTTCAAGACAGCAGCATTACATAGGGTATATTGTTCTGGGTTATGTTCTCCAGATATACAAGGTTTTAGAAATGTCATCTGAATGTTAAGCCACATAATTTTGGAAACTGCTAAGTCTACAAAATTATATCATATTTTGAAAAAGAATATCCCAAGCCATCTACCTTATTAGGGTGGTTTTGTTGAGAATACTGTTCCATGAAGGCTTGTGTTCACAGAAAATGAGAGTCTAGCACTGACTTAGTTTATACTCTGAAAAGTTCAAGAGGAAGTAATTGCAGTGTTTGAACGAAAAGCTTTTTATTTGTAAAGTCCATGTACTTTTTTATGCCATATGCTACTTTTTAAACCAGAAGTTATGCAACTTTAAAGTAAAAACTACCTAGTGAAGTGAATGAAAATATTTATTTTGCCAACTTAAAAATAAAATTCTTGTTTTAATGTTTCTTTCTCAGTACTTGTTTCAGTAATTCTTCCTGAGAAAAGTAAGGGAGAAGGGTGAAAGGAATGATTTTGATAGTGCTACTTGATAAAACACCAAGTGTTTCATGTGAAACCAGCCTAAAATGTGTTGTTTCACTTTTGTGGAGTGTTTGTTCCTCTTTTGTAAAAAAATCAGAATGTTTAGTAAGTGTCCACAGTATTTTTTAGTCATGTTTTCTTTCTCTTTACAGTGTGAAGTGCCTTCAGAAGACTGTAAAAGATCCTTATCATGTTATTTGCCGACCATGTGCTGGAAAACTAGAGATTTGTGCTAAGTGTGGGAAACAAGAAGAAATAGTAATTCCGTAAGTAGTTCATAGGGTATGCAGTTTCAGTCGTGTACTGATAATTTCTCTTGTAAGTAGCCTTGTTTGGAAACTGCCAGGAAGCTGTATGTTAAGCCATATTTTCAATAATCCAAACATTAGCCAGTAGGAGTAATTTTCTTCACTTTCTTCAGATGAAACTGGGAGTGGAATACTTAATGATGTTAGTGGGGCTGAGCCAAAAAATGTCCTACTTGGATAGGACATTTTAACACCAACAGGTATATTGTATATCTTCTTAAGAACAAAGCACTTCAAAAAAAGTCTTGGTGTAGAGCATCCATAAAATATGCATAAGCCACTTTGCTGTTTGCATTTTGTCTGCCACTTGATAATTCAGTTACTAGTGAACAGAAGAAATAAACAAGGGCTGATATTGAGCACAGTTACCACATTATATTTAGCAGGTTTTTGGCTTTTTTTTACTAGCATTCTCTCTTTATTGAGCATGATACATAAAACATTAATTCACAAATTTATGATAACAGTCCAGCAGTTGCTTACTTGGTCAAGCTGTTCAAATATTTATTTTTCTTTCTTTACTCTCTCTTCTGTACTCAGTAGTTTTTTATGCATACTTTACTGTGTTTTATATCCTTCCTATTTAGTGTGAGGTAACTTTAGGGATTTTATTGTCCCTCTCCTCCATCTTCCCACCTTCTGCCATCTTCCCTTCTATATTGGCATGGGATGCCAGGAGGATATTCTATCCTCCATCTCATTCTTGTTTTAATTCCAGAAGTGGGTGGTGATAACATCCCTTTTGCTTTCTACAGGATTGATAAAGGACAAGGCAGAACTGAGAGTGAGACTTCTAAAAATGGCCAAGAGAGCAGTAAATTGAAGGATGAGCTGGATTTTGATACAAATTTCAGTGGTGGAGACAGTGATGAAGATTCTGATGTGCTTGAAGAGCAATTTAAAAATATGAATTTTGAAACTACAGGGATCTAAAAGGTTGTGTTTATATACAAGAGATTATATGCAATCAAATACTATTGCTTGCCTTAAACTGCTGCAAGCCCTGATTTGACATCTAAGGCTCTTGGATGAAAATGTTGGCATTGTGTATGATGATGCATGTGGGGATTTGTATTAATACACATTTCTGTGTATTACGAACAGAATTGCTTTCAAAATATCCAGAAATTCTATCTGTAAGAATAGTTATTTATTTCATACATGTAACAACTTCCTATTTTTATGGAATAAAGCCTCTTTGTGTAATTGTTTGAAATTCAGTATTATGTGGCTATTGGAAGTATTACTGCTGCCTGGAAATCCACATGGAAGTCTAGGATAAACACAGATAAGAAGAGCTAAAGCAGCTGTAATGGTTTGCCAAAGGAAGAACTTGCAATGTTCTGTCACTGAGCTTCCAGATGGGGTCTTACCCTTATGCCTGGGGGGTTTTGTTGTTTTGGGGTTTTTCTTTTCCACAAAAAGAAACAAGTGTGCAAATGCCGTTACCAATACAGTTCATGAGCAGTTAATGCTTAGTTATTATGTATAAGTATGCACTACAGATTTCTTGTTGCTACCAATGTTCTGTAAAGAAAAAAACCTGCAGACTTTAGAATTTCTTATAACTGGTCTTGCACTTCCTTTTCATTTTCAGAATTCAGAGATTCATGAGGATCTGATGTAGTTCTCTCTGATATGAGAAGACTTGCATAGTGGAGTGATGCTTATAGAGATGCTTACTCCCTTCCCAGTTTTTATTCCAGTGTTGGTTAAGCTGTACAAAGAACATAACTGAAGTTGCAGTAACTGTCTTTACAGGATTCAGGATGGTTTGATTTCTTCTAGACTGTCTCCTTGCTCTTTACATTTCACTGACACTATATATACACACATTAACCTATGACAATATACTATACCACATCTGCTTTGGTGCTTTGCCTGATTTGCAGTAGTGAGTGTAGAAGACCTTGATTCTCAAACTATGGTTTTCAAATGCTCTGTGAGGAAATTCAGCTCTGAGATTGTTACCCATCCCTGCACTGGAAGGAAGGAAATACTGAAGCTTAATCCTTTGGGTGCAGATAGGCACCCCTGTCCATCCTGTGAAGCTGGAAAACACCAAGAGGTGTTCGGTGGCAGAAAAAGGAGGTTGTCAGGTGTGTTCAGAAGTGCTGGATCTGAAGATCTGGTTTCACTGACAGAGAAGTCCTCCCAAAAGGACAGCAATGACATCTGACTTAGTGTCACATCTCTTGTCCTGCCAGTTGACGTCAACAAGGGCAGAGTAAACAAGGAATGTCCCATGCAGATGCTGCAGATGACCAGGTAGGAGGGTGGGAAGAAGGAAGTTAATAAGTAGTCTGGATTTAGCTTCAGAAAGAGTCTCTCTGAAGGGGAAACCATGACTGTCACCAAAAGTGAACTTGGCTTTTGAAAGTGACATATGTATGGGAAGTGTTCTTCCGCTTGGAAAAATGTGTAATGGCCTTGTCCTTTATCAAAAGGTGAGAGGAAATCCTGGAATGATAGGAAAACATGTGATGGAACTGGCAGGAGCTGTATAATGAGAAAATAAGGGGAAGAATTCTCATCGTGGTGACACAACCTGTCAGTCCCAGGAGTGAGCAGAGCAACAAAGATAAATGGTGTGTTGCAACACAGTGCAAAAATGTTTGTACAGAGGGAAAGTCCTCTGAAGTCTTCATGTCACACTCCTGATGCTCTGTTTGAGGCTGGTACTAGAGCTGATGAAACTTTACTGTGAGTGAGCACAGTTACAGTGGTAGCTGGTTGGTGTTAGTCCAGCCTACCTGAAGACAGTTTTTGGTTCTGGGAAGCCTTCTGTCTTTGGTTGTAACTGTGGCTAAAGGATATACTGCTGGAAATGATTTCTGCAACACTGTTTAACATGATGGTTGTGAGTCAGCTTACAAAATGGCAGCTTCCAAAGGGAAAAGGAGTTTCTATTTTACAGAAGACACTTCTAACACGAGTAAAAGGAGCAAATGTAATTTTCTTGTTTAACTTTGACTGAATTTAGGATATACTTGGAATTACATTAAGCTGTTATAACTCATGCTATAAGAGTTCTGAATATCAGGGGTTTGGTTTTCTTGTATCTTTTTGAGGAACTTACTGAGCAGGATAATGCAGGACTAGGACCCTTTTAAATGCTAATCTTCAGTAAAACCATATAGAAATGAGAATATTTTTAAAAAAGAAAGGAGACCAAAAGTCCTCAAAGATGTTGAGATCTTCAGAGTAGTCATATAAATTGAGTGATTTTTAGAGTTTTTCATTGAGATTTTGAAATCTTTCTACCTCTTCTTTTACAAATAATAATAATGAATTTTTGTCTGTAAACGTTAGAGGAAATAAAAATACCACAGTATCTGCAGGGTATTGAGGTGCAATTTAAATAGTATGACTGCTTGGGGTTTCAGAATCTGTCTGGGCCTTGCAGTGCTTCGCCGAATACATTACTGAAGTAGAAAATGATAGGTGTTACTTAGTCATCTGGAGAATACTTGATGCATCACTAGTGATGCAGTGATGTTGCTGACAGCTGAGTTCCTGTTACCAGCTTGCCCTTAGGAGTGTCATTTGGTGTGACTCAACACTAAAGTAATTAATTAGATAGTGGACTGATGGTATGTGTGAGGCAGGCATGCCAGATGATTCCTACTCCACTAGTGGAAATGCTCATCATAGGCCGGAGCTGCCAGAACTTGACATGGCTGACTCGTACACATTTCTGGAAATCAAATTGCCATGTATAAGGATTTCTTAAGGCAACCTGGATTCATTGCAATATGAGGAGAGTATAATATGGACACAGTGCTACCCCCTAGCATAATTCCTTAACAATCTTCTGTTAAAGTTCACAGCCATCTCTGAGAAATCCTATCATCAAGTGTTTTGAAGGATCAGGTAATGCAAAAAACATTGCCCCATGATTTACTTCCAGTTTTGCATGGGCTGGGCTCTTCTATTCTTGTCTTGGCAACTGATTAATCTGTATTCCTCTAAAATACTGTAATAATACCAGCCTCTGAAGGTTTATAGGGCTACCAGTTAATTAGGAAAAGTACAGCTTGCTTTCTCCCTATAATAGGCATGTACTTGGATGTTGAGATGTAAATCATAGCATTAGCAAGGAAAATAGAAGAAAATATAACAGGTCATCAAATGTGAGCCACCTTGAAAACTTCTATCCCTGTAATTATGTATGTTTTCTTTGTTTAGGAGTTCTCTTAAGTAAATGTATGCTGGTTGAAAATGCAAAACTAAGTGCTTATTGGAAGCATCAGCCTGACTTACAGAGTTAATGAGGAAAGCTTTGTAAGTGTCACGGAGAGATGCCTTTCATTATCGGATGTTTAGAGAGCTGCTCATGAAAACTGACAGCATCTCACTTAATTCTCCTGCCTACCTTTCATCTGAAAGCTAATACAGTTCAAAACTCTTTGTGAAAAAGAAGGTATGAACTATGCATACACACTCATCACATACTGTGAGTTTGTAAAGTAGGGTTCCTAAACTTTGAAAAAGTTGAAGTGAGCTATTTCAATGGTTGATAACACATTTACAGACAAATTACCTGTAACAGACTAGAAATAAAATATTTGGCTTATTTCAGGTAGCAGGCTTTTCTGTTAGAGCCCCTAAAATAGTTAAGATGAGATCACATAAAAATTAACATTTTTTTTCCTGAAGTCAATGGGAAAACACCTATTTGTAATAATAGAGGTAATACTCAGAATTCAGTCATCAATAATAGGCTTGAATTTGAGGACTTGAAAACTGGAGCCAAAGGCATTAAGATTTTACCTGAATCCCTCCTTGCATTTGCCTCTGACATAACTTCAGAAACCCAGATTGAAGGGATCAGATGTATTCTTTTAAGTGCTTTGAAAACAGCACTCAATATGTCAATAATTTGTTTTTAAATGGCAACAGAGAAGACCATGTTTTTATATGCAAACAAAACAGAAAAGGAGTTTATGCCTGTTACAGAATAGCAGCACTCAATTGAAATCTCTCTTTTTAGGACATCTTGCATTTTTGGACCTCAAGATTGTGCTATCTCTTCTTGCAATTTCCCTAATCTTTTATGTGAGCAACCATGTGTCAAAACTATCTATGAGGAGTATCCATAACTTAATTATTACTAAATGTATCAGCAGTGAAACTTGTAGCATTTATTGAATAATATGTAATGGCAAAGTGTAACAGTTTGACTCTTTTTTCCTCATAGATGCTTGTCTCCTGACTATTATGTTCCTTTTAGGGTTATTTCGTATCCTTTTCCCACAGCCACTGCGCTGTAGTAGTTTCTAGCGGGCATGAGAGCTGATACAGCCTCTGACTATCAGCAACAATGTATTGCTCTGGATTATTCCCAGTAGAAGAAACAGAATTGATACCAGAACCGTGAAGCAACTGCTCTGCTTTGTGGGTCAACCTTGGAGATGGACTGTGGGTTTTATCAGACGCAGGGGAAGCTGGTAGATCTTCTCAGAAAGAACAATCCCGTATCACCCCCACTACCAAAATCTTGCTGTGCAAACCCACTACGAAGTGGTAATACTTGTGAGATGTATGTGAAATAAAATAAAGCCATGGTTCTTGAGGGAAAACATTAAAAGTCCCTACAGTATGTTTTCTAGTATTGGAGAAATGCAGAATAATCCCAAACCTTCCATATCCAAGGAAAAATAAGCCCCATAAACCCAGACAACTTCTATTCCTTTAAAGCGATAACAGATTTAGTATTGCCTACATGACAAAGATTTTATAAGTCTCTATGGAAATGGCTAATATCTCATTCTCCAAAGAAAATAACTCTTCATATAACTCGTAACAGCTTAGTCTTTCTGACAATAAGTTAGTGATGGAACAAGCTTGTACTTGTATTACTTAGAGAAAAGTCATAGTACAATCTTTATAAAACTAATCTTATGCTTTAAAAAGATCACAAGGACTTTGCCTAGAAAATGTCTAGAAAGACTTAAGCAGTATTGCCGTAATCTTCCAATTTTAGGAAAATGTTGCTTAAGGTTTAAGCCATCCCAAAACTATGCAGCAACCAGAACTTCAGAGCTATGGTTTTTACTGTGTTTCAGCAAGGAGTTTTCCTTAATTTCTGGGTTTTGTACTATCTTGAGTTGCATTTGGGTATTAGTAGTTCTGATGTTATGAACATTATCTTTTCAAGAGAGAATTGCATTTTGGATCACCACATCTAACTAGTTGCTTTCTCATCCTCACAACTGCACCTAAGGTCTACGGAGACCAAGTACAGGTAGTGACTGTCTATGTTATTTCAAAAAATCACATTAGTGCCTGGCTGGTTGTGAACCCCCTCCCCCCTTCCCCAAAAGAAAAACCAAAACCCCTAAATGAAACAAAGTGAAACCCAAAAACAAAACAAAAATACCCAAACCATACCAGACAAACGCAAAACCAAACAAGCAAACAATAACATGCCCCCTCCCCTGCTGTAGCACTTACCCAGGACACTTTCAGAAAGAATCCTGTTGGGCATTCTTGTCCCTCGCCACTAATGTGTGCCGCTAATGAGAACAGAATGTGTGGTTCTAAAGGAAGGGTCATGCATGTGCTTTAGTCTTTAAATGATAAATAGTCTTTCTCAAATATCTGATGGTGTGGAGCAGGGTTGTCCAGCCAGGTTTGTCCGAAATGCCATTTAGAGGCAGAGGGTGGGGGGGCAGTGGAAAGAAGGGGAAGAGAGTGTAGCAGGAAGCACCTTGTGAGTATGGAGGTACAGAAGTTCACACGGCCTGTGTCTGCCCTCTCTTCAACTCTGCAGCCTTCAGCTGTCACTGTAAATGTGCATGGAAATCAGTCCAAATAATAAACCTAGAGGTTTATTGTAATTAGCCTGACAACAAGTAGGTGTTTCTTGCCTGCCAGCATGTGAGCTGAGGTTTTCCACAGCTTCCAAGGAATTAAATACCTTGTTGCTGTTTGAGATAGCTTAACTTTTGTTGAAATGAAAACAATTTAAAGGAGACATTACAACGGACAGTAATTACTGTTTGGTACTTCTTCTCCTGGGGCCTAAATGGAAATGATCTAACAAAGAGTGATTCTGATTAAAAGTCCCACGCAGAACTGAAGCTAGGCCTTCACAGTGGCAAAACACAGTCATCACTACTTTAGCTTGGTAATTTTATAATGTTTTTAGTGAGATTTTTGGGGTCTTTTGTTTGCGTTTTTTTGGGGGGGTTCAGAGGGTGTTTTGGCTTTCTTAATATTAAAGAATTTTACCATTAGTGACCCTGTTAAGTGTAGATCTTTTCTTCACGGAGCTACTGCTTAATAACTGTAGCTCTGAGTTTTGTTAGTCTGCAACTGGGGAATGTGTTGTGGCTCAATCCAAGCCAGCAGCCAAGCCCCAAGCAGCCACTTACTCACTGACCCACCCACAAGATTGGGGAGAGAAAGGGAAAGGCTAGAAAACTTGTGGGGTGAGATAGAGACAATTTGATAGGGAAAGCAAAACTCACACACACAAAGCCAAATAAGGAATTAAGTGACTTCTCCCCACAGGCAGGCAGGTGTTCAGCCATCTCCAGGGAAGCAGGGTCCCATCACACATGATATTGACTTGGGAAGACAAATACCCTCATTCCAAATGTACCCCCTTCCTCCTTCCTCCCCTCACGTTATATACTGAGCATAAGGATCTGGAACATCTCTTGGTCAGTTTGTGTCACCTGTTCTGGCTCTGTTTACTCCCAGTCTCCCATGCACCCATACCTTACCACTGTGGCAGCACCAAGAGTAGAAAAGCCTTGGCTCTGTGTAACCTCCGCTCAGAAATAGCAATCATCTTGGTATTACAAACCCTCTGTTCAGCACAAATCCAAAATACAGCCCCATGACACCCAGCCTAAAGAAAATTAATTCTCCCCCAGCTGAAACCAGGACAGAATGCTGTAATCCTTCTTAAAGGTAAATGGTGTTAAAAGGGAGCTTGATTTACTGATCTTGAGTAAACCATACTGGTAGTTAAATATATCTTCCCTAATTGATTTGCCATCAAGATAGCCCTGTGGACTTCATGTTTGACATACTTTAATGAAGAATTGGTTTCGAGTTTTTTTCAATTATATTTAGAGTACTGCTTTGCTGTCTCCTTGTAGAGAAGGCCCCCAAATCTGTGTAACAGTTGTTGCTCTAGAGTATAATGCATACATAAATCATCTAGAGTAGACGCACAAAGTCACAGAACCTCCCCTTTTTTTTTTTTTTTTCCCCCACTTAGTACATGTGGAACGAAGAAAACAGTGCTGAAAACAAACAAACAAACAAACAAAACCACCAAAAAAACCCACAAAAGCACCACCTTGGCAAATTGGAACATTTGTTTCTTAGTCCCAAAGCACAAGCCTTTCTGTTTCTGCTTTTACCGACGTCCTCACGTTTCTCTCGCGGAAAAGCTACCTTGCAACACCAGGTGTCACTGTAACAAAGTGGAAAAGTTTGCTTGCAAGCCAGCTTCGCACGGCTCAGTGATACATCAGGCTGGGTACCTCTAAAGGGCTTTGTTTTCGTTCCCCAGAGCTGGCGGGCCAGCTTTTATCTCACGGGGATGCGGCTCCCCTTGATCTCTGCACTGAGCTGTGGCCCAGATCATCTACACTTCCAGCAAGCTTCTGCGGGGAGGAAGCTGGGATCAAGGGCAGATACCTGAGCCGGAAATCCTGCCCTTAATGTGAAATTTGTTTTTATGGAAAGCTTAAAAGGCTGTACTTCCCAGCCTGACTAACACACCTGCAGAAACTCAAGTAGGCAAGTGCTGAGTTTACAAAAGTGAGAGCTACCGACCTCATGCTGTATGCTGGCCTCTTGTAATGTGAATATTTAATTAATTAGAACATATGCACATAAATAAAAATAAAACCCAAACAATCAACCAGGTGAACACTGCACAAGCACAATAAATTACACAAATCAAAGGATTACACATTGTTAGACTAGGTTCAACTCATTGATCTCCCCAAAAATCTTGGAGAATCTGGTATAGAGTTGTTGACAAAGAAGCCTGAAAATGAAAAAGTGTTGCCAGCAAATTACATTTAACTGAGAACTCTCATTTTCCACAGCAGCTTCTCAGGAGCACCCCTGAGCTGCTAGTTGAGAGGACATAGAGGTGTTTGTCAGGACCAACACAAGTTTTTGTTTTCTCTTTAGTTAGTGGGGGGAGAAAAGGAAAGGAAAGGAAAGGAAAGGAAAGGAAAGGAAAGGAAAGGAAAGGAAAGGAAAGGAAAGGAAAGGAAAGGAAAGGAAAGGAAAGGAAAGGAAAGGAAAGGAAAGGAAAGGAAAGGAAAGGAAAGGAAAGGAAAGGAAAGGAAAGGAAAGGAAAGGAAAGGAAAGGAAAGGAAAGGAAAGGAAAGGAAAGGAAAGGAAAGGAAAGGAAAGGAAAGGAAAGGAAAGGAAAGGAAAGTCTGCTTCCTGTGATGACTTCCTTCTCAAAACTCACTTCTCATTTACCATGGTGGGACAACCATAACTGAGAGCCAAATGCTCACACAGCTGCTTGCTAGCTTCATTCTCTGCAACATGGGAAAAGAAAGAAGAAATGCAAGGAGACTTACAAGACAATTGCAGCTTAATAAAGCCAGCAAACTGAGACCCAGCCCTAACCTTAGTCCTAACCCTTGAAGTAAAATATAAAGTAAAAAATGGGTGTTGGAGCAGTACAAATCAAAAATTGAAACTCACCACTTCCAGGAGCTGTTTAGTTGCTACCAGAAGAGCAGGGCTTTGCCATGACACTTGTGGGTTGCTGTAGAGAAAGTCAGCTGCATGTCAGCCAGACCCAATATACTCATGTACTGAATGTGCTTTCTGAGTTGTTCCAATGTCACAGTAAACTCAGCTCTGATGCCAAAAATATAAATTATTGTAAGACTTTCAGTGCAGACCTTTGTTGACACACACTGAACAAATTTGAAAGAAACTGTATCAACATACACCTGGGGATCCATATGTACCAATTTAATGAAACGTTTGCTTCTCACTAAAAGTAAGTCACTCTGTTCACTAAGGGGCATAATGCATGATTGGCAGTTCTTTTCTTGAATGGAAGATTTGAACCAGTATTTAAAAAAGAATTAACTTCTTCTTTATCAGTCAGCAGTTGGAAGACTGTCAACAAAAAATACCTGTAAGGTGCCAAGTATTTAGAATTGGGTTATTTGGAATCATTTGAGTTTGAGAACAGCAGCATTTGAGTTTGGGGTTTGTCTTTTTCTCTTTTGGAGGTTCCTCAATCCCTTCACTTCATGAATGTGTATGTGTTTGTTCTGGAGAACATTGGTTTGAGTGTGGTCATGAGACAGACAAGGTGCAATCATAAGTGCTTAGGAATAGAGATCTGAAAACTACTTATTGGCCACTCCTCCTCAGCAGTTTTCAGAGCTCCTTCTTATTCCTTTCACAATTAATTTCAGACTTTGACTGGTGATCTTTAGTAGATAACCATGTGCATGAGAACATTCAAATCCATGCCAGCATGTGGTTTTACTGAGTATTACAGGTCTGTATTACTATAGAGCAGCTTTATAGAACAGCACTGCACAAGGTTTCCCTCTGAAGTACTAAAGGACTTTCTGAGACATGTTCATTTATCTCAGGTGTCCTGGTTTTTTGGCTGGTTTAATGTTAGTTTTCTTCCTAGTAATGAGTACAGTCAGTTTGGATTTATATTTTTGAAAGACAGAAGTGTTTAAAGGGTTTAATACCAGCCAGCAACTAAACTCCCAACAGCCACTGACTGGCTCATTCTGCTCTTCCCACTTCTCTTTCCACCTCACTTTCTGGTGGGATAAGGTAGAAAATCAGAGTTAAAAAGAAAACCCATGGGTAGAAATACAGACAGTGTAAAGTGTACAGCAAGAGGTAAAGAGAAAGGTAAAGCAAAAGCCACTCACATAAGCAAAGGAAAACAAGGAATTAATTTACTGCTTCCCATGGGCATGCAGGTGTTCATCTCTCTCCAGCGGACCAGGGCCCCGTTACAGGTGATGGTGACTTGGGAAGACAGATGCCATCACTCCAAATGTCCTTCACTTCCTCTTTCTGCCTCCACTTCATATACTTAGCATGATGTCATATGGTGTAGAATGTCCCTTATGGTCAGCTGGGGTCAGCTGTTGTCTTGGGTTATGGAACCAAAAATGTGTATTCTATTTCATTTGCTGAAAGCAGTTGGAGAATTGTTCTTTATCTCTTGCAACTCCGGGAGAAGAGGGAGGGTGCCTTCTGATAATGGGCCAGCTGTTAAAACCAGGTGGGGCAGTGTTTCTTATCTCTTTCACCCCCCAAGGGAATATTTTCTGCTAATGGACCATTAAGACACTCTTAAAAGCATACATCCCCAAAATAGACTATCCACATTACATCTCACACATTACATATTGTGAGATGCTCCACCCAGTGGGGGGAGCCAACCATTCCTACCTGGATAAAACTGAGACACAAGAACACAGAAAGTATCCAGCTTCACCCGATTCCTGGAGGAAGACTGGACCCCTTCTCACCACCACTGAACCCTTGTTCTACAGGATCATCTCTACTCCACCAGAACCACACCTGCCACACCAGGAGGACTCACTTTTGGACTGCTTCCAACACCCTGACCAACAGGGTGTCAGGTTGTAGCTCTGCCTCTGTCAGGGTTTTCCAAAATTGTTGTTTGTTAGCTTGTTTGGTTGGGTGGTTTTGTTTTCTACTATATTTGTATTGTTAATATTCCTAGTAAAGAACTCTTATTCCTATTCCCAAATCTTTGTCTGAAAGCCCTTGATTGCAAATTTATAATTTAGTGGGGGTAAGGGGTTTACATTCCCCATTCTAAGGGAAACCCCAGTTTCCCTGGCAGATGCCTGTCTTTCCAAACCAAGACAGCTGTCCTGGCAGTGTCCTTTCCCCACTCTCCTCTCTGGCTGAGTGGGGTGAGAAGCAGAAAAGAGCCTGGTCCTGTGTAAGCACTGCATCAAATCCAGACTGTATAAAAATCAGTGGGAATCTCAGCATTAAATCTAATGATGTCTGGATCTGACATTTTCAAATCTCTACTCTGCTAAAGGTGATTTTGAATATGAAGCCTTCTGCATTCTAGGCACTCAGATCAAAACTTGCTCCTGCTGAGAAGACCTTGTCGTTCACATGGAATCTTACTGTAATGAGATGATTCACAACCATATCCACAAATTCTTGTTTATCCAAATTAGTCACACAGAAGCTGTTTTGAAAAGCTATTACAGCAGTTTATATTTCTGATGTGACTTTTTCTTGCTGGAAAGGCCATTGTACCTAAGGACAATGTGCCTAAGGAGGCTTTAAGTCTCAAATAAGGTAGATTTGGAGGTAAAACTCTTTTCAGCCCATCAAATAAGCACAATTCCTGTTCATCGCAAAACTGAATTCTGTGACCCAAACCTTGGAAGCTGAAGGATTCATCTTCCAATGGTGTAAGACAGGTGGACACGGAGGAGTTGGATAAGACAGTTACCAGCAATTCTTCTGTTTTTCTAGACTTTTCTCAGGCAGAGCTAAAGATTTCAAACACCCCTCCTCTGTTAACTTGACTGTTTTTTGACTCTGAGAATATTTTGTGCATTGAAAACAAAATAGATGAAATTTAACAGCAGTATCTGTTAAATGTTCCCTAAATTCCCCCATAATTTTTTGTTGCAAACTTAAATGATTTCTATGGTAACAGCAGAAGAGTGTTTCTAAATTTATAGCATCACATTGTGGGTGGGCATCAGTGCTCTTCTCTGCTGATATTTGAGAAAAGATATTTGCAATTGAACCATCACAGGTAAAGTCTAAGATTTGCCTAAAACAAATTATGTCTTTTTTGTTGTTTTATTTTTTAGAGAAGATACAACAGTCAAAAAGTTCATTTTTGTTCACAATTTAGCTTATGAATCACTTGTCTTGGCTGAAGTAAATGTGGTGACTGGATTAGCTGCAGTGTTCAGATGTCAAGAACTCTTCCTTTACATAATGCAAATCATAAAAGCGTCAAAATCAAATATCTGGTCACAATCAGAACTGATGACTTCACCATAGTTTAATCATGAATTACAATGTGAGCTTATATAATTAAAGACCAAATCAAGAGTATGAAATGAAAACACACTTGAAAACTACAGCTTTCACCATAGTGCTCTTATTTCATAATAGTACTAATATTGAAGTAAATGAGGTAAAATTAGTGTTTGTTATCAAAGAAAAAAAATCTAAGGGTTCTTACCATGTAGGTAGACCCTAAGTAGGCATACCCTGGTGCTTTTTGAAATAGATAAGGTAGTGACTAGGTCTCTATTAAAAGTTGAAAGTAGGTTTTTTTCTGAGGAATATTTGAATTTGATCCACAGTGTTTCTTGAATTGCTAAAGGCTCTGCAATAACAGGTACAGGCCATCATGTAGGAAATTGTATATGGAACAAAGTAAACTGCATGGGTATGAAACAAGATATGCAAAGAGATGTAATCTAACTTTTTAGGAGTTGGATGTTACATTGGAAAATCTCTTTCTGAAAGCTCTTGCTGGTGTACTTGGAGTAAGACTGAAGCATAGAGTGATTTGGGGTTGGAAGGCACCTTAAAAATCATCTAGTTACAACCCCCCAAACATGGGCAGGGACACCTTCCTCTCCCAGAACTACCAACTCTTTCCCCTCCTCATTAGGAGTGAGTGGGTGAGAGTTTGAGCAAATGGACAAGAAGAGAGAAATCATGTTCTTTCTTTAGCCAGTAGGTAGAAATTAATGAGCAGAAATACTGTTTTCAGCAACACTTTCCTAATCATATTTTTCAGACATTGTCTTCCTTATTAGCAATTTTTTTCCTGATGCAAACATAGCTACAGGGTCAAATACATAAATGCAGAAGGCCTAGAAAATATTCCATGCACCACAAAACACTTGCTTTAAGAGCTTAAATAGTCCTTGTGACCTTGTGCTGGCAAACAACTGAAGTCTTAATTCACCTTCTGAAAAATATCAAATCTGGTTTTGTGCAACCTTGAAAAAAACCCAATAAATCCACTTTGACTCTGGCTTGGTCAGTTAATTTTTTACAATTGCTGTTTGCAGAGTGCAGGAATTAATTACTCTGATTAATGTTTATGGTATTTCACATCAAATGCAGGCCTGTTTCTTTGAACAGTTTTACTGAAGTGGCTCCAACTCAGAACACAATATAGTTTCAATAAGGCAGGCCAGTTTAAAGATATAAATTATACATTCCCTTTTGGCTTAGAAGCAAGTAACCATGGTGACTGGGAAAGCTTAACTTCTGCACAGATTCTGAGATTGTCACCTTTCACAGCTTTACTCCCTTCTTATCCCTCCAAAAAGAATTACCTTGCCAAAATAACTTCATTACTTCATAAAGTGATGCCAATAGAAATGCTTCTTGCAATTCAGCCTAACTCCAAACTGCTTTGTATCACACAGCAGGTTATCTCTAATCTCGTATCTACAGGGAAGTTCTGGTGACAAATAGGAAAAAAAAAAATGCTGACCAAACAAGTCCAAAGGACATTTCCCATATGTAAGATAAGACTTTCAAAAACACCCCTGTGCCTGGGGAGCCTGGTCTGTGCTGACTCCTTGACACATGAAGCTTGCTGTTGTTCCCTGTGCAGCTAACACAGCTGGTACACCCAGCACTCAGCAGGTTTGCACCCAACCTGAGAAGTGTCTCCAGGATCAGCACTGTGCTGGGAAGTCCAGCTTGGAAAGGCCAGGAGGGAGTCAATGCCCAGAGGGAGACAGAATGGGGCTGCTGGTGGTGAAAGGAGTCCCTTGTCCCTTGCCTCCAGCCCTATCAAGATGTAACACTACCACCACCAACCACCCCAACCAGCCCCTGTCCAGCAGGGGCCACCATGTCTCTTCATTTGGGGCTGCACAGTGGGCTTTGACCAGTGAGCTATCATCCTGACACTAACAACTAGTTCCCCAAGAGTTGTTCTTCTGTAGGTCTGATATTTACAGCATGTACATCAACCTGGATTGTGCATGGTCACGCCATGAAAAACCATGGACTGATCTCCACAACTTTTGTCCCACTATAAATGTAGAAAGATGGGCATAGCTCATCAGTAGATGACCTGTGTATTACCCTAAAAGGCATATGTCCATAAATAATTCTTACCATAAAGGGATGTCTGCTAGTGAAGTGCTCTGCTTACAGGATGTGCACTCAGATATACCACTTCATGGAGCTCTGTCTGACAACACTGGAGCAGCAACAGCTCCACCTGATTAGCTGGTCTAGGATCATTATGATGGTCGAGAACAGCCTTTGAGAAAGTATCTTTGGTTGTTTTTTTTTTCTTGCTTCTACGTATTGCATGATTTTTGGAAGTGTAAAGAAGGTGCTTTGGCATGTTTTTATACTGAACACCATATATTCTCTTAGTTGTTCGGTTTCAGTTGGTTAATCTGAAAATATATCTTATCTTATAAAGCCTTTTCAAAAAGAAGAAGCTCAAGTATTGAGAAAGACAGGGCATCATTTTCCAAAATCACTTTGCAAAGAAACCTCCAGGTCTTTAACTACTTTTGGTATACAACCATTCTGAAAAAATGAGAAAACACTCAAAGCAAGGTTGGAACTAAGATCTCATAGTTGTGTATCTATACAACACAATTCTTTGAACTTCTTCAGTACATCTCCTTTTAGAAAGAAAAAAGGTCACTCAACTATACTTTGTGGAACAAAGTCTCAGCTGAGTACAAAGCCTTCATTTTAAGTGTCTGCTGGACCATGAATGTAAAATGGAAATTGAGGCTGCCTATTTCTGTAATCCAGATCTGATTTTAAAACTGAAAGTGCTCATCTCTGCAGGGCTGTGACATCTCTGCAGAGCTGGACATAATGCCAGAGTACTGCATGTTGGTGGAGAGTGAGAAACAGAGGAATGTTGCTGCTAGCTATAAGTTCTTTTCCTGAAGGCACAGTAAATCACACCCACTATTACAGGGATTCTCTGGACTGTTGATAAAAATTGTATTTTGTGGTTCTAGTAAAAGAAACATATTAAATTTTCCTTTCTTTGTTGCTGGCAAATGTAAACTGAACTTTGTAGCAGAAAGAAGTAGTAGTAAGAAATTATGGTGGGGAGCTCAGTGTGATTTTGAGGGATCCAAGGAGGCTTTTGGGTCCAGTCAGGATAAAGATTTCTTTCTTCCCAGCATGTGTTGTGAGCAGAGTGCTGGTTTGGGGGGACAGGCTTATGACCACCTCTCTTTGTCTACACCCAAAACTGGTGTGGATTAAAACTCAGGATGCACGACCTTGGATAAAAACAAGGGATATAAACCAAAGTCTTATTCTTTTAGAAGTATGTCAAACCCTACCAGCCCCAAGGTAAGATTATCTCTAGAAGTACTTGTTGCTGCATGGTGGTGGTTTACCTCTTGATTTTGGGTAAGCTGTTCCCTGACACGGTCATCACTGATCTTTCCCAGAAGTTAAATTACCAGTGAGACACGCCATCCATCTGAAAATCCAGTTCTTTTTTTTTTTTTTTGTCTTGTTTATAGTGCAAGCTTCTTTGGAGATTATAAAGTTGTTTTAATCCTTGCAGTTCACAAGTGCAATGCAACACATGACATACGTGCCCTTTAGCATTTCTGTGATGTGATATCTGACAAAAGACAATTCAAACAATACTTGGAGTTTAAAAAAAAATGAGTACTCAGCATTTTATATCCTGTAGCTTATAGGTGTTCCAATTATTTTGTATGGAAACTCAAGACTGATATCTTCCCCTTCCATTTAAACAAAGATGAAGTAAATTTTGAGATGTAATAAGACCTTTTTCTAAGAATTAGAAACTTTTTTTTTCTATACTGCCTGATCTGCAATTTAAAAAAATGTAATTAGCTGCATCCCAAAAATTTTAAAGAATTATGTTGGTCTTTGAATTGATGATGTCATGTTTTTCTCTACCAAATGTGCATGGATGGATTTGATTAGTTAAAAGGGATTTAAAGGGACGAATCAGAGAACAAAATATATGAACTCAGAAAACCTGTGCTGCACTTTGAGGACAAGTTTCATGTTTCTGTTCAGCCCAAATTTTCACCAAACTCTTCTGAAACTGGAGTGGGAGAGATTGTAGGGGGAGTTCTTCAGTGAAAGAGAGGATTTCTGTTATTTTTCTTTCTCTGGAATCTATTGACCATCAATTCAGACAGAGCTGTGTCTTTTCTGAGGTTTGATCTAGACTAGCTTGAAATTCTTGTATATTATTCTCATTTCTGTGAAATACATCATGGTGTTGCTGCAGCCAAAACCTGTGCACTGCTTAATGTGCTTTATTAAATGAAATTAAAATTATTGGCTCTCTTTCCTCTTACCTTCCTTACCTACCCCAGGCGTCAGACCTGTTACTCATTTTGTTCTATGTGCATGGCAGCCATGGATATCAAGACACTGACTGATGTCAGGAGCTACAGATTTTTTAAAGTTTGTTGCGTACAGTAGAGCTAAGACAATGATATCCAGTGTGAAACCGCTAGAAGGAGTCAGATAACTGTTAGCAGTCTGCTAACAGGTAACACCCTTCCACAAAATCAGTAACACATGTCCAGAAGGACCACAATAGCCCAGTCCTTTTGACCTACAAAAGGAGGAAATAATACTTTGGTCCAAACCTGCTGAATTTGGTTCTCTTTTATCACAGTCGTCCTGAACCTGGCCATCCTGACCTCAGAGACCTAAAGCCAGTCAACCCTGTGAATATCAAGAGCCAGAAAGGAGTATCAGACATGCAGTATGATATACGTAAGGCCTGACTAGTGATGATGAATATTTAGTTGCTAAGTATTTGCCTAGTCTTTGAACATAAGTAAAAACAGTCTGGACTTTTTGAGGTTTCCCTGCTCCCAGCACAGCAATTCACAGATGCCTAACAAAACCAACTGCAACACTATCAAAATGCACTGCTGTTTATGTCCTCACAATGGCCTTTGTGCTTTAATACACTAGGGACTCAAGACAAACACTACTGCAGGGAACATCTGAGGAACAAATTTTCTCACAAATGATCTCTTTTATAAGCGCGTGTTAGCTGCCCTTGTAAATCTATTTTACAGTGTTATGCATGCTAATATTCAAATCCTTCACAGACCTCAGAGAATGTAAATACTATTGTGAGAACAATGGTTACATTACTATCACAGTTTAACCTCGCAGATGGCTTTCAAAAACTGCTGTCAAAAACTCTGGTTTCAAAAACCAGTTTCAAAACTGGTTTTAGCAGAGCAGGTAACCTGTCCATGACGTCTAATTGTACCATTTTCTGATTAATTAGACTGTATTTATGTCTCAGCCTCACACTCATAAACCAATTTAATAGACAAAAATTTTCTGACTGTGCTTTCAAAAACTAGAAAATATAAACATTTACTTCACAACAGGAGGTCCCCACCACCATCATCACAGCACAGCCTTCTGCAAAGACTGCAGGATCTGCTGCAGACAGCACCCTGTCCCTCTGAGATGGTGTCATTCCCTAAGACCTGGCAGTTGTTGCAACATTATACTCAAAATCCTGCTTATGGGATAGAGGAATCATAACTTATGTACAAGTAAAATTAGAAATGTATTGTTAGGATGATGGAAATCTTAAAAGTCTAACTCATGAATCTTTAATCATCTGTTGGATACGAGGGTAATCTGGCTGTGAGATCTGATATGCATGGGTTGACCTGGGTGGTCTGGGTAGCTTAGGCAGGTGTTCACCTTCTTCCTCGACATTCCACGTGTGTTCCTCCTGATGCCGTGTGCTTGGTTAATGCAGAGAGCCTCCCCAATAGACGTGGTATTGTTCATTGGTCAAGGGGTGTGGTAACTGTGCTCCCCTGCTGGAAGCTCTAAGTAAGCTCAAGGTCTATTTGTAGATGAATGTAGGCTAGTCAAGCAACCAATACTGAGGACATAGCCAAATGAGAAGCTGCATGCAGCAGTCTGCCAGTGGCTTTTTTTAAAATCAGGATTTCTTAGGGCAAGGAAGCTTGGGGAGAGGGAGGGGGAAGGGTCTACAGAGTAAGTCATATGAAGAATGGCTGATGGAGCTGGAGTTGTTTAGTCTGGAGAAAAGGAGGTTCAGAGGGACCTTATCACTCTCTACAACTACATGAAAGGAGGTTGTAGCCTGGTGGGGTTAGTCTCTTCTCCCAGGCATCAAGAGACAGGACAAGAGGAAAGAGCCTCAAGTTGTGCCAGGCTGGACAACAGGAAGAATTTCTCTACAAAAAGGGTTGTCAAGCACTGAACAGACTGCTCAAAATGTTCAAGAGATGACCAGACGTGGCACTTAGTAGTGTGGTCTAGTTCACATAGTGGTGTTCAGTCAAAGGTTGGACTCAGTGATCTTGGAGGTCTTTTCTAATCTTAATAATTCCATGATTCTGTGATCTAGATCTAATTATTACAGAAGATAAATCAATAGTTTTTCAGTCAAATTTCTTCTATGGGGAAAAGTTTTTGTAACAATAAAATTAAAATTGAAATATCCCCATTCTCTAGTTTTTATCCCTGTTTTTCTAGAGCTCACTTCCCACTGCTCCCCTGCATCTTGAAGTCGATGGATTTGGGCCCCTAGAGAGGGGAGTATCAGAAGGTGTCAGCCTCATGAATCATTCAGGAGGAAAAAGATACTGATGTCACTGGTTTCCTTCTCTCCCCAAGAGCCACTTGAGGCCACTTGTACACATTTGCTAACATGATGTTAGCATGTTTCACATGTTCCTTTTTTTTCAGTGGTAGGTAGCATCATGCTACATTCAAATTTACTATGTATGGTACTCTCTATATGTGGCAGTTGTTATTTATTTGTTCTCTTTGTTACCTTTAAAACCAGTTCTGGCCACCTCTGGCTCTGCATTTCTTTAACTGATCACAGGAGAGTGGTTTATAGCTGCAGAGTCTGTCTCCAGTGCCAAGCTTGTTCCCCACTTTCTATCACCCTGTGTCTGTAGTCCTCTGCATCATATTGTGCATCTCTGCTTTTCAAAGCCTTTGCTTTTGCACAATACCTGGGTTTCTCTGCCCTATGTCATTGTGTCAGAAGTGTAATTACCCCATTCTGCATGGAGTGACTGCGCGTTACTGTTACCTGTAAAAAAATGTGGTTTGTACTGCACGCAAGTAAAACAGATTCATCACCAGCACCTGCTCAATTAGAGGAATTGCTTTCAGTTGGGACAATAAAAAGAAAGCTGCAGGTCAACAAGAATTCAGCCAACAAGACTGACAAGCTTCAGGCCCATGGTCTTGTGAATTCAAGACAGAGTAAGTGTGACATGTCTGAGCCCCTGTTGGCTGCTCTGAGCCACCATGGAAATGGTGAAAGATACCATTACTGCCATTTCTACCCTAGAAAAGCCAACTACCAAGTGCTTTAGGACCGTGCTTACTCCTGAAACTCTTGATAGGAAGGAGAGAGGGACTTGTCACTCCTCAAAGGTATTTGATGGAATCAAGATTTATATAAAAAAAGATATTAAGCTTTTAGAGAGTGTTGAGGACCATGAATATGGTGAAGGGTCTTGAGGGAAAGCCTTGTGAGGAGTGGCTGAGATCTCTTCAGCCTGGAGAAGAGGAGACTGAGGGGAGCCTTTATCACAGTCTTTAAAATCTTCATTAGGGGAAGCAGAGGGGCAGGTACTGATCTCTTCTCTGCAGTGACCAGTGACAGGATCTGGGAGAATGGCCGAAGTTTTTTAGGAGAGGTTTAGGGTGGATATCAAGAAAATGTTCTTTACCCAGAGGGTGGCTGGGCACTGGAACAGGCTATTCAGGGATGTGGTTATAGCACCAAGCCTGTCAGAGTTCAAGAAGCATTTGGCCAATACTCTGAGGTGCTTGGTGTGACTCTTGGGAATGGTGCTGTGCAGGGCCAAGGACTGGACTCAGTGATCCTTGTGGGTCATTTCCAAATCAGCTTATTGTGAATTTGTCAGGTAGATGAAGGGATAGAATGCACCCACAGCAAGTTTGCTAAAGATACAAAACTGGGGGGAGTGGCTGATCCACCTGAAGGTTGTGCTGACATTCAGTGAGACCTGCACAGGCTGCAGATTTGGGTGGAGAGAATCCTAATGAGGTTAAACAAGGGCAAGTGTAGGGTGCTGCATGTGGTGAGGAATAACCTTAAGTACCAGCACAGGTCAGGGGCAGACCTGCTGGAGAGCAGATCTGCGGAAAAGGACCGGTGATGAGGAGCAGTCAGCAAGAATATACCAAGGGCATTTGTTGCTGCTGGAGGAAGATTCTCTGCAGTAAAATTCTTAATCCAAAGAATTTACATTTGCAGAAAGAGTCAAGGCATTCATCTGAAGTAAACACAAAATGAGTTGCATCATGTGTTCTTCAGCTGTGAAATGCTTATTTTTTTAGAGGTTTGGTGCTTGGAAAGTGGGAGCCAGTGCCAAATTCTTGTAACTCCCAAAGCTAGATGGAAGATCACCTGATGTGTTTATTCAACAGAAAAAAAAATGATTCTACTTTTGCTGCATTTTATCCTTTTGTGTGGCAGCTGAATTCTGTGGGATGCTGAAATTTGTACATAATAAACAAATTCTTAGGGATCATAATCTGCAGAATGTCTCTTTCGATGCTTTTTTTCCATCAAGTTTTCCTGAATAAAATTAATGATCCTTCTATGGAATAGTCAATATGTACCATCCTAGTAGCAGCTCTAGACACTCTCATTTCTATATAGTTTCAGAAAATAAAGTTCATGCTGCTTTCCTTTATTTCTCCTGTTGCACAGGAGTTGAAAATCTATGATTCAAGAAACCATGTTTGTTTGTTAAGGTATAGAAAGATCCAAAAGGAAAGACTTGTAATAATATTTTAGACTCCTGAATGTGTGTTCCTCCTTTAGTGTTCACTGAATCTTTAGGATGACTGACTGTACAAAGCCTGATTTTAAACCAGTGGAACTCATCTTAGCTCCATTAAGGACCAATCTCTAAGGCAAGGTGCCTTTGTGTGTCCGGCTCAGTACAAACAGAACACTGAGAATCTTGAAAGGGAAATTCAGTTTAGCCATGAAATTTATGTATTTTTAGGAGCTGATAGCAGACATAAGAGAAGGACTTCTCCTTATTAAGAACAGATGTAAAATTTAATCACACATACCAAACAGTTAGCTCATAAATAAATAAAAATAATAAAAAAACACATACTGAAAATGTTACTCAGAAGCAGAGGAATAGTATGGAAACACATATGGTACATTCAGTAATTCTACAGATTCTGCTTCCTCAATGCAGAAAGCAGCAACCAGTCTTTCAAGCCCTGTCTTTCAAATGTAAAACCAACCAAGTTTCTCAAGTATTTGCCAAAGCACCTGTAGAAGTAATGTTAGAAATACTGAGGGAACAATTTTACACGGTGTCCCAAGACAGAAAGAAGGGAATTATATAAGAGAAAAATTCCCTTCAGTTTTGTTAAGAACAATGGACTAATTTTTTTTCCAGAATAAAATCATCAGCTTGTTTATTGGGTCCTTCTTTATTATGCTGTTCAAAGTACTTGCCACAAATCTCACATATGCAGTCTTACTCTTCCCTTACTCTTGCAGCTGCAGTGATGTATAATTTGAGCTCATAGCAGATGCAAGCCTTATTGCAGCCTCCTCTTATAGAATTTCTAATGGGACATAAGGAAATTGGTTTGATGTGTAATTGTTTAGGAATGGTACTCTCCAGCTTTGTGCTCCCACTAAAAACATGCACTTCTGGAGAGAGGGGAGCTGGGGGCACAAAGGCAAAGACCACGGTTTGGGATGAGAACAGATTTACTGGAAACAGCAATGAGATAAGAAAATGAACAGGAACAGCAACAATACTACTGACAGAACTACAAAAAGAGTGATTCACATATAAAATCTCACCTACAACTGTGACAAGAAGAGAGCCCTTCTCCCTGGAAGAGACTCCCTTCCCCCACTCCTGGCAATGAATTGAGGTGGTATAGAATAACTTCTGGGTTCTGGCCATGCCCATGCTGGCTACTGCAAAAATTAACCCTGTCTTGGCTGGAATCAGGACAGATGTGAAATAACGTATTTTTATTTTCTCCCTTCCTTTCTTGTCCTCCTATGACTGAATTCCCAGATTCTTCATCTAAAGTCTGTCCAGCCACAGTCTGTAGTAACTGAGGCCTTTGAAATGGCTTAGAGAACAGCCATTATAATTATGAAAGAACAACTTATTACCTGAAAGAACAACCTGACAGAACAACTACTTGTAGAGGTCACTACATCATAAGAGACAGGCTGACCTCGGTTCTGTCTCTTCACACTGTCCTCGAGATCTCTTCTTGAGGAAAAATTAAACTTCCAAATTTTCAAGCAGAAATCTCAAAAGCCCTTTAAGAAAGTACTTTGGGAGTAGGAGTTTCAGGGCTAGTATCATAAGCTATTTCACATCCTCCACATTGAAACCGCCTCTCTGAAACTTTTTATACCTCAGTTAGAGATCTGTTAAGCAGAAAGCTATGAAAAAGCTCTTTTTTGGCTGTGCAAGCAAGCACCCAATGGAGATTGGACAGTCACAACAAAAAGAATTGCTGCTAAGTGAAACATACAATTTCAGATGCTTCAGTCAGAAAAAAAGGGAAAAAGTAGGTCCAGAAGCACTGATTAGGCTTGCACATACAAGCTTATCTATACCCCTATTGTCCTAGCAGGCACACTTTCACTGCAAAACCATATAATATGTAAACAGTCTTAAAAAAACGCTCAAGACTATCTTTAATCAGGTTCATCTGTGCATGATTTAAAAGAATGAGTTATCGACAAAGTGGGTGGTTACATGTGGGAAGTGAATGAAGTGAGGCAGTGAGGAGTTAACGAATTCTGGTGGGTGTTGCTATTTTTGTTTAAGGCACACTGAGTTGCTGTTAGTATTAATACAACCTTCAACTAATCAGTTGCTTAGTCTTTAACCATTACAGGGTATTAGAAAAGATATCCTCTCAGTACAAAACCTAGTTCAATTAAGTTGCCTAGAAAATTAACTACAGTCTGGCTTCTCTGATCAGCACCTTCACTGTACAAAATTGTTGCATAATATGAACATTCTTTCTCCTTGGAGAAAGAAATGGGTCCCTATCAGTAATGAAATAAAATTTTAAAATATGCAAAATCTTTTGTTTGTACTGTATTTTACTGGCACAAGTACAGGCAAGTATAAACCCCAGTTTCATTTTGTGATGTAAAACACAATTGCCAATTTTCCTTTGTAGTTTGACTGTGTCAGAATAGCCTGGCTTTTTCAGTTAAAACAATTGCTCAGCTGAGGAGTGAAAGATGCAAATGAGGCTTTCTTCCTTATAATTCGATACCTTTTCTTTGATCCAATTTTGTGATTCTATAGATGAGGTAAAATCAGGAAGTCTAACAGCAATCATTTCAACATCACTGCCCATTATTTCAGTTCAGCCAGTCCAGTTCCAGTAAGATTCAAGATTTGTAAACATACATGGGACTTAAGTTTTGCGACAGCAGAACTTTGATGTCAGTGTTTGAGTAGCATCACCACTCATAGCAAGAAATTGGCAGGGGTAACTGAAAGGTCCATGACATTTTCCAGTCAGAAACTTGCTTGGGTATTTTACATTTCCGCACGATTTCCCTGATGTGACACACCAGACCTGGCATCACTGGAACATGGTTAATTATTATTTAAAATGGTCTGGGTTTTACTAGCACATGGCTCTGGAATACTCCAGACACATCCAGCTTTGCTAGTTTCCCAGTGCCCCCAGGCCACCAGCTGTGTTGTGCAAATGCCTCTGGAGAACCATGTGTTTCCTAGAAACCAGGAGCTGCCACACATCTTGTACCTAGATCACCACCTAACTGATGATAATCCTGCTTGGGATTGTCCCTGGGTGTTAGCAATTCCCTTCTGCACAGTGAAGATGGCCTCTCCTCTTGGTAGTCATTACTGCAATACTGGATACCAATTATATGACAATTTCAAAATCTGTCTGGCTTTATCATGGAATTCACCTACCCAGAGCCTCCACTGAAGAATGGCACGCATATATGATCTCCAGTCTTGCAGGTTTGGGAGGTCTGTAGTTGCTGCAAGTACAACTAGGTCATTGACTAGCACTTACACTTTTCAGGATTTTTTTTTTCATGTTTTCTATAGCATCCATTTTTGAGAATAAAATTAGAAATCAGTGTTGATACTGTGAGAAATATAGATTTTTTCCTCAGCATATAAGGGAGTTTCTTTTCTTTTCCAACAGCCCAGCAGGTGTTTCTGCCTGTATTTGCCTTGGAAGCTGTAGGGTTGGGACACAGTGTAGAAGTTCTCTCTCTCAAAAGCCACTGCCAGAGCAGAAAGAGTATTTTTGGCTGGTATTTACCTGGTTGTCCAGACATCCATTTCTCTCTCACTTAACAGAGCAGTAGGATAGAACTGTTCTTCTAGACGGTGAAGCACTTACTAAGAAACTGTGGTAGGTGCCTCAGCTGCTTTTCTGCAGCTCTTTGTGGAGGACTGAGAAAAAGGAACCTATTTGATTTGCATAAATTAACTGCCTTTTACAAAGGCTTAGTTGTGGTTTTTCTTCCCCCCTCCTCGTTGTATCTAATAGAAAAAAAACCCCAAGTTAGTGTTTTAACACTGAAAGTGTGTGAATGAGTGTGACTTACCAGGGACCAAGATTCTTAAAGCAGACAATCCACTTTGCCTGCTCTGTCTTTCAGTCATGGTGTACTATTTAAAGCATCATGCTTGCATATCAAAAGAGCCTGTGAGTCACGATAGAACTTCTGAATCACAAAAAGGCTTGCTTGTGCCAGGGATGAAAAAATAGCTTCACTTCGAATGCTAGCAGGTAGCAGGTAATTGAATACCTGTGTGTATGAGAGTAGACGCCTGGAGCAGAACTTCTGTATTCCCAGGAAGCAAGCTGCTACTTGATAATCGCAAGGGTCATGGGGTGGACCTGTAAATATTGATAATACCTGGTTTAAATACAGATGGCATGTCCTGCATTTTCCAATTTTTGAAGGGTTGTAGGAAACCACTTAAGAGACTGATGACATATTCTGCTTCTGCACATAGACTATTCAGGTTAGGAAAACTTGAGCTTGGAAAAGAGTGGGTTAAAAAAAGACAACTTCCTGCAGAGTGAAATGAAGAAGAATGCTAGGAGATGCCCAACATTAAGAGAGATAACACACAAGAGACATAACTGCCAGAGGTGACACAGCAGGAGCCTATGTGATATTCTGCCTGACAACACTGGATCAGAAGTGACCTCCCTACTGCAGACTGAGGTTGATAATTGGGAGCCTAATGCTGGGGCAAGTGAGGGTGTAAGTGCATAGCTCAGTCCCCAGATCTGTGACAAGCTGTCATTCAATATGCCTCACCTGGGAAATGTTGACAAGTTGCTTCATATTTTTAATTTAACAATTTTTAAAGAATTTCAGAGCAAAGATTTACTAATGTGTGGCAGCTGATGCACACAGATGCTTTGGAATAGAGATACCACTGCTCTTTCCCACAAGCACTGAAAGAAATCATGAAAGAAAAAAACACAGGAAGTATTTACCTCAATGATTTTGAGTGCTTTTTTCTCTTAAATTAGATTTTTCTACTATAGTGGAGAGGTAAAATTCTGAAAAGCAATACTAAAAAATTTAAAAAGTTTCACACTGAATATTTAACCAATCCGGTTTTTTCAGAAATAACACAAGATAGGGTGTACATACACAGACCATCTCACTAACTCATATGAGAATGACAGACCTCTAGCCACACTATTCATGTGAAAGTATATTATGGTATCTCCACCAGAATTATGAAGATACTGATGCTGTGCTCTAAATTCTTCTCTACCAGCCATTTAAAAAAAAAAAAAAAAGTACAAATTGTCATTGGTACACTCTGCAAAAGACACAGATAGGAAGAGAAACAAATAATAGAATCCATTTCTGTGATCTGGACACCTTGACTGCTCTGTCTTAAGCAAATTGTGTGTACGTAGACAGAAACAAATATAAGGTGTATGCTCATGAGTAGCTAATGTATGTCTGCAGATAACAGAGACATAGGATTGACTGTGATCTATAAGACAATATGACTTGTCAGAGCAACAGTACAAGCAAAATGGCAAACATGCTGGTTTTAGCTGTATAAATAGGGACATTACATAACCTCTGCATTTGGCTTTACCATGATTGTTTCTAGCATATGGCATTAAGTTCTCAATGTCCATGACAGACACTGAAATCAGACAGAATCAGAAAAAGACATAAGGAATGTTTAAGCTGGGAAAATAGGCCGTATCTTGAAGGACAAGAAATGCAATCCATTTGACTTGTTAAGCAGAGCGTGAAGGGATACGCTTGATACCAGTGAAAGCACAACTTTCATAGAGAGTTTTCCTACTCAATATAAAAATATTTTTTGTTTAGGAATCCAATGTGAACAAACTCAAATTATAACTAGAGTAGCTTTTTTTTTTTTTTTTTTTTTTTTCCCCCCCGGAAAAGTAGTTATCAACGCAAATAGTTCAGCACATCTTATTGAAGAGCACAATGAATTCTCTACTACCAGCAAATTATTAGTCAGGGTCTTTCTAGAGATACTTGAATAAACACACACAACCTCAGATGTTGCCAGTGGCACATATTACATAGATCATCAGACTATAGGATCACAATGTCTCTTTTTATACAAAATTTACATATATGAATGAAGGGTAAAGCTGTGGAACACATCAGAGTTTAACAGTCTTGTGCTCAGTGTCTCAGCTTAAAACTTGAATGAAAAAGGACATCTCTTCATGTCACTATTGTGAAAAACTGAAAAGCACATTTGAAAATATTGGAAAATTTACTGGAAGTTTTAAGGAAAGCTGAAGAAAACCTTGTGTAAACTATAATAATCCTTGAATACTGTAAGGCAACAAAACATGTATGAGAACAAATTTGAATGTGATAGTATTCATTCATTCACTTAAGCTGAGGCCAGCTACATGGGGTGAGCCTCATATACAAGGTATCTCATGAACCACAAGGCCAAGTGCTGGGTCCTGTCCCTGGGTCAGAAGAACCCCCTGCAGTGCAATAAGCTGGGGCAGAGTGGCTGGAAAACTGATGGCAGGAAAGGATCTGGGGATGCTGTTTGACAGCAGCTGAACATAAACCAGCTTGTGCCCAGTGGCCAGAAAGGCAGTACCATGCTGGTCTGAATTAGCAACAGTGTGGTCAGGGCACTGGTTGTCCCCCTGTACTTGGCACTGGTGAGGCTACACCCCAAATCCAGTGTTCAGTTCTGGGCTCCTCAGTACAAGAAAGACATTGAGGTGCTGGAGCTTGTCCAGAGAAGGGCAATGGAGCTGGGAAAGGGTCTGGAGCAGAAGTTTGATGAGGGATGGCTGAGGGGGCTGGGAGTGTAGTCTGGAGAGTCTCAGGGCAACTGCCTGAAAGGACTGTGTAGCAATGTGGGGCTGAGTTCTTCTCCCAGGCTGCCAGTGACAGGAACAAGAGGACAGAGACTCAGCCTGCACCATGGGAGGTTCAGGTTGGACATCAGGAAGAATTTCTTCAGGGAAAGAGTTATTAAACATTGGAACAGGCTGCCCAGGGGGATGGTGCAGTCACTATCCATGGAGGTGTTCAAGAAATGCCTGGATGTAGCAAGCAGTGCTCTGGTCTAGTTGACAAGGGGGTGGTCAGTCAAAGGCTGGATTCAATGATCTTAGAGGTATTTTCCAGCATAAAAGATTCTGTGCGTGATATGCAGGAGAAAGACTACAGCATAGAGAACTCAGACAAAAAGAGAATTGAAAAAGTGTTGTTACTATCTAGTCATGCCAAGCATGAGGAAACAATGTTCTTGGACAGCTCTTGGCTAGAAAGGATAAGAGATCTAATGCTTCTTAACTTTGATTCAAGGCCTCTGCAACATTTCTGTCTTGGTGTTCTGCTTTGTGGTGGTATGTTGTCTATGTGTGTGTTCACAGTGCTCCAGTCAGCAAAGTTTGTCCAGAGCTTTTGCAGATGCATTTCCACCAGAACAATTTTGCCTTGGCACTCCGTTTGGGAGTAGCACTGTGACAAGTTTGTGAATTCTCTTCTGGAAGTGTCAACAAGAGCTTGAGTATGTGACATGGTATGTGTCCCTCATGTCAACTTGAGATTCAAGAAGAAAAGCACATTATAAAATTTTGAACACTCTTATTACCTTTGGAGAAACAACAAACAAAAAAAGATGGACATTTTCTGAAGAAGGAAGATACTTAGAATCACAGAATGGTTTAGTTTTTTTGACATTTAAACTCATCTAGACCAAACCCTTTATCACAGGCAGGGACACCTTCTACTGGTCCGGGTTACTCGAAATCCCATCCAACCTGGTCTTGAATACCTCCAGAGATGGAGCATCCACAGCTTCTCTGAGAATCTCTTCCAATGTCTCATCACCACTACAGTACAGAATTTCTTTCTTATGGCCAATCTCAATTGACATTCTTCCAATTTTAAGTTGCTACCCCTACTAAGGGCTTAGGTAAAAATCTTTCTTGTAAGAAATAATTATACAAGATCTATGTAAGAAAAATATTAGTTGAAAAACCACATTAAAATTTCTACTGGAGTCTTTTCTTCTCCAGGCTTAAAAATCTCAACTCTCCATCTTCACAGGAGAGGTGCTTCAGCCTACTCATCATCTTCATCACCTTCCTTTAATGAGTCCTTGTCTTTTCTGTGCTGGGAACCCAAGAACTGGATGCAGTACTGCAGCTGGAGTCTCACAAGAGCAGAGCAAAGGGACAGAATCCTTTCCCTCATCCTGCTGGCTACACTGCTTTCTGTGCAGCCTGGCATACAATTGGTTTTCAGGGTTGGAAGAGACCTTCAAGATCATCACATCCAACCCATGACCTAACATCTCAACTAGACCATGGCACCAAGTGCCACCACATCCAGGCTTTTTTTAAACACGTCCAGGGATGGTGACTCCACCACCTCCCTGGGCAGGCCATTCCAATACTTTATCACTCTTTCCATGAAAAACCTCTTCCTAATATCCAACCTATATTTCCATTGACTCAGCTGAGACTGTGTCCTCTCGTTCTGTCAGTTGCTGCCTGGAGAAAGAGACCAAACCCCAACTGACTACAACCACCCTTCAGGGAGTTGTAGAGAGTGATAAGGTCACCTCTGAGTCTCCTTTTCTCCAGGCTAAACAACCCCAGCTCCCTCAGCTGTTCCTCACAGGGTTTGTGTTCCAAGCCCCTCACCAGCCTCGTTGCCTCCTCTGGACGCGCTCAAGCGTCTCAACGTCCTTGCTGAGCTGAGGGGCCAGAGCTGGACACTGCACTCAATGTCCTTCCTGAGCTGAGGGGCCAGAGCTGGACACTGCACTCAATGTCCTTGCTGAGCTGAGGGGCCAGAGCTGGACACAGCACTCCAGGTGTGGCCTCAGTGCCCAGTACAGGGGAAGAATGAGCTCCCTGCTCCTGCTGGCCACACCAGTCCTGATCCAGGCCAAGATGCCATTGGCCTTCTTTCCACCAGGGCACACTGCTGGCTCATGTTCAGCTGCTGTCACCGGAACCCCAGGTCCCTTTCTGCCTGGGCTCTGTCCAGCCACACCGTCCCCAGCCTACAATGCTGCAGGGGGCTATTGTGGCCAAAGTGCAGGACTCAGCATTTGGATTTATTAAACCTCATCCTATTGGGCTCTGCCCATCCATCCAACCATTCCAGGTCTCTCTGCAGAGCCCTCCTCTCTTCCAACAGATGGACACATGCTCCCAGCTTAGTGTCATCTGCAAATTTACTGATGGAGGACTCAATACCTTCATCCATGTCATCAATAAAAATATTGAACAGAACTGGCCCCAGCACAGACCCCTGATGGACACCACTGGTGCCTGGATGCCAGCTGGATGCAACACCATTCACCACCACTCTCTGGGCCTGGCCATCCATCCAGCCATTCTTATCCATCTAGTAGTCCATCAATGAAGCACATCTCAGATGTATCAACAAGGACGTTTTTAGACACAGTGCCCTCAATGGCTTAAGGTTCTTACCTTACCTATTGCTATGATTCAATGGTTGATCTGCTGGAGGGTAGGAGGGCCCTTCAGAGGGACCTGGACAGGCTGAGACCAACAGCATGAGGTTCAACAAGGCCAGGTCCCAGATCTTACACTTCGATCACAACAATCCTAGGCAGCCCTACAGGCTGGGGACAAGGTGACTGGAAAGCAGCCCGGGAAAAGCCCTGGGGGTGCTGGTCAACATTCAGCTGAGCAGGAGCCAGAGTGTACCCAGATGGCCAAGAAGGCCAAGGGCATTCTGGTGTGTATCAGTGTGGTGGTGAACAGGACTAGTGAAGTGATTTCATCCTGTACTTGATACTGATGAGGCTGCATCTCAAATCCTGTGTTCAGTTCTGAGCCACTCAGTTAAGGAAGGACTTTAAGGTGTTTGAGCAGGTCCAGAGAGGGACAACAAAAAAGAAAATCCTCTGAAAAACTAAGCAAAATCTAGACAAAAACAAGGACTGAGGACATGAATACAGGGACAATTAAGGTATATACACATCTGTCATTTTCCAGCTGTAAACAATCATGTTTTTTCATGTCGACATGGTCCCTACAGAGGGTACTGAAGAGTAGCCATAGTACTTCTAACTAGGTGAAAAATATCCCATAAAACCCTGTTAGGAAAGGGTGAGGTTGGGAGTGCTAGTGAAAGAATGAACACTATGATCAGCTTTTAAGAAAACTCCACATTTTCCCATTTGTCACATGTATTTGCCTTTTGGGGAAGTAAGCGGTCTTTTACCAACTTTTCAGATTGAGCTTGGATGAACACGTACATCTACAAAATGTTGTTTCTTTTCTCTCATCTTTCCTCCTTCCTTCCATTCTCTCTTCTTCTTTAAGAACTATTGGGAAGTTCAAAATATTGTATACCTCAAATTAGAGACTACAACTTTTAGACGGCTTCAAAATCCTGTTTTAGGTGCAAAGCAGGAAGTTTCTGTCAGGAAGTTGTAGAAATAAATTCCTTTTTAATTCCAGAACTGGCAATCCATAAAACTATGTATCTGTGAATAAGTAACTTAGTTAATTCAGTGTAAATACATCACTCATACAAATGGAATTCAGTGTTTGTTTTTTTTAAAAAATTCTTACAGTTTATATATTTATGTTTTACTATCTTCTGGAATAAAATTATGAACTAATAACACTGTGATATTATTTTTATATTTCTAATAAGCTTCCTTCAACCTCATCACAAATTTTTCATGATAATTTTGCAACTTTACTGAACACTGGCACAGTTGGAGAGATCCTTCAAACAGCTTAGAAATGCAACTGCTGGTCAATACATTGCAATTATTAAGTGATTTTACAGGAGTAGGTTTGGATGCACAGACTATTTATTACATCCATGAATTAGATTATTCATCATGGTTCAGAGTTCACAAACCGCTTAAAAAGAAAATTAATTCCAGCATCAGTGGAATTTGCTCTTTGGTAAAGCAGGAAAAGTGTTCATGTGTGGACAGCAATATAGCAGAAATAAATTGTAACATCTCACTTAATTTCCACAATTTATTTGTAGCTACATGTCTAAAGTGTTTTGTCTTCTGTTAGCAATGCAAAGTTAGATAAATCATCACTGATAGTATATTGGAGATTGTTTTGTTTTATTAGTTTTAAACATGAAAATGAGGCTAATAACACAGTCTTCTTCGAAGAGTTACCTACAGTGGTTTATGATATTGCCATGATCTTTGTGAGTCAATCCCATTCTATAATGTGTATTGGCTCCACCACACAATGTAATTCCACTGATAAAGTTTATCAGTGAAAGTTCTCAGGCATTAATGGCAAGTCATGTCCATATTTTTTTCCCATAAACCTCTGTTAACAGCAGCACACAGACAAATTCTATTGTATTCTCTTTTAACATGACCAGAGGTAAAGTCCACCAAGCATATTGATTCATCCTTTGTGCCTTGTGGAAAACACAAACAAATTTGTCAACAACATCTTTTGATGTATTTCACCCATTCATGCTTGTACTTCTAGTGAGAGATGAGTTTTACTAATATTTTTGCAGCATTTCCTGTCTCTTCTTAAGAACTTTTCTGGCTTACCTAATATAATTCCTGTTATGAACAAGCCTTGGCAGTAAAACAGAAAAACTTCATGAGTGCAAGAACTAATGTTGGCCAATCTTTGCTTCAGTTAATTATATATCAGTGAGCAAGCAGAATGTGCCATTTCTGAGTTCTACTGATGGGATATTTTATGACAGTACCATGCCAGTACTGGCCTCTTAAGAAGACAGGAACAATCAGAAGGTAACTCCAGCATCTCCTGGCAGTGTCTGAGCCTTGCCTTCCCAAGCCTTTGTATACTTGGGTATCAAAGGCTGAAAGGTCTAACTGGGACCTGCAGAGTGAATACTCATGGTAGTAAATGACAAAGAGGTTGTGTTTATGGTTACTTCTTTGTATTCTTTTTGAGTATGATAATTTTTACTTCTAGATGGAGTTGGAAAAGTTAAGTAAGGTAATATATTCTGATTATATAAATTTTTGTGGGAAAATTAGGTGTATGAAGTAGCCTGTGCTGGATTAAAACTTAGCTCCCAACTTAATGTTTCACTTCAGAGTAGGTATTCAGCATGCCTTTTTTTTTTTTTTTTTTTTTTTTTTTTTTCTAACAATCCCAAGGATTGAGTAGCTGCATAATCAACTCATCCTTATACAGGAAAAAAGAAATTCAATTACTGGCAGATAGATCAACTGTATTTTTTTTCTCTCCACTTACCTTGTTGCTATGTTACAAATTATGGACAAGGTCCATTTTGATCATAAAATGCTATAATATCATTCATTGCCAGATCAGAGTAATAATTCTCATATTCTAACACTCAGGTTGCACAGGCACTGACCTCAACAGGCTCATGACAGAGGAGTTTCTTGTTGGTGGCAAATACACCATCAACTACTTTTTGAAAGCAGTGGGGAGAAGCAGATTTCTTTTTCTTAAATTTCTCGGATGTTGCCGGATCAGCTTAGGTGCTCTGAGACTTTGGATCAAGCAATTGAATTCTTCCTTGGTACAGTGTGACAATTAAAGAAGAGATCAGAAAATGAAAGTATTAAGGAGAATAAAGGCACTCTTACTCTGTTAAAATCTGTCCTTGTGCTCCTAGAAATACATTGCCTGATTATTCTTCTAATCCTGAGTATGTTTGGCTTCAGGACTCCCTTAAAGACACATTTCTATAATTGCTTAGAAGACAACATTTTAGAAGACCTAGAGAGTCTGATAAGCTACTGAATAATGAGACAGACTTTATTTTTAAACAGTATTAGATCAAAGTACACACTATTAATTATTAAGTGTATTAACAGATATATGATAATATTGAATGTTACTAAAAGAGCACCTATTGCATAGTTTATAGGAAGCTAAATATCTCTCTCCAGACCATCAACTGTTTTGGGGAAGGAGAAAAAAAAAAAGAAAAGAGAAAAAAAAAGAGCTACTTTTAAACTTAAAATTTAATTACCATGTAACAGTCACAACAGAGCATTAAACTTCTATTCCAGATGTTAAAGTGCCTAGCCCAGTTTGTTCCAGAAAAACTAAACATACTTCAGTCTTAAAACATTTTGGAACAATGACTCAGATTTTCACAGTTGGCCAAGGTCTCACCTTGACTCATGCAAGTATCTGGGGCATGAATATGTAACTGGTTGCAAACTAAAAAGCAAAAAATTCTAGGAGGAGGGAAGGGTGTTAACCATTCTTCCACCAGCTGTTTTCCACAGCTCCCATGCCTTCCCACATGACAGCAGGAAAAAGCAGAAAAGACTTCTTTTTGACAAGGAAATTGTACAACTTCAGAGAGTTTGGAACACACTAAAGCAAAAAAAAAAAAAAAAAAAAAAAAAAAAAAAAAAAAAAAAATTCATAAGCAGTGTTTGTTATTGACATTTCTCCATAGAAGTGCTTAGGAAAGGGACTGTTGATATTTTTGATTTTCTTCTCTTGCATAAATACTGTCTTGATTCTTTTTGTAAGGAAGCTGGAGGCAATCCCCGAGATTTTAATGGAAAACCAGGGTTGAAGCAGTCAGAGATTCTCAGGAGTAGCCCCCTTGCCCACCAGACACAACCAAAAGGTTCCTCAGGAACATTGAGCTCTGCTGAATATAATTTTGAACAACTTAATGCAAATCAGGCTATCACAGCTTTTGGCACCAAATCTCAAGCTCTTGTGCTGCCTGCTGCCACCAGGGCAAAGGCAACTTGTGTAGAGCAGCAGCTGTTGCTGGGAAAAGTTGTTTTCACTCCTTTTCACAGGAGAAGCAAATGAATTTACCACCACAGGTCTTGGTCCCTTTGCCCTATTTCTCTTCTCCATTCACCTTATTTTTTAGTAGCAAACCCAGCCTTTCTCCCACTCTTTATCCTTCATGCTCTAAAAGACAATTTTTCTTGCCTGGAGTAATAGCTTGGAAAATAGCTCATTTCAGCTGCAGTCAAGACGACTACAACAGCATCACCCTGAGAAACAACTTTGGAAGAGGGGTTTTTGCAAGTACTAATTGAGAAGATTTCTGTTGCTATTTTAAAAATTTTGTTATTCTGCTCTTCTAAGAAACAGAATGTATTATTGTGTAAACAGACTGAACTGCATGAAAGATTTTTATGCGAGTTTCTTCTCCAAACTAGCTTAATCTACAAGACTTGTGATTTATTTTGTGGGCTATTTTCTCCGGTCAAACATGCTAGAAATACAACAAAAATCTGCAATGTGTCTTAAATACCCAATTTTATGTTGTTCTGTTTTTTCTTAAACTGCAAGACCTCTCACAAGAATTGTCAATATAAATAAAAGTCACTTTCACGTGTCTATTTCTTCTTTTTTTTAGACACTCTTTATTGCCTGACCAAGCTGATCTCAAAATCCACATAAGAACATCCCACTGATATTAATAAATCCAACAGAGTTTTAACTTCATTCTCATAACATAACACATACAAAGAGGGCAAGATAGAGGCTGGTGACTTGCCCCTAGCAGATTAAAATTAAATTTATTCTGCACATTCCTATTGTGTTTCTCTTTCCTCCCACCATTAGTCTGGAGAGTTGGTAGGAAAAATAATCTGCCATGCACTTGTATAGTGTCAGCACAATGAGGAGTGCAAAGGTCTTTTAATGATAAACCATGTAATGACAAACTTTGCAGTGCAGCCTTGAGAGCGGTGGTGTCAGTGCCCTTGGTGCCAAGTTCATTTGTCACTTGACAAGCTGATGAGTAAAGGTGACTTCAAACATGAATTCAGAGGACATTCATGGCGTTACCCTTGATGCACATAATTCTGCCTTCGTGAAGTCTTATTCCAGCACTCTCAATGGTGATCCTCTTAGATGAGTTCATCATGTACTTTGACTTAGGTTGTTGGAGCAGAATGTCCTTCTAGGGACACATTTCTATGAGTTAACAAAATTATTTCTTTCCCACCTTTCATTTTCCTGAGGTTGTTTTCTCTTCTTCTGTAGACCATCTCCACTGAATGAGGCTACCTACCTCTGAAAGTTCTGGTACCTCAGCTGGCATCTATTCTCTACTCCTACACTCTTCTAATGTCCAATAGAGACGCTGAGGACTGATGAGACAATCTGACATTTGAAGGTCTAAAGGTCTTTTCCAACCTACAAATCCTATTGTAGATTAAACCTCTGCAAGTGGTTAGAACCCTCAGGCTTGCAAAAGTGAGTTGCCAGACTCTCATAAAACACTACCGGACACAGTGTCGAATGCCTCACCTCCTCCCAGGGGGAAACTGCGACCCCAAACCCCACCGGGCATCTCTCCCATAGTTCGCGCCTCTTGCACACATCCCTGGGATGGGAGCACCAGCGGCGGGGAGGCCGAGGGCTCGGGTGGCACCCGGCGCACCGCCCGGGCACCCGCGTCCGCCACCCGCCCGGGGGAAGGCGAAGGGTGCGGCGCGGCCTCCCGCCCTCCTTGCGCCGAAACCACTCCCCGTAAAGAAAGTCACCAGGGGGTGGGGAAATGGTGACAGCTCCAGGAAGCCGCCGGCGGCACCGGGAGACACCGAGGCGAGGCAGCCCGCGGGGTGGCAGCTCGCAGCCCGCGCCCGCCAAGCCCTCCGCCGCCGCCATGGGCTCCCCTCAGCGCCCGCCGCTCGCCCACGTCTTCAAGGGGACTTTCGTGCACTCCAGCGCCTCCGCCCCCATGGAGATCCTCCACGGATACCTTCTGGGGGTGGACGATAACGGGACAGTGAGTGGGGGGCTCGGGCGGGGTGCGCGGACGCCGGCGCGGTGCGGGCGGCGGGGGCGATGCCCGGCAGTGGCTCCCGGTGCACTCGGCGGCGGTGCCCCAGCCCCGCTGCGGCCCCGAGTCCGCCTCCGGGACTGCCCAGGGACAGGGCCGGCTCCGCCGGTCTGTGGGGAGAAAGCGGAAAATCTTCGCACTCCTGTCTGTCGGGGCAGGCGGAGAAGGGATTTCGGACTTGGGGGAGCCGGCGGTAACCGGGGTAGAGAGGCTTCTCGGCACGAGTCTGCAGTTGGCGTAAATCTGCTTTTGAGGTGTGCTGGAGTGCTCACAGAACAGCGCCGTGCCTAGACCCGACATTCTTTCAGATTCTCTGTTCTCTTTCAGTTTCACAAGCCGTTTTTTTAATCTCAGGGTATCTAAACAATGGTAGTGAATAATAGCTGTGTACCTACTGCACAGCCGTCTAAATGAGGATTTTTTGTCTTCTTGTCACAAATCTCTCCCCCCATGCATAAATAGTTAGAAAGATGGTGATGTTGGGCATTTCAGTAGTATGATCCAAGCTTAAAACAAGCACTGCACTTACTGGTAATGCAGGAGAGAGTCTGGCAAGGAAGCAATGCCATTCCCTTAACAGTATCACGCTTGAACCTCAGTTTTGTAGTGCAGGTTGTGTAAGTAGACCGGTGATTTCTAGTAGACTCAATAACAGAGATGGGAACCCTATGCAAAATTTAAAAAAGTGATTTTCTTTCTTGTGGCTATATGTTTCAGTGTGTCAGGCTTCAGTAACATTTGATATCTGTGCAAAGCACATTTTGAGCCCTAACAGTGTTTATTTTCTCTAGTCTCCATTTGGATTCATGAGGGCCTGTTTCAAGACAGCCCTTTCAGAGCTGTTGAGGAGTCTGGTGCAAAGGTATCAAAGTCTGTGAGGAGCTGTATTTTGATGAACAGGAAGGAAATAAAAACTTGCATAGTTATGTATTGGCTGGTGTTAACTAAAACAATAGATTTGAATGAAAAAAGGTTTGGCTGGTGTAACTCAGGTGCAGAAGACAGAAATTCATATGCCATCCCACTCTCTTTAATATAAATTTCTGGAAACGTGTCTCTACACAGCATCCGGAGGAGATCAAGATTTTTTAGTGATTTTCCTGAAAAAGAGGTACCTTAGTAAGCTACACTTAGCAATCTGTGCTCTCACTTACTCTCCCTGCTTCTCCTAGGGAACAAGGATTCACAGTATGCTGTTTTTCTTGCATAAATTGGCAGAAAGATTTTTTCAATGTCCATTTAAACACTACCTTCCCAAAATAAAATTCCCACCAGAACACAGTGACAAAGCACTTTCATTTTATTCTCTTTTTATTACAATTTTTTGACATTTTAATATTCCAGGAGCTGATAAAGTGAGTATCCCATATGCTCTCTTCTTTTCCTATTACTCATAATGTAGCCTCATGCAGAACAACCATTGGAATCACAGAAGAGTAGGCTTTTCAAGAAAGACATAGTGTTTAGAAGATGACTTACCTGTATTATTCAAATTTACACCGAAACTGATTCTGTTTTCCTCCCAAAGATGTAAATTTAGCTAACAGGTATCCTTTTGCCTCACCTTGCTGACTCCACCATGGAGTAATTTTGCATGGTCTCTGACACTGTGTATAAGAGCTGTATGAACAACTGGGTCCTGTTTTTCAGTGTGAGTCCTTGCATGTCCTGCAATGGACATAAAATGCCATCTCTCTCTGTTTTGCTCCAGATGAAAAGGAAGTTTTATGAAGAAAAATATTACTTTCAGGTATAAAACTCCTAATTATCATCAAGTTAGCAAAGTAAGGGCCGTGTTTAACTGAGTGATTTGCGGAGCAGTGTAGTGTATCTCTTGAGGAACAGCAAAGAGAATGACCAGCATTCCTCAGGGTAAAGAAAACAGACCTGGGTGCAAAATGTGAGATGTTACTAAAATGTTGGTATAATTATCCTAGGTGAGTAGAATATTAAGTAAATAGGAAAAAACATGAAGCTAAAAGCCCTTGTGGAAGTCACAAAAAGAGCAAGAGTTGTGGAATAAGGATTTTAAGCATAAGGTTTGATTTAAGCCAGTTGGGATAGTGAGTGCATCAGCTGTACAAGGAGGAAGGCACCAAGATACCAACATCCATCTGGAGTTCATTGCTTAGCCTTTCTCAGCAGGCTGGACAGTTCCTTTAGCAGCTGGGTCTAGCAAATGTTCTTGTTTCTCATTTAGCCTCACATTCCAATTTTGGGAACTAGGCAAACAATAGATAGGCATCATGTCTCTAATGGCAGAAGTCATTTAATAACTGTGGGAGCAGAGAGGGAAGAGAGCATGTGGGAGGGGAAAGAGGGATAGACCCCTTCTCATGTTCACCTATGAATGTCATACCCAGAAACAAAGTAAGACAGGCACTGCTGGATCCAATCCAACTATTCTCCTTCAGCCAGTATCATTCACTTCCCATTCTCCTGTAAGCAAAATATGTGTGCTGTGGTGCTAGAAGGCACTCAGGGTCTGCTGCCAGGGTTGATGCACGATTTAGTTGACCAGCTATGCTTTAATGGCATCACTTGGTATGTACAAGGCCTGAGTTAGTCACAAGTGTAGGGAGATCTTTATCCCTGACCTTTGGATCCCTTAGCCCCATTTCATGAGTAGTGAGAACTTATGGAAATGTTTGGAAAATGGTATTAGCAGCCTCTGATTCTGCTTTTTGCAATATACCTTTCCCAAAATGCTAATTATTCTCCTTGACTTCCTTCTTTAAAGCTGGAGTTCTTAGTCTTGTGCACTTGCCTTGACTCTGTAGTGACTCTGCTGTAGAATTTCTTTGCGCTTCTGCAGTGTTGAGGTGCAGAACTAATTTAAAGAACTGTGCATCCAGTTGGTCACCTTGAATGCACAAGCAAATACTGGAGCAAATATCCAAGCATAGGATCCCAGCGAGCTTAAAGCTTTCAGCAGTAGAAATGCATTTTAAAACAATGGGAAATAACTTTTGACTGACTAAGGAATTCCAAACAAACAAACTGGGAAGTTTGTTTGAAAAAATGTACATATCTTGCTAATAGTCTAATTCAGCTATAATAGACCAGGTGTCAGGTTTAGAATTGATATAATGTATCCAGCTCCTTGAAACATATTTTCTTCATTTTTCCATGATTTAAGTGTTTTATTTTTTTGTGCCCTAAGAGTACATAACAGCCACTGCTTTTCCATGGCAACGCCTGTTTCCAGAATTTGTCATCTGGTGTTTCATGTTTCTATCTCTTTTTTTTCCCCTCCCTCTTCACCCATCTCCCCCCCCACCCCCAGCAGCTCTAACATTGCTCATCCTGCATTTTGACTTCAGTATCTGAATGACATTTTCCTTATTGCACACCAAATATTTCAGTAGGTCTGTATTCCAAGCCTTCTGCTTGGAATACAGTTAATTAAGTTGGCTGTATTCCTTTGCATGGAGGACAATATTGCTTCTTGTGAACCATTGATGGAATACTATAATTTTGCAATTTTTCTAGTGTGGTATTTATTTATACAGCATTTAAAATATTTTTTCTGACTGAAAATATAAAACATCTGCTCTTTAGACAATATAAATCGTATCAGCCATAATTGATTTAAAAGACTAGGCAGCCTGTAACTTCTTGTTAATTCAAAAGACTAGGCAACGAGTAACTTCTTGTCTACAATTTAGCAGCCTTTAGAATTTAGCAGCTTTGCTTATTTTTGTCTATGGAAAGACCAGAAAATGGTAAATTTCTATGCAAAAGAAACATACACATAAAAAAATGACATGAAAATAACTCCTAAACAGTGCTTTTTTGGTCCTCTTGCTCTTCCTCCTAAGTTTCTTCCTATTGCCATTTTACAAATACTAAGTCTTGGTTTTTTTAATGTGTCTTTTGTTCTTTTTCTTTTTCTTTTTTTAACTGTTGCCCTAGAAACTGCTGTCATGAGGGTGATACAGGCCCTCAGTGTGGACATCATCCCAGGAGCAGAAGATACTGCTAGCAGGAAGAGTATTCCCTTGAATTTAGGAGAATGAGCTCTTACACCAAGGGAGCTAGAAGACCATGAAATGGTTTCTGGCAGAATCTGTGGTTAGAGGCAAGAATCTCTGTAAACTCAGATTGGCAGTCTTTGGCCAGGGGAGACTTCCAAGCCCTCTAAATTGTTGTGTTGGGGAAAATTGGATCCCACCTGGAGCCTGTAGTGGGCATTGCAGTTCCTAGGCTCCACAATCTCTGTTTCCTGGGGAGCTACCGTGCCTATTAGTGGTAGACGAGACAATCAAAGGGTTGAGAATTCAGCTGCTGAGAGTCATGCTGTGGATTAAAATACTATGGAATTAAAAAAAAAAAAATAAGAAATGTGCTAAAATTCTGACTAGGCAACAGCAACTCATCATCAGTAGAATCTATGTTCTCTAGAGGTAAAATGGGGTTAAGTTGGGCTCCAGAATGTAGGGTTTTACTTTGAAATAAACAAAAATCTCAGCATCTTTTTGCCCATTCTGTAAAGTGAAGATATTATCCACATTTTCCCCCTCAATTTATTTTCTCCTTCTAGGTACTAAAAAGAATTAAAAAAAAACCAATAGAAGCAAAAAATTAGAAAATGCTTAGCTTGATGTCAGTCATTTTAGGCAAAGCAGGTAATTTGACCCTTCTGGTTGTGAATACTGCACCTGCATTCCTATAAGGCTGTTAAGAAGTACACCTCCTCAGCAAGTGACTGTACTGCTAGCACAATGTTACATTATAGGACACTAAGTTCTGTGCTGTTCTGCCTGTGTATTACCTGAGAAGGAATTAATTGTTTTTATTAAAGGTTATAAGATGGGTGCGGTTATTCACTGGATTATGAGAAGCTATTTCAAAATCATGCTTGACAGTCAGGAAGAACAAGTGTCTCAATGCAAACCTAACACCTCTGTAGTAAGTGTATAAAATTGGTTTTAAGATACTACTTGTTTTGCCTTCACATAAAGCTGATGTGGGATGCATATTTAAAGTACTTAACTATGTTTTCTTTTTTTCAGATTGTGTTTGTGGAACAAGCTGATCAGCTAGAGCAACTGGCTAAGACATGGGGGTTCAAAACATCTGACATAAGACAGCTGAGTAAACAGTATGTATTTCATTAAGATTAACTTCAGCAAATGCAGTTTGTTCTTTGAGTGAAGTAAAGTGAGTGAGGTAAAGTGAGTCTTTGGAATACATTTTGACAGGGAGCACTTTAAATCCATATGATGCCCATAAATTTAATGGGTGAAGTTCCATTTCAGTGCAGTGAGATCTCTTTACCCAAAAGTGCCTCTGCTCTGGATGTGACTTGGAGGATAGAGAGTCCATGTTCTTTTTGCATTCCTTGGTTTGGGATTGCAGACACAGCTGAATTGTGCTGGCTGAAGAATATTGCATAGAACAAAATGCCATATTTAATTTTCAGACATAATCACTTCTGTGCTCACAGAAGTAAGTGCCATTCTTTCTTGAGATTACATTTTATATCCATTTTGTTAGCAGTGGGCTGTGCCTCACATGAAAGTCTAGATGCAGTAAATGTAGGTAACTGATACTGCAGATATGAATCTCATTTGCTTGGACTTTGACACCTTCTGTAATAAAAATTAATACAATTAGAAAATTTAAACCTTCTAAAAACAGAGCTTTTGATTTCTCACTATACTGCAACTGGAGCATTTCTTTTTTCTTCATCCAGTGGAATCCTCCAACTTTATGGTGAAATAAAAAAGTTTTGGTCTGTATCTACTACTATTTGCATGTAGTAACACTGTTAATGGCTTGTGGCTTAGAACTGAGAGCTGCAGCATCCCACTGGTAATCAATTGTTAAAGAAATTCTATGCTTTTCTGAAAGGCTAATTGTACCGTATATATAAGTAATTAGATATTTTCTTCACTTGAAATAGACTGAGGAAAGTGGAAGGTGCTGAGAATATGGATCAGATTGAGGAAGACTTTTCAGCATTTATAGCCTGCAAGAAAAGAGAAAGAAGGGTAGCTAAAAAGAAACAAAATTCAGTTCACTCAGAAGTCAGGGAGAAGGAAAGAGAGGTGAGAGAAATGTTATGCAGTAAGGAGTTTCAGCACAAAACAAAATAGCCATAGCAACTTCCTAGTAATGTTGATATATTCATCCCTGTTATTGCATGAACTTTACATGACAACATGTAGGTTTACTGTTACTTTGTACATATGCCTTTCTTGTCAAGATATTGACCAGAGCTTTTTTCACCAGTGTCTGTGTCTGCATTTTTAGATACAGTGTCTGTTCTTCCATTAAGCCTTGAAATTAATTGATTTTATGTATCTATAAAACATGTAAATATGCTTGTAAATAATAAAGAGGAAAAGTGACATATAGAAAATCACATTTTGTATATATAATGATCTGGAAGCTAGAGACATTCCTTCTATATCCATACTAGAAAACAAGACTGTGTACAAATCTCTTTTCAGGTGGATTCTACAGTGGAGTAATTTTAGTTACTGTGAAGTCAGCTCCCCTTTGTTTGTTGGCATTTAGGGTGGGTCAATATTAGAGAAAATTAGATTCATCATGATCTTATACTGTTTTTCTCATAGTCAGATATATATATTTTGCTGTGTAAATGATATTACTCAAATGCTTCATGCCAAAAGATGGGTATGAGTAAAGGCACAGCAGGAGTTAATAGACTGATGCTGGAAGAGACAGGTTAATCTGCACTTGCCATTTATTCTGGTGGATTTTACTCAAGTATACTCTTTAAAACAAAGCTAACTACCATGGAGAATTTTGAGGCATTTTTGGATGTATTTGAATGTATTTGGATTATTTTTTTTTTTTTCCTTAGTGAATTCTTCATGCCAGGATTGGTTGATACACATATTCATGCCCCTCAGTATTCATTTACTGGTACAAGAGTAGACCTGCCTCTTTTGCAATGGTTGACTTCCTACACCTTCCCAACAGAAGCCAAATACCAGGACAGTGGTTTTGCAGAAGAAGTGTACACCAGAGTTGTTGTAAGTTCCACAAAGGACATTTATCTACTTGAGGACATTCATTTTTGCGTAATATAAGTTTGTTTTCAGAAGATCAGCAGAAATAGTAGAGAATGTTTTACTGTCATGGAAACCAGATGAAACCAAGATAGCCACTGTTCTAATTGCTAGCCAAGATTGTCTGTTACTAGTTCCACTCTTGTTCTGTTGTTGCTGGCAATAGAGTTCATTTAATATTGTTAGCAAGGTTAACAATGAATTGTTTATCACCTTTTCTGAGTAAAATGACCAACATTTAAACTACTCTCCAATTAGTAGAGCCAGCAGGTGTAGGCAGCAATGCAGCAGTAAACATAGTAAAAAATAAAATAAAAATTAGAGAATGTTTCCTTTTCTACACAAAAATCCTTTATTGTGAGCATCCCATCTGCAAAAACCACATGAAAGAGAAAATACTTTTCATAGATGACAAATCTGGGGTGTTCTGGAGCACGAAAGGAAAGTGTTGCTGCTGCTAAGGTTCTTATAGTGGGAATGTCTGTCACTGCATGGGCCTTTGATGGAGTCTCTCAGTGGTATTGTGGGACAAAGAAAGACTGTGTTTGAGCTAGACTGGTTCTGAGCATTATAAAGTTTTTAAGATCCATTGGGTAGATAACAAGCAGCTAGGTCATATTGCAGAGTACTGGTTCTGTCCTAGAACTGAAATTTATCCTTTAATATGTGGACTGAAGCATCTTCAACAGATTCAATTATTTGGCCAGCATAATTTGTCTTGCATTTGTCTATTACTGTGATAGCATCTGTTGTCAACATAATAACATAACAAATCTGAAATAAAAAGTTATGTTGTCCCTTGCCACACAAATTTAAAAAGAAATTGCTTTCTGCCATCTGCTATGATAAAAACACATAGAAGCATCTTGGTCATAAGCTCTATTGACAAGCACACATGCCTTCAACTGCTTAAAACATAGAGCTGACCTCACCTTTGAGCTGTGTGCCCAAAACACTGTTATAAGCGCAGGTTGAGTGACGCTGGCACATCCAGAGACCTCACCCTGCAAGGTGTGTCACAATATCACCTGGAAAAGGGCTGCCAGAGAGAGGTGGAAGTCAGCTGTGGGAGCCTGAACACCACAGTCAGACTCTCCCTAATAAAATAGAGCAGGGTCAGGAAAAAGCCTTCACCTGCAGAAGACACAGAATATCAATCACTCTGCAGTGTTCGGTGGGGCAATAAAAACCTTCACCTGTTAGAAACAGGACTAAACTTTCATGGAGCAGATCTTTTCTCATAAGTATCATTGTGCTTTTGAAGTTCTAATGAAAACACAGAGGATTTTTTCAAATCAAAATCCTATTTCCAACAAACACTTTCTATACTCTGCAAAAGAAACAATTTAGGTGAAATTTTACTGCTTTTAGCTGGAATCTCCTTTTGTGCTGACGATTTGGAAACAGAATGTTTTTAGATTAAGATTGGTAGGTTTTCAGAAGTAGAGGGCTATGAATTCTAAAAGTTAAGAAAGACAAAGGTATCTTTTGTCAGTAATCACATTGCTAGTTTTGAGACCTTTTTGGGACTCTTAAAGATTTTCATTTGAATATTGTAAGGAAGAGACAGAGCTTGGCTTCATGTTTGTCAAGTAATTACTCTAGCCTTCCTCCAAACATTGTGTTGGATGTGCCACCTTCTATCTCATTTAAAATAACAAAACAAAACAAAAATTCTCAAACTACTTGGCATCCAGAACCCAAAAGTACAGTTTAAGTCTGTAGGTTGGATAAGTGGTCAATACAATTTGAGTCAGTCCCAAAGACAAGAAAAGCTACAAATTTCATAATGAATTAATGTACCTAAAATTCCTGGTCATTTATTATTATGTTACCCAGAAGTAATATGAACAGGTGTCAACCCCTGTTTCCTTTAGTCTGAGCAGTTGTGCTCAGTTTATTTTTTTAAGAGTTAAGTTTGTTATTTCATATTTGGGGACAACACAAGTTTTTAATACATGAAAACCTGACTTGTTTTTCCAGCTAAATCAGGTTGCTAAAAGAAAACCACTATGTTCCCAAAAGCCTTGCTTTGCAAACACTAGATAAACAGTGCTTCACCATGAAAATTGGAGAGCCTTTCGTAACATTAAGCTAGGAAATAACAAAAATGACTTGTTGTTTGTATTTCTAAATATAAATTGGAGTATTTCCAGTTTGGGAAGGAATATAGACTGGTTTCTATGGGTATAGACATTGCAAAAATTCAGAGGAATTTTTTGTATTTTTTAACCCCCAGACTTTAAAAAGCTTTTATAAAATTAAAAATCTATATTTTTACCTTCCAACTTCACTGAAAAATTTCACAATAACTAAATGTTCTTGCAGTTTGAAATGAGACTGCCTGTTCTGCATTTTGGCAGCTTTACTGATTTTTTTTTCCCAGACAGTTGAAACTGATTTCTTTTTTTAGAGACGAACTCTAAAGAATGGCACGACTACAGCTTGCTACTTTGCAACAATTCACACGGATAGCTCCCTTCTTCTTGCTGAAATTGTAGGTAAGTCCAACAGCGATTTTTGAAGGATATTGTGTGGATCATGTTACTTGAAGGAAACAATGTTTAGGAGTTTTAGGGATCTGTCTTTCTCCTAGTTTGTTTTTTTATTTATTGTACCTGTCACACTGTGTCCCCAAACCCCACCTGTCACCCATGTTCACTTAAGGAGCTCTATTGTATTTTTGCTACTCCTTGTTTCTTCGCTCCCAAGTCTGCTGCTGTCTGAGCTTGTATTAGGTCTGCTGGACTTGTTCTCCACCTGCAGCTCTCTGCTCTTTCTAACCTTTTGTTATTTGAGGCTTAAAAGAACTGAATGACAGGAGGCCTAGTCAGTGCATTAATTTCTTGATACTCTGAGGTTTCAGCTGATAATCAATGCCAGAAAACTTCACACACCCTCTGAAATCAGAGAAGTGGAAGCTGCATCAGAATCTTATCCTTCCCTTCTGTTCACAATTGCAAATGCTCACTGTTTGAAAATATTGTAGTTCTTGCAGGATATCTTAAGGCTCAGACAGCTTGTAAAGCAGAGAAATTTAATAAGAACCTCAGATTTCATCAAAAATTACCTAGTCTTCTTAGTGCGAAAATTCTGAAGCCATGTCATTAAACAACTCAAATAGTAAAAGTGGATGAAGATATCTGATTTAGAAACACATTTGACAGCCTAGAATTGGATATTGTGTTCATGTTTTACACATGAGTTCTGATTTATTCATCTAACATGGGTAAATCTCAACAAAGAGGCTAGAATAAGTCTGGAAATTTCTCCCTCTAACTGCATGTGGGAGGCCTGTGAGCAATCTTGTTCCTTTCCCTTCGGGAGAGATGGTTTGCTGAGATCTTTGTGCCTTCTCTCATCTCCAGGTAGTCATCTACTACAGCTACTGTATTTTGATGCTTGTGTTTTTCATCCTCGGTGTCACAGCTGTCTTTACATGTTACCATTAAGAATTCTGGTTGTGGTTAAATTACAGTAATCTAGTTCTCATTTATAAAGTTGGGTATTAATGTGGAAGACAGCTCTTATTTCAGTGTTGTTTGTTTCCTCATTTCTTCTTTTCTTTTTATAATTAAAAGTCACAGGAATGATCCTAACTTAGAGACAAGACGTGCATAAATTCTGATCATCTTAAATGAAGCTGGGTGGGGTGGACTTTGTTTTTTTATTTCAGTACAGGCTTTGGTAATGGTTTTTGAGAATCAGTGATTCTGAGATTTATATTCTAATGCATCTCAACAGATAAATTTGGTCAACGAGCATTTGTTGGAAAAGTCTGCATGGATATGAATGATAGTGTGCCACAATACAGAGAGATTACTGCTGACTCTGTCCAGGAGACAGAAAGGTAAAATGATAAAATTGATGGCATACCCTTTTAAAATAAGATGTTTTTCATACATCTAGAAAGGGAACATGAATCTCTAAGAGCTTATAGGTGTGAATTTGTTGGCAACAGATTTTTTTCTCCAGCAGTACTGTCCCCTACAGTTCTGGCAATTCCTGCATATCCAGTTGCTGCACAGTAGCATCTCCCTGGCTTTTCAAAAGAGAGGGAGAAACCACAGATCTAGGGTTTGAGAGGATGTGTGTGTTTTCTGCTGCCTCTTTTCCTTTTCACAGATGTGTGTGTGGAGGTCATGGGACCTGACATATGATGGTGAGGTGGCAGCCAGTTCCTTTGTCCACATTAACTTCTAAGCTATTTCCTTCTACCATTTAGGTTAAGGCTTTATTCAAGTTGTAGAACTCAGCTTTCATATACCCCATTTTAAACATCTTTTCTCCGTCATGGCACCAATCAAACTACTTCAACATGTAGTTGAGAGAATGAAGGAGATTCAAATGAGGGCAGTGTTTGTAGTGGAGGAGAACCAAGACTGAAGTATGGCAGCTTATTGTCATATGTTTCTCTTGTCTTTCACAACCATGCTCAGAAAACAGTTAAGCAGACATACAGTTCCTCTCATGGAACTATTTATTTACTTATATAAATGTTTCAAATGTCATGCTGAAAGAGAAAACCCCTAAGAATAATATAAATATCTTATGACGCTTCTGTGAGGTTGCTCCCTTGTTTTTACAAATCACGCTAAAGGTATGACAATCGTTAGAAATGATCATGTATTTCTAATGGTGTTTGTATTTAAAGACATTTTTAAAACATATAGTATTAGTTATCTTCACTCTTTTAACATCTGTTTTCTTCTATGTAAATCCCCAGCTTCCATAATACTGCACAAGTCCTGCCAAATAGGCCTGAAAGAAGCAGAATTTACAGTTCAGATAGTTTTAAAAGCTTCAGAAGGATCTAAATAACTTTCTTTTAAATATTTATCTTGTGCCTCCATTCCTTTTTGTTTGTGTAATAAGAAACTCAACTTTGTCTCTCAACTTTGGGTGAGAGGTTGCCACAAGTGCTATGTAGCTGCCTAGGGAAGAGAGCTGTGTGCTTCTTGGCATGGATCTGGAGTACTTACCTGAATAAGCACAGCAATATAGTTGCAGAGGGATGAGAAGGCTGTTTCATTAAGATGGCAATATGTTAGTTAGGTTTTTGTTGTTTTTTTAAGAATCTAAGAAATGTAATCTGTCACACTGTCAGAAAATGGTCTACACTCATTTCAGTTACTTAGTGTCCAGACATATTTGTATTGTATGCATGGAAATAAGATACAATTCCAAGTGCTTCTTAGATTAAATTTAAGTTCATCAAGGATTTGAAACTACCATTCTTTGTCAAAGATGATTTAATAAAAGTTAAGGAATTGAACTCTAGATTACCATCTGTGGTACTATTAGTTATAGTCAGCTGCAAGGATGAGAACCTAGGTTCAAGTCTGTTCTGCTACAGAAGACAGTGATTTGAAGCTGAGCTTCTTTCCTCATAGAGAAGTACGTAAGCCAACACACTATAGGGTATATTTGCAGAAGATATTTCATCACATTTCATCAGTTTTGAAACAGCTCACAGTGTCCAAAGAATGTGAGAAAGAATGAAAGCAGCCATATTGAGATTTTGGCTTGTCACCTGGGCATTGTATTTCTGTTAGAGCTTCTGCTCAAGTGATATTTTATTTTAGCAGGTTAATCTGTAAGAGGAGAGACAGGCAAATTACAGCTGATTCGCTTTGCATTTTGGCTCTCAAAGTTGGACAATGGTGGGCTCAAACTTCTTTGGACATTGCAGAAGTTGAACTCAGGTCTCTCAGTTCCATCTGGTGGTCTAGCATGAGCTTCAGGGCTGTGAATGTAGCCTCTAGCATAATTTTCTTTTCCCTCAGAAGACATTTGATAAAATTGATACAACATGTGTTGTGATCAAAATGACACAGCTTTCTTACTATGAACTGTGACATAAAAATTCACAGAGATCCTGTCCAGAAAGCATCTCAAACTCTTTTTTGGAAGTCACTTACATACACTGAACAAATGGGCTTTCAAAGAATTTCCTCCTTCCAAAGTAGAAGGAAGTTTAGTTTGCTCTGCAAACTACTATCTGTAGTACCTGCTTGGGTTGTGGTGGGTGTTGTTTTTTTGTGGTTTTTTTTTTTTTTTTGGTTGGTTTTTTTTTGTGGGTTTTTTTTTGTTTTGTTTTGGTTTTTTTGTAGAGGTCTGAAGTAGCATTTTATTTAACAGAGTAAGTAAATCTTTATTTTCTGAAAGGTAGATCATTTGTAGGTTAAGATTAATATAAGCATTACCAAAAAATCAAGGGTTCTTTAAGTGAATGAGGACATATGCATCTGCTGTAAGATATAAAATATTGCTGCATCTTTTAGAATCTGGATTTCAAAAGGTTTAAACACTGCAATTTGAATTCATGGATAGACAAATTTAAGTTTGGTTTGGTTTTTCTTTCTTCAGTATTGCAGCTATAGGTTATAATTATGTTTTCAATTAATTTAATGTAGCATGTGTTTGGTTTTCAGGGAGAACTCAGAATAATTACTGCTTGTCTAATGTATTTCAATGAAAAAAATAGTCTACACGTTCAGAGTGAAATTCAAAACTAACATAATTTGGTACCACTATCCTGCTTCACTGTATTCCCTCTTTTTATTTAATCTGAAAATCTGGCTCAGCATTTTGTAAAAAAATTGACCTGTCTGAAATGTTTAACAAGGTATCCAAGTATATATTTTTTATATTTTTCATAATTTATAACATAGAGGACAGATTTATAGCAACTTTATTTCTATCCTTTTCCAGGTTTGTTAAAGAACTACTGGAAAAGAAAGTAAGTAATCTTTTAAAATTCATTTCTGTATTCAGAAGACGCTGTGTGAACACAGGAAAAAATTAATCCTGTTATCCAAATCTGTTGTCTTAGTGACAAATCAATAAATTTACATCTTTCTGTGTAATAGACAGATATCACCACTCTGAAAAATGTTCTGCTAATCATGTTGAAAAATGTACATCTGTAAAAGTGTAAAATCAGATTTCTCTGCTCAGAGAAGAGCAACGTCCTGTGTGTTTCTCTACCAAGCTGGAAATACCTGGCTTCCTAGAAAGGACAAATTTCTATTTAAGAAAGGTGGAATTCAGTTTATAGCTCTGTGGTATACAAGTAGACAGACTAATTAAAGGAATTCTCACCAGCAGAAATCATTGTTTTTTTCAGTAAAGTTACTAATCCACTAAAAAATTAATGTTTTGGGTCAGTGCATATCTTAGAGTGTCTTAGTGTTTTCTAAAGAAATTAATGCTTACACTCCTGTGTTGAAGATAGAAGTTTACATTCCAATATTATACACAGTAATACTTTTATCAGCCTTTAGTTTTCAGTGGCTTCTTTTGACATCCCATCTCAAAATATTCAAGAGCAGTTGCCTGGAGTTTAGCACCTAAACCATATTTATCACTAGAGCAGTGCCTAGAATATGTATTACTAGAGTAAGCTGGCTAATTTACAGAGACCTGAGCTCCTTTTTTCTGGGAGATAATACAAGAAATTGCGGTCCAAGTTATCATTTACTGGCTTGTGCAAAACTCTTGCCTCTGACTGATGATAGAATTGCAATCCTGTTGACTATTTTTCTACAAAATTTTTAATCTAAAAATGTGAGGTGTAAACCTCTGTAGTTCTTGGTGTATTCTCCACTGTTTCCAACTGTATATCTGATTATACCACTACTCCTTCTATCAGGGAGTTTAGGGGCTTGTGGTTGTAATAGGTAGAGAAGATTGAACAAGAAAATGGCTTTGGTTTTACAGAAGCTTGCAGTTTTGCATCATTATATCTTCAATGGTCACAGAAGTGGGACTAAATGTCTGGTCATTCAACTGACTTATTTCTCATAATGCATATAGACTGTCAGCAAATATGAAAAAGTATCCAGTGCTGTTGAGGACTGGTAAAATTTCAGTGACTTGATGAGAGTTCTAATGAAAACAAATTCTTTAATAGTGTTCATTAAAATTGTTGTAAGAACTCCTCCACTTTCATTATCTGTTTCTGCAATGAAATGTCTAATGAAAGCAAGGAAATGACTATACAGCTTAGCTTGAGTTGGCAAGGATGCAGTAAGCAATAAGCAATGAAGACAAAATGTAATTGCCAGGTAAACAGTAGTCCTACTTACGGTTACTGAAATGTATATGTAAAATACAAACCCTGTCTTCTACTATTTTCAGTATCCCAGAGTACAGCCTATAATAACTCCCCGCTTTGGCCCCTCCTGCACAGAGGACTTGCTGAATGCCCTTGGGGATTTAGCACAAACCCACGATCTCCGTGTGCAGGTAAGCTCTGAGAGCTCTGTGTGCCATTTAAATGATATGGACAGACAGCATGCTGACCATCTAAAGGTCCCTATGGGAGGAGCTACATATCTGCTGCCCTGATCTCAGCATCCAATCTGTTGTAGGCTTGTTCTCTCTTTTACCTCATGTAATACACATCGTGTATTATTTTACCTATTTTTTAACATCTTATAAAAGCTGGAAGTGTGGCCATTGTGTCACCACACTACAGGGATGGACACGTGTACCATCTCATATCACTTTTAAAGGAGCAAATGGAGCTACTTCTTTAGGTCCTATGAAAACTTCTTCAGGTCTGATGAAAAAAGAAATGCAAGGACTAGATCTAACTATAGGCTTTACAAACACTATTTTTTATGAATATGTGTTTAGCACCAGTAGATTGCTCAGAAGGTTGTAATGTCAGGTTCAGTGTTGTTTAAGGGACTCCCCTCTATGCATTTTCTTGTTGCAGAGTCACATAAGTGAGAATGAAGAAGAAGTCAAGCTTGTGGAGAACATGTTTCCTTCCTACCAGAATTACACTGAACTGTATGACAAAAACAAGCTGCTAACCAGCAAGGTAACCACATAAAGACTTTCCCAACATAACTTACATTAATCCATGTAGATACTATGATGGTTTACTGTATTTACCTGAGAAATTTCTGTTGTCTGTCAAGGTCTGTGACATCTGGGGAAATGTTTTATGTTCTCTCTTGAAATATTGGATCTTTAAACAAGCCCACACTGTTCCTAAGTATTTTAGAGGAGGCGAAAAATAAACATGTTTTATGTTCACTGATTCATTTTCCAAAGGCTCCGAAGAGAATTAGGGCAATGGATTAGAAGGAAGATAGATAAATCTGGTATTGTAGGAACTGGTAATTCTTGGGCAGTACCTAGTTGTTCCTATAATCCAAGGATATTATCCAGTTTTTGCACACTGGTTTACCTGAGGATTTCTTCTGTGCTGTTACTTTAGGACCAACTTCATTTTCTTCCCATGGAAAAGCAACCCTCCCTGTTGAATTCTTGTCATCAGCCTCCCTTGCAGACAGGTGCACTTTACTGCTCTGTCTATCCAAAAGCACTCTTATCTCATTTTACCAGCTGATTTTACCAAGCTTTGAGAGAAGAATTGAAATTCATTACAGTGTTATGCTGCTGAGATAAATTTAATATACCTGCCCGCTGTAATTACAGGTTGAAGAGCCAGGGCACACCTAATTAGATAGTGGACTGCCCATGCAAAAATGAGTACCAACAACCCAACTGCAGTCAGAGCACTTAAACATTAGGCAAGTTCATTTACAAATTTAGGAGAGAATTTTCAGATGCAGGAGGGGCAGCTGGAAACTCCCTGGAAATTAGCTATTGAACTCCCATTTCTGTGTTTGAAATTGTATCCCAGTAAATTACTTGTTTACTGTCCTTTTTGCCCGAGAAATCAATATGTACTGCAGAAGTACGTACACAGTATTAGCCTCTGTTTCCTCACATAGCCCTTTGCATGCTGATTTGATGTGCAAGTGTTCTAAAGAGCATATTTGTGTTGCAAAAGCACAGGTCTTAATTCTGTGGCTGGTATGCATGCAAGTGAAAATGGTAATGAAAAATCATGATTACTGGTGCCTTCTGGAGTCTGGCTCCTGGATATTTGGGAAAGCATTCTATTAAACACAAGCATAGTAGCAGAACCTCAGATACTGTCTCCCCATCCACTCAGACACCAAATAATTTTTTAAAGTGTTTTAAAAGAAGGGGTTTTTTTTGGAGCTGTTGCTGAAATGTTTCTTTCTTTTTAAAAACAGTACAGATTGACCGGAATATGCTTCAGTAGCTACCATATGTAGGTCCTTATCTGAAGACATGGCTATTCTCCTTGTGTTTTCAGCTACATTGTAGTTGATGAGTAGAGACAGGAGGAGTATAGTGCCATTAGGAGATGCTCAGTGGAAGCAGTCTCTGTGCTATGCTCAATTTTATGTGCAGATTGCAAGATCTAACAGAGCTCTTGCTCTTCTCTTTCAGTGGGCATTTGGCATATGAGGTAATGCCAATTAGATTTGCATGGGAATAATTGGTTTATGCACTATTAAATTATCCTATCCTATACTTCTATGTTTTTCTTGTGAACTTATTTTTAAAGTCAGTTATGTAGGCTAAGAAATAAAAGTTATTTATCAGCTGAATAAAAAATTAGATTATTTTACTTAAAGAATATTTAATTTCTCTCTCCCTGGTGCAAAACTTTAGAGAGCCAATAGGAAACATGCTAAGAGTACATTCATCTTCTATTTAATCTGATGTATTCCTAGCCCTGGTACTTAATCTCTGTGTTAGCTACAAAATATAAATTGTAAGCTTGCTACTGTTCTAGGACCACTGGAAAATTCTCACTTTTGTATTTGGTCACAGCAGTCACTTCAAGAGCAAGCACCCTGTATTCTTATATCTAAAAAAAAGCAGTAAAGCTGAAGGAACGATATGCCAGGCACACTGAAGTTAATCACATTTTCCCTTGTGGGTTTTAAGAGCTTCATTCAAAAAGTGCATTTATTTCACTAGATTGTAACATGTGTCCTTTTTTGGCTATTTAAAGCTGTGCAGCAAACCTCACAGCCATAGAAGTAAATGAAATATTGAGTAAATTGGTAATTCTCTTTTTCTTTAGACAGTGATGGCTCATGCCTGTTATCTTTCTGAAGAAGAGCTGAAACTTTTTAGTCTTCGTGGAGCTGCAATTTCACATTGCCCCAATTCTAACTTTTCGTAAGTTAAAAAAAAAGAAAATAGGAATGGTGTATGATTAAATAAAGCTGTTGTTTGTGTAGTACCCTGAGTTGATCCTACCATTGCAAAGTTATTTATATGATACCTTATTGCACCATAAACAACATATTGGATTGAATATGACCATTCTTCATCCACTTCTGCATAGAGTGCTCTGGACCTATTTGTGGCCTTTCAGTTTAGTTATTGCATTGATATCCATATCTATACGAATATTTCTTTTCCAAAAATTTATTTCTTTTGACTGTTCTGTCAATGGTAGATTCAAGGCATCTCCCTCTCCCCTGAAGTGTGCCTTGGGGAAATGGACTATAAAATCTTTTTTCTGTTGAGCAGACATGAGATGCTGCATGATATCCAGGCAGAATAAATAATAAACCAAATCTTGTACACATCAAGGGAGAGTCTTCATCATAAAATGGCTCTACAGCCCTGTTTTTCCTGGACTTTTTCTGCATGTAGCACAGAAAATGTGTTTTTTCTTTCAATCCAGGTTGCGCAGTGGTGTCTTAAATGTGCGAAAAGTTCTCGAGCACAATGTGAAGCTTGGTCTTGGCACAGGTTAGTAATTTGCTGTGAAAGTGGTTTCTTCTGGAGACCATTGGAAGATACAAAAACATTCAGCTGTTCATATTTAAAAATCAGCATGTCTCCAAATTTTGGTCCTCCTTTGTTTTCTCCGTTAGAGTAAAGGAAGTGTAGCCTATTGAAATCTTTGGTTGGTCCAAAACCGTTTTCAAAGAAAACAAAAAATTAATGAATAGTTTTGTTGCTGTTCTGAGCTTAAAAAAGGCTTAAAAGACAACTTTTTGTGTTCTATTCACTTGACTGTGTTTATTGGGAATTATGCTTTCAGAGATAGTGCTTAGCAGTAGAACATGTTGAGTTTACCAAATATGTCTCTTCATAACTTTGAATTAAAGTTTATAGAAATTTAACATAGAGAATTATGCCCAAATCTTGTTTCTAAGAGTCTGATCCCTTCTAGATGTTGCTGGTGGATATTCAGCTTCTATGCTTGATGCTATAAGGAAAACAATGATGGCATCTAATAGCCTTCAGATCAATAAAGTGAATGAAACAGGATTAACTCTTGAAGAAGCTTTTCAGCTTGCCACTCTGGGAGGAAGCCAAGGTAAGAAGAAAATTCTTTAGTGTGCACACAGAGAGCTACAACTCTTTTTGATTATATGTCTCCCTGTCTTCATGGGAGGTTCACAGATAGTGTGATCCACAGTGAAATCTAACTGATGGGCAGAGATAATCCTTCAGTTTCTCATACCTGTACTAGGCTTTTCAGAGAGGAATGCTCTATTAATGCTGAGACTTTAGTAACAAAATCTTAATGGCTTTTCAGGGTTGTACATTTGCTTTGCAAAGATCCTCAGACTTCTTAGTCATAAGGCTCTAAGTGCTTGTCTATTTATTTTACCAGCTGGAAATTTGTTTTCTCAGCAACTATCACGTAGAAGAAAACCTGCAATTACTTTAAAATCATGCATTCTATTTGTCATCAGTTTCTAATTTTGCTTGTGCTTTTTGAGCTGTCAGTGAGGCAGTTTGTTGCAAATCAAAACATCATGCAAATCACTTCTCACTCAGGGAAAAGCAGAAAATTTAAACAGGCCTTCCGCCATGGTTCAAAACATAGTTGCATCTGCAGAATGCAGTCATATGGTGTATGGGTTATCCAGTTTTGGAGAATCAGTTTTGTTATGATCAGTGTGCACATAAAATTAGATATAATTTTAAAAGTTTTAGTGGAACTGCTATGATTTATCAGAGAAGAATTCCACACATAAGTGAAAACCTCTTATCATTTCAGTTAGCAGAAATGAGGTCACTACCTTCTAAAGCATTTGTCCCAAGTCTTTTCAGTGTAACATGTCTGTAGCTGCCAGAAAAACTCCATTGGGAATTATTAATGGAAGTTTAAAAGTTGTAGTGAAAATATCATCACACAGGTCTCTTCTGGACTATGTTTCAATTCCTGGAGAGTGTAATGGGGGAAATAGAGAAGACAGAAGATGAGCAGGGAACAAAAAGTTGTGTTTTTTTCCTGCAATATATACTCTTCTATAAAGCGTGAGAATAAACTAATGGAGACACAGAAGGAAGACTCATAAAAATCGAAATCTCATTTGTGGTTTCGCTTCCCAGCTACTCTTGCACTCTTTTTATATTAAGTGTCTCAGTAAAATGTTAATTTTGTATATTGATTTTAAGCTGTTTTATCCTTACTGAATCATTTTTAAGGGTAGAATATAAGTTACTTCTACAAGCTTTCAGTAGCCTGGATACTGAAAAGAAAAATTTCAGTAGAAGAAATTTAAATAAGTGATTATTTTGTTAGAATGGTTTGCCTTGTTAGGACTCCTAAAGACTTGTCACCCTCTTGTGTTTAATCTAAAAATTGCATTCTGCTCAAAAAATTGAAGAAACATGAGATTGTTTTAGTTGAAACTAATAGGTAATCAAAATATTTCATAATTTATAGGAGTTTAAATGTCTTTAAAATACTCTAGTATTCCTTCCACACACAAACTTCTGTGAAGACTGAAGTTCCTTTATCAGAGCAATCTGAAAACAAGTAAACAGATCATTTGCAGATATTATACTCTTTGTTAACTTAATTTCAGTGTATTGGAAAAATTTATTTAATTCACAGATACTTTCTACAACTTCAAACGATCCTAAATTATTTCTAAAGAGGCACAAAGGCTTCTCTTAAGGTATTTTAAGCACTTGGAAGCCCCCAGTCCCTGAAGATTAGTATGTAGGTTTTCACAGCATTTGGACCTGAGAACTTGTGCTTCTAATGAAACTGAAAAAATAAAGCTAAATAACAGACCACAAGCCAAACCTTACAGGTAGATATGAGACCTTCAGACTGGTAATGATTATTTTTCCACACCATATCATTCTTTGTTCCTGCTAATTGCAATTACTCACTGGATACCTCTTTTATTATCATCTTACTATATATATTACTATTGCAATAGGCCTATACAACTTTTCAAAATAGCTTAAATTTTTTGGAAATTGCAGTCTAATACTGCCTTAGCAAGGTGAGCGTTATTATATGCTTTACTGTTTCTCTGACTTAATTTCATTGTCCTATTTGGAGTTTGCATGTTTTTGCAATAGAATCTATTATAATCTATTGTTTCTTAAGTCTTTTAAGAGCTCAGGTGCTAACATACTCATTATTCAGTTTGATTTTGGGTTTTTCCTCATAATCATGAACATTTTTATTTGTCTTATGAATACTTTAAGTAGGTTGCCAAGTACTTCTATGTGGTGGAAGGAGGCTGGTCCTGAAGATGTGTTTATGAGCTTATTTTCTTCTTCAGCTCTAGGACTAGATGACGTGGTTGGAAACTTTGAGGTGGGAAAGGAATTTGATGCACTGCTAATCAACACAAAGGCTTCAGATAGCCCTTTTGACTTGTTCTCTGCTGATGATTTTGAGGTAATCAGAACAGGATTAATGCTCAAAAATTATGTGGGGAAGGTCCATGATACAGACAGGAAAGGTCTCTTGATTCTGGTGACAGAAATTAGGTGTATTACACCCCTGCAGTCTGTGCTTCTGCCTAGAAATTCCAAATTTGTTTTTCTTCAAAATCTTGCTGACTCCCAAGTGCCATAAAACTGTGAGCAAAGTGCATGCAATATTTTTAATGCATGTTTGATTAGCCTAAGATGACAATGACAGTTATCTATTTGCAGTGACAAATGGCAGCCAAGAAAAAGCAATTTAGTTTTAGTCAATACTTAGAGTTCAGTCTGAAAAATTTCAACCTGTTCCCAGAGAGAGGTTAGGCTTCCTTTTCTACATTGCTGTCACAAAATGAAGCAAGCACTCAAGATGGCTAATTTGAGTTAAAAGCACAGTTTTTATCTTTAACCTTAAAGCAGTGTTGGTTTTATGGTATGGAAACAACTTCTCATTCAAAAACCTTCTCTGACTACATAAGATAATTAAGAGCTGTTACTTGCATTTATAGATGTGGCCAGACTGCCTGGAAATAATTCCAGTTCTGTAAAAAGTATTATTTTTAAGTTAAATCTAAACCTTTTAAAGTAAGTTATTGGTCCTTAGGACTTTACAAACATTTAAATTTGAAATGTTTATTTTCAAAAAGTAAATTATGTATGTTAGGTTTTGATTTCACTGTTACTAAGAATATTTAGGAAAACTGTTTTTACCAGTTCTTTCAAGCTTGAAAGGATTATGATCGGGGACAGCAGATACTGCTTTCTGAATTTTTTTTATCCCATTTTTTATAGGACACTCTCCAGAAGTTCCTGTATCTAGGTATGTTTTGATTTTCAGTTCAAGCTGAATTCTCATTTCCTACATCAAAAGTTGTCTAAATTAATGTTGGGGTTAATAATAAATTTATTTTTATTTAATAAGTATGCATTTGTTTACAATAATTAAATATATTTATTCAACTCTTATATGAACATGTCCCTAATAATTAGTATTAATATTTTAGATTAATAAATAAAAGCTGGTTTATAATTATTGATTAATGTGTCTGGACAGTGTCCGGACTGGGGCTGCCTTGCTGCTGTGCTGTGATGTTGAGGTGCCTGGTGCCAGCTCTGCCCACAGCTGTGTCTAATGTCTGCTCTAATGAGACTTTTGCCTTTCTGAGGAGCTGTCTGGGTCACACCAGCTTTCTTACTGGCTGGTTCACAAGCCAGTTCAGATTCTGTGCAACAAATAATTTCTGTCAAGATACATAATATTTTCAGGGTTTTATGAATAAACATAAAATCTATTATACTACTGCAGCAGCAGCTGAATGCTATGTTTATTAAAAAAAAAAAAAAAAGAAAAAAAAGAAAAAAAAAAGGTTGCTAAAACATTTCTTGCTCATTGTGGTGGCCCTGACTCCTTCTCTCCAAATGGACTTTCTTACTTCTAGGAAATGGTCACTGCAAATGTGTTCCAAAACTTTTTTTGTAGACTGCATCATTTTCATTAATTAAATCAGTGTTTGTATTTATGTGCAAATCTCTGTTTTGATCATGTTATTTCAGGTGATGATCGGAATATTTCTGAAGTGTATGTGGCTGGAAAGCAAGTGGTTCCTTTTTCAAGCTCTGTATAAATCCAATTTTCCTTTTGCAAAATACTCTGCTGATCATTCTGCATCTGATTTGGAAAAGATTAACACAGTGCCTGATCATCAGGAATGACACCTCACTTTTGGATAATGTTATAAAACTTGCAAACATTGAAAATTTGGTTAGACCTTTCAAGAAGTACTTTACTGAAATTTTCATAGTTCTAGAGGGAACGGCTACTTAAATTTCTTTGTAAAAATAATATTTGTGCATTGATTGGGGATTTGATAAATACCTTATTTAAAGAGGACACCTGCTGTTTGGTTTAATGATAGTATAGGAAGCATTATGTGGAACAATGAGATGCTCATTGTCTATACAAATAAAAAAACCCCCAGTGCTTGTAAATTGATTTTGCAGGTAATGAATATCATGGGAGAATATAATTTCCATAATATTATCATCAAGTATGGAAAAATCAGTGTCATTTTGGAGAATGTAGTTTTCAGTTTTTCCTAAGAGCATTTTTAAAAATTTTTTTTTTAATTTAATGCATTGTTTCTTAAGAAGAGTTAAGAAAGAAATGTGTGTTTATAAATAAATAAGGGTCCTTATCAAAGAGTTTAGACTCATCATTTGTAGTCAGACACTCCATTGAATTACCTTGATCTGGGTGATGGCTGAATGAAACTTCAGTTAAATTAGAAGCAGGCACTAAGATATATCTCTGCAGGTTACATAATGGTGAACAATTTAAGAGGGTTTTCTGGATTAGAAGGAGTGCTTCATTTTGTTCAGCATCTGCAGAATCTTCCCAAACTCATTTGCTCCTGACGGTTCAGACAGGATGATATCATGTCCCTTCTCCTTTCTGTAAGGGAAGTGAGTGCATTTTAAAAATTTCCAAGAGAAATGGTCTCTTTCTGGCCATTACCACCTTTGACTTGAGGTGAAAATCATCACTGCAAAAAGCAGGTCATCTTTACTGTGTCCTTTGCATTTTTCAATGCAGCAGCCATAATTCCAGCCCTCTACAATTCCAGAATTCCAGGTAAAAAATATGCCCTTTTTGTTTTGGAAATCTGTCTGACTTCCTTTCCTAAAAAAGGCATATTTCCCTCCTTTTTTTTTTTTTTTCCTTTAATGAGATTTGCTTGATGAGGGGATTTCTTCTTGTTTCTCTATTATGTTTTTTGCAACACGAAGAATGTAAGCTTCAATTTCAGGGTCATTGGAGACCAATATTGTATTTAGATACTGTAAACATGTGTTGAATATGGTTTTAAGGCCTGCTTCAAACTCCTATGATTTCACTAAGCCTTGTTTCGCACTTTTATCTCACTGCCTGGGGATATAGGACTTACCTCTGTTCACAAAACAAGGGAGGTCACTGCACCAAAGTTTCACTTCATATCTACTTCAGAGAGAGTGTTTGGCCCATGACACTCATGTTCTGATTCTAAAACATTTTCAGGCTTTTGTATTGTTATGATTATGCCTACATGAGACAGCATAGCGTCAAGAGGAAGTGTAACAGCTAATCTGGGCACTGAAAGCAGTACAGTCTGTTGGATGTGGTTTTCTTGCCAAAGCTGAGGGGCCGTACCAAACAGCAGGGAACAACCAGAAGGTGTCTTGCAGCATCACCTGGGTGCAGCCACTCACTGAGAGTTCGCTCAGGTATCTTCCATGTTGCTGCACTGTGCTTGCTGAGGTACAGCCTTCCATCCCACTATGTTCAAAGACTTCTGAGGCTTTAGGAGTGAAGACCTAAGGATTAAGATTTACGTATTCCATCAGGTTGTTTTCTCAACCATTACGTTTTTCATGTGTCCCAATCACCTACACAGTAGCACACTTGTTCAGCAAATAACAACCTTCAGCTCTTTAACTTGGTTTCCTGATTCAGGGACATTTTTTCTCATGAATTTTGACATGAATTTAATTGACCAAATTTCACATTTCAAAACCAAAGAACTGTGAGACACATGTTTTAATCCTCCCAGTTACTGTTTGAAACTATTTTTAGGGAATTACATGGTTTTCAGCTTTGGCTTTCCTGTGGTGGAGAAAGATCACACAGCCTTGTGTACAATGTATGCTAGTGCCCTACTTCTTTGCCTCCAGAGCTATGAATTAAATCAGTACTTTTATTTTAGTGGTAGTCTTAACTGTCTCTGACTTAATTGTTTTCCCATTATTTTGTGGTGTTTTTAAGAAAGGGATTCAGCATTTCTTCTTAAAATGATTTTGGGGGTGGACAGGTTGCTTATTTGCAATCTGAGAATGCATTAAAACTTTAACAAAGTTCAGGACTACACTGCTGGCCCAGTTACAAAGGGACTCTCTAGGATAACTGCTGCCAGTGAGCTTTGTATCTGAATTTCTACTGGCTTGTGAGCAGTTTGACTCCTGTTAAATTCAGGGACAAGGTAGGAACTCACCTTTTGATTATAGCTTCTTTTAATGTCTAGTATCCAGACATTACCCAGATATAGCAATGGAAAATCATCTTTTTAAGAATCTCAGCTGGAGGAGGAACTCTGCCTGCAAGTAGTGTCATGAGCTGTCTGCAGAACTCTGCAATGCCCAAGACCAGGAGGAGCAAGGCCCAAGGTAGATAGCATTATATTAAATGCTGAGGTATTTAGGGGTAAAGGAAGGAAGTCTGAATTTGATGTTTGAGGCCAGTGGAGGAAGTCATATAACAAATTTACTGAGGGCCTTTTTACAGCAACATTTAAGTAGAACTAAATGGAGAAGAAATGTGCTGCCAGAAGAATCGTATGGGGTCATCTGAGGCAGTCCCAAATCTTGTTCAGTGGGAGATAGCTTATGCACAAAATTTTTAAGTTTTAGGTCATACAAAGAATGTAGTAGTCAAAGTTCTCTGAAGTAATTTAGGGAAAATTACTCACTAAGGATTCAACTGTGAAGTTTTGGTCCTTGAGACTCTGTGCCTATGTGTAGATTCCCAAGATGTTTGTTTCAGTGGGGAAGATCAGTGGATAAAAGCAGTTACTGCTGACTTACACATCTACATTATGTGCAGCTCAAGACTACATATATTCTGCTTTTTTGGATAGATATCCCTACTGTATATGCACTTTGAAGAAGGTCTTGAAGTAATGCGTTCAGATTCTTAGACTCTCTTAGAGAGTGGAGTATATTTGGAAGGCAGCTAAACCTCCAGTGTAGTTTCCTCCAAAATAAGCTTAATTCTTGTATACTGAAGCCACCCTGTAAACTGAGCTAAGGTTCAGCAAGGGAGAATGATTAGGAATTTAGAACAGCACTATTGTCTCAAACAAAAATGCTAATGAAGACTAGCTTGAACTACTCCCCCTCTGTCCTCATCCCATCACAGAACTTAGTAGCTGAATACTAATTGAAGCAACCTTGTTCCACCTTCCTGCTTTTTCCCAACACCAACTCACCACCCACCCCCCCCCCAAAAAAAAACCAACCAAAAAACCCCAAACCCTAAAATGAAAAAACTGAACGCTAAGGGGATATGAGTATGTGGAAGAAAATAAAGGAATAATTTTCAGTCAGTATAAATTGATGCATATGACAGTATAAATTGACTGATTAAAGATAAAACCTCTGGAAAAATGTACATCAACAGATTCCAGATGCTTCTCCCCACAAGTTCTCTTACCAGATGGTGGATGAGATCTTTCTTTCTTAATATGTCTTTATGTTCAATGGTAGCACACCATTCAGACAAAGGGAAAAAAAGGATATTTGTGTAGAGCTTGCCTGTTGGGACAATATGCTTACTGTGTTCTATGGTCAGATAAGCACTTATTTATTATAAATAGAATGTATTTGAATTACTGTTATATGTTGATCTCATTGTGTCACTTTAGGTTTGAAATATTAGTAAGAATTGCCTATGCATTATGCAGCATTATTTGAATTATTCCTGTGTGGCAAGTGGAGTTCTGCACTTTAAAATGTTGCCTTGGCCTAATGTTTATATTTATGCTGTATTTTTGTGCAATCATAAGGTTTTGTAGGGGGAAAAAAGTGTATTTTTTCACTGTACTGAAATTTTCAGTAAGTCTGCTTTCTTTTAGAGAAGGGAACTTTAAAATTACCCTGTCTAAAAGTCTGTGCCTGATTATACACTCATGAATGGAAAAAAAAAATAATGGTTTTATGAACTTGAATAGTAACATATAATGTAAAAAGAAGTCCAGATAATTTTTTTCAAATATAATTGTGATAATGCAATGCAAGTTAGAAAAAGGTATTATTGTTGAATATCTACAGTTTTATTGAGCAAAAGAGAATAGTTATTCTTGATTATTCATTTAAAAAGAATACTTAAGTCTTGAAAAACAAAAGTCCAAGTTCTTTCAAAGAATATCGCAGTTTTAAAAGAAAAGGATGCTAATGTCATTACTTAGACAAGCTGTTTAAAAATATTATTTTAAGCATTTCCAGGGACAATCCATAACAGATGATAAGGTGGATATCTTTTAAAGTTCTGGATTTTCATTAATAAACCATGCTGCTTTATTTTTTAGCCTGGTATGTATTAGGAGTCAATTCACCTCTAAAATTGTAGTGTAGAGTCACAGAATAAGCTGAGTTGGAAGGGATCCTCAAGGATCGTTAAGTCCAGCTGCTGGCCCTACATAGCACATCCCCAAGGACAGGGAAAAAATTAATTGGAGACGACATTTGAAAAGACTGGTAGCAGAATACAAAATGCTAGTAGAAAGGAGATAGATCAGGAACTCATAAAAAGAAGATGACATATCAGTGAAATTTCAGTGTGAAATGCTCAGAAAAAGAAGATAGATTCTCAGGAAATGTTCTATTAAATCATGGATGTCATTCCTTCTAAAAGTCATTGAGGTCCAAACCTGACCAGGTTTCCAAAGAAGTTGCTTACATGCTTAATAATACAAGCCTCGATACAGGCTCATGGCATAATTATGTAACTCTTCACAACTTCTAGACCTCTGCTCCAAGATTTAAATCAAAATTGCCTGTAATAGCTCCAGAACAAACATTATGTAAAGGCATATTACGTTTTATCTACACCTGTGAAACATTTAGCACTGGCCGGAACAGAGGCTGAATTAGTCTGGTCCCAGTGAAGTATTTCTGTTCCTGCATGCCCCAGACATCATACCCTGTCATGTGCCTGGTGCTGCAGTGATAACTGAGTTCAGCACAGGGCAAAGAGTCTGGCATGACTGAAGTGACTGAATACAAACTATATTAAGTATCAGATTGTTTAGAAATTAAGCTCATTGCTGAGACCACTGAATATTTTAAATTGCACAATCATATATTTAGTACTGAATTTCTAGATACTAGGACTTTGGCTTAAAGCTGTGAGGCTTTTAAGCCTTTGCACTACATGTGCAACAACTCATGCCTCTCTCAACAGAGAAACCAGCAAATGACATCTGCAGGGTATGAAAAAGTGTAACAACAAAATTGACAAACACCATTCCTGGGAAGCCCAAAGGACATCAGCAACATAAAAAACAATCTGTTTTTTAAAGTTAATAGAACTGTTAGTTAGTGTGGAAAGGCTGAGGAATGTTTTTGGGACGCAGTTTCCTGCAAACTTCAATGGAAATGCTTTCTTAGAAAATGCCCAGAATCAGTGTGCTCCAACCAGAAGGTCTCTTGTAGCTCCTGTGGAGGCAGTCACTTCTGCAGAAGTGAATGCATTCGTCATGCTTAGACCATCACTTCTTTACCCTGTCATGACCCAGAAATGTGTATTAGCTTAATTCTGGCATTGGTTTGTGGTTTCTTGTAAACTTAGTCTTAGTTTGAAAATAACTATGCTAAAGGAGCGGAGCTGGGAGAAGGATAAGGATAAAGGGCAATCAATCTTTAACCAGCCTGCTTCAACACAAAATGTTTGTCCCACCAGGTAGATGTTGATACATTTGCAGGGCTCTTAAACTCAATGATTTGGCTTAACAACTTGAGTCAACTCATAAAAGTTAAACTCAGTCAAGGCTAGGACATAAATTGTGAGCAGCTGGCAAACGTAAAAATGTTTTACCTTGATCTGCATTCAGATCAAGGTAAAGCCATCAGCAGCTTTCCTTAGCCAAGGGATACTAGGCATATTTAGATATAAAAAATTCCCTGGAGATAAGCCTGCAAGAGAAGGGCCCAGTTTTGGTGACAACTGAAGGCTGTAAACGGCATTCTGCCTGGCCTTGTGGATTTGAAGCTGGGTTGTGTACTCCTCTAACAACTTTTAGTGATGAAACTTTTAGAAAGCATTAGCATGTGCTCCTTAGCTGAGGATATTTGCATCCCTTGCTTCAAGACAAATTTTCTTTCCCCAAAGGAGGGTTCACATCAAGCTGGAGTAAGTTTTTCTGATGCCGATTTGTCTGCTTGTCACCTGTTGTGCATAAGCTCTGGTTCACATGAAAATGCCTAATTGGAGTTAATGTTGTTGAATTTATCCTTCCTTTTGTACTTGTGCAGTTTCAAGGAAGAACAATGTATTAGGAGAAACTGGTATATGCGATTTCCACTGTTCTGCTTGGTTTTGGTCATGCTAAATAGGAAGTCATGTACTGTTGAAGCAAAATAAAGAGGCCTTGTGTTTACACTAACCCTCGTCTCTTTCTGTATTTGACTTTTGAGAAGAGAGAGAAAGCTGACAAGCTGAGAAATAAACAATGAAGGTCAAAATTCACAGCAACATTCCCTGTTCTTTGGGGAACCTGGGCAACCCCCCCCCATCACAGGAATTTGCAAACTACTTAGAAAGTACAACATTATTTTGGGGGATCTTTTTTTCAGATTCAAAGCTCTTACAAGTTTGGATGTATCTTCATTACCAGATTTGTTGGCTCTGTAAATCAAAACCAGTGCTTCAGTAACCACTTTATTTTTTTTTTTTTTTTTGGTGTTGAAGTATACTGTCCTGAAATGCTTGCTTCTTCTGCTTAACAAAACAGTCACATCTCCTTTGATGTGGGCTTCTTTACTTTCTTACTTTTCAAAGCTTAGGCATAAAAATGTCCCCAGTCTAAGCAGCTCTGAAACTCACCAAAACAAAAACCACCATTAGAGGACCACTAATTACACACTGAAGAATTGTGTACTGAGATATTGAGAATTATGTGCAAGCTGTTACCAGCTTGCTCAAAATTTTGTGCACAAGAAATATAGCGGTTTTGTATTTTCATCAACCAGCAGAAAAAAGAAAGCGGAAGAAAAATTCTTTATAGAAGTTTATACTGCTCTTAATAGGAGGGCCCATTTAGGTTTTCAACATGGGAGTTCTGCTACTTGACACTTCACTTTTGAAAAACACCGTTAAGAAATGCTTTTGCAATATTTCACTGGAGTACTCTGTTGAGACTTACTTGTTTAAAGCAGTATGAGCCCCAGATGTGAGCAGAGTTCTTATGGTATAGAGGGTTTCTAAGTCAATTTGAAAATCTGAGAGCCTTCTGTATGCTTTCAGCAAATCTCAGTATATAATTACCTGTTTCACTACAATGAGTTGATTTAGGCACAGTTTGTACAAGTGAAAACAGAGTCTGCAATCCCCCAAAAAAGTCACTGAATAATCTTGAACACTTTATCAATGTAAATTTATCAGTTTTCCCCTATGACTGTAAAGCAGAAAACAAAAAATTCACTTGGTTTGAGATCAGATACTAGATCACTTATATTTCAGCTTAATGGGTTTGCAGTTCTTGACTTAAGAGCATAGTTAAAATGAAAAATGCAGGTTCCTTGCCCTATGCTTGTACTCTGTAATCAGCTGTCTTCCTTTCAAAGCGTGTGACTCCATTCTTTCATTATTTTTAATTAAATATGGCCTTTAGGAATTACCTTAAAATATGGCATAAAGGCCATGAAGTCAAGCTGAAATATGAGCAATGCCTCTTCCTTTCATAATTGGTTTTACTTGCAACATCTCAAAATATAGAAGTATTTTTCTTCTTAGAAATTGGAAGTATTAAGCCGTAGGTACATTTTCATCTCAGCCCCTGCTCAGCCCAGTCTCACTTCCCTTTTACACTGGTGAAAGTTCACAGCTGTCAGAAATTCAAATTCTATGATAATTCATACAGAATATCAATTCCAGCTAGCCAAGGGCAACATTAATGCTCACTGTATTCTCTCGGTGCTCTAAAAATGACTCCCTGGCTTTTTATTTTTGAGAAGGAATCCCCGTTGTTGTATTTTTATGACTTGTGAAACAGCAAACAGATGTGCTACAATGAGATCAGCACTGCCTTACAGGACACAGCAGCCAATGCTGAGCAATCCTCCCTACCTCAGCTGAGGGGCTGCATCTGGGCATTTCCAGCACTCTTACACAAAATGCACTTGCTTCGAGGGGTAACAGGAAGAAGAGAAGGGTTAAACTGTGTGCAGCAGATGCTGTTACAGAAAGAGAGATTCACAGATTTCGTAAGTGTAAACCTGTAGAGAATTGATGAGTTGCAATCCTCTGCTTGACCTTTCCAAGTCAGAGAGGAGTGGCTGAGGCACCTGTGAGGCCACGTCTCCCCACCCTTGAGGCTGAATGTCTCAGTGAGACACACACAGAGTGAGTGACCGAGATTAGAGTTGTTTCAGGCACAGTATGTAAGAGCAATTTAACACTGTGCACGTGCTAAGCACCCAGGGTCTCAGCTTACAATGGATCTTGCTCCCTTGAGTGCAAGAACCCCGTGCTAACAGCTTGGGAGGTTGCTCGGACACCCCGGTGCACAGCCAGCCTACAGAAGCAGCACAGACTCTCTCTGGAGGCCTGCTGGAGAGCAGGGAGATCCCATCACCGAGGCATCCTCTTCTCAATGATGTCATAAACTGTTTAATCACATTCAAATTGCTGCATTTGCACTTCTTCTGATGCAAAAGCCATCTCAATGCAGTTTATGTGCACAGACAGCTCTTAGCTGCACCCCTGCCTGTTTTGGGAGCTGCTGCTGTCCTGTAGCATCTGCTGCTTCTGGTTGTAGGTGCTGATGTGCAGCTGAGACCAGGTGAGGCAGCATGAGGTGGTGTCATGAGCTACCTTCATAAACTCCTGCACTTCAGTCTTTCTTTAAAATGAACAGGGCTTGGCAATACTACCCCTCCTCTGTAAAACTGTGTGAGGAATTAAGGGGGAAAGAAAAGATATGAAAATAAGATAGAAAAAGGAAAGAAAGTGCAAAAGGAATAATGAGAATAACAGCAGGAGGGGGGAAAATGTATTCAGTTTTTTCCTACACTCTTTCCTAGACTTTATCTTACAGAGGTGTTTCACACCAGTGGGAGCAACCCAGAGAGGTGGGTGGAGGGCAGTACCTGCCTGTACTACTCTTCCCTATCCCTGCACAGGCCTTCTCTCACTTCTCCTGGAGCATGACTCCTCAAGGCTGGCTGGCAGGACATCTACAGTCATCCTAATCCCGTGGTAAACCACAGCCGTCTGAGAATGCCCCTTCAAAGTATCGTGTTTCATCATGTTTTGGGAGCCCTTCACACCCCTGAAGCACAATCCATTGCTGGAGAAGCAACTGCTTGCATGCAATTTGCAGTTGTTTCCCTACAATATCTGCTACCATTTCATACTATATGGCCTTTCAATGCCACATAAACCTTTCATTAGAAAAGTGCTCCAGAACTTGTAGTACTGAACTCTGCACTGGAGAAGAGGACATGACCTGCCCAAAGAAAAACTTATTGTTTAGGCCATGAAAAGTTCATTTATAAAATCACTGCAACAATAACAAAACCCCCAGCAACATAGACCCTCCAGGATCTGTGGAGCTGCCTGATGGTTGTTGTCCATAGCATCCACAGTGTCCAGATGATACACAGGCTGTAACACTGAGGGCTACAGCCTGTGCAAACATGAAATGAAGGTGGGTCATGGTACCACCTCACCTTACCTTGTCCCAGTCAAATGTGAGTGTGTGACAGCACATCACATGTGGCTGCAGGATCTGTGCCAGGCTTCACAATAGCTCCTTCCAGGACAGGAAGCTGTGGACACAGGTGTGCTTGTGCTTGAAGCTAACCCTCTCCATTATTTTCTAGGTTTCTCTGCAAAATGTGATTTCATTTAATTTAAAGTGCCTGGTAAACTCTTTCCAAAAAGAATTTTGCTGCTGAGTGAGAAGAAAGTAGATGTATTTTTAAGGTGATGAAAAAAGTACACAGTTGTCACAAATGGGTGGTTTATATCACTTGAGGAATCACTGTCAAAGGTATTAAAAAAGCAATCTTAATATAAATTTCCAGAAGCACAGCTTAATGCACGATTCTCTGCATTACATACTACATTCATGAAACAAATAAAGTAAAATCAGATAGGAATTGATTTAGAAATATATACTGGGACATAAAACAAGGATGCATAAGGGAAGACAATCCTTCTGAGTCATGAGGTTCAGGATGGACTCCCTCATTTTCTAAACTACCAGCAGATACCTGTCAAATTGAAATCCCTCATGAGTGCAAAGGTGGCACTTGTGAGATATCTCCCAGCCTCCTGTAGAATTAATCATCTGCCTATTCATCCTGGCTAGGTGGTCTGTAGCAGACTCCTACCAGGACATCCACTCTGCTGACCTTCCCCTGATCTTTACCCGCTCAGCCTGTCATCATCATCATGGGTTTCAATCTAATCTAAACAATCCCTCACAAACAGTGCTACTCCAATGCCTCTCCTGCTTCACTTTTCTCTTCTAAAGTTCTTATAGCCACCAAAGAAAACTTAAAATTTCACCCATTGCAAAAAAAAACCAAAAAAAAACCCCAAAAACCCCCCAAAAAAACACAAAAAAAACCCCAAACAAACAAACAAAAAAAACCAAACAAAAAAACAAACAAACAAACAAAAAAAAAAAACCAAAAAAAACCCCACAAAAAACCCAAACCAAACCGAAAACCAAACCAAACCAAACCAACCAACAAACAAACAAAAAAAATTAAACCCACCACAAAACAAAACTTCTCACAAATGTTGTCTGTAAATTCTACTGGGAATATTAAGTGCTGTGGGACTGAATAGGTATCAAGCTGGCTTGAGCAACTCTTTCTCCTATATAATACCCATTCTGTGGTTTCACTGAAGTCTTCAGCCACTGATGACCCTATCTTCAGACCAAACCCCCCCCCTAACTTTCTGATATATGATAAATAATTGATTTGGGAAAAAAGTACAGCAAAGGGAGTGGGCACAAGGATGCCAGAGTTGTTAACAGTATTATATTCTTCACATGGACAGCAGGTACATCTCTATGGTGCACCACCCCCTCCTCACTCTGCCCTATGCAGGGATAGCTGCACTATTCATTAGGCAAGGATGTGAAAGACACTGAGCTGGGTCAGACTAAAGGTCTATCTAGCAAAACTGTCATGTTTCTAGTAAGGCTGGTGAATAACAAGGATGTGCAGGAGACAGACAGAAAGCAGGACACAGAAAAAGCCTTCCCTTGCAGACTCCCCTGCTTTCAGCAGGCAAGTTTATACATTTAAATCAACAGTGTTAGAAAAGTTTGTTTCATCTCTTTCGTTCGTCTAGTCCCCTACTGATACATTCATATTCTTTGCTCTTTGCAAAATCCAGCAACTGTGAATCCCATCTGTTAATTTTTTTGTTGGGTGCCACAGTCCTTTCTTCTATTTGTTTTACTGGCTGCCTAAACACATCCCTGTTTCCCAGACTGCAAGCTCTAGTGAATAGTATAGTGTCACCTTTTCAGCTAGCATCACTGTCCTTAAAAATGAATTCAAGGAAGACTAAAAATGTTTTATGCTTCTTATATTTTTTGCTTTATTTATCAAATGGGTGTGTTCATGTACTTATTTTGTCATTTGGTTTGACACAGAAAGATTAGGGCTGGACAGTAAATTGCATGTGAAGTAGATCGGAGTGGTTTGTCAGAAAAGAAGGAGGAGATGCCAGTACTGTCTATCCCCCAAAAAATCAGACTGTTTCATAGACCTGGAAGCAGCAAAACATTTTGCACATTTTGCAAGGGCCAAATAGGCTGGCATCTGCCAGAAGCCATTAAAATATCTTGTTTCTCCATGCTAAGGCTGATAGACATGCTGAGCTGGGAATTGCTGCAAGATGGTGTCAGATTCAGAGTTCATCAGACTTTAAATTAAATACTGTGCAGCTAACATGCTTCCCTTGATCCAAGACTGATTTATAGCATCAAGTTTCCACCTTTTCCTCCTTCCTGTACAAATGTGCTGTGTGGTATGAGAGCCACTGTGAAGAGGATAGAAGAAACTCTATGACAGGGCATAAAAAGAGGGGAGAGAAGGAAGAAAAGGGTATTTCCTTTTTCCCACTTACCCTTGTGTATGTAAAACCTAATTCTTTAAATAGAACCTTTCTTACAGAAAAGGAGTGCAATCAGAATATGGAATGTTTTTAATATTGTCCTTATAGTAAGGACGTGAGAGGAACAGGCAGTATAGTAGGTGGCAATGTCACCCTGAGTGTGCCATCTCCTTTTGGAGATGTCTTGTGTGCTCCTGCTGATGTGCACTCAGTAAGTACTACCAGAAATTTACATTCTGGGACAACTTTAAAAATTTGCTTCAAACTACAGACATACTTGAGGTCTGACCTCAGTGAATTTAAAGCTTGCTGCAACTGGATGCACAAAATGTAAAATATCCTTTTGGATCGTGACTCATATTCACTTCTATTATTCACATGAGCACTCAGAAACAATTTTTTTTAAATTATCCTGATAAAATTCAGACACTGTGGTGATAAATGTGGGGTGGATGGATGAGCTACATGATATTACTAATAGCAAGGATAAGAATTTGTAAATTGTAACCCAAGATTATCATGCAACTTCAACATCTTCATAGATGCAAAGACCATGAAAATTTCAGCTGGCTTTCTCTTAGAATAAGGTCACAAAACCAAGGTATTAGACATTACCAAGGTTTACTTCATAATAACAACATAACAGCCTTTTAAAAGCACTTATTCATCCTTTTACTCTAGAGGACAGGAACAACAGCATGGCCTCACTGCTTTTTATATCTTTGGCAGAGGCCAGGGGGGACCAGCTGGACACTGTGGCTTCTCTGCCAAGATAGGAGGTCCAGTGATGAGCACCTCCCTTGGCCTTGAATTCATCTGCCAGCTGTGCCCCTCTCTGGAGCAAAGGAAGCCAATGCTGACTACTTGCAAAAGTCTAAGCAACTTGCTCTGATAGACATTGAAAGATTGTATGGTATTGCTCCCCTCCGTAATGTTTGTGCTGCTTTGGAAGCATTAAACCTTTCTACAGGCATGATTCAACCAACCACTTCCAGTCTCAACACCATGTAAAGATTTTTATAAAAAGGATTCTTGCCTGTTCAGTAACACCACGCTCTGGTTACTAAAAATGTCTATATAATTGTTTGGGGTAGTTCTGTTACTTAGGCAGGGTTCCGAAGCGTTAATTGTGATATTAGTGCTAAATGCACTGAGCTGTCTTTTACATTTAATGGAATTTTGACTCACTGAGCTGACTAAATTGCTACATGTTTAACTCCAGAACAAGGCAGAGCTAATGTATTTCAAAGTGGTATTTGATAAGCAGATTATTCCACTGCCTACAAAAATCTATACTAATAATTAGACAAAATAAGTATGAGAAGGAATTGCATGGCGTCTCTCGCTGACATAAATAGCTCCTACACTCCCCTCTGCATTTCGCTTTGTTTATTCACCATGCAGTGTGTAAGTACCTTGAAGCAACCATGGCCTCAACATTGTACACTGGACTTTGAGAACCCTATTTTAACATATTATCATATTTTAACATTTTATCATATTGTCATAAAAACAGAACACTCTTATCTCCTGTTACAGGAGTAAATATTGTCCATTTGCATGACAATTCACCTAAACATGACATAAAATTCCCCGTTTCAAATCATTATAAAATCATGAAACAGGAAAAAAGTACTCTCTCTTTTCTCACAAGTCAGATAAGATATAGGAAAATTCACATGGAAGCCCTATAAAGGCATTAAACCTTCCTTGTTGTTAAAGAAAAAGTGTTTGAAAATGTAATAAATGCTGTATATAGTTCAGTTTTATTGTAAATATGTTTATCGAATAATGTAATAAATCCACACTGTGCCTTTAAATCAAAACACCTGCAGCCATCTCAGAAACCACATACCTCAAGCCATGCCTGGAGCCTCCCTCCAAGATTGTGTCATCACTGCCAGCACCCAAGGAAAGGAAATTAACAAGAGAAAGAGGGTGCTGGATGGAGATGGACTTTCAGCTCCATGGGCCGACCAATGACCCACTACTTAACTACTGGCATGCATCTCATCCATACTACCTAGATGATGAATCCCAGTATCTGGTTCCAGTAAATCTACTTATGGACAGTTCTCTTCTTGAAATCCATTCAGCCAACCGGCAGCTGAAAATCAAGAATACATGAATATGTATTCTATGAGGAGCAGCAAAAACAGACTGAGATCACATACTGTGTAGTGAAACACTGTATAAAAGCTCAGTGCACAGGTGGTGAACAGTGGGTGGTACAGTGCAATAGAGGCCGTATCTTATGTTCACCCAGTGGCGACCCTGGGCTCGACACTGACCTTAATTGTGGCATTTCTCGATTGTTCCACTCAAATTTTTCAATAAAAATCCTTTTATTGATAATTTGGCTGATTCCATTTATAACAGAAAATCAAAAAGGGGGCTTGAAGCACAAAACATCCACATGGCTGCTTGCAGGGGGGCCTTGTGCAAGCTTTTGTGGCACTGTTGTGCCTTGCCTCTGAGCATAGGTAAAGTGAAGTCAGTATGTCTTGTTGAAACTCAGTCTCCCCTGTCATTTGCAATTAATGTGGGGGTATGAGACTGCTCATGCTGGAGTGATGGTAATGGAGAAGGTGTTGTCTTCCCCTTTTGCAGGCTCAGCTCTGCCTGGTGATTTGGAGCATTTTCTCTGGCTGATAGCCCATTTTCCCAGCATCCTGGAGACCAGCAGATATGTTGGGCATAAATACTCACTCTCTCCATGGTGCCTGTGGCAGGGCCTGGCAGCTGATTTCATCCACATACAGCTGAAACTCCAGATCCATCATCACAGCGGTGGTGTGGCAGACAGCCCCAGGGCACCATGCCCTTTTGGAGTACTCAAAGTCCTTCTGAGCTCTGGTGCTTAGCAGTACATGGTCAAAGAGATCTGATTGTGCCACAGCTTGGCACTATCAGCACAGATAAAACAAACACACCTGCCTAAAATATTTACTTGTTCCTGGACCTTTGTTCCAGGACTAGTCAGCATGACTGACACTGTGACTTTTCCTTTAAATGAAAAAATGGGGTCATTTTACCCTTAGTTTATAGCCTTGGGAAAGGGGAGCCTTAAGACACCAGTTAGTTTATTTTATTTTAGCATTTTTCTAAAAGCAGTTTCCTTATATTGAAATTCGTTTTAAGTACCCAGAGAGGAGGAAAACAAAAGGCTGTTATTTAGCTGCTGAGTCACCGGAGGGAGAGGTTTGCGGTGGTGACGTGAGGATGCGCTGCTGGGACGGTGTGGGCTGGGGTTGGCACTGCAGCAGGTACGGCTGGGAGCCCCGCAGCCCTGCCAGCCAGCCTGGCACTGCTGCAGTGACACTGGTGGCACCAGCTGGGCTCTTGAGAGGCGTGGCAGCTGGAAGTCCTGCACACATGGGGATGGCAGTGCCAGGTCTCAACCCACAGCAGGGAGACCCTGATGGGCTGTCCTGGACACCCTTTCTCTACAGCGAAATTTTATGAATCACTCTCAGAGGTGCCAGAGGGAAACTGAGGCATAGTGAAGACTGTGGTTAGCCTCTGGTTATACTAAGCTGAATCAAACTCATGAGTTGGTTGTGTTTCTACATTTATGGGTTGAGAACAGCACTTTCCTTGAAGTAAGAAAGTAAAAAGCCATAAAGTGTGCTTATGGCCGTAAACCCTGCACACACAAAAACATGTATCTGATCTCTGAACACAAGGCTTAGCTTCTCTACACACAGCTTTCAGATGACTAAGTTGGGAGTATGAAGGACAGGGATTTTCAGATGCAGCTCTCACCTAGAACAGAGCAGGGCAGCAAGCAGGTGTGTTTGACCAACAGACTTCTTAAAAACACAGTGACCAGGTTTGGGAAAACAGAGATTTCAAACAGTACTCTTTGTACTCCAGCTAACTAAATTGTTTTTAGTTAAAAACAACCCAAACATAAGTTAGCAACTTAACTGATGTTAGTAAAACATGCCCTAAAAAGAGCCATATTTAGCAGAAAAAGAAGTGGAAGTTACCCTGCTGGACTGCTTAGGACTTGCAGTCCATAGTGACATTCTTGCTTTCAGCTTTTCTAAAAACAGTTCTCTATTTGTAGTCCAGACCAGCACACTACTTATACTGCAGGCTGTGCGTATATTAACTTATCTCTTTCACTATTAATAAGGTTTGCAAAGATATGTTCTCAGCATAACCTCTTAGCACAGTTAAAAAACAACACACACACACACATGCAAACACAGATCAGCTTTTCAAGTTATGTGAACTGCTTTTAGAAAATCAGGCATGTTTACTTCAGACTGCTTGTGCTATCACGAGTGGGGATGAAATGAAAGAGAAAAGGCCAGTCAAAGCTTGTTGACTAAGTTAAGTTGCAGAGTAAGGGTAAGGCAGCAGAAGTGTATGAGTATTCTTGCCTATTGGTGTTTTTCTTGTTTGGCATTGATGTGACACAATTGTTTCCTGAGCTGAAGTGCCAGTGATTAAAGTAGCCTGATGAGGACCAAGTGTGGTGCTGGGTGGATTTTAGCCTCCGGAGAAGCATACTGGATTTCACAGATCTTCTTGGGGCAGTATTTATTGTAAAGTAAATATAGGAATGGCAACTCTAGGCTTCATCTGGTTTTGCCCACCAACATGATATGGTGGAGCAGTGTATTGAGTAGTGCCTGTTCAGGCCCCAGGAAAGGGGATGCTGCTCCTCCCCTGGTATCACTCTGGAGCTTGGGGAAAACAAGGAGAGCTGGGTCCAGAACATGGCACTGCAGCTTTTCCTGGTCAGGGGTAGTTTTAAAACTCAGATGTTGCACCCCTCTTGTTGAAAGATGGCATTAGTTGGTGCTTGGGGCATTCCTAGATGTTGTACCTCTGCTTCTGGTAGCATAACTCACCCACCCTCTGAGATCAGTGAAATTGCTCTTTAAAATGTGGCTTTTTAACTTGGATCACTTGACCAAAATCAAACCAGGAAGCAATTGCACAAGTTAGGGTAAAACCAGTGCTGTAGGACAGTCAAGCAGCTGGTGGCAGTAGTCTGGTAACATGGCACAGCTAGAGCCAGAACTGTGGGACCATGTCCTCAATGGACCCCTTCTGTGCTTTGTCCTCTCCTCTGTGCACTGGGGACAGCAACCCGTACCCACCAGCACGAGGGGCTCTGGGAAACAAAGGGGCAGAGTTAGTAAAAGTCCTGATGTTAGTATTCACTGATACAACCTTTGGCATCCAGCAGCTATTTGCAGGGTAAGTGTTACATGCCTCTGTTTACTGAGGGCTGACCAACACTGAGAAATGACTCTGAGCTGAACTGTGATTCAGCCTCAGCAGATGACGAACACAACCCTGTTTAGGGGAAATGAGGAATAAATTATCTTGAATCTCAAGGCCATTTCCTAACCTAATACAATTTCCAAACACTAGCTTAGAAAATGTTGCTGAGAAGCCAGTGAACTGCTACTGCTGTCAGACCTTTATCTATTAGCAAGTCCAGACATGTAATTACTAACTAGTTTCAGTAAATGTACTCCCTTAAATGTAGAGCTATTTCTGCAACCTGCAGGTGACTGGCTCACACTCTGCTAGCAAACCCTGAAGTCGCAATGGCAAATGCTAATCTTTGCATCACTGCTGTGCTTGAAGCTACCAGCCAAACTGTTCCAGCAGGGAGACTGAAACCGGAATTCCTCAGCAGTGTGTGCAAATCCGTGCCTAGTGGTCTCACCTCTCCTGCCTGCCTGTGCACCATCCTCACACCAGACTCAGTGCTCAGTGAACTTCCCACGAGCTGCTGTGGTGAATGAATTGACAACAAAACATCCAAGACTGTGGTCATACAAGGCCAGTCAGGAATTCTAACAGAAATATACAAATTAGTATGGGTATTATCCATCATATGAATCCAGCAAAGGAACCAGCTCAGTCTCACTCTGAAGGCTGGAACCAGAGTGAAAGGGATCAAGATTTTTCCAGGGTCATAAATCTACTTTCCCCTCATAAATCCCATGCTACTTAAAATACAACTAAGGAAAATCTACTTTAGCCTAATCCTCTTTAAATCCAATCTGACCTGGTCTCCCAGAAGCATTATCATATAGTCCTGTGCACAAACTGTTTCACAGGCTTTATTGGGAACACAGGGTACAGCATCCCGCACTCAACTTCCCACTGATCCACCAAAGAAAAGTCAATCGAATCTAGAAATGTTTTCCACCCAGGAAGTGAGTGGAAACAAAAAATAACATGGGCTGGGTGGGTTTTAAACAATATATATGCACACTATGGTAAGGAGTAGATGAACAAGAATGAGGGATGGTGAATTAAACTGATTTCCTTTTCCTCAGATCTGTGCTACCATCTCACTGATACTACCAAGGGAGGATTCACAGTAGGAATTTCTTTTGTTCATTCTCTTTTGCTGTATTTGAAAATATATTAAACAGGCAAAAATATTAGACACAGGCACTGGAGGTCTCCAAAAGTGAAAGGTCAGAGCTGTAGGTAGCATTTCTTCACCTACATGCTTGCCATGCAATAGCTTGGCAAATGCTTTCTGCTTCTAACACCTCTCACAAGATTATGCCAACAAGGTAACAAACATCTCCACCAAAAAGATTTCAGGCAACAAAATACATTAACTACCAGTCAAGACTGCTGTCAGTGAAATCTGAAAGTAAACCAATAAAGAGAAGTCCAAATAAACATCTCGAAATAGGCCCAGTTAACATTTAATGACTCCTTTCAGCCACTGGATAAAGGGACTGAGAGATATGACTGCAGTGGACACATGAAGCTGATGGAAAAGTTCTGCAGTGAGCAGGGCCCCATTCTGAATCACGGCTTCAGTTTATCTTTTTTTTTTTTTTTTTGTTATTGTAGCATCTAGTAGCAATAGGAAGAATCTAGAAACACATGGACCAGGAAACGGCCAAAAGTGACTTCTCATCAGTAGTGCTCACTGCACTATCAAAATGAACTCCTGGTAAAATCCCCCCAAAAGCATTTAAAAATTAGTGATTTTTCACTGTTCAAACCAAACCATCATGAAGATGGCTGGATATTGAGGAGGGTAAAATCAGTTTAGACACAGCCACATTGTAAAGCAGCTTAGCTAGTGATTCAGTGGGCAGCTAAGGTGCCTTGAGTCCAATTAGGCAAGTACATTCGCATCCTATGCAGTCAGTGACTCCAAGTCCTTCCTTGGATTTTAACATTTTTCATGAAACATGCTGGTCTTGGTGGTCAGTTTGGAAAATATGGCTCTGGTTTATCTATAGAGATCATGCCACACTAGTAAGTGGTGCCCCCCGCACCCCCCCCCCCCCCCCGCCCTTTTTTATAAAAAAAAAAAAACAAACATGCATAATCATAAAAAAGAGCAAACAAATAACTTCATCCACAGTCACAGTAAGGTAATTGAGAAATGTCACCTGTGCATGGATCAAAAAGAGCACCACAGAGCAACAGTAGTAATTTAGCATTTACAGGCATCCCAACGGCACCTTGAAAGGAGGAGGGTTCTGGAAGTGCCTTCTTTTGACATAGGTCATGAGTAACCTGTAAAATGCCTACAAAGAGGGAGGCACTTCACCCTGCAACCCTCTCAGCTGCCTAGTCAGTTACATGAGACCTAACCTGCCTTGGACCAGGACTCATCACACAATAATCACTGAATACTCTGAAAGGACTCACAAGGATTAGCAGAGTCCAATTCCTAGTCTACCCTGCATTGCTGGTACTTAGGTGCAAGAGTAGATATAATTATCCCATTTATTTTTTGTTTTCTCTCCATAGTGAATAAACCTCAGATTGTGATAAGCAGCCTTACTGCTGCTTGGAAATTAATGCTGCTGAACTGGTTGTAGATACAGAGAGAAAAGAAAGAGCATCACAAGGTGCTAATGAAGACACAGGTGTCTCAGGCGGTTTGAGCCAGAGTAACACTCACTTGGAAAGCCCATCTTCCAACACTGCTACAATGCTGGCCATGAACTTACAACAAAAACATAAACTGAAATGAAATAGGCATTACAAAAAGAATTTGTCATCTGCATCTTCCCATCTAGTATGAAAGACAACTACAAGACAGCTTCTTCAGGAAGCTATGACACTAGTAATTTCAATTTTTCTTTAGTAGATTTAACTTACACAAATGAAACAGTCAAGCCAGTTTTTGGTTGCTACTGCAGGTGTTGATTCTTGCATTTATTTAGGTACTCCCATCTTTACCCTTATTTTAATTTAATTTACATCAAATCACAGACCACTGATATTCTGCTAATTTGCATACTACAGAACTCAATTCTTCATAACATGAATGATCCAGTCTTTGGTTCTGTTATATGAGGCTATATTAGGCTGATGTACCTTTTAAAGCAGAAATGGCCTCTTGTATTACCTTCAGTTAAAAAACTCCCAAACTCCAACCCTGTTTCTTTGGCCATCACTAAATTACTTTTAAAACAGGCAACTTAAAGGCTGAAGAAATTTCTGCTGAGTGTTTACAGTAGATTAAGTGACAACTCAGGTTTGCAAAATGGCTTTTAAAACTCTCTGTGGTGATAACTCTCACTGCATTCACAGAGAGAACTTTATTCCTGCACTATATTTTAACATACAGTCACTAACTATTTTTCCAGCTGAAGTTTTCTAACTATTCAGGTTTGTCATATGTCAATTTCAATCCCATCCAGGTACTTTCAGATGTACTGCCAAAGCTCTTTATGTCTCCTAATCAGAAAGCAGTCCGTCAAACATCCTCGGTGTTTAATTACAGAAAAAAGATCAAGGGAGCCAGTAATGTTTTTTGTGAGAAAACATACTCTTCTTTCTGGCTGATGGAGAAACCAATGAAACAAACAGAAAAATCTGTACAGTGAGCAAAGTTATACTTATGACCGAGTCATAGCTATTTAACACACCAGGATACGTGAAACAAACCAATTCCTCATCTGCTGTACATTTCCTCCTTCAAGCAGATGCATCAGGTGATACTGTGGAGCAGCTCAGGAAGATGGCAAAAGTAACATGTATTTTGACTCATCAGGGACACCAGACCTGAGTAAAATCCTTAAATACCCTTTCAGTGACTAGGAGCCAGGACACTCAATTACGCTTGTGAACAATCACCTTCCAAAGGAGTGTAACCAATGATCAATAACATGGTTTCAAAGAGGTAAGTACCAAGAAGGTAGTCAGGGGTTATCAACCCCATGGTATCCTTATGCATCACAATCAACAACCAACCAAAGCATCTGGTAGCTCATCAGCTTTGGAACAAGCCCAGCAAGGCCATCCTTACATTCCAGATCTCAGGTTAAACATTAATACCTTAGTAAGTTTGCCTGGAATTCTGTGGAACATAGCAGTGCAAAGCCATAACACCTGGGGCAAGGCAAGCATTTCACAGATTGAAGATTATGAAATCATGACCTGGGTGTTTTCATTTACTCATGTGTTTATATGGTCCTTTTTGTCTCCTAATCATAGAAGTCATCTCACCATCATCTAGTAACGTTGTTTAAAACAGAGCAAGACTCTTCCCAGAACATTGTGTTAATGCAACAGTTAAAAAGATCTTAAAAAGGCAAACCTTAAATGAGGATGAGTGATATGTGAAGCAATTATGTTTCTTTCTAGGAAGATGTAGCAGTGTCTGCACTTGTCTAAATAGTGTCCCCATTCACATGCTTTGTCAATACATACTCCTTTTAAACAACCTTCTCATTCCTTAAGTGAGCCTCAAGAGAATCAGAGCTCAGGAGTGATTATACACGCTTTAAAAAGTGATTATATACACTATTAAAAGAACAAAGCTCTGGCCAGCTTGCTGACTTGAGGACAGACTCATACCCCACTTAAGAGTCATTTACATGATACATGTTCACAATTTTACAGGAAAAAGAGGGATTTTTCGTTCCATACTTCCCTGTACAGATTTGCTATGATCAAATATTTCAACAAGTGTTCTCAAGTACAACCTTAGTACAGAAAAAGTCAAGACTGTGATTGAGACCACCATAATCATTAAGTAACAATTATCAGTACTAGTACCATTCTAGCCAAGAAAGTATCAAAAACAGACATTTCCTCAAACATCCAGCTACAACGACAGGGCATTTAAAAAAAGCAAAAAGCCAACACTTGTTTTATGCTGTAGTGGAGTTGTCAATGTTGCTTTAATACAAAAGATAGAAATACTGTAATTTTGGTGCTTTAAAGCAGTTCCATGATGAAGTCCCAGAGCATGGCTGTGTTCCCTTACTGGAGGTACACACAGTGGCTGGAGTATTAACCTATCACATTAACTATCAGCTGATGGGTGGGATTCACATTATCCACTTCTGATATAAGCAATTTTTATGGATCATCCAGTATTGAAGGCATCTTCCTCCACTGCAACACGTGCTGTGTACTGTTCCTTTTCCTTCCCACTGGAAAGGATAAACCTTACCACATGTATTTGGTTGCGTGAGGATGTGGACAGAATAGTTTAGTCAGTGCACTGGCTCTATCATGACAGATCCACTAGAAGTAAGCAGGTTCACTGCTAATACTTTCCTTTTCTCCCTTAGAAGCATATTGTTGCTTGCTGGCATTTTTGTCAGGTCATCAAGTAGTTACCTGTATTTCGTCTCAAAAAAAACTGGTATATCCCAATAAAGACATAGGCAAGCTTATGCATAAGACAACATCTGTAAGAACTTATATTAAGCTTTGCACTTGAGGCTCTATAAGGTCACATTCTCATTACAGCAAGAACTAAAACCAATGAACTACCATAAAAGGAAGTATTTCCTTCTGTACATTATTTTTATTATTTACATAATACAATATAGCATAGATGCTGGGTAGCTTATGTGCAATACATAAATATGAACTATCTGTACATGTTTGCATATCTAATAACTCAGAAAAACAAACTTATAAGCAAAAACCTGATGATTTTAATAATGAAGTAAAAACCAAGACTGAACACTGGCAAAAAAAATCAGGTCAGAAGTAGTGCCTTGTGTACGTATGTAACTATTTACAAATGAGAACAGGCATTACCACAACACTAGTCTAAACCGTATTTGTTTATATAAAAAAACCAAATTTCATACATCACAAAAACCCCTTCCATTATAACACAGAAGTGATATATATTACCAGACAAGCATCAGTGAAGAATACTGCCTTTTCTAGAGTTGTTATTGTACAATGCCGTAGATAACGCAGCCCATGCAATACACCCAAGAACACTACAGTCCTATACCCAAGTACAGTTAAAAATGATAAAGCAGCCCTCCAAGAGTGGTTCCAGCTACCATTTAAGTCTACAGCAGCCATGTTAGGTATGGTTTTCCATGCAGAATGGTGCAACTGTTACATTTAAAACTAGAAAAATTAATTCCTAATATTCTTCTGAACTTGGAACACACAGAACAAAAGTAGTACATGAATAATAAACTGCTCTAGTATTTCAGCAACTTATTTAGACCCATGTTGCTTGATAGAGAGGCTGTGATATGTCTAGAAACATTTTTAACTGTTTTTTGAAAATCAATCTTACAATATTGTGCTACACAACATTTTTAGCTATGCAAGGAAAAGCAGACAACTCTGTAGCAGGTCAGTTCATAAGCTCCTAACGGGACATTTCCTCTGGGAACTTTTTTTCAAGATTCTAAAGTTAATGTAATCTTTTACAAAACCATTTTCTTCTCATGTGTATCTGATTTTTTCTATTATTTTTTTTCTCAGTGCAGTTGTTAAGTGACTTAAATATGGCATCAACACTCATCTTACTGGGATGGTAGACCCTTCTACACAGTTCACATTCTGCTGGAAAACTAAAATGGATTGTGGCAACTAAAAGTAGAATGAGATTTAAAATGATAGAAGTAGACTGCCAACTGTTTTGATGTATCCTTCTCCAAGACAGGCACGTAACATTAGCCGAACATTAAATACCTCATGCACATCTCAAAAGGCAGAGCTGCTGCACACATGCAGATTGCATACACCTGTTTGGCACATGTGAACTAGAGTCTGTCTCTGTGCATGTGTATTCCTGTGCAGGTTTCTGATCATCCATATATTCTGGGGAGGGCATATATATTTTCAATGGCTGTATCTATCCAATTCTGCCTGTTACAAACACCCAAACATTTGAAGTATCAATTTAGACAGACAGGACTAGAAGTAAAACTTTGGAAAACGAAGGAAAATGACCATGCACCTGCTCTTTTCATGTTTTGTTAGGATGTATTGAAAAAAGAAAGCCCCACAAAAGTCAGTTAGTCTTTTCACAAGCAGATTAATTTATATTCTCTGAATTTTTTCAGCCACCACAACTGGATTCTCTTTTCTGATTTTTGCTGCAGCTTCTGCTTTGTAATCATATGGGCAGTTATGCTTGTCGGAATAACGGTGAAGTCCACAAAATAGGTTTCCACATCGGCAGTCAAATCCTGTACACAGAAAAAGAAGCAACATTACTAAGAAGATTAGCTTTTAATGCAGGTGTTAATTAAGGATGCAGTCACTACAAAGAATATATGTTTGTCTACTATGACATACAGAGTAAGAAAAAGAAATGGATTTACTAAACTATGTGAATTGTGAAGAAGCTGATAAATTTAACAGAGCACATATTTTGTCAAGTTTAATCTAGCAAAAGGCAACTAATCATGCAAATTTGTTTAAAACTGATGGTATTCTCATACCTGTAAGGCCAACCTTCTTCCTGCACATGAAACATCTGTTCTTCTTTGGTTTCGGCAGTTCAGCAGCTCTCTCTTCACTCTCTGAAGTACCAGGCTGAGAAACTGATGGGCTTGGTTGAGTAACAACTGTTAAAGCACACAAAAGAAATAAGGGTTATATTTGCTTTTCTTGACTTCTCTAGGTACCCAGTAGTATGCACACATTAAGGAATAATTCACCCACTAAGACCCTAACATCTGTTGCCTAAAGTACTACATAGATTAGCCTAAAAATGTGAATCAGAAATAAGGATTTAGGTACTTTATTCATCCCTTCTAATTCTACTTGGGATACTCAGGTTTTTCCCCTCATTTCAACTAGCTAGAAAATATATGCCACTTATTCATTATACCTATATGGGCTTGAAAAGCATGACAGAAATTCAATGTATACATTTTATATTTAAATAAATCATATGATCAAGTAACAATCTAAACCAGTAACAGTTCTGTCACAGCTAAAGTTGCTGAACATGGATACCTCTGTAGGAAATGTAACTAACAGGAACATATTATAGAAAAAAATGAAATTCTGTAATGTGTTCTTGCTATAGTACTGGGTTGTTCTGCCACTTCTGCAGTGAAGCCAGGTATCTAAAGCAGTTCACCACAACAGCAGCTAGGAAGCTGTTAGTTCTGTGACAGATCCACAACACAACAACAAAATACACAGTTCAAAGGAGCCCTCATTTAAGCAAGAAAGTGCAGATTGGCATTGCATATCTGTATTTTTTGTAATTTATTCAGTTTCAGTAATCAATCAAGCATAATCAAAATGAATACTTTCTCAACTGTTTTTTTAGAGATCTTTAGAACATCTTTGGACATGGGTGTTTTATTGAAAAAAAGTGTTTTTTCCCAAAAATTTAATTTTTTAAATTGATATCCTTCTTATATCCCAAACTGAAATTAAGGAAGGCTGAGAGATGCATTTGTACACAACTGTAATACATACTCTTGGTACAAGTTTGCTGAACACTCCTAGTTGTATGATAACATCTATTATAATGTCTATTAACTGCATAATGCATTTCGTAATAAATGGAGTATATAAGCCTCAAGGACGTATTTGCAATTAACTTCATACAAACATGGTTTGTTAGATGAGATTCTTTTGAATAGTACTTGTTTTTTAAAATTGTGTTCGCATTGTCATAGAAAACTTCACAATGCACCACACAACAAAAACGGCCCCAGGCAAGACTCCATAATCGAAACAAGACTTACAAGCAGCAAACTCTCAGAAATAAGAGGGAACCTTCAGTGCTCATCACCAAAAAATTTAATGCAGCAAAACAAATGACTGCTAATATTTTCTTATACTCCTATATTATAGCAAGAGTTCTAATGCACAACCAAAGGTCACTTACAACCTGTTTTTTCAGTCACATCACAAATATTTTGTAACTTTTTTTTTGTGAAAATAATTTGTTTTCATTAAGATTTTCTAGATGAACAAATACGACATTCTGAACTTGTCTTTAAATTCTAAGAAAATTAGTGTTCACTACCAGTTTGTCTACTAGAGAGCCTGTCACCAAAAACTGGCTTAACAGCCAGCAATATCAGAAACTGAGTGTATCTGTTGGATGTTATGCACCTTGACTCAGAGCCATCAGCTATGGCCTTAAAAAAAAAAAAAGACTAAATACCTCCGCAAAAGCATAGTCAAATCCCTTTTTAAAGGATTTGTTATATTGCTAGTTTGTTTCAAAATAAAATGCTAATTGTAAGCCAAGACAGATGAATAAGAGGAACCAGAAACATGCACACTGCAATTTGCTGTGTAGTTAGCTAAGGGAAAGCTTCATCTACATCAGAACAAATTTAAAAATTTTGTTGCATGCCATTTCAATCTTTTCTTTTGCTGTATGCAGAAGAAAATGCAGAGAAGGGCAAATGAACAGTGACATAAAGTCACTCAAAACATCCACTAAGAGAACAGGAAAATGAGAAGAGAACCATTTATATCACTGTCTAACACACGTCAACAAGGAAGCAGAAATGAGAACAGCAACTTCCCAGGAATGACCAAGGCAAAAAGACAGCTTCGTAGATCACTCTACCACAAAACAAAGCTTCTGACAACAAAGTTATCTGGGGAAAATGTTACCAATTACTACAGGTATACTTCCATCTTCAAATCAAGAAAACTGCAACAACGGCAGCCCACAATGTGTAAAGTGATGAAAGTGATCCTAAGAAACTGCACCAGCACATTTCCTGAAAGTGCTGCTGAACAGGATCCTTCCCCCTCAACAAGGAGGAAAAGCAGTACACAATCTGCAGTAATGGTCACTAAAAGGTACCAAGACAAGAGGGGACACAGCTCCTTAAATCCAAACTAAAATTATTACTTTATTACTCTCCAAGAATAAAGGATTCTCCTATTATTTTATGCCAGCAGACTAGTCTGATTGGCTTTTGTGATGTTAAATGTTCATAAATGTGCTTGTAAGCGATGGTGAGAAAAAAAAGCTACCCTGTCTTCTAAAGCTCAGAACAAAACTCCTTTTTCATCAACCTGTAGATGGGAAATACTGAAAACTCTAGTTGTTCTGCCATCAAGAGCACACTGAAATCACAATATTCTTCTTACAGTTGCTTGTCACAAAAGGCTTCCTTTAACACAAAAGATAAATCCAACTGGGTGAGTACAATTCCAGTCCTCAAGATATCAAATTAAATTCATGCCAGAAACCATACAGTGTAAATAAAGTGCTCTAAATTATCTATGTATCATCACAGAACTGAAAAAATACCAAAAGCTGGAAAATAGTGGTTACTGTCGACCTGCTTCCTCAGTAATAAAGCATTCAAATGAAGTAAACTCCTTGCAACTAAAACTTCTCACCACCATAAAAGAGCTCTTATTGGCATGCATGCACTTTCTCATCCAAACTGGAGAAACATGGATTTGGAGGATGGACTGTGTGCTGGATAAGGAATTGACTGGATGGACACAGTCATGGAGTTGTGGTCAATGGCTCTATGTCCAGGTGCAGACTGAGTGGTGTACCTCAGGGCTCTGTCTTGAGAACCCTGTTCTTGAATACCTTAATCAGTTACACATACAGTGGGATTAAGTGCACCCTCAGCATGAAGGAGGGGATCCCAGACAGGGAGATCTGGACAAACTTCAGATATGGGCTCAAGACCTGTCTATCTACTCTGCTACTGTAGGCCCCACCTGAAGTGCTGAATCCAGCTCTGGGGTTCTCAGCACAGGAAAGATGTGAATCTGCTGGGTTAATACCAGAGGAGGAGGGCCACAAAAATCATCGGGGCCTGAAGCACCTCTCCCTGTGAAGTCAAGCTGAGAGAGATGGGGTTGTTCAGCACAGAGATGACAAGGCTCTAGGAATACCTTAATGAAGCTTTTCCAAGCTAAGAGGGCTTATAAAACAGAGGGATAGACCTAGATACGAGCAGATAGTGATAGGACCAGGGGAAACATTTTTGAATCACAAAAGAATTGTATTAGATGTTAGGCAGAAATTCTTAACTCCAAGAGTAGTGACAGAAAGGAACAGAGGGGTTGGAACTACAAGATCTGTGAAGCCCTTTCCAACCCAAATGGTTCTATGCAGCCCTCTCCATCACTTTGGTCATGTTCCTTCCTGTCTCTGGCTCAAGACCTGAAAAGATTTACTTCACTTGAATTTTACCAGATCAGTTCTCCAACTACAATGCCAAAAACTTTAGGAACAACTGATTTTCAGAATTTGGTAGGCTTCTATTAACTACTATTTTGGTCTTAAATGATTGCCTGTAGGCACTATAAAGACACAGTACCATCATGCCCAATGACTATTATCCTAGCAAATTAATGATAAAGAGTAATCCTATACTGGAGGTGGGTGCCTGAAAAAGTCTACACAAATGCAGGCATTTCATGACGAATTTGGGAAAGTTTCCTTCAAATATAGCCTAAACATACAACTTGTAAGATGCATCTTTACAAGAGGAGCAGCAAGACCACTGATGGAACCAGTCAGCCATACGACGCAGTACAACAGCTACTCAACCTTCATGCAAAAAGGTTCTACAAACTGGGGAATAAAGTTCCTCTTAGACCTATGGGAGTGCCACTCAAAATTAAAAACCACCCTAAGAAAAGAATGTTCAAAGCTGTCAGTAGTTTTTCTTATATAAAACAGCATGGCTGCTTAAAAACAAACAAACAAACAAACAACAAAAAAACCAAAACCAAACCAAAACATGTATCTTACCAGTATTACAGAGATTTCACACTGGAAAGGAACAACTCTGATGTTTCAGCTGAAGAAAACATGTTCAAAATAAATCAGTACCATTTTCTAACATTCCCCATATCAAAAGTGACCAGAAAGGGATATAGAAGCAACAGATTAAACTTTTTAGAAGCTTCCCTGATGGGAGAAAAACTCACCAAAATAACATCTAAACACCTTAGACTTCAAGGATAACAGTGGCACAAATTCTTGAAAGTGAAGGAGAAAAAAACTGATTCAAGGACCATGATGAAGCTAACTGCCAACTCCCTCACCATTAAAGAAATGGAAAAGAAGGAAAAAAAAAACAACAAAAAAAAAACCACCCCACAAAAACTCAAAATAAAAATAAAAACAAAACCAAACAAACAAAAACCCCAAAAAACCAAAAACACACACATACACAAAAAAAAAAACACAAAAAACCTAAACCAAACAAACAAAAAAAGAGAGACAAGATAAAGACAGAAGTTATCCAAAGGACACTAGATGCATTTCTGCAATTCTTGAGCTGAAACAATAGTAGTAGTAGTAAAAGTACTAGAAACAATACAATCCTTTTACTGCATATCAGCACAATTTTCCTGGTTTCAGCTGGAATAGAGTTGTATTTTGGTTGCTATATTTTGGATTCAGTATGAGAATGCTGGTAATATTAATAAAAGTAATATTTTAAGTGTTACTAAGTAGTGCTTTTACTTTACAACAAAGACACTTCAGTTTCATGTGCTCTGCAAGCAAACAGATGCACAAAAAGCCAGGAGGGAGCATCATTGGGACAGCTGACCTGAATGAAGTAGCCAAAGAATATTCCACACAACAGAACACCCTTCCCAATACAGAAATGGAGAGGGTGTTGGCTGGGAGCTGTCAATCACTGCTGGGAAATGAGTTGGGTATTGGTCAGCAGGCAGTGACCAAATGTAGTATCCATCACTTGTGAAGTTTCTGGAGTTTATTTATCTTTCCCTGCTTTTCATTACAAATATATTGCTATTATCATCCTCAATATTGCTTATTTTTGTTTTAATTATTAATCTGTTTTCATCCTAACCCACAGGGTTTAGTTTTTTCCCCTCACAATTGTCCTCACCACTGGGGAGTAGGAGCAGCTTGAGTGAGTGGCTGCATAGTACTTAGCTGCCAGGTAGGGTCAATCTAAGACAACAAAGTGCTTGTACATACAATTTTAGTCTTCAAAGACAGGCAGTATCTATTATGGCTTGGCATAGCAGTTGCTCCTGAGCACAAGCTTGATAATCTAGTTGCCTGTGATGAAAGGCTGCAGAACAAACCTCCACCATGCTTATTTTCATGTCAAAGAGCTGGAATAGAAGTGTTCTGCAGTATGTCACTCACTTTCTCCATGTCCAACTCTTGAACCGTGTATTTGTGTATTTAGTATCTTAATTTAATATGCCACATTAATATAACATAAAGATTGCCCAGTTTCAATATCACACAGAAACACAATTTAATTTGGTTATCATTAAGACTTGATGTGTGTGGTGTATCACTATTAGAATAATAATGTGCTATCACCAACATACACAGCACCAGCAGTTAGGTTCTCCATGGTTTTGTATGCAGTGGACAACTTTCTGGGCTTACAAGACATTTAATTTCCAAAATTTTTCAATCAGGAACATTTACCAAAGCTACAGCAGACATGGGAAACATCAAGACAAGCTAATTATTTTCAACACAATATAGAATTATCATATTAGACAATGTTACTAATACAACAGAACTGTTTACAGAGAGCAACATGGTGAAACTACTACAGCCATGTGTGAAAACAAACCAGAATAAGGCACTCATTACAACCAGATTTAAGGCACATGATGTACATCATGATCTCACCAGATCTCATAGGCTATCTTACTTACATCATACTCACAATATTACCTGCAACACACTGACTCTACCTAAAACATAGCAAGGGTAACCCATTACAGGGTCTCTCAACGTGAATGCTGAACAGGTGTAAAATAGCTCTAACTATAACAGCTTGATTGAAAGCAGAGGCATGCCAACCACCATTGCCTGCTGTCTTCTACCACTGCTGCTGCTGAATGAAAGGGTAAATTACAGCATGGATGGAAGTTAACAGTATTTGGGTATTTTTAAAATATGTAATTTACACAATATCTTTATCAGTTCAACTGCTGGTTTAATTGTTTATAAGCAATACTACCTGCATTTAAACTACTCGCTAAATCAGAGCATTACTGTATTAAAAACCCAACCCAACCAAAAAAAAACCCCTAAGTAACAACAACAAGAAACAAACACAAAAAGTATTAGACTCTTAAGCCAGTGCTGATACTGTGTCTGGCAACACTGACAGATCTGACCAGAAGCTGATCATCCAGCAAAATAATCACCTAAAAAAGTCTAAGAAAATGCTAAAAATATCCTGTGTATTAAAACAATACAACTGTTTAAATAAGCATTTCCAAAACCATTTATTTCTAGTAGTGTATTAGTTTTGCATGGCCTGGTTTTGGTAGCAGGAGGCTACAGAGGCTTCTATCAGAAGGTGGTAGAAGCCGCTTCCACATCCAGCAGAGCCAATCCCTGGTGGCTATGAAGTGGGATGTGCCGCTTTGCGGCCAATCAGAAATGGTGGTAACACCTCTGGGGTAACAAGTAGAAAGAAAAACAGAGGTTGTTGCACAGTTGTTATCTCAGCCAGAGAAAAGTAGAGCGAGAACATGTGAGAAGAACAACTCTGCAGATACCACAGTCAGTGAAGGAGGGGCAAGAAAGTGCTCCAGGTGTTGGATGCAGCCCATGGTGCAGCCTTGCAGCCATGGAGGCCCACAGGGATGCAGAGATCCACCCACATACTAGGAAGGAGCCCCACACCACAGCAGGGACCCAGAGCTGTGACCCCATGGGAGGCCTTTGGAGAGAGGAGCCCACACTGGAGCAGCCTGTTCTTGAAGGACTGTTTACCATGGATAAGTGATCCACACTGTGGCCATTTGAGGAGTGCCATTGCCCATGGGATGGACTCATGTTGCAGCAGTTCTCAGGGAGCTGCTGCTCATGACAGACTCATGCTGGAAAAGTTGATAGAGAACTCTCTTCAGTGGGAGGGACCCCTTGGTGCAGCAAGACGATGACTCCTCTCCCTGAGCAGGAGCTTCGGGTGATGAACTGACCATAAACCCCCATTCATTCCATGGCTGCTGACACTGGTGGGGTAGGAGGTGGGAGGTGTGTAAAGAGAAGGTGAGGGGGAGGTGTTTTTAAAGGTCTGTTTTTATTTCTCATTATCCTGCTCTGATCTTGTTAATGATAAACTCCATACCGCTAATTCAAGTCTGTTTTGCCTGTGATGGTTTTTGGTGAGTGATCTCTCCCCATCCTTATGTTTAACCCCCATTTTATTTTCTCTCCCCTGTCCAGCTGCGGAGGGGTGTGACAGAGAGGCTTGGGTGGGTGCCTGGCATCCAGTCAGACTCACCCATTACAACAAGTTACAAGGAAACAACCATGTGAGTTACAACAACCATGTGAGTTACAACATGCCTTTCTTCAGATGTTAACGTACAATTAATTGTCTTAGCACCATGTCTGTTCTGAAGGCCAATCTATGATGCAACCTCAACCTGAGCAAAAAAAGAAAAAACCAAAATCCCAACAAAATCAAGAGAAACAAGCTTCTCAAATGTCATAGTTTAATTTTCTCTCAACTTCTCCACCTTCTAGTCAGTTGTTTCAATTCCGAAAGAAAAAAGTATAATTTTATGCTACAAGACTGCAAAAAAATAGTTTACCAGATGTAATCCTTCTTTTAAAATTTCTGATTCATAAGGGCAGCATACAAAATTCCTTTTGCTAATGAACATCTGGCAGAAGAGAATGTGACTGTTGAAGATACAGTTCATGATCTATTACCATTTGGTTATGAAATTGTCCCTAGCGTCAGGCTATGCTTACAGCTACACTGTGTTTCATTAACAACTCCACAAATGCATCATCTTAGAGAATCACACCTCAAAGAAAGTATTAATTTTTGTTGCTATTAGGTGATGCCAATTATTTATCATTGTTCCAGTTTGTCCTTGGGAGACCAACACATAATGCATGCTACTGGAAAAAAAGAAGATAAAAACATCTCATCTGCCTAGTCCAGACACACCAGGAATATTTTTCATAAGAAATCTAGCCCAGTTTCTCTTGCCTGCAAGACACCATGTAATGCATCACTAAATATAGCCAACACTGTTAACTTAAGATGTCCAACAAACCCTAAGAATAGTATATAAGGACATTATCTTATGCTGTCTAGGATCTGTGCCAAACAATAGCACTTAAAAGGGAACTTGGACATTAGAGCAGCTGAGGCTGTAATGAGGCTGCCTCATGAACTTACAGGTATGTTCTCTGAGAGGAAGTAGTTTAGTTCTTCAAGTTTTTTTCCAGAGGCATTTAAGTTCTCTGGTAGTATTTCAAATCTTCTCTACACAAGTCTGTGACAGCTTTTACTGTTTTCAACCTGTGAGATCATTCACTACAATTCCTCAGTATATCTGAGCTGCTTTTGATTTCTCCCCCATTCTAATCAATAGTGAGCTGTGCAACCTATCATACACCTGACCCAAAGTACCTGAAAAACAGGTTATATATCAACAATAACTAAAAACTTTCTTTACAGCTGGCAAAATGACAACTGTTCTAAGAAAAGTAAAATCACCTATTACTTCTGCACTACTATAATTTTACGTATTCCTATTTCCTTCTTGGTACATTCCAGTGGGATTTTGTAACACAGCACAATGGGTTAATGAATATTGTTGCAAAGTCAAAATTACTTTTCAGTCACATATTGAAAGCCTCTTCAGATGACATCAGCTACAGAAATTTAGTAATTGTAAAAATTCCCTTTTAGTTCAAACATAATGAAAAACCCCACATACTGTGTAACTGTGATTTGTGTCACAGAACCTTGACTTAGCGTGACTTAAGAAAATGGTAAAACCCTCTGTACAAATACATCAAGTGTCAGACCAGTCTTTTTTGGCAAATATATAACTAGCTAAAAATCACCTTCATATAGTGCTGAGTAGCATCTGATGCCATTTTCATCTCAATTACTTCAAAACTGAAAAAAACCATTTTATCTTCAGCTTGAGTAAACAGACTTCCTAGTACACATCAGCTTTTAGTCTTTAAAACTGTTTCAGAGTTGGTAAATTAAATTTAAAAGACTGGATTTGTTCAAGTACAAACCAAGTGCATTAAGATAGCCACTTGAACAAACTGGTATAGATTCAGTTGTTCACTAGTTAGGTTAAGCTAGCTGGCCCTCCCTCTCTGCCTCACTCCAAGAAATAGTTTACACATTGAAGTTTTATTACTCCAGTTACAACTATCCAACATATCCAATAAAACTGTTAAACAGACAATTCACATGCAGCAATTAAAGCTGCAACGACCCTACGTCCCTGAAACAATGTATTGGTTACATTCATGGCTTACTCAATTAGTTCAAGAACCCTAAGCAACTTTTGCTGTCTCTAAACCACATATTCTCCCTTCCCCCACAGCCTCACTCCTCTGTAAAATAGAATTTATTAAGCACCCTTCTCCAAACACAGCAAGCCATTTTCACTGCCATGAGTCAGCTGGAATTGGTCTGCTATATGATATACTGAATTCCCAACAGTTTGACTTCAAAACCAAACACCTTGCCCTAATACAATTTTAGAGCACCTCAAAAACACGTTAGGGATTTAAAACACTCTCATAAGTGTCAATTCTTTTACTAACAATTAACATATATTTTAAAACTGTTTTGAAGCTATTCCTTTTTCTTGATTCTGAGGAGACAGTACTCAAAAGCATCTTAAACTCTTTTCCTAAGACCACCACCATAACAGGAGAAGGCTACTCAGAAAGTAAACAAACTCTCCACTTGTGTTAACCTCTACTGGTTGTGCCCAGTGTCAATCTGAGAACATACCTGGCTCAGTCTCTGTTTTCGGTGTTAATTCCTCCTCTCTTGAAATGCTCATTTCTGTCATTTGCTGTGTTACAGGCAAAGCGGCAACAGGCACGTTTCTGTTTAAGCACAGTGGAACAGACAATTTACATCAGTTTTACATTCATAATAAAAGTTTCCACTGTTCAGACCCATTAATGAACTACTGGTTCAGTCACTACTGATACATTATCCTGACTTACACTTCTACTACTACAAAACACACTTCTTTATTCTACTTTACAGGCAAGCCTGTAACAAATTAGTTCTGTAGATAAACAAAACCCATTCTTTTTACTGCACCACTACAATACCAAATATTTGAATGACTTTTCAATTTACATGAATCCACAGAGCCCTGTCAGGTCCTTTTTCCTCTGCAGACAGTCACTGCAACAAGGCAGGATTGCTGCAGGCCTTCCTGCACATGCACAGCTCATCCAACTGTCACAGTATAACCTTGATTTTACCTTGTTTTTTCAGATGTGCTGCCAGCAGCACCTTCACAGTTGTTTAAGCTAGTGTCTGTTCTCTGTACAGATGCAGAGTCTGAGGTAGGACTGTTTGAACCACTGGTTGTTCCTATGTAATGAGAATTTGACAAGTTATGAATAAATTGCAGAAAACACATTCATCAAATATTCTCCTATACAGCTATGAACTGCTTGCATACAATTTTCAATGCTACTGCTTATTACTTTTTTACTTAAAAGACACCTTTTACTTAATAACCAAAATACAGATTGTATAAGAAAATACTAACAGAAGTGGCTAAGTGGGAAAGCAAATTATGGTTGAATGCCAAGCAAACCAGAACACATTACACAGAAATTATTTTTATCTTTACTGTGCTTTTAAGTAGTATTCTCTTTGAATATTCATTCTTTCAGTTTAGCTTCTCCTAAAAAATGTTCTAGCATTCCTTGTAATCCTCTGTATATTTTATTTCAAAAGAAATAAAGAAACCCCCCAACAACCCCCACATCCTTACCCATTGGGCTGATTCTACCACTATTCTGCTGTCGCTGAAGATGTTCTTTGTAGCAAACAGAGCACATCCCATTTGTCCTAGGATTTCCATAAAATCCACATCCCGTACTACACAGCATAGGCCCTGGGGTCTGGTTTGTCTCCTGAGTCATCTCGATGCTGTAAATAAAACCAAAAACTGCATTAGGAGCTGGCATGTCACCAAAATCAATTACAGGGTTAAAAGTATTAACAATTAAAAGAATTACAAGTATGTCTGCTCACCCTGCCCCACCAAGTGGTATCGCCATTCTTAAAGAGGGTTATATGAATGTTCATATACTATTCAAGACTGCAATTTATTGCTAAGTAATGTCATTATGAACCTTTAAGACAAGAAAAAGTGACATCATACTAATACTGAGAAATAATACACTTGCTGAGCACTGAACTGCATGTGCAGGTTAATTTAGTTTGACAGCCAAAAAAACTTCATTGAGTACCAGCTTCTGAGCACTAACAGGGATGTGCAGAATAAATAAGACTAAGTTCATACCCACAAAAACGTTCTGGCAAGTAACATAGCTTATTTTTTGCTGGACTCCAGCAGAGCTAAGAAACTCCAGCAGAAAGTCTGCTGCCCTGCTTTTTCAGCACTGATCTCACATCATTTTGAGACTAATTCCACAATTAGCAGTACTTACTCTCAGAAAACTCTTCCAAGGGAGATAACATTAACAACTCCAAATTGTTGAGTATACTCTATTACATAGTTTATGCATTTATAAAAGAAAAAAACCCTTCTCTAATCAAGTTGTGTCAAGACTTCTAAGCCTCCCAGAGGCAGAGAGTACTAAGCATTTTAGAAATAAGGTTTTCACCTTCACTGCCTGTTAACCTCTGCAAAGCAAGGTTAGTAGAAAACTGCATAGCAGCCAAATCCTTGATTCCCAAGGGCAATAAAACTGGAACACAGTAATCATGCATTCGCTACAAATTGAGGACATGTAATAATATTACATTAAAATTTAAATTTAGTAGAAGCTGTGCATATGGCATCTGAAGATATTTTAGTATAAACTTTGGACGAATGTTTTCGTATTCAGAAACTGTCATAGTAAGAGATATTTGACAGCTGACACTTGCTAGAAGTCAAAAATGCCAAAAGTGAATCCATTACATTGTAAAGAAAAATGCCTCTAATTAAGAGAGCTCACACTGCAAGCAGTAAACTTACGTTTCTCTGTACCGCAACTGACAAGTGCCTTTAGCTAAATTAAACTTCTGGGATCACAATAAACCAAACCAGGAGAAAGTAAACAAGCAAAATTCATCTTGTCTGCTGGTGGTCACAGGACCTAACTTTCCAGGTATAAATAACTGCACTATTTATAGCTTTATAACACCTTCCAGGTATAAATAGCTTCCTTTCTGGCTACAACACGGCTTCACACTTATTCTCATATAGTTTAACAGCCAAACACACCAGTAAAGGGAGCTAGAAAAAAGCCTGAACCACGTAGAGGAAATTAAAAAAAAAAAAAAATCTTGTCATCTTTGACAAGATTGAGACCTACGTCTATAGAACACACCCCCCCAAAAAAACTAAAAAAGAAAAAAAAAGAAAAAAGGCTACTTCTGCCCTTTTTTTACTACCCAGGTAAGATCAACATGCTATCAAACACAGTCCAACATCAACTGACCTGCTTAATTTCCAAGTTAGCGTGCTAAAACAAATTTAACCACTTATTAAATGCTGCTTTAGGTGCCAACTCTAATATTCTAGTACAAGCTAGACACTCAGAAGCTCCTTTGGCTGCACAGTCTTCCACTACTTGAAATGCATGCGCCTAATGGAAAGATCAAGTCGTTGCTACCCAACGCTGAACAAGTCGTGCTTTTCCAGGCTCCGGGAGGCGGTCGGGGTTTCAACCCGCGTTCGCTTCCAAGGCGCCTCCCGGCAGTGGGAACCCCGTTACGGCGCCCGCACCCCGGCCGACCCCTTACCGCAGCTCTGCCGGGGCACTGCCCGCCCGGCGCTGCCGCCGCCGCCGCGGTGGGCCGGTCACATGGGCAGACGAGCGCCTGCGCTTCCGCCTGTCAGGCGGCGGCGTGACGGGCCCGGGCCGCCCGGCCGCCCCCGCTGAAGTCAGTCCCTATTTATATCTCCCGCAGGCCGCCGGCTCCGGCGGGAGGAGGCGCCGGCGAAATCCGACTGCCCTTCCCTTCCAGGGTGGAGCGGTGAGAGCGGGTGCTGACCTGCAGCCCAGAAAATGCGGCATCACCGGCCCGCCGCCTCCCGCAATGGGTGCCCCAGGGCAACCATCTCCACAAATGCGCCCCGCAACCCGGGGCGGATAGGGTTACACCCAACCGCTCCTCCTCGACAAGAAAAACGTTACTGAAAAAGGTCTCCTTCCACCAACACTCCTGTCGTCACCAGCCCAACTCAGAGGAAGGGGAGGGTAAATCCCGTTAGCGACCTCGGCCGCGCACCTCAGTCACCCCTTGGGCCCCGAGGCCATGGCCGGGCTGCCGCCGTCCCGCCTGCCGATCACACACTGGCGGCGCAACGACAAAAACGAAGGCCCCAACGCGCGCTGAAACCAGCCCCAAACCCGGGCACTGCGTTAGCAACGGGCTCACTGACCTAAATACTGATTTGCCTCAGCATCCTCCTCGCGAAGAGAGACCAGATAACTACGAGAAACACAGGAACCAAACAAAAGGAGGATGTACAAGGGCTGCGCGGGTCACTCGCCGCTCACGGCGGCGCTCGAGCGAGGCAGAGCCCGGTGTCGGTACGGGAGAACCGAACCGGCACAGGGCGCTCCCCGGGCGGGTGCAGTCCGGCAGCTGACTCAGACAAAGCGGGGGCTCCTGCCAAGGGTCCGCAGTGCCGCGCGTCTTAACTGCGTCGCCCACCCCCTCCGCCTCCTCCGCCCCTCGGACACAAAAGACCCGCGAGACTGCTGGGCTGCGGAGCGGTGGCAGCGGGCGGGGGTGTCCAGCCGGGCCGCTCCTCGCAACCGCCTGAGTCACGGTCGGCCCCGCCGCCGGCAGGCCCCACGCCGCCGCCAGACACAGGAACCTCATTGTCTCGCCGCCTGCGTTGCCCCGCACCGGCCCTGCCGAAGGCCGAACGCAACGAGGCCGCCCAAGAGGCGGCCCGGGCACACCTCGCCAGCGTGAAGGCCTCGGGGAGCCGAGCCCAGCCTGCCACCCCTCACCCACCTGTTACCGGCGGGGGCCACAAACCCCGCGGTGGGTGCCGGAGAAGGCGCCGCGGATAGCTCCGGGCGGCGGCGGGGAGAGCGCGGGTTGCGGGGGGCGCCGGGCTGGCGGCCGCGCCGCCGCCGCTTCTCTCCTTTGTTCCCGCAGCGGCAGCGGCGGCCGTGTCGGCAGCGGCGCGAGGCGGGACCCGCCGTGCGTGGAAGGCGGGCGGCGGGAAAGCGCTGGAGGCGGGTGGGTGGGGAGGAGGAAGAAGAAGACAGCGACGACGAGGAGGAGGAGAAGGAGAAGGATGAGGAGGAGGAGGAGGGAGGAGCCCAGCCCGCCCGGCGGACGCGGCTCCTCCCCCTGCCCGCCCGCCGGTGCATGCGTGCTGCCGCCCCGCGCTCCGCCCGTTGCCGCTCTGGGGCGGGGCGGTCCCGGTGCCGCGCCGGCCGTTCTCCGCTACAGCCACGTCACGGAGCGCGGCAGCCCCGGGCGGGGAAGGTTCCGCGCTGGCGGAGCGCCTATTTACCGCTAGGTGTCCGAGAGACCGAGTGCTCCAGAGCCGGCACACTGCGGCACGTCGAGTTTTAGAGAACGCAGACTGCCTTTAAAATACAGTTTTCTTGGGTATTTCTTACTATTTGACCTAAATTTTCCTACAAGAACCAGGCGTCCCGTGAGATGGAAAGTAAAAATGCAGGAGCATTGCCGCGAAACGGACGAGAACTTCCAATTTAAATTGCCGATTATAAATTTCATTGCCAGTTGTCTGGTAACAAAGTCCTTTCACTGCTCTAAAGAGCAGAGCTTCACAGAAAAAGAATAAGAAAGTAACTATACATTTTACTTAATTTTACTTAATTAAGTAAATTTACTTTAGTACATTTTACTTAATCCATTGATAACGGGCTAACTCTGCTTGCCATTTTAGACAGACTCTTATCCTCCAAGAAGTTAGTAGTACCTTGCAAAATACCGCGAGATTCACAAAAACTGCCTAGGAGACCTTTTTTAACGTGTGATGTCAAGGACTCATAAAAGGAGGACACTCCCAGGGTAACCTTAGGATTTTACCACAGAGAGCAAAAAATCACGACGGTGATTTTGGACCTCCTATTGTTTGCTTAGCAGCATCACAAGCAAGCTGCCTTCTGAGGAAATGGGTGACTGGTTCGAGGGACACAGTTTAAAGGAGTCTTCTCTGATGAACATACTCGGATGTAGACCAGAAACATACTGCTTCCATAGTCTTACAGCTGTTATTTCTCGTTGTATGTTGTGAATTCTTCAAAATGTGCGTACATAGGACTTGGCAGATGAGGGAAGCAGGAGGTTTGGGAATCTGAGCAGAGTTCCAGACACTCCTTTGAAAGACTGTAAGCTCACTTTCTGATGAAGGGCATCTACCCTCTGAAGAGGCTTTAAGTGTAGCATTCCTGAAACGTTTTGGTGGAGGTACATTGTTTTTGGACATAAAAGTTGGGCAGTCCAACAGAGGGATGAGTGACTATCTTTCCCACAGATTCTTTAAAATGCATTGGACTACTTTATAGCATATAATTTTAAGTTTTCACCTAAGAAGGATAGCAGAAGACTGTCAGTACTTTCTCCTTGCTACTTTCTTCTGTAATGCTGACATCTGAGTACCTAACCTCCATTGTAGGGACTAAAAGAAATGTAGAGGATGACTAGACTACAGAGTCTTCATGCTCTTTGTCTGTGTACTACTGAAAGTATTATGAATTCCTGTTTTGAGGTACCAGAAGATAATAGTTAATTATTATTACAATTATACATATTACAATATTAGAATTATCATTACTTTGGTGCAATTTTAGGCATGCTGAGTTGTGAATCTCTGTGACTGTGGTGAACAAGTGCCTCAATGAAGCTGGCTGTATTGATCCTGACCAGTGCTTCTCAATTTCCTCTCCTTGTGCCAGTGACATATCAGTCTTGTCCAGACTTATTTTGATCTTCAGAGTTTACTGTGCTCCCAAAAGTCATGTCAGTTAGTGGACTATTCTGCATGGTATTCTCTTTCTGCAAATCCTCACATTCTGCTCCCATATCTCTCATTTTCAATCCTCAAGACCTCTCTTTGTATGATACTTTTTAATACTTTTGTACCTCATTTTCTGATGGTGCTTTGAATAGTTTTCATCAACAGGTTACCCAGTGGCTGGCTCAGCTACTAGTTTAATTTTTCTAATGACTGCATTACTTTAAAACCAAACTCAATGCACAGAAAATAATCTGTGGTTTGATAGTCTGTACTTGTGTCTGGCAAACAATATCTGACCATAGGTGTTAGAGATTTCTCCATCCAACTCTTTTCTGCAACATTGCAAGGAAGAATGTTTGGATGTTTCTGTCATCCAAAGCACTGCAGTTAAGATACTTAGATGATCTAAATCAGTGGTGTCCAAAATGGGGTACACAAGATGATCTAATGGGGTGCAGGAAGAAAATACTAGAACATCAGTTATATATATATATAATCAATAAAGTAAGTATATGTACACTAGGTGTGCATGCTCAAAAATGTTTTACTAATAGGGATGCACCAAAAACAGTGAAGTTGTAGGAATCTTTTTAGGTCACACAGAAATCCAAGTAATTGCTGTGCCTTGACAAATTTATCAGTAGAGACCACTGATCTAAATTATGCCTTTTTTTTAAATTATTTTTTGGGGTGGTTTGTTTTTGGGTGAATTTGTTTGTTTATTTTGGGGTTTTTTTTAAATGTAATAGGAGAGTAGATTATTTGCTTTATGTGACCATATATCTTCCTCTCAATTATTTTCCTAAAATAGTTGCTGTACTGGTAGTGTATATGTACTTGTCTTGGTAATCCTGATTGACTTTTTTTTTTTTCTTCCTACATTTTAATAGGAGTCAGGTAGGGTCATTCAAACTGCAGGGAAATTCTGCCCATTCTAGTACTGTATTTTATGTATCTAACAATTAAAACATTGTTATAATTTGCATTGTTGGATTTCTCTGTACTTTTGAGCATCTCCTAAGCAAAGATCAAACTGTATTTGTGGTATGATCACATGTCATGATACAGAGAGCCTGAAAAGTGACTGGTTCTCAGTCTTGGAGAATCAACAAATGTGTTTTAATTTTTTGCAGAAGAGATGAGTATTTGGAGATGGATGTTGTAGCTGTAGCGTTGATCGGTAAAGAGATCAGAGGAGTGAGGTAGCAGAGAATCTGCATTATGAAAGCAGGTGAATCTGCAGCACCTCTTTGTTCAGTACAGGTGAGCAATGTCCTTGTTCACATAATGCTCATGGTAGTGGCAACATTCTTTTGTCTGTGTAGTTGTACAGATCCTGTTAAGCTACCCAGCTCTACCTGTGGACAGAGTTACTTTCTTAATACCTTTCCTTATGACTGATGTATTTGTAAACTAGGGTTTGATACTAGGATGTATATCATAATAAAGATAAATTCATCAGGGCACAGCAATTAGTTAGATTTCTGTGTGACAGAAAAACATTCCCACAACTTCACTTGGAGCAATTCACCTTTCTGTCTTTTCCAAGTGGGATTCTTTTGACCTAATTTGGATGTATGAATTATAATTTGCTTACCACAGAGATATAAATATTTGGCAGGAAATTGTCAGTACTGGTCTATGAATGCCCTCATTTGGTCTAAGGAAGAACACCCATCCCTCTCCACCACCACCCTAAGACAACGTAAGTTTAACTCTCTCCTCACAGGAACTTTGGGGACAATACTATTTCTGTTTTCAATTTCTTCAGAAAAATGCCTTATTTCCCTTCCCTGTACCCCAACACTTTCATATGGTGGGAACCCCATAAATATTAAACTATTGGATCAAAACCAACCTATAGTAAATTTCCTCAGAGAATGAAAATTATGAATATGAATTGGTGGAACCATAAAATAAACTTAAATTTTTAAGGTGCTTAGATAAAAAAGAGCCCAAGGAATTCTTATGCCTTGGAGCTAAGACTGGATCAAGGACATAGAAAGGAATAAACTTTACATCTGCTGCCATATAGAAACTCATGCAGTACTAGCAACATTGTAATGAATAGATTTACGGGGTACTGGGTGTAAAGAAGCCAAAATTATTTTACGACATGTAAGGAGCATTTTAAAAGATGGGATTTTAAAGCATAACTGAAACTTGTGTATCAGGAAAAAAAAATTCCTCACTAACAGGAGTAAGACAGAGTACTGCCAATTTCAGAAGACTAGAACTAATATGAGGCTTTACTCAGTTACTTTGAAAATTTGCTTCCTGTTTACATTTTCAACAGGCCTTAACTGAGCAGTAGGTATTATGCTAACTTTTCACTGAAAAATACCTTTTGTGGGAAAACCAATTGATAGCCCCTGATTCTAACAGTTATTTATATTATTGTATTGTTTCATAGCATTACCTGTATTATGTATTATGTTATTTATAATTTTATTGGGATTTCATAGCTACATACGGTTATGTAACAATCCATGTTATTTGTGACTATAGGACATAGTAATCAAAGAAGGTTATTAAATACAGTTTGATTTCAAAAGACAACAAACATGCTACAAGAAATGTATTGTTAGATGCTTTAGATGAACATACATTTAAATAGAAGGGCAGGTTTTCCATTCTGATACACCCTTTGTCTTTTTTACCTCTGAGTAGTGGAAACTTAAAAGCAATTTGTTTGAACTTTGGTTCAGTTCTCAGGGGTGTCCACAAATACACGCATGCCTGCAAAACTGGATAAAGAGGGATCAGTACACAAATTATTTCTTTCTGCAAATTTATGTGGTTTTATGTTAAAGTGTTCTTCTGGGACACTAAGGACTGACTGAAAATTGGGTCTATATTATGTTAAGCTGTCTTGGCATATCACCTTTAGACAACACAAGTTGTTTGGTGAAGCATCCAAGCCCCTCCTTCTAACTAAAATACTAACATGGTTCTG